>JAYXIM010029492.1:0-1457308 GCA_037575425.1 Anastrepha fraterculus | reverse complement strand
GCAATAGCATGATGCGTAGTAAATAATAGGCTAAGAGCTAGAAGCTATTTAATTTTAAGTGATCAGTTGTAAAGTTGGAGTTGAAAGAAGCCGAGTCGCATCGCCGTGAATAAAATATCAATAACAACACAAAACTTGATTGGCGCCCAACGTGGGGCTTAAAAGAACTAAGGACTCAATGTAATCTTCTAAGGGATCTCGCTGACTTGTAGCTTAACATCAAATCCCACTATAAAGAGACGAAGAAGCCTCAAATTCTAAAGGACCACGCCTTCATGTACTAAAAAAACTTCGGATCTCGTTGACGTGTAATCAGCATAGCAAGCTCCACAAAATACAAGACGAGGAAGCTTGAAACTCTAAGGAGCCGACTGCACTACATTTGCATATTTACATATTAAAAAACTGTAAGTGCTCTTTCAAACTATTTTCAAGTGGTTTTCAGTAAATTCTACTATAAAAATATTAAATTAAGAAGCAAATTGTGACAAGTGAATTTGACTCGTGTGACAAAAAAGTTTATGGAGGTTTTTGATTTTAACCTGTTACTAAACTTTGAATAAAGTGCAAAAAAGTGTATTGAATCTTGATCATTCTGTTCTTTTTAATGAAGTAAGCTTTCAATTATTTTTTTTTTTACAGCATATCTTTGTATTTTCCGATTCGAATTTTCGGTGCTAGTTAATACTATAAAATTAAAGCTTAATTCTGAAGTGTCGCCTTCGTGAATTAACTCTGTCGAAAGCAAGTATATTCGGAAATAGGTACTTTGTTGAATATGCTTATGAATCTGTATTCAAATTATTTTTTCCGTTTCCCGAAGACAATAATTGGCATGTTATTTTGAATGCATATATAAAACGCTAGTGTATTGGTATAAGTAATTGATCTGTTCGCGGATCATTTTCTAAGAAGCATTTCGCGTAGTAGATTTTTTTCAAATTTTGGACTACAAGAAGCACCTTTTTTCTCGGCAAAATGTATTTAAAGCAAAGACCAAGTGTTAGAAATCGTCAATGAAAGTAATGAACGTATTAAACAAGGAGTTAGTTGAACAGTTAAGTAGTTTAGCTCAAGCAATTGGTCGCCTCCAACCTACAAGTGATGAGTCGTACCAACTCAGTTTCAATTAACCCTTTAGCTGCAGAAAATAACGCAAGCCTAGACCTAATAAAATCGCTACCCGAATTCAAGGGTGATTCTGTATCTTATCCGGCTATGGCGAGGCGCAGCAGTATTCGCCATGAATTATTATACAGAGGGATCAGAGAGGTACTATGTAGCCATGGGTACATTAAGAAATAGAATAGTTAGCTCGGCCAACTCTATCCTGGCATCGTTCAATACCGTTCTAAATTTTTAAGCTATTCTAGCCAGGTTGGATCAAGGGTATTCAGATGACAAGAGGGCCATTGCACATTACAAGTTCTGGAAAATGAACTCAGTATCCTTCAGGGCAAGGAAATTTATGCATTGATGACTTTCATACAGCAAGGGTGGAAAAACAACTTTCTCTTATAATAAGTAAACATATTATAAGAGAAAGTTGTTTTTCCACCCTTGCTGTAAAAGTCATCAATACATAAATTTCCCTGCCTGAGGATACTGAGTTCATTTTCCAGAACATATGTACAATGGCCTCTTATCTGAATACTCCTGATCCAACCTGGCTAGAATAGCTTTAAAATTTAGAACGGTATTGAACGATGCCAGGATAGAGTTGGCCGAACTAACTATTCTATTTCTTAATATACCCATGGCTACATAGTACCTCTCTGATCCCTCTGTATAATAATTCATGGCGAATACTGCTGCACTTCGCCAAGCTGGATAAGATATAGAATCACCCTTGAATTCGGGTAGCGATTTTATTAAGTCTAGGCTTGCATTATTTTCTGCAGCTAAAGGGTTAATTGAAACTGGTTGGTACGACTCATCACTTGTAGGTTGGAGGCGACCAATTGCTTGAGCTAAACTACTTAACTGTTCAACTAACTCCTGTTTAATACGTTCATTACTTTCATTGACGATTTCTAACACTTGGTCTTTGTTTAAATACATTTTGTCGAGAAAAAAAGGTCTTCTTGTAGTCCAAAATTTGAAAAAAAAATCTACTACGCGAAATGCTTCTTAGAAATGTCCGCGAACAGATCAATTATATACCAATACACTAGCGTTTTATATATGCATTCAAAATAACATGCCAATTATTGTCTTCGAAACGGAAAAAATAATTTGAATACAGATTCATAAGTATATTCAACAAAGTATATTTCGAATATACTTGCTTTGACAGAATTAATTCACAAAGGCGACACTTCAGAATTAAGTTTAATTTTATAGTATTAACTAGCACCGAAAATTCGAATCGGAAAATACAAGATATGCTTGTAAAAAAAAAAAAAATAATTGAAAATTTACTTCATTAAAAGAACAGAATGTCAAGATTCAATACACTTTTTTACACTTTATTCAAAGTTTAGTAACAGGTTAAATCAAAAAACCTTTATAAACTTTTTTGTTAATTAGTCAAATTCACTTGTCACAATTTGCTTCTTATTTAATATTTTTATAGTAGAATTTACTGAAAACCACTTGAAAATAGTTTGAAAGAGCACTTACAGTTTTTTAATATGTAAATATAAATGTAGTACAGTCGGCTCCTTAGAATTTCAAGCTTCCTCGTCTTATTTTATTGGAGTTTGCTATGTTGATACACGTCAACCAGATCCAAGTTTTTTTAGTACATGAAGGCGTGGTCCTTAGAATTTGAGGCTTCTTCGTCTCTTTATAGTGGGATTTTTATGTTGCTACAAGTCAGCCAGATCCTTAGAGATTATTGAGTCCTTAGTTCTTTTAAGCCCCACGTTGGGCGCCAATTAAGTTTTGTGTTGTTATTGATATTTTATTCACGGCGATATGACTCGCTTCTTCAACTCCAACTTTACAACTGATCACTTAAAATTAAATGCTTCTAACTCTAGCCTATTATTTACTACGCATCATGCTATTGCTGTACCGCAATTCCACATTCCTTAAACAAAGTTACGTTATTTTAAGCCGTCCGCACAAGTAAACAACAATAAAGTGCTAAGCCGGTTCTGATACTCTGTTATCATTTAATGATCATTAGCGCTTAGGTAAATTAACCCAGCATATAGTTCAAGAGTAGCAGCAAAGGGATACTAGCTGCTATGTTAACTTATATATATAATTGGCGCGTACACCCTTTTTGGGTGTTTGGCCGAGCTCTTCCTCCTATTGGTGGCGTGCATTTGTTCCACAAATGGAGGGACCTACAGTTTCAAGCCTACTCCGAGTGGCAGATATTTTTATAAGGAACTTTTTAATGGCAGAAATACACTCGGAAGCTTGGTCATTTTGAGGACTTGTTGCTTCAAATCTCGTCTTCTTTTCTAGCTCCATTTTACTAAATCGAGTATTTTACACATTTCTCTTATGCTTTCATTCCGCATAAGATCTCGTAGAGTATGACTAAGAGCTCGCATTTCGATAGTTGGGATCGGACATGTCATTAGTGGTCGAACGCAAGTTTGATAAACCCTTACTTTGCTTTATATATATGTCTGTGTGTATGTATTTGTCAAAGTATGGTGCTATGGGTGTAGTTATTTATTTAATTTTAAGAATTGGATGCTTTGGAAACAAGTGACTCTTTCATACCAAAGTAAATTTTATATTTTTAGGATAAGAGGCCGTCAAATTTTGTAGTGCTAATTGGGAACTGCTTTTAAGAAACAAAATCTTATCGATACAGTCAAACGCGGCGGTGGTGGAGTTATGGTGTGGGATTGAATAGCGACATGTAGTGTGGGTCTGTTGGAACTTATTGAATCGACGATGGATGAATGGGGGTATTTGAACATTTTAAAAGGATCCTTGAATGTCGAAAAGTGAAATACTGTCGGTTTGGGCTCGCCTTTATTTTGCATATTCTGAATAATCGTAAACAAGAAATGAGCTACTCTTTTCCTACACTCACTTTCGACAGGCTCTTCAAGATGAGCATACCGTCAGGAAGAGAGTGGCAAATGCCAAGGTCATGGGGAAGAGGGAATTAAATTTCTATATAAATAGTTACAAGCTGGACGATAAGGTTGGCTATAGGGTACTTTCGAAGGAACTACGACTTTAACTATCCATTCGACTACTGGACTACTGCAGCGTCTATCAGGCAGAAGTTCTACCAATAAAGGAAGGGGCTACGTATCTATCTAAATATGCATTACGTAACAAAAACTACAAAGAATGAATGTAGCAACACTAAAATCAAAAATGCCGAGCAGCCCTAAATGATAATAGTATCACATTCAAGGTTAGCCTTATTTGGGTTCCGGGGCATCGAGATATTGAGGGAAATTATACAGCTCAAGTGCTAAGTGATGAAAATACCAATGGGATACCTATGTTCACGAGCAAACTCATAATTGAAAACAACATTACCCAAGAAACCAATAGGTCATAGAATGATGAAGGCATATGGGTAATAGCTATGTTGCAATTTGAAAGCCACGAAGCACCGAGAGATTAGGTAACTCCTAAAACACTCAGTCCCATTGCATTTAAAGCTCTGGAAAGTTAAAGGGCATATAATTCTGCAGGAAAGGAGAGAAGTAACAGAAAGAAAAAGATAGGACAGAATGGAGACATAGAGGTAGCTGTGAGTAGACCTGTGAGAATTTTTCTGTTACTTTCTTAATCTGAAAATGAGTTTGAGAGAACGAACTTTACTCATTCGCATGACATCGGAACCCAAAATCGGTAGTTTCGGTAGGAAAATGCAGGATACTTACAGAGACGGTTAGTATGGCCGCAGATAAATAAGAAAAATACAAAGGAGATGCTTAGCCTTTCAAGATAGGATATCTGAAAGGTCGTGGCTGGTATAACAGGTCATTGGCTGGCTTGAGGTTTAGGAGCTTTATCCCATGAATGTTATAGTAGTTGCAGAGATGGGGAAGAGGAATAAACAGTTCAGCACTTCCTTGGCGATTGTCCGGCCTTAGCTAAAATCAGAGTAGGTTTTCTAGGTAAATATTTTCTTCAATTTTCTCACGCTTCACAAGAGCCAAAAATTAAACACAAATAATAAAAATAAATCAGGTGTCCGTATCGCACATCACAACGGACCTTTAAGGTTTAAGTGAGCTGGTCGTTCAGACCGACTGCCACCATAGCCTAACCTAGCCTATGTATTCGTCAAATTGCACATCAAATTCTCTACAAAGTCACTTAAGTTTGCCGTTAAGCCTAATTAGTAACGAAAAAGTAAAAAAGATGCGACAATCAAATTGAGAACAAATTGGTGCTGTCAACTAGTAAATGCACTAGAAAGCGGTGACAAAGGCATACGCAGATGGGAAAAAAAATTGTAATTCGCAAAAATCGTTTGAACGTTTCAAATGTGCATACCAAGCATGATTACGCAGCTAATTGCTGGGCTATGAGAAAAAAAGCTCATTTGCCGTATTATAGGCAAAAAGATTAAGTAAATGCTTTGAAACGGTTTCCTTAGGCGCTTTCATGAAATTGTGCTGTCACTTGACTTTTACCTCATTCGAGTGTGTATAAATTTGCACTAATGTGCATGTGTGCGTGCTTGGTAAAGAAGCTCAAAGAAAGCGCACACACACACACATACAAGTGAGTGAGTGAGTGAAAAATTGCGCAAATTTTAAAAGTGGAAATTGTCTGCATTCCTTCCATACTCAAACACACGCGTAAGCATTTTTATTAAAAAGTGTAGAGAGTAGAAGGAAATTTAACGTTTTTCGCTACCTGAAAGTATGCAACAAATTACAATTACCTTAAGTAGCTGCACGTTGTGCTTGTACAAAACATTCCCTTAGTTAGTGTGGAAATTTGGGATTTTCACTTTTTTTTCCAAAGCTACATCTGTGTTTGCGTGTGTTCATAGAAGTTAAGTTGGAATGCCAGTAACGTTTTTTTTTTTTTTTTTTTTTTTTTTTTTTTGTGTAATTAAAAAGGCAAAATGAATGCTGTCCTGCTTCTGCACGCTATTTGCCTTGCTTGTGCTCGCTGTGTATTATCTGTTTGGTGACTTTATACCTGGTCATACGTTTTTTCATCTTCTCGCAATTCCTGGTTTTTTTTTGTGTTTTTGTAGTTTTTTTTTTTTTTGTTGTTTTCATACAAGCTTCTTTGCTCTACTAAAAGCCACTTAAGTTCAAATGTCGTTATTTGTTGCCTGCCGTCGTCCCCCTACCCTTTGCCGCGCTACCAGGTCTGCACTCGCTCGACGTTGCTGCTGCAGTTCAGTTGCCATTGGAATTTATGGTGACGTTTATTATTGGCATAATTAAAAGCATGCCAAGCAGCAAAATGAATTCATGCGCATCAAGGATAACAAATTGCGCAAAATGCGCATAAAGTGTGTGTGCGTATAGAGTGTGGCAGAAAAGGGGTGGTTTCGTTAGGCAGCTTACATATAAAGTAATGCTTCGCTTCTCTCAACATGCGCTTATTAGTTTTTTTCTCATTTCCTACTGACTCTGTGCTGGCAATCACAAAATTATTCATTCAGACTGCAATTACCCTTTCTTTTTTATGTACTGCATTCCTTGCCTACTTCCAGGCGTCTCACGAGCCGTAAGTCTTTCAGTTGAATATAAGAAGTAAGCGACCATAATCACTAGAAATAGGTGCATGCAGCAAGCGCCTAAAACCCTCCTATTATGTCGTTTCAGCAGCATTAGCATCATAAATAACGCAGTGTCGTCTTTTAGGCGCGAAAGGTAGGCATTTTTGGTGCGCACAATTTTGCAATTCTGTGCAATGATGTGAAAGTAATGAAATTTTTCGTCATTAAATATGTTGGAAAATATTCGAAATTTTGTCATAGAAATTTTAATTTCGACTTTTCGTAGGCTAGAATGATAAATCGTATTTTAAATAAAAGTACTTATCGGCTGGTTATATTCACATATAAATGACTTTATGTGTAAATGATAGTATATCTTTCATATATTTCGCGAACTAAGTACGACGACACGTATTCTGACCTGAAACAAATTAAAGCTGATGTCCAGCATGGTGGCGTTTTGGAGACCATTCTTTACCGAATTTTTACATGCGATTTGCTTACCCATCGGAACTGCGTCAAAGCAATCATTTGCAGTAGATGAGACCACTATTTTGTCAGTTTCAATTGATTGAGTCAATTGTCTATGAGTGGACAGATAAGCATTGGCAACAGGCCTCAACGAAAGAGGCTGCTGTCAGAGCTGCTACACCTTCTCGGCGTGACTTGTACGTTGCCAGATCTGTGGTGAATGAAGCCGACATTCAATTTGCATTCGATGGCAGCTAAAAGTCCCCCGGACAAGATGGCCATACTGAAGGAAGGCATAGAGGCAGTGACTGCAGCCTTGAAGAAAATCTTCACCACGCTCATGGAGGATGGTGAGGATCGCTTGCATCCCTATGGTTGGAAGAGATGACTACACCAGGCCCAAAAGCTTTAGATCTATTCGCCTGACCTCTTTCATGCTGAAAAGTCTTGAACGCCAAGTGGAGTCGCATATGCGTCAGAAGTCGCTGAAGGTTCACCCACTCTCTCCATTTCAGCATGCCTATCACAGCGTAAAATCCTGCGAGTCGGCACTGCAAAACCTTCTTGCTAGGATAGAGCAGGCCATCGACAGAAGGGACTACGCTATGGGCATCTTTTTGGATATAGAGGGGGCTTTTGATAATGCCACTTTCGACAGTATGTGCAGCTCTGCCAGCAGACATGATGTAGACCGGGTGCGGGTCAATTGGATACGTTCAATGCTAGCCCAAAGAATCGTCACGGTGCGGGCGGATGAGGATCTGCTGTTGTCGTTCGGGGTTAATAGAGGCTGCCCCCAAGGTGGTGTGCTGTCTCCATTGCTCTGGTGCATGGTGATCGATCCTCTACTCACCACCTTAAATGGTATTGGAGTCTACACACAAGCATATGCGGACGATATGGTAACAGGCCCTTCGCTTATGAACATCTGTAGAAAAGTACAGAAAACACTGGATATAATTGACACTTGGTGCTGTGCGAATGGGCTATCGGCAAACCCCACCAAAACTGGTATTGTCCTCTTCCCCAGAAGGAGAAAGCTTGATGGACTCGTGCTACCTAAGCTAAAAGGAGTCACAATCCCGCTATCCAAAGAAATCAAATATCTTGGAGTAGTCCCCGATAGTAAACTTCTTTGGAAATCACACGTTGAAACAAAAACATGCAAAGCACTGAAAGCCTTCTGGCAGTGCAAAGGTGTCTTTAAGAAAACGTGGGCTCTTTCCCTTAGCAAGGTCCTATGGATCTATACGGCTATGGTAAGACCTATTATCACCTATGCATCAGTGGTCTGGATGAGTAGACTCTCTCTCGTGGGAGTCAGAAGGACCTTATCGAGACTACAACGCACTGTGGCCATCTGTTGCACTGTTTTCGCATTTTCACGGATGGCTCCAGGACCGAGCACGGCTCCGGCTCTGAAGTCTACGTGGAATCCAGCGGGACAAAACTGCACTTTGCTCTTGGAATGCATGCTTCTGTGTTTCAAGCGGAGGTGTATGCTGTTCAAGAAGCGGTGAACTTTTTTGTGGAAAACATATGGAGAGGCAGATCTATATGTGTCTGCAGTGACAGTCAAGCTGCGCTCATGGCCTTAGACAACCCCCCCTACAGAGGTAGTCGAGTCCTGTAAATCTAGGCTGAACTATGTCGTTAGACATAACAGCCTGATGGTAACATGGGTTCCGGGACACATGGGTACCTCTGACTCCTTAGCTAAGATGGGTTCTTTGGCTATTTTCTATTGACTTCACATACAACAATATGAGATACCTTGTACATATATAAAAGGAGTGAATATGTTGTATCATCACCTAGTATCAAATACCTAGTTATGACTCTTAGCACAAACCTCAGGAGTTCTCAGGTAAAGAAGAAAAGAAAACTTGGTATTAAATGCAGAAACATGCATTGGGTTATAATCAATCTATTCGCTTTATCCACTTTAAATGAAAAACTTCTCTACAAACAAATGCTAAAACCAATGTCGTTGCCTAGCAACATACTTTAAATCCAAAGGTTCCAAAATAAAGTCTTGCGGTGTGCTAATAACGCGCCCTGGTATGTACGCATCAGTGATCTTGAACGCCAGCTCGGCATAGGACCAGTCGCCGGCATAATTTAAAAAAAAATGCCTTATCGCATATGAATAGGCTCAACCCTCGCCGACCAACACAAACGATTTGAAAGGTTGAAACGCAAAAGCGCCTGAGGTGGGGTGGAAGTAATCAGCTCCTTTGCAAGTCTTGTGCAAGCATCATCATATTAATTCTATTATACAAAAAACTAAAGAAAATTGTTGCTTAGTTTATTTATTTTAATGAAAAAAAAATTGTTATTTGGAAGAAAGAATTATTTTAGCAGCGATCAGAAGATTTTAAAGTTTTAGCTGAAAAAAGTGCATGCAGCGGAGTACACATAACAGAAGTGAAACTTTCAAGGCAGGCAAAGAAAGAGGGAGAGACCCGAGATAGAATGAGAGAGAGAGAGAGAAAGAATATATATCTAAATAAGTTCACAACATTTGCAGAGAATACAAATAGACAAAATTTACAAAAACGGAGAAGGATCGCCCGGTGTAGGTAAACGCAGGACACAAACCGTGGCAACAACGCGCACTAATCCGAGCGTTTATCATCCGCACAAACGCAGCGATTCCAGGACCGCAGCAACGGCACAAATTACCGCAAGGTAATACCAAGCATATGCGGACGACATTCCGACGCCGGAATGTATAGCACTTTATAGTACGCACAAGCACTAGCCAGGAAACGGAAATAAGCACCAAAAAGTAGGCACCAAAAAAATGCCAAAAAAATTGGGACCAAAAAACGCCCCAAACAGTAGGCACCAAGGATATATAATGCCAAAAAGTAGGCACCAAAATTATATTTCCTACAAGTTTGCACCATCAAACAAGCGCCAAAAAGTAGGCAGTGTTATTTCTCACTATAAATTAACACCCACAAGGAAAAACTCAAGAAAAATAGCCTAAAGTGTATCTAAGATATATATAAGGTATAGCTATCTCTCTCCTTTTCCTCTCCATTATATCTTTTTTCTCTCTCGCGGAACGAAAATGCCCCAAACGTTGCATGGCCTTGAAATTTTACTCTCCATTCTCGCTCGTTTCACTTCAAAAAGAAAATTACAATAAAATAGAAAATACAAAAACTGATTGAAGAAGGAAAGTGTTGATGTATCTAGTCATGTAATTTCAAACTCAAAAGCCTGAAGTCATTAGTCAATAGTCAGTAATTAGGAAAATGTGCTCGGCCTAGGGGACTTAGAAATTTGGTGGTCTAGAAATTTCAAAACAACGCGTTTTTGTTTCTTCGATATTTCGAAAGCATAGTTTCTTAAGAATATGGGGTGAAATTTTCATACGGAAATTCCCAATATTATATCTCCTACAGCCCACTAACTAGGTAGAGCGCGGTCCGCGGCACCTCAAACTTTAAACTCATTTATCTCGAAATGCCTTTTTTCGGACTGGTGTTGTCGAAAAAGAAAAAGAACTATTCAATCGAATCCTCTGAAATTTTAATATGCTGTTCATAACATCAAGGGCTATTGCGCGTACTAGAATCATATAACTATTTCAAATATTTCGTATTTTTGTTGGTTAAAAAACTGAGAAAAATCCGATTTTTAGAATGTCAAATTCCAAACTAAATAAGCGTTTCCAGCTAGGAGCGATGTCAAAGAGAAATTTAGTCCCCCATATATAAGTACATAAATACAGATTTAGTGAATTTTATTTAAACATGGCAATGCAAAGCAGTTTACTATTCGAAGATCTGGAAGAACCAATACGAAACACCAATAGAGCCATCCAAAACATCCTCTTTCAATTTTGTCAAATTTTCCAAAAAAAAATATAGAATCACCAGAAGTGAGTACTGTTTTCCAGGTGCCTTTATGTCTCACTTACTTCTGCCTATCACTTCTTCGTTAAATTTATTTATTAAACAATCATATTTGTTACCGTCAATGGCTACTCATGAAAATTCAACGCCAAATATGTCAACTCTTTATGAACTGCACTCACTACCCTCCTCAAAGCCATATGAAACAATTTAATCACAATTCAATCAGCACCAGTCAACCAACTAATCTTTTCAATTGGTCGTGAGGCGAACGAAAGTTGGCAGCCACGCACCCAACTGGCAAATCCTCACGCTCCACTTTCAAAAAAAAAAAAAAAAAAAAAAAAAAAAAAAAACCGAAAAAAAGAACTTAAAACCAAAGCACAAAAAAATAGAAAAAAGAAAAAAAAAACACATTTGAAATCTCGTCGCGTATTTTTCCTGACGATTTGTGCACCGCATTTTTTATTATTCACACAAAATGCGAAAGCATAAAAATTGTGTTTGTTGTTGGTTCTGTTGTTATTGTAGTTGTTGGTAGCGCAAACTTTCATAGTAACATTACAGCACTCGCGGCAATAGTTTCAAAGTTGTTGTTATTGAATTTGGCAGTAGTTGTTGTTGTTACGTACAATGTTGTTATTGTATTGTTACTGTTATTGGCTTCGTCGCCATTTCCTCGTTACACAATTTTTTTTAGCCTCAGCTTATGCACAACGCACACACACACACACATGCGCACTCACACACGCTCGTATGCAGAATGGAAATGTTGGCGTGGAAATTACGCTTCGCACATGAGCTGTTATAGAATACCGCCAAATGGTTGTTGTTATTGCTGTTGGTGTTTTCGCTCTTGCCACTATCGGTGTGGCACTGCTGTCAATGCTGTAAAATGCATGGTTGAGCAGCAGCAATAGCAACAACATCAAGAGCAGCGGCAACGATAATGTCAGTTGTATTGGCAATGTGGCAATAGCGGCATATGCGCCGAAAAATATGTTACGATTTGAACTTTTGCATTTTTATTTGCATTGCAAAGTTTTTGAAATTTAATTTCTTTTATTTATTTATATTTTTATTTCATTTTTTTTTTATTCTTTCTTTTTCGGTGGCTTTACTTCTTTCACTTCCGTTCACTTTTGCACGCTCAGCCTCGCGCAACCAAAACATGACAGAGCACGAAAAGCTAGCAAATGCTGTGCAATTGAATAGAAGGGGGTACAAGCAGTAGTGAGCGTTTACTTGTAGTTATAAAAAAGTATAAAAAAAAAAAATGAAAAAATTCGCATAAAACGAATGCATTGAAAAATGTTGACACTACGTGACGCAGATAACTGATTTGAATTTAAAACTCATTTGGAAAATTGTTTACATTGCATGCACGCGCACAACTGAGCAAGTCTATGGGTCCGTGAATAGATTTGCATTACATTACATATTCGTGCATGCATGTAATGGGATTGTATTTACTTAGAGGCATATTTTTAAATGTCAAATAGAAGCAAGAAAAAAATGTACGAAAACTCAGATTTGCTGCGTTTCTTTTTTGTTTATACATATTTACACATACGACGTTTGCTCACATTTTTTCATCAATAATCATAGTGAGCTCATAAAACATTGAGAAAAATCTAAATCACGGTTTAACCTCAGCTACTCAACGGAAAATTAGGAATTGTACAGAGACAGTCGGAGACGGTACAAGAAGACAATTAGGGCCGCCGAGAAAGAGAGCTGGAGGGAGGTTTGGCCATTCATCGAATCTACCAGGCATTCTGAGAAGCTCAGCTATGTACTTTCGAAAGATCATTCAAAGACTTCTTCAGAGTCCAGGTACTGCTACGACAGACGTATCGCTAGAACTTTTGTTAAACACTCATTTTCTGGGATGCAGCGCCCGCGAAAGTGGGAAGCGAAATACTAGGCGGAGCCAATATGATCGACAGCACCTTGCAGTTCATGATGGGCAATCATCTCTTTTTCACCTCTAAATCTCCGGTCCATGATGGGATCAATCTAAAGATGTTACAGGAAACCCTGAACTGTATCCTACTATGGCTAGTGGAAATTTTCAAAGTGTGTTTAAATTTAGGCCATATTCCAGATAGTTGGAAACTCGACAAGGTCGCCTTCATACCAAAAGTAGGTGGGAGGGGCATGAATCAAAGAAGGATTTTAGGTCAATCAGTCTTCTCAGAAGATTTCTCTTTTAAGTGCAATATCGCTTTTCTTTCGGATAGCCAAGCTGCAATCCAGCCACAACACCGTCTACTGGTTGAACAAATTAGGAATAAACTTACCACCTTGAGTGGAAGCCATAAAGCTACCTTAATCTGCATCCCGGGACATCAAGTAATGAAAAAGCATGTAGGGTGATCTGCCATGAATAAGGCTGTTGCAGGATCGGTATTCACATCACTGGGTGCAATTAAGAATGTAATTTCTTTAAAGTATCTACAAATCTACAAATTGGCGGCCGCCGTAGCCGAATGGGTAGGTGCGTGATTACCATTCGGAATTCACAGAGAGGTCGTTGGTTCGAATCTCAGTGAAAGCAAAATTAATAAAAACATTTTTCTAATAGCGGTCGCCCCTCGGCAGGCAATGGCAAACCTCCGAGTGTATTTCTGCCATGAAAAAGCTCCTCATAAAAATATCTGCCGTTAGGAGTCGGCTTGAAACTGTAGGTCCCTCCATTTGTGGAACAACATCAACACGCACACCACAAATAGGAGGAGGAGCTCGGCCAAACACCTAACAGAAGTGTACGCGCCAATTATTTATTTTTTTTTTTTTTATCTACAAATCGCGGATTGCATATGGAGGGATCAGACAACCTGTGATGTTAGCAAAACGTTACGGCGCACCGTCAACCTTAAACAAACGTCAACATTGATAAACATTAAACGATGGGAGAATCACGACAGTCATAACTGAATCTTGGTCTATCAGGCACAGCCAAAATGGGCTTCACTGCAAACAACCGTAGAAAAAGGCAACAATCTTCAATTTCCTCTGTGACTGCCCTGTCCGGTGGAAGGACAGAATATTTATCCTGGGCATATCGCTGTTCGAGGGTATCGACCAACTGTCTGGCTTAGATGTCAACAACCTATTAAGTTTCTTAAACAGCACAGACAAGATAAAGTCATGCTGTAATTAACCGTTAATTAAGTTGGTAACGAGGTGTTGCAAAAAAAGTGCGGAAGCGCTAGTTGGATTCTGGATGAATTACCAACCAACCAACCAACCCATAGACATTGCCGACTAGGCATAGCGATAAGAGCCTCCAGATCACGTAAAACTGAAATCGAAATAACCGTCGACCAAACAAATGAAACAATATAAAATTACGTGTTTTATTCAAGTTTCAGTCTTGAGCACAACTTACTAATATTTAGTGACTGCGTTTATGTCGCCAAAGACATGATTTCCAAGGTTGAACATTCCTCAGGTGACCCAACATTCATCAAACGCATCACAGAGACTTAGATTTATGAGTACGACACGCATGATGTCTAGCATCAGACGACTGAGTGGACAGCTCCAAATGAACCAAGACCAACAAAACCACGTCGTTTTCAGTTAAAAAAGAAAACGATGCTCACGGTTTTTATAGATTATGGATTACCACGGTATTGTACACCACGATTTTTTACCATAAGGTCAGATAATTAATAAGAATTATTAATGGGATAAAAAAGACCATTATTGGAATAAAAAAGACAGGATTTGTGGTAAAGAACTCGTGAATTTTGCACTACAATAACACACCGTCGGGCAGTGCCCTTAATATCTGTGAATTTTTGACAAAGAGCGAAACGAGTGTCATTTAAAAGCCATCGAATTCACTTGATATGACCGTTATTCTCTTCTTCTTTACAATTATTCTCCTTATCTTACAGCGATAATACCAGCTGCGTCTTTGTGACAACAGTGATCAAAATCTTTAAATTTTACTAAATTAGAAATGTTTCTTTTAGTCTCGGCTGTTCAACCGCTTTCACTCCATCGAGGGCTAGTATTTCATATAAAAGTGTTTGTGCTGAACCAAAAATTTAATAAAAATTCATTGATCCATCTGCTAGTACCCAAAAAATCTACATCAAATCAAATACACCAAAACACATCTAACTTTGGTGAATGCTAAATAGCTTCAAAAGAGCCCACCCCAATTTTTTACCTCTAGTGGCATATAAAGCACTTTCCAGCAAGAGTTGGCTAGTGCTTAAATTAAATATAAAAAGTTAAGTGTAAGATATAAAAGAAGTTAATTGAAAGATCCATATATGTAGGAGTAAATAGCTTCAAGCTGTTGATGAAGTTGCTCAAGTGAATGATTTAGCAAAATAGTGAGTCGATAGCTACCATGAAAAGCACTCAAAGTAGTACTAACTCTTACCGCATGGGGCTGGGCTCAACTATTGGGTGGGAAAATAAGTTCGCAGCGCTTTAACTGAAGACTCTACAAGACTGTTTACAACCTCTTTCCACTTCTCGACCAATTTGTTGATGCCGATCCGATGCCGATGGTCTGGTGTCAAAGAAGTTATTGAGTCAGTTTTTAATAACCTCATTGACAGTAAGCGGAAAAGATGGTAATCGTTCGATGCAAGGTCTGGAGAATACGGCGGATGCTGAAGCTCGTGGAGTGCGGCTTTGCCGACTTGTGCAACATGGGGCGTTGTCGTGAAGGAGTAAGGTTTGACAATGTCGATCAGGTCTTTTCAGTCGAATAGCTTTTTTCACGCGGTGTAGCTGGGCAATGTAGAACTCCTTGTTGACCGTGACATTCTTGACGAGCATTTCCCAAAGCACCATGCCCTCGCATACCCACCAAAGATGAAGATTCGGCTTGGATGAAGATCCAGTTTGGATGAAGATCCGGCTCGACTCTCGGCTTTGGCGTACCTTCTGGAGCCACCCACTCCTTTCTTTGCTTTGTGTTGATGTATAGGAACCATTTCTTATCTCCCGTGACGATTTCGGTTGTGACCGCGTGTTGCTCGATGGCGGGCGAGATGCTGAGAAGTAATTTGAAGGGGACTTTCTTTCTTTCTTTGTTTTTTGTTGAGCTCGTGGCTCACCCAGGCTCCCAATTTTTTGGTAAATCTCATTGAATGAAGGTGATTGCGAATGGTTTTAAGATCGCGGTTCTTTTTTTCCGCCAATTCATGACTTCAAAAGTGATTTAAGACGCTCTTCATGAAATTCAGAAGGCCTTCCGCTGTGAGACGTGTCATCGATATGCAAGTCGCCATTTTTGAACTTTGCAAACCATTTCCGTGCTGTAGACTCACCTATGACACCTTCTTAACACACGTGGCAAATGTCCCAACCTCCTTCTGCAGCTTTTTCACCTCTATGAGGAGAGGAAAGGAGATCAGGTGTCGAAAATGTTGATGTTTACCTCTTGAGTGTTCCCCTTCTAAGCCTCAAAACTAATAAAAAAATTAAATAACTCAAAACTACAATTAACACAGTTTTGTAGAGCAGATCGTGAAAGCCCAACATTGAGGAGGGAGAAAAGAACGCAACAACCGCCTTGTATGGATGCAAGGGCGCAATTGTCAAAATGTGGGGAATTTCGCCTAGAGTTGTATTTTGGCTCTATAATACAATAATAAAGCCAATTTTGTTGTATGGAGTCGTTTTCTGGTGGAATTCACTGGAGAGGACGACATCAGTTAAAAAGCTAGAGAGAGTTCAAAGGTCTGCACTCATTGGAATCAGTGGGGCGCTTCGCACTACTCCTACTTTATGCTGAATATGGCACCCATGGATATTGCAGGTAAAACTGCTGCTGCACGCACCGCTATCATATTGAGGGGTTCGGGCTATTCGCTCAATGCGCACTCAAGCATCCTTAGAAACTTTGAGTTAATCCCCCCGTCGAAGGATCAGTGTGTACCCCCGCTTAGTCCAAGCTGTACTTTCTCCACCCATCAAGGCAAAAGTCGACCGGGGGCAACACCTGGAGACAGGGCATGGTTAACCTGTTCACGCATGGCTTGAAGTTGTACGGAAGTTTTGGCGAAGAGACCCCCATCAGGCTCAAATTTAGGTTACCGAAACACTGCAGTGTGTTCCAAGCATCTGATTGGTACTGGAAGGTAAATGGTGGTGGAAGGTAAATATTTACTCAGATAGCCAACCGGCAATTAGGGCCCTCTATTATGGGGCACTCGAAACTGGTCAGAGAATGTCTGGTCTCACTTTCGATTGCATCAGAATTCTTCGGCATAAGGATAATCTGGGTACCTGATCATAGTGGCATTGCTGGAAACTGCGAAACCAACGAGCTGCCCAGACAAGGGACTTGTGAAGTAGTGTGACCGCAAAAGGAGAGGATCGGGATTCGCTTGACAACCAGCGCTATACTCCTGGAAGGATGGGTTTTGCACCAACTCAGCAAGCGCTGGGCAAGTACACAAACTTGTAAGGTCGGGACGTCTGCCTACGTGTGCATTGGAGGCGTTCGAGCGATCTTCTGAGGATGACAAAATCGCAGCTCTCAAACTTCACAGATCACCATCCACAAAGTAAGCATGCCGTGAGGCTTGAAATCGCTTCCAGTTCCTTTTGCATCAGCTATATGGAGAATGAGGTTGACTCATCCCAGCACCTACGCTTTAGGTGATCTGCTCTCGCGGGGCTAAGATTTAAGCATCTTGGCTCTAACTTCCTTGCTACGCCTACTGACATAGCAGGCCTTGATATGAAAAATCTGATGAACTTCATCAGCAGCATAAAGCGGCGAACATAGCCGCAAGTTTGTCACCGTTCATAGTCCACAAATATTCAAAATCCACAAACGTTTGTTATTCTGGTGGAAAAACAACAAATTTTTTAGTGAAACACCTTGGCACACAAACACAGGCCAAGACAAACCTGCAGTCGACTTGATTTAGTACTTCATTAGGTTTCAATGTAAAAGAGCACAGTTTTTCACACAATTTCGTACATACAGAAAACTAGACATATGACCGAAAATGAGCAGCAACAACAACAGTTAGTGCTGAAAACTATAATTTTACAATTTTATATTCCAGTATTTTATATAATTTTTTTATACATTTAATATTTTCAACTTTCCTGAATTTTTTACACATCATTTAATTACAATTTTTTTTCCTCTTTTCATATTTGAAAAATCGCTTATAGCGCCGCAATATGGGCAAACTTTTTTAACTTGCGCAAATTCGCTTGTTGGAAGGAATTTATTGCAAAGCGATGAAGTGATGTGTTTGACCAAAGGAAAAGTAGGTGAGTGGACGAGGGCCGAGGAGCAATTCGTTAGGTAAGCGAATATTACCACAAGCACAAGCAAAACGCGCATTTCGATAAGTTAGACTATAAAAAAGAAAACAAAAAGCTATCGAAATAACAAAAACCAACAAAAGCAAAGCGTACTCGCATGCTTTTATTTGCTTTTTTGCTTTCCACTTACAGCATATTTGAGCCAACCACTTGTTATTCCACAATATACCGTTTTTTTTTTTTGTACTTAATTCTTCCGCCACCACAACCAATTTGGTCGCTCTAATTTTTCATGCCGCTCGCATTTCACACGCTCTCAAAAATTTTGCTGCACCGACTTTTCGCGAACTTTCTCATTGAAAATTTGTGTGAAACAAACAAGCAGCAAAATAACAACACAGCACCACTTTAGACAGTAAACGCCTGAGCGGCATACGAAAGTAGTTTTTAAACAGCTTTTAGCAATGGCGGTGACGACGGTGATGGCCATGGCGGTGGCAGCGGTCAATTGCATTTGGCAAAATCGACCAAACGGACTAATAAAACAAAGCAACTCAAATTGGCAAAACAACAAACGGAAAAGCGAAATCAAACTAAAGCACAATGAAGTAGTTTGGCTGCAGGTAGCACTTGAGTGCAATAAATTACAGCTCATTGCACTCTTTCATTAATTTGTTTATTCAATTGTGGAAATTTCTATTATTTTCCTCGCATATAAAACAAGGTGGCGCATAAACTACCATCCGACATTCGTTCGCTATAATTTCAAATTAGCTGATAATAATTTTTCTAGTAAAAAAGTAGGCAAATTTCTATCAGAAATCCATCAGACTCGTCGGCAAAAATTTCCAAAATCTTCACGATTTTTGGCCGTTATCGATCAGAGATGGGAAGTCTGACGGTTTCGTTATGGAAAATTCTGATATGTTTTCCAACGATCAGATGGATATCTACTAGATTTCGCTGAAAAAGTTTTATGAAGATTTCATATTTCTTCTTCTTAATTGGCGCGCTAACCGCTTAATCTATTTTAGACGAGTTTAACAAAGAGCGTGAGATGTTTGTTTTTCGTACTAACCGGCTGGATACACCAAGTGAAGACAAATCCTTTTTCACTAACGAAGAGGAGATCATCCACTTCCTCTGCTTCCAGAATAGTTCCATGTATAGAAGTCATGCAAGTGAGAAAAGTCTTCAATTGCATTCACTGGGGAATGGTCAGGACGATCCGTCAGCATACGAATCAAGCAGCTCACAACTTCCGGGCTTCACATAAATGTCCTCTGTCCGATCATTCCTTTGACAAATCACAAAAAATTCAAAAAGTTTGGAGGCAGAGGATAACTTCAAAAATAGCTTGCAATTCGTAATATCACTCTTATTCTTCTTCTTCTTCTTGATTGGCGCAATAGCCCCTTAACCCTCCGTTGGGCACCCGGGTCTGGCCTGGTTTTTTTCGGCTTTGGAAGTGAATTTAACATATTTATATTATAGCTAACGACTAGAGCTTCCAGGTAGCTTCCTAAAATTTAATTTCCAATCGATTTACGGATACGACTTTTAAAGGGAAGACCCTTTAAAAAGGTTCCTAGAACAAAACGAAAAGAAGCCAGACCAGGGTGCACAACTGAAGCTTTTAAAAAAGGTAAGCCGATTTTGGCCGAGTTTAAAAAAGCACGCCAGTAATTTCTTTCTTTTTTATATGAATTATGTTTATCTTTTATTTTACTTTTTTATGTATTTTCAGTTAATTGTTAATTAATGAATATCTGTTATATTTTTATTATAGCCACTAATTTATTAGGAAATTCGCTCTTGAAGTCGAGCAAAAAAATGCCCAAATGCCGGTGGAAGAAAATACAAATAAGCTAACAGAACATAACATGAAATAATATAAAATAACTTAACTAAACATAACATAACATAACATAACATAACATAACATAACATAACATAACATAACATAACATAACATAACATAACATAACATAACATAACATAACATAACATAACATAACATAACATAACATAACATAACATAACATAACATAACATAACATAACATAACATAACATAACATAACATAACATAACATAACATAACATAACATAACATAACATAACATAACATAACATAACATAACATAACATAATATAAAATAGCATAACATAAAACAACGTAAGAAAGCATGTCATAATATATGATAGTATAACATATCTCAACATAACATAACTCACCATAACTAAGATAATTTATTACTTGGAAAACTAACTAATGACATCAAAAAAATCGATTCTGTTTTGGCTACTTTGACTTGCTGTTTGACATGATTCAGAAAAACCTATTCCCGCAATCCGGCTAAAATTTGTAAAGTTTATTTTGTATATGTATATTTTTTTTTCTGTAACATGAACTCGGATTGTATGATAATTAACATTTAGTACACATCTTTTACACAATTTGCAGTAAAGAAGTTTATTAAACCACAATTCTTAATTTTTTTTCGACTCTCAACTCGTATCAAATCGACAAGTCGACCGTTCACCAATAACCATTTTTTCTGTTTCAGATTCTCCAAGCTTGAGACATCATGCCAGCCTTTTTTTAGTAGTGGTAACTTCCGACTGGCGGCCGCGGTAGCCGAATGGATTGATGCGTGACTACCATTCGGAATTCACAGAGAGAACGTTGGTTCGAATCTCGGTGAAAACACAATTAATAAAAACCTTTTTCTAATAGCGGTCGCCCCTTGGCAGGCAATGGAAACCTCCGAGTGTATTTCTGCCATGAAAAAGCTGCTCATAAAAATATCTGCCGTTCGGAGTCGGCTTGGAACCGTAGGTCCCTCCATTTGTGGAACAACATCAAGACGCATACCACAAATAGAAGGAGGAGCTCGGCCAAATACCCAAAAAGGGTGTACGCGCCAATTATATAAATATATATAACTTCCGACTGTATGGCTGTCTTATTTTGTCATTGAAAAAATAAAATGTTTATAAAAGTCTTTGATGGCAATATTCATGCGTAAAAACTTATATCAACCGAGATGAATTCTTATAGAAAAAAAAATAAAATTCACCAGAAAAAGTGAAAACTTTGGCAGGTTAAATATCTTTGGTTGAGCGCCCACTTGTGGTGCTTTTAAATAAGTGCTATAAATAAGTGAATAAATAAATAAGTATGGTCCGGTACTGGTCGTCCTAATTTTTCCATCATCAAAAAAGTTTCGGGTATGCTATAGACGGTTACTTTTTGTGAGAAGAGTGGTGTCTCATGAAGTGCAAGAGGATTGATGGTTGCCCAACATGGAGTATTTTGTTTGTTTACATCCCCACAGAGGCGAAATTACACCTCATCTCTCAGCATAAATTTCTTAAAAAAATCAGGTATTTCGTTATTCAGCTGTAACTGAAAGTAAGCTGCATGGGTAAAGCGATAATCTGACGGCAGCTATTGAGACAGCGTTGGAATCTTTAGCGTGGGTATCGATGGTCCCAAGTGTTCGGCTCGACCGAACAGATAATTACCGATCAGTGTTCGACGCAATTTCCTTACGCCGAGTCATCAGTTGATGAATTGTTGTATGGCAGCTGACATATACAAAGTGGCGCAAAATTAGTTATCGAATTTGGTTTTTGAATACATTTTTTCACTAAATATTTTACTAAATTAAAAAAATACTTCGTGTAACGGAAATCTTTATTTTGAGCTTCAAGAGCTTCATTACTTGTCTCTTTGTATACTGCAGCTGTTTAGTTCACAAGAGTCAAATCTGATTGACGTCACGCACCATTTGGAAAAATTATAAGTTTTCGAATAGGGTGATTAATTTTGCACCACTTTGTTCGTTTTTGAAATATTTGTGTCGAAATACGCATTTAGTAAAGGCCACTGACGAATCAGTTTGAAAAAAGCCTAAGTCTAAGAAACAAATTTTATTGCCTTCATGATGGCTGATACTTCTTGCGCCACCTTGTATGTATTACTACTGCTTTATTTCTATTTTCTTTCACGCCCAACCAAATATTTTCATTATAAACCCTTTAAAATTTAGTAAAATATAAATAATAAATATTAAACAAAAAACAAAAAACATAGAAAACAGCAGTGCAACTAAAAGCTCCCAACTCAATGTAAAAGTTCCTCGAGCACCAGCAATCGCTTTTCACATAATTTTCGTGATTTACTCGCAAAACTAAAAAATCGCTAAAAGTTGATTTGCGCACAACAATAAAAATCATGGCAGAAAACAATGAAAGCGCACACCTAGAACGAAAACAAATAAAATAAAAACAAATTCCCAGCAAACAAAAGTTATCAAACACTTGAATCACTCACCTGCATAACCAACGCTGCCACCAATAACAATGAACTGCACTTAGGCAGCGGCCGCAATTGCGGTGGTGAATTTTTAAGCTATTTCTTCTTATTTTTTATACATAGCAAATACCTGTGTGGTTTTTCGTAAAACAAACTAAACCGAGTAAGCATTTTCTGTAGATTATAAAGCAATGTTTAATCCCTTAGTCATTCATAGCAAGAGCTTTTGAATATATTTTTGTGAAATTTTGAATAAAATATAAAATCTTTCTCTGAATGATAATTATTTATTGATCTGAAAGCAAAATCTATAGGCTGTTAAGTAGTTAATTCAAAAGTTCATGGATTTACATTTTCATATTTTTTACTGAGCAAATACTTGACCTAGATTTTTTCTACTCTCCTCCTATGCGAGAGTATCTATTCGGATCAGCTTCGTAAGTATTTTTAGCTCTTTATTTTATTTCTTTAGTATAGTATTTTTGACTATGAATCTTGTGTGTGCACCTAACTAATTTGCCCGTTTTCACATGTTGCCCCTTATTGCCGTTTGCTGATCAGAAAACGCAAATAAACGAAGGATTTTAGATATGTAAAAATGAGAGATTCTGTGAAGTTGCTGCTAAACTCACACTTGAGTTTGAAGTGACTGGAGTTTACCTTTATTTATGTGTACTGAGACAAGAGCTGCCGTATAGTAAAAACAAAATTGCTGACCCTTTAGTTGGTTCTAAGAAAAAATTTGCCAAACCTGCGGATGTGGGGGTCAGTTCAACATTACTCTTAAGGAGATTTATACTTAGGTGGGTCGTTTGAAAAGTCTGTGCAAATAAAAGAGATGGCACTACTGGCGCGTATCGAGGTTGTGCTTAGTTAGTAGCATATCTTGAAAGAACACCACCAAGTTTCAGCTAGATTGGTATATTTTTTTTTGTGTTTGGCATTCGTTTGAATCGAGAAAGCCGAGTGGTTTTCCTTTTTCATCACGACAATGCACCAACTCATGCTGGAGCAATTTTGGTCACAAAATTAGTGGAATTAGGGTTCCAATTTGTTTTATATTCCCCTATTTTCTCGGCTTGACCTCTTTGCATCGCTCGGAATACTATTTGTGCTCCAATTTGAAGAAATAGCTGCCGGGAAAAGTGTTTTATTCAAACGAGGAGGTGATTGCAGAAATGAATGGCTATTTTTCAGACTTGGACATATCCCATTTTTCGGAAGGGATTAACAAACTAGAACAGCGTTGAACGAAGTCCACATATAGAAGTCTAAAAGAAGGCTTTACAAAAGAAGGAATTACAAAACAGTTTACTCCAAACAATTAAGTAATTTTTATTTTTGCACACAATTTTCAACCGACTCTCATACCTCTGTTGATATATACGTCACCTCATCTCCGTTTACTTGTTATAGATTTATGTTGTGTATCGTTCGACCACAGTCCACCACACCAATTTGCTTCAGTACAGAATCGAGAGAGCTAGTGCTCACCGCAAGCAGGACGAGAAACAAAAACAAATACCGTTGATACGCAAAGCAAAAAAAGCGGGCCCAGAATATTACCTTTCGAAAACCCAGAGTAAGCAAGGAGAGGAAGAGGGCTAATATACATCCTTAGATGTGATCCAACTCAAGAAGGCTGAATTGACGCACTTTTCATTAAGTTATTTATATCTGCCGGCCGCTGTAGCCGAATGTGTTGGTGTGTGACTACCATTCGGAATTCAGAGAAAACATAGGTTTGAATCTCGGTGAAACACCAAAATGAATAAAAAAGTTTTTTTCTATTTGCGATCTCCCCTCGGCTGGCTTGACAAAGTTCCCTCTGCCATGAAAAAGTTCCTCACAAAAAATATCTTCCGGTTGGAGTCGGCTTGAAACTGTAGGTCCCCCATTTGTCGAACAACATCAAGACGCCGCCATAAATAGGACTAAGAGTTGGGACAAACTCCCAAAAACGGATGTACGCGCCAATTATAAATGTATATATTCATATTTCGCATGAGTGAAGTATAGGAGAAACATCTTGTACATTTAATTAGCGCACTCAGGCCTTATTAGTTTTTTGGCGTGGGTCAGGGTAAATGGCTGCCTACGTGAGGTGCCCACACAAAGAATAAAAAATTCGTCCATTATAGACAGAAGAAAAACTCAGAAAAGAACAAAAGAGGTTGTTAAAAAAGGAAGATGGGGCTTTGGATTGGAAGAGGATGACAGTGGCTAATTATGTACATTTTTTCTTGAAGACCTCAAGCTACTGATGAAATTCACCAGGTGCGTGATATCTATAACTGCTATATACGCAGGTGTAGCAAGCAAGTGGCAGCTAAGATGGCTGAGTATTTGCCCGAAGAGAGAAGGGCACCTGAAAACAAGGTGCAAAGCTGTTAAGTTGGACAGTTTGCTTGTCTAAGACAAGACAATCGGTAGCCCTAAAGTCCATTGTGATACCAACTTTTGATATCCATCCCCTAACTAAGTTGTTTAAGCCAATAAGATCTCTTTAAGAAGGTAATTAGTCCCTCCAGCAAGACATTTTATAAATTCCCCAGGCCTTCGAAGAAACAATCACCAAGACATTGGCAGGGCTTCTTTGAAGTGCAGGACATTCACAGAGGAGGTGTTGTACCGACTAAATTTTTTCTTCATCTCCATAACTCCTGCAGAAGTCATTGTGAGGTACACCCATTCTACTGGTTAGGGTGCCAATAGCGCAGTCATCCGTTATAACGCTATAACACCAGTGAGGACGCTGTTAGTAGATCTGTTGAATTCAAGCCGACATTTTGTCCTTTTAAGACTCAGTTTTGTCTAAAACGCTTTGAAGACCCTACAGTTCGTAGTCAGATACCCCCTTTTATTGGTTTCCGCGATTACGCTCCGGTCAATCGCTTTGTATAATTCGTTCGGAGGAATACTTATGTCCTCTACCACTCATTGAAGATCAAGCCAGAGCCTATTCATTGCATACTCATTCGCTTTTTCATTTCCCTTAACTCCAGCATGGCCGGGGACCCAACAAAGTTTGGTGTTGTGTTGTTGGATAAGCAAGAGGAACATCTTGCTTTCTTTAACACATTTTGAAGTGATGCGCGTTGAGGCTCGTGCTTTTATCGCTGATTGCCTATCAAAAAAAATGGCACGGTTGGCCGGAGGTAAGTCCATCAATCTTATCGTTTTTGCCGCTTAGTCTGTAGCGTTGATCTCAGCTGGAAGACGCTACACCAGTCCCAGACTAAAGGGGCAATATAAAGATAATTGTTCCGAATACACCCCCGATGTCCATCTTTGAGTTGTCAATATAAATATGGTGATCTCTATCCTTTTTGTCGGCTATTTATATTTTATAGTCTTTGTTCAGATCTATCTTGGGAATCAGATAGTATGTTTTCGATGCAGGTGTTCCTCAAATAGTAGAACTGATGCACGACTGTGCATATTTTGTTTTAGGATACCTGCTGCTTTAATCATGGAAGTAGATTTTGCCGCTATCCTTTCAACGTATATTATATATCAATGGGTGGAATATGTACGATCACTTTCGGCGCCTTCTGAGGTGTCGATCGGAACGCACCTTTTATTCTTACACAAACTAACCATTGAATTGTGTCTGCACCGCCTCTCACCACACGAAAGCTGCATAAATTGAAGAGACATTAATGTCCTACAGACAGCTTCCGCAGAAAGGAGTTGAATCAATCCCAAGTCTCACCGCATGGATACCTAGCATATGCGGATGACGTTTCATGTTTGATAGCGGGCCCTTCGCTTATGAACATCTGTAGAAAAATGCAGAAAACACTGGATATGCTTGACACTTGGTGCTATGTGAATGGGCTATCGGCAAATCCCACCAAGACTGATATTGTCCTCTTTACCAAAAGGAGGAGCTTGATGGACTCGTGCTACCTAAGCTAAAAGGAGTCACAATCCAGCTATCTAAATCAAATTAAATATCTTGGAGTAATTCTCAATAGTAGGCTAGTTTGGAAATCACACGTTTAAACAAAGACATCGAAAGCACTGACAGCCTTCTGGCAGTGCAAGCGGGTTTTTGGGAAAACGTGGGTCTATCTCTTAGCAAGGTCCTATGGATCTATACGGCTATGATAAGACCTATTATCACCTATGCATCAGTGGTCTGGATGAGTAGACTCTCTCTCGTGGGAGTCAGGAGGACCTTATCGAGACTACAACGCACTGTGGCCATCTGTTGCGTCGAAGCTTTTCCGACTACCTCAGTCCCGGCATTAGATGCTCTGATTAGTCTACCACCACTTGATATTTTCATCCAAGTAGAAGCCTTGAAGGCCATCTACATGCTGAAGCACCATGGGAACTGGTACGGCTCCTGTACGGCACTGGACAAAAGAGTAGGCATGGACTTCGATCCAATGGCCCTAGCCATACCCCTTGGCTCTATGCCATCCATAGTCGTGCTTGAGAAGAGATACAGGGTAGTGCAGCCAGAGGCTCAACTGTGGTCAAACTCAGAAAATGAGCCCAAAAGACACTGTTTTCTCATTTCTGGGGTCTACGTGAAATCTAGGAGGACAAAACTGCGCTTTGCTCTTGACATGCATACATCTGTGTTCCAAGCGGAGGTGTATGCTGTTCAAGAAGCGGTGAACTTTGTTGTAGAAAACAGATAGAGAAGCAGATCTATATGTGTCTGCAGCGTCAGCCAAGCTGCGCTCATGGCCTTAGACAGTCCCCCAACCAATCAAGGGTAGTCGAGTCCTGTAAATCCAGGCTGAACTATGTCGGTAGACATAACAGCCTGATGCTAACATGAGTCCCGGGACACGTGGGTATAACAAGTAACGAGATCTCTGACTCTTTAGACAGAATGAACTCTGAGGCCAATTTTTTGGCTGGGAGCCCGTTCTGCCCCACCTTCTGCAGCCGTTAAATCCGCGGTTAGCAAACGGGTTAGTCTAACCCACAAGCGAGCCTGGCAGGCTGGGAGAGGCTGCAGATGAACAAAACTGATGTTACCTGTCATATCCGACCGACTGTCGCAGTTCCTCCTGTCACTTAGCAGAGGGGACTGTAGGCAGCTGGTTGGACTGATGACGCGCCACTTTCTATGGGCAAAGCACATGGAAATGGTGGGTATCTCAGACAGTGCACTTTGCCTAGCTTGTGAAGAGGAGGATGAGACGGTGGACCACTTTCTGTGCGTCTGCCCCACCTTCGCTCGAATCAGGCTTGAGGTCTTTGGCACTGATGTGTTAAGAAGCGACCACCTTGGCTCCTTTGCTCCACAAGATCTACTCAGATTTCTTCGGAGGTCGAGTTGATTTAAAGAAAATTAAAAAGGGCACGCGAGTGCAGTACAGTGGGTTTAATTGTGAAAAATGTCTGGTAAAGATACTCATCACATTCGAGAGCTGGGGCTTTGTTAGCCTTAAAAGTTGTTTGGCGTTCTTCTATTCCAATTTGTGGTGAGCGTCTTGATCTTGAAGAGATCTACAGCAATTTTATGCCTCTTCCGTGAGGTTTTTTAACCTCTCTACCTGCTGCTATCAAAAAACGACATTTACTATCATTGATGTTTCGCACTGATGATGCGCGTAAGGGGCTTAAACGGGAACTTGCGCATACATTTATTAAAAAACTTTTAAAATCGCATATACATAATTTAAGTATTCTACTTGCCACAAGACCTTACCCAATTATATTTTCTATCTTTTCGTTTTATTTTCACTTATTTTACGATCTTTTTATTTTAATTTCATTTATTTTATTTCACTTTTAGTTTGTTTTTTATTTTGTAGGAGCGCACTTGCAAATTGTATTAAATGCATTTTTCATGTAAGCATTTATGCCCACATCCCGTGCGCTGTTCGTCAACGCATCGCAATCGTACATATTTATATATTGGCACATACACACACATACATATGTATATGCACATTAGCCAACCCACGGGCGTTGAACACTTGAACGGCGCACACCTTTTGTTTTCGAACTCACTCAACGTCATCGCATTGAATCATTTGCCATGCAGATGGCATACAGATTGGCACAAATATATAAAGGGTATTGTTTTAAGAGGATGAAAACTCTAAAATAAAGCAAAAAATATAAAACAGTTTATTTAATTCATGAAATTAAATGCTGACCAGCTAGGATTATTTTTCTTTATTTGAATGTTCATAATTTATTTATGAAATTACAGCTCCTTGTCCAACAAAAGTCATATTAATTTAAATTTCAAACTCTATGGAAAATTAGAAAAATTCCACAAACCTTGCATCAAAATTCCATGCTTTTAATTAGAATTTGGCTTCTAAAATTTTCTTCTGATCAAAAAGTACCGGGCTGACCGGGAAGACTGTTTTCTTCGATTGCCTAGGCATAGTGAACCATAAGTATTTTCCATTAGGCCAGAGAGTCAATAAAGCTTATTATTTATCCCTTTCGAAGCCTTTGGGAGATGCTGTACATCGCAAACGGCCGGAAATGTGAGCAAATATTTCTTGGATTTTGCATGATGAAAACGCGCCATTGCAACTCGTGAGACTTCTTTTTGTTTACCAAATTGAAGTTACCACTTCGTGGAAAAAGATTTCAGTCGATAGAGGAGATCAAGGCCATAATTCCTTTTTTGACGATGAAGCTCCATCAAGGACCAGTGTTTATCGATGGTACGGTGAATTCAATCGTGGTCGTAGTTCACTCCAAGACGAATTTCCGTGAAGGTCGTCCAAAATCAGTTGTTGTTCCGAAAACCATTGATGCTGTGCGCGAACTGATATTGCAAGATCGTCATGTGACCTATCGTGAGATTGAGACAATCTTAGGCATTAGTGGGACCAGCATACTTTCGCGAATATTGAATATTGGATCCCACACAATTTGTCAATCGCTCAAGAAAAGGCTCGTGTCGATTGGTCGAAGGAAATGCTCAAAAAATACGATCGCGGGGCTTCAAAACACGTCTATGACATCGTGACAGGTGCTGAATCATGGATTTACGCGTATGAGCCCGAAAGTAAACAGCAGTCGCCTGTATGGGTGTTTCAAGATGAGCCAAATCCAACAAAAGTTGTTCGCGCACGAAGCACTTCCAAGCAAATTTGTCGCCTGTTTTTTTCGGAAAAACTGGGCATGTCGCAACCGTACCACTAGAACAACGCAGAACAGTAAGTTCTAAGTGGTACACAACCATTTGCTTGCCAATTGTCTTCCAAGAAATTAGGAAAACCAATCGCCAAAGACGGATCACTCTTCACCAGGGCAATGCGAGCTCTCACACATCAGCTCAAACAACTGCATTTTTGAGCACCCAAAACATCGAATTAATGGGTCATCCGCCGTATAGTCCTAACTTGGCACCGAGTGACTTCTTTTTATTCCCGTACGTAAAAAACAAACTGAGAGGTCAACGTTTTTCGACACCTGAAGAAGCGGTTGCGGCCTTTAGAATGCATGTTTTGGAGGTACCTCATTCAGAGTGGCAAAAGTGCTTCGACAATTGGTTCAAACGCATGCAAAAGTGTATAGATCTTCATGGAGAATATTTTGAAAAACAATAAAGTGATTTTCGATGATTAAAATTTGTGTTTGTTCTCTAATCCCGACATATAAAAGGCACCCCTCGTATTAACTCCTTAACGTGTAAGATTTTCCACGATAAAATGAAAAACTAAAATGAATAAAAATGCATACCTATATTTCTATACCTCTGTGGTCTGGTCTACTCTGGAATTAACCATAGCAACCATTCCAGAGTAAAGCCCCTGAACAGACTAGAGAGAAGTGTGTGCTTGGGTATCATAGATTATTAGACAGCTATGACTACGATAGCTGGTGATGCCCTTAATGCCATCCTTAACTTGCAACCTCTAGATCTTCAAATTGTGAAAAAAGCAATGAAGGCGACGTACAGATTCAAGTCAAACGGAGTCTGGGAAAACGAAGAAAACGCTAGCCACTGTCAGATATCCCACCAGTTGTCAGAGCAGTGCACACTGTTCTCGATGCCAGCGGACAATCGGGTGTCTTATGTTAGCTTCGGTAGGAAGTATGATATTATGAAGCCAGGTAGACATCAATGGTTAAGCACACAGTTCCTATTAATGGAATCTTAGCACACTTTCTACACCAACGGATCCGATTGATGGTACATAGATGAAGGCACTGAGTGCTCCTATGCCACAGGACAGATGGCTACGGTATTCTTAACGGAAGTGTATGCCATGCTGAATTTGCATATTAGCTAATTGATAAAAAGTTGCGGAGTAGTAGTATTGGAATTTGTAGTGACAGTCAAGTTGCATTAAGAGCCGTTGATACCCACGCTGATTCTCGAATTGAGTGGGTCTGTTTTGCAAAACACAACAATGTACTCCTTCTTTGAGTGTCCGGACATTGAGATATTACAGGCAATGTTTGGCCCATAAGCTGGCTAATGAAGGCTCTTGCTGTCAATTCAGCATCGATTAAAGTACGGACTCATGACTTCATTAGGTTCACGCCAAGAAGACGTTGATCAGAGTTAGACTCCTGCAGAGTAGCCTAGTGCTTTGTGAAATAACCAAACAGGAAACTAGCGACCTTTCTCCTGAAACTTAGTAGGAAACCCCTGTTAATAAAAACATTTTTCTAATAGCGGTCGCCCCTCGGCAGGCAATGGCAAACCTCCGAGAGTATTTCTGCCATGAAAAAGCTCCTCATAAAAATATCTGCCATTCGGAGTCGGCTTGAAACTGTAGGTCCCCCCATTTGTGGATTAACATCAAGACGCACACCACAAATAGGAGGAGGAGCTCGGCCAAACACCTAACAGAAGTGTACGCGCCAATTATTTATTTATTTATTTATTTTTTTTAATTACAGAACACAACGCTTGTTTTCAGCATATGGCCACCATAGGAATCATTGACGACCCAATATGCCTGTCTTGTTGCAAAAATGAGGACACTGCAGAGCACTTTCTCTGTAGCTGTCCGGCGTTTTCTAGAAACCAGAATTACGATATTGGGGTGCGATGGATAAAGTTCATACTCTTCCTTTTCGGAATCTCTTAAAATTCATCAATGAATTCAAAAGATTCGCGAAAGAGTGACCTTCAACCAATTTGCCCATTTTCCATCCATTCAGCATCTATCCTGTCTCTCTATTCCTTCCACTGTAATCTATCCGGGTGTAGTACAATGGTCTTCCTGACTTACTGCTTGGATTTGTCCAACCTCCCACAAATCTAATCCAACATCTATGCCTACCTATCTATGACAGCTAACTACATGTACGTCTATAGGAAGTTCTGCCATTAAAAAAAACACCCTTTTTCAAATATATGCATATTTATGTATGCAAACATATGAATAGTCACCATGATTTACTCACCTACTCACCCACCCGCTCACAAACTTTCGCCCTCATTCATTCAATCATTCATGCATGCATTTAACCATTCAATCGACGTAAGCTCGGCTTACTTGCGCCAGTTGAGGTAACGTGGAAGCGAAGGGCTGCGGATTTATTTCAAGTGATAGAGAGTGACTAAGTGCTGAGAGATATATGTATGTATGTATGTGTGTATGCATGACTGTATAGAGGCGCGCGCGAGGTGTATGCAAATACTTGCACATTTATGGTTTTCACAAGTACCATTTGTAGTTTTATGTATGTATGTATGTACGTCATATGCGGCAAGTGGCATGAATTAATACTGTTATTATTTTTGGACTTGCGCTGCATTTAGGAGCATATATACATATACATATATATATATTTCTGTGTATGTGTGTGGTTGCTTGGCGCACTTACACACACGAACTCACATAATAAATCGTATGACATTTTGCAATAACGACCCAACCCTTTGATATTTTCGTACATACATACGAGTATTAATAAGTGTATGTTTGTGTGCCAGCTCGAGATGATAATTTTCCATAGCACAAAGTGGATATCACTGAACGAGAATAGTACGACTGATAGAGGTATGAATAAATAAATGAATGAGGTAGTGAGTGAGTGAATTGCTGCTCATATTTTTTTCTTCTTTCACACGTCTGTCTGCACAAATATTAGCTGCAAATGCTTGTATGTGTGCATGTGCGGCTTTCGATGCCTGCCGCCGCCACTCAGCGCTGAATCGCTGACATTTAATATGCTCGAAATTATTAATATGCCGCTTATGCTGTAATGAGCAATGGAGGTGAGGCTGATATGAGCTCGTATGCGCATATGAGAAAATTTACACTTGGCGGGGTAATGCAGTCATTTATTTTTGGTGTTAAATATTTGCTATTAAACAGCTATACAATTTTTCTAATATTAAATATATTAATAAAATAATATCAAAGTTATTTGCATATTTTTCTAATTATTTCCAATCCACTAATTTTTTTAACCACTCACCGTGCATTTATCACTTTGCTAGTTGCACTTAAAACGTTGACCCAAATATATTTCTGACTCTCGATGACTGTCACTTAGTCATTCAGCGCAGCCTTGTTGACATTTGTGTATGTAATTGTATGCGCGAAATTATTAATATGAAATGTATGCCGTAATAAGGAAGTTAAGTGTGTTTTGTGAGGCTCATATACTCATTTGAGGATATCTACTCTAGGCCTGATAATTCATTCATAATTTTTTTAGTTTTAAATATTTATCACTAGAGATTGTGTGCGTGTGTGAACAATTTTTCCACTATGAAAGTTATTATATTTGCAGAGCAACACGTATCGACTTTATAAGCTCACTGTTCATTTTTCACTTTGCTAATTCACACGTTCAGTTTCAGTTACAACGATATTGACCCAAATTAACAAAGTGCGCATAAAAATTAGCGCAAATATTTATCTGAGCTCACAATAATGTAATTTTTATAAAAAAAATAGTTCATACTCAATACTTAAACTGTGTAAAAGCCCCTCAAAAATTCAGCAAATTTTCAATAAAATTTCAAACTTTATGCCCAGAAAATTTCTGCTTCTTCTTCGTGATTGGCGCGCTATAGAATATTGCAATAGTCAATGCTTCTGCACTATATATTAGGATGGGCATGATAAGTGCCTTCTAAAGTGTTAGATTTATTCGTCGGGAGAGGACTTTACTGCTCAGTTGCCTACTTAGTCGCACTTGTTGGCAAGAGAGATTCTTCGCTGGACTTAAAGGCTGAAATTGCTATCGGTGTTAATGCTGGTTCCTAGATAAACTGTTTGTTCGATTGACAGGAAGTGATTCGTTTTGTTCTCGTTTACCACCAGATCCATTCGCTTTGCCTCTTTATCCAGTTTGGAGAGGCAGAACTAAAGACCTCGATGAGGTCAATATCGTAGGCATCCGCCAACAATTGTACGCTCTTATAAAAAAATTGTGCTTGAGCCAATAAGTTCTGCGGCCTGTACTATCTTTTCTAGCGTCAGGTTAAAGTAGTCACACGACAGCGAATCATCCTGCCTGAAACCTCGTTTGGTATCAAACGGCTCGGAGAGGTCCTTCTCAATTCTGACGGCGCTGCTCATATTGAGCAACATTATCTTGTAAAGCCGTTTTAGTTTTACGGGGATACCAAATTCAGACATAGCGGGATACAGGTAACTCCTTTCCGTACTGTCGAATGCAGCTTTGAAGTCGATGAAAAGATGGTGTGTGTCGATTCTCCTTTAGTGAGTCGTTTTCAAGACTTGGCGTATTGTAAAAATCTGGTCGATGGTGGCCTTTCCAGGTCTAAAGCCGCACCAATAAGGGACACTCAGTTGGTATAAGCGATGCCTAGGAGACTAATCCCGTGATAATTGGCACAGATTGCAGGATCGCCCTTCTTATGGATTGGGCAGAGCACACTTAAATTCCAATCGGCAGACATGCTTTCATCCGACCATATTTTGCATAGAAGCTGATACATGCAGCTCCTCGCCGCCATGTCTGAATAGCTCTGTCAGCAGTCCGCCGGCTCCCGCGGCTTCGTTGTTCTTTAGCCGCGTTATCGCTGTTCTCACCTGGTCATGGTTGAGTAGCGGAACAACAGTACCGTTGACACCGATTGGGGTATCGCGATCTTCACAATTTCTGCGACATGCGCAGCTGTCACCATTTAACAAGTTCGAGAAGTGTTTCCTCCAATTTTTAAGGGCGCTCTGAATGTCAGTCACCACTCCGCTGTTTTCGTTCTTACAGGAAATCGCCCCGATCTTGAGATCTTGTGTAAGCTGGCGAGCTGTCTGGCACAGAATTTTTGGGATTTTTCCTATTGAAAATCTCAAGGTCTTCGCACGCACATATTTCGGCATCTCGTCTCTTCCTTCAGATAATACGTCTATTTTCCTCAACAGCTCCTGGTAGCGACCCCACATAGATCGCATTGTGCCCGAGCGCAGCGCGTTTTTCAATCAGGAAACAGCCACGTTGCTTGGTGTATTTTCTTATGCTGGAGTTTGTTGTTGCAGACTACCATGTTTCGAGCCCCGGCGGAGTCGTTCTGCCTCTGACCGTTACCGGATTTTTTGTTTTGCAGGCTGGATTTACTGGCTGTGGGACCAAAAATTCCTCTTTACCCACCCTGGTATTTAAATCGCCAAGCACGATTTTTATTTTGTGGTGGGGTCCGCGTTCATAGGAACGTTCAAGGTGCTCATAGAAGCCATATTTGGTCGCATCGTCCTTCTCTTCCGTTAGGTTGTGGGTGCAAATGAGCGGGATTTTTAAAAATCGCGCCAATTGATGCGGGTAATTTCGAGACGCTTGTCCATCGGAGTAAGTGACAGTACTTGACGATGCAGTCTATCTGCCACTATAAATCCAACACCAAATTTAAGTTCCTTTATATGGCAGCTCTAGTAGAGGTCGCAAGGTCCAATGCTCTTTTTGCCTTGCCCCGCCCATCTCATCTCTTGAATGGCAGTGATGTCAGGTTTTGCTCTGATGAGGACATCAATAAGTCGGGCAGAGACACCTTTTCCATTAGGAAACCGGAAATTCCAAGTGTGTACCCTCAAATCATAGACCTTAGTTTTTATACAGGGATCAACATCAGAATAAGCAGTTCTCATTCGAGACTTTGTTTTATTTTTCATTATTGAGGAATTTTTACGTGACGGGTCCCAAAGCCAGCGAACAACCAGATATTCTGGACAAAAGATACTTGGATGAAGTCGGAATGCTATGAGCTGATCTGTCCATATGCAGAAGGATCGTCCTGGTCATTCCCAAGTGAATGGCTATAAGGTATTTTCCCCACTTGCGCTGGCTTCATACAGAACCATCCTCTCAGGTCTGTCAAACATTTATTAAGAGTACTGGATTTGAATGAAGTACTGTGATTAGTAATAAACACTAAAGGGCGCGAGGTTGAAGTGCAAACCTCATTTTCACTCATTCATTCAACCCACTCGGCTATGGCGGCCTCATGACGTAGTGTTTAAAGAGCGCAATTAGCGCATACACAGACTAATTACATGAACACACGCATTTGTATAAATACTTCATCAATTTTCTAAATTGTGTGCTCTAAATAGTTTGAATGAATGTCACCACTAAGCAACTGTGTCATTACGGAGTCAAGGGTTTGGTAATTTCACTGCTTTAGAGTGTCAAGAGCAATTACGGACATATTGAATTTGTGATGTGATGCCTTTGATGTGAATACAATTTATTTGTGTCAAATTACAATTTATTGCTTTAATAACACTAATCAAGTATCTTTTAAATTAAAATCAATAGAAATTGTAATTTGTAATAACAGTTTGAAAGTTTATGTGTGTGTTTGTCCACTTAGAATTTATGTTTTTTGGCAATTAACACTTGAAAAGCAAATAATTCAAATTAAATATTAGAAATAGGGAAGATAAATTAGCTTTAAGTTTCGACTAAATTCAACTTATAATGTTGGAGTAGTTAGCGAGTTAATTTTTCTTCGCTGTTATGTACTTTAGTAGTCTCTTACGTAGTATTATTGCCTTCATCAGCAAAGGTAAAGAAAGGCATGAAAGGTTAAATGACAAAGTCATAAAAGCCATTTATTTGGCTGCACTACTCCTGGTGGAAATACCTTTGTTTTGACAGGCAACTAACTGAGCACACAAACCGAATGTGTCATATACTTATATAGAACCAACTAATGAGAAAGAAGGGGTATTTGCGTACAACTTCAACCGACTTAAAAGAGGAATAGGAGCGAAATATACATCATGAAGCTACTTCGAGGTCACAAAGTATATAAATAGACACGTAGAATAACAAAATATCCCGTTGTTCGAAGTTACATTGCTACCTGACTTCCAGAGAGAGCTTGATGTCATTCGCTTCAGGGGAAGCGAAGTTATTGTGTTTAAAGTGCCAACCGGAGGTTTGTGTCATCGGTACAAAAATTAGTTTCGAACAAAAACTAACATCAAATCTTGTTGTAAAATCGGTTAAACGTTTACAGAAAAATTTTAATTGAAAGTTTATGGCGATGATTATTTTTAAGTTTGAAAAGTTTATGGGGATGATTCTGTATCTCGTGTCAGAGTTCATGAGTGTTTTACACGTTTCGAAATCACAATAAACAGAACCAGAATCAGTAATCACCGAAAACTCCATCGAAATTGTTCGTAAATTTATCAAAAATGAACAGAAATCATCGTTGAAATTCAAGGAATCGGAATCGGTTGAATATCTCCAAAATATCAATTTAGCGCATTTTAACTGCTCATTTGGGCTTATGAAAGGTCTGTGCACATTTCAGTCCGCACAAGTTAACTGAGAACCAAAAATTGCTCAGAATTCAACATTCGATAGACCTCGACCACGTCTTTTCACATGTCTCAGCCTCCTTCTTCAGATGAATTTTTTCAAAGAAATTTTACTCTCTTGGAACAAGTCGAGCCGTATACCACTCGTAGGCCCGAGTTTTTGATAAAGTACACTCGTCATAGGCTTTTTGCAATATTTTCAAAGATTCGGCACACGAAATCGCATTCAAAACACAAAATTAAATTCTTTGTTCGATATTTTTATCCATAGTGAAAATCGCAGGGCACACCGCGGTTGACTGATAAAATTTAATGCCAAAAACAAGCTAATTGAGTTGTATCAACATTCCAACAAAAATAATTTAGATATACAAGTATCTGTAACGCGCGCTTTCCAAATAAACGATTTCCGATATTTTTTTGACAGAATGTATAATGAACATATCTTCTACTTTTCTTTCTCTTCTTTAGATTGATTTTACGGTTTTTAGGTTTATTAAACATATCCGTCTACTTTGTATGAACTCTGTGTCTCGTTTTAGTCGGCTTCGCTCTGCACGATTTTTACTACAACGTATCTACTGTGTAAATCGAGAGATGAATTTAATTGAATTTTACTCAACTGAAATAAAGTATACGCAGTGGATACCTGTGTTCACTTAACCCTTTGAAATTTTAAAGTGCTTTAAAAAATTTAATTAATGAGATAATGAAAAACTGAATATGCAGTATTCGTGCGTGCGTATTTCACGTGCAATTTTTGCTGGATAAAAACAAGTTGATTTTTGTAGCACAGTGTATATACAGAAAAAGTTGTTGGAGCTAACGCCAGCGCACTGCATACTATTAAAGATTACACGTTGTAAAAAATGCTTTCTAAAACTTTAAAAGCAAAGTTGCTTTATCGACGCTACACCTAATGGTTTACTAGCATTGGTGTGACATGGCGGATGAGCAACCTTTACTACTTGCACTAAGATATTAGAAAATTTGTTACAATACATTAACTTTGGCGACTAAGAACAACAATGCAACCTGTATATAAAACAGGGAAATATGTCAACATATTTTACAAAGAGTAACAAAAACGAACCGGCAAACAGCCAAAGCAATTAAAAACAGCAAAACCGCTACAATATAAGCCCACCTATTGTGTGTGCGCAAATCCAAACAACGGTAGAGCAACAACAACTAATGCGGTATTAATAACAACCGCATAATTAAATCATTTTATTAAACAAACTTATTTAGTGCTATAGCAGTTGAGATTTTATGCCTGCACCTGTTTTCACATATCCGTTCTAGTGAGTAGTGCGCGTATCCTACCAAAAGCCACAAGACTCATTACAGGAGTTGCCCACATACGAGTATGTAGAAGCATAAAAGTATAAATTTTTAGTATAAAAACAGCCACAGGCAAGAGCAACATAAGAAAACCTATTAAAAACAAAATAAAAGCCATAAGTGTGAAAATTTAAATGGTAGCACAAAAATCTGTCATTAGCAGGTAAGTTGAGCACCTCGCGGCAACACGCACTTCCATTTACACACCCGAACAGGAAAACACAAGCAATAAAATGAAAACTAAACAAACATAAAAACTACATAAAAGCGAATGAACTTTTGCATGTGTGAATGTGTGTGTGAATATGTGTGCCATTGTGTCACAGCGAAATTTTTACATGCAACATTTATGGTGACGTTGTTGACGTGGTAGCAACACACGCGTAGTTACTAGCGGCAGTGAGAATGCAAAATGAAGCAACAATAAAGCGCCACTACTTGTGCACTGCTTGTCATTTGTTGTTGAGCTCACAGCAAGGCAAGCAACAAAAACAAAAAAAAATGAAAGTACAAGTGAAGACAAAAAGGTGCAAGTAGGTATCAAGGAGATATGGAAAATGCCACAGAAACTTCACTGCATGAGATTGCGAACGCCAGGCGGCAGCTGACAAGTAGGCAGTCATGAGTGTGCAGCAAACGCAATGTAGCGGTTTGCATTTACCGTTACCGGTTGTGGCCGTGCGTCGCCACAAGTTTCACCAAAATATTCAGTCGCACACTCACAGCCATATACTGGATCAGGCACATGAATGCGGGGAACTCCATGCGGCAGTAAAGCGCTATTGAAGCCAAAATCAAGCTAGCGTTTTTGTGTAAAAACAAAAACTAGTTACTGATGAGGAAGAATGGATTAGAATAACAAAAACCCCACGTTTTGTATTTTTTGCATATCTAAAATGGTTAACGATTTCGTAATTATCCCAAAATTGCAAGAAAATCAGAGAAAAATCGAGGGAGTTATAGAACTTTGGCTAAAAGAATTCAGCAATGGCAGTTTAAACGTTAGGCTCTTCAAGTCAAATGTACTGTCGGTACTGTAGCTCTACCTGGAACAATAAAACCGCTATAACCAGTCGCTTACAAGTTCTTATGAACAGCCGGATTATATTCCAAAATTTTTTGACCAAAAATAATACCAAAGGAATTGTCCACGAGGAGTTCATGCCGACGGGCCAAACTGTCAATGAAATTTTCTATCTTGGCGTTTGAAGCGTTTGTTGCATCACGTTCGTCGAAATCACCAGGAATACCGCAAAGGAGGAAGCTGGCGCTTATTGCATGATAATGCACCATCTCATCGATTCACTTTTGAGACTCATTTTTTGACTAAAAATCGCCTTTAACCATCAATCACTTACAGTATTCGCCTGATATGGCTCTCTGTGACTTCTACCTATTCGGAAAATTGCATTTGGCCATGAAAGAAAAAGGTTTTTCGTCCGTAGAGGCCATCCAAAAGGCTTGTACCCACATCCGGACGGACATTCCGGTCAATGGCCAGACACTTTCTCCTCTTTCGAAAAGCTTTTAAATCGCGCAAAACAATGTATCGTAGCCAGAGAGGATTATTTTGAATAAATAAACTCGAAGTTACCAGAATAAAGCTCCAGCCGTTTCTATTTTGGCTCAGTCTTTTTTATTTTGGACTTCGCCTTGTAAGTTAAGCTTCACGGTGAAGAGGAGTCAGTTGAATGATTTGTTTATTCACTTCAAGTCTATAGTTTTATATGGCAGACTAAGCCGAGACACTTCTTCTTCTCGAATGAGCTTAGGAAAGCGCGCCAGCCGTTTCTTTCTCGTGCCAAACGGCGGCAGTTGGACCAAGTAAAACCAAGTACTACTCCACTTGAACTTTTCATCAAAAGTAGACCATCCTTTTCCTCTGCTTCCGCCAGAGCCTTCAGAGCCTACCTTCAAAGCCGGAGCGTTTGTGTCAACATGCAAAGGCTCAAAACTCTTTCGCAGATCTCTCTCTCAAGCACTCCAAGGGATACCTCATCGATTGGTGTCATCTTCCAATACAATAGAGCTGGCGCGATGAGAGGCTTATAAAGTGTTAGTTTTCTTCGTCCAAAGTGGCAGCTGTCGGCAAGAGAAATTCCCCATTGGATTTCAGGGCTGATATTATTATTGGTGTTAATGCTGGTTTATAAGTAACCGAAGTCTCTTAGATAGTAAAATGGAACTATTAACAGTGTCCGCGTGCCGATACGCGAGTACTCTGACGGTTTGCTTGTTGACAAGAGGTACTTCGTAATAATACCAATAAGGAATTGCTCGAAAAAGCAAACATAGATCGCTGGACAGTTGGACTACAAAACAGAAATGGAGAGGGTAACATAGCGAAGAAGGCAATGGAATGGCACCCACTCACAGCGACCGAGGAAGAGCGCCTGGCCGACCAAGAGAAACCTGGAAAAGAACTGTGGATCGTGCGACGGCTCGACTCGAGTTAAGCTGGAAGCAGCTGAAGGCGTTATGCAGTAATAGGGCGAGATGGCATGTAGATATTGTTGGTGCCTTATGTCTCGTTAGGGATTCACTGAAACAATGATGATGATAGAACTTCGACTGAAAGAATGTACCAATGGCAACTTGGTACCATTGAGGCCTTTTCCTCGTTTCACCAATTTTCGTTTTAATACAAATATTAAAATCTTTAGTAAAAATCGTGGATGAAGAGAGCTGAAGATTTCCAATCTTCAAAACTGGTAATAAGAATGAAGTAAAAAATTATCGACTTGTTCCAAACTTTTTGAGAAAGTGATCATGGACAAGCTAGCATTTGTTATCTAATGATTTATATCCTTGTCAAGATGAGTTTATCTGTACTGTTACGAACTCTCCTCTGGAAATTTCAAAATCTGGGCTTGCGCTCGTCTTTCCTTTTATGACTCAAATCATACCCGCCAAATAGAATCTCATTTGTTCAAATTGGGAATACTAGATCCCATAGATTTGTATCAACTGCTGGAGTACCAGAAGGTAGCATTCTTGGTCCTATCTCGTTACTAATGATCTTTGCTTCAAGTATTCGAAATATTTATTCTATGAATACTCGGAATGACTGGGCTCTGCAAAACAAAATGACTGGGCTCTGTCGTTTTCCAAGTCCATGAATCCCCTTTCGTCAACTTATTATATTTCAAATGTTTTTTTTTTCTTGTTCACTCCACTCAGGGGCATAGGGCCTTGACAAGACTCAATCTTGCTTTGGTTTCGTTAATATATTTTTGCTTTCTGATTCTTTCTAGGTGTTTAGCCTGCCGCTACCAGTCCTAAGTAGGGGGAATGCCCACCTATCGTTGCTTAAGAGCAACGCCTTCTTCCTGCTTGAAGCGCCATCTGTGTGTCACATTTTTCTGGCAGAAGTATCACACAGATGGTTGAGGACTTCGCTAAAGTTCGTGTGTCTACGCTATTACTGCGATTGCCCGCTTCCTCTTGCTGTCGTCACTAATGCAATGTGTAACTGTGTTTTTTGTCTTTGTTTTTTGCTTGTTTTAGCAGCCATAATGCAAGTTATGCGCTGACTTTTTTGTGCGGGAGTAAGGATTGGAAGGATAAGGTTGTTGGGGTTGAAGAATGAAAGTATTACTATTAGATATACTTATATTTCAAATGTAATTCTTGTCAATTAAATTTGTGATTATCGTAATATTTTTTTTCGTATTTACAACTTAGGTTTTTGCGACGCTATGCTAGTGATTTTAAGGAGCCATACACTAGAAAAATCTTATTGCATTCTTTAGTTCGTTCAAAGTCGGAGTATGCCAAAGTCATCTTGAATCCGATGTACTCCTCACATTCTTTTAGAATTGAAAGAGCTCAACGTAAGAACGCAGAATGTCAAATTGGATGATTAATTTTGCCCTTCTTATGCCTGCCCACTTAGCATGGAACGACCCAAATGCCTGAGCAAGTGTATTTCTCTCGCGTATATCGACTAACTAATGCCTGTACACAATATTTTATTTTATGTGAATTTTCCGTTCGCGCGTGCAACAACGCGCTTATTGTGCGTTGCAATTGTATGCGCAGGGTTGTATGTGGTGGGTGCGTTCGCATTGCATGTTATGTGGCATAAAAGCGAAAGAAAGCAATCGCACACACGCGAACGCATTCATGCACACATCCAGTCATGCAAGCAAATAGACTTACTGAGTAGACTTACAAAGTGAAATAAATATGTCTAGTTTTATTCTTAGACATTTTCCAGCTAAAAGCATTGCTGTTCTCACTGTTGTTGTTGTTGCTTTGGTAGTTTTTATTCCTTGTTAAATGCGTAGTTCTGCTTCAGCAGCAGCAGCAGGCTGTGCTCTCTTTATGCCTCTATCATTTTTGAGTATCATCGTAAAATTTTATATTTTTAATAATGTGTCATAAGTGCCACTATTATTTGCACTCCACCGCCTCCTTTGACACTTCCATGCTCGCTGTGCCCCTACGAACATTTTATGAATTATGTAATGTGCAATTATTCGCTACCTGGTACTCGTACATGCCACCTTCGCCTGCAACTCATGCACTTAGGTATTAGTGCTTGTTTCGAAAGCTAATACGAGTACTAGCACTTTTTATTCCCTTTTTGCTTTTCGCCCTCTTCTTTGTGCCATTACGCGCACCTTTATTAGTGCGCTTCTATTTGTAATTTTAGTATAAATTTCCTACTTTGCTTGTCTTAACTACATATTTTTGTTGCCTTGCCGTATTCTTTCTGGGAGTGTTGTAAGTAGTTGTTGTTGTAGGAGTCCTTTGCTCTTTATGGCATTTCATGTAATCTTACAAAAATTGTGTTTTTATGCATTTCTAAATACGTTTGTGATTGCGTGCGTATTAGTGACCTGCATCAGACCACCGAGGGGACTTTTACTCTAACTCAGCAGTTTTATATGATTTGTATAGAAGTGTGAGAAAATTTGCATATTTTAAAGTACTATTTTGCTTATTCGAATTATAAGTTTTCCACAATAGTACAAGGAGGTGCAAAATTACTCACCCTATTGAAACATTTATAATTTTTCCAGGTGGTGCAAAATTATTCACCTTATCGAAAAAATTTATAATTTTTCCAGGTGGCGCAAAATTAATCACCCTATCGGAAGATTTTTCATTTTTCCACAATAATAAAAGGTGACGCAAAATTAATTACCCTATCGAAAAATTTATAATTTTTCCAGGTTGCGCAAAATTAATCACCCTATCGGAAGACTTATAATTTTTCCAGGTGACGCAAAATAAATTACCCTACCGAAAAAATTTAAAATTTTTCGAGATGGTGCAAAATTACCCACCCTATCGAAAAATCTATAATTTCTCCAGGTGGCGCAAAATTAATCACCCTATCGAAAAAATTTATAATTTTTCCAAATGATGCAAAATTTAATTTAATATATAATTCTGCCAGGTAGCGCAAAATTAATCACGCTAACGGAAGATTTTTAATTTTGTCACAATAATTAGAAGCAACGAAAAATTATTCACATTATCGAAAAATTTACCATTTTTCCAATTGGGGGAAAATTAAACACCCTTACGAAAAAATGTATAATTTTTCCAAGTGGGGCAAAATTAATCACCCTATCGAAAAACTTATAATTTTTCCAGGTGAAGCAAATTTAGTCACTCAATCGGAAGATTTATAATTTTTTCTCAATAATTCAAGGTGGCGCAAAATTAATCACGCTAACGGAAGATTTTTAATTTTGTCACAATAATTAAAGGTGACGACATAATTATTCAATCTATCGGAAGATTTATAACTTTTCCAGGTGGCGCAAAATTATTCGTCCTACCGAAAAATTTATAATCGAAAGATTAATAATTTTCCCACAATAGTTCAAGATGGTGCAAAAGATTTTTCATTTTTCCACAATAATTCAAGGTGACGCAAAATTAATCACCTCATCGAAAAATTTATAATTTTTCCCGGTTATCACAAGATTGTACATGGGAGACTTGTTCCAGTACTACCATGAATATCGTTTTCCATTTACTTCCCATCGATTTTTGCCTTATTTCCATCGCTGCTCAATCAAACAGCAATCCGGTTAAAGCAGGTTGGTCTCTGGAGGCAATCTCTCTAGAGATGTAGTTACATTTTTGAGCAACTATTACCGTATTTATCTCAACTTCGAACAGATCTCTTCAACTAACTGGATTTTTCAGGACTCAGAATGTCCTGGGAACTCCACACCATTTAATATCCAAACTCGTAGGTATGTTAACCGGTCATTAGACGATCGACTGACATACCAAAAAGCTAGGTTTACCATTTAACTCCCATTGCAGAAGTTGTGGGGGCCTTCCAGACAAAGGAGCCTGTTGAGCACTCTGTTGCACCGCAGAAAAATCCTATCAGTTTTGAAAGTGTTAATATTTTAGCATGTAACGGAAACGAACTGGCATTTGAACTCTGACTCTCAACTTTATCATCATGGATCTACACTCAAACGAAAGAACACACATAAATTTTTCTAGAAACGACGGGTAAGGCGTTTTTCCACTTTTGTTTTCACATTCTAATGCATTAAATGCGAAAAGGAATCTCCTCAGCTTACAATATGACTTCTTCTGCAAATTGAATCACGTTTAAGTCATCGTAAAATGAAACTTGACACTATAACGACATAAAATGTGGCAACAACAATCCCAACAAAACAAACAAACACCGTCGGCGGCTAAGGCAATGAAAAAGCGCAAAGCTGTGACAGGATGCAGCAGCAAGTCACGAGTAGACATCGTTAAGGGCACTGACGACTTTAAGACAAACCAGCAAGTAAACACGTAAGCACACACATACACACATGCACTTATAAAATAAAGGTTTCAATGTAAGCGAAGTGTAATAGTGACGCAGACGGGCAGAGGGCCAACTTCAGCGGCACGTAAAGCAAACGTCAACAGCTTAACTCCAGCAGAGTTGCAGTGCAAGATGAATAAATATGAAAGCTGTCAGAATATTGGAATGTTTGTGTGCTTGTAAAGACGTATGCATATGGTGTGTGTGCGTATGTGTCTCAAAGTAATAAAATCAAAATTCGGATATGTACGGGAAATGTTTTGTGGCTGGAACAACAAATTGACATGTGAGTAGACATGCCACACACATTTCTGAGTATAAATATAATGAAAAATTTAATATTTACGCATTTAAATGGAAATTACGCACTAAACTAAGAGTTTCAATAGGCGATGAAAAATCATTTGGTAGCAAAAGCCTGCATTTGACTGTGAAGTGGCTGATGTTTGGTAGCAAATATTAAAACTTCATATGTCATAATTTCAAATGAGACTTAGTACAAAATTGAGATGCTTCCTACATACCTTAGAGTAAAAACTCTAACTTGTGGGCTCTCAAAAATAATCTCATCACCCACTGTTTTCAATTTGGTTGATGTGCGCCAATACACCGAAGCGTGAATATTCTATTTTTTTGTTTGTTTTTTGTGCCTTCATCTTCAAGTCGGAAAAGCGGATTTTTAAAAGTGGTCGCAAGATCAAGGAGAACATGCACCATAATTGAAAACATGTGAGTTCTACTATAACTTTGATAAATTTCAATAAACAAAAATACCCTTTCGAAAAACAACTTTGAAATCGCGCCAAGGGCTAGCTCACTGTTTACATATCCTGGAGCGCAAAATCGCCCTAGAATGCCTAAAAATTATTTAATAAGAATAAATGTCGGTTTAAATGTTAATGATCGCAACAGCAAATAATATTAAAAAAAAAAAATTTTTTAAATCGCATCAAAAACAAGTCCATCGCACATATATCCTGGAAACTCAAATCGCCATGGAATCCGTAAAAACCACTTAATATGGCTGAAATTTGGTACAAATGTTTATATTAGCAGTGAAAAATGTTGCACAAAAACTTTTTGAAATCAGTTGAAAAACAAGTCCACCACACATATATCCTGAAACGCAAAATCGCCGTAAAATCCGTAAAAATTACTCAATAACAAAAATATTCAGCAGCAGTGTTTATAATGACACCAAAAAAGAGTTTGTAGAAATTTGTTGAAATCGGATCAAAAACAAGCTCACCGCACATATATCCTGAAACGCAAAATCGACGTAAAATCCGTAAAAATTACTCAATAACAATAAAACTCAGCAGCAGTGTTTATAATGACACCAAAAAAGGGTTTGTAGAAATTTGTTGAAATCGGATCAAAAACAAACTCACCGCACATATATCCTGAAACGCAAAATCGACGTAAAATCCGTAAAAATTAATCAATAACAAAAATATTTACCAGCAGTGCTTATAATGACACCAAAAAAGGGTTTGTAGAAATTTGTTGAAATCGGATCAAAAACAGGGTCACCGCACATATATCCTTAAACGCAAAACCGCCATAAAATCCGTAAAAATTACTCAAGAACAATAAAACTCAGCAGCAGTGATTATAATGACACCAAAAAAGAGTTTGTGGAAATTTTTTGAAATCGGATCAAAAACAAGCTCCCCGCACATATATCCTGAAATGCAAAATCGCCGTAAAACCCGTAAAAAATACTCAATAAAAAAAAATTAAATTAAAACCTAGCAAAGTTGTTTATAACAACAATAAAAATTAGTTTATAGATATTAATTGAAATCGGGCTACGGAGTCGCCCACCGCCCATATATCCTGAATCGCAAAACTGCCATAGGAGAAATCATTTAATAAAAATTAAATTTGGTGCAATTATTTGTGATAGCAATAGAAAATAATGTATTTTACATTTTTTTAAATTGAAGCAAGGAAACTCTCGCTGCGCACATATCCTGGAGCACAAAACCACCTTAGAATCCTTAAAAATCGTTTATTAGCAATGCAATTTGGCACCTAAATGTGTGATGAAACATAAAATATTATGTAAAAATAATTTCTCAAATTAGAGTAAGAAATCTCCCACCAGACATATATCCTCAAACTCAAAATCTGCATAGAATTTATAAAAGTACCTTAATAGCACTGAACTTCGACACAGTTGCTTATGTTTGAAACAAAAAAAGGTCTGTTTATGCAAAATTTTTTTAAAATCTAGTCACGGTCACGTCCATCCCATATAAGACTGTATGTATATTCTGAAGCTCAAAGTCACCGAAGGATATGAAAAAAGTTATTTAATGGCCGAAAATATAGCTAAATTATTACCTTTTATGATAGCACCAGAGAGAAGAGGAGGTATAGTTTTAGTGGAATCACCTCACACGTAGTAGCGACGGTTACTATATGGTGCGAAGGCATTTTTAAACCAACCTCACAGCCAAAAAACCAAAAAAACAAAAAAGTCGCCGGAGGATACGCAAAAATCATTCAATAAGACTAAAACATAGCACAACTATTTGTGATAGCAACAGAAAAATATGTATGGACATTTTTAGAAATTGGAGCAAGGATACTCACTCCACACACACATCGTAAATCTCAAAATAGTCGGAGGATCCGCAAAAATCATTTAATTACAATGAAATGTGGTGCAAATACTTATGACACCAGCAAAATATTATATGCAAAAACTTCTTAAAACATGGCCACCACATATAAATCCTGACATTCAAAAGCGCCATAGAAGATGAAACAAACACCTAATAGGACTAAAATTTAGCATAGTTAGCAGCCGAAAATACCTCCTAAAATTGTTCGACATGGGTTTGCAGACACGCACATGGCCCATATCACAATTTTCTTCAAATCTAATTATGTCTTTGGCAGTATAACAAAGGAATTCTATGCAGAAGACAGACACAAACATTCTTCTAAATATACAAAATATGAGCCACCTGATGCACCTGCGGAAAAATTTACCTATAAACTCCCAAATTTACTAAATTTGAATTATTACATTTCATCAGCAGGGGTGTTTGAGATGAACTCCTTAATTTTTCTAATTTTTGTACTCTCTGGGGTATTATCGTATGGAGATCCTAGGTCTTTTTCAACTGGTGCTTGTACCATAATTTAATTCGGGTTTTATTATTTATTATTGGCCCTTTATAAAGTTTATTATATTTAAAATTTACATTAAAGAAAAGTATGCGAAAGCTAGCGAGCAAGCCAGGAAAGGTTCTACTCTTCAACAGTTCAGAGATAGAAGTACGAGGTTGGATTGATAAGTCTTTAGAATGAAAAACTAGACATGGGTTTTTTAACAAAAAATTGATTTTCAACATAATCTCCTTTTAAGTCAATACATTTTTTCCAACGCTTTTCTCACATATTTATTCCTTCTCTAAAATAAGTTTTTTCAAAACCTTTAAAATAAGCATTTGTTTCAGCTATAACTTCACTATTTGACACAAATCTTTTTCCGCCGAGCCATTTTTTCATATTTGGAAAAAGGAAAAAGTCACTGGGAGCTAAATCTGGCGAATATGGCGGATGAGGGAGCAATTCATAGCCTAACTCATTTATTTTTTCCTGCGTTTTCCAAGATGAATGTGAAGGAGCGTTAATCATGATAACGAAAAGGATTTTCTTCTTCTTCAAATGTGGCCGTTTTTGCTTAATATTTTATTTTGGTCCAATGTATCCAACAAAGATAAATAATATTCAGCTGTGATGGTTTTACCCTTTTCAAGATAATCTATGAAAATTATACCTTGCGCATCCCAAAAAATAGATGCCATAACCTTACCAGCTGGTGCAACGACCTTTGCCTTCTTTGGAGCACTTGAGGCACGTTCTACCCATTGTTTGGACTGTTCTTTAGACTCTGGTGTAAAGTGGTGGATCCACGTTCCATCCATCGTTATGAAACGACGCGAAAACTCCGATGGATTTCTGTTAAACATGTCTAACCAACTTTTGAAGTCGACATTAGGTTCATTTTTTGCAGAGGAGTTAGCAAACGCGGCACCCATCTTGCTGAAAGCTTTTTCATACCCAATTCATCATGTATTATGTCATGCACACGTTCATAACTAATGTTCACAATGGTAGCAATATCTCTCAATTTAATTCTTCGATCTTGTGTGACAATTTTGTACACTTTTTCCACCGTTTCTGGAGTCGTTACCTCTTTTGGCCTCCCAGAGAGTGGATCATCTTTGGTGCTTATCTGACCACGTTTAAACTCGTTTACCCAATTATAAACTGTTGCATTTGAGGGTGCATGTTCCGCTAATACTGTCTGCAACTCCTCAATAATTTGTTTCTGGTTTAAACCTTTCAAATGAAAGTACTTTATAACAGCACGAAGTTCACTTTTTTCCATTTTTAATAAAAATACAATAGTGTTTTGCAAAAATAATTCTCAAAAAAGTACCGTTTGACCATATGTTATGAAATTTTGACAGTTCACTTTTAACGAACACAATAATTAAGTAAATTAATGACCGATAGATGTCGCAATTCTAAAGACTTATCAATCCACCCTCGTAGTTACCTGTGACTAAGATGAAGACGTAACAGCTAGTCGTCGCAAATAAAAGTAAAAGGACAAACGAATACCTTAGTCTTTCAAGAGAGGAGATAAAACGTTTCCTCCCATTAATATTGTAGAAGTTGTAGAGATGAGGAGGACGAAGAAACAGTTCAGCACTTCCTTTGCAATTGTTCGGCTTTAGCTAAAATCAAAGCATGTTTTCTAGGCACATGTTTTTTCAATTATCTTACGAAGCTTTCTGGCATAGGGATGAGACCAATCCTGCGATTAATAAGAGTAACAAAATAGTTCCACGAAGAAAAGCAAATGAGGTTTCGTACCGAACAGTGGTTTCACTACGAATCTGTAAACCAGTTGATCCTACAGGCCGACTACCACCATAACCTAATCTAAATATGCGAAAGACTAAGGTAAACATCAACACAGCAAATGCTTACCAGTTTTTCAAAATATCTAAACTTTATTGCATTAACGCTAAGCTATAATTAATACTTCGTTTTGTTTTTGCGATAAGAAATTATAGACTTTCTTTCGTAAATTAAAACACCACGAATCTCTTACTTTGATAGTGCTACAGAGGTATAATTTTCGGAAATTCTTAAAATCCCTTTTTTGATTTGTATTTTGAGGCTGTTTACACGTATTTTTCTTATTTTTTTCGATTTTTTATTGTTTTTTGAGGTCATGTTCTTTACACTGCGCTGCTCCTGGCCAAGTGAGAAAGTCCCGAGATAGTGATTTTTTTGCACAACTCAGCTAAGACTCTTTCCAAATACAAGAAGTGCTTCAGAAATCTTTGCTGAAACGCAAACAGTCATTTCAAATCACCTGAAGGCATTTGGCCTCAAACGAAAAGAAGGGTCTGGGTGTCCGCGTAATATGGAAGGGCCCTTTTCATGTATAAAATGCTTCATGAGCGCTAGAAAACAAGAAGTCATTTCTGCATTGAACACAAAAATTCTTTAAAAAACTGTACATAGAAAACCTTTTCACATCCAGCGGAATCATTAAACCTAGCACTTTTCGATTTTCATTTGTTGCGACAATTGCAAAATGCGTTTAATGTAGTATAGTTGATTTGAATAAAAGTAACCCAAACTTCGCTTAGCTGGGGAGGAGAACTACATTTCTTTTGTACATATTGTGGCAATAAAAAAGGTCATAGAGCCTTTATGCTTTTAATTTGGTCTACCATATAAGATAAATTTATCTAAAAACGCCACATTTTTTGAGAAAACAATTCTTTAAATTAAATTTGATATAAAACTTTTGCAAAATGATATACCTATGTAGGTATGTCTATCATTTATACATATATTGTGTTATTGGCTCGTATACCCTTTTGTGGATGTTTGACCGAGCTCATCCTCCTATTTCTGGCCAAGCGGCTTTTCTATTTCCTCCTCTACAAATGGAGGCACCTACAGTTTTAAGCCCACTCCGAAGTTCAGATTTTGGTTTTTTTTGTTGAGCTTTTTCATGGCGAGGCGCGACCGCTTTTAGAAAATGTTTTTCTATCATTTTGCTATTTCATGCACGGAGATTCAAACCTAGGCACATTCGTATAGCAATCACGCACCAAACCTTTCAGCAACGGCGGCAGCTATATAAATTTCTTATCGACCTACACTTTCTACAATTAGCGATTAATAAATTTTCTTGCAGCCCATCTCTAATTGGAATACACTATCAGCTGACTGCTTCTTTTGGTTTTCATCACCAAATTTGGTTAACTTTTTGTAACTACAAGTTATTGAATACCCGAATAGTCTCAAACCACAAAAATAGTTTCTAACATAAAATCTCAAATCTATTAACTTGCTTTATTTGAGACTTGGGATTATTCAGAACCAGCATTAATTTAATTTATAATAAATATCACAAACTACCTGCGCGAATGATTTTCAGAAAGATATATAAGACACACCATTTGAATGTCACGAATTGTGAAGTAGGCGCACCTTAACATTAAAAAGAACGTAAAAAGATAATAAAGGGAAAGAAACGCACAACAAATAGATTGATTTGGTTCCCACTTTCCTAGTTGAAATATAACAATGAATAATAGCTTCAACCAATCGGCAGAATAAACCTTTGAAGATTTAAAAAATCTTTGAAGATCAAAGGGTTCATTTATTCTGAAACATTAACCGTATCACTCATACGCCACGACATACCCAAAGGTACTCATGGCCAAAATATTAATTACACCATATTTTGAGCAGTTTCGACTACCTTTATGCTGTATTTTTTAATTGTTTATAATAACATATTTCACTCTGCAACAAATTCAACATAAATTTAGTTTCAAAACTTTGCACTAAATTCATGAAAATTCAAAAATATTTTCATCAAAATTTAAAAAAAAACTTGGGTACGCAGTTTTATAGCCCATTAAATTTTAGTATAACAAAGTGTAAGTATGTAGTAGCTCACAGTTCTCGTTAATTTTTAATAATTTTTCCCCCTGAACGTGTTGCGCTTTTCCTCCATATGCAAAAAAAATTTCGAGCATTTATTACTCCTCAATTCGACCTCGTTATCTTAAAATTAAAAAAAAAATACAATGGCATACTGCGCCGCTAACCCTAAGGATCATAAAATTAGCACAAGTTTACTTAGTTGATACTTAAAATATCATTTGTGGCACTTGATGAAAGCGCCAACGCGAACGACTATCAACAGAAGGAGCGACCCACAGCTCTGACGATGCTCAATAGTCATTTGGCCGAAATGGCAAACACATTTGACAAACGCATTACTGTACAGCAGAAGCATTTAGATATGAAGCGCCAGAAATGAAATAAGGAAGTGAAGTGAGCTGGTTGGATGCCTCGTTGGTTCGATGGTTCGTTGGTCTTTATGCTCGTATGTAAGTATTTTTGCTTGGCTGCCAGCATATCTACTTATGTATAGCCGCATGCCCAACCATTTAATGGCTGGCTGTTTGCTGCAACTTCAACACGCTTAAAAGGCTCTTCACGATGCACTTAAAGGGCTGTCAGCAGCTAAACGTAAAGTACCTAAGGGAGGCATCGATATTTAAACCAGCGTGTCAAATGATCACCAGCAAATTGTTGTGAAAATGTGGATGTATGAATGTACTTACTTACTGTTGTATTATACTTATGTACGGTTACATATAATATATATCACCCCTTAGTCAGCGATATGATAGAAGAGCGAATATGCTGCAAAAAACTATTATATTATAAATGGAATAAAGTAAAGCAAAAGGAAGGAATAAAAAGATTATCAAAAAACAAAAAAAAACAAAAAAAACAAAAAAATAACTAAAAACATCGGTCACAATTGAGCGAAAATTCAGTGTCGTTTTCCCTCCAGCAAATGTAGTTGTGAACCTCATAAAACGTCCAACGATTGCGGTACGTGCTGCGCTCTGCACATCTCGCTTAGAACTTTTAGTTGTTGCCAAAGGCCAATGCGGAGAATTTAATAATGTAATTTAGTTTCAGTTTTTTTCCACTGCATATTGACCAATTTTTCGGAGAATGTGACAATCAAGGCATTACATATGTGTGTGAGCATATGGTCATCGAAGTAAATACATACATATGGTCAATACATTGTGGACAAATTACTATGTATAAGTATAAGTATGTAGCTAAATGAACTTCCATGCCAGTTATACTGCAAATGTAGCTAAGAGGAAACTGGTAATAGTCTGCAAGCAGATATGCACAGAGGTTTCCATACCACACTCGCTATGTATGCGACAAAACGATAGCACGTTAACATTTTGGCCCGTTTCGGCCACATTTTTTCAATATTCATTATTTTTTATAAACCTAAAGTCACTGCCTAAAACGTCCTAGCATCGTCCAAGAGCTGAGGAACAACACGAAATCAGTTTTAAACCATTTACGTAAAGCTGAACTCAAAAGAAAGCTCGTTGTTTGGGTGCCAAGCCAATTAACAGCAAAAAACGTGATGGATCAATTTTTCCACCTGTGAAAGCCAAACGGCATGAAATCAACCTTTTTATTAAACGGATGGTGTCCGGGTATAAGAAATGGATCACATACGTCAATATTCTGTGTAAACGATCGTGGTTAAAGGGTTATGAAGCTGCTCAAACGGTGGCCAAATCAGGACTAATGGGCAGGAAGCTTCTACTGTTTATTGAGTTGGACTTTGATGTGAAAGGAATCGTTTATTATAAGCTGCTTCCGTATGGTCAAACACTAAATGCCAATCTCTTATGTCTACAACTGGACCGTTCAACAGAATGTGCCAATAGAAGAGGTGTTGTTTTCCATCAGGTCAACGAGTCAACGAAAGCCCCACACGTCTCTCGTGACACACCAAAATGTCCGGGAGCTGGGCTGGTAAGTTTTAATGCATCCAGATTTGGTACCAAGCGATTGCCACCTTTTTCTTTCATTGCAAAACTTCTTGAGTGCAAAAACTTGGTTTCAACAGAAGATTTAAAATTCGATTACTAGAGTTTTTCGCCAATAAGGATCAAGACTTTTATGAGGGAGGCACTGTGAAGTTACCTTTAAAATGGCAGCAAGTTAAGCAACGAAACAGTGCATATTTAACTCAAATCGCATAATACGAAACATTTTAAATAAAGGTTTGAATTCTATACACAATTAATGGATTCCTTTTACCCCAAATTGACATTTGAAGCGTAAGTCTACGTAATGAAAAGATGCGCTCACTTCAGCCTTGAACGCAACTATAACGACAGGGACAGCCAAGTAGTAATCTAGGCTCTTAACTCTTTCCAGGATACATCGAAACAGGTGCTGAAATATCTCAATAAACTTAACATCTTAGGCCAGAACAACCAGGTACGTGTCCTATGGGTTCCGGGGCACATAGGAATTACTGGAAATAAAATGGCAAATAAATTAAACAAGAAAAAGGAGGCCGCCCCATTTAAAGCCACAGAGCCATTTTGTAGCTAAGGAAAGGATAACTTCTCTTCCCTTCTACAGGAAGTAGAAGATCGTACTGGGATAACCCACTAGGTTTACTGTAATCAAAATCAATGATAGGTAGCTTTTACCTAAGCTAAAGATTGTGTGAAAATAAATAGGAATAGTCTCAGAATCATCGCAGGAGTTCTCACAGAGCGTTATAGATTGAATTATTTTATTATTAAGCTGTGCATTAGACTGGCCGCAGCTTGTATGGAGAAAAATAAAAATTGAAAATCCAAAAGTTTTCGGCTCGTAAAACATGAGGTTAGATGCAATAAAGAACGGTATATTTTTTCAGCCCGATCTGATGATGTCTAACCGTGCCCATTTGATCCCAAAGTATGGAAAATTGTGATTTTTTCCAATTTTCCATACTTTGGGATCAAATGGGCACGGTTAGACATTGGAACAATTGGAAAAAATCACAATTTTCCATACTTTGGAAAAAATCACAATTTTCCATACTTTGGGATCAAATGGGCACGGTTAGACATCATCAGATCGGGCTGAAAAAATATACCGTTCTTTATTGCATCTAACCTCATGTTTTACGAGCCGAAAACTTTTGGATTTTCAATTTTTATTTTTCTCCATACAAGCTGCGGCCAGTCTACTGTGCATGTTGTTTACAACAAATACCAATATACCTTAGTTCAGTCTTCCTTCAAGCAATGAGGTTTAAATTCCACTTACAGACAGAGCGACATATTTAGGAGTAGTGCTAGATCCAAGGCTTAACTGGAGGCACAATGTAGAAAAGCGGGTAGAAAAAGCTTATGCAGCTTATTATATTTAAATAATTGGTGCGTACACCCTTTTTGGGTGTTTGGCCGAGCTCCTTCTTCTATTTGTGGTGTGTGTCTTGATGTTGTTCCACAAATGGAGAGACCTACAGTTTCAAGCCGACTCCGAACCGCAGATATTTTTAAGAGGAGCTTTTCCATGGCAGAAATACACTCGGGGGTTTGCCATTGCCTGCTGAGGGGCGACCGCTATTAGAAAAATGTTTTTCTTAATTTGGTGTTTTACCGAGTGAATTCCGAATGACACATTCGGCTATGGCGGCCCCTTAAGGTATTACTTAAAAAAAGTTTTATGAACAAGTTTTTGGTTGTTTTATGAATACTAGAATGCACAGATTATCAATTTTAAAGCATTCAGGTCAAGATTTATGTTATCTATTTACTTGTTCAATCCGAATTTACTTTTTCTTTTCCCTTTTAACGCCTTCATTTTTATCATGCTTGTTGTGTTGGGTCTTCATGATTGTAGGCATATTAAATTTAGGCGACAATCACTGCAAAGCAATCACTTGAAAGCAAGAAAATTAAAAATAAAAACCAAAAAGCTATAAAAAGTTTAAATGCATTTGTGTATAAAGTAAATTGCATCCCTTATCAAACAGAGTAAATATTTTATGGAATACATTTGTAAAGAAGAGGCTTAGAATATATTTGAAATATTGTAGGTATATAAAAGATGGCGCACCCTGTATAAAAATTTTTTCGTAGTTCCTTGGTTGAACAAGGGGCTTCAATAAATACATACGTTTAAATTATATTTACTCAAATCTAAGTATTTTGTTTGTCGCCCTTCTGCTTTCACTAGTCGCCTCCACGTGTTCGATGGCTTACCACATCCCCGACTGCCTTCCAGGTTCCAGTCTAGGGCTGCTATTTTGATATCTCTATACGGTTTTCGAAGTGGGTGAGTGAACATTTTCCACTTTCGTCGTTGGATTTCAAAATGAACGGGTATTTGCTTCGTTAATACCCAGAGGTCGGTGTTAGTGATGGTATCAGGCCAGAAAACGCGCACAATTTTGCGAAGACTGCGATTGGAAAATACTTGGTTGTATTACGCATTAATGTGTTCCATGTCCCACAAGCATACAGATCAACAGACTTTACATTAGATTCTAAGACTCTCAAATTCGTGCGGCTGGATGATTTCCACCAAAGGAGTGGATGATTTGGTCCAAAATACCAATTACAGCGCGAATATATGAAATATTAATATGAGAAGAAAATAAATAAATAAAGTAGGGGTACGAACAGTTAGGGCTAGTAAAATGGTTAAGTAACTAAAAAAAAATTAATAAAAAAGAAAGATCGATAGAATTTTGACGTGATAACGTCTCATAATTCGATTTAGCCGGCTGCACGCACGAAAAAGTGTGTCGTTACCTTGCTCATTAGTGTTACCTTGCTCATTTGTCGTTACCTTGCTCATTCGGCGTTACCTTGCTCATTGTCGTTACCTTGCTCATTTGTCGTTACCTAGCTCATTCGGCGTTACCTTGCTCATTGTCGTTACCTTGCATGAACTGCAAGCGAAAGCGCGGAGCGAACGACAAAGAGCACAACGATCGGCAACGTTCGACATCTTGCTCTCTCTTACTTAAGTGAGCATATATATGTATGTATATGCACATTTGTATATAAATTCCCATACTTGTATTTGCATATGCCTTCTTCCTGTGTGCAAGGTAATGAACCATTTCTCTGTTGAGAATAGGATGATGAGAGAAAAAGTAGGAAATGAAAGAATACTCCCTTTCGAGTGTAAAGTGTCTCGAAAAAGGCAAATCGATGGTGGAGCCTCTTAGTGTTATTGACTTATCAACGTCTGATGCACAATCGAAATTGAACATGTCTTTCATGAATTTGATAAATGTTTCGTAATTTTTCACGTTTGTGTAAATGTAACTTGATCAATTCCATTGCGATTCCATTTACCTCCTTCTCTATATTCATACAAAATATCTATCAAACAAATAAAATTAAAATTTTGTTTTGAAAATTGCAACCATTACATCAGTATTTTCTTATGACGTTGTCACGGTAAACTATCGTCAGTAAACCAACTTTACAGACAACCTCTTTTTCCCCCAATTTTTTGTTTTTCTTTCGAAACCCTTAAGGCAAGAGCGTTAAAAATTTAGTGAGATACGTTTTTTAGTGACACCTTTTTATCGCATAACTAGGTACATATGCAATTACTCCCCTTTATATAAATTTTTGTTTTTTATTTTCTTCTTTTCCATTTTATAACTAAAGAACGCTACTTATTTATTTTTATATATTTTTATATTATTGTCATTATTATAATTTTTCTCTTTTTCTTGCCAGCACTTGGGCTGCACATTTAGTCTTTTTAGTTATTTTATTGAACCCCCATTTTACTCGCTTTTGTAACTTTACAAGTCTTTATGTATCTTTTGCTTATTTTATCTTTCACCCATTCTCTTATCAGCTCCTGCATCCTCTAATCTCCTTGTCAAACACTTTTTTGCGTCCCTACTGTTGATTCTTTACTATCCACACTTGTATTACTAAATTACTACTTACTTGCTAAACTCTTATTCCCTACTCTGAAATCAAACCCCTCACATGCATTGTCTCTGCATCCACTCACAGTTGATAGTCATTTGAGTTATGCTTGAAAGCATTCAGGATGTGAGTAACTGTGTAGCGCAAGTAACGACTTGTATCACTACACTTATATATATAAATGCTTGTATGTATGTATGTGTGTATATATGTTTGTAGTACCTACATTAGTTCTTAACAATACATAGTTAGCTTTTGAGTGCATCAGCACTTTAAGTGTACTCGGTGTCTGTACTTAACGTTGTAGTATCCATTGGTGTCGCCGTTAATGTGTTGGTGCTGCGGAAGCATTGAATGACATTTATAGGGTCATCAAACTACTATAGAAGAGTAAAGGTAAATAATGTCTACAAAATGCTTTTTTTCAAAGCAAATTATAAAAATTAGCTAAGCACGTAGTTGGTTATTCAAAGATAAACATTTTCATGCTTGCAAGTACGCGCATAGTAAAAAATTATGCTAGACATGGAAAACTGCCCTGCTGTGTGATAGTTAGTTAGTTATTATAGGTAATTGGGTTTCTATTACTATCATGAAGGGATTTAGCACTGTGCCCGGTAATATCTATACCGCCTTCTTCATGGAATCAGAGCATTTCTATGAGGATTTCCCAACTTTCTCAAAGACTTTAGTAGATACTTGTCCTATTTTATTGAGTTTTATTTCCTCCTCTAATAAAATTTGTTTATCCAGGTGTTAATGCCGCTTATACATCAGTGCTGGACACGATGCCAACACGTGTTTGGCGGTTTCATCTTCCTCCTAGCAGACCCTGCAAGCTTCAGTGGAGTATAGCTCAGACCAAAAATGCCACTTTGATACACCACTAGTAGAACCACTAAGTTTTATTAGACGAACCATCTTGATTTGACTATGAATTTGCCTATGTCGTCAATTTTCTTTTCTGCAATTGCTTTCAAGTTGACCGTCGAGAATTCCCCCAACGTTCTATGTCGTAGAGCCCCCAGATTTCAGTATTCACACAGAGTGTGAAAAACTGTTTCTTTATATTCTTATTGATTGCAGCTTCAACATTTATTGTTGTACGCCCACCCCATCTTCCTGGCATGGTCTCCAAAAGGCCAGTGGCCGGTAACTGTTAACGTTATCCTGAAAATATCTGCTCGTGGCTTTCTTAACAACTCGTCAGTTCTGGATTTGTTGAAATTGGGCCATATTTGTTTAATTATTTTGCAGGTAACCCTGTTAGGCCACCTATCCAAGGCCTGCCTTCTGTGCACTCCTTGGGGACAGCCTATTTCTACAGCTTCGGACTCACTATAGGATGCCCCGTTCATCAGTTCATACGATGTCAGTTCATAAGCTTTCTAATTTCCTTCTATGCTTCCATGGGCAGGTGCCCAGATGATAGTGATATCTATCGCGTGCGCTTCTTTGCATTACCTGACGATTATTCAATTTGTTATAGGTGACTTTAGCTGTAAAGTGGCTGCTTTACTATCTAAAAAAATGCATACTTCCGATAGTTGTTGCGAATGGTTTTTAGTTATCCTGCAATGCACTCTTATTCCGAGAACTTCTGCTTGAAAAATACTATTCTCATTCCCCAGGCGAAAGGACTTGGAAGTTTCGAGGTCTTTCGAATATACACTAAGGCCGACACCACGTCCCATCTTGGATCCCTCAGTGTAAAGTGCAGTTGCATTCCCTTTGATCACTGAATTCAAATCCTGTTCCTTTCGCATAGCAAACTGTACCGTAAACTCTATCCTGAAGTCTAGAGAAGCGGTAGTAAAATCTTACGCGCTGCTAGTAGGCCTCTGGCTGTTAAAGAGGGGACTATGACCCAATGTATTAGCATTTCAAAAACCACCTTCTTTTATTCTGAAGGCGGTATTCGTTGCTCTTAGTCGTAGTTGTAAGTCTATTGGTACAGGTAGGGTATGACATTAAATGCCTGTGCTGGGCGAGAAGGCTGCCCTTGTACGCTTAACGTTGTACAGTTTCTATAATGCAGGCCACCATAGCAATGTTCCGTATAACATAATCAACAACATCAAGACGCACAGTACAAATAGGAGGAGGAGCTCGGCCAAACACCCAAAAAGGGGGTACGCGCCAATTATATATTATATATACCTATATATAATATTTTTCTTTAGTACGAGAGGGTTCAATAAGTACCCATGTTAGAAATGAAGACAGCATTTTTTTTCAAGTCCCCTTTTAGAAAGGTACACTTCACCCAACGCGCTTCGGCCATTTTTAACCCCTCCAAAAAATAGGGTTTGTTGGGCTGTCCAAAATATGCCTCTGTCTCGGCCATGACTTCCTCGTTTGAAGTAATTTTTTTCCCGCGAGCCATCTCTTCGTGTTAGGAAACACGAAAAAGTCGCTTTACGCAAGATCGAGTGAATACGGGAGGTGAGGCAGCAATTCATACAATTTTGGCGAAAGCTCCGGATGATTGTGCTGGTACGTTACCGTGGTGAAACAGCACCTTCTTTTTCGCTAAATGCGGCTGTGTTTCTTCAATTTTTTGTGAAAGCGGTCCACAAATTCGCTGTAGTATTGTCCAGTGATCCTTCTTCTTTTTTCTAAAAAATCCACGTCGATGACGCCGTGTGCATCCCTAAAAATCGTCGTCATGCCATTTCCGGCTGCTGGGACTGTCTTCGCCGTCTTTGGAGCAGATTCACCGGGAGAAATACTTTGCTTTGATTGCTGCTTAATTTCTGGTGTGTAATGATGATTCGGCGCCGTAGAGGAATGGAGATTCAGAGAGAACGTAGGTTCGAATCTCGGTGAAATACCAAAATGAAGAAAAAAGTTGTTTCTAATAGCGGTCACCCCCGGGCAGGCAATGGCAAACCTGCGAGTATATATCTGCCAAGAAAAAGCTCCTCAAAAAATATCTACCGTTCGGAGTCGGCTTGAAAATGTACATCCCTTCATTTGTAGAACAACATCAAGACGCGCCTCATAAATATGAGGAGAAGGTCGGTCAAATGCCCAGAAAGGGTGTACCGCCAAATACATATGTATATATTTATATAATGATACATCCAGGTTTCAACAACGCTGACAACTCGATGCAAAAATTCCAGCAGATCTCCCTTAAATTACTCCACAAACACTGCTTCGAAGTTAGCAGCCGCATGCGTTTGTTGTTTTTTGTAAGCAATCGCGGCTCTTATCGTGCCATTCCGGTCGACACACCTATGCCCTCTGTTACTTCGCACACTCTCGTTCGTCGATCAGCGAGAATCATATCGTGGACTTTTTTAATGATTTCCTCGGTAACCACGTCTGGCGTTGGGTGTCCTGGTTGCTCCTCATCAAAAACGGATGTTCGTCCAAGTTTAAATTCATTGAACCAATATCTAACTGTGATCAAAGATGGCGAAGCGTCCCCATAGACAGCATCCAACTTTGCTTTTATCTCCTCGCATTTTTCCCCATCCAAAAACAAAAAGCGAATTATCGAACGATACTGGTCTTTTTACATGTAAGCGCAAATCTCGAAACACGTCTTACGCGAATAGCTAGTTGTGCACTCGCTGAACTACCCTTTTTCGGGAGGAGAGGAATTACGTTTCGTCTCTTATTAATGTCATTATAAATGGCTTTAGTACTGCAGTTAAAGACAAGTTGCAAGCATGAACCAGAACATTGGTTTTCTGAGGTTTATTAGAACCTAAGTAAAGTTTAGATAATTTTTCTTCATTTGATGAACTGGGAGCACCTCAAAAGGTTATCCTAAAAGGCAAAATATTTCGATTTTTACTAACTTTTATAAAGTCACCATTACATTGATATGTCCTTTAAAACAAACAAAATATAAGCCAAACGTAAAGTGGTCGGAAAGCAAATTTTAGCCAAAATATAATCTGGAATTTCTGTAAAAAAAATTATCAATATCTCGGCTTTCAAAATGAGGTTAATTCCAGCTGGAGTTATCTAATCTGCCACTATGTGACGTGTTAAGCTCACTAAATTTCATGATAAATTTTATTATAAAATACAAAAGTTAATTCTTTTATCAATACATTCACAAGTCGCTTTCTAACTCAGAAATATATGTATGTATGTACATTTATGTTTAAAATAATAGTAGCGCAATATGGACGGGTAAGTCCGAAATGTACACTTGTGCTCACATAATTAGGTCGCTTTGTCTTTTTCGCCGCAGTTGTTATACTGGATTTTTCCTTAGTCTTTATAAAAATGTAGTGTATTTTATTTTAAAAACCTTATAAATCAGAGTTTCAAACTTTGTACAAAAATTAAAAAATAATAATAAAATTTATTATACAAAAACAAAATTCATAAAAATCTCCAACCTTCCATTCAGAATTTTCAGTAAACTTCTATTTCATTAGCCTTTTATAAAAATGAAGTTTATTTTATTTTAAAAACCTATTATTCAAAGTTCAAAGCATTATGCAAAATTCTCAAAAATTTCACAAAACATTTTTTTAAAAAACAAAACTAAAATTTCCCGCCCAAACAATTTTTTATAAAAAACAAATTTCAAAACAAACAAATTTTTATAAAAAAACATTTTACAACAAAAATGTGTATAAAAAACAAATTTTTAAAAAACAAAATTTTTCCAAAAAAAAAGAAAAAATAAGAAAAAAAATTCCAGAAAACAACAAAAACTTCCAACCCAAAAAAAATGCTACAAAAAAAATCAGAAATTTCCAAATTTTTATTCAGAACTAGCGTACCCTCACCCGCTTCGCTAGGCGAAAAATTCAATGATTTGCTGAAAGAGAATACAATTAATACGAAACAAAGCAAATTCTTTCATACAATTTCATTCGAACTTTATTGTAAAACTTTTTGGTAGACAACGTTTTTGGTTTTTCCATCTTTCGCGTAAATGAATAATGACGATGGTTTGCCTACTCGTGAGCAAGCTACATACATACAATTGTCCATGAGAAAAAATTGGGTATTCTAAATTAATACCGCACATTTGTAGAGACTGTCCTTGCGCCTTATGAATTGTCATAGCGAAGACAAGGCGAATAGGGAACTGCAAACGTTTGAAATCGAATGGTAAATCCGTCGGATTCAGTGGAATTCTGGGTATCAAAACGTCTTCTCCTTTGTACTTCCCTTTCAAAATTGTTGCTTCGATAACGTTACCCATTAGCTTCTTCACAGCGAGTCTGGTACCGTTGCAAAGTCGTGGCACATTAATGTTGCGCAGCATAATAATCACTGCTCCAATTTTTAATCGTAAATTATGAGGTGGTAGGCCTGGCAAATCGAGTGAGTTTAAGAACTCAGTTGGATAATTTACGACATCATCTTGATCAGTAATAGTGTTCATTGACTTACTTATATCCAACTATGTTACCAGGTATTTGATCCAAAATAGCTGCATTTATATCATTGATGCCCTTATTTTTCCCAGCTAAAATTGCTCTTTCGCTGAGCCAATCATGGTTTTTGTAATGTTGAACTATGTTTGGAAATACACTCTGTAACAATGCCTCTTTAGACTGTGCAAAAGTGCAGAAATTGTTAGGCAATGTAATCATTCCTGTTGGAACGACAGACATTTGGCCATTTCCGATTTTCAGTAATGGGTGTGAAAATTCAGCTGCTGACGGATCGTTCTGTAGTTGAACACGTACGTTTGTAACAAGTGTAAGCGTGTTTACATGTCTCCATAAGTACGATGATTTTAAGCATGCATTGATTTCATCTGCAGCCGTAGATTTTGGGATCACAGGTAAGGTTTGCCTGAAGTCTCCAGCCAATAAAATCATGGCACCTCCAAAGACTGTTTGGCTTCCTCATAGATCTTTCAAAGTTCTATCAAGTGCTTCCAATGGTTTCTTGTGTGCCATAGTAGACTCGTCCCATACGATGAGCTCACATACTTTAAGAACTTTTGCCATTCCAGATGTTTTCGAAATATTACATGTTGGTGTTTCATTTACCTGCATATTCAAAGGCAACTTTAATGCAGAATGTGCTGTGCGACCGCCTTCCAGTAATGTAGCCGCAATTCCGGAAGAAGCGAGTGCCAATGCAACGTTATTATCTGATCGAATTGTTGCTAATATCAATGAAATCAAAAAGGTCTTTCCTGTTCCCCCAGGAGCATCCAAGAAAAACAATCCACCAGTTCCATGGCTAACATTATTCACGATTGTATCATAAACATGTTGCTGTTGGTCATTCAATTTCGTTATATTTGATGTTACAAATGTGTTTAGTTCATTACAATCATAATGGTATTCACGCTCCAGTTCTCGATTGAGAACTTCGTATTGTGTTTTCGTTTCGTGATGAACAATTTCCGTCTTTGACTCGTTGTTCGTTGAATTTTCGTCTGAAACAACAATCACATTGTCCTCATCGATCTGAATTCCCATATCTTCAAACACGCTCATATCGTTGGAGTTATCTGAATTTTGTGTATTCATGTGCTCATCCTCTTTGGTAAATAAATCCACAACTTTATTTAAATCTGCCATTCCGAAAATGTAATGTTATTTTTTTCAATTCGTATCAATCCGGGAACAATGTATTCTATTGTAATCTTATCGATGTGAATACCCAAAGAAAACTGAAAAAACAAATTTTTTCTGCCTCATCACATGGGGAAAGATATAAAGTGGTGTGCTCTGGTGTACGGTATTCGTAAACAAACCGTTTGAACATTTCCTTTGTTCTTACAAAATGTATATCTCGTTTAACGTAAACCCAAAAACAACTTCTGTCAAATCTCTGAGAGGCGAATAACTGTTTCTTGTCTGGCAAACCTTGGTAAATCTATTATCCTTGGTCAACACACTTGTTGCTCTTACAAATGAACTGCACACAAAACACAAATCAGTAGTTCGGCGTTCGTGTATGTGTACTGAAGCATTTCTCTTCATAAGAGCATACAGAGGTTTCTCTGTTTATGTTTACTCTCCGTCGAAAAAAATTTGCAACTTAGCAAACAAATCGTTTCACAATAACGAAAAATTCGTATATTTATTCAAAAAAAGTTGTACACAGAAAATGAATTTTCACTAAAAACACAATTTGTACAATATTTGGATTTTTTCTTTTTTTCATATGAAGAAAATTAAAAAAAAAAATTTTTTTTGCTAAAAACCTTCCTCTAGTGGATCCCTATAACATGAAAAAAGAACGAATAAAATTGGCCTCGTATCGGCCCAAAAAAATGCGTACAAACGAACATCATTTCATTTTTATATATATAGATTTTTTGAAAACTTTTACATATGCAGTTATAAATATTTAAGTTCTCTAAGTTGAATTTAATTGCAATTTAACTGTCTGCTTTTCCGGATCTATTTATTTATTTTATATTTAAGAGTCCTACTCTTCTCAACACTTGTCTCCAAGTCTTAAATGTAATTTATGAATAATTTCTTATTTCTTGCGACTTACAGAATAAAAAAATTCAATGCTCCGATGTCCCGGGACCCAGATTAAGGTAACTTTATGGTTTTCGCTCAAGGTGGTAAGGCTAGTCCTGCTTTGTTCCACTACTTTAGAGGTTGTTGTAGCTGAACCCAGTGTTTGGATTGCAGCTTTGCTATCCGAAAGAATAGCAATATTGCCCTTAAAAGAGGGATCTGCGATTAGTAGCCTACTAGCTTCCCCAATTGCCAGTACTTCCGCCTGGAAGACATGCAGGCATTGGGGAGACGCACAGATTTTTCAATTTTAAGTCTATGAGAGTATATACCAGCTCCAACACCACAATCCATTACAGATTAAAAAAAGTTATTTATATTAATGGTGACAAAGAATAATGAAAATTAAAACAAAAATTAAAAAATCAAAAAGTTCAAAATAAAAAATTAAAAAGTTTAAAATAAAAAATAAAAACTAAAAAATGGAGAATAAACATCATCCTTTTTCAATTCGATTTAGTCCGCTCGTGTATGTCAGAATTCAGACAAACCAAGTGGAATAGACTTATTCGATGTTTTTGTGGAGTGGTATATTTTTCTGCACATCACTGTACATCACTTCGTCATACAAAACGGAAGTCTATTTATAAACAATTTTGGTCACTCAAATCAAGGTGCAAACACATGCAGCTCAACAAATTTAAATTCACAGCTTGCCATATGTATGAAATTGCAATTTTCGGTTAACCAAAAATCCACTGATTCCTGATAAAAAAATAACAAAATTTGTATTGCAAATAAACAAATATTTGCAAGTGTAATTTGTGAATTTCAGCAAAATAAAACAGAAAAAAAGCAATTTTTGGCATAACTCGATTTATTAAGCTAACATAAGCAGACATATACACTTCTATAAGCATAGAAACTCACACTGGCGCTTACCTACATAAGCACACACATACACACATACATTTAATATTTATCTAGCTGGAGCAAGGTAAACAAAGTAACTGTGCATATGATGATAAAAGTCCACAAAGTGACGCTGACAGACAAGTGTTCAAATCCGAATATCAGGCAACAACAAAATCTAAAACTAAAATAATAACAAAAATAAAACTAAAAAATGTAAATCTCTACTATAAACTCAATTGAATACTTTGATAACTCAAATATTGCCTATGACACAATAATAAACACTGCTACGTCACACAATCACACATATACATGTGTGTGGGTGTGGGTGTATGTGTTACGTACGCTCACTCAGCTCTCACTCTACCCCCACTTTTTCATTGTATTCATTCATGTCCTTAAGCCACATCACCACGTTTTTGTTTGACAAATAAAGGCACAACAGGCAGCGCTGACACTCAATTCTAGTAAACACACGCACACACGCACACAAACATACATACCTATTTCTCAAAGGTACTTTTATTGGGGTTTGTGTGTACACTTTTTCTAACACATTTCCATGTGTGCGTGTATAGCGGCGAGTTGCTTATAGCTGAGCCGGTCACATTAAGGGAAACTTGGAAAAAAGTAAGAATAACAACAAAGTACAAATTAAAAATCAAAAGCAGCAAGCAACATGCTTGTTTGTTTGTTTACGCTTAGCGTGTGAGTGTGTGTGTGCTCTTTAAATTCCCTTGTAAACACTCATTTGACGGCATCATGGTATACTTTTGGGCGTTTGTTTGATATTTGTTTTTACACCAACATTTAACAATCCCATTTACTTGCCTAAACGCTCAATAACCCACACGCTGTGCCTGCTGAGTTTGTGACTTTTTGTATACATGAACTTTTTTTTTTTGCCTTTTGCTTTTTTCATTGCCGCTCTCCCGCCATCCTTCTTCCATTCACCAGCCATTCTTCGTTGCCGCTCAAGCCAATTGTTGTCTGTGGAATGGCTTTGCCTGTACTGCGCGTTGGTGATAAAAATTATTACGACAATTTTATTGCGTCGCTCATTTGTGCGTGCGATTAGTACACAAATGTGTTGCTAATTAGGGTGCTTAAATAGCACGAAAAGCACAAAGAAAAAAACAAAACAGAGTAGCAAAAAATGGTAGTAAAGGCAAGATTGAAATGATGTACTTAAGGAGTAAAGAAAAGTGGATACAGGTTGGGATAAAGTGGATGTATGTATGCTTTTGAATATGGATGCATTTATGAAACAGTTTGAACTTGAGTACGTAGAATGCCACATTCCGGCTGCCGCCCTTGAAATAACAAATTTTCGAATACGACAACCCTTTTGCGAATGTCGACTAGCTGTAGATAAACGACTATTGAGCGATTATCGTCAGACGATGAACGATAAATCAGCGACTGTGAACAGTTTTCAATCACAATTAATAATTTCTTAGTCCTTGAAAGTAAATGCGCTGAGGAAATAGTGAAATTATACAAAAAAAGAAAGTTTCTACATAACAACAGTGCAAGAGCCCTGGGTCTTTAGGGGCCACCTCTGTGGTTTTGGCGCATTGAAAGGGGCCACGGTATTATATGACAGAAATCCGAGTAGAATTAGCGCTGATCTTATAGTACTCATATCATCCCATCTCACTGTGACGAGTCGTGAGCAATCTGTTGCCAAGACCTGGTAGCGGCTGAGGTGTGTTAAAAGGGTAAGAGTGGATGACTGAGATTTGTCGTTGCACCCGCTTATTTGACTTACGTTATCCTGGGAAGGCGACCTGTCTCTTGAGGTTCTTGTTGCAATGCTAATACCCAGCATAAAATCTGGGGCAGCCGCAAATGCAATGAATGACGCTCTCAGCTGTTCGAGTTTATCGCTTCCTCTTGCTTAAACATACTCAACAAGAGCAGAAAGCCCTCATTTGTAATTGAGAGAGGGCAGGGGGTCATTGATCTCACCCTAACAAATTCAAATCTTGTGTGGTCCGTCCAGAACTGAGAGTCCTTGCCGAATATTCGTATTCGCATCACAGGTTTATTGAGTTTCAGTGTGGCGACAATGCACAAGAGTCACTACCCTTTAGAAACCCCAGAAAAACAGACTGGCAGAAGCTTTGGGGAGCATTGCACAGCTTTGACGTACCACCACCAAGACTTCAGAAATAACCGTGCTTCGAAGCGGTTGTTGAGAAACTCAACAGATATCGAAAAACAATCAGATTTAATTGATTTATGCATTGCTTAAAATATTCCCCAAGCCCATCTGACCATTAAGCCATGTCGGATCATACCCACTTCTAATGACAATTCTTGGAACTCTGCATGAACTAACTTTTAGAGAGTCCTGTCTAATAATAAAACGGACAGGAATTATTTTCGACAACGTGTGAAAGCACAATTGACAATAAAAATTTCATTAAAAAAAGTAAGCGAAATTGACTCAGCTATAGTTTTATTCAACGATTCCATCATCGAAGCCTTCACCCTTTCGACATCAACTATAAAAATTCAACAAAAAGAATGTATTCCAATACATATCAAACCAAAAACACAACAAAAAGGGAAACTTTGTAAAAAGTGGCAAACTACTAAATGTCTCGAAGATAAGGCAAAACTTAACAAACCAACAACTGAGTAAAACACATTATTAAAACAACACCAAGATAAAAACCTTGAAAACTACATACATGACTTTGGGACCACGCTTGCCAACAATTATTCCCTATGGAAAACAATTAAAAACTTAGTCAAAGCAGTTCCACATAAGCCTCCCATCAAAACACAACATGGAACTTAGGCAAAGACTAATAAAGTTAAGGCAAACACACTAACCCAACACTTTAAAACGCAAAAGACAATCAGCACATGGAACAAAATGTAAATACGCGTAACCCAGAAAAGACAACAAAAATGAAATTTTATCCCACATATGTGCGAAAACGAAGAAAACTGGAAAATTACATGTGTAGTGGCCGCAAATATCAAGAAGAACCTTCCATACGCGGAAAATCCACGTAGGTCCCCAGAAACAGCTACTTAACACAATATACGGAACAGAATGGCAATAACAGATGATTGATTAATAATATACTCACAACGGCCTCCTGACGTACTACTTAACGGTGCAGTTCCAGGAGGATATACCGTAGGGCATGAGGGGGGATTTGAAAATGTGTAGGGAACTATGAAAACGCATCTTGCCGGAAGGCCAGTCCAAGAATTAAAGCAACTCGTGTGTAAAAATCTACGACCAGCTACCCAGAAAGGCTGGTTCAAAGCATGAAGAAGATGCCAGGTTTATTGAGTAATTGCTACTTGTAGTATTGTGCATACTTTCATGTAAAAAAAATTTTAAATATATATCTGTCGTACTTAAATCTATAATCTCATCCATTTGTAAATATGGCATAGAAAACTGAGGCACAGCAAAACAAAAACCAATATCAAAATAAATCAAAGGACCCAATCTAAAATACTTCGAACAATAACAAGAGCAGGCTGGTAACGGGTGATCAATTAAGAGGAGTTTTTTTCATTTGCGCTTTTTTTACAGATCGCGCGCGAGTTGTGGCAAACTGTCATCGTGGATTTGTTGAACAGCGTTTGGCATTTCATCATGGAAAGACTCACACCGCAACAACGTCTACAAATTGTTCAACTGTATTATGAAAATCAGCGTTCTGTGACAAATGTTTTTCGCGCGCTTAGACCGCATTATGGTCAACATAGTCGGCCTGCCTTAAACACTATTCGACATACCATCAACAAATTTGAATCCGAATATTCATTGGTGGATAATTCTCGACCGAATAGACCACGTCCAGCAAGAAGCATTGAGAATATAGCGGCAGTAGCAGAGAGTGTACGTGAAAGCCGCGATGAATCGATTCGGCACCGTTCTCAGCAACTTGGACTGTCGTATGGAACAACTTGGTCAATTTTACGGAAGGATCTTCATTTAAAAGCAGCTCGTTTACAGCTCGTACAAGAACTAAAGCCAAATGACCTTCCTGCACGTCACCGTTTTGCTGATTGGGCTCTTGAAAAGATTGAAGAAGATCCGCTGTTTTCGAGCAAAATTTTGTTCAGCGATGAGGCGTATTTCTGGCTCAATGGTTACGTCAATAAGCAAAATTGCCATATTTGGGATGAAGAGCAACCAGAACAGGTTCAAGAGCTACCTTTACACCCAGAGAAAACAACGGTCTGGTGTGGTTTATGGGCTGGTGGAATCATCGGTCCATATTTTTTCAAAAATGATGATGGCCGCAACGTAACTGTGAATGGTGCTCGCTACCGTACCATGATATCGGACTTTTTGCTACCTGAAATTGAATCTAATGATCTCTACGACATTTGGTTTCAACAAGACGGAGCCACTTGCCATACAGCTCGTGAAACAATGACTTTATTGAGAAGTCATTTCGGAGAGCAGCTGATTTCACGTTTAGGACCTGTGAGTTGGCCACCAAGATCTTGTGATATCACACCTTTGGACTTTTTTCTTTGGGGATTCGTGAAGTCCAAGGTCTATGCTGATAAACCAGCTACGATTGAAGCTCTGGAAGCCAACATTACGCGTGTTATTCACGACATACCAGTCGAAATGCTCGAACGAGTGATTGAAAATTGGACCTTCAGAATGGACCACCTTAAGCGTAGTTGCGGCCAACATTTGAATGAAGTCATATTCAAAAAGTAAATGTCGAAGAATGTCCTTTCAAATGATAAATAAAGGTTTTGAACATAATTTACATTTTTGTTTTTTTTTTTTAACTATTGAAAAAAGCACCTCATGATTGATCACCCGTTATATACCAAACGACATGATCCTCAGCGATCTCGGAGAAAGTAAGCAAACGGAGATTAAAATGGTTAACTCCAACAGAACACACAATATAACAAAAAAAAAAGGAATACTAATCATAACACTTAAAAAATAATATAATGTAACATAAACTGAATTGAATCTAAAGCAAAGTTGAATGTCAATCTAATATTGGTTAGAGGAACAAAAATGTTGTACATAAAAAAAAATTACTTATTTTTTAAGTTTAAGATATTCTTATTTTAAAATGGATATAATAAAAGACATTTTTTTATAGATTTAATTCTACAAACTTCGTATTTAGTTCAGCAATGACGAAACTTTTCTTTGATTATTAACATTTAATTATTTCAAAATACCAGTTTCCCCACCCTCATTAAGGGGGGAAGCTGGTCTAGAATTTTGAAAAAATCGAAAAATTTTTTTTTGTCTTAAAAGGTGCTTTAGGGTCTTAGAAATAATATACCAAATGAGGGATGCCAGCAAAAATGTCTAAATGCCCAAATTTTTCATTCGACGGCAGTGCCTCGCAGGTATGCCCCGAACGCTACTTACAACTTTAAACGCGTTTTTCTCGAAATCACTTTTTTTAAACTGGCCGAAGACATAACTCGAACAAATCTTTACCGATTCTTACGAAATTTTGACAATACATTCGAAATACCTTTCTCCGGAGACGTACGTAGGATTTTTTATTTATATTACATAGTTTTTTTTTTTAATCAACAATTTTATGTCGTTCTTTATAGTGAAAATTGTAACTTTTTGTTCAAACGTGCACCATTTCGCGAAAAAACAAAATATCGAAAAAATCCTACGTACGTCTCTTTCTGTTGTTATATAGAAACTAAAAAAATTTTATTTTTTGATCCAGGACAAAAATTAAGGAGTTTACGTCTTCGGCAATGGACCCACTAGAAAAAAAGGCGCCTTAGGAGAACTGCTGGACATTTGAAATTAATTCAGACGAAAAATTTTGTATTTGTACCATGAAAGCTATATTATTAAACCTATTTCACAGATTTTCGATTGATTCCTTTGTTGAGTCAAAATAAATTCATAAAATATGCCCATTTTTTGCGCTCTAGACCAGCTTCCCCCTTAAATAGCATAAATATTGATCGCAAAACGAGCAATGACAACCCACTCCAAACTAAATATTTTCGAAGAAAAAATTCATCTAATAACTCCACTAATTGGCTTCTATTCATTAATAATTCCAATCACTTTTTAAATTCCTATTTTATTTTTTCAAACTGCATTAAAATAATCTCAGCTTAATCAGTTCGCTCAGCTAAATTGACTTGTTTGTATGTATGTGTGTATAAGTCGGGGTATTTATGTGTATGCATGAACCTCTAATATCTCTAATAATGCAGGCGAATGCCGATGACAGCGTGACAATCATGAAGACAACTAAGCCACTGAGTACTGCGTGTAGTTGCTGCTATGCACACACATACATACACACATTCATATATACATATATATATAGACACATATAAACCAAATTCCACCATTGCTGATTTTGTTGTTTTAGCTGAGTACGATTTACGCAGAATCTGCATTGAATTTGCAGTTGCCAGCATAACAAGCAGTAAATGATTTTATTGTCTTTATGTGAAAGCGCTGGATTGCGAGACGTTTACAAGGACGAAGCAATTATCGCAGACAAACACCAGCAAACACTTCACAACTACTCTACAATAACTTATGCATACAAGTGTGTGTGTATGTGTGTATGCATGTATGTATGTATGTATCGAAGCGTTGGTGCAAGATATTAGATTATGCTGCTGGATCGTAGGTGGCGGAGGGGGTTGCTCATGGTGTTCGGGAATCGTGAAGTGAAATTTCACTAGAAATGCGGGTGTTTAGCGTGAACAAATAAAGCGCCCAGCGTTTGACAGTGTGACAGACACAAACGCTTTGAATTAAGTGCATTTTATCGCCTGCAAACAGGAAGCTTTATTACTGTGTGAATACAGTTGCGGGCATAAAAATAGTTGTGAAAAACATGCATTTTTTTTAGTTTCATATATTTTGTCCTTTTTTTAGTAAAAATTTAGTTTCACAGAAAATTTTGTTATTTTTCTTATCGACTTATAACGTGAAAGGAAGAATTGATCGCGAAAGTTTTTTCGATAAGACTAGTTTACGATCTAACAATAATCAAAACCCTGTTTCATATGCGAAAAAAGGAATTTTCATATAGACAGATAGCCGAAATATTGAACTGTTCTAAGAAAATGGTAGAAAATGCCGTAAAATACACGCCACATAAGGAAACACGTGGGCGAAAAACAAAAATATTTCCAAGTCTTGAAAACAATATAGTGAGATTTGTTAAAAAGAACCCCTTTGCAACTTCAACTAATATTAAAAGTGAATTTCCCTTAAATGTCGACACATCTACTATTTGCAAAAGACTAATTAAAAAAAATCTAGAGTCAAAAAGACCACATAAAGTACCTCTTCTGTCGAAAAACAATATTACTAAAAGGTTATTTTTTGCGAACAAGCATATCAACTGGTCAGTGCAGAAATTACGGAATATCCTGTGGTCGCATAAATCTAAATTTAATATGTTTTATCCTGACTGTGGTTCCCAACACGTTCGCAGGCCAGTGAACACCGCTCTCACACCGTAATATACAATTAAAACCATTAAACATGTTGGAAACTCAATTATGGGATGGGGATGTTTCTCCTACCGAGGTGTTGGTCCGGTATACCGAATCGAGGAGAAAATGACAGCTGCGACTTATTGTACTATTTTAAATGAGGTAATGCTGCCTTATACTAAAGATAATATGCCACTTCGATGGGTGTTTCAGCAAGACAACGATCCGAAGCACATATCGAAGCTGGCCAAGAATTGGTTCACTAATAACAAAAGTAAATATACTGGATTAGCCTTCTCAATCACCGGATTTAAATTACATTGAGAACTTGTGGCATCATGTAAAGGTAGCTTTGAGAGGGAAGAAATCGTCCAACAAAGGCCAACTCTGGTCAATAATAAAGGAAGCTTGGGAAAGTATTCCTCAGGCCACATGCCAGAAGTTGGTTGACTCCATGCCTCGACGGTGCATGGCTGTTATACAAGCAAAGGCTGTGCAACAAAATATTAAAAAGCGAAGATAATTTAATTTGTAAACAATTTATAAATGTTGAACTTCCGTAGCTGTCCCTTTTTTTCACAGCGTGAAATATCTTCAGCTTTTAAAATTTTGTTTATTTTTATTGTTTGCAAAGAACTTGAGTATTTTATTTTATTATTTTTATGCTATATTATTGGGCTATTCAAAAATAAAACACTAACCTGAAATAACTGAAAATAATGGTTTTATTTGTATTCGTATGAAATATTTCTGTGTGTCCTTATTATTTTTCACATGACTGTATGTACAATCAGTTGCCCAAAGTTTGAAAATTAACATCATTTTTTTTACCTTGTATTTTCTGAGCTATCACCAAATATCGGTTTTGGGTTAAATATTGAGTGTTTTTTTAAGAGCTTGAGAAACTAAAATGATAATACGAAAGATGAATATTGTTGGAGAGAATTTTTTTTACTAGAAGCATAATCTGTTAGAAAAGTTTTTTCTAATAGCGATCGCCCCTCGGCAGGCAATGGCAAGCATCCAAGTGTATTTCTGCCATGAAAAAGTTAGTCATAAAAAATATCTGCCATTCGGAACCGGCTTGAAACTGTATATATATATCTATAACCCAAATTGAAGGACATCAGAATTCGTTTTAGGGGTATGGTTCCTTCGTCAAAGTTTCTTATTTTGATCCCTAGAATACGATTTTCACAGAGCAATAAGCGATTTTTAAATCGACCCGCCCTAATATATATGTATATATATAATCTGGTAGATAATTTCATGGTACTGCGTACATATCATATCGTCGGGACTACGAGATACATGGAATAAATTTGAATAATAAATAGAAATGAGCCCAATCAGACAAAATGCGACGGAAACGGTGGGCATTTGGCTTCAACTCTGGCACGAGCTAGAGTTCACTGACATTTAAGCCAAGATCCTCTCTAAAATTGTTGACATAGTCGAATGAGAACGGCCAGCCAGTTGAGAACGATGACAGGCTTGGAAAGGTTCATCATAAAAATATTTAATATCCTGTAAAATTGGTTGAATTGAATTGAAGTTTCATATCTTTCATTCGTGATTAAATTTTAATTAATATTAAATATTTTCTAGATATCTACAAAGTTTAAAAAAATGTGTTTGCGTGAATATATTATTTACCTAGAAATATGTAAAAAACATTTTTTGACACATTTTTTTAACTCATTTCATAAACCTTAGATAAATAGATAGGTATATGAGGTTTGCACTTCGTCCCCATGGTCATTTGTGCCCTCTATTCATCACAGTACCTCATTCAAGCGCAGTTCCCTTATTAAACTCAGAATGGAACTGGGTTGGATTGAGCGTATGTTCTTTTTCTCTGGCTGCAATTGGAGTCTCCTGAGATTGGTTATGCTTCTACGTCGTCGCCTATGCCGAATATTCACGCTGCAAAGGTTATGCTATGTATTTGGTGGGACCAACTTGGTGTTATTTATTATGAACTATTAAAACCAAGCGAAACCATCACTGGAGATCGGTATCGACTTCAATTGATGCGATTGAGCCGAGCACTGCGCGAGAAGCGGCCGCAATACGCGGAGAGGCATGAAAAAGTGATTCTACAGCATGACAACACTCGGCCTCACGTTGTCAAACCCATTAAAACCTACCTGAAAACACTGAAATGGGGAATCCTACCCCACCCACCATATTCTCCAGATATTGCGTCGTCCGATTATCACCTGTTGCTTTCGATGGCACATGGCCTAGCTGACCAGTTCCATTCATATGAAGGTATCAAAAAATGGCTTGATCCGTGGATAGCCTTAAAATATGAGCAGTTTTACCGCGACGGTATATGAGATCTACCAGAAAGATGGGAAAAAGTTGTAGCCAGCGATGGGCAATACTTTCAATGATTCACTTGTAGCCATTTTTTTCAGAATAAAGATCTATTTTCATCAAAAAACAGCGAGAACTTAGTTGCGCACTTAATATTTTTTCATACATTTTTTACTTTGATTTGAATAATTATGTAGAATATTAAAATAATTGCAGTCAAGTCTATAGAGACTCAATCGCTTCTTTTAAATTATAGTCAAAAGTAAGAAAAAAAATTATCCTATTTGTCCTAGATGAAATAGAATCAACAAATTAAGATTAAGAATTAGATTGGGTAAAGATCTACTAAAATTATTTTTCGCTTTGAGTTTTTCCTTTTATACAAGCTTCCTAAGACACTACACTAAGAAACACTGAGGAACTGCATGCAACTTGGATATGGGTCAGTAGTGTGGGATCTTATTGTCACTTTTTTGAATAAGCGTTATGAACATAATCTTCCACGCATCGTTGAATTCACCACATTCAAGAAATTTATTAGGCATTAGTAAAAGTAAGCAAAAGCAGGACAGTTTTTGAAAAAAGAAGGGGATATACCATCAGCTGACGTTCAGGTTTTCATATTTAGGATTAGGCCATTAATCATGTCATCAAACGTTAGGAAGAAGGCTCCAAAATCTATTGAGGCATTAACATTCGAGCAAATGTTTTCTGGGGAATCTTATTCTGGCTCGTTGATAGAGCTGAAGAATTCGCATATGTCCCACTTTAAAAAACCTTTCAATGGATTACTTGCGCAGGTTTTTTTTAATTTTTATTCTTGAAATAAGGATATCCATCATGCAAAATCGTATTTTTTTTTGTTATTTTTTTTTAACTATTGTGTACTTGATAATTATAAAACCATCCCATTTGCACATTAAGATGCGAATGTGTCTAATTAGACGCGTACTTTTCTTTTTTGGGTTGCAGGTCACATTCGGGTATCTCATATAGCTATGAAAGTTACTCATGCTGCTGATACATTCTACCATACAAATTCAAGATACCAAAAGATGATTAACTAACCATAAAACGCATTTTCGGTTTCCTTGTTTTTTAACAAGGAAAACAGCTAATTAAAAATATTTCGCCACCCTACAATGTATGATAATAATATCTTTACAGATAAAAGATTGACTCGCTACAATGTGCTGAGGAAAAAAGCTAATCCCCACCACCATCGCTACCCGACAGCATGCCGTTTGTGCGAAGCAAGGCTCCCAATACGCCTGTGCCCCGACTTCCGTGGAGAAGTCCAGTTGAGCGGCTTCGGGAAGCGCTTCTGGCCCACTATTGCGCCAACTGCCTGTCCATGGCCCACAGCTCGCGCAACTGTACAAGCGAGGGAAGGTGCAGACGATGCGGCGACCACCATCACACAATGTTACACATACCCGAAGAACGACGCTCGTGGAGCCAGCAAGTCGCTGAGGAAGACTGCGGCGCGGTGTCGGTACACGCGTTAGACAGCTTATCGGAGACACCGTCTCCCGATCAAAACACAGCGGGAGCGGAAACTAGGTCTTTCCACCCAGCTGTGTCCGCAGCCAAAACTAGACCTGGAAAACTAGGATTGGAAACTAAGCCTCTTCGACCCCAGCTACAGCACGAACGTCGGCGCGAGCGTGGAGCGGAAACTAGGCCTTTTCGACCACGCACGCGAACGACGTTGGTGCGCCAACGTCCTAGACGCAATGCTAGACTGGCGACTAAGCCTCACCAGCGAGCATTACCACCCGCATTCTGCGCAGGCTGTCTAATCCCGGGACAGGCGCTATGTCCAGTGGCAACAATAATGCCGGCCGCCGTCGTAAAAATCGAGGCTAGAGGACACCTTCATCTGGTACGCGCTCTCATTGACGCGTGCCTACTAGTGACAATCATTTCGCGCGGCCTCGCAAGGCAACTGGGACTGCAAAGTACCCAGGTAGGAAGCCAAGTGGGTGCGTCATCACCATTCGTGGACGAAACGGCAACAATAAGCGCGTTGCCACACATGCTGCGGTCGTACCGGGCTTCCAGCGTGTCGGCCCCTTCAGAAGCGTCGACCCGGCTATAGCGGCGCCCTACGATTTTTCGAATCCACTCCAATCCGTCTAGTAATAGGAGCGGAACTATACTCTAGTATTATGATGCAGGAGACCCTACCCCGCTCTCTCAGCAGCCTCATGGCGCAGAGCTCGATATTTGGCTGGGTACTGTCCGGAGTCTGCCCATTAGAATATCCAACCTTGTATTGAATTAATTATGTATTTGAATCAATAAATTTATGAAACATACTGTAATTTTACTCTTTTTTATGTGCAATAAATAGTTCCACGTACATAATATCCATAACGTTAGGGCAATTTTTCAGACGTCACCGGCGGCCTCACAATCAACATACCGAACGGACGGAGGTGTCAGCCGTCCTAACACACTTATTGCTTGCCGCAAGGGCGCCGGCATGTTTAGGCCACACCCTAAAGTCTCGTCAATGTTTAGCCACCCTAATGTTAACTGCGCCTACCGTTCCGACTGTTGCAAGCCACCGTTTCCAGTCGCTGCAACGTGAAGGCCGTTAACCTTGGCATTTCCCCGCCGAACAGTTAAAACGTTTACCGTGTTAAACGCTGTTCGGCGAGGTTACTTTTTTCGCCTTAATTTTTAATTTAACTTTCACTGCGATTTTTATAAAGCAAGGATCAGGACGTGTCAGCCAAGGTAACTCAAATTACATATCAATATATCTATTTTATACTAATAATAAATAAATAACACCGAGCTATTACATATTGTGCGATATACATTTATATCGACATACATACTAAGAAATAATAAAAAACTGATAATAACCAGAAACTGACACGCCTTTTTATTTTTCTATTTCTTCCAAATATATCATCGGAGCGACCGTGGAGGCCCCGCATTTTTTAAACCTATCACCGGCGTCGCCCTCCGATGATAACATATACAATTATTGAAGCCACCGCCACATATGAACTTTATTCTAGTGTTTTAAAGAGTTTCATATTTGCTTCACGATTAGCGATCTTGCCCCGAGATGGCTTTTCTGATGACTTCTGGATAGACTCGCTTCTCATATGCACACCATATCTGATTATTTCCTAAATCTTATATACCCCAAACACTTTCACTAACTCTTTAAAGACATGCTTGCCACCCATCTATCGTTTTATGCACGCAACTGTAGCACGATTTGTATGTAGTAAACATCTGTATGTGTGAGGGAGTAGTTGCTAAAACGCTTGAAAATTATGCTTCTTTGAAATGCTGCGTCTGCCGAGAGATGGACGGTTTCACTTAACAAATGCAATAAATAAATTTTCCACTCTAATTGCGTAAATGAAGAAATCTAGAAGTAAAGAGTTAATGTGATAATTTGTTGTTGCAGTAGAGTAGTTTTGAATGATTGGATTATTATAAGAAATTATTTGTTAGTCTAAAAAGTCTGGTAATAAATTGGCGATAGAGGGGGTTACGCTCGAATATATCGAATGAAAGTGGGTAATGAGGTATTTGAAGAAATTACTGATATTTAAATTTGAATAGAAATTATTAACTTTTTTTAACTGTTTCTTATTTTTTAGTTTTTGTAGAGAGCGACTCGCAATCACAGCTATTTAGACGCTTGTCCATTGTACCTTGGCAGCATGAAGATTGCCAACTCCTGCGAAGGTCTAGATTGGCGCTTAATTTGTATCACACCACTGACTAACCGCTTCTCCTAAGATTACTGAAGCTTGTGAAGCTCATGTAGCGCAGCCTTGCACGCGCTAACGTTTCCATATAAGCGGCGGCCTAAAGTAGTAATTATGATCCAATGTTAGTGAAATTTTGTATATGGCCTATTTTCACTTAAGAAAGAAGAGGTAAGAAGAATTGTGATTAGCCTACTGCCACGCCTCCCACCTTTATGAGCGAATGCATTTGCATAAAATGTGTTTTTGAAGTCTTTCAGACTTATATTTTGCATTCAAGGAACTCCAACATCGTCAATTCCGCTCATTAATATGACCGTTAAGGTGCAAGTGGGGCTCATGCAAGAATAAAATATTGTTGAGTATCGAATCCAGTTCAAACGTCTGGGTGACAGACTTGAATCTCTCAGCAGCGCTAGTGGAGTTTTATTCTTGAACCAATTAAATCTTGTAGAAGAGGAAGCACAAATCGTTGCTCATAATGCATTTGATCTTTTGCGAATAGAGAGCATGAATCTCGCTAACTCACCGGCACACTTTATCCTCGTTTTCCTTGCTGCTTGAAAATTTTGATGGCTTTGGCCGTGGGTTGATCAGTGTCGATTCAGTATTTTAAATTTTGCTTACTAGAATTCGATGGCCTGAGTACACGCAAACGAGGCAGATACAAGATTTTTGTATTCCCATGAGAGTTGGTTCTACGCTAACGGAACGACGAGGACTTATATCCGGCCGCTATAACAATAACAACAACAAGATTTTAGTCACTTCTACCGAAATTGAATTAAATTAATTTGTGTATTACAGAACTAAAGCTCTGCGCGCCTGTTTCAGCTAATGCAGGTTCATCAAGAGTTGGGAAAAGTGTCTTTGCAAGCAAGAACAGGATGGAAGCTTGGGACCACCAGTGAGGTCATGGGAAAAGCGGTTAAATGTAAAATATTCTAATGGAGATTTAATAAATTAAATAGTATGGAATTTTGGGCGTTGGGAATAGATTTTGGACAGATTTTAAAAGCAAGATTGAGACGAAATTGTCTGAAAACCGAGCCGAACTTCCTGCAAGTGATGGACGCCCAAACATTTTGCATATTCTAACATCTCCGGAAGAATCCGTTATGAGCTTCCTAAAATATGATGTTTGCATCGATCCCTGTTTGCGTCGGAATCGGTTCTACATCACCGGAACGAACCAAATGTATATCCGTCCAAGGACTGTCACTCCAGCAGAATTCCGCTTACATATTTGGGAAATATTTATACTGCAACAACAACAATAACAAGATTAATAATTTCATTTCATTCCATTTCAAGTATAAAACCTAGCACCAGCTGGTGTAAAATTATTCACCAAATCGGAAGATTTATAATTTTTGAAGTGACACTTCCTAGGCGTCGATGGACAAGCAAGAATGGAGAGTAAAATTCCAAGGTCATGCAACGTTTTTGGCATTTCCGTTCCGCGAGAGAGAAAAAAGATATAACGTAGAGGAAAAGGGGAGGGAGAGCTATACCTTAAATAGGTATATCTTAGGTACACTTTAGGCTCCCTTTTGTGCGGTCCTTCGTCTTTTCTCCCACCCCTACGCTAAGGCTCTAGTCTAAGTCGTGCGACGTTACTCGTATTGTAGGAGCAAGAGAGAACCACGTATAAATTATATATGTACAAGGCGTTAGAATATAACAGAGAGAGAAAGAGAGTGACGCGTAAACGTACAGCACTGGCGCCACATTACTACAGTAGAGCGAAAGAGAGCAACATATTGTTAGAATAGGATAGATAGTATTGGGCATGCGCGTGCCTCGTCTATGCACGTTATAGTGTTAGACGCTACATGTGCGCATGGCTCCAACGTCACGCTAATACATCGGAGCGAGAGAGAGCAACGTATAGTTAGAATACGACAGATCGTATTTTTGTAAATTTTGTCTATTTGTATTCTCTGCAAATGTTGTGAATTTATTTAGATACATATTCTTTCTCTCTCTCTCTCTCTCCCTCTCTCTCTCTCTCTCTCTCTCTCATTCCCTCTCGGGCCTTTCCCTCTTTCTTTGTCTGCCTTGAAAGTTTCACTTCTGTTATTTGTACTCCGCTACACGCACTTTTTCTAAATGATGACAAAATCAGATTTTTTTATTAAGTATAAAAATTATTCTAAAAAAAATGGATTATTAATTTTGCGTCACCTTGTAGTTATTTTTCCAGACCCTTTAGAGGTAATGTGAGCTAAAATTGCTTTACATAATTAAAAACCAATGTAAAAAATGTATAGGATTCCCTCTTTAACACTGAAAAGTCAAGCGAACTGAATTCCCAATGGCGGGGCTAGTAAGCAAAATAACCCTATATGATTTAACTCTGTATGATTTTACTCAATAAAAAAGAAGTACAAATATCAACTTCACTTAATAGAAGTAGCAGAAAGACCAGTAAAGCGCTTCCACCAATTTTACCCTACTAATTCACCTATCTGGCTACAATAACCCACCCTACTCTTACAATATTTAATGCCCACTGTTTAAATTACTTAGTTAATCCCTTACGCATCCCAAATTACAGAAACTTTTCAAATTAGTAAATATGTACCTTCCCAAAATCACACAATTAGTTAAACTTGGACAACTGTGTTATCCCCCCAATACAAGTCCACGTTAACACAGATTCAGGTGCTTACATAACGAAGTATATATTCAATTAGGTTCTTGGCATAATCTATCAAAACAATATCACAAATACGCTCACATACGCTTCCGCACACACTGAGGTATGGATCGGACAAATTTGCGCCACCTGCTCGCCTCGCATATTCTCAGTTCAGTTGGTACTAAATCGCAATGGTTGCTTTATTATGCGCCAGCGAACTCACAACCACACACAGGTACGTTTATCAAATAACCCACACACAAAAGCAGATGCTTGAATGTGTGTGTGTGTGTGTGTGTGTGTGTGTAGGATGTGCGAATGTTCATCGGTCATCAATTGGCCTTGTTATTCTTGGTGGTCAAATGTCATAATTACTAACCAGTTGCCGTAGTGTTTGGTCATGTGAGAAGAGGCCTGTAATTGAATATTAATACGAAGCGAAGGCCTGTGAGAAATTTTTAGTCGGAAGGCAAATAGGCAGTTTGTTCGTGAAATTTTAATGATGCCATTAGGTTTATCTATGAATTTGTATAAATACTTATATCTAAAAACTGAAACCTTAAAAAAGCCGAACCCAAACTTAAATCTGCTCTGCGACAGGATGGTGCCGTAGTCCTTGAAGCCTCGCACCATGGAAGCGTAATGTGTGTGAACACAGCGAATGAAGACGCACTACTTCGCTCTCCGGAATAGGCTCAGGATCCCAGTTCCGACAACAAGAACGGCCTCTGAGTGACACCGTCAAAAAAGGGGTTAAAAGCGAAATCGCGTTACGAGGCTGCTATCAAGATCTGTGAGCAAGTCCAACCTTACGGAAGAGGAGATGAAACGGTTGGCTTGGGCGAAGGAGGAAGTGGGGTGTGGTCGAGCGCACTTCGCAACCCGTGAAGGTTGTAAGGCATCAGACCCTAAGTTTGCCAAAAGGGTTGAGCAGCATATTGCCGAGGAACGGCAGCGCTGAACCGAACACGAAGACAAGATGCCGACGAAGAAAAGGCACAAAGACAGGGCTGAGAAATCAAACGCCAAGTCCGACGACGAAAAGCTGGCAGCGTCCAAAGCAGCGGTTGTGGGCAGCGACATGGTCAACCAGTATCTGATTGTGACGCTCGTCGACCGCAGTACCCCATTGGTACAGATGTCGTAGGAGCACTGGAAGGCAGTCGAAATGAAGCTGCTAGAAGCCTTCTTTCCAAAGATGGATGCCAATCAGAACACACCTATACCTGCTTTTGACGATGCAAGATAACCTGGATAAAGGTAGCTATCAAAACACTTCAACTAACATGGGAAGATGCCAAACTTTAAATAGTCGATCACAGCAATATACCAGCGATTCCGAATAGTAAAATCAGAGGATGCGTTAAGCTTGCTAGAACGACAGGGTCCAGCCATGCCGACCAGTGACTGGAAGGTTCTCAAAGTGGCCAAGCCGGAGAAAGCCAAGGAAGGCCAGCACTACATTCTCCAAATAAATAAGACGGTGTTTAATATTCTCTACTCGAGGTTAGGGAAGAAGGCGTGGGTAGTAGGCAGCGTATCGTTCGCATTACATGTCCTTGATATTGATGACATCCCTTGCAGAACAATTGTGTGAACGACTCTTGGACACTTGCACGTTGGCGACCGCGAGTATCGCGTACGATGAAATAATCAGCTATTTCAGCTTCAGGGTGTCTCCGCTGCCTAGCTCCATGATATAAATGCTTGAGCCCTGAAAGTTTTTGATACAGTGACAGCTGGGGCAGCAGAGGAGGAAGGAAGCCTCATTTAGAAATTCAGTTGGAGAAGGACTTGAAGTCCCTTGGTGAGCCCAAATGACACCGGTTAGCAAGAGAAAGAAACGCCCGCAATTAGATTCTCAAATCGCCGACAGCACTTGAGACAAAGACAATGAAATGTTGCTAACGATGTGTAAAGCTGGTCCCCTAGTACTAATGATTCGCGGTGGGCAAAGCTTTACAATCGTCAAAACACTGCTATGTAAAATGCCCATCAAGCAAATCCTGCTTAGGCGTTACCGCAAAAGTCACCGCTACAGAGTCTCAATATATGCCAGACATGTGAAGGTACCCCGCACGATGATAACCACCTATTAACCCGCCCTCTCAAACCTACTCACCTAGCACCCCTCTTCCTCTGAAAAGTTAGACGGTTGGCAGTTGTGCAATGGAGCCTTGAATATCATAAATCTTGTCGGCACCAAATGTGGTCGATGTTTAGCTGATTAATTTTTGGAAACAAAAATTTAGTTAGTATTGCTCGATAAGAATTAAGTAGATACCGATGGTACCAGCAGTGCTCTATGAACTTTACGAACAGATTTTTTTTTTTTTTTTTTTTCAAAGTAAGATGCCACAATTCCACATTGTTCTGGCGTTACACGATTCATGTTGACTTGCCAAACCTTACGAAACAGAAATGTTAAAATTTTTAAATACTACTCCGAAGTGCGAATTTACAAGAGCTTTAAACTTCGAACCCTTGTCTGAGCTAAGACTGGATATCAACGAGAAAACGTACTCGGATGTCTCATGAAATCCGTCAATGTGTCTCTCCAAGTAGACCGACCTAATCAGTGCATGTGAAAACATTATCCAGTACGGACGGTCAGGTAAAAAGTTAGTTAACTCAGTATTTATTCTGAATGATGACCGATTGGATTAGCGATTAGGTGTTTAAATATTTAATCAGTTAGATAACTGACCACGTTTCCAGCAGTTCTTCGCCAAATGAACCGAACTAAGCGGCTTCTTGTGACGGTGAAACGAAGGAAAACGGCTTATCTAGGACACATTCTGCGAAACGAAAAGTATAAACTGCTAAAACTTATCGTGGAAAGGAAAATCGAAGGAAGACGTGGGATTGGGAGGAAACAAATATCATGCCGGCGAAATATTAGGCACTGGACAGGAACCGGCAATATTATAAAGTAATGGAATGCGACAAGAGACGGAGAAGCTTTCAGGGAAATTACAACGAATATTTTAAGCAACATAAATCTATGTATATAGGGTGCGGCATTCTAAGTGTAACCAACTTCAGACCGCTCGCCCAGCTGATACACGGCCATCAGCTGTCTGTTAGTTGGCTAAATGACAGTCGAAAGTATTGTTAATAAGCGTCCGAGAGTAAACGCGAAAAAAGAAACTCAGTAATGGATTTCAAAGGTAATAGTGAGATTGGAAAATCCCAACCAGCGATTGTTCGTGAGCTCGAGCCCCTTAGAGTGAATATAGTTTTTGTTTATCGCACCACTACTCGTTACAATGATACTGGTAAAATCCCGAAACGTCATGGAGGTGGTCATCAAAAGACTGCAACGTTACGAGAAATGGTTCAAAAAGTGACTTGAGCGAAATCTCCGACAAAGTGCCAATCAAATGGCGAAAGAACTGAAAATATCTATCCGCCACATATTTAAAAATGATCTTAAAGTCAATACAAGTCATACAAGATCCAAAAGTCATGCTTGAGAAAGCGAAGGAGTTGCTTCGCTTGGCCGAGAGCGGTCAATTTGTGTTCATTGTGTTTTCTAACGAGAAAATTTTTCAAATTGAGCAATTCGTCAACACCCAAAACGATAGGGTTTATTTGACCCACCGCTTATGCGAGGATTTGAGTAATCGATTGGCCACCAGGAGGCAGCACCCGCCACAGGCCACTGGAACCTCAGATGGGTGCTCTCCAATCGTTTCCAGCGAGACTGGCGTCAAGATAAATGCGAAATTTTATCGGGAGAGTATTTTTCAGGTTACTTTGAAGGCGTGGTCAAGCCCACATTTCGGGGACAGCACTCCGTCTCACAAAGCTCGAGTGAACCAAGAATGGCTAAAACACAACGTTCCGAACTTCATAACATCCACACAATGGCTCTCAAATTCACCAGATGCGAATGCGATGTATTATTCTCTTTGGACCATTTTGGAAAGCAAAGTCCAAACTAAAAGATTCACCAGTCTCGATGCGGTGAAAAAATCCATTGTCCGCGAGTGGGTCAAAATACCTCCAAGTCACATTCGGGCAGCTTGCAATTCGTTTCTGGGCCATCTCAAAGCCATAGTCAAGGCAAAAGGTGGTCCTATCGAGCAAAAGTAAATTGATTCTTAATTTTGTATTATTTTGATACATTTTTTACTTTGAATAAAAGTAGTTTTCCAAACTAAATGTATGGCCTTTTTAATTGGTTAGAAATCGAGTGAGGGACCCTGTAATAAATAAATTTTTGTAAAAGTGCTTACGTTCGAAATACAACAAACAAATAAAGAAGAAGATAACCTGTTGGTTAATCGATTGGATAACCCACTATTCACATAGGTAACCGATGGGGTAACCGATTATGTAACCAATATCCTCTTAGGTAACCGATGGGGTAATCGGTTAGATAATCAATAACTATTTAATTTGTTAGGCAATCAGTAAGCGAACTATTAGCTTCGTAAGGCTTCATATTCTTGCTACTGAACCGATAAACGAAAAGCTTAGTACTTGTAAGCCATTACATCCTGAGCTTAGCAACTCATTAGTTAAATAATAAACATTATTACTATTTTTAATTACCTTTACATAACAATATAGTTACTTTATAAACTAACAAACTAACGCGCCACTAGCATCAGAGACTTTCTGGCTGGTTATAAAAATAACTTTGCCGATCTTCCTTTCATTTGCTCGCCAGCAAACTCTTGCCTCCATGCCTTCTATGCCGTACTCCGCAGAGCTGTCGGCAACTGAAGGGTAAGTCAGGTTAGGTTAGCCAAGCTGCTTGTCAAAGACAAGACACTCGGTGGTCCTAAGCCTCATTGTGATACCTGCATTTGATTTCCATCCTCTAGCTAAGTTGCTTAAACAACTTCGCTCTCTTTAAGAAAGTATTTAGTCCCACCAGTCAGACATTTTGAAAATTTCCCAGAGAGAAATGATCGAGAAGATATTTGGGACAGCTTGTCTGAAATGCAAGACATTCACAGATGAGGTGTTGCACGGACTCTATTTCTTCTTCATCTCCACAACTCCTGCAGAAGTCATTGTGAGGTACAACCATTCTACTGGTTAGGGTGCCAATAGCGCAGTGAACCGTTGTAATACCAGTGAAGACGCTGTTAGTTGATCTGCTTGAATTCAAGCAGACATTTTGTGCTTTTACGAGGGGTGCCTTGTATATGTCGGGCTTTGGCAACCCTGGTGTTTCAATCTGACAACTGACAGCTGTATCGCAAAGTGTGACATTTTTTGGCTTTTACGTACTCAGAACGTTTTGAAATACCAGCGCTATTTGTGTTGTTTACAGTAACTTAAAAGATCCATTTCGGTCCGAAAATGGAATTAAATCGTGAAGAAAGAAATTAGGAAAACCAATCGCCAAAGACGGATCACTCTTCACCAGGACAATGCGAGCTCTCACACATCGGCTCAAACAACTGCATTTTTGAGCATCCGAAACATCGAATTAATGGGTCATCCGCCGTATAGTGCTGACTTTTTATTCCCGTACGTAAAAAACAAACTGAGAGGTCAACGTTTTTCGACACCTGAAGAAGCGGTTGCGGCATTTAGAATGCATGTTTTGGAGGTACCTCATTCAGAGTGGCAAAAGTGCTTCGACAATTGGTTCAAACGCACGAAAAAGTGTATAGATCTTCATGGAGAATATTTTGAAAAACAATAAAGTGATTTTCGATGATTAGTAGTCAGATACCACCTTCTATTGGTTTCCGCGGATGTGCTCAAGTCAATCGCAGTGTACAGTTTATTTAGAGGAAATTTTTTGTTGGATGAGCGAGCGAAGAGTAAAATGTGATAGTACCCTACAACATTATTGGTCGATTGTAAAGTGTCGCTGTATGTATATTCTCAAATGGCATCACTTCACTTAAGAAAAAAAATTCACTGACTATTTCTCGTAGAAAAACACCATAACTGACTATCTGTACACAATAAGGTTCAATCACGGCGCATAAAATAAAATTCTCTACATTTACCTACTGCAAGCCCACTTGGATTTTTTGTAGCTAACTACATAAATAGAGAAACAACTGACAAATCTACCACCTGCTTGTATATAGACACACTTTTAGCTATCTAGAGGAACTGAAAATAGCTGTAACAGCCGACCTCATATAGCAGTAGGAATATCCCTGATCATTCAAATTAAAGCTGCTGTTAGAGCCACTAACTCACAACTAGACGATGTAGTACACACCAAGGACCATAATGTTAAGGACAGTAATAAATACAAAAGTAACAACAATAGCTCTCAACACCACAACCATTGGCAGCGGTAGCAGTAACCAATACGAGAGCCTAAGTGCCAATAATGAGCGTTATTATGGTTATGCATTGATTTGTTGTAGCACTGCTTTATTGTTGTCGTACCACTCACTCTATGACAGCAGAAATGTTGATCTTGTATGCATGCATGTGCCGAATGTCACTCATACAATGAGAAAGTGTGCTTTGCTCTGACTGTTATCGAAATATAGGTACGCAAATCTACTCAGCTGATAACTATGTCTAGAGCGACACAACATAACTAACGGGCATTATTGAACATTCCAATCCAAGCACAGTGACTGCTTACACAAATAAATACATCTGCTTATGTACGTACGTGAATGCGGATGTGAGAGCAGTGCCAAAATATTTGTGTTTATGTGCAAGTAGTGCTTTAATTGCAGTTGCAGTAAGTGGGTGTGTGTGTGTGGGTGTGTGTTAGTAAGTGCATTCTCTGTGTGTATTTTGCAGTTAATAGGATAACAAAAATTAATTAAAAACGAGCCCTAATGAGGGACAAATTTAGTGCCGAACAGGAATAGGGAAGGCGTGTGCAGCTATCGCTTTGCCCTACAGATTTTCATGTAGTTGGCTATGTAAGCATCGGATGAGTAATGCAGCAAATGTGGATGTGGATATGAATAGTGAAAGCAGGAAAACCGAGTTCACATGAATATCTATTTTAGAATAACTTTGTAAGTGAAGATAATTACGATGCAGTGACCATTTAGGTGTTGTGATAGTGAAAAATAAGCAGATAAAAGATGTTGCAATGACTTTCCAAACTAAATGTGATTTACATTTCAAAATGAATAAAACAGATACAAGCTTGGGCCTCATGAAATTCATTTTTATACATTTTTTTGAGGAAAAGGAATGAAATGTTGAAATATTTTTAGAGAGTAAATCTTTTTATACAGTCACGAAACCACACGCCCAATGGACAAATGTAGGTGCATTGCAAATTAAAACGAGCGTGGAGATTTTTTTTTAAATTTTGTTCAAAAATGTGTAGCAAAATTGCACCAATTTTAATAGTTATTGTGAAATGTATATACTAATTTTTCCGCAACACATCCGAGAATACATGAAAATGTCTTGTAATAATTTTTTGAAATTTTTCCGGTGAATATTCTATGTTTGGCCTTCAACCGACCTTCAATTTGACCCCGCAGGACAAAATGACAACGAACTCGGGCTCCAAAAACATATATGCCATTTTTTTTTTTTTAATTTTCCAGTGAATATTCTATGCTTGCCCTTGAACAATTTCACACCGCAAGGACAAACTGACAACGAATTCCAAAAAAATATACTCCAATTTTTTTTTTTAATTTTCTGGTGAATATTCTATGATTGACCTTGAATTGACCTTGAATTTACCTTTAATTTAACCCCGCAATAACTAACTCACAACGAATTCGCACTCAGCAGCTGCAAAAAAATATGTACCAATTTTTTTGTTTAATTTTCCGGTGAATATTCTGTGGTTGACCTTCAACTGACCTTCAATTTGACCCCGCAAGGACAAACTGACAACAAATTCGGACTCAGGAACCCAAAAAACGTATGTATATACAAATTTTTTGAAATTTGATCGGTTTGTACTGGAAAAAAATGAATTTTTAAGTTTTTAGGCAGTTGGAGGATGTTTTCTCCTCTTAAGCAGGACTGGAAATTTTCGTACTTACCGGGATGTATTACCGTCGATTAGAACTATAATAAAAACATGCAAAATCGAATTTGAATTAATACAATTTTTTTTTAATTTTTTTCGAATTTTTCTCACCCTATTCAAGGGTGTGTCTTGATATACAATAATCAAAAAAATTTGAAATTAAGGCCTCTTCAAAATCATTTACGAGCATTTTAAGAAAAAAACATTATTAAAATCGATTAATATTTAATTGCCTAGGATTTATGAACAACATTTGTCAATGCGTTAGTGTTAGACTTTAACCTGAACTAAACCTCCTAACGTCAATGTACCGATCGTCTTCCGATTCTACCGTTAAGTCAAATGTAGGGAGTTGGTTGAGGACTAGGCTCTACGCCAAATACTCCTCACATGCAGTCTATCAAAAGTGGTCACCATAGTTTTGTTAATTTTCGAAGAAACCCTCAGTTGTTCCAGAAAGAACCCCCATTTGAGCCTGTCCACCCACGTCTCATGTCGACTTAAGCGTCTGTTTCTTTGTCAAGTCCCATATGTTTAGCTGCCGCTGACCTCCTAGTCGAGGCTTTACTCACATTTGGCCGGCTTTAATCCATGTTGCCTATCGCTGACTGTTGACGAAATCTTATCCCATGCATACTTTGAAGTCATCACGATGTGGACCATGTTTTCTGGCATTATCGGATCTTCTGATCGTGTGACTAAACCACGTCTGCTAGTCACAAATTGTGGGCATACAAGCAAGGGTTAATTTTCGAGTTTTGCGCTCAATAATGAAAATATAGTAAAATAATAATGGAAACGAATTATATTGTTTTCCAAAATATTCTCTTTGAAAGTGAATACTACTCGTATCTATATACAACAGCTTGAACCAATTTTCAAAGCATTTTTGCCACTCAGAAAAGAATACCTCCAAAACGAACTGTTTAAGGGCTTCAACAATCCTTTCAGGCGTTGAAAAAGGTTGATTTAGCATTTTGTTTTTAATGTACGGGAACATAAATACAAATTCTTCTTTATTTGCTATTCGTATTCGAATGCAAGCGATAATATACCTTTCCTACCGCAAAGACTTCTGCTTGAAAAATACTGCAATGATCAGGAGCTTAATTGGCCGCCTGATGTCTAGCTCTGCGCAATAAATCCCTGCACCTACTCCGTTCATCATTTTTGAGCCGTCAGTATATACCTATTAAGCGTATTGGGCCTCTTCACCCAATTGTATTTCGGAGTTATACAGTCCGTATTGGTCCGATAACTCAAACCTATTGAGCTATGTCTGAATATTTTACAGGTAAATTCACCCCTGCAAAAGAATGTGCTGCAAGTGCCAAGTATATGAAGACGTTGATGCTGCGATGTGCTCTAAAGAGGGTAGATCTGCTCGCCGAACTGAAAGAGCGGCAGAAACTAGTTTTTATGAACGTGAAGAAGGCCTTGTACACGGTGCAGGCAAAGCTGATTAGCGATATATAAGTATTTTATGGCCATTTGTACATTTGCTTGTATGTACTTATGCAAAATATGAACCAAAAACCTGAAGGGGTTAGGGGTAGTCAAAATTTTCAAAAAATTGTATTTTTGAAGTGAAATTTCTTAGGCGTCGTTGGACGAGCTAGCAAGGAGAGTAAAATTTCAAGGCCATGCAACGTTTTAGGCATTTTCGTTCCGCGAGAGAGAAAAAAGATATAACGCAGAGGAAAAAGAGAGAGAGCTATACCTTATATACATCTTAGATACACTTTAGGCTACTTTTCTGAGTTTTTCTTTTTTGGGGCGTTTTTTGCTCCCAATTGCTTTGGCTTTTTTTTTTTGGTGCCTACTTTTTGGCGCTTATTTACGTTTCCTGACTAGTGCTTGTGCCTACTATAAAGTGCTATCCATTCCGGCGTGGGATTTATTGGTATTGCCTTGCGGTAATTTGTGCCGTTGCGGTCCTGGAATCAGTCGACCCTTCTGAGTTTTTTGTAAATTTTGTCTATTTGTATTCTCTGTAAATGTTGTGAATTTATTTAGATATATATTATTTCTCTCTCTCTCTCTCATTTTTTCTCGGATCTCTCCCTCTTTCTTTGTCTGCCTTGAAAGTTTCACTTCTGTCATGTGTACTTTTTTTTGCATTTTCTTAAAGTATAATATCTTAGAAATATAATGTGAAAATTTGAAGTGAATCCAACAAATACTTTTCGAGTTTTTCAACAATTAACAAAGGGCGCTAGGGCGCTCCGGTAATCGGTAGCAAAACTTTTTCTCTCATTTTTCTCAAAACTGTGTTTTTTTTAATTGTGATCACTGTAACTTAAAAACCGCTTGGTAGATTTCAATAAAATGTATACTGCTTTTGAAAAACATAAAAGACCTTTAAAAAATTAATTGTCGTTTTTTTTCTCAAGAATCTGAAATTTTTTTCCTGAGGCCAGCATATTGTTAATTTTGAAAAATTCGAAAAACGCTTTGATCAGGCGCAAGACTAAAGTCAAGACGAAACATGACTTACATGATTAATGTTATGTTTTTATTTTTGTAAATATAAAAATAAAGCAATTGGCTAGCAAAAACAACCATTGAAAATCATCATTCTTTCGTGCCTAACCCCTAACCCCTTAAAAGAGTTTTTCTCGAAACTGCATTTTTCGAGCTGTCGAAACAGATATAACCGGTTCTACTGAACCGACTTCGATGAAATAAAATTTAAAGGAAGTAAAATTGATGTCGTTACTGTGTGAATTACGATCATTCGAAAAATAAATATTTTATAGTTTTTTTCGGGCCTTTAAAATCAAAAAAGGCTCAAAAATCAGTTGTTGATCTTTGAACGTTCGCCATTTTGTGAAATTTTTTTTTTTTTTTATATATTCATAGTTCACATGATAACGACATTCATACTGAACAAGAACATTTTGGTCTTTTTCATTTCTGGCCCCCGTGAGTTCCGGAATCCGTGTCGCTAGCGACATACCTTTTTTGGAAGACCATTTTTGAAGGCGGACAACTTTTTGAACGAACCTCGTATGGTAAAAAAGAAATATTTGTTTTTTTAAAAATGGATTAGAAAATAAAATACTGAAAACACAGATACAAAATCTTTCTTCCTTACAGTTTTCCAGGCTTTTAAGAAAACACCCAAACAACACCTTTTCAAATGAGGCGAGGGCCTTAAGTAGTTTCCGGAGCAGCCATATTTGAAATGATTCCAGTCTGTTCGTTTTTGGCATTCTTATGGTCCTCTATTTCCAAAAACAAAATACTATTAGGTGCTAAAAGAGGGCTGTAAGGGGATGACCATATTCAATATTCTCAAAAAGTCCCTTGTGTAAGCCGAAATGTGGGAGTTCGTATCGAGTTGGTGAAATGGTTGTGAGAGACGAATTTTTCAACTCACCGAAAAAATAACAAATAAAGCTCGTAAGTTAAAATATTATATGTAAGTTTATGCTAAGAGATACAAAACTTTTTGATGTGGCTGGAAGTGACTGAAAAATTGCATTGATTTTTGACCATTTTTTGTTTACTGCAAAGCACAGGCATTCTCTCTATGAAACTAATTCTCGATTCGAGCTCAGCATTGCTTAAATTAAATAAATAAAAAATAAACTGTAGTATTTTCACGTAAAACTCATATAACATTTTTTTTTCGTCTCCTTTCAAAACCACAATAAATCGAGTTACGAGGCTTTGCCAACGTACTAACGCTTTGCATTTCTTTAGTTTTGCAAAACATGCCTCAAACGCTAAATTTCCACACAACTTGTGCTCGACTCTGCTAAAGCAATCAACGAAATTCAATTGCCTGTGCAAAATACCAGCAAAGGCAGCCCCACAGCGTTACGCTGACTCTTTAAATGCACGACGAGTAGAGTTTATGATTTTTAGAGAAATTGAATTTGCATGAAAACGCAATGGAAACTCGATGCCAAGGAAGCAAAAATACAATAAAGTGGTGAAACAAAAATGGGTAGCTGAAATAAAGGGAGACGGGTGAGGAAAGTATGCAAAGAAACAGGAGCCAAAGATCAAGAGAGAAAGAGAGAGCGAGCGAGAGAAGCACAAAATTTAGCAGCAACGCAATTTCAATAAATTTACTCAAATTTTATTGCACATTCATTTTGGTGTTTTATTTTATTTTTTATCAATTTTTTTTTTTATTTTTTTTTTTTTTTTTGCTTTATTAGATTTGTATTTGTATTTGAATTTTACAAATTTTGGGAAATCCTAAAGTAAGTAACGCCGTTAAGGCGTGTACTTGCAATTCCAATATGAAATAGATGTGTGTATACAGTGCCATAGTTGTTGTAATTGTTGTAAATTGTAACTGTAATATTAGTCGTGCTGTTGGGAAACTTAAATTGCCGTATCGAGAACGAGTACTACTTCGGCAAACTGCTGAAACACAAGGCAAACAGCTCAAGTTACAAGTAGTTAAAACTTTAAATATTTGAGCAGAGGCAATGTCAGCAAACACACGCACACACGCGCACACTACACATACCGATATAGTATGTATGTATGTGCACAGAGCACAACTGCAGTAGCAGCAGCAGCAGCAGGTTAGATGGGATAGAAAGTGCAATTGCAGCCTTAGAGCTACAACTCCAAAGTTGGTCCGTCGTTGATTTTGGTATTTAAACGACGTTAGCAAATGCATTGGCAGCAAGGCTTCCTTCCATACGAAAGCCAGTTCATAGCAAGCAAAAGGTATGGCAGAACAACAGCAAGGACTGAATGCATGGTGGAAAATAAAAGTGGCATGAAGCTTTCAAATTTGCTGTATTGCCATAATAAATTTCATTCGAGCATTCAGCATTCACTCAATGGCTTGTGGGTTTTGAGGTGGAACTTGTAGTTTAATTTCTAGTAGTTGCAACCGCTTTTATGCAAGTGCTGCAAGTTGTTGCATCGTTTTGCTATGCGAGCTTATTGTTGTTGCTGTACGAACAGTGGTGCTACCAGCAATGAGGCGTGAAACAGTGTGGCAAACAAACAGCCAAAGATATACGCGCGCTCGCACACACACACGCACTTATATATTGTAAAAGTATTTGTAAATTTGTAAATGTAAATTTATGCGGCTACAGGTGAATTGATGGAGGGCAAAAGTGTGAGTTTGAGTGAGAGTGAGAAAGAGAGTGTGACTGAAAGAGCAAGAAATCGAGTAAGAGTAAGCAGCAGCGCGTTTAAGGTGCACATTTCTATGACGGCGGCGACATTGGCAAAGGTGCTGAATGCTGAGTGTCGGAGAAGTTTGTTGCCGAAAAATCGGAAGCAACCAAAAAACAAAAAAAAAACACAACCAGTAAAACCCGCTTGTTGAGACGATGAAAGGATTTCTGTGTTGCAGTAAATTGCTTGGTTGTCTTTGACACTGTCGAGCGCACGAATGTAGCGGTAAGCGCAGGCAAGGTGGCAGGGTGCCGGTTAGCATGACAAATGTAAGGATTTAAGTAATATTTGTAACTATCAGCAGCTCAATAATAAAGTGTGGGTGGCGGTGAGACTGCACGCACCCCACAGCAAGTGCTGATAGAGTCTCATAATAAAGCTGGAGCTACACTACACTCTTTGTGAACGCAAACTGGTATGAAATTATAAATTATAGATTACAACAACAACATTTATTTCAATTCTGAGCCGCTAATGTTAGTCGATTCGACTAGCATAGTTTACATGGTGAAATTTTAGAAGTGCTGCCAAGCTTAAAATATTAACTGGCTCTCAGCGAATTTGAAAAAAACAGTTTGTTTACGAAAAAATTGGAATTGTGTTGGTGATATAAAGGATGGTTAAGTTTCAAGGGCCGATGTTGATTTTGAATAAAATAAAATTTTTTTAAGAAATTATTATCATTTCTCTTTATTATGATAAGATTGGTATAGCTCAATTATGCATAGAATAAAATATCGCGCAAATAGCCGCCACGGCTTCGGCGGCACACCTCCATCCGATGGTTCCAATTTTCGATGACGCTGAGGAATAATTGAGGTTCTATGCCGTTAATGTGCCGCTTTATCTCATCCTTTAGCTCTTGAATTGTTGCTGGCTTACTGACGTACACCTTTTCTTTCAAATAACCCCAAAGAAATAAGACCAACGGTGTCGTTGACGTTAAGCTGTGGTTCACATTCAACATCGGCCCTTGAAATTTAACCACGCTTTATGAAAAAAATCAACACAGCCTACACTCATTTTTCCTCCTTGCTGTCTACAATAACTAAATGGACGAGTGCGTAAATATATGAAATATATGAAATGAGCGGGCAGTATTCCCCTTCCTAGTACCCACTAACGTCGCAGCCGAAGTTACTCTCAAAATTTGGTTTTTCGCCATGCCTGATGGCCTAATCTGGTAATCAATTTCCCGCAATCAATTGAGGATTTTCGGTGGCATAAGATGTACACTTGCCTTTTTACGTTTCCATTTGTCGAAAAATCAGCCGTGCATAGTTTATGTTTCGTAGCACAGTTTTTCTCTCAGTTTCCCGACCGCTTTTTCACTTTTCGTGTAATCTCAGCAGCCGATGTTAGGAGTGAGAAGTCGTGTTGTTGCAAAAAGTGTTGCTGTGAGCAGTTATTACGTTCATCTAAGTCACTTCTTCTAATAATTAGCATTTTTGTAACATTTTTAACTTATTAAGGTTTCAGTTCACAGTGATGTGTTTTATTAAAAACAAAAATAAAATTGTTCCCGATGGGAAACACAAAGTTCGATGCGCTTTTAATATTCTGATATTCAATATTTTGATATTCTTTTTTTTTTATTTTTTCGCCTTTCAAAAAATCACAACCACGTCAGAAAATTAACGATAAATTGTATCAGAAGTTTGTGGAGTGCACTTTTCGTTCTGGCCACGCATAGACCTTTTGATCCCCAGCGATATTAGATGGATACCGACCTCTATGAATACCGAAAGTAGACATCAGGTAGGATGTCAGCTCTTTTGGCGAATCTAAGCAGCGCTGGGATATCCGCTTTTGAGACGTCCTCCAGACCCTCAAACAATGGGGATCCCAGGCATTTTAAACGCGTTTTTAATAATGCCGGACAAACGCACAGAAGGCGTTTTAAAGTTTCCTCAACACCCTCTCTGCATTTCCTGCATTTGTCCGTGCTAGCAATCCCTATCTTGTACGCATGTGCAGCCAATAGATTATGATCTCTCAGCATACCTATGATAGTTCTGCAGTCCTTTCGCGAGAGCGTAAGTACGAATTGAGTCAGTTTTTTGTCGTTAGTTCTACACATGACTTTTGTTGCTTTGCATGTAGTCAGATTAGTCCACCTGGCTTCCACTCGCCTTTTCATGTAGTTGTCCATTTCATTGTATACTGTATTTAGCTTTTTTGGTATGTCGTTCTCTTGCTCAAATGGTAGTCTAACAGCTCGTTTTTGCTATCTCATCTACTATTTCGTTCCCCATAATGCCTTTGTGACCGGGTACCCAATAGATATGCAGCCTACTGTTTCCGGCACTGGGCTTTACTTGGCTTACTTTATTTCGACTGGGCGCCGAACATTCAGCTTTTCCTCAAGCTATTGCGGCCGCCTTATCCGAATGAGTTGGTGCGTGACTGCCATTCGGAAGCGTCTGGCTTCGAATATCCAAGTGACTGAAGCACTTTTTTTAATAGCGGTCGTCCTTAGGTAGGAAACCTCCGAGTGTATTTCTGCCATCAAAAAGCTCCTCATTAAAGACCGTCTGCCGTTCAGAGGCGACATACAATTATATGGTCCTTCATTTGCGGAACAACATCAAGACACACACCACAAATTAGGGGCTTAGCCAAAAAGGTATATTTACTGTTTCTCATTTTTTTCTTTCTAATTTTTTTTATAATTTTTATAATTTTTCAGTGATAGCTGATGCTGTGCTCACTAATCCCTGAAAAAATCCATAATGGAATACCCATAACTTTTTGAGTTATAATCAAATATCGTACGTTAAGCAAACCAGTGAAAAATCAATCCAAAATACAAGGAGGCCTTCCTCTTCCTCTGCTACCACCAGTAGGTAACGCATCAAATACTTTGAAAGCAGGAGCGTTTGTATCCATTTGGACGACATGACCCAGCCAGCGGAGACGCTAGCTGTTTATGCGCTGCGCTATGTCTATGTCGTCGTAAAGCTCATACAGCTCATCGTTCCATCGCCTGCGATATTCGCCGTTGCCAAAGGTCCAAAAATCTTGCGCAAAATCTTTCTCTCAAACACTCACGTACCCTCTGGGTAGCTTCCGAACAGGAGGATGGATCCATATGTAGAAGTCCACGCAAGTGGGGAAAGTTATTGATCGCCATTCACTTGCGAGTGACCAGGACGATTCTTCTGCATATGGCTCAAGCAGCTCACAACGTATGAGATTAGCCCACGTATCTTCTGGGTAGCTTCCGAACACCCGGTCGGGAGTGAGCTAACGTCAGAAGGCGAAGCATTCCAGCATAGCTGGTTGTGCGCTGGGTTTGGGACCCGCCACCTAAAAATCCTCCAATGAAAAGATTAAAAAAGCCTCGGATCGTGGACTAGTAGCTTCACAAAATTAACTAATTCTAAGCTCGCCAAGAGCCAGTCCCAATTGCTGGTAGCATCTGAGTAATTAGTGTGTTTGTAGCCGAACATGTGAATGTATGTGTGTGCCTGCAGCTCCATTACGCTTGCAAATAGTTTTGCCATAGCAAAAAACCCCCGACACTTTTAATTTTATAACAGTCTGTACGAAAAGCTTGTAGACTAAGTTAAATCCATACAACCAAGTCTGCCCGTACTACGTACTCACACATACATATAACCGTATAACTTTAAAGACAAACTTTCTGAAATACATATAATGAAGTAGCTAGAAGCCATTCATACATACATATTCAAATGCACATATACACACAGACATACATACATACCTTAGACTCTCTTGAGGCGCCTGAAAACCAATTGAAAACTAAAATTACACTAAAAGGGAGTAAATTAAATAGAATTTATGAAAAACGCAAAAATAAACACAACAACACAAAAAGAGAATTGTGATGCATTTGCAATGAATAAATAAATGTCTTTTCCTTTGGCTTAATTGGGCGATCTCGTAGTTCTCCTAGTAACTGACACATCCAAACAAGCTGGCACTTTAGCTATTAAATCGCATATTACAGGTTCATTCCCTGCATCTCGTAGAAAAAGCTTCAACAACTAACAAAATTTCCATTTCTTATAGCCAACGCCTCTGGGTAGAATGCAGCGCACCACGGAGAACATCTCCGCAATGAACAAAGATTTACAATAGGGATGGAGAAAAGGGTCATAGGGTTCCTCACTTTCAGAAGCAATACGAATGGCCGTAATTCGGCCATCCCAAAACAGCAATTTTGAATGACTTAGGAGGACTTAGGTTGGGATCTCGTGAATAACTTTAGATATTGATATCATCGGCCTCAACAACCGCGATGTTAGTTCTGCCTTCTCCAAACTGGATAAAGAGGCAAAGCGAATGGGTCTGGTGGTGAACGAGGGCAAAACGAAGTACCTCCTGTCCTCAAACAAACAGTAGGCGCACTCGCGTATCGGCACCCACGTCACTGTTCACATTTACCATTTCGAGGTTTTAAAGGACTTCGTATAATTAGGAACCAGCATTAACGCCGATAACAATGTCAGTCTTGAAATCCAACATAGAGTCGTTCTTGCCAACAAGTGCTACTTTGGACTAAGTAGGCAAGTGAGCAGTAAAGTCCTCTCTCGACGAACAAAACTAACACTCTACAAGACTCTCATCATGCTCGTCCTAACGTATGTCGCAGAAGTGTGGACGATGACAACATCCGATGAAGGGACGCTCGGAATGTTTGAGAGAAAGATTCTATGTAAGATTTTTGAACCTTTTCATGTTAGCAACGGCGAATATCACAGGCGATGGAACGATGAGTTGTATGAGCTTTACGACGAGATAAACATAGCACAGCGAATAAACATCCAGTGGTTCGGCAGGCCGGGTCATGTCGTCCGAATGGATAAAAACGCTCCGGTTCTGAAAGTATTCGATGCTATACCAGCTGGTGGTATAGAGATATAGGAAGAGGACGGAAAAGGTCAGGTGGAGAAGGACTTGGCTTCCCTTGGTGTGTCCAACTGGCACCGGTTTCGCGCCAATTAAGAAGAGGAGAAGAATTTAGACTTTACATCCCACGACAAATTAAAGTCAAAAGGTTTGATATCACACGATCGTCTCCATCACGAGCATTCGAGTCCGAAAATGCGGATCGTTGGCGAGTTTTTTAAGAGCCCAACGATTGAAATAATGACACTTTGGAAGATCGGCCGGCTTGAAATCTTGGATTAGCAAGATATTTTTATAAAATCGCCCAAGTAATGCCATAAGATAAGCCAAGTTGTTGGGATCGGCACCGAAGCGATTCTTGCTGGTCTTCGGCAAAAACCCTCATTTACAGCAGGACTATTCACTTCACTTCGGGCTGTACGTAGTCTAGTCGGTCGTCCAATAATGTAAAATTATTCTCAATTTTGCTAATAGTTTGCCGAATATTGCGTTCGGTAGGACGGTTCACCATAAGTTGGCCTGAGCGCACGATGAACACTTTTCAAAGAGTATCTCTTTTCTCAATACAGTTTTACTATTTGCCAACATTGTGGTGGCGTAAGTCTTCCTTGATGAAATGTCAATGAATACTGAAAAAAATGATGTACTCAGTTTGACAGTAGTCACGTGTGATCTGTCAAAACCCCCTATTGGAAAAAGTACCTCGAATTTAATTACTATTATTAGGTTATAATTCACTGCGAACTCTGACGTGGCATATTGTGCTTGACCGCAAGTCTATCTGTGGAGGCTTCTGAAGAATTTTAAGTTAATTAATTTGTGTTGCATATCACTAGTGGGTATAGAGATATACCACGTAGTGGTACATCTATCAGTTAGCTTGTTTCTACTAACTTTAGTTTCCTGAAAGGCTAACGAAGACCACGTTGGCCCGTATATCTAGTTACCGCTAAGAGTTTACAAGCCTTCTCCATCCAGGTTATGGAGCCTATTTGATGTTATTCTATAAAGAAAGGTAAACTCTTTTGCCTATCTCTGTCCTAGACTCTCCATTCAGTGTCACGTGAATTCCTTGCATTCCAAATTTATGATAAATTCCTTTCGATGAGCTCCTTAAAGGGTTTTGGACCATGAATTTTTGAACCGTGAGAGGTGACAGAGTCTCTTAGAACCATTCAAAGTTACTGAGGGGGCAATGTTTTTTCAGCACTGTTTTAACAACTCGCACCTTACGCTTTTGGTTTTGGCTAAAGAAAAATAAGCGAATTCCCACCTACACTGCCTAGTTAAAAGTTAAGAGATTCTGCGAATGTAGGATACGTTCTCCGATATCTTAGAACTCAGTGGCGAATGCAGGAAGAAATTTTAGAGGGTTCACATTTATGACTTTTGCAGGTTCAGTTTAGTTAGAGGCTTAACGTGAACGCAGAACTATGATATAAGTATTTCAAATGTGACGCACAGATATTAGAGGTGCATAATTCCCAGACGGTACCTCCTTTTTGACATCCTTGACATTTGTGAAGCAGACATACATATATGCAATTTTACACGATAGAACAACGCGTTAAAATTATTGAGAATTATTGTGAAAATGGTTGAATAACAAATGGCGGCGAAATTCGTGATTTTTTTTTTTTGGGGTGGAAATAATCGGCCGAAAAAGTCGAAATTTCAAAGACATTAAAGGTATTAATGTATTTTATTATTCTTTTTTGATATATAAATATTTGGCAACGAGCATTTGTGACATCGCACGATAACAAACTATTGAAACTATGGAACTTCCGTTTCAATTTAAATTTCTGTTCCTTCGATCGTTTCCATTTCTGTGCATATCTATCGCTTTAAATATGTTTTTAGTGGGAATATATATACATATATATTTAGATATACCTACATAGCTGCTACTTTTAAACAAACCAAATTACTTATTGACATACATGCACACACACATAAGCATTAGCAATTTATGCATCCCTCACTCGCTCGCATGGAATTTGTGCACATTTTAGCTATAAAACCAAATATAAATAAATATAAGAGTATATACATATGCACACGTCATGAATGCACACGGAAGTGTATGTGTGCGTGTGCGTGAATCTTTATTTGTATAGGTTTGAGGTTGGCATGAAAATTTTAACATTTTTACATACTGAAATTTGTGCCCCCACACAGTGAGCATTTCAAGTTAATTAAAAGCTTTGCATTTTAATTAGAAATTTAAATACTATTTACAACTAACTGTAACTATTTTCGATTTAATTAAATTTCCATTTCATTTGCTTAAAAAGTTTACGAATCTTTTCGAACTTTTCCTTTTTTATGTTTTTTTTTTATTTCTTGATATTTTTGTATTTATTTTTCATGGTTTTTTTGTGATGGAGAAAACTTGAACGCTTATGGAGAGGTTTCCTTAATTCAACACAGAAATTGGAAAAATTAGTGGTGTTTACATTCTAATAAACTTTTATTCGTTATGAATTTTTAATAAAATATAGAAATGGTATTAATTTAAATTTATGTACATAGGCAGGTTGTTTTCATTGAAAGCAGAAAATATAAAATAAATTGCGCAAACCAATCACTTTTACTGGCACAATAATTTTTCTTATTCATTTAAATTTATTTGGTCAATGAATTTCAGCATTTTTAATTAAATTATTCGAAAAGCAAAAGAAAAATATTTGTAACCAATTAAATAAGTATTATATTATAAAAACTAGAAGAAACATAGATTGGCTCAATTGAACTGGAATTAAATAAAAATCGCCTCACTGTGGCGAATTGAAGTTAATTTTTAAAACGAAATTCATAGATATGAAATATTCCATTTGATATAAAACACAGTACTTGAGATCGAATTACAGGGTCCACCACTCGACGATGCACGGGCGTCAGCTATCTGTTAGTTGGATAAATGACAATCCAGAGTATTGTTTACAAGCGCGTGGAAGCATTTTGCCGAGAGTATGCGCGGAAAAAGAAAAAATCAGTAAGGGATTTCAACGTGCGATTGCACTATATTTGGCTGGGAAATCACAACCAGCGATTGTTCGAGAGCTGGAACACCTCGAATAAAGTAAATAAAGTTTTCGTTTATTGGACCATTACTCGTTACAATAACACTGATAGCAACGCGAAACGTCATGGAAGTGGTCATCAAAAGACTGCAACGTTATGAGAAATGGTTCAAAAAGCGAAGAAGCGACTTGAGGGAAATCCCCGACGAAGTACCAATCAAAGAACTGAAAACTGAACCGAAAGAACTGAAAATATCTAACCATAGGATTCGCCGCATACTGAAAAATGATCTCAAAGTCAAGCCTTATATGATCCAATAGGCGCATGATCTCACACCAAAGCAGCAACAAGTCCGACTTCAGAGAGCGAAGGAGTTGCTTCGCTTGCCCGAAAGCGGTCAATTTGCGATCATTGTGGTTTCTAACGAGAAAATTTTTCAGATTGGCCAATTTGTGAACTCCCAAAACGATAGAATTTATTTGACCGACCGTTCATACGAGAATTCGAGTCATCGATTGGCTACCAGGTGGCAGCACCCGCCACAGGCAATGGTTTGGTTCGCTGTAACCGCAGTTGGGCGCTCTCTAATCGATTTCATCGAGCCTGGCGTCAAGGTAAATGCGAAAGTCCGAAGTATTATCACGAAAGTATTCTGAAGATCGCTTTGAAGCCGTGGGCAGACAAACATTTCGGTGAGAGCCCATGGACGTTTCAACAGGACTCGACATCGTCTCACAAAGCTCGAGTGAACCAAGAATGGCTAAAAAACAACGCTCCGCACTTCATAACGTCCATATAATGGCTCTCAAATTCATCAAACGCAAATCCGATGGATTATTCTCTTGGGGCCATTTCGGAGAGCAAAGTCCAAACTAAAAGATTCACCAGTCGCGAGGCGCTGAAAAAATCCATTGCCCGCGAGTGGGCCAAAATACCTGCAAGCCACATTCGGGCAGCTTTCAATTCATTTCTGAACCGTCTCAAGGTCATAGTCTAGGCAAAAGGTGATCATATCGAGCAAAAGTACATTGGAAACGTACTCGTGCATATCTGAAAAAATTATATATATATATACATTTTTATTTGTGGCAAGATTTTTCATATATTTTGATTAACATATCATATGTAAAGAAATCTCACAACCTTTTTTCAATTAAGTATCGCCACATATGTTGTTCTAGACTAGCCAATGAAAAAAAATATAATAGAGCACTACTTGATTCTTCCTTTGGGATGGTTGGTCTTTGGTTTCGATGTCATAACTATATACACATGATTCATCACCAGTCATTGCTTACGTCATTCAAAAATTCCTGAGCGAAGCCATGACACGTTGTTTTTGGTCAAAATTCAGCAATTTTGGAACGAACTACGCTGCCACAAGCTTCGAGACCGAAATTTCCAAAAATATTGCATGGCATGAAGCAACCGCTATGCCGATATTCCAACATTCTCAGCAACTTCTCTATTTGTGATTCAACGATTCTCCATAAAAATTTTCTTCACTTTCCCAAAATTTTCATCGGTTGTTGATGTGCGGGGCGTCCGGACCGAGCGTCGTCATTCACATCTTCTCGACCTTCTGTGAAAACCTGAACCACTGGCAAACGTTTTTTTGACTCAGAGTGCTCTCACCATATGCCATTGTCAAAATTTCCAGAGTTTTCTAACCTTTAATTTCAATTTTACCACAAAATTTGATGCAACTTCTTTGATCTACATGTCTTATTTATGCCTCTCACAAACAAACTAAACGAGCTACTACATATATATTGCTCAAGCCGTGAACATATCTTCGAGTCGAGTGTACCAACTTAGAAAAAAAAATAATAATCGAAACTCGAATTTCCGTAAAGCGCGAAATTTGAAAAGTCACCTTATTTTTGAACACCGTCGTGTGTATATAACTATCTATAATGACTTAGTGATGATCTGCATTCAATCTGCATTCTATCAGACAGCCAAACTACCCTACGAGCCCTGGATGCATTCCAAACAACATCAAGAAGTGTCTTACGTTGTCGCCAATATCTTAATGAGGTGGCCAAACAATATCGTATTATCTTATACTGTGTTGCAGGGCATAGATATAATATATACCAGGGAACTGTAGAGCTGACCAACTTGCAAGAGAAGGTACCTACATGCCAAACAAAAGTAATTTTATGGAAGCCTCTCTCGCAACTTGTAAGCTTCTTATTAAGGAGTCATTAATCCGTTCTGTAAATCAAAGATGGAACAGTGTCAATATCTGTGAAATTGGTGGGCAAACATGCCCAAGGCTAAATCTACGTTTGTCTAAGAATATTATAAAATTGAGTAGACTTCAAATTAAGACCTTAGTAGGGGCCCTCACAGGACATTGTCTCATAGGAAATCATGCAAGGAGATTTGGAGTTTACGTGCTTGATTTCTGTCGTGGCTGCAGAAATGAGGAGGACTTGGAAACAATTCAACACCTATTTTGCACATGCCCGGCTCTAGCCAGAAGCAGGAACCGATATTTAAGATCCTACTTCTTAATGAATATGGATGATCTATACACTTTAGGTATCAACATCCGTTTACGCTTTGTCCAATGCTCAGGATGGTTAAATCTGGAAAGGGAAATGTAGCCCAGCCTCTGCGACTCACAACGGACTCATTTTCGTAGTCTATGGTAAGTGGCATGGCTGTCCCTAGAGGCGATGTGGTTACCAAACCTAACCTAACCTAGTGCTGATACATAATACTCTTGTACAAGAGTGCGCTCTGGTATAAAAATACGCCATTTTCGAAAAGTTTTTGTGAAATCGAACACCCTGTACCTAATTGTAGTATAAGTAGATATATTTAAAAAGCTTAGCAATGTCTTGAAACTTTTATTTCTAGCGCCGCATACACTTACATCAACGAGGATATTCTATGCTAAGCTTTTCTAGCCATTTGCTATTCTTTAGAACTTTCCACTTAGCAAAACCACTGTTTCGTCAAAAAGCTCACCAATTAAAGCTGATACTAACTATTAGTAGGAACTTTAAAGCTTTCTGCATATGCAAATAGTTAATGAAGCAGCTTTTCCGTTATATTTATTAGCTTTTTCGTTTTTTTGAAAGTTAATTTTTTTACAGCTAAATTCAGACTAACCATTCCAGCCCAATGTTTTCAGTTCAGAAATTTAAGCCCTGAAGGTTGTCCACAATAAGTATGGATCAACCCCATATGCTAATTAAGGTAGTAGTCTGGTCAAATACTTATTTTCATAGATGTTTTTTAGGAACTTTTTTTTAAGAAAATAAAATAAAATGACCACCTTTCAGGTTGCTTCAAAAATCAGTACAAAAAATCTTCGAGTAATTTCAAGACCCCGCTGGAAAGGAAAGCTAGCATTCACCTTTCATATTGGAGTGGCTACAAACGATTCTTCTAGCAGATGGTTCAAGCAAGTATCAACATCTATCAGCTTTCCTGTGAGTGGTCACCAAACGCCCCTCTTTGGGGTGAGTGACACTAAAGTCGGTGATATCTGTTCACCATTAAGAAGCGGCTCGCAAAACAGCCGCGTATTTTACTATATCAACTACATTAAATAGCTGCCAAGACGTAAAAGAATAAAAACAAGACAAGGCATTGGTTGAGTGGCAACGATCAGGGAAAACTGTTAAAGACTAGAGAAAGTAATTCTGCCTGTTTGACTGATATTTTAGCGATCTCTGCTGCAGCTGTCATATAAACGAACGCAAATTCGGCGCCGTATATGTGACGGTGAAGAGACTTCGACATCAAAATCTCGCCACAATCCATAACAAGGTGATATTTTTCAAATTTTCACACTTTACACCCACGATATAAAAGAAAGGGCCATACCAAAGACCGGCTTTACAAGTATGAGCACTTGGACCGCATTTAATAAGGGTGCGCCGTTATGACGTAAATACATTGGAGTCTTGAACCCCACAGCTAACAAATTCTCGCGTCCCAATAAAGCATCGGCTAACTGTTGGATAATTGAAAAACTGAAACCCAGTGGAATATTTTTCAAAAACTACTGATATAATTTTTTTTACCAAATTTTTTTTGCAAAAATATATACATTTTTTAAATATGTTTTTTTAGTTAAAATGTTAAAAAGCAATTTAAATATTTCACTTCTGAAACCCTATACCAAAATTATTGTATTAAATTAAAAAATTTTTTTTTGTTTTTGTTTTTGTCGGGACAACTAGCAAGTGCAGCACTCATACATTAATTAAGTCCATTGTACTACACTTGGATTCCCTTTTAATTTTCTTTAAATCTACCCGATCTCCGAAGAAATCTGAGTAGATCTTGCGGAGCCAAGGAGCCAAGATGGTCGCTTCTTAACACTTCAGTGGCAAAGACCTCAAACCTGATTCTAGCGAAGGCGGGGCAGACGCACAGGAAGTGGTCCGCCGTCTCATCCTCGTCTTCACAAGCTGGGTAACGTACACTGTCTGATATACCCAACCTTTCCATGTGCTTCGTCCACAGAAAGTGGCCCGTCATCAGCCCAATTAGCCGTCTGCACTCCCTTCTGCTTAATGACTGGAGGGTTTGCGACAGTCGATCGGACATGACAGGTAGCATCAGTTTAGTCCATCTGCTGCCTCTCTCAGCCTGTCAAGCTCACTTGTGGGTGGTAGTTACTATTTGCATTTGCTAATCGTGGCTTTGATGACGGCAGAAGGGAGTGGTAAAATGGGTTCTGGGAAACAGAAGTTGGCCTCAGAGCCCATCTTAGCTAAGGAGTCATAGGTCTCGTTACCCGCGATACCCACGTAGTCCGGGACCCATGTTATGGGCTATTATGTCTAACCACATAGTTCAGCCTGGATTTGCAGGCCTCGACTACCCCTGCTGTGGTTTGGGCTGTCTAAGGCCATAAGCGGAGCTTGGCTGTCGCTGCAGACACATATAGATCTGACTCTCCATCGGTTTCCCAAAACAAAGTTCATCGCTTCTTGAACTGAATTCGCCGCTGGATTCCACTTAGACCCCAGAACCCAGAGGCGGAGCCATGCTCGGTCTTGGAGCCATCCGTAAAAATGCGAAAACAGTGCCGGGCTCATTTTCTGAGTTTGACCACAACTGAGCCTCTGGCAGCCTCTCTTTTCAAGTACGACTCTTGCTGGCATAGAGTCAAGGGGAATGGAGAGAATCATTGGATCGACGTCCATTCCTTCTCTGTTTTCCAATGCTGGACAGGGGCCGTACCAGTTTCCATTGTGTTTCAGCCTGCAGATTACCTTCAAGGTCTCTCCTTGAATGAAGGCATCAAGTGGTGGCAAACCAATCAGAGCATCTAATGTCGAGCCTGAAGTAGTCGGAAAAGCTCCGATGCAACAGATGGCCACAGTTTTTTTCGTTTACTTCTTATAAAGTTGAGGTCGATTATATCTTACAAATAAACAATTTTTTAGAAAAATTGTCGACAATGTCCAAATACTTGGCACACTGGACATGAATCGCTCAATAGTTCTAAATTAGTAGTGATTTGGGCTTGGCTTAAAACGCACAAGTGGCCTTTATTATTCTGGTATTTAAAGTGACGCCCAGCACAGTAAACTATCACAAACACCTCCCCGATTGTATAACAGTCACCAATACAATCCATGTGACTACTTCAGCTTACAATTTCCAATTTAGTTATTATCCACAATGATTGTGGTGGAAGTGTTTGCCGCAAGATTATCTGAATCCCAGCAGAAATATCAGCGCAGCAACAGCATCAAAACAAACAAGAAGCCATGGCACACCGCACACTTAACACAGAAATATTAACACCAACCTGGCGAGCAATAAGTATAAAAATAAAACAACAACCCCACGCCTAAACTCTCATACGCACACATACACACACATACATACCGTTAACAACTCAACACTTTACGTTTACTTTGGCAAGGAAAATTCAAACAAACTCATAACACTTAACTAAATGCCTTAAACTAACCAGCCAAGCAAACAAGGAAAGCCAAACCGAACCAAGTTGAACAATCAACCAACACCATCAACACCAGAAAAACCAACAAAAATGCAAACTACAAGATGAAGCATAATATCTAATAGTTAGAAGGCAGAGAGTGCGGTAATTGAGGTGTAGCGCAAGCAGCGAAGAGTGTAGTGACGAGGAGTGCAGATGGCACAGGAGAGCAAAGGAAGCAGTGGATATGGAACGTCTGCCGCCAACACCTTGCTAGATGTATGTATGTGCGCCAAGGTGTGTAGGTGTAAATTATGCCCAAAAACACTATTAACAACACAACACTAAATAGAGGAAAGTACAACAATAGGAGTGAGTACAATAGCTAAATATTTACACAATACGAAACGCAATGCCGGCAACACCAAACACAAACTACAGCGAAGCAGAGCAGAGCAAAGCTGAGCAAAGCAAGGCGCAAAGGCGGCGAAACTGCAAAAGTTATTAACATAAATTCTTATTCATATTTTTGCACTCATCTCCGCGCCGCCGGACAATGCACCCAAAAGCCAAGTATATATGTATGTATGTTGCGCATACTCCCGCACCATGGCTTGGTGTCGATTCTCTCCTTTTATGAAGCTGCTCCCCTCTTTATGTACATTCAACTGTTTATCTGCATGTATTTCTTGCACTCCCTTTCACCTGACTTGTGGTATCTTTTTCGTTATGCTTACAAAGTATGTAAGTGTGTAAGTTGGAAATTTTGTTGAACAAAAGTTTGTGGCAAAAGTTTGGTGCCACACTCAATGTTCTACATACCTTGTTGCAACCTTAAAACTTTAACCTGTCCTTCGTCATTCGCCGCCGCATAATCACTCTCCTCGCTCATGTACTCGTGCACTGTGGCATGCCTGGCGTATTATCCTTCAGCAATTGGCGCCTTTCAACCGGCTGCTTTTTGCTCACTACAATGTTGCAATTTAAGTTTACCTGCTGCTCAACCACCTCTATATATGTTTGTTGTTTTGTTAAGTGCATAACTTACCGCATATATCAATATGTATGTGTATGTGTGTATGGGTGTGTATGTAACTGTACGTAGTATCAGTGCATGAAACTGCTTTCTACCCAGCTTCGTCTCCTATAATTGATAATTGTGTCTATATTAGTAAGTCTTATTCATTTCTGTCGTCGCTTTCTTGTGGCTACATCATCCAACGGGCCATTTTTTTAGAGGTATACAAATATTTTTTGTCCACTAAAACTAAAACAGGAATTTACGAAATGGTCTATATTTTGGCTTTATTAGTTGGCAAATTTTATGGTATTACGTGTTTAGAAGTAATTTCGGGCATACGGCTCCAAGTGCTGGGTGTTGCGAAGCCCAACAGTTGCCCAAATTATGTACAATTTTTTTTTTCGGTATAGAGCGATTCCATATCAAGTGATCCAAGTATTTCGAACGAAATATTTACGGTATATACCTATGAAATGAGACTTTCAGCTATTAGTCAATACATGTCGCTAGGAGTATTTTTAAACCTTCCCAAATGACGAAAGTCAGTGATCTGTCAACAATATTCAGTTTATTGTTTGTCACGTTTCATACAACAATGCATTTTTGTCGCTCTGAAATATGTCGAGTTTCGTGCTTTCAAACAACGATTTGCGGATATCGTGAAACCACTTGTGAAATTCTGCTCTCCCGCTTTAAAAGGACGTATTTTTTGCATCCAATCGTTACGGGTGATAAGAAATGGATGTATTTGTCCAATCCCAAGCGTAAACGATCGTATGGTCCGCCCGGCCACAAACCAAAAATAACGGCCAAACCAAATCGCTTCGGCCGCAAGGCAATGCTGTGCGTTTTCTGGGATCAGCGGGGTATGATTTGGTACGATCTATTAAAACCAGGTGAAACAGTTCACCTTAAAACCAGGTGAAACAGTTCACCTTCACATTCAACGACAATTGGCCGATTTGAACAGCGCTATATACCGAAAACGCCCAGAATATGCCCATCGGCGTCACAAAGTAATTTTTCTTGATGATTTTCTTGATGACAATGCATCGCCACATCGAACAAGAGCGACCAGAGAATTGGTGGAGACGAACTATTGGGAACCACTGGTGCATGCGGCTTACTCACGAAGAAGCCAAAAAATGGCTCAATGATTGGTTTGCGGCCAAAGACGGCCATTTCTTTTGGCGGGGAGATAGGAAAAATGTGTCACCAGCGAAGGCTATTAATTTGTAACCATTTTTTGTTAATAAACGTTTGAAATTGAAAAAAAGTCTAATTTCATAGGTAAGTGTGCACCATAAGAGTCCCTTGAATGATTTTAAAGCAGCTTTCACCTGCACGCCATCAATATTCGTTGCTGAAACATACAGGAGCCACACAGAACTGATTTACAAATAATTTTGCATAGCAAAAATAGACAACAAAAATAAACTAAGGGGATACACATATGTAGATTTTATATGTATTTTGTTTGTGTAGTTCAACGACAATATATGATTTATTTTCTTCCTTTGTTTTGGTAGGCAGTGACATGAATTTTTTTGTCTAATTTGCTGTACTCTTAGCATTTTTTATGTTGTTTTTACGATACGAAATAAAAAAGCGCACTTTGCTTACATCTCTTTCTATTTCACTATCGCGTATTCGCCAACTCCTTCAGCGATCGATTCGCATTCAAGCCTGAATTCACATCTCAGCATTCAGCGATATCAACGCAATGATCGCTAGCTTCCACACTGAAGGGTAACTCGCCGAACACTCTTCCTCTCACACTTTTTTGATGCCAGAGAGGTGGAAAGCTTAAAAGTTACTATGTGACCAATGAGCAAGCGAATAAAATAAAATCTTTTAATGCATTCATTTGGAGTTCACTGATCTAACCGATAAAGTAACTGGAGTAGATATTTACCCTATCAGAAATCAACTCACGCCATAAAAACCTATCGCACAGAGGGTATCTTTTAGATCTCTATTGTGTGCAGGTCTTTAGCGAAATATTTTTCCAAGTCTGGCAGTTTTTCTCTACTGTGAATGTCTTTTCATGATGATTTGCCAGAACATGAAATGCCGACCGAGTGATTTTCCTTAGCCAGTGGGCTTCACAAATATCTTCATCGCATATTCTATACACTAACAAAACCACCCGTTATATCATTCCGCACCTAGGTATATGCATATTTGCTTTATTTCTTAGAAATTCCTACCTCTGTTTACACTCTTCTTGCGGCAAGGTAATAAACTTGAAATTCATATCCTTAAATAATTACTTTCTTCATACAACTTGCTAAACTTACTCTATTGGGAATTGGGTGTTCTTTTTCTCATCATTATGACTATATTATGATTGTTTTTATTGCCGACAGCAGTAAGCGTTGATGCAGTAATAATACCATTCAGAAATGCTATTAATGTCAGTAAGAGTGCTTTCTAGTTGCTCTGTAAGGAAGCCTGTTGAGCTGCTAAGGAAAGTTTCTCAAGTTCTAATTGATATCTTTGCAACAAATAGTGCTTGCATACGAACGTGTGAGGTTTATTGCTTTCATTTCCCATAAAACAATGAATGTGTAATGATTTACAGATTATTATGAATATATTTTGAAACTGATTGAAAGTTCAGTCTTACCCCTACCGCTGCCTTAAATCAAAGTATCAAAAGGAGCTGAAGTATGTCCAAGTCTCTGCTGAACCTAAACAGGTTACACAAAATGTAAATTCCGAAAAAAAAGCTATCACTAGCCTCAGGTGCGATAGTCTTTCGAAGTCTCTCATGAACTCTCCAACACTCTGTGTCGTCTGGCCAGACGAAATGGTTTGATTGTCATGAATTACTTTGCTACTCCCTACTCAATCGTCTTTGGTGGTTTTTCAAGTTTGTATTCGCTCAATACGAGTATAATTAGTATAAAACCCAAAATTAAATGTTGCACTTTTATATACATTTTTAATAATAAAGAAATAACATTTTAGTAATGTCGTAGGTAGGTACGTGAATTGGTTGAAGTGCCAGTCTGACACTCCTCAAGTTGCGCTAAAACGTCGTTTTGATACCATTACGAGACCTCCAATAGACAGATATCTATAGCCAGCCAGAGATGTTGATATAATGGAGATAATTGATGGGATTTAGGTTAGCGCACTGTCCCAGACTGTGGAAGAAAGGAGCACCCAGTCACCTTAATCATTTAGCTATTAGTCCCGAACTTTTACAGAGAAAGTGCTCAACAGTCTCCTTCTCTGAAAAGTCCCTACAGGGTCTCCAATGAGGCTTAAATGGTAAATGTAGCTTTCCCGCGTGTGCGCCGACCGCCCAATGACCGGTAAACACACCTGCGACTTTGGAAATTGAATGGCGAGGAGTCCAAAGGACTTTCTGAGTCCTTCGTATATTGTACGGGGGCCAAAGGGTTTTCGATACAGCACATAAAGCGCCTCTCGCGCCCCTATTCGACTGCGTTGAGTGGTGTGGCCACTAAAACAATCCACCTTCAATCAATCCGACTCAGAACGGCGTCCCTGAAATGGACCTGTTCTATTAACCCACATCTAGGTCCACCGTATTTGTAGCCAGTTCAATCGACCTCTTCCTGGCAAGCTCGTCGGCAATTTCATTTCCCTCTATATTCCTCTGCCCAGGAACCCAGATAAGGGAGATGTTTCCTGCACGTTCGAGACGTTTGAGTTCCTCATTACAGTTGAGGCCTTGATCCCAACAGCGATCCCGAAGCATTTTGCATGCTTGAAGGATCGCGAAGGCCTCTGCTTGAAAAACGCTGCTTGATTCCGGCAGTTTAAACGAGACCGAAATGCTGACTGATTGACTGACTGACTTCCACTCCAGACTTCATCTTAGATCCGTCAGTGAAAACATAGGTATCTCTATCCGTGCTGACTCTCCCCTCTTACGGTTGCCTAGTTTGGTGGTTAACTCTACAGAAGGGCTACAACACCACTAAATTAGAGAGAGTGCAGAGAACTACACGTGTGGACATCACTGGTGCTTGTAGAACACGTCTCACTGCTGCGTTCAACGTTATTCTGCACCTACTTCCTGTGGATCTGCAGGTTAAGTCCATTGCTGCTCAGAGTTCTATTAGGCTGAAGAAGATTGGCCTTTAGAGACAGCTTCCTGTAGGACATAGTAGCATCTTGAAGCAGATCTCCCCTTCATTCTCTGTTATTCGCACTGACCTCTCCATCCGCAAACTGTGCTTTGAGGGTTGTGCCAGGGCTATCTTTCCGAGCAGGCAAGACTGGAAAGAGGGAGAGTCGGTACGGATATAGATACCTCTGTTTTCACTGACGGATCCAAAATGGAGTCTGGAGTGGGAGCGGGGGTTTACTCTTAATCAGCCAGCATTTCGGTATCTTTTAAACTGCCGGAAACAAGCAACGTTTTTCAAGCAGAGGTCTTCGCGATCCTGCAGGCATGCAAAATGCTTCGGGATCGTTGTTTTGGTAAGGAGACATTAATATTTTTTCCGATAGTCAAGCTGCAATCAAGGCCTTGTAGTCGCCGTATTGCAGCTCTCTTCGCGGGAACTCCTGTAAGGAGGAACCTAAACGTCTCAAACGTACAGGAAACATTTCCCTTATCTAGTGCACAGGAATTTAGAGGAATTTGAAATTGCCGATGAGCTTGCCAGGAAGGGGTCGTCAGAACCAGTTCCAGTTGTCCCCCTCTCAGACATCGGTGTTCCTTTGTCCGTTGTTAAAGGGAAACTACACAATTTCTTTTCAAAAAAAACCGCAAGACAGATGGAGGTCTATCTCATCGTCTGCTATTTCAAAAACACTATGGCCTCAATACGATAGAAACAGAACGCTTAAGATGATGGGAGTCCGCCATTCAATTTCCAAACTCATTGCGGTGTTCACAAGTCACTGGGTGATCGGTACTCATGCGGAGAAGCTTAGACTTCCATACAACCCCTATTGCAGAAGCTGTGGGGATCCTGCAGAGAAAGAGGCTGTGGAACACTTTCTCTGCAAATGTCCGGCTCTGGCGGCTAGGTGCTTGAGATTCCTTAGCGTGCCCTTTGGGGATGACTTGAAGAAATTCTCCAGTCTAGATCCCTTCCCTCTCCTCCGCTACATCAACAGCACTGGATGGCTGTAGACGGTTTTTTTTTCTCTTCCCTAAATCCTTTCACAGGTATGGTCCACATTATGGTATTAAAACGGCACGTAAGTGCTACTTGTAGTGTACCTGAGGTACTCTTGCCATCTTACCTACCTACCTACACATGTAATAGCTTCCTCAAAAAAAACAAATACTCGTAGCCGCCTAATTTTCACGGCATCAGAAGTCTTACCCGGTGTATCCATTTTTCCGATTTTTCGAAGATCCTACGGTCACCTAACGTCGTGGCAATTTAAGTTTTAATTTAAAATAAATTATTTATCTACCCTCCCTTCGCATTTACATAGCAAATAATTCAGTTCTAGTCGCAGCTACCAAAAAGGCTTAAATTCTCTTCTGCTTCGAAGCAGAGATAAGCGAAACAAATAATCATCACTTTGTCATATTTACTAAATAGCCGGCAGCGAATTCTTAAAAGAAGTGTATACAATGAACGTTATTAATATACAAGTAAGCACTTTTAGTACCCAAAAAATAGAAATATTTTTTGCGCAAATTTCCACACATGTGACACTACTGACAAACTTGAACCCACTCGGATACCTACAAACAGCAAATTGCACGACTTAAATATTTTACCGGAGCGCGTATGAAAAGTGAAAAATTATATGAAGAAGAGAAAGGTGCAGCAGCCGTTGTATATCTGTATGTGTATCCAAGTAGTATACAACTTTGAGGCAACCGTGCGTAAACAAAATCAAGCACACAAAAAGTAAGAGGAAGGGTAAAAATCCCACTTGAAATGCTTAATCACCGGCGAAAATCCCCTGGAAAAAATAAATATTCAACATAAACTTTGAACATAAACTCGCCGTTTAAGCACCTTGTGCACACACACACGCACATATCTAAATCCACATACCCACACACATATATTTTTATATTTACATACACATACTCAGGCACACACATACGACCGCATCAAAAGTATGAGTACAATTACGTTTGCTCATGCAGCAGAAAGTGGTGTAGTAAAGCGAAAACAACAACAAAAACAAAAACAAAATACAGACAAAGCACAGAAATTACTAAAAAGTGTGGCAACAAAAATCTAAATTCACTCGCTTACGTTGGTTGAAAAATTGCCACAAAAGCTTAGTGTTGCAGGGTAGCCAAAGTGTACGAGTAGCGGAAATGGTGTAGCAGAGTCAAAGTGCACATGTGTGCACGAAAGTTGCAAGTTGCATGCATATTTATATGACTTTTATTGTTGCAACATTTAAAAATCCCTTAAACTACACAACAACGTAAGCTCGAGCAAAACTGTGGCACTTTTGCCATATTCATGAAACCGCAGCAAGCGATGTGCGTGGTGAGGTGAGTAGGAAAAATCAGAGCAAAATATTTGCCCACACTGGACAAGGCTAGAGACCGCACTTAGGACACAAATGGGAAGTCTTCCAGAATGTTAGAATGCAAGATTGCGCCGATCTGCGAAGTGTGACATCACGCTGGTCGATTTGCGTGAGAGTAACGTGAAAACGTGCACAAATTTGCATGTAGAAGAGGAAATTAACAAATAACACACGAATAAGTCAAACCAGGGTGGCTCCAATTCCAATGAGTGCGCAATAGCGGTACGAGATGGATGCCACCTATAGACTCTGTCTATCGTCGAATGTCTTCTGATGTCGCTCGAACATCAAATTCACTTTAAGACGCTTATGCCCCCCGTTAAGATGAATAAAATAATGTTCCACCTGTAATTTTCACAGTTTTTCTGCGGTAGGAGCACTGTGGATCAGATCAATCTCCACCGCACAGTCGAAAAATAGATGGACCACGAAGCACACTTGCGAGATAGCGGGGCAAATTTGGTCTGGAATAAATAGAAACAGATATAATGAGTATCTGTGGTCTATGAACAGTGACTAATTTGCAGTTGTGCTAGCTGCTTTGCATGTGGATAGCGCCCCGTGAGGATGCCCACCAAATTTAAGAACTGAGATTTTGTCATCCTCAGAATATCTCTCGAACGCCACCGATCAAACGTCGCCAGAAGGGTTTCGCAACCTTACACATTCGTGTTCGCCCAGCGATCGCTGAGTTGGCGCACAGCCCATCCTTCCAGGAGTAGAGCGTAGGTTGTCAAAGGGATCCCGATCCTCTCCATTCGCGGGTACACTACCTCACAGGTCCTTTGTCTGGCCAGCTGATTGGCTTCGCAATTTCCAGCAATGTCACTATGACCAGGTACCCAGATTATCCTTATGCCGAAGAATTCTGATGCAATCGAAAATGAGACCAGGCATTCCCTGACCAGTTTCGAGTGCACCATAATAGAGCCTAGGGCCCTAATTGCCCCTTGGTCATTGGAGTAAGAATTTACCTTCTTAACAGTTATTACGCAAGTAAGTAGCCAGTGAGCTGCTTCTTTTGCCACTGTACTACTCTTGCTAAAATGAGACTTCGCTGTCTCAATTACTTACTTACTTCTTTGGATATCTTCGCATCTACTAGCCCATCCAACCAAAACTTATGGACTATGACGAACCAAACTACAATGCAAATGGAAATACTCAAGAGAAAGTGGGGGTGCTTGGCCACAATTTTAAGAAGAGATCCGAACGACATCACCCACAATGCGATTGATTGGAACCCGCAAGGTAGCCGACGCAGAAGCAGATCATCACTAACCTGGAGAAGAACCTTAGAAACGGAAATAGCAAGGACAAACAAAAGTTGAAATGAACTAAAGGGGCTGGCTTCCAATAGAAGAGAATGGAGGAAGCTTTTGTTGGCCCTTTCTGTCCTTGCGGAACCATAAGAACTTAAAAATTATCATATATTAGAAAAACGAAGTGGTTTCATCAACAAATTGAAAAGTAGGAGATGAAACTTGGATGGAACTTGGATGGAACGAGTATTCCGACAATGCGCTCCCAGGCGTATTATGCCATTCTAGCTACTCATAGAGAGTGGCGACCTTTGTAACTTAACCTCACCTACCGCAAGAATAACTTCCTAGACTTAGCAGAAAGTAACACTTTAACTTAGAATCTGACGACTCGGCACTAATCGAGCGACAAATCACACATCCACTAGCTTTCGGCTCAATAATTTCCATTCCGTCGTTGAATACCAATAAGCACCACCCATCATGGACGAATAGCTCAAGTCGACTCGTGGAACCGACATATCACTGAGACAGACTACGTCCTTGGTATTGTAACTACCTGTTAATCTAAGTACTTCCTAGAACGAATACAAGCCCATACAAAGAACGACAGATTTAAGTATTTTTAAAAGCAATGCATCCATAGCAACCTAATCAGTTAAGTTAAAGATACATAATAACGAAATTGTCACGCATCCACTCTTTAGATTTTGTTGTTTTTAAAGTAAGTTGGATACTTAGAACATTAGGTATATCAGAACGAAAAGACTCTGATACCTAAAGGGACTTTTTTATTCTGTTAATACTTATGCGTATTTAAGCAGACGAAGTATTTCAATCTCTGCCTGATCCAGGCCAAAATTTTAAGGCAAGATACACAAGACGTCCCATTATTCTCAAGACAAGCCGCCTGTATAAAGGAGTCTAGATAGATAAACGCTCATATCTACCACTATATGCGTCCGTCGGTCCGTCCGTCCGACTGTGCATAACTCAAGAAAACTTGTTTTGTCCAAAGTAGGCGGGTAACTAACACTCTAGAAAGCTCTCATCATGCTCGTCCTAACGTATGACGCAGAAGCGTGGACGATGAAGCGACTCCTGGAGTGTTTGGGAGAAAGATTTTGCAGAAGATTTTTGGACCTTTGCACGTTGGCAACGGCGAATATCGCAGGCTACGGAACGATGAGCTGTATGAGCTTCACGACGACATAGACTTAGCGTAGCGAATAAAGATCCAGCGGCAGCGCTGGCTGGGTCATGTCATCCGAATGGTTACAAACGCTCCGACTCTGAAAGTATTCGATGCGATACCAGCTGGAGGTAGCAGAGGAAAAGAAAGTCCACCTATATTGCGTTGAAAAGATCAGGTAGAGAAGATCTTGGCTTCACTTGGTGTATCCGACTGGCACCGGTTAGAATAAGAATCCTCTTTCGCGCTCTATTAAACTCGGACAAAATCGCGTATGCAGCTATCGCGCCAATCAAAGGGAATCAGACGAATTATGTGAGTTTATTTGATTCCAAAAATGTATGCAAAGTTGATGAAGTCGAGATTTCTTTCCAGGAACCAGAAACTACGAATTTACAAAACTTGCTTAATACCTACACTCGCATGCGGGTGCGAAGTCTGGGGTTCTGAAATCCAGTGAAATCGATCAGTTAAATTGTTTTGAAAGAAATATTCTGAGAAAACTATATGGACTTGTACGACTTGAAGCTGGTACTTACCGCATTCGGTACAACAAGGAGTTAGACACACTTACCTGCACTTCCGACGCTAAAGCGCAAAAGATTCGATGGTACAGTCACTTTTTACGATTGAGCAACGGTAGAGCTGTAAAAAATATCTTCGAAAGAAATCCTCAAGGTGACAGCAGAATAGGCCGGCCAAGAAAACAATGAAGAGATGATACCGAAGGCGACTTTGGAGCTATGGGCATATCTGATGGCAAACGAAAAGCCGATGACCGAGTGGCGTGGAGACAAATTGTAAAGGAAGCAATGATTCTCCACGAACTGGGATGATATGATGATATGCGCGAGAAAATAGGGCTCGGTCTGGTCCGAATTCAGCACTTCATTGCTTGTTTTCTTCATTGTTCTTCATTGTACATAATAAGTAAACAGGTGATTGGAAACAAATGTTTCAGAAAATGAAAACTTCACCTTTAAAACTAGCTTGAACTCCAAAATGTAACTTTGTGGATCCATGGCCCATGGCCCAGACTATTTCCTTCTTAAGTATTAAAAAAAATTTTAAATTTTAATATGAATTTAAAAAAATTTTATTCGCTTCACGCAACCCAAATTATAATTTTTCATTCTAAGTCACCTGCCCTGACATATTTTATTAGCTACGAAGTCAGAAATCTGCATCTTTCCAGCCCAGGGATGGCTTGCCATACAACTATTGGAGTATTTTTATTAAAAAACATCCCACCATATGATCGCAATTGCAGTTCATTCGAGTCTACTGGTGCTTATAGAAATTTATAAAAAAAAAAATTAGCGACCGCGGTAACTGAATGAGTCATGGCCAGGTTCGAAAATCTGGGCAAGATACACCAAATGATAGAGAAAGTTTTTTTCTAATAGCGGCAGGCAATAATAAAATCTCCGACTAACAGACAAAAACATACTTATTCGCATAAAAAACTGGATAATTTTGCTTCCATTCAGAGTCTACAAAAATATAGGTCACTCCACTTGTGGAACATCTTTAAGGTGACCATCATTATTTGGAGGAGAAGATATACACGAAAATTGAATTATAAAATATATTTATAATATTTTCATTGCTAATTCCGTTTCATTCCCAGATCTACCTGCTAGAAGATTATCAATCTTTATTAACCTCAAAATGTGATTAAATTTTTTTATATACTTTTTGCAATGTTAACAACCGCTGCATGTTTCCAACAGGGCGCACCTTCCAAAGCGTGAGAGAGCCAACACATTCGCAAATATATGTTAGTAACTGCGTACGTGAACGCTTATCCGCTCGTCCAAATAAATTTGTTAACAAATTCATAACAACAGACGGGACAGTTGGGTAAAACAGTGGCGTAAACAAAAACCCTAAAAATCAAGCAAAACACAAAAAATATAGCAAGAAAACCCATAGCACACATGCAACAACACATCGTATACAAATAAAAAACATTTGAAAGGATGCATGAGGAAAAAGTTTACGCCCCAGTATGCGGCAGAGAACAGGTGTTAATCCTGCCAAAACAAAGTAGCAGCCAAAACACAAAAGGAAATACAAAGAGGATCGGAGCGGCAGGCGCAGCTTGCAAGTGTAAATGCAAGACAGACTAAAGACGGTGCAACAATGATGCAAATTCTAACAAACTATGTGGCAACTACTGAGAGTGAATTGTTGAGAAGGATGCAAAGTATTTTTTTTTCTTTTCGTTTTCTTTTTTTTGGCATGCGGTGTTCCTTTGCTTTTGTTTGAAGGGCAAGCCTGAGCGAAACAATAATGAAAGGAACAAAAATTTATATTTCATTTAAATGTAAATACTTACAAATTTAAATACATACAAATTTAAAGATAAATGATTAGAGGGAAAGATTAGAGGAAAACTTGAGGCGAACATGGCACAGATTATACGACAAAGTAAAATTATAAGCACAGATTACAAGTAAAATCTGTAATTAGTAAAAAAAAGGATGTTTATTGTTTTCTGTGATATTACAAGAAATTATTTGGAAGATCGTCATAAATATAAAACCATTGCCCTACAATTTTGGTTTAACGAATTCGCGTTTTTGCAAATGCAAATGTTATTGACAATAAAATATTTACTACAGATACAACATTTTACCAAACATATAAATGAAGCAATTGAACTACGAAATTTAATACAATTTAAGTACATAAATTAATTTTCTATAAAAACTCTATCAATCATTTATCTGAAGCAATGGAACTTCCTATTTCAACCATAGTTGATTTGGATTTCCTTGTAGAGGCAGCAACCTCATCATGCAGTTTGTGTGTGACAGTAACCGATTGATGTGTTTTGTGCTTGCGTTACGTATTACTTCACACACCAGTGTCAATGTTTTAGTCACGATGTCCCAACAGCGTCCGTCATATAGCATTGAGCATTAGCTATAGGTTGGATTTGGATGTAGTTCCCCAATTTTTTAGGCCACGCTTCCATATTGGCATTATTACAGTCTTATAAAGGGTCTTACAAAAAGCGGCTAGAGCCTTGTTTTAAAATACTTACTTACTTAGGTGGCCATAACAACCCATTACCGAGTTACGGCCGACCTCACTAGCTCTCTCCAAGCGCCTCTGCTCCGCGCGCGCCGTCTCCAATTCGTATGCGTCGGCTGCCTTGGACTTCGCCCTCGAACACCCTCTTTGCTGGAGCTTTTTCATTCATACGCACGACATGCCCTAGCCAACGCAGGCATTGGATGGCGATGCATTGAACTACGTCAATGTCGGCGTAGAGCTCATACAGCTCGTGGTTCATTCTTGAACGGTAGTCTTCGCGCACAGGACCGAAGATCTTACGAAGAACTTTTCTCTCGAACACCCCAAGAGCGACTGCATCGCTTTGTGACACTACCCATGCCTCTGCGCCTTAAAGCAACACGGGTATGATGAGCGTCAGTTTGGACATGCGAGAGAGGGCTCGACTACTCAATTGCTTACTTAGCCCATAGTAACACCTATTAGCAAGAGTGATTTTCCGTTTGATCTCCAGGCTGATATCGCTGTTGCTGTTAACGGCAGTGCCAAGATAAATAATTTCTGGCACAACTTCGAAGGTATAGTTCCTACACGCCGTGTGTTCCGCACTTCCGCATATACTTCGTTTTACTCTCGTTCACCGCCAAACCCACTCGTGATTATTCCTTTTCGATAGCAGAAAACGCAGCGGTGACATCTCGCTTACAGCGACCGATAATGTCAATGTCATCGGCGTACACAAGGAGCTGGACACATTTGTAGAAAATAGTGCCATTACGATGAACACCTGCTTTTCGGAACACCCCTTTCATCACGAAGTTGAAGAGGTTGCATGACAGTGGATCGCTTTGTCTGAAATCTCGAACGGTATTGAACGGCTCGGAGAGGTTATTTCCTACCTTGACGGAGCTGGTTGTGTTGCTCAACGTCATTCTGCAAAGCCGTATGAGCTTCACTGGTATACCGAACTCAGACATGGTGGCGTACAGGCAATCCCTTATCGGGCTATCAAACGCAGCTTTATAGTTGACAAAGAGATGATGGGTGTCGACTTGCTTTTCATGGGTCTTCTCCAGGATTTGGCGTAATGTGAAGATCTGGTCGATGGTGGACTTACCACGTCTGAAGCCGCACTGATAAGGCCCGATCAGTGTGTTGGCAAACGGCTTAAGTCTTCAACATAGGACCTTACTTTTTCGAAAATGAAGTTTGAGTTACAGTGAATGGATTGTGCTATCGAGAGATGATTAACGATTTTTTATGGCCGGAATTGAATGGTATTGATCTGGAAAACGTTAACTTTCAACAAAACGGCACCACGTACCACACAAGCAACGAAGCCATTGATCTTTTATGAGAAAAGATCAAAATAATACCTCTATGTATAGGAAACCCCTTTATTACGAAAATCGACGCTCTGTGAAAATGGTTCATCGCGCGCTCGGACCAATTTATGGTGTGCATAACCGTCCTACCGAACGCCAGGCACATTGGCAAATTGGACCACTATTGGACCGATTAGATCACTTCGGGCTGAAGAAAATACTGTGGCTGTAAACTAGAGTTTTGACGAAGACCTGGCGCCGACTTGCCGATCTCAACAACTTGGTCTATTTTATGGTATCACTTGGGCGATTTTACGCAAAGATATTAGTTTTAAATGAAATAAAATGCAGCTAGTTATTTCAAGTCGGCCAATCTTCCAAAGCTTCATAATTTCAGTCGTTGGACTCTTGAACAACTCGCCAAAGATCCGCATTTTGGAACCCAAATTTTGTTAGCAATGAGGCCCATTTTTGGCTTAATGGCTACTTCAATACGCAAAATTGCCTTATTTGGGCTGAAGAGCAACCCAAAACCATTCAAGAGATAGCCATTACATCCATTGACTACAACTGTTTGATGCGGTCTATGTGCTGGAGGAATCATTAGCCCATATTTCTTCAAAGACGAGGCTGGCGCCAATGTAAAAAATAAATATCATAAATGTTTATACACAAAAATAACAAATATTGCCCAATCAATTTAAATTTTCGTTGGTTTATTTCAATTCAAAATCCCATACCTTTATATTAATCACCCTTGCGGAAAGTCGGGACATGCCTTTCCGAGGGTCTTGCAGCAGCTGCTGACAATGGGAAATGATTTTTCAACTCTTCCGAAGCCGTGCTACTCAGTGCGAAAGAAGATACGGCCACTTTTTCTGACTTCACTTGTACCTAAGTGGGCAAATATGCGCTTAAAGTGCCCGAAGAGATTGTCTAGGCGCTTTAATGGGCTAGCAAATGGAATACATTACTTTAAAATCGGGTATCATAATGAATCTTTATTTTTGCCTTAAATGTGCTATTGCTTCCAGCATCACTCATTTCAGCCGACCTACCCATGGTTTTTCCTGCGGCTCTTTTCCCAGGCACTGATTGCTAAACTTTCTTGAAGGTTGCCTTCACTTCAAATTACCAATTTAATCTCATACTTGATTTTGGCCTCAGCGATTTTCGTGACACATTCAAACATAATATCTAATAAATAAAATTATTTATTTATATTTGCGCAATGGCAAACCGGCAACACATGCATGTCTATAGTTGCCAACAACAACAAAACTTTGGAGAAATCCTTGCACCCAACGAGAGAGACGGAGTCAAAAAGTGTTAACTAGCAACTAATGCTTGCAGAAATTCGAGCAAAAGCAAGTGTGCCGTTGCAAAGCAACAACAATTTCATATGAAGACAACAACATTTTCATATGAAGACAACAACAATTTCATACAGAAGCAACAACAATTTCATATGAAAGCAACTACTTGTCGTGTTGCCAGCAGCAACCGGCGCCTTTGTCTTTTGTTATTACCGCACACGCACCCTTTCAAATTGTTACAAACATACAAGCGCCCCTCCCCGAGGTCGCTCAGTGAAATCAACAAACTTTTAGCTTATTTTTGCTGCTAGCGCGCTACCAGGCGCCGCTCCGCAAGCAGCCAACTGCACCAACACTCACAGCGCCAACAGACCGTGTTTAGTGCGCATTTCCTTTTGAACGCTTTTCGCAAATAGAAAACTTCACTTCAAATCAGTTATTTTTGTGTTGAATTAAAAATATCTCGTACATAAAAAATATTTAAATTTGCTTTGTTGAAGTATTATTAATTTCGAATTTGATGTGCAAATGTGTGTGTTGTGTTGTATTTATGTTTGACACATGCAGTTGACAGCGCTGTGGCAGTGTTAGTAGTTTTGACATTTGTGTGCAAAAGGGGCAAAAGTTCAAAATGCCGGACTCTGCAACGTGGACTGCTATTGTTGTCATGTAGTTGTGCCGCGTAGTGTTGGAAAGTGAAAGTTGCACATAACAAATGAAAGTTCACAACAACCCACCAATTTTTGTCAAAACTCAGGTAACTCCTGTAAAGCGGATTATTTCTATTATTTCGCAAAAACTCTATTTGTCTATGGACAAATGGTTCGGTGAGAAGCGTCTGTGGTTGTTTGGTAATCATTTGCCACTACTGCCAAGGAGGTAAGTGAGAGAGGGTTTTCTATGTAGCAAAATCAAGTAAATGTAATAGTGCACAAATGTAAAAAAAAATATAAAAAAATTGAAAACAATTTAACTAAAAAATAACGAATCTTATGTTAATACCTGCATATTATTTTTTCGCATAATTTTAAAGTACCAAATGAACGCCAGTTTTCATGCTATTTCTGCATGGTTGCTACTAAAGTTTTGAAATATGGCAACGTAATTTGGCATAACCAACTTAAAGTGTGATATTTTCAATCATAGTCGTGCTTTTCGTTAAAAATCTGTCATCGACGAAATGCCCAGTGAGTGATATTTGTGTTATTTAAAGGCTATGCCAGAAAACTTCATCTTCATAAAAAAAAACTTATTATACATAGACTACCGCTCTGCCAGAAACATTTTATTAGCTGCCCATTTCTTGCTACTCTGAAGTTGAAATAGAAATTTGAAAAGGTCGAGCCAAGGAGCACCAGAAGATTTGGAGGCTCCTAAAACACGCAGCCTGAAAACCCCATTGTATTTAAAGCTCTGGAAAGAGGGTAGATAATCAAGGAGGGAAGAAGAAAAGTATCAGAGAAAGAGATACGAAAGAATAGAGACAGAGACAAAAATAGATAAACCTGTGAGAATTTTCCAGATTCTTTAGTAAAGCTGTAAATATCCCCCACTTTTGGAGAACGAATTTTACTCATTCTCACTGCATCAGAACACGAAATTCGCAGCCTTGCTCTAGCAAAGGCAGGACACTCACAGAGAAAGTGCTCAGTATTATCCGCCTCCTCCAAGCATGACAGGCACATTGGGTCCTCAATGATTCCAATGGTGGTCATATGCTGACCCCATGGGTTGTATCCTGTAATAATACCGACCATCAACTGAACATCTTTCCATCCAAGTTTTAGTAGAAAGTTTGATAGTTTTCTGTTCGGACTCGTCACAAAACACTTTGCAATTCTGTAGCGTTCTAGACCGGACCATCGCTCTTTAAGTAGATTGCATACATAATCGGCCTTTGTGGGAGAACCGCTGATCCGTGGTGGGCCAATTCACCGGAGTGTCCTGGAACACATATAAGTACAAGCCTTTTTTTGACTTGCGTCAGAACTAAGCTTCTTCTTACATTTTTGAACAACTTTTGAGGTTTGTTTCACCTTCTTCCGGGCCTCCAGTGCAGCCTGACTCTCACTGAAAACTCCAATCTGTTTCCCGCTCCATCTCCTCTCGATTACCCATTCGACTACTTTCAGGAATGCAAAATCTTCCGTTTAGAAAACCGTTGCCATATCCATAGCATAGTGACACTTATTACCATCGTTTAAGTACCATCCGGCTCCAGACCGTACTACATTTTTGGCCCCATCGGTAAAAAAAATATCCGTCGAACCTCCCTGAATGCATTCTGGATTTCTCCATTGCCCACGCAATGGAAATCTGGCATCAAATTTCCTTACAAATGAAACTGTGGGTATCAGGTCATCTTTAGGTGCCAAAAACAGTCAGTCAGAGTTGTATTCATGGCACCCGTGATGCATAAACATACACTTCATTGCAGCCTGTATAGTTCCCGGATTGTGGACTTAACCATGCTCCGTCGCCACCAGACCATAGTGGCGTGAGTGATGATTGGTCTGATAAGTGCTGTGTATATCCATAGGACTACAGCAGGTTTCACACCTCAGGTTTTAACAAAGGCTCTGCGGCATTGCTAAAAAAGCCTCAATGCGTGATTCACCTTCAGTGAAACATGTGTTTCCCAAGTCAGCTTCTTATCGAAGATTACTCTTAGATATGTAACTTCATCGGAAGGACCCAGTGTCACACCTTTCAGTGTTGGAAAACTGAGTCCATCCAATTTCCGTTTTCTCGTAAACAAGACTATGTTTTTTTGTTCGGATTAACGAAACGACCTTGTCTCATACACCAGTCATCGATTTTGTCCAGAATCATCTGCACTTTCGTGCAAAGCCTCCTTAGGGATCTATCCGATGTTAGCGCACAGACTTTGCCAGCATATGTTCGGACATGAAAACCGAGTTCCTGCATCTTCTTATTCTACTTCTGGCTTTTTATGTTTATAATGACAGCACCGTACAACTATTAAGAAAGTAGGGTTCTTATTTTTCGCAATATTCTCCTTTACGTCAATACACTTCAGTGTTCGAGGGAACAATTTTTTTTCATTCCATTTACAGGGATTGATTGAAAATTAATGAGCCTTCCCGCGCGGAGTGTCTGCCAAGCGATCTACCGAATCGGCTGGAGGGGGAAAATGATCGTTGGACCTTCTCCTTCCCCTTCCACTCGAAACCGGTCCCAGTACGCTGGCAACAGCGGTGCAGTCAACATCGCTCCGCGCGTGAAAGCTGTTTTAAAAGTTTGTTAGGATTTTGCAGTGGCGAAAATGCAGCGATCGTTGGAGCAACGTTAATCGATCAAATTTTGCGTAAAGCTAAACAAAGCGACTACCGAAACCATTGGGCTACTACGGGGACCAATCTCTGCCCAGTGCCCAGATAAAACGATGGCACAAGTCGTTCAAGGAAGGCCGGGAGGACGTCGAAGACGAACAGCGGTCGACTCTCGAGGCATCGTCCACAAGGAGTTTGTACCTCTAGGAAGCACTGTAAACGCGGCATTTTACAAAGAAGTGCTCCTACGTCTGAAAAACCGCGTCGCCCGGGTTCGGCCCGACCTCGTCAACAATTGGAGCCTTCATCACGACAATGTACCGGCGCACACCGCCTTCCTCTGCACCTCTGCATTGGCCAAGATGGGGGTTCAGGTGCTTCCCCACCCTCCCTACGCACACTGTGACTTTTTATCGTTTTAGGATGCCAAAATTAAAAAAAAAAAAGTTCTGCGAAAATGATTTTCTTTCGGTATGTTGTGTAAAAATGACCAAATTTTACGACAGAGTACTCAAAATTTATCAAAACAATAGTTTTAAGAAAGATAACCGTTTACAAACACAAGCCGGTGCGTCAATTGAATTATTTTTATTTATTATCCGAACATCGCTGTAAAGTTTATCAAAAGATATAATACGAATAAGTATCAATTTCATAAAATTGAGTATTTGCTGATTAAATTTCAACAATTTTGTACTTCAGGGGTAAGTAAGAGGATTATAAAGTTTTTACTATCGATACAAATGCGCTCAGTAAAATATCACTAAAACAGCCATAGCTTAATATTATTAACGATTTTTGGATTCTGTGTTTCAGATACTGGAATAAAATTTTGCTACAATTTGCTACCACAGCTTTAAAAGAAGTTTTCATGGCGATTCCTCGGAAAGAACTTTTTGAAATTTGGCTGACGAGCTCAAAAGAAACGCGTCGTGATGCGATGTTAGAGAAAATTTTTGCGGTGATCGGAAGAGACGTGGATACTAAAAAGCTAGGAAAAATTGTTTTACCAATTTTCTTCAAAGTGGGAGGGGTCTTGTCGAGTTAAGGCCCGTGTTCTAGCCCGTAATTATAGTTGGTTTTCCAAGAGTGAAGACTTTGGAAAATACCGTCTTGATGTCGGGCCATCAACTTCATCCTCTATTAGATCCAATGTAGGTAGACCACATGTGGCGTTTTCCGATTCTTCTCTTCGCACAAAGAAAAGAAAAGCAAAGAGTCTTTTAGCAGTATCAAATAGCGAACAAGTGTTAATGGCGGCAGAAATGGGACTTAGATCAAACGGTAAGAGAAATTCCGCAATATTATTTAAAGAGCTACCGTCAAGAGGTACTGTGTTGAAAAAATCTCGACTTTCGAAAGAGCGCAACAAAAGTTTATCGCCAGACCAAGCACTTGCGCTGATAATAGATGCAAATGATTCAACACATGACTATAATATGCATAGACAGCATACAGCAGAAATAAATCCCAAATTATATCCGTCGTATAACTGCATAAAAAAGTCCAAAGCTTTAAGTTACCCAGAAAAAATCACAGTAACCGAACGTATGCCGAAATTGAGTTGCAAGCGCTTATTGATCATAGTATAAAAAGGTTGTGTAACGCACAAAAAGAAGTACTGCTGTCGATTCCCAGTATTCAAGAAGTTTTCGTGACTTTCAAATGGGGTTCCGATGGCTCGGAGCAAAAACGGTATAAGCAAAAGTTTAGCGAAGAAAATCAACCTGATAGCAGCAAGATGTAATTGCATTGCTGGCCCAGGAAGAAGTATTATGAATAATTGCTTTCGAATAAATGTTTATGTTTTATTATGTTTAATCTTTAGAAACTGTTTATTGGCTTCCTATTAATAAAATAAAGATTAGTGACATATTTATCATTGAAACAATTTGTGATTATCTCCTTCATTGAGCAGTATAATGTAGTATAAAAAGGTACCCAGGGGCTGAATGAAATCTTTTAAATATTAGTCATAAGCCTCTAAGCTAAAGTTAAGAAATCTAAACAAATTGTATTTAAATTGGCACTGGAAAATGCTTTTAAAGTAGAAAATATAATTATGTGAAATTTTACCTTATATGTGGGCAAGGAGAAAAAGTGGGCGTATCACGCCCATTTTTATTCTCAAATCAGATTCAGGTATCTGCAACCACACTGCAAAATTTGAAATGAATTGCTCCATTGGTTTGGCGGTTATTAATTTTGGCATCCTAAAAGTGAAAAAAGTCACACTGTGCTACGGCCCAGACCTGCCTCCTCCAGACTTCTTCTTGTTCCCGCGCCTGAAAAGAAAGCTGAAGGGGAGGCGTTTCGACCGCTACCAGCGGTGTATTGACGCTCAAGGGTCCTAGTTTGAAGAATTAGTTGTATAAGCCAAAAGGTTTAATAAGGCTGCTTAAAAAAATAAGACTCATTACTTTTCAATCAAACCTTGTATTAAGTCTATGTTTGCACACCTTAAAGACTAGAGGTACAAAATGACTTAAAGCTAATACTTAAAAATAAATTAGGGTTAGGTTTTCTGACAGTCGGCTTAGAGTAGCCAACTCACTCAGACCATATAAGTGTGTTGTGGTACCATTGTGTACCACGGGACCCTCAGTGTTTATTCATCATTAAAACCATTAAAATGCTCTTATAGGAAAGGTTTCATCCCAACACCGGATAGTTCCCTAAGAGAGACAAAATGGAGTTTTCCTAACAAACTTTCTCTACTCCTAACTACGGCTGGACGAAGACAAAACGAAGTTTCGGCACTCATGTATCAGTTGTCAGTTATGATCTCGAGGTTGAAAAAGACTTCGTTTATTTAGGAACCAGCATTAACACCGATTACAATGTCAGCCTTGAAATCTACTACTACTACTTTGCTACTTTTGACTAAGTAGGCAATTTAGTAGTAAAGTCCTCTCTCGACGATCAAACCTAACACTCTACAAGGCTCTCATCGTGCCCATCCTAACGTATGGCGCAGAAACGTAGACGACAACATCCGATGAGGAGTGTTTGAGAAAAAACTTCTGCGAAAGATTTTTGGACCTTTGCACGTTAATGTCAGCGCATATCGCAGGTGGTGGGAAAATGAGCTGTATGAGCTTTATGAAGGCATAAACATAGCGCAGCGAATAAAGATACAGCGGCTACTTTGGCTGGGTGATGTCGTCGGAATGGATACAAACGTTCGCTCCGACTCTGAAAGTATTCGATGCGGTACCAGCTGATGGTAGTAGAGGAAGAGGAAGGCCTCCTCTGCGTTGGAAAGATCAGGTGGAGAAGGACTTGGCTTCACTTGGTGTGTCCAACTGGCGCCGGTTAGCACGAGAAATAAATGACTGGTGGGCCTTGTAAAACTCTGTAAAAATTGCGTAACCGGTTATCGCACCAATGAAGAAGAAAAATAATTTCATTAAGACACTTAGTAATGGGTCATTAGTTAAATAATTTGATTTAAAAATGTTAAACATGCAATGAAAAGGGAGAACGCAAGTTTGTCTGCTGTTAAGAGATCTGGGCAACAAATAATACCATAGAATTTTGTTCGCAGCTGACATGCATAGGTTCAGTTGTTACAATGTCATATGGCCAAAAAAAGATACGTGTCGATTGATGTATAAAATGTTGAAAAAATTCAGCCGCGGTCTATGACAACGAAACAGGTGACGAATCTTGGATCTATACAAATAAGCCGGAAACAAACAGCAACCGACAGAAGGGGCGTTCCAAGACAGAATGTGCCTTCCATGGGCGTGTGCCAACAAAATTTGTTCCCGAAAGAAGCACCCCAAGCAGATGGTTGCCTATTTTTTCGGAAAATCTGGTCAAGTCCTAAGCGTACCACTAGAAGAAGCTAAAACAGTGAATTCTGAGTGGTACAAAACCATCTGTTTGCCAAAAGTTTTCGAAGAATTAAGGAAAACCAACCGCCGAAGACGAATCATCCTTCATAAAGACAATGCGAGCTCTCACGTATTAACTCACACAAGAGTTTTTGAGAACTCAAAAGATTGAATTTATAGGTCATCCGCCTTACAAGCTTGAACGTTTCTCTACGATTGAAGATGTTATTAGTTATTTGAAATACCTCGTTTTGGAGCTGTCCACTTCTGAGAGGCAAAAGTGCTTTGAAAATCGATGCAAGCGAATGCAGAAGTGTAAAGATTTTTAAGGCGAACATTTGAAACACAATAAGGCCATTTTTATTATTGGCTTTTGTGTCAAAATGGTGATTTTCAGATTTATTTGACAGTCGATTTTCATTAACTATGACATCTCAAATTACTCCTAGTATTAAATTTTGATTTCCAATAAAATATTTGATGGAGCAACACTACAACTACGACAAGCACAGAGAATTTCTTTGAAAGAAACCACAGGACAAATTTGGCTCCATGCGAAAATCGAGTTCATATACTATACATATACATAAATTTTATAAATTTTTGAAAACCGCCCACATACACATACATATATTTTAATAATTTGGTATTCGGCACTTTCACGTACAGCTGGCATGCAAAATGGCATGCCCAATCCAGTTTGTGCCAATTCATTGCTGCTAGTTGATTATGGACTTTCGCCCTTTGGTTGCCGCATTTACTGTTGTTCATATGGCTTTTGCTGTTACCACCAGCACGGAAACTCTTTGTTGTGGTTTTAACTGTTTGTGGCATTTCCTCATCGCATACTATCCGCCTTGAATCGCTGCACTTTCGCTGAAATGAGATTTTTTTTCACAAGAGCTCAGTTGATATTTTTAGCCGGAAATCTCTTTTTGTATTAAGGTTTTTATTAAAAAAAAAAAAAAACACAAATGCATGCATGCATGTGCAGGGTCTTTCAAGAACGAGTTTCTTTACTCAATTTACTAAGTATAATATGAGCTGTTAATAAAAAATAAAAAATCTGATGCGGGTTTTTTGAAAATTATGTATGTTTCCCCAAAATATTGATCAAAAAATTAAAAAAAAATTTAGACAAATAGCAGCGGGAGTTTTATTTAAAAAGGTTTCCCAAAAATGTTGAACAAAAAATTAAAAATAATAATTTCAAACAAAAAGCTGTGGATAGATTTTTTAAAAATGATTTAAAAAAAAGTTTCAAAAAATTTCAACAAAATGTTAATTTTAAATATTTTATATATTTTGATTTTATATTTTTGATTTTGAAAATTTCACAAAAACAATATCACGAAAATTTAATATACAAATTTTGTTTTGCAAATATATGTAAATTTTCGTCATATTTTTTTTTTTTTAATTTTTGGGAACATTTTTTTTGGTAATTTTTAAAATGATATAAAAAATGTTTCTATATTTTTCAACGAAATGTTGAATTTAAATATTTTATATACAGGGTGACCGACGGGAATCTGACGTTTTTGGGATGGCTAGTACTCTGCCGGTGAGAGGAGTAGGGAGGCGAATTACAAGCCAGTAATCTCACCATTCGATGCCGTTTCAGTAGCTATGGAGCAGTGGACGGTTGAACATCGCATGTTTGCGTATGACGCATTTGTGCAGAATGGCGGGTCTTTTTTTTACCATGCAGCGACTTTTTCGTGTGCTTTTCAATCGTGGGCGTCGTGGAACCGTTCCAAGCCGCAACACGATTCTCAGTTGGGTTCATAATCTACGAACAACAGGATCTATTGGCAGAACTGAAAGAGGCAATCAGGAAAGAAGTGGTTACAATTGATGTTGAACTGATGACTCGTCTGATGGCCAATTTTTGAAGAAGGCTGGAAAACTGCATTCAGGGGGATGGGCACCACTTACCCGACGTAATTTTTCACAAATAATATTCATCTTCAAATGGCATGTCATGACAAAGAATTTTGTGTATTAAAATAAAATATTTCATTTAAAATAACTGTGTACTGTTCATTTCAAAAATGTCAGATTCCATCGGTCACCCTGTATTTTAAAAATTACAAAAAAAATTTGCCCAAAATTTCAAAAAAAAAGTATCACGAAAACTTAATATATATTTCCAAAAAAAATTTTTTTAATCATCTTTTGTAAAACTAAAAAAAATTATAAAACTCTCTTTTTAATAGCTAAGAAGATGTTAGTTTTAAAAGTGCTACCAAAATTTTAAATATTAAATAAATCTAAAAATTATATTTTTTTTTTTAAACCTTTCAGTTTACTTCTCTCGTATTGTTCTTAAGTCTACAGGCAAACCAATTTTCAAGAAAATTGACAACAATGTCCAAAATACATAGACCACTGGGCATGGAAGTCCCCTGGTGGACGCTTAGAGATACCATTTTTTTTTGTTTTTTGAAATTTCCCATACCATTTAGCTACACTTGAGGCTCTATCTCGGCAATTGAGCGCTAATTTATTCCGATTCTCTCATATTAGCTCTACGAGAGTTGTTTGGAAAATCTGTCCAAAAATAAAAGTACTTAATTGTTCGGGGAAACCCATTTTTATCTTTTGAAATTTTTTTGGCTTAGGCACTTTTTCCTACGTAGTTCTAGTTTGTTGATCCCTTACAAATAATAGGATTTGTCCCAGTCTGAAAATATGATAGCTATTCCCTTCTGCATGCACCACCTCATTTGAATATAACTCTTTTCCCGGCATTTCTTCAAATTGTGGAACATCTAGTAGTTCGAGTTATCCGAGAAAGTCTCGTCCGAAAAATAGGAGGCGTATGAAACGAGCTGGAACCCTAATCCCATTAAATTTGCGACCACAACTGTTAAGATCTGATCTGGTGCATTGTCGTAATGAAAACAGAAAATCACTCCATTCCTCGATTCAAGCGAATGCCAAGCACAAAGAAATACGCCGATCTGGTGTGTGTCCTTCCAAGAGATGCCATTAACCAAACATAACTACGATTCGTGCCATTAGTGCCATCTCTGCGGCTTTACACGGACTTTTCAAACGAGTCTCATAAAATGTAGATGACTCGAAAGAAAATATGGTAATCTTATGTATATATCTCCAGTGAATTTCATTAAAAATAAAACTATCGTTTCGTTGAATCTTTGGCACCCCGCACCGCCTTTTTGAAACCTCAAAAGTCAGAGTCCAGCCCAACAACTATTTGTAAAAAAAAGTACATCAAAGTAGTGGTTCCAACAATTCCGTTCTGGTAATTTGGGCATGGAAGCTGAGTAGGCCAGTCCGCGCTCTGGTAAACCATTTGGCACTTATAATATTCTCTCGACCTAGAACTAAAGATTTGTTTGGAACCACTTGCATAAAATTAGTCTAAAAAGGAAGCTCGATAATGGATGTGAATTATCTGCAATTTTTTGCTGAAACGTTGACCATCGTGTCGAACAATTTGATGGTGATTGCCAATGAAAAATGTTTAACAAATAACAGATTTTGTTCAAATTGAGATCAGCCAGAATAAACGATCTCCTAGCCCGGATTAACGATCGAGAAGATTTTGGGTAATGCTTAGGAGTATTGGAAAGGAATCATCCACAATGAGTTACTCACATCAAGCCAATCATTCGGACCACTTATATCAAGATCTAAGTAAAATGAAGTAAAGGATCGACAAGAAGATGCCAGAACTCATGAATTCAAAGCTTACATCTTTAACGACGTACCAGAAGATACCCGATTGCGAGACCCTATTGCAACTGCCTTATAATCCACAGCTCCCACCAAGCGAACTTTTCAAGTGGTAGGATAATTTTCTTGGTACAAAACTTTTCTTTAGGCTTTCAAAGTCTTTAGCAATGCTGATGAGGAGTTCGTCAATTGCGAAACCAGGAAATTAAAGGCAAAATGAATGAAAATTATCGACGCATGTTTGATTTGCTTTTCGATTTAACAGCTGTCAAAACTGTGGCATCAATTATGAAAGCTGAGCGTTTTTTGTCTACATTGTCGTCAATTCTGATAAAAATCGGTTTATTTTTAGGATTTAATATGTATAATAAGAAATTAACTGAAAAAAAAAAATTTTTGAAAAAAAATGTATAATATTGTAATATACTCAAACTTCAAATTTTTATTTTTTTAAAGTGAAATTTTTTTCTTTTTAACAAACATTTTTTTTTATTTTTTAAGGATAAACATACTTTCAAAACAAATTCTTTACGAAAAAAATATTTTTTTTTTGGCAAAAGTTTTGGCAATTTTTTTTCCATTTAAATTAAATTAATTGAAACAAATTTAAAAAAAAATGTAACTATAATAGGAATTTACTCAAAGTTGAAAATTTTATTAAATAATTTTTTTTAAAGTGAAATACCTTCTCTTTTTAACGTTAAATTTGTTTCAGTTTTTTAAGGAAAAACATGTTCTCAAAACAATTTTTGTACGAAAAAATATTTTTTTTGGAATCTTTTTTGCCATTTAAATTAAATTAATTGAAAAAAAATTTGGAAAAAAGTTGAATATTGCAATTTACTCAAAGTTGAAAATTTTATTATAGAGTTTTTTTAAAGTGGAATATCTTTTCTTTTTAACATAAAAATTTGTTTAGAAAAAATTATTTTTTTAGGAAAATTTTAGGGAAATTTTTTTTGCCATTTAAATTAAATTAACTGAAAAAAAGGTTTGAAAAAAAGTATAATATTGTAATTTACTCAAAGTTGAAAATTTTATTATAGAATTTTATAAAGTCTTTTTCTCTTCTCTTTTTAACGTTAAATTTTTTTTAATTTTGTAAGGAAAAACATGTTCTCAAAACAATTTTTTTACGAAAAAATATTTTTTTTGGAATTTTTTTTGCCATTTAAATTAAATTAAGTGAAAAAAATTTTGGAAAAAAGTTTAATATTGTAATTTACTCAAAGTTGAAAATTTTATTATAGAGTTTTTTTAAAGTGGAATACCTTTTCTTTTTAACATAAAAATTTGTCTAGAAAAAAATCATTTGTTTGAGCAAAATTTTTGGGAATTTTTTTCTTTGCCATTTAAATTAAATTAACTGAGAAAAAAGGTTTGAAAAAAAGTATAATAATGTAATTTACTCAGAGAGGAAAATTTTATTATAGAGTTTCTTAAAGTGAAATATCTTTTCTTTTTAACATAACACTTTTTTTTAATTTTTTAAGGAAACACATACTTTCAAAACAAATCATTTTTTTTTAGAATTTTTCTCTTTTCTTTTGCCATTTTCTTTTTTTACAGCGACTATCTTAAGTAATCCCAGCAAATTTTATAATGGAATCCCCATAACTTTTCGTGTGGCATTCAAATTCGCACAGCAAACCAGTGAAAAAACGATGCAAAATGCTGTTCCAGCGAAGCGCTTCCCCACGTAGTCGTATATCACTTCACATAAATCGCTCAGCTGCGAAATCAAAACACGGCTAGCAAACAAACTCGAACTTGAAAGACCCTGTACAGCAAATAACTATTTCAACAGCACTGAGAGTGAAAACCCATACAAACACTTTCAGACGCACACAATCGAATGTGGAAAATTGGCTTGTTAAATTACAAATACTTTCGTTGGAAATTGTTATTTTGTTGTTGTTGTTGTTGTTGTTGTTGCTGCTGCCGTCGTTATTTTTGTTCGCGGTTGTTGACGTTTATTGGCGGTTGCTGGGTAGCTGTGCTGTGCAATTGTTCCATGAAAAGTTAGCGCTGGCTCTGGTTGTGCTGATTTTGGTTATTTAAATTAACCTCAAAGTATTACCAAAGGCAATTTCATATTAAACGCTTTTAATCACTTGTAGTTGTTGTTGAATCATTAACGCATTACGGTATGGATTGTTACGGTTTGGGTTGTTATCGTATTTTCTAGAGTTTGGAGTTGACATTTTTTTCATTACAGAACTATTTCAATTTAAATGGATGAATTAAATGAGTAATTTCAGTTTGTTTTACTGATGCGTAACGCGAGACAATGATTTTATATAATATTATTTTTCTATACCACACCGAGCTTTTTGGAATATTTAAATTTTTATTTATTGTACTTAATTTATTTTAGAATGGAAAAGTTGATTTAAAATTATCTAAAATTTAAAGTAAAAAAAAATGGGCTTAGGTAGATGAAATTGTTAAAGTACCACTCTTTCACCACTCAAGTATTTAGCACTAAAAATATGAACTCAAAAATACAGTCAATTTTCAATAAGGTACAATCAGCAAGTTTTACAAAGGGACCTCTGGGTAAAGCTGTTGCTATCGAATTTGACGTCAGTACTACTTAAACTGTTATTCTGCGCATTTGACAAATCCACCATTTTGCTTATTTATCATGATTGAATAGACAGAGCAACAGCATCATTGGGGCGGAATGATTTCAACTCAGCCCGAAAGACCTGGACTCATACAATAAAAACTACAAATCATTTGACATTCTCAGCTAAGATTTTTTTATGGTCATATGAAATTTACGATTTTTTACCTGACAGTTTTAAGAATAAGTGGAGATGAAGGGGTAAAAATCATATAGGGCGAAATATGTAGTTTAGGTACAAGTAGGAAAATTCTACGAGATATAATTTACTAGGACCTTTTAACAAATTATCCGTCTGACGAAAGGACTACTTACCTGTAGACCCCTTTTTTGGAAGGCCTAAATAAAATTTCATTTGAGGGTCGCTGGATGGTTAAAATGTTCACGAAAAGTATTCGCCAAAAAATATCACTAGGGGCATTCTCAGAAAAAAAATATATATATCTGTATCCCATTCAAATACGCTGGTTGGTAGAGGTGCTGTCTGAGTGACACACCTCAGACTCAATTAGCACAACAGGTGCCATTTTGGTAAGCCACTAGTGGAACCACTGCCGTTACTACATATAAATCTGTCTATGTCATCTATTTTCTTTCCTGCAATTTCCGCCAAGTTGTTCATAGAGAATTTCTCCAGCATGTCGTAGAATACCCAGACTTGGGCACTCACACAGATAGTTGAATACTGTCTCCCTAGAATCTTCATTTATCGTTATATGGTCACCCCACCCCGTCTTCATAGCTTGGTCTCCGATAGGCCAGTGGGCGGTTATTGTTGGCGTTCTGCATTCAAAATATCTCTTCTTGGCTTTCTTAACAGCTCATCAGTTCTGGACTTGTAATCTGGCCACGTTTGCATTCTTTCGCTATTTCGCAGATATCGATGTTGGGCCATCTGTCAACAGCCTGCTTCTGGAATTGCAAAAACAAATCTATCTTTTGTAGACGCCTCAGGGGCAGTGCACTGCTGCCACTTCGGATATCCTAGAGGAAGCCACCTGTCTTGCCAGCTCATCAGCTTTCTCATTTCGTACTATATTCTTATGACCAGGTACCCAGATGAGAGTGACGTCCGTCTTGCTTGCAAAGACATTAACTGAACTCTTCTTTGCATTGTTTGACACATTTTGAATTGGTTCTTGGCGACTTTATAACTGAAATGGCTGCTTGAATATCTGAAAAAGTGCATACTCTCGATAGTTGTTGTGGATGATTTCTGATTATCTCGCAAGCGTCCCTTATCCCGAGAATCTCTGCTTGAAAGAGAATATTCTAATTTCCCAGCCGAAAGCTTCCCTTATGCCGAGAATCTCAGCTTGAAAGAGAATATTCCAAATCCCTAACCGAAAGGAGCATCAAAATATAATTAACAAAATTCCATCATTCAATGTAAATTTTGTCATGCTGATGTACCTATACATATATCCAGAAATAGTTAATCAATTTAAATTACTCAAAAACACCGTATCTGTGTTTCCATTACATGGGGCGTGATTTATTCCGTACTCACAATTCGCAATCTCTCAGCCTATTTGCTTTCGCGTGGCTATACGCAATCGTTCATGTACATAATTAATAACCGTTAAATTACCGTGGTTGCCCAAGGCTTCGCCTCAATCTTGCAAATCTTTCTGTTTAAAATGTATCCAATAAAATTTCATTAAACAAGAAACTAAGCTTGCGGGTATATTGCATATTACGAGTATTTGTATTGAAGTATAACAACGTGTGACGAAAATCAACAGTTTTTGTTATATAGGAAAAATTTCACATTTAATTTTCTCATTAATATTCATTAAAAACACTTCAAACTTTCAAATAGAAATGTAAACAGAGGAGACAGGGATTGGTGAACTTATTCACAGTTGGTTTGAAGTTAAACGGAGCGAAGAGCTCCCTATCAGATTCTAATTCAGGTTACCGAATCACTGCAGTGTGTTCCAAGCAAAGGTGGCAGCAATCAAAGAAGCGACTCATTGGATACTCACTTGCGTAATAGCTCTTAAGAAAGTAAATATTTACTCCGATAGCCAAACGGCAATTAGAGCCCTGGACTCAATTACTTTGCTGGTTTCACTTTCGATTGCATCCGAATTCTTTGACAAAAGACTAATCTGGATACCTGGTCATAGTGACATTGCGGGAAACTGCGAAGTAGACGAGCTGACCAGACAAGATACCTGTGAGGTTGTTTCCCCGCGAAACGAGCGGATTGCGATCTCCTTGAAAACCTCCGCTTTACTCTTGGAACGATGGGCTTCGCGTCAACTCAGTGAGCGCTGCGCAAGTGCACAAACTTGCAAAGTCAGTCATTTTTGCATCACTTGTATGGAGGATGAGGTTGAATACTCTCAGCACCTTCTCCTTAGGTGCTCTGCTCTCGCGGGGCTAAGATTTAAGCATCTTGGTTCTCACTTCTTTTCTGCGCCTGCTGATATAGCAGTGATTGATATCAAAAATCTGATCAACTTCATCAGCAGCGTAAAGCGAATCGGCAAATCAGTCAACGGTCGTAATTCACAAATACTCACTTTCTATTTTAGTTTTGAACTTAAAATTATTTTTTCTTTAATTTTAATCTAAAACTATTTTTTTTTAATTTACAACTAAAAATAAATTTTTGTTTCAATTTGTAGCTAAAAATATATTTTTGTGTTAATTTTGAACTATTAATAAATATTGTAGAAGATTTTGGACTAAAAATAAAATTATTTTGACTTAAAATACATTTTGATTTTCTTTTTTACTTTGAACTAAAAACAATTTTTGTTTTTACTTTTGAATTAAAAATTATTTATTTTTTTAATTTTGAACTAAAACTAAGTTTCTTTTTAAGTTTTAACTAAACACAATTTTTTTAGAAAATACATTTTTTTTTTAATTTTGGACTAAAATTAAATTGTTTTTTTTTTTGTTTAATTTTGAGCTAAAAATAAATTTTATTTCTTAATTTTGTACTAAAATTAAAATATATTTTCGTTTTAATTTAATATAATTTCTAAATAAATATTTTTTTAATGTTAGACTAATAACAAAATTTTATTGAATATTTTTTCAACGTTTTTTTTTTTTTTGAACTAAAAATAGTTTTGAAATTAAACTATTTTTGTTTTTTTTTATTTTGAACTAAAAATAAATTTTATTTCTTAATTTTCTACTAAAATCAAATTATGTTATTGCTTTAATTTTAAACTTGAAATTTAATGAATTTTCTAAATAAATATTTTTTTTAATGTTAGACTAATAACAAAATTTTATTAAAAATTTTTTCCACTTAAAATTTGTTTTTTTTTTAACTAAAAATATATATTATTTTTTTAATTTTAAACTTTTTTTGCAATATTGGACTAAAACTAAATTTTTTTTTTAATTTTTCCAACTTAAGACTCTTTTTTTTAATTTTGAGCTAAAAATATTTTTTTTGTTTAATTTTGAACTAAAACTATATTCTTTTTTAATTTTGAACCAAAAATATTGTTTTTTTTTTAATTCTGAACTAAAAATAATTTTGAAATGAAACTATTTTTGTTTTTTTTTTATTTTGAACTAAAAATAAATTTTATTTCTTAATTTTGTACTAAAATCAAATTATGTTATTGCTTTAATTTTAAACTAAAAATTTCATATATTGTATTTTCTTAATAAATATTTTTTTAATGCTAGACTAATAACAAAATTTTATTGAAAATTTTGTCCACTTAAATTTTTTTTCTTTTTTAACTAAAAATATATATTCTTTTTTTAATTTTAAACTTTTTTTGCAATATTGGACTAAAACTAAATTTTTTTCAAAATTTTTTCAACTTAAAAACTTTTTTTTAATTTAGAACTAAAAATATTTTTTTTTATTTTGAACTTAAAACAATTTTTAAATAAAAATATTTTTTTGTTTAATTTTGTACTAAAAATAAATTTTTTTTTAATTTTAAGCGAAAAATATTGTTTTTTTTTTAATTCTGAACTGAAAATAATTTTAGAATTAAAATATTTTTTTTTATTTTGAGCTGAAACAATTTGGTTTTTTAAATGTTTCACTCCAAAAAAATTTGTTTAAGTGTTTATTAAAGCAAAACAAAACAATATAAAAATTTTAAAAAGAACAGAAAATAGTTCACCTTAAAAATTCTGTACCAAAATTTTTAGCATTAAATAAATCTCAAAATGTTTAATAATTTTTAATAAGTTTTTTTCAAAATGTTTGCATTTTACCAAAAAAATTGGCTTAGTCCTGCGTTAACAAATAACTTTTAAGCACACCCTCGTACCGATACATACATATATGCGCACATGGATAAAACGAGCATTCATTTGTGTCAACTAAATTGCAACCGTCATTATCTCTCTCCCTAACGTGACTTATTATTTAAACACAATTGCATTATTGCATACATACATCCATGTACAAGCGCCCATACACACATGCACACAATTGCTTGTATTTGCTCACAACGCCCAAATGTTCAATGCCCAAAGCCCAAATGCAATTTATCAAATGCGTCTACTTGTTTGCTGCCATTTCGGGCTGTCGCAATTTTCCATATTTTGCATATTTGTTGACACTTTTACGGTAGCAATCGCGGTTGATCGTAAATTAAAATGCAGTATGAAATTTTCATTTGAAAAGTGTATACAAAACGACTCGATGGTGAAATTGAAATAAAAGTTTTACCACTTAGATGTTTTCAAAGCAAATCAATTACATTGCAAGAGGAGATACAATAAAAAGTAACTTTTTTATGGATTTGAATTATTTGGTGAGGAAATATTATAGCTGAGTGCTTGGAAAATGTTCCTCTTCTTGTGTGAGTAACGGGTTTTAATAAAGAGTGATACATTTATGTATTGGATAAGTGCGGAAATAATTTTAGAAATTAATTCAATATAGAAGAGCTCTAAAATAGCTAAAACCAGCTACGCTACATCACTTCTAAGCTTTGTTTTAAAGTGAATCAAATAAGATGAAAATGGTTTCAATCGAGTACTAGTTAAATCAGTGTAAGGTATGTACATATTTATGTGTCACCATTTACTAGTGATATATAGTACTTCACGCATATGAAAGCTGCTGATATCGCAAAATTAGAGCTTGCACTGCAGAAGACGGAAGCGGCCCTGCTTACCAGGATGGAGACACACGAGGAGTTGATTATCACTGTGGGCGAGTGCCACATATTAACGCACGTACTTAAAGTATTTGGGAGTTGTCCTTGACTTAAGGATCATCTTGCAGCTGTTAGCAAGAAGGTCCAATGAGTGCATAGTGCTCTATCGAGACTTATGCCAAACATAGGAGGGTCACGCGGAGAAATACGTCATTTGCTCTCCTTAGTGACCACGTCTGTTATAATGTGGCACACACATCCGATATGGACTGATGTGAAAGTTCGTTTATAAAGTAAATAAAAGCGACACACAGATTTAGCGCATTAAGAGTTGCGTGCGCTTATTTAACATTTTAACGATTTCGGATGATGAGTGTTGCTGGACACGGCGAAATGGCTTAGTATGAAAGCACAGAGAGGTTGACTTTTACATAATGTAATTACTAAGTGGGCATGGATGTTTCAAGGAATATTTGCACCGCTTTCATTTGGAAAACGACCCTTCTTGACCTGTCTGTCCTGAAGCACTAGAAAGTGCGAGGCACGTTTTGACAACGAAACGTATAACACAGAACGATAAGGCAGAAAGGCACGTGATTTTAGCCTCAGCGCATATAACAAAAATGTTTCATGAGGAGGAATGGGCCCAAAAAGTGGACTTCAGACAACAACTGGCGAAGAGCCGTCGGAGCGTGAGCACCGCACAGTTACTGGCACAGACATAAACTGACAATTTGAGTAAAAGTATGCAATAACGGCCTCCCGACACATTACTTTTCGGGGAGCAACCGTTTGGACAAAAGGAGGTTTTAATTCGTGTTAAAAACCCACACGGACAACCAACTGGCCTAGTGGGCTTTTGACGCATTCCTCCTGTTAGAAGGATACATACAACGCCATTGCCATAATCATAGCCCTAAGTATTTGCTGAATTTTAGTTTTTCCTAAAGACGTAAAGCCATTTCGATATTTGTGATAAAAAATTTCAAAATTAAAAAATGGGTGTCGAAAGATTTAATCACTTATTGGAAAATTGCAATTTTATTTTATTTTTCTTTCATTACTATGGCTATTTTCATTATAGCAGCTGTTTATACCAAAATCTTTCGACGGAGCTTTAAGGTTATGGCTATGAAAATAGTGATGGTTATCCCACCTCTTTTTGGGCCTTTAAACTTACTCATATTTTGATAACTGCGTGCATTGTTCAATATATTCTCGGTGTAGGTGTGATTTAATAGTGAGTTGTGTAATTTTATTATTGCATAAACAGTTCATTACTTGGTAATATAAACATAAAATTCCACATGACTTCAGTCTTTAGTTATTTAGTAATACTCGATCACATTAACAGCCTTCTTATGGTAGTCTGACAATCCATAGAAACAATCCATAAAATAACGATCCCCTCTTTATCTGGTTTACATTGATTTCGAGAAAGCTTTCGACCCCTTTAACCATCATGCAATTTGAAGTGCTCTCGCGAGTAAAAGTGTACAAAGCAAAACTAATTAAGTTAAAAGCAGCATTATTCAGGAATGCGACCTGGCGCATTAGTCACAAAAAAGAGCAGAGCCGACATAAAACAATCATAGCAGACGCCGTCAGGGATGTGTGATATCGCCGCTACTATTCAGCATTGTCTTGGACAGCGTTGTAAACAGAGCAATGCTCGATACAAATGGAGTAATACGAGTATGGGGACTAAATCGACGGCTCGAAGATCTAGACTATGCCGATGATATCTGCCTAGTGCCGCACACGCTCACTGATACGTTAAGAAAATTAGTGATTGCACAAGAAACAGCGGAGAAAGTAGGCCTGAAGGCAAACATCCCTAAAAAAGGTAATGCCCCTAAATTCCACCTTGACACGGAAATTCTAGATTGACAGCACTGAGCTTGAAGAAGTTATCTTTTGTTACCTTGGCAGCATAATATCCTCAAATGGTGGCTCAAAAGAAGATAATACAAATCGCATAAAAAAGGCCAGGCTTTTGACTAACTTAAAAACATCTACATCACTAACCTAAAAACATCTACATCTCTTCAATAATCATACGAGACACCAAGATAAAAATGTTCAATTCGAACATCAGGTCAGTTCTACAGTACGGCTGCGAAACTTAGAACTTTGTAGCCTGCGGACAATGCTTCACATTTTCTTACCCAACACCATATCAAACAGCAGCCTACGGAGTAGCCCCAACCAAACTTGTGTACAAACTGAAGTACTGAAAATGCAATGGGGCTGACTTGGACACGTTCTTAGAGAGAATCAAGTGATATCACAGGCACTGACCTGGAGTAAGAGTTTAGAAACGGAGATAAAAAACAAAACTGAAACGAGCTGAAGATGATTGCTTCTGATGGAGTCGAATGGAGGAAGAATATTGAGGCTCTTTTCTCCCTCGCAGTACCGTAGGAATAAGAAGATCGTGACAGTGTTGAAGTAACCTGGACACCGCGCTGTAATTTACTTCCTTACAAAGCAAGAAAAAGTCAAAAAAACAAACACGAAGAAATAGTGGATGTTCATCATGGTTTTGCGTCTTGATTATTTACAATTCATATGTGGACGAGTGAGTTTAAAAGGATCAGGAAGAGTATTAATGAGGGCTGTCGCTCAGCCGACACCACTACTGCCGCTAGAGCAGAAAATGTTAAAAGAGAATGAGAAACTTGCACAGGAGAATAGCTGAATAGAGGTAAATTACTATTCTCCAAGATAATTTTAATCCCTCCAAAGTGAGTGTAGGGTGGGTGCAGCGAAAGCCCACGGCTTCTCAAAACAAGTGCGAGAGAAGCGCTGTAGGAAGTTTTTGAAGTTATCGTGGTCATAATATATGTCAAAGCACAACTCTTACTTTACCAAATATTTGAATCTGAGGCATAAGGCGTCAGGCAGTGACTTCATATTTGGATTTGGCACGTCTAAAACCGTCGAAGAGTCTTCTTGTTTGGTTTGTGTTTCCAAATTTGTGTCGGTCAGGGTTTTTTCTTGCTATTATTGAAATGCCCTAAGGGTGCAAGTTCAGGAAGTTGAATACAAACGTCCAACATAATACAAACCATCCAAGCACCACCAGTTTTTGCCAGGTCATCTAATAAATTTCCTATAACCTGGCGTTGTTATTATGGAACACGACGCCTTTTCCGTTAATCAATTCCGCCCGCCACAATTGAATTTCTTGCTTTAAGTTCATTAACTGCTGGCAATAGAGATCAAAATCAATCCTTTGGCTAGGAAGTAGAGCTGATAATATAAATTATTGCCAGCCATTACCCTCTGGCCAAACATTTCAGTCCCATGCAAGGGCTCACGATATGTCAGCTAATTTGCGCGTGACAATAACAAAAACAACAACGGCGACAATAAAGGCAACACCTGAGCAATAGTTAGACAGCCAAAATTCCACCTGAACAACAAAAGGAATAACAACGGCAATTTAATTAAAACCTCAAGGACAGCGACGACGCCGGCAGTAGGACACAAATAATCAAATAATCCTAGTGATTTGGACATGAACTTAACTTTTTCGAAAATTGGTTTATTTGTAGACCAGAGAAGTAGGCTAAGCGCAAAAAATTAAAAAGAAATAATAATTTTGAGATTTATAAATTACAAAAATTCAAATTCATACAAACCAAAATGACGTGGTAATGCATTTATGCAGGAACAAATTAAATGAGCTGTTCCATACTTTCCTTCTCGTAGTGCTACACTCATTAATTCGATGGTTTGAGTGCTTAAGAACTTCTTTTGTGACCGGCACGTGAGAGCTCGCAGAGTTACTGCTACAACAACAACAGCTCGCATTGTCTTGATGAAGAATGATTTGTCTTCGGCGGTTGGCTTTTCGTAACTCTTCCGCGATCGAATTTTGTTAGACTAAGCCCGTCTTTTAACACCCATACTGTCGATTGCTGCCTTTCTTCCGGCTCATATGCATAGTTCCAAGATTCGTGACCTGTTTTAAGTGCGATATAGTAGACGTGCAGCTGAGTTTCCTCAACATTTCTTTACACCAATCAACGTCGATAGTCACCGATTTTTCTAAAATAAAGGAATATTTGCAAATTATTATATTTAGTAGTAGTATAGTACTAGGATAATGCAAAAACAACTCGCAAATATGTCAAAAAGCTAGCAAAGATGGCTAAATTTTTGATTTTTTTTTTTCAGAGAGAAAATAAGATTTTGGTGACCGACTTGAAATAGTTTTTAGATTCGGCAAACCCGCTATAAATTGACTGAAGCTGGCCCCTAATTCGTAACCCCTATTATTTATCTGAACTCTATCTGAAAGCATTTTAATTACCAATAAATCACTTTGCTCGAAAACTTTTATTTGAACATTTCGTGCAAAAATAAAAACTACATACTTGTTTGGGGTAAACCTTTTATATTTTTCAAAATATCCTCTTTTTAGGCTTATGCACAGCGTTTGTTGATCCCTTGCGAGTAATAGGACTTGTCCAAGTCTGAAAAATAGCCACTAGTTTTTGCAATCGCCTCCTCGTTTAAATAAAACACTTTTCGCGCCAGCTATTTCTTCAAATTGGGGAAGAAATTTCCATTAATTATGCGACCATAACTGCTAAGGCGAGATCTGGTCACGAAACCCAAACACAAAGAAATAGACCGATCTGACTAAAACTTGGTGTATGTTCTTTCAAGAAATGATGCTAACTAAACATAACCTCGATTCGCGCCAGTAGTGCCATCTCTCTGACTTTGCACGGACTTTGCGAACGACTATCGACTTTTTATACCTCCGGTGCATGAGCCTTGTCGTTTCGTATGCCATTTAATACCAAGAAGGAAGAACCTTGACCGCCACCTTTTCGCTCTCGTAAAAAATTTGAAAAACTATGTACGGTAGATTTTATTTCATGGTGCAATTTGCCATAAGACAATGCCAGAAATCGATTAAATTTTTTGTTGTTGTTGAAAACTGCATATCTCGTACTTGTGTGTGCGCTCGCGTGCTTTTATTGGTGCAAGGACGACTGCTCATTAATCGTTAATTTGTTTATTCACTAGAGAAGAGATTTTACGGAGGTTTATTTCACGAAAAGAAAAACTATAAATTATACAAACAAATAAAATAAAATATAAATGTACACTCTGCTGTAAAATTATGAAGTATTGCCACCTACTACCATCAGGTATTTTGATGAAACTTTCTTTCTATCAAATTTGAGCTCCGGCTCCTACCTGGTGGCTAGTACAAAATTATTGAACCAATTAAATTATTGAACAAAAAATATTAGATGTTGCTTTACAAGTTTAATGAGCAAACAACTGAACCCATTTATAATTTTGCAACCCATTTTACCACTTTCTGAAATTTTCTTTTTAAATTTGTATTAATGTTGCTTGGACAGCTTTGAGTTGCCCGTACATACATAAGTTTCCTAGAAGAAAGTTTCAGTTAAATACTTACCGTCTAACAGTTGGCATCAATATTGATTAGCCTCATATTTTACCAACATAGTGTAAAAGTACTTTAAATGTAATTATGTGTGTATAAAATAATTAGGCAACTCTCGAGGTGTCATAATTGCCACTTTTGGTGTGTGTGTGTTAAAGTTTTATGTAGTCATCAAAACGCAATTTTCGTTTCAAAATGAAAAACTAAACATGACCATACAACTTTGTATAACAAGAGGATACTCAATAGGTTTTGTGGTGAGCTATTTTTGTTAGTATTCTTCTTATCTTAAAGCTTGAACAAAGACACCATAAAAATTATGTGATAGGAGATATAAAATGGGTATAATGCGATAGGTAGTTAAATTTCAAGGGCCGATGTTGAATGTGAACCACACCTAATTTTGTGAACCACACCGATATTTTGTTTTATACGCAATTGAGCTATACCAGTATTATCATAATAAAGAGAAGTGACAATAAGTTCCTAAAAAAATTGAATTTTATTTAAAATCAACACCAGCCCTTGAAACTTAACCACCCTTTATAAAAAATTTAGTTGATTTGGGGTGAGTAACTATGAGAGCCGTTTGAAAAGCCAGAGAAATAGCATTACTGGTGAGCATTAACGTTACGCATTTTGCGTAATTTACGCAATTTTAGACCGCTCGGTCTATTTCTTTGTGTATGGCACTCGCTTGAATCGAGGATATTGAATGGTTTTCCTTTCCAATCACGACAACGCACCAGCTCACATTTCAGCTCTTGTGGTCGCAAAATGAATAGAAATAGGGTTCCAACTGGTTTCACATCCCCCGTGTTATGCTGACTTGGCTCCCTGGAATCACTTGGACTACTATTTGTTCCCCAATTTGAAGAAATGGCTGGCAAAATGACTGGAAAAATATTTTATTCAAACAAGGAGGTGATTGCAGAAAGGAATGGATATTTTTCAGACTTGAACAAACCCTATTATTCGGAAAGTATCAATAAACCAGAACGGCGTTGGACGAAATATCTAAGCCTAAAAGGAGACTATGTCGAAAAATAAAAAAAGTTCGCCCCAAACAATTAAGCAGTTTTTATTCTTGCACCGTTTTATAAATTTCTGACGACACTTCGGATCCTTGGTATGATTATGGGCACAATTTTTCCTCCTTTTTCTACGAGCCTTATACTCGTATATAATCAAAATTCGATAGCAAATGATTAGGAATTTAACCCTAACCCCCATGTCAATAACTTCAACTTTGTATAACAAATATTGTAATCAACGTTTGAAACTGCAGTCAGTTTTACAATCATTTGCTTCGGCTGTACTTTGAAACTGTCGCAGCGAAAGCAAAGCAACTCTAAAAAACCGAAGCTGTGCTGTCGCTTTGCTGCGAAATATGTTACAGCACGACAACGTAGCTTCCAGAAGCTCGAAGAGAGTATGTCGTTAGCTTTCCTGAAAAGGAGCAATGGTGAGATTCAGAAACTCTTTTGGAAAGCTCGGTAATAACTTTCTTCAAAGGAACGGGATGGCATTTGGTCAGTAACTTCAGATATTTTACTACATTAAGTATGATGTATACGAATCAGAGCATTTACAATACTTAAAGTAACAGACTGGATTATTGACAAAACGGAGCGAGGAACCAGATTCAGGGTCTGCTCCCACTTCCCAAGCATAGAACATTGGAGATTGTGCAGTCATCTGCATAGGAATATCCCAATCCCAATCACTGCCTCTTGTCATTTGTGCGACTATTCACTGAAGGCTCTAATACACCTTCTCCTTGACTGCGGCGCAATAGCGTGGCGAAGGTTGAGACATTTCAACCAATTGCACCCAGAAGAAAGGCATCTACGCTCAGTTCAACTCAGTTATATCTTAAGTTTAATAAGCTGGGTATTTATCTATCTAGTTGAAGAATGTAAGTTGAAGCTAAGCTCCATTTCAAGGTGCAAGATGCTGGAACTTATATGGATGCAGTTACACTTTAGTCTCCGACCGACGAACTGCTATTCTTTGGAGCGCCCAATTTCTCCGCTTTGGAGCGCCCAATTAGAATTGGTAGAACAGGGGCGGGAATCAGTGTACCTAAATTAAGAAAATTAATTGCAATGGGTCTCTACCCAACTATCTTCCAGGGCGAAATACTTGCCCATGAGATGTGTGTGAAAGAATTTCTCCGCAGAAAAATGAGATGAGCTCACATTTCCATAACTTCAGAAAGTCAGGCGGTTCTGAAAGCCCTTCTATCAACTATATTCACCTCAAAAATGGTACATGACTTCCTGTACCTTCTTAATATGCTAGAGAACTTCAACACATTATTACTGGGTTGAGTTCCTGGACACGAGGGAGACGAGGAAAACGAAATAGCGGGCCAACTAGCAAAAAAAAGGGCCAACATGCCTTTAATTGGTCCTTAACCTTTTTGTAGACTTACAAAGAGCCACACAAGCGAAATTCTCAGGAGGTGGGAGGTGAAAAATTTTGTTGAACACTGACGAAACTCTATCGGCCAGCGACAAGCGAAAGAATTCCTAACGCCGAACAGAGGAATTTCTGATAAGCTACTTTCACTTAGCAGAGCAGACTTAAGACTTCCAACTGGTTACTTCTCAGGTTACTGTAGCCTGCGACATCACTTAAACAACCTTCTTCTGGCGATTATGTGAAATGGACACTGAAAATAGAGGATATGAAACATCAAAGAGAATATAGATAGAGATAGAGAAGTTTTTAATGTCAAACCGCCGAGAGTATTTCTGCCATAAAGAACCATTTGCCATCCGGAATCAGAGTAAAACTGTAGGTCCCTCCATTTGTGGAACAACATCAAGACGCAAACTACAAATAGGAGATGGAGCCAAGCCAAACGTCCAAGATGGGTGTAAGCACGAATTAGCTGATAGGCTTAAGTGATTGCCGTAGAGTCTCTCCGCTTTAGCACAATTTTGTCGGCAAAGCAAACAGCTTTTCATAACGATCAAGTTTCAAAACACCTACGATATTTCTTAACATTTCAAAGATGAGTGAACATGAAAGCCAATATTCCGTCTTATTATTGTATTTTGAGCGAAGTTGAATTTTATTGTACAGTGTAGTTTGCACAACGGCAGTCAACACTTTGCTGTCTGCTGCACTTCTTTAATGACTGATCACATAAATTTTTCAAATTGAATAAAAAGAAATGGGGAAAATCAATCAAGTTGTTACCTCTACTCTGATTAACTCAGTTGATTCCCCTGACCATCAACTGTGAACGCGGAAGCAGAGATATGTGGATGTATGTATGTATTACGTAATGTTACCCAATCGCCTCCCTTGTCAATAGGGCGCCATGAGGCAGCGGTCAGTTGAGTGGGGCAAGTCATGGAAGGTTAACGCAAAGTAATGACAGCTTTGGCAGCAATGCATTGCCAAAGGCAAACAACTAGCCAATAACAACAACAACAGCAATAACACCAGGAATAACAAAAGCACAAGGACATACATATGTATTCAACTGTCTATGGCTGTCGCCATTGTCACACGCCGCCTAATAACATTCACTTGTCAGTCGGTTAGTCAGTGCCAAGGCGAATTGCGCCAAAATAACGCCAACGCATTCGAAATATGTCGTTATGATTTCGCCATACAAAACGAAAACTGAGTGAGACGAACTTTTCAACAACTCCAAAGTTATCGTAAAATTATCGTAGAATAATCGTAAAATTTTAGCGAATGCGAATGAGTTTTTAATGAGGCCACCCCTTCGTATACGTCCTTGTGCGAGTCAAAGTCGAGTTGCCGGAAGTGAGAATGTGGTCACAACAACAATCGTTGCTATCGCGTTTCCTACAAAAAGTGCAATTTCGCAACGCCCGTAGGTATGCAATGCAAAATGTAGATATGATATTGAGGAAAATGTAGTGTATAAATGAAGTTTGCCACTCACAGTGGTAGCAAAAAATAAACAAACAAAGAAAAATTACAAATATTTATGCGTTGTAGACACGCAAATTTTAAGTTTCTTTAAAGGTCAAAAGTTTAGCAAAAGTGTGCTAAGAGTTGGAAAAAAAAAATTGCAAAGCAACAGCGTGCGCTAAGCCATAATGAAAATTTCAAAAAATAAAAATTAATAAAAGAAAAAATAAAAAACATAATAAAAGAAAAATAATAAAATAAAAAAGAAAATAATAGCAGAAACAAAAAAACCAACAACAAATAATCACGCACACACACTCATATTCGCAATCGCACAGATAATCACACCACTTAATTGCTCCAATTGTGCATGCGGCGTTGACTGTAAAAATATATTGTCAAGGTCACATGCAATGGCATTTTTGAAAAACTCCAATGAAAGTTCGTGGAGAAATGAAACAATTATAAAGTTTCCGCATTTAAAGTTGGTTACAGAATGTAAGGCAGCGTTACAAGCAACTCAGTTCGCACAATAATTGAAAGAACTGAAAAAATTGTGTGCGAGCGCAGAATTGTAGATACAGTTCTGATTATAAAACTGTAGGTCTGTCATCAAAGTTGTCATCATAAGATATTCGATTGTTTTTTTTTTTACTAGCTGCACGCATTTTTTATAAAATTTCTATGAACATTGCATGACATGAGCTCTTGCGTTAGCATCGGAAAAAGTAAGACGAGTGGTTAGTGGCTACTAGGCTTTGGGTGCAGGTTCTAATTGTGCACCGGAATAACTATTCCATTTGCGGAAGTTTTAGAGCGATACAATTTTTTTATGAATATAAGAAGGCTTAGAAGGCTTGTAATAAGGACTTTTCAGATCAATGTTTTCTAAATCCAACGAATGGCCAATTGGATGAAAGTTTTTTTTAAATAATTTTATTTTATTAATTTTTTATTTTTTTTTTTTTGTTTTAATAAATTTTGGTTTTTTTCTTTAAATTTTAAGGTCATAAATTCTCTTAATATATGAAGTGATCTTATTTATTTTTTTTATTTTCTTTTTTTTGCTAAATTGTTTTCTTTAATTTTTAAAGTCATAAATTCTCTTAAAATATGACCTTTTTTTTGGTTTTACTTTCTTTTCATAAATTCTTTTAAAATATAAAGTAATTTTATTTTTTTTCTTTGAAATTTTTTATTTTTAATTTTTAAGGTCATAAATGCTCTTAAAATATGAAGTAATCTTTTTTCTGATAACTTTTTTTTTTAATTTTTACGGACATAAATTCTCTTAAAATATGAAGTAATCTAGTATTTGTTTTTTTTTTGTTTTAGTTATATATATATATATAAAAGTCATAGTCACTTAAAATATAAAGTAATATATATATTTCTTTCAGTTTTTTTTCCTTAATGGTTAAGGTCACAAATTCTCTTAAAATATGAAGTAATCTTTTTTTTGATAATTTTGTTTTTAATTTTTACGGACATAAATTCTCTTAAAATATGAAGTAATCTTAAAGTTTTTTGGTTTAGATGTTTTTTTTTTTAATTTTTTGTTTTTAATTTTTTATGGTCTCTTAAAGTATGAAATGATCTTACTTCTTTTTGGTTTTATTTTTTTCTACATTTTTTTCTTAAATTTTGAACTTCATAAATTCTCTTAAAATATGAAGTAGTCTTTTTTTTGTGGCATACGTTTTTTTTCTATAAATTTTTTCTTTAATTTTTAAGGTCATAACTTCTCTTAATATATGAAGCGATCTTATTTCTTTTTTTTATTTTTGCTAAGTTAAGTTTAAGTTATATTATAAATTCTCTTAAAATATGAAGTAATCTTGTTTTTGTGGTTTTAGTTCTTTTTTTTTGGAAAATTTGTTTCTTTAACTTTTAAGGTCATGAAGTCTCTATAAATATGAAGTAATCTTTTTTTTGTGGTTTTTTTTTTTTTTATAAACTTTTTTCATAAATTCTCCTAAAATATGAAGTGGTCTTATCTTTTTTTTGTTTTTAATTTTTTTTTTCTTTTGATAACATTTTTTTAAATTTTTAATCCTAGTACTTTTTTTAGTTGTTGTCGTCTTTCTTAGAGAAGTTTTAAAAGTAAGATCATAAAAACGTTTCGACGTTTCATAAACCAAACGGGCGGCCAATCAGATGAAAAACTAGCTTTAACATTTTTTGTTTCGTTGCCTGTTTTTGTCTCAAACTGTTTGAAAATTTCAACTTTTTATTTATGAAAAGATTATGGAAGGTCATAAATCCATATGATTCTTTAAGTCAGATAAATCCAGTTTTCCTTTTTAGTTATCTTTCTATTTGTTAATGGAATATTATAACGATGGTTAGAAGCAATTAAAAAATCGATTTTAATTTTAATTTTGTTTTTTGTTAAAAATTGCTTGAAAATTGTTTGTCGATTGCAACTCTTTAAGTTCAACTCATAAATGGTCCAACTAATAAACTCCTCTGGCATTCTAAGTCCGAAGTTAATCTCTTCTTTCATTTTTATTTTTTTTTTTATAATTTTTTTTTTTTGGTTCAAAAGCTTCAAAAGCTCATAAATCTCTAAAATCCAATAAATTTGAAATAAAGTCATTTTTTATGTTTTTATGTTTTATGTTTTTAGCTCAAGATTATAAGAGTTTGAGACTCGACGTTTGAAAACCTTTACCGATGTCTAATTGGATGAAAAATTTGTTTAAATACTTTCAGATTTTTTTTTAATTGCTACTTTTTATTCCTTTTCAAAAGGTCATAAATTCTCTTAAAATTCTGTAAGTGTCAAGTAAATCTATTTTTTTTTTACTCTTTTCCGGTTTCGTTAATATAATTCGTTTGGAGAAAAGAAATCCATTATTTTTGCGTAAAACTGTTTCGCAAATGGTTTATGGCTTGTACAGCTTTTCTTTTCTTAATTTTCTTAAGGACGCGCGGCTGGACCAACGACAGCTGAAACTTTTAATAAACGGCATACAAAAACACGGTTGACTGTTCATTTGAATGACTCTAAAAGTATAAGAGTTTTTTTTGTTTTTTTTTTATGACATAAAAAGTTGTGCAGAAACGGAAAGTTTTTTGAAGTTCCACAATAAAAAAATCCTACGACATTTTTTTATAAAAAACAATATTTATTTATTTTAATTTATTGATTTTATTATTTTAATCCTTTCGTACTGCATACTGCATATATGCACAATGAATTATGAATACAAAGTTAAAAATTCAAATCAATCGGTCAAGAATTTGGGTTTCAGGAAAGCGCATCGACGCTTAAGCTTCTTTTACATGCCTACGGCAAGTCGGGTTGCTTCCCTACATCGAGCTTCAGGCAAACCTTATGTTAATAGTTCCAAACGGTTTTCTGCTAATTTGAAGTTAATAAAAATAATTTGAATAATTTTTTCAAATAATATTGGGTATGGGAATAAGTTTCCGCCCTCGTAAAAGAGGTGTCGCTGCTGACACATATGCTGATCATATTTTTGTTTCGCCCTAGCAATATAGTGGTAATTTGAAGGTGTATGTGTGAGGTCACGATTGCAGTAGTTGATATTCGTTTGAAGCGTAAAGATCATTTTTTATCTGACGTCAAAAATGTCTACGTTCGTCCCGAAAAAAACAGGAAGTCATGCTTCGTTATTACCTTTTAATAGAAAAGTGCAGCTGAAACGTGTCGTCTATTGATCAATATTTACGGTAATCATGCTCCACCAAATACAACTTGTAAAAAGTGGTTTCGAAGCTTCCAAAGTGGCAATTTCGACGTGAGTGATAAAGATGGAACGAACGAAGGGGCATCGAAAAAATTCGAAGGTACTCAACTACAGCAACCATTGGATGTAGTCGAACACACATGTCGAACCCTAAATTTGAATGCTGACAGATCAACCGTCGATAAACGCTTGCACGCGATGGGAATGGTCCAGAAAGCAGATAACTCAGTAAGCATATGTCACACCAATTGAAGAAGAGGGATATCGAGAGACGTTTGGTGACGTATTGAGATGCTTCTTGAACGGCCGAAAAGAAAAGGTTTTCTGCATCGCATCGTCACTGGCGATGGAAAATGAATCTATTATGAAAATGTTGGAGCCTGCCAGATGAACCAGGTCCATCGACAGCAAAAAAAAAATGTTCTTGCTTCCGAAGTTATGTTTTGCATCTGGTGGGATCGGAAGGGTGTCATCTATTGTCAACTCCTTAAACCATCACTAGCAATCGTTATCGACTGCAGTTAATGCATTTCAATCGAGCTCTCGAAGAAAAGCGGCCAGAATGAGACGGTAAACAGGACAAACTGATTTTGCTGCATGACAACACCAGGCCACACGTTGCTAAATCGGTTCAGAAATATTTAGAGGGACTGAATTGGGAATCTTGCCCCACCCGCCATATTCTCCAGACATCGCACCTTCGGATTACCATCTGTTCCGATGAATACAGTAAGCCCTTATTGGAGAGCAGTTCACTTCTTATGAGAGCATCTCAAACTGGCTCAATGAATGGATCAAGTTAAAAAAACTCAAACTTTTCGTCAGAGGAATCCCTATGCTACCTGAAAGATGGAGTGATGGAGTAAAGTTGTAGCTTCCAATGGCACATACTTCATATATTATCATCTTGTATTTTTTTTTAATTTTTTTATTTCCATTATAAATTACAATCTGTTAATATTAACAATAAGTAATTGGTATTAGGGTTTGGAATAAAATGTCCCTTCTCTTTGGAAGAGAACATTATTGTCTTTGGTAGCATTTAGTTACAATTTTACTAGCACAACATAGTTTTCTATAATTTTATTTATATTACAGTACAAACAAGATCTGTGGGAGTTTTGCGCTTTAGTCTCCTTCCGGTATCAGTCTCATTTCATAGTTTTTGTGCTCTAATAGTAGCAAGATATGCTTACTGCTGCTTCTTTTTACTGTTTCAGTGACAGTGACTATGCCAGGGTCGCGGTGAATGTTGTCATTTCTTATGTACCACTTTGCGTTTCTGATTGTCCTTAGCATCTTGGATTGACTTCTTTGTATGATTTGTAGGTTTGATTTACTGGCCAAATTTCTAATCCGGAGGTCGATGTCGGCCTGATTATTGATTTGTATATCATTTGTTTATTAAATAAGCTTAGAGCTGATTGTTTTCCTAGTAGCCAGTAAAGTTGTCGGAATTTTTTTTCATCTCGTTTCTCTTATTCAATATGTGTTTTTTCCCATACCCAATACATGTTTTTTTAATAATGAATCGGCATTTTCGGCAATAGACCTAATAGATCGGGAGCATGCCGCATCCTTGACGTTCACATCGCTAGAAGGCAAATGTTGGAATGCTTTACTTTTTGGCCGTATTATCACTTTTTATCACATACAAAGTTGTCAAGCAACTTTTTCGAAGGGTAAGTCACCTTTAAGTCTCCGTATAGAGTAACCTTTTGCGATTTGTGCATCGAGCGATACGACTCGCTAAAGACATCTGGCGGAAAATGCGCTGAAATTTTTACTTCACTTAATACTGAGTTGGTCATATAAAGTGAAAGATATTAGTTTCTGAAAAACTAAGAAACATACAAATTGTATCATCATTTTATTGGATAATTGTTTATATTAGTTCAAGCAGGTTTTCTTAACTGTTTTCATAAAATGATAATGTGCAGCTGACATATCTTCGGCCTTAGAGTGTGTTTTTTTTTTGGGGGGTTTTTCATCAATCGTTAGTAAATCTCTCAGTCGATATAGTGCCGTTATCATATCCCATATTGACTTTTAAGTAAGCTAAAGTGCTTGACTAGTCGGCCTAAGACTTAAAATAACTTCCCAAATAAAGATCAGAATGTTACAACGGGTGATCATAATATCCGCTAACGGCACCTTAAAAAAATGCGGCTCGATAATCATATCAGACAATCTTAGGCAGGCGCGCTAGACAAATGTGTTTGTGTGTGAATACCATTTAGTAGTGCCCTGGTTCAAAACCTACCCCGGGTATGAAACAGCAAGCAATGATCAGGTGTACCCTATTATCAAAAAGTACCGGGAATGTTTAATTTAAACGAACCGCGCACGTGGGAACATATCCATGTTGTACGACGCAAACGGCCGGAAATGTGGGCAAGCAATTCTTGGATTTTTCATGATGATAACCCGCCATCGGACTGAACCCAAATTGTGCAAGCACCGTATTCATCTTCTTTTTGTTTCCCAAGTTGAAGTTTCCACTTCGTGGAAGGAGATTTCAATCGATAGAAAAGATCAAAGAGAATGCGACGAAGGAGCTGAAGGCCATTCGTCGGCCTAGCAGGGGTGCATGGAGGGCTGGATTAAGCGTTGGCGCATGTGTGTTTCTTCCGACGGGTCATATTTTGAAGGAGATAAAATAAATTTGCCTGAAATTTAACTCCGTTTTGTTTTAGTTAAACATTCCCGGTACTTTCTGATCATAGGGTATTTCTGCTTAAAAGGCTTATCATAAAAGGCCATCTACCAGTCGGAGTCTAATAGAATCACAGTTTCCTCTCTTAATGAGACATACGCCACAAACTGAAGCGGTATTCTGCCAATCACATCCACCTAAATACCGCGTCAATTTGTAACTCTCTGCTTCAAAGAGTATGTTCTTCAATTTAGTGACAATTTTCAATGGCGTAAATCTGACAATTTCCCTTTTTGGCACCTCCGTTTCATGAGATATGCTCGCGGGTTGGTTTTTATAACTTCTCAGCTCATTTTGAATGGAAAGCTGAATAATTTCAACACATTCCTTCGGAGTAAAGAAGGTATAAATATTCTTCGAATAAGTCTTCCAATGCGGGACAACATCAGACGATCTAAGAGTGTTTTTTTGTTTTGTATTTTTCTGGGATGACAGCCGTGAAATGGAAACTCTCATGGGTACTGCCATACCAACTTATTATGGCCTCACAGCTGCACCTTCATACTAAACACCAAACAACAAACGACAATCTACCACTATCTCCGCTGAACTGCGAATAAGGCATTACTACACGAGACTGGTTAGCACCAAGGCACCTAGTTATTGTTGACGCCTACGAAACTCCGTGCGGCTTAAATTATTATGGTTCTCTTCCAGTTATCACCCGATTTCAGCATAAAATAAACCGTATTTTCTCCGAGTAAAATGTCAAAGATTGGCATTGAAACAAGACGTGATCTCTTCTTTCCTCATCATGCAAATTGGGCATTTTGGTGAACTATCATGGCCAAGTCTATTGACATATTTTTTAAATACCCCGCGACCTGAAAGGAATTGAGTTAGGTGGTACTTTGGTAGATAGATCGAAGAGGACCATCAAAATTCAAAAGCTTGCTCGATGCTTCCACTCTAAATAGTCTACCCTAAATTACAATACTTACTCATGTTTAGAACTTCACATATATGGTGTACATATTTGAATCTACTGCGATTTATATTTACCACCAACCATTGGCGTTCTATAATTGCACATACACAAGTTGCAAGCATTTCAAAAAAGTTGAATTGCAAAAAGTTTGTCTACGGTATCCGTAAATAAACAGTTTTTGCGCATATATCGACAAAAATACAGTGAAAGCTATTGCGTAGTTATTACCGCTGACATTACCTTTACTCAGCGACCTTGTAATATGTGTACCTCTTCCGTCTCTGTCACCCTCTCTCCCTCTACTTTCCGTACTCTCTAAATATCGCAGTTGAAGTGCAAACAAATCATTTATCTGGTATTGTGTGAGGTTTATTGTTTCAACCTTGGCCTCTCACCAATGCCGGCAACATTACAGGTACCTATGTAAGTGAGTATTTGCAAAAGGCGCAAATGTGCCTTGAAATATGCAACAGTTTTTCGACAGCTACGCATGGGACGTATATAAATTCGCATTGCATGTGGAAGACTATTAAGATAGGCTAAGCACATTGCTATATTGTATGACATATGGGCACTTATACCTGTTTACATATGCGTGTAGAAATATACAATATTTTAAATACTCACCCAACAAGCCGGTATTCTATCGTATGTGTTCCACTTATAAATTCTTTGTTTATCCTGTCTCTTCTCTTGAATATATTTTCCTGGCTTTTTATAACATTCCCCTTCTATGTACTACTATTTACTCGTTAGACTTATTTATTTGTGCTTTTCTGACTACATTGTTATTTGCGTGTCCTTCCATTATGTTGTTGTTATGGTGACAATGCCTTTGTCCTCGCCCTCGAGTTCAGTCTCGAAAAGTCGTTACTTTGTGGGTTTGCAGCAACTTTTATTTAGAGTTTTGGTGTTGTATTTTTTTAAAATAATGCCACAAAAGAGAAGGGTAACAGCAGCATCCACAACTATTCTATTAAAAATAAAGAATATAGGGTGTTCCATTAAGTTCACTCAATTTGAGATTTGATTAAAAAGGAGTACTTGAATATTTGAGAAGTGTTGATATTATTTTTACTGTATTGTAGAATGTGGGCGCGGTGTTGCTCTATACATGCAAAGTATTTGATAACACTGTTCAACAAAATGATAAAAAAAAACAAATTTACGTATTACTCATATAAAATGAGAACTGTAAATATTGTAAAAAAAAAGAATAATGCAAATATTTAGTAAAAATGTGTGTTCTTATTTTCTATAACCTGTCCATTTCATTTTTTTTAGATTTTATGTATAATTTGAGTTTTTTCACATATTGCCCTTTAACTTCTCGTCCAGGTGTCCCTAGCCGAATTTGTTGTTGTGTCACTACCATTCGGTTATACGCAGGTTCGAAATCTTGGACCAAATGATAGAAAACGTTTTTTGTTTTTAAAAGGCTCCCCCCTCTACAGGCAATAACAATCCTCAGTGGGTTTAGAAACCGGCCTTTGCAGAGTGGTAGTAGAGCACTTACAGATTCGACCACGGCGGCCGCCAATAAGTTCCCGAAATATATTCCCAAAAATCAAAATACAATTTCACTCCTCAAAAGTGAAATCATCGCCTTTAAAGTACTTCCCATCAACAGCAACTTGAAAAAATTTCTGGAACTCTAGTTTCGGTATAGCTATCAGAATTGGCTTCGATTTTGCTATCCTTCCTTTCGGCTGTTAAAACGCGTTCCCCATAACAAACAAACAAAAAAATTTGAGGCAAAAATGGAGTCATACTCGTATCAGTTGAATTCGATGGCTGTTGGATGGTATTCGTTTCGTTCAAAAATTCACTGATAATGATGGCACTGTCCGACGGTGCATTATTATTGTCCAAATTCCGCGAGTGGTGTTCCCATACAAAATCCTTTCTTTTATGGCGAATTGATTTTAGAAAACGTCTCATAACGCCCAAATAATAGTCCTTATTAACTGTCTGACCTTATGGCGAAAATTCGTGATAAACAATACCGTTATAATCCAAAAAACTATGAGGATCGTTTTCTTATTTTACTGAAAACGACGTGGTTTTTTGGTCGTGGTTCCCAGGGCTCTCTACTCACTCCCGTAAGCTCGGTCTCGTCGTCTCCAGCAATGAAGCGTTTGAGAAATATTCGGTCGAACTCAACCTTGGAAATCATTTCGTTGGTGATATCAAGCTTTGGAACCAACTTTGCACTTCCGAATCATTAACAAAAATGTCCTGAACGGATCCATAAGCAATGTTGAAGTCCTCTTTCAGCGCTCTGAAGGTTAAATTTTGGTTATTGATCTACTTTTCCTTCGCTTTATTGAGGCTTCATCAGTTTTCTATGACGATGGCCTGCCACTATGTTCATCATGGAGGATGGGCTCACGATCTCTTCTGCTTCCCAACATTTCCAAGATTTTCGCACCATTTAATGCATTTTTAACAAATTTAATACAAACTTGTTGCTGCAAATTCTAATCCATTTTTAAAACTGTTAAGGTCAAAAACTCGTGCAGAGGTAAATTTTCTCAAAACGCCGTAACTTTTGCAAACGTCAAACATAAAAATGTTGGTAGGGATGCTAATGATAGATGTGGCAACCTAATAAATAAAAAAACAAAGCTCAAACCAGCTTACTGAGAGCGCCACCTAACGGTTGTTCTGGGAACGAGGAAGTATAGTGCAATGTGGTCATGTATGATATTTTTGTAAGATGTTTTGCCCTCACTATCCCATAGAATTCATCAAGCAATTCAGCTCGTTAATTGTTCTGGATATAAAGGGTGGTTAAATTTTAAAGGCCGATGTTGAATGTAAACCACATCTAAACGTCAAGTTCTTTTCTGCATTTGATTTAACATTTTGCAATTTCAGACTAACTCAATTTAAACCATGGAAAGATACACAATCGAGCAACGCGTTAAAGTTATTCAGGCTTATTATGAAAACGGGCGTTCAAATCAAAATGCATATCGCGCACTTCGTGAAGAAAATCATCTTCAGTGATGAGGCACATTTTCACCTCAGTGGATTCGTCAATAAGCAGAATTGCCTTGCCGCATTTGGGCGAATGATAATCCAAGAGTGATTGCCGAAAAACCAATGCACCCACAAAGAGTGACTGTTTGGTGCGGTTTATGGGCCGGCGGCATCATTGGGCCATTTTTTTCCAAAATGAGGCTGGTCAGGCTAATACTGTGAATAGTGTTCGCTATCGTGAGATGACAACAGCACGGTGCCACTTGTCACAAAGCTAACGAAACAATGGCTCTTTTGCGCGAAAAATTTGATGGCCGAATAATCTCACGTCGGGGCGATATCAATTGGCCGCCAAGATCATGTGCTTTGACACCGTTGGACTTCTTTCTTTGGGGTTATTTGAAAGAAAAGATGTACGTCGATAAGCCAGCAACAATTCACGAGTTAAAGGATGAGATAATTCGGCACATTAACGGCATAGAACCTCAATTATGCCTCAGCGTCATCGAAAATTTGGACCATCGGATGGAGGTGTGCTCTAAATATAATTGAGTTATACTAATATTATCATAATAAAAAGAAATGATAATAATTTCTTAAAAAGATTGTATTTTATTCAAAATAAACACCGGCCCTTAAAACTTAACCACCTTTTATATACATAATTGGCGCGTACTCCATTTTTTTGGGTGTTTGGCTAAGCTCCTCCTCCTATTTGTGGCGTACGTCTTGATGTTGTTCCACAAATGGAGGAACCTACAGTTTCAAGCCGACTCCGAATGGTAGATATTTTTTATGTATTTTCATTACAGAAATACACTTGGAGGTTTGCCATTGCCTGCCGAGGGGCGACTGCTATTAGAAAACAGTTTTTCTTCATTTTGGTGTTTCACCGAGATTCGAACCTACATTCTTTCTGAATACCGACTGGTAGTTACGCACCAACCCATTCGGTTACGGCGGCCGCCTTTTTGTAATTATAATTTAGCGCATCAATAAATGTTAAGGCATATATTAAATTTTGAGTAATGTTTTTAAATTTGCGAAGCTGTTGAAGGGTAAAATTTCTTTCGGTAAAGTTTTCCATAGCATTTAGGCCTAAATGCGGCTCGATTTCGACTATTTCTGTCAAAACTTTAATTATTTCGCATTTGCACACATAAACTTTATCTTATAGATGGCTCAGTAGAAAATGGAGTGGAATGAATTAAAGGTGTCCACTTCGTCCTAAAACCCTTCGTGCACCACTACTCTTCGCAATACCAGATCCAGACCAAGTTCCCTCAATAAACCTAGAATGGAGCTGGGTTGGGCTGAGCATATGGGTCTCAGAAATTAGTCGCAAAGCATTCATTTAATCAGGCTATCTGGGTAGCAAAATTGCTCCAGAATATCATAAATTTATTCTTACTGGGAATGTCGTTGTCAATCCATCCATTTCATCAATAAAATGAAAATGGATCCTAATACGTTTCATGTTTCAATGTGAACGTCAGTTAATTGTGTACATTAGATCGCTTTCAATGCTTTTTCCCTTCGAGCGTGATATTTTTAATCTCGCTGCCAGGACGTAAATACACCAATACTTTTGGGCTCTTTAGAACCCCAACTAACTAAAGCATTTGAATTCTCTTTTTTATTAAGGACTTTATTGGACGATTATAACATTAAAACTACTATCATTTTTCTTTTGAGGCAGACTGTGCATTAAATCGATATCGTAGCTATATTTAATGGCATTTACATTTATCAAACAAAATATATACGCACATACAAGCCATGCATCAATAAATAAATTTCACACACTTCACAAATTAGGAGCTACTAATATTTTCCCTTAACAAAGAAATCATAGCTCCATCTACACCCAATCGAGTAAGTACATCTGCCTGAATTGACACAAGTCTGAATTCCTACTTCGTTACATGCAACCAACTCACTACCAATTCCCCCACTAAGAAATGTTAATTAGGCAATCCACTTACCACGCAATTAGTTCAGAAGGCACCACTTGAGGTAATGGATACAATTTGTGGCACTAACAGATTATCACAACAAGAATCAAAGAAACAAACAAATTCTGTTCATTACTTTTACAGCAAACAATCCTCAAAATATTGTATAATGCAAATACAAAAAAAGAAACGGACTATTCAAGGAAGTCCAAAGAAAAAAACACACAGATAAAAGTAGTAATTATGCAAATTTAAGCTACCCAAATAGTTCTTAGACGTAGCGCAAGAATGCGAGCCAAACACGTAAATATACAAATAAGCACTTACTTGTAAGGGAAATCAGGTAAATCTTTACTAAGCAACTAAAACAAGGTGGAATAAAGCAAGAACCTGCCACGGCACACCACAGCAAGTGGGTGAGCGCCTAAAGGCTGGCAACGAAAAAGTGTGAGAGAAATTACAATTAGCGCGAGTGCAAAGAAAAGCTAGAATACTAATACTAATAGAAAAGCAATTTTCAATAAAACCAACTCGTGTTGCTGTACATATAATATTTTAGCGTCAAAAACCAGTAACAGCAACAACACACGCACAACGATCAAATTGTATGTAAACAATAGCGCCAACATTGCCACACAAAGGTCAAAAGCCGACCACAAGACATTAGATATGTCTTAGCTGATATGGATATTTAGTTATTTGCATTAAATGGCGTGAGTTTTCCGTTTGGTATACGAGTATTGTTGAATGGCGTTGCATGTGCGTGTGTGTGCTTATGTTGTGCACAAGGAAGGAATGCGGCCGCATGCTAAAGAGCTATAAATGTAAAGCGACCGCAAAGCAAATGATTACAAAGCCATTTGTGCAGGACGCAAAATGAAAATAGAAATGCAAATGTAACATACATACATACATGTATATGTACATACATATGCATGCACTAGGAATGTTAATATGAACGGTTATTTTTAATACCGGAATTTCGGGATATTTTCTATGTAATAACGAAATTTTGGATTAAAAAATTTAAGAAGTTGTGGTTCGGGACAAATCCCGAAATTATCGGGAGTATGCAAAAACAAATCGGTATTGCATGTTTGTTACTAAATAAAATAGAATGGGCAATTTAAAAATTTTAAAATATTTGATCTGGGACAAACCCGAAATTTCGGGATTATATAAAAAATATCGGGATTGAATGTTTGTTTTAAATTAAAAAGCAATCGGCAATTTAAAAATAAAGGAAGTCATACTCCGGATCAAATCCCGAAATCTCGTGATTATATAATAACATATCGGAATGGCAATAAAAATATCTGGAAATCTGTTACTTAATGCAGAACATCTAGGGAACAGAGGAACACTAGCACAACTTGGCTATGAGATGACTCTCAAAAATGGTATATAGATGGATTCAAGACGCCTCAGAGGGCAGCAGCAGGAATAGTGGGACCTAGAGTACACTACTTTTTAAAACTGAGTACAGATACTACAATTTTCGCCATAATGGAAACAGTGGAAATCGTATCCAAAAGAGGGTTCGAAAGAGTAGAAATTAAAAGCCTTTCGAACAGTCAATCAGTACTCAAAGCCTTAAATAGCTTTACATTTAATTCAAAAGTCCTTATAGAGCGGTGTAACAATACACTCAACAAACTGGTGACTCGTAATCAGATTTTCCAGATTTGGGGCAGGACATGAGAGACTCGAAGAAAACGAGAAGGCAGACTTTTATAGTATACCAAAAAAGTGGCGGAAGTGCCATTTAGTGGACCAACACGCTTTTTCGACTTAAAAACTAAGGAATACTGAAATGGCACAAACGGCCCTAATAACTCCAAAAAGTTACTGAACTTTAATACCAACTCAGTGGTGCACTTACAAGCCACATTGCCTACAATAAACACTTCAATGCAATAGGATTACCTAGCAATAGGACTATTATGCATGAAGCAATAGCTCACAGCAGACACAGAATCCTCGGCTCGTACCTACTAGACGATGAAGAGCTACAAATGCTCACTCCTAAGAAGCTGGTTCGATTTCTCGCAATACTCTTGGGAAATAAGTTCATAGTGTTTTTACCGAAGACTTTTATTTAAAATAAAAATAATAATTATATCCATAAGTTAATGAATTATATATTCGCCGTTCATGTTCACAACTTCTGTCCACCTCTCTACTAATTTGTTGATGCCGTTCCGAAAGAAGTTGTTCAGCCAGTTTTTAAAGAACTCTTTGTTATCGAAGGTAACGCCCTTCAAATGGCTTGAGAGGAAGCGGAAAAGATGGTAATCGGTGGATGCTGAAGAACTTCCCATTCGAACTCTTGAAGTGCGGTTTTCACGCCTTGTACAACATGCGGCTTGACGTTGACATGAAGGAGTGTGGTTTGACCATGTCGATCCGGTCTTTTCAGACGAACAGCCTTATTCACGCAGTGTAACTGGGCAATTTAGAGCTCATTGATGACCGTGGCATTCTTTTCCAGTATTTCCCAGTGCACCATGCCCTCCCAGTCCTACCAAACACATATCATGATCTTCCTTAGATAAAGATCCAGCTTGACTCTGAACTTTGACTTACCTCCTGGAGCCCCACTTCATATTGATGTATAGTCACCATTTCTCTTCTCTTGTGGCGACTCGGTACAAAAAGCGCTGCTTATGACCGCGTGTTGCTCGATGCCGAGCGAGATGCTGAGAAACAATTTGAAGGCGACTCTAATTGTTTTTTTCATTGAGGTCGTGAGCCATCCGGCTCCCAATTCTGCGGTTAATCCCATTGAATGAAGGTAATTGAGAATCTTTTTATGACCGGCAATTCATTTTCTATACCAATTCACGACTGGTTTGGAGACCGGTTTCCTTCAAAAATGGTTTAAGACATTCATCGAATTCAGAAGGTCTTCCGCTGCGGGAAGTGTCATCGACGTCAAAGTGGCCTATGGCACCTTCTCGGTCGCAAATGTCCCGGGCTGCTTCGGCAGCTTTTTGACCTCGATGAAAAGCAAAGAAGAACAGGTGTCGAAAATGTTGAGTTTTGCCTCCTTAGTGTCCATTTCCAACTCTCAAAACTAATAAAAAATTAAATAATTCAAAAATGCAATTAACATAGTTTGGTAGAGCAGCAAGATTACTATCGAATGAATACTTTCCCTTTGCCAAACAGCAAACAAATCGTTGTAAAATTAAAGAAAATATAAAAACGTTATGAACTTTTTCCCCAACCCAATATTAGCAAATTAAATGTTCTGTACGTTTGTGTATTTACTCAACCCTTAAAATAAATTTAATTTTTATATTGAAATCGAGTCCAACTTAAGCGTAAGACGTATTTTACATATTGCAGGCTTTAAAATTGAATTTGAAACTTTGGTGTATTAAGACCCATTTAGTAAAATCTTACTACAAATATTTTTTTTGGTACACTTTAACCCTCTATATTCCTCTGTTGTGAATATTTTTGGCCCGCAAAATAGAGTTAAAAACCCATTCATTGAAGAGTTAGAGGGTCGACATGTTCCACAAATAAGTTCCTTGTTATTTTTTACATAGAACTGCTGAACACATCAAATACCTTAAATATGCGGATCACCAAGTTTCCTATGCTAATTCCCCATATGGACCTAAAACCACAGTAGTTAATTAAACACACAGGTATTACTGGATCCCGGTATTACTCATTAAAGTATTACGGGATTGACCGCCCGGGATTGCGAATTACACGATCCCAGGACTAGCATCCCTAATATGTAGCAACCAAATACGGGCGAAAGGTATCTATTAAGCCGCATGCAAACTTTGGAAGCTCTCAACTTATCGCTAAGTGAGGCCGTTCTTCGTTCACAGTTCTAAGGAAATTCCTGCGCCACTTAAGGCCACTTCCTTCATTCACTTGCCACTACACGCATATCAATTTTCCAGTTCCCATTTATGCAAATATATTGCAATGGAATTACGTTTACTATTATATATTATATATTCCTTTTTGCAAAACGCCTCCTCATTCAGGGCTGAGTTGAAACTGCAAGAACCAGTATCACTTTTTCGCTGTAAAATAAGCCCAGAAATGGAATTGCTTGAGTGGCAAGGCCAATTAATGGGAATATAGAGAAAACATTTAATAGTTACTTGAAAGCTGAATTGTATGAACCAAAAAATATTTGTAGCTGTCGGAAATTGATTGATTTTGAAAAGAAAAATTAAGCAATAGAAATACCCTAATTCTATTAAAATAGAAAAACTACTGAATAGAGCTGGGCTATCATTTTCAAAATAGTTGTTAACCTAAATGTTAAATCGCTAAAGCAATCAAAATTCACAAGCAATAGTTAAGTGAACAAAAATATTAAATACTTAAATCATCCACACTACTCGGTCATATGCAGGGATCGCTGGAGGTGAGGTTGCCATCTTTCTCAGAAAAACAATTAATTATTATGAAATAGAAAATATCAAAACTAAAGTAATTGAAAACGTAGGAATTGAAATTGTTGGTGAAAATAATAGCAAAATTAAGGATTTTAGTGTATACTATCCGGGAGGTTCACCAACAAATGATCTGCGTAAATTTTATAAAAAAGATTTAAGACGTATTTTTAATGTTAAATGTGGTAATTTCAAAAGTGAGCATCGTGAATGGGGTTGTGTAAGAGCAAATGCTTGGGGAAATATACTCATTGGGAAAATGGGTTCCGCATAGACTTTCCGTCGTCAACCTTCAGCAGAGAGTAAATGTGTGTTCTCAGCTGCTGCAACGGCTGCAAAATGAAAATTTTTTGAACCGTATCGTTACTGGTGATGAAAAATGGGTCATTTACAATAATCCTGTTCGCATACGCCAATGGTTAGATAAAGAAGAAACACCAGAAGCGACCCCTAGAGATGGCTTTCACCCCAAGAAGATTCTCCTGTCTATTTGGTAGGATATGGCCGGTATTGTTTATTATGAACTTCTGGAACCAAACCAGAGGATAAGTGCTGATTATTATTCCCATCAGCTTTTAAACCTGGATGAGGCACTTAACAAAAATCGATCGTCTTTAGTAAATAGACGCAAAGTTTTGTTTCACCCCGACAACGCAAGACTACGTAACGCAAGGTAAACATTATGCAAGCTGAACGAGCTTGGATGGGAGCTAATGCCGCCTTTTCCGAGGACTTCAATCGCATATGAGTAGCAAGAACTACTCCACAAAAAAAATATAAAAGGCATATCGAAGCGTATTTTGGCCCCAAGGAAAAAAAATTTTTGAGCAGGGAATTAAAAATTTCCATAAACGTTGGGAAGACATTGTCAATAATGAAGGAAAATATATTATTGATTAATGAATACTTTAAACATCTTTTTATTAATTTTAAAACCACCTTTAAAAAACGCACGAACTTATGGACTGACCTGGTCTTATGAACATTGTCAAATAATTTTATTATTGCGCTTCCATTGATGTTGAAAGCCAGCGATTTCTTGATAGTATAAAATCTCTCGCTGCTACTTATCGGTACTATTTAATCTCCTCATTTAATTTAATGTTCACGAATGTTCAAAAAATTCTGTACTATACTTTATTTGAAAAAAAATGTAGGTTGGTTCAGGTCATAATTTATTTTACTAATTATTCCATACTTCTTTAGAAGCTAAAGTATTCCAAATATTTTTATTTCTAATCATAGGTCTCAGCTTACGTGGTTTCAAGAAATCAAGGCCTGAAGCGCTTAGTCTTCCAAGAGAGGACATTAAGATTGACTTCAGCTAGAATAGGATTCGAAATCGATCTCACAGAGTTTAGTAATAAAAATTTGGCCTAATAATTCTCATGAGTAGAAAAAGTAGAAATATTTGTGAATTTAAGCGACTCGCCTTTGAAATAATTGATGATGTAGGTGCAATGAAGTGCACTAAATTTTTACTCAAGTTTTAGGTTCTTTCTTGCGGCTACTGCAGCTGAATGGGTTGGTGCGTGACTACCATTCAGTAGTGCATGGCTCAACGTCTGGCCATGAAACATCAAATAGAAGAAATAATGAAACACCAATAGCGCTCACTCCTCAACAGGCAATGTCAAACTTCCACTTGGATTTCTGGCATGAAAAAGCTCCATATATGTTGAAAACCATTTGCAGATCAGAGACGGCATAAAACTGTAGTTCCATTATTTCGTGGAAAAGCTGCAAGACGCGCACCACAAATGAGATGAGGAGCTTAACCAAATACCAAATAAGAAACACACAGTCCCTTTTTCGGTTTCAGAACAATTTAAGATCTCGACGCCCAGCAAACTCTTGACTCCAAATCGAACTAGAATTTATACGCTTTGCGAACTACACCCTTTCTATTGAGGAAGGTGACGATTGAGCATAGACCGATTATAATTAATAATTATCTATAAATTTTATATAGCGAATTTAACTAATTCACTATGCACTACGTTTGAATAAAACAGAACCAGCAGGTGGCGCTGAAGTTGATTTATCTCTAAACTTCGTATTGGCGCAAAATAACTCCGCTTGAGCGGAACAGAGAGTTTTTTAGTTATTATTATAGCTAACTGAACTTGCATTTGAATTTCAAACCTCCCTTCCTCCCTTTGTAATTAAGCACACCCAATTAGTTCACATGCGTGCAACCATTAAATATCGCATGCACTTTCCCACGCTTTCAACTTGTAATGAGGCAGAAGAAAGCAAAGAGGCAAAAAAAGTAAGACGAAAGTCTAAATACAAAGCAGAAACACGCATCTTAAACTTTCGCATTATGTCTTTAATGTGTATTTAATGCCAGTCACGCATGTAAACGCGAACCGCCACCTATAATTGTAGCCAACTACCACTGCGTTTTCGATTGCAACAGCGGCGGCACAAAATTGTCTTAAAGTACACAAATACCTACATGTACGAGCATGCATGTTTATGTAAGTAGACTACTATATGTACATATGCATGTATGTACGCATGCATATGTATATGTATGTACTCGTATGCACGCCGTACGTAAGCGGCCATCCACAACATGGGGCTACATGGCGTATGAGTAACTTGTACTAATTGAAATTCAACAATTTCATGTATGCGGCATACCGCCACCACACCAAATACACACAAACAAACACACACATGCACATGGGTACGCACACATCCCAATATCACCGCTACAAAACCTTACACGCCGCAAATGCCACAACGTTCGCAACATGCCACGCGCTGTGTGTCCACCACTCTCACTTAAATTTAGAAAAAAAAATGTATTTTATTACATGTATATGTGTGTGTGTAAGTACGTTTGTTCGTATATACATGTACATACCTAAGTGTATGAAGGTGTTTACCTGAGTGCGCGGCAGCACCACAAACGACGTCAGCACACTGGGACTTTTACAAAAAGGACATTCTATGCAGTCGTCTTGAGTTGATCGGTCGTTGGGTTGCGTTGTCGGGCGTTCTATAAATATTTTTATGCTATATGCTATACTAATTCTGACGTCGCAAGTTTGCTTAAATTTTTGGTGACGGTGCTGCAATTGCTATTTTCGGTGTAATTTGCGTAGGCGCACGCTTTGTTAAGTTCCAAATTTCGAAAAATGTTTGAGCTCTCGAAACTATTTTCACTGCGACGGTAAGCAGATAGCTATTTATAAATCACATAACATGCGTATGCTTACATATACTTTTTACTTGCCATATGTGCTCACTTAGTTAGTGCCTAATTTATGCCGTAATATAATGAGGTAATAAGCCAGCTGACTTCCACAGTTACCGTTTAACCCGTGGCAGAGCTAGAACTTATCGTTCCGATCTTGATTGACATAATCAGTGTTGAATAGATTTTTTTCATCTATAATTAAGTGCTTAATTAATTTAGTGTGATTTAGTGACTATTTGAAAAGCTGTCAACATAAATATATTTGCCACGAATGACACAAGTTCGCCAGTGCAAAAAGAAAAGGTTGTGCAATCGAAGATTTATATGCAATATAAAAACATATATTATATACATTTTATAGTGTGTGTGGAAAGTGCTGCAATAAAATCAAATTCAAACAACTTTGGTTTTGTTTTTTGTTTTTACTCAGAAAATTGATTGCATATAAGAGCAAATCTATCAGCTTTGTAATAAACAGGTGAAGTAAGTGGGCAGCTTTACTTTTATTTTATCTGAGAACCGGCTGCTTCATAGAAAAAAAGCCGCTTGTAGAAGTTTCTAGTGAGCTTTTTTTTTGCTTTGCTGATGAAGTTACATGTATTTCTGAGGAAACTCCACCGTTATTTTCTTAAGCTTTCCATGGGGACGGTGAAGTTTCAAAACAATAAAAATTTTCAAACCTGTTAGCTGTTTGTGCAAAGGTAAAAAATAGCACAAGCTAGATGTGCAATTTGCAACAGAACCTGCGCCGCCTTAGAGAATTTGGGAACAATTCCTGAACATTCGGGCTCGATATAGTCAAAATTTAGATTTCAATAAAAACAAATTCAATTTATTTAAATTAATTTAATTTAATTATCCAATAAATTATAATAATTTAATTTAATTATTAAATTTTTTTTAATTAAAATTTGTATTTTTTAATTTTAAATTTAGATTTTAATGAAAAAAAGTATAATTGATTTATATTAATTTAATGCAGTTATCTAATAAATTATAATAATTTAAATTAATTATCTAATAAATGATACAAATTTAATTAAATTATTTAAAATTTGAAAATTTTGTAAAACACCCAGTCTCAACACACTCTAAATTGGGATTTTAATAAAAAAAAATTTAAATTTATTTGAATTAATTTAATTTAATTATCCAATAAATTATAACAATTTAATTAAATTAATAAAATTTTTTTAATAAAATTTTTATTTTTTAATTTTAAATTTAGATATTAATAACAAAAAGTACAGTTTATTTACATTAATTTAATTTAATTATCTAATAAATTATACTAATTTAATTTAATCACTTAAAATTAAAAATTTTACTAATTAAAATGTTTGTTTTTTTAATTTTAAAATTAGATTTTAATAAAAAAATTTAGTTTATTTAAATTAATTAAATTTAGTTATCCAATAAATTATAATAATTTAATTTAAATATTGAAATTTTTTTTAATTAAAATTTTTATTTTTTAATTTTAAATTTAGATTTTAATAAAAAAAGTATAATTCATTTACATTAATTTAATTTTATTATCTAATAAATTATAATAATTTAATTTAATTATTTAAAATTTGAAAAGTTTGTAAAACACAGGAGTCTCGACACAGTCTAAATTGGGATTTTAATAAAAAAAAATTTAAATTTATTTATTTAATTTAATTATCTAAACATTATAACAATTTCATTTATTTATTTAAAAATTTTAAATTTATTTGAATTTAAAATTTTGAAAAAGTTAAGAATTTAAATTAATTTAATTTATTCAAATTAATTTTTTTCAAATTTGAACATATTAAATTAATATTTTAATTTTTGAAATTTTTCAATTCAAATAAATTTTTCAATTCAGATAAATTTTAAAATTAAAAAAAAATTCTAGTTGTAAATTAAATTTTTCAAAATTTTTTGTAAGTTTATAATTAAATTTATTCAAATTTAAAAATTTTTTAAAGTCAAAGTTCACAACAATTCTGTCATACCCTGCGTTAAATATCTCTAGCTCTAAGAATTACCGACAAGTTTTGAAAATTTATTCGTTCCTTAATTCATTTTAGTAAATTTTGTATGCAAATTTAGTTCTTTTTATTACAAAAACCATATAAATTCAAGGTTTAAACAAAACGTAAATTTACACGGGACTCAAAAAATTTCCCTTAAAGGTTAACTAAATTCAAAACGAAACATTTTGAGAGTGTAGTTTAAGCCTATTTAATTTTGGGCTAATAAGCTGCAAATTAACAAAAAATTTCAATTTTTAATCAAAGTTTTTAGGGAAACTTCAAGAATGCAGTTGTATACCCTATTAAATTTTAAGATAATAAAGTGTCAAAAGATTCACAAATCACCTGGATTTTTCACATTTTTTTTTACTCGTGCTCTGGAGCATTTTGCCCAAATAACATATGTTCGCATTTTTTATATGGAAACCTTTCACCATCGTCACCAAAAAAAGTTAATAAAAAATCAACCCGATTTTTACGTCACTTGAAACTTGCACATATCCGAAATTTTTCTAAAAATTCTGATTAACAAATATAAAATTTTTGATGAAAATTTGTTAATTCCTTTTTCACTTGAAACTCAGAGTCATATGTTTTCAATAATCATAAGTCTCTACACTATAGTTATATAAGCCTGCGTATTTTATGTAAGCAGACATAGAAGTTCAAGATGAAATCTTTACATGTCTTTGAATGGCATTTAAATTATTAACCTGTCTCTGGCAGCTCGCAAATTTAAAACGAAATATTCCGTGGCTTGGATGATAATCTGTCTCATAAGTAAGTGGCGTATAATGTGTGGTCATATATAAACTCGTTACATATCATCGGTAATGGCAAACTTATATGCTTATAGGGCTACCGGGAAAAAGAAGTATCGGGTATTTTTAGCTGTATGGCAACTATCGATATCGATAACTATGGTTTGACAGCTGAGAATGACAAACTGACTTGAAATTTCTTTTCAGTAAGATTTGGTAAATCATCATGAATCGTTTAACACCAGAACAACGCTTCCAAATTGTGGAAACTTACTTTGAAAACATACAAATAAATAAATCTTTTCGCGAAGTGCATAGAACGAAGTGTTGAAGATGCCGCAAAAATGTCAATTCATCATCTTTCTCAACTTGTTGGCCTTTGAATTTCGACTACATATGTGCAAAATTTTACATAAGAATATTGGCTCACGTGCCTATGAAATACAACTCACGCAAGATTTGAAGGCAAATGGCCATCGTGTGCCTCACATTTTTGCTGATTGGGCACATTTAGGTTTATTATTCAGATTTATTGAAAAAAATAGTAAAAAGTTAGTCCGATCGAATGGCCTATATACATCTACCTACACATCTGCACGTATGCCGAATATCATATCCAAAAATTAATGCCATGAAATTATCTACCAGATTACAATAAACAAAAATTCATTTCAACAATATTTCATTTTTGTATTATCATTTTAAATTCCAAAGCTCGTAAGAAACACTCTTTACTTGAGGACATTTGTATTAAAGTCATTTCTGAATAATTTGGTTCGACGAATGACGCGATGTTCAAAATTTAAGAGACTAATTTTTGAGATTTTGATCGGCCAAATATTTACAATACGCCAAATTTTGGACAAGACCCACGAAAGAAGAATCGAAACACACCATCTTTTCGTCGACTTCAAAGCTGCATTCGACAGTACGAAAAAGAGTTTCCTGTATGCCGCTATGACCGAATTTGGTATCCCCGCAAAACTAATACGGCTATGCAAGATGTCTTTGCTCAACACCAGCAGCGCTGTCAGAATTGGGAAGGACCTCTCCGAGCCGTTCGATACCAAATGAGGTTTCAGACAGGGTGACTCGCTGTCGTGTGACTTCTTTAACCTGACGTTGGAGAGGATCGTACGAGCCGCAGAACTTAATCGCTCAGGTACAATTTTTTATAAGAGCCTACAATTGTTGGCGTATGCGGATGATATCGATATCAGCGGCCTTAACAACCGCGCTGTTAGTTCTGCCTTCTCCAAACTGGATAAAGAGGCAAAGCGAATGGGTCTGGTGGTGAACGAGGACAAAACGAAGTATCCCCTGTCATCAAACAAACAGTCGGCGCACTCGCGTATCGGCACCCACGTCACTATTGACAGTTATGATTTCGAGGTTGTAAAAAACTTCGTATATTTAGGAACCAGCATTAATACCGATAACCATGTCAGCCTTGAAATCCAACGTGGAATCTCTCTTGCCAACAAGTGCTACTTTGGACTAAGTAGGCAATTGAGCAGTAAAGTCCTCTCTCGACGAACAAAACTAACACTCTACAAGACTCTCATCAGGCCCGTCTTAACGTATGGCGCAGAAGCTTGGACGATGACAACATCCCATGAAGCGACGCTTGGAGTGTACGAGAGAAAGATTCTGTGTAAGATTTTTGGACCTTTGCACGTTGGCAACGGCGAATATCGCAGGCGATGGAACGATGAGATGTATGAGCTTTACGACGACATAGACATAGCGCAGCGAATAAAGATCCACCGCGAAAGCGGTTATTGCGCCAACTAAGAAGAAGAAGAATGTTTGAGATATAGGTACGTTGTTAAACAATGCTTAAAAGATATTTTTCCCACCCGTTTTCATGTTGTTTCAGTGGTTGGATTTTTTTTTCTGTTTTTAGTGTATATGTATATATAATTGATGCGTAGGTACTCCCTTTTTTGGGTGTTTGGCCGAGCTCCTCCTCCTATTTGTGGCGTGCGTCTTGATGTTGGGAGGGACCTACAGTTTTAAGCCGATTCCGATCGGCAAATATTTTTTATGAGGAGCTTTTTCATGGCAGAAATACACTCGGAGGTTTGCCATTGCCTGCCGAGGGGCAACTGCTATTAGAAAAATGTTTTTCTTAATTTGGTGTTTCACCGAGATTGGAACCTACTTTCTCTCTCAGAATTCCGAATGGTAGTCGCGTACCAATCCATTCGGCTACGGCGGCGGTATATCAATTACAAAATAATAATAAATATAATTTCCATGAATTTAGTTTACTCACAATATTTGTAATGAAACTCTATACTGCACTCTACGAGTATGCAATACTTCTCACTGCAGGAAAGTTTGAAAAGCCTGTGAAAATATTTACTTCACTCAGCTGATACGCCAATGGAAAATTGCATTGATTTCTTTATTTTAATTCTTCTAACTTCATAAAAAAAGGGAACTCTATCATTAAGGCAGCTGATTAGGCAAGTCAACCCACTTTTTTAATCAGCACAAACTAAAGCGCATTTTTCTATACTTATAGAGTGCACTCTTAAAAGAATAAAAGCGTTTTTTATGTCTGGAAAACAAGTATATTTGTTTACTCGACCTTATCAAATTCTCAAAAATTTTCTACTTGGCTATCTGGATTGCAAAGAAATAAATCAATTATATCAAAAACAAAGGCTTCGAAAATGTAGCCACCTTAAAAAGACTAGCTGTAATCTGAGTTGATTACACAGGCTTGTAGAAATTGTGCATCAAGAAGAGTTTCTTATTTTATCGAAACGTTCTTTTTGACATAATTAAGGTATAAAAAAGCAAGTCAACGCTCTCATTGCAGCATTATTCAACAAGAAACTTTAGTTTAAGGTATACCTTAACTTATATTTTAACGACTACTTTAACTTAAACTTTAATGTACGCTTTATCATATAACTCAACGTATACTTTAACGTATACTTTAAGTTATAACTTGGGTTATACCTTAATGTAAATCTTAACGCCTTCTTTAATTTCATCAACCATTCAACCTCTGGGACCGGAACAACTTTTTTGTCTTAGTTGGCTAAGTCTTAGAGCCAAATAACTGAGTGAATATACTAAGAGTAAGGCTGCTACACTGGCGTGACTACCATCCGGCAGGGCCTGGTCTTGAAACTCACTATGGGCAGGAAACACCAAATCATAGAAAGGTTTTCGCTAATAGCGACAGATAATGGCAAACCTCCGAGTTTATTTCTGCCCTAGAAATTCTCTTAAAATCATTTTCCTTTCGAAAGCAGCATAAAATTGCAGGTCCGTCAATTTATGGAGGGACTCATTGAAGATCATCAAACCCATCACAGCACAAATTCGAGGAAGCGGTCGACCAAACATCCAAAACAGGATGTAAGAGCCAATTAAATATAATATAATCAGAGCAATGTAGGTATTGACGTGTGAATAAGCAGCCCTGATTGAGTCGGACGACCTTAGACTACTCACAGGTAACCACACCATTCATAATCGAAGCATTTACATCTACGTCAGATGGTTCCGCGAAGACAGAATACTTCTGAAGCTTGGAGGCTTCTCAATACATTTAATATGAATCTCCCTCATTTGCTGGAGCTGAACCAATATTAGAGAATAAAAATAGCGAATCTTATGACTGTTAGGAATGCGGCTTCCAAGAAGTAGAGGGAGCTACAATTAGTCTTTTAGTCCATAGTTTTCTCTGTTCCTATCAGTCATTTTTTTTTATTTCTCATCATGTATAAATTAAATCGAGTCATACGGCCAATACGACGGATAAAAGATGGTGTTACACCTCTAACGAAGCCTTTTGACAGTTTCTGCAATGGTTTCAACGATTCCATTCTGCTAATATGGAAATCGAGGTTAAGACACGTTCTGGTAGACCTTCTTATTCTTCTTCTTCATTGATTATGTCCCGTTTTACTGGGGATCAGCTAGTTCCTAATTGCCAAATTTTTCGATCTTGTCTCGTCTCGCTCTTTAAGGGGTTACATATGTCTAGTAGCGCCAAAAATGTCCTAAAAGAAAAACTGTTTTTAGAAGGGATAAGAATAGAAATAAATATAAGAAATTGTATGCCTGGTTTATTTGTACTTAAACTTTATAAAAAAAAGTATCTCAATTTTTCTTTACAAAAATTAGTATATAAAAAATCACGTGACCCAGGGTACAATGAAAAAAAAGTTGCACTACGGTCTGCATCATTTCTCCTTGAAATGTTGATGCATCTGTAAAAAGTAAAAAAATTCCTGTAAAATAAAGTTTTACTTATAGTCAGTTGAGCCGGATTTTCAAATTTCGAAAAATTTTGCAACTTACGGCATTTAAAACAAAAGTGTGAATTTTATGTCATAAATGTCACACTTTTATTATATAAAACCGCATCCAAAAATATTAAAAACTGTAAGAGTTATGGTGCAGACCGTGCCGGAAAAAGTAGATTCGAGAAAAATGAAACTTTCAAGTGCATTTCGCTCGTAGTCAAACTCGTGCATCAAACGCTCGTCGGGCAGTTACATTTTCTACCATAACTTTGTATCTATGGGGAATTTTTACAATCGACTTTCACAGAAATACGCCTAAAACTATAAAAAATATTAATCTGTAAAAAAAAATGCGCTCGTCTGATGTCGCCTTCGATCTGCTTCGTTTATGTACTTTACATATGATGGGGTAGCATTTTTATTTCTACTGTCGGAAGTTTTCTTTCGTGTGGCATTTTTAGACCCACGTTCAGGTAGATCAAAGCATTAAAAATGTTAATAAATAACGTAAATCCTTGAGTCGGATCAGCATGTCAACAAGCACGTCAAGGAACTAAAGATTAGTTACAAAGGCAATTGGAAAAAAATACGAGCCGGCTGTTCTCAGAAAGAATTTCGATATTTAATGATGGCCCATTAATGAAACGCATTAAAGTTGACATTTCCAAAGCGGGTGATAACCGATGGTGAAGAAATAGCTGCATATGCTCAGCCTAAAGAGATTGTGATCAAATCATTGGGCACCAGCCTAAATGGTGGCCAAGTCTGGGATGACGACCAATTAGGTTTTGCTATGTGTTTGGTGGTATTACAAAGGAAGCCAGTATAAGTTAATCTCATCGAGTTGAACACTTAATGCGGGCCTCTGCTATTAACAGCTGACCAGTTTAAGGATATTTCCATGTTTTCAACTTTGAGAATCTACTAAGCAAAAGTCTAAACAATTATTATATTTTTTAAGGTCCGTTTCTGAATGTTTTTTCTCTTTTTATCCAACGTTGACACTGAGGTAATTAGGATTATATTTTATAATTCAGATCTAGTATTTGTTCTTATTCTTTTTTTTATTTACATTTTCTATACATTTTGAAGGCATTTTCATAATTCCGCAATTAAACAAAAATTCATTCCTATTATTTAAAATAAAGAAGTATTTGGATAAACCAAAAAGTGTATAGCTTAGAAATTTTAACAATTCGAAAATCATACCATATCATCATAATGAAGCTGCCCAAGAAAAGCGACTACGGCAACTGACGAGGAATAACCCTACTTAATATCATCTACAAAATTGTAGGCGTAACCATACAAAAGAGGTTCAAAGATATCGAACGCTCCTCACAAACTCACGGACATGCAAACGAAGGTGAGCAAACCAGTCGCGCTGGCACGCACTGTCGGACTGGAGGTCAACATAGCCAAGACCAAGGCCAAGAGAGTTAACCACAATAACGCAAGGCAGATATTGGTTGACGGATGCCCGATGAAATTCGTCGAAAGCTTCGGCTACCTCAGCTGCATCTTCACGGCAGATGGTGGAGCAGATGAAGATGTCAGCTGCAGGCTAAACAAAGCAAGGACGGCATTCGGGCGAATGCATACGGTATGGGGGAGTTCGCGATTCTCCAGGCGCACTAAACTACGAATATTCGGCTCATGCGTAAACGCAGTATTATTGTACACAAGCGAAACATGGCTGGTCTCTAACACCAGCACACAGGGACTATAATCCTTCATCAACAAATGCTTCCGCATCATCTGCAGAATATTCTAGTCAAACACCATCAGTAACGACGCACTGTGGAGATTAACAAACGAGGAACCCATCCTTAGGCAAATTAAACGCAGAAAGTGGCGATGGATAGGCCACACATTAAGAAAACCACCAGATAGCATCACGAGACTGACACTGGAACATGCAAGGGAGCAGAGGTCGCGATTGGCCAAAAAACATTTGGAGAAAGTCGATCAATGTTGCGCGAACTAGCAGATGCCGACATCACATGGGCGGTGCAAAAACAACAACAGCACAGAACCGTGTACGATAGAAGAGTCTTGTCGAGGCCCTATGCTCCCGAGAAGAGTGAACAAGGAAAAATTAATAAAAAATGACAAGAGTAGTCATGACGCAATACAAGACAGAACAGTGACAGCAAATTACGCCCAAACAAAATTGCTGGAATCTGAACTGCTAATACGCGAATGTAAATTCCGCCTCTACAAGTCAATAATACTGCCGGTGCTGTCGTACGGCTGCGAGTGCTGGACAATGACAAGCAATGACGAAATAAGCTGAAGTGCGTTCGAGCAAAAGTGCTCCGAAGGGTGTTTCGCCCCATGCGCTACAACGATGGAAAATACCAAAAACACTACTTTTGGCGCTACTTACTCCAATACTTAAGCCGAGGAGAAAATGTCGTTAAAGACATTAAATCCCAAAGGCTTTGATAGTTAGGATGCACTGCGCGCATGGAGGACAGCCGCCCTCAAAAACCCTTTTTAACAATTAACTCTCTAACAACCCCGGGTCCGGTAACCTGGCTTACCTAAGTCATAGACGACCGGAAAAAGTTACGAGTTTAGAGCTGCAGGTCTATTGCTATGAATCGTGCAGATTCGAAGAGAATTATGGACGAAGTTAAAGCTCACCCTGAGCTGTAATTGCTACTTGAATAGGATGATGATATCATCCATCTGAAATGAACTTAACACCTAAAGTTCCAAAAGTAAAGGAAGTAAATTACGAGTCGTAATTGAAGTTTGTTCCTGTATTAGTGCATTTAAATGCATTTTCAGTTTTTAACAGTCAAATAAAAATTTTAAGCAAAGCCCCTTCACTTTTCCAAAGTCTAGTGACAAATACATAGAAAATTATGCATGCACGAGATTTATGAAGATTATGAAAAAAATTATAACTGTAATAAATTACCATTACCCTAAAAATCTATCTGTTAAAGTTGCCCACATTTTTCCATTAAACAACTGCGCATTTCGTCGAAATATTTAACACATTTAACCAAGTAGTAAATACGAACATAATAGCTCTAAGTTAAACACACATAGCAGGGCATACTAACACTAAAACATACACACACACACATGTCAAAAAAAATCACTTTACCGCGCCACCGCCCAATGCAAACGTTTTGTTGTGGTTTTAGCGATCACAGCAACGATTGCTATGATACGCGTCGCTGGCGAGTGAAACAAACAAAACAAAGCAAAAACATAACAGTAAAATAAAGGACAATAGCAATAAAAGCATGTATATTAGATACTACTGTATGTACACAATAAAATGGGTTGAATATTACAGCTGGTAAAGGCAAAGGTGTAGCATACATGCAGGCGCAAAAGTAGCAGCAGTACAAATCAAACAACAGCTGTGTGGTGTAGTTGCGAATACAACTTAGTTTATCGACTTCGAGAAGAAAGAAAAACTTTACTGTCGTGCAGTAAACTCAAGTAAAGTGAACAAGTGAACCAAAGTGACGCTGAAGAGCGCAGGAGGAGCATGCAATTAAAATAGAATTATTTTATTGCTTACCACTGCGGTTACAGTGGGCAGTGGGCAGTGGGCAGTGCGCGTAGTTCGATAACCTTTCGAAGGTTCGATATAAAGCAACGACATTGAAATGCCGAAAAGCCATATGTGATTCACGAATTGCGTGGTGCCGATGAAAAAGAAGAAAAAACAACAAAGAAAAACAAAAGCATTTATCGATTTTTTAGCTAGCATCTGTTTGTGTTAATAAAACAACGAAACGAAAAATACTTAGTACTAGTATAAGTGCGATTATTGTTGTTGTATATGCACACATACTATAATATATAAAAGGCAGCGTCTGCTCTCGTCTGTCTTTATGTAGGTGTGCGCCCGCTTTTGTGCATGTGTAAGCCAAAGTATTTACTAGGAATTAATTCACGAAAGCGGATTACAATATTTTCGATGCATTTTTAAAAATGAAAATTAACAAAAGCTCTCAAGCTTTTCAGAGCAGCACATAAAAATTGAATATTCAAAACTTTTCAGCTTTTGCAATCACACATTTTTTCTTCGCCAAACACTTAACCAGATTTTTCTCTCATCTTCCATTTGTATGTATGTAAATATTTTTTTTTACATTTTCCAATACCAACAAAATTGACTTTTCACTTAATGCATAATCACGCCTTGCGCTCATCGAAATCATCGCTTCAACTGGCACTTTTTATTCCTTACTTTGAAGCCGTTTAAATCAGCTGTATATACACAAAAACGCTAGGAATGCATGAGTATTCTTTTTTTCACCTTAATATACATATTTGCATCAATCGCTTTTTAAACGAAAGTTTCACATATTTAAAAAAAAAATTCTCAAGCAAAAATAAGCCAAATTAATTAATGAGTCCTTTTGAAATGCTGCCACGTAAAGAGTTTCCTACCCGGCGTACCAATTTGCTACGTGGCCCAAATTTAAGTTTAAGGTAATTAAGGCAATATTTTAAAACATAAGTTGGGGGTTATGACTTTATTTCAATTCCAATTTTGCTGTAAAAAACTTGTTATGATGTTTTATTTATTTTTTCAAATAAGTAAGTAAGTAAATAAGCTGTAAAAAAAAAATGTATAGATTTTTATTTTCATTTTCTTGGTTCAAATTTTGCTGATTTGATTTTTAACCTTTATCTGATCTTTTTAAATGACAAAACAAATGTTTTTTGGCAAGAAAGTTACTTTAAGTTTACTTTTTGTAAGCGACGCACTTTTTTATGGCTGGTTAGTGAAATACATAAAAAAAAATAAATAATTGGCGCGTACACTTCTGTTAGGTGTTTGGCCGAGCTCCTCCTCCTATTTGTGGTGTGCGTCTTGATGTTGTTCCACAAATGGAGGGACCTACAGTTTCAAGCCGACTCCGAACGGCAGATATTTTTTTATGAGGAGCTTTTTCATGGCAGAAATACACTCGGAGGTTTGCCATTGCCTGCCGAGGGGTGACCGCTATTAGAAAAATGTTTTTATTAATTTTGCTTTCACCGAGATTCGAACCAACGACTTCTCTGTGAATTCCGAATGGTAATCACGCACCAACCCATTCGGCTACGGCGGCCGGAGTGAAACACATAGATTAAGTAAAACCAGAAAAAATAAGATAGGCGGGCCAAAATATTTACCAAATGAAGCGAACTCTTCTAAATGAAAGTGGTGATTATCAGATGCAGCCCCTCTGATATTAAATATAAAATGTTAGGTCAAAAGAGTCTGGTCTATGGTAGTGGATAGATGGTAAGAAAAATACTCCCTAGACTAAGCATAAAAGGTCTTTTCAAAGTGACATCTAGCCGTCAGTATTAAATTACTCCTAAACGGTACTTTCCTTCTACAACATATCGGAGAATACGTGATTTTTTTTGGTAGAATAATCGTCTCAATGAGTTTACAATTCAAAGGTTGGTGAAAAAACTAAAAAAAACTGGTTCTACTGAGGATAAAAAAAATGACTTTCCAACCAAAAACTGTACGTTCTGTTGAGAATATTTCTTCTGTAGCGCCAAGTGTTGCTAAACAACCTTCAATATCGAATTTTCGACGTTCTCAATGATTAAGCATTCACGAATCGACTGTTTGGCGGATTTTGCATACGGATTTGTATTTGCACCTTTATAAAATTCAATTAACACAAGAATTCAAGCCAATAGAACATTATCAGAAACTTCATGAATTGGTTCTTTGAACACGATGGAGAAAAGAGAACCCTCAAATAAATTTCAGCAAAATCTTTACATCCTCTAAAATACTGTTTGGTGTGGATTTGGGGCTGGTGGAATAATGGGATCGTTTTTGTTCGAAGATGAGAATGAAAGAGTTGTTACTGTCAATGGATATCGCTATAGAGACAAATGATTGAAGATTTTTGGCAGTCTAAGCTTGAAGGAATAGACATAGACGATCTTTATTTTGATCAGAATGCAGCCAGAAGTCACATAACATGGGAAAACATTGTACTTATATTGCGATCTAAGTTTCCCGGTCGATTATTTTCGCACAATGGTGACATGACTTACTCAATCAAACTACTATTTGTGGGGTTTTTTTGAAAAGTAAAGTCTATGTGAATAAGCCAGTAAATATTTTAGAGCTGAAAAACAACATTTGGATTGAGATTGCTGAATTCAATGCGATAATATGTGAGCAAGTGCTTGAAAATTTTAATTATCGTATGACAGCCTGTGAACTTGCTCATGGTGGTCATTTTGATGTCATTTTTCACATAGCATTGTTGAGAGCCGTATTTTGAAGAAAAACAGTTAAACCAAAAGAATTTGATATTGTATGTGTTTTATTTTAAAACAACAACTAGGAGCGTCTTTTGAAAAACTTTTTATAACTGATGACTTTGCAAATATGAGCCCGTTTGGCATTAAGGAAAACGGTATGATTTGGAAGTTGTTGTGTCAATTAACATACTAGACTACATAACCCACTTGTTAGTCGGAAAATAATTTTTAAATTAAGTTCTTCTTGCAACGCTCGCACAGTTTTCAGAGAAACTCCTTAAGGAGATATTCTTTCTCCTCTTCTGTGGAACATGGCCGTCAACGATCTGCTTTTGATGCTCGCTGGTCAGGGCTGTAAAGTAATTGCTTACGCAGATGCCGTAATAGTTGCCCCATGTGGCGCCCTCACATATCTTTCAAATCAAAGAGCTCTCGAGGAGGCCTGTCATAATAAGCGGCCAGGATGACCTATAAATAGCGGTTTAGGTGTGAATACTAAGAAAACATTTATTTATTTAGTGCTGTACTTATGGAAATATAAAATTTCATTATTTGTAAAACCATCATTAAATTTAGTAAAGCTAGAAGTAGAAGAGAGCCCCAAATATTTAGGTACAATTATCGACAACGAGCTAAATTGGAAAGCTACTGTAGCTCTGTTTCAATGCAAAAAGACTATAGGACGTAGAGTCTTTCTCTGAAGAACACTCAGTGGCTGTATATGACCGTTATCAGATCCATCCGCTTTTACGGTATTATAAGCTGGTGAACAGCACTTGACAAGAGCACAATTAGAAAAGAGCTTCAGGAAGTTCAACGTATGGCGCTTATATGTATCAGCGGTGCTCTTGGGACCACACCTTCTAATGCTCTAAATGATCTTTTCTTCTTAGATTTCTCTAGACTCGGTTGGTAAGCAGAATGCAGGTAATACTGATGCTCGACTTTCCGCAACTACTCAATGGCGCGATTTAGGTGTTGGACACTCGGCCATAGCACTCGGCCTGGGTCCAACCAATCCAGTTGACTATTGTTTGAATGTACCATATTTTAAAAGGTTATATAGCTCTAGAATTACAGCTGGATGTGAGTGGACAGTAATTGAGACAAAGTTTCGCAGCTAAGCCTCTTTGTTTGCAATAGATGGTGGTTGGACACCGCTAACAACATTCGGGTGTCGGGAGTGTAAGAAGGTGTTGAAAGACTCTCTGTAAATTTCGTTTAGAGTCCGTCTATATGCTGTCCGACCCAGTAGTTGCAGCCGTGTTTGCTTCTGGATCTCGGCGGTGCAGTCGTTGCAAGCTGAGCATTTTTGCTGTGCTCCTTGACCGCATGAACAAGTAACCTATGGCTGTCATGATAGCAGTATTTTGATATGTCTGGAGCTTTGTCCACTGCGAATCATTAATACCATGCGACCAGCCGGGTGCAGCGTAATTTAGTGCCGATCGACTAATCGCTTTAAATGTTTCCAGCAACATTCCTTGGTCTTTGCTTTCGGCTACCAACTTAAGGTCCTTTTTGCAGTTGTGTACCTTAGTGGCAATTGCGGTCGTGTGCGCCAAGAAGGAGAGCAAACTATCAAAAGTGGCGTCCAAAACTTTGGAGTTGTTAACGGTCGGTATTGGTGTGTCTTCGACTTTCACCTTTAACCGCAGTTTGACATCCTTCTTCCAGTTGGTAAAGCGAGTAGCCGTGGATTTAGTGGGAAAGCTGGAGATTTCTCGCAGTGAAAAAACGAGAAAAGCTGGGGAGAGAAACGTTCACTTTGGTTTACAAATTATTGATGTCATACCCGGGCGCCATTATCGAACAATCGTCAGCATTCGAGATCAGTGAAATCAACCTCAATTTTACTTGATTTTTCATCTCGTCATATTTCACCTCATATGCACTGAATAGTCTTTAAAATTGAATACCTCGAAAATGCAAAAATTATTAGGTGGGCAACTAAGTTTCCGTCTACGAGTTAAAACCAAGGGATATTAAACGTCGTTTTTTCGCCTGGGAACAACTGCTCCAGCGGCAAAAACGGAAGAGTTTTCTTCATCGCATCGTGACGGGGGATGAAAAATGGATTCATTACAGCAATCCAAAGAAAAGAAAGTCATGGGATCATTCTTCTACGTTGTCGCCTCCGCCGAATATTCTCGCTGCGCTATGTATTTGGTGGGACCAAGTTGGGGTTATTTATTATGAACGGGCAAAACCAAGCGAAACCATCACTGGGAGTCGGTATCGACTTCAATTGATGCGAATAAGCCGAGGAATGCACGAGAAGCGGCCGCAATACGCGGAGAGGTATGAAAAAATGATTCTAGAGCATGACAACACTCGGTCTCACGTTGCCAAACCCGTTAAAACCTACATGGAAACACTGAAATGGGAAATCATACCCCACCCGCCATATTCTCCACATATTGCGGTATCCGATTATCACCTGTTCCGATCAATGGCACATGGTCTGACCAGTTCCATTCATATGAAGGCGTCAAAAAATGGCTTGATCCGTGGATAGCCTCAAAAGATGAACAGTTTTACCGCGACGGTATGCGAGATCTACCAGAAAGATGGGAAAAAGTAGTAGCCAGCGATGGGCAATACGTTCATTCATGATTCAGTTGTAACTATTTTTTCCGAATAAAGTTGCATTTTCATAAAAAACAGCGAGAACTTAGTTGCGCACCATACCTAAATAGTAATATCCTTAAGAATATAGGACGACTTTCGCGGTAGCCCGTATACAAGTACACATAATTAAGTCATTTTCTAATAGTCGCAATATTTTTCATAGTACATTTTAGTCGTTTTTGAAGTGAAACTTCTTAGGCGTCGATGGGCGAGCAAGAATGGAGAGTAAAATTTCAAGGCCATGCAACGTTTTGGGCATTTTCGTTCCGCGAGAGAGAAAAAAGATGAGAATGTAGAGGAGCAAGAGAGAGATATAGCTTATATATATGTATATATATATATATATGTGGCAACCACTTGTCATGTTGTCGGCGTTGGATCCCTAAATGCAACTCTGTCAAACAGCTGATTATCTTACATTACTTTTTTTCCATTCCTGGACCCTGGACGCGACACACGTGTTTTGCTACAATTGGTGACCCCGACGAGGAAAAAATTAATGTCGCTAAACGATAGCCATATAGTTTCTGCCGGCCGGTCCTCAGACGCATATTCTTTGGATGTTCCAGGCTCTACTCCTCGATTGCCATTACCAACGATGACCGAAGACAACATTGAGGCTTATTTTTATTCCTTGGATTTTTGGTTCGACGCTTCTTCTGTTACCAACGATGCAAGAAAATTCAACATCGTTCTTGCTAGCGTTCCACCTACCAAATTAATGGAGCTTCGTCCCATAATAGATGGTCAACCGGCGAACGCAAAATATAAATACATTCAAGAAAAACTCATCGAACATTTTTCCGACAGTCAACAACGACGACTTCAGCGAGTGCTTAAAGATATGGTTCTGGGCGACCGGCGCCCCAGTGAGCTGTTCAATATTATGAAGCAAGCAGCTGGAACAACGTTGAGCGACAGCGTTTTGTATGATTTATGGGTGAGCAGACTTCCTCCTTATGTTCAAGCTGCAATTATTGCCACGAACGTTGCTATTACAGAAAAAATTAAGATCGCTGACTCCATTATTGAAACTATCGGAATGCGAGATAGTCAGTTGCACGAGGTATCTGCAGTTAGTGAGGTTTCTAACCTCAAACTTGAGATAGCGGAACTAGCGAAACAGGTACAAAGTCTTTTAAGTAGCAAGGAGCATCGCTTTCGTCCACGCTCAAGGTCTAGGTCACGTGGGCCCTATACAGATTCAAGTAAAGCAAATAAAATTGTGTGTTGGTATCATAATAAATTTGGCGAGAAGGCAACTAAGTGCCGAGAGCCATGCAATTTTTCATCGACGAAAAAATCATTATAGGTCCGCTCGGCTGCCGCGGTTTCAGATTTAGGCAAGCAGTCTGAAGCCGCAAAAACACACCGGTTGCGCATATATGATACGTCAGCAAATATGCATTTTTTAATAGATACCGGTGCTGACGTCTCAGTTATACCAAAGTGCGCTAACGCAGCTCGAGCCTCACCAAACGGTACAAAATTGTTTGCCGCAAATGGCTCGCCTATCTCAGTATTTGGCGAGGCCATTCTCAAACTTAATCTTAACCTATGACGCGAATTTTTATGGAACTTTCTTATTGCTGACGTTTCCCAAGCGATTATTGGGGCTGATTTTTTAGCTCATTTCGAACTATTAGTCGATCTAAAAAAACGGTGTCTGCTCGATCGCAAAACAGAATTAAGGTCGATTTGCGAAATTGACAGCGTTTGCACATCCAGCATTAAAACTTTCAACGCGGACATTTGTTTCTCAAACATTATCGAAGAGTACAGAGATATCACCCGCTCACTTCCTCTAACTGCAACAACAAAATCGACCATAGAACATCGAATAATCACTACCGGACAACCTGTCTACGCACGACCGCGACGCCTTTCGCCCGAAAAATTGTTAGCTGCTAAAGCTGAGTTTGACGCACTACTAAAACTGGGAATTTGTCGTCCCTCCAGCAGCAACTGGGCGAGCCCTTTGCATATGGTGCGTAAGTCAGATGGTACGTGGAGGCCATGTGGTGATTATCGGGCCTTAAACGCGATAACGATTCCCGATCGATACCCGCTGCCCTTCCTACAGGATTTTTCGAATATTTTGGCCGGCAAATGCATTTTTTCTAAAATCGATTTAAAAAAAGCTTTTCACTAGGTGCGGATAAGTGAGGACGACATAGGCAAAACAGCAATCCTCTGCCACAACGCTAGCCAGTGGACTTCGTATTTACCTCTCATTTTATTAGGTTTACGATGTACATACAAAAACGACTTGGGTGCAACTCCGGCGGATCTTGTATATGGCGAAAATCTAAGGCTTCCTTCCGAGTTCTTCACAGATACCACTCCAGTAAGCAGCGAAACGGATATGGTCAAGCAACTTCGTAATTGTATGAGAGAACTGCGTCCTGTCGACACAGCTTGGCATTCAAAGCAAAAAGTGTTTGTTCACTCTGGATTAAAAACATGCGAGCAAGTTTTCATTCGCGACGATCAAATACGACCATCGTTATCACCTCCATACAAAGGGCCATACAAAGTTATTCAACGACTTCCTAAGTATTTCCTTGTAAAATTAAACAATAGCGAGGTTAAGGTTTCAATTGATCGCTTGAAGCCTGCCTTCATCGCTACTCCGGAAAGTGTCTAGGAGGGGAGTATTGTGGCAACCACTTGTCATGTTGTCGGCGTTGGATCCCTAAATGCAACTCTGTCTTACATTACTTTTTTTCCATTCCTGGACCCTGGACGCGACACACGTGTTTTGCTACATATATATTGTGGTTGCTAATTTCTAGTGAAAAAAACACTGCCTACTTTTTGGTGCTTGTTTGTTGGTGCAAACTTGTAGGAAATATATTTTTGGTGCCCACTTTTTGGCGTTATATTTCATTTGTTCCTACTGTTTGGGGCGTTTTTTGATCCGAATTTTTTTGGCGTTTTTTTTTTGGTGCCAACTTTGTGGCGCTTATTTCCCTTTCCTGGCTAGTGCTTGTGCGTACTATAAAGTATATTCTTTCCAGTTTCTGATTTATATGTAATTTGTGCTGTTGCTGCGGTTCTGGAATAGCTACGCTCTTGCGGGTGATAAACGCTCGGAGTAGTGCGCGTTGTTGCCACGGTTTGTGTCCGGGTTTACCTACACCGGTGGACCCTTCTCCGTTTTTTGTAAATTTTGTCTATTTGTATTCTTTGCAAATGTTGTGAATTTTTTTAGATATATATTCTTTCTCTCTCTCTCTCTCACTCTCTCTCGGGTCTCTCCCCCTTTCTTTGTCTGCCTTGAAAGTTTCACTTCTGTTATGTGTACTACGCTACACGAACTTTTTTTTAATAAAAATAGAGTTCATTTTTTACCAAAAACTTAATAAATTAAAATTACAAACTTTGTAAAAAATTCACTAAAATTTTACAATTGAATTTTAATTTTCAACTTTGTAATCAGAATCCTTAGGACACTTTTGCGTATGTAGTAGTGTAGTACATGAAATTTTAGGGTAATAAAGTGAAAGTTTGAAGTGGCACAAAAATGCGTATTACAGTCGAAAGTTTTAAAAAAGTCAGAGAAATATTTATTTTAGTTGTTTACAAATATAAAGGGAGCCGAAGTTTGTGGGTGCCCTGTTTTGTCGAGCCAGACAACGACCTCGATTATGCAGCGGCATATTCATCTACGAAAGCGATTGCCAAATTGCTTGCTACAAACTAGTTCACCATCCTCCGTGTTCCACAGATGTGGCTCTTTGCGACTATTATTTAGTTACATTAGAGAAGCGTTTTATTCAGAGAAAAATGTATATCGAGTGCTGAGCTCACCGTCGAAATAGAGGCCTATTTTGAAAACCAGGATATAGCTACTTTTTAAGGCATCTATCAAAATGTTGGAGGCCAGCTGGGCTGCTTTTAATCCTGTTAATGAAAAAGCAAAAATAATTTTAAGAAAGGAAATGATACTTTCAACTCCAAGTTTGACATTTTTCATTCCGTATAGTATAATTTTGAGCATATTAGTCGTTGGCATTGCTTCTCGATTACTTCCTTTGCAAATTCATAAAAATGCACTAAATTTTTAACATCATTAAAATGTAAATGTGTAACTGAATGCTAAAAGATGTAAGAGATACTTCTCGCAAGCTCTCTAAGCATTAGTTTTTCTAATAATTTGAATAATTTAATTAGATTTTTATTTTATTTTTTGCAGACCTCAGGGCAGCAGCAAAATGGATCGCTATGAGAAGTTAAGTCGGCTTGGCGAGGGTATGATTTTTTTCAGAATTTTCAAAAGCCACTAAAACAATACAATTTTTCTCACAGGTTCCTATGGAGTCGTATACAAATGTCGTGATCGCGAAACAGGCGCCTTGGTAGCAGTCAAACGTTTTGTGGAATCCGAAGATGATCCGGCCATTAGAAAAATAGCTTTACGTGAAATTCGACTGTTAAAGGTGGGTATAGAAATTTATTGACTATTTCCTGAATTATTCTTTACCCACTCCATTATAAGTTCATAGCAAAGTATTTGGCTGGGACCGGAAAGAAATTCGGGTATTTCTTGACTAGCTCCAAGTGCATCATCAACCAGCCGAGGGCCGTAGTTGCCGTTTATCTGTGAGAATAGATGTTTATCTCCATAAAAGTTGTTACATAAATTAACAGCTAATGAGTTGTTTATTCAATAGCAGCTACATGCACTTGAGATTACACACCGTAATTCGGTAACCTAAACTTAAGCTAGAGAAAGAGAAAAAGAAAAAGGGAAAGAGAGAGAGAGAGAGAGAACTCCTCATAGAAGACTCTACCATAGCGGCCGCCGTAGCCGAATGGGTTGGGGCGTGACTAGCATTCGGGAGTGCGTAGGTTCGAATCTCCGTGCATGAACATTAAATAATAGAAAACGTTTTTTCTAATAGCGGTCGCCCCTCGGCAGACAATTGCAAACCTTCGAGTGTATTTCTGCTTGAAAAAGCTCCTCATAAAAAAATCTTTTGCCATTCGGAGTCCGTTTAACACTGTAGGTCCCTCCAACTTCTAGACGTTAGGACACCTAACCAAGCATCTAACCGAAGTGTAAGCGCGAATAGATTATTTATTTTTTGAACGCAATCGAAACCCTTAGTCAGTGTGCGACTTTAACGCCACTAAAAACACCTCAAGTCCGACGGTTCATCCTACAGGGATACCGATTTGGTAATTACGTCTGAAGGGCGCCGTGAGCAATAAGTCAATCGTCAGTTACATTAACCTGCTATTCGTCTTGCTGCATTTTATCCCTACGCCAGTTGTTCATGATCCTGCGTTCGTCTAGCGCCATTCCTTCGCCTCCAATCAATGCTGCGAAGTTCCACGATAATTCGTATTACAAAAGCTTGTGTGGCACTAGCATTTGAGGCACTAGATTATTAGGCGTCAGAAACAGACCAGTTTTGTTTGCTAAGTCGTCGCGCTCTTTAGCGAACCTGCTGCATTAAATTGCCACATATTCGACAGTCTCTCCTTCGTCGAAGCATTCTGGGCAATAAGGACGACAAACATCAACCGTATTACCCAACTTAAAGCTTCTACTCCCTTTCTCTTAAGCGGATGAACCGCACTCATTCCCCCTTTAAACCAGTGTAGGTATGCTTTGATGAACTCTCAGTTCCCAAGAATCCTTTAGTGTCCAGTGCTTCAGTCAAACTTTTACCCGTGCCTCTCAGCTCAATTGCAGTAGGAGCTGCAGCAGTTTGGCCTACGATGTTTACGGACACCACATTTAGCATTTTGCTTTTGCAGCGACTGCGCTAAACGAGATGCCTTCCATTTTGCCAATGACGGTCTGGCAGCCATTCTAAGCAAAAAGTCCCCTATTGATCATTGTCTCAATGTTGGTACTTCAATTTAACTCTATTTCAAATATTAGACACAGGTACCAAGCTTCGTGAAAGTACTTCTGGATCCACATGGGATAATAACCGGCCAGAGGCAATCACTTCTGCAGTTTTCCATAATATTTATAATGTTACAACAACAAAAGGAGCATACTCGTTGACTAAGTGGGAGTTTGTTTAAGTCAATCCCACTAGCTGTCCTAGCTCTTAAATTGAAGCCATTAGGAAAAATGACAATGAACCTATAGTCTATATGAGTAACTCTCTCCCATTAGTTCCTCACGAGAGCTAATGAAAAACGTATTGCTAGCAATAGTATTAGAGATTGGTACAGAAAAATCGCACAGACAAATTATAGGACTCGATAGCAATACAACTATCTTATGCAGCTGCCCATCTACTGCAAATCTTGTCAAATTCCTCCTTCTATATTTCTGCAATGGTCCCAATTTTAACTGCCTCAGACATCGTATTTTTCTTCATAAAGCATAATACTTACTTCACGTTTCACGTGAAATGGCTGTTAATACCCACACAAATTGTATTGCCGTGAAATATGCGTGAAATTTCATATGTATCTCACGGCAAAAGAGTACTCAGTTCACGCCACGAAAACCTCGCGCAACAAGCCAGCATCGTTTTTTACATCAATTTAAAATTTGTTTAAAAACACTTTTCTTACCAAAATTTGCCAATTGCTTCTGGGGAGATACTCATAAATTTGTTTGTTTACATTTTTTCAATTTTCATTCTGACGTTGCTTCTCATTTGACAATCCATGTTGGTGGCAAAATTTCGCGACTGTGAAGTTAGTACTAGCCTTAAAGTAGTGCCTCTATTGCTTATTTCCAAACCTACTTCTTCAAATACCAGTTACTTTTAAAATTCCCATTTCCAAATTCTAGTTTCTAGACCTTTCCAGAGTGCGACTCTAAATATCTCTAGAGCTGAATTGCTTCCAAACTAATTGCATTACTACAAGCTTAGCCAGTAGACTTAGCTTGGTCCAGTAGCTCTGGGATCCAGTAGTTAAAAAACAAACATTCTGAAAAAGTTGTTAACAACAAGCAACCCCTTCTCTAAGTCACTTAAAAATGCAATTCTTATTGGTCATATAAGTGAATAGGAGAGAAAGGGTAAAAAATTTGCATATCTTAAGGCAACTTTGGTTATAAATATTTGATATTTTAATACCTGTAGACTTATATGTTCTTCTCATGCCGATTTTGTCTGAAAAGACTCCTAATGAAATTTTCCGAGGAATAATTTTCTAGAAGATTTTAACCCTCTAGCGGCCTTCTAAGTGCGTTGTTATGCACACTTTTTCGAAAAAGGGTCGAAACGGCAATATTCTGAAGGAGTTAATGGGTTAAAATATTCCACAAAAATATTTCTTGTGAAATTCTACTTCATTTGAGCAAGCTAGGTACTTTGCACATATAGGTGTTTTAAGCGAATTTACACTTTTCCTAACGTACTTTATTTAAAAGCTATTTAGGCCGCCGCCTCGACGCCTAGACTTAAATGTATGGCGCTATGGAGAGACCGGCGGTATGGCCACACGCTAGTCTAAATAGTCACAAACAATAAATGGACTACTCTATTTCTAGACTAACCTTCGACAGCCTTTTCAAGGCAAGCACACCGTCAAGAAGAGACTTGCAAACACGAAGCTCATGGATAAGGGAGAAATTAAATACCTATACAGATGCTTCCAGGCTAGATGATATGGTTGGTTATGGAGGAAATAGAACTTGAACTATCCGTTCGACTCGTATAGTAAACTACTGAAGCGTCTATCAGGCAGAAGCTCCACCTAAACAAGGAGTGGCTACGTATGTATCCTGTAACAAAAACTACAAAGAAATATGTTATCGGATAGCCAAGCGGCCATTAAATCAATGAATGCGGCTATACTAAGATCAAAGATTGCACAGGAATGCCGAGTGATATTAGTGCCGTATTCAAGGTCAGCCTTATTTGGGTTCCGGGGCACAGAGATATTCAGGGAAATTGTACAGCCGATGAGCTAGCCAGTGATAGAAGTACCATTGGGATACCTATAACCACGAGCAAACTACTAATTAAGAGTAACATTATCTAAGAGGCCAATTATTTACGCAATTTACATAGAGAGCGATGGTCCGGTCTAGAGCTCTGTAGAACTGCAAAGTGTTTTGTGGCAAGTCCGAATAGAAAACTGTCAAACTTTCTACTAAAACTTGGAAAGAAACACGTTCGGTTGATGGTCAGTATTATTACAGGGCACATAATATGGGGTCAGTATATAACCACCATTGGAATCATTGAGGACCCGATTTGCCTGTCTTGCTTAGAGGAGGGGGATAGCACTGAACATTTTTTTCTGTGAGTGTCCTGCATTTGCTAGAACAAGGCTGCGAATTTTGGTTTCCAATGTCATGAGTACAAGTAACATTCGTTCTCTCAACCTGGAAGATATTTTCAGATTTACCAAAGAAACTGGAAAATTTTCACAGCTCTAACTACTTCTATTTCTATATTCTATGCTATCTTTTTCCTTCTGTTACTTCTCTCTTTTCCTCCTTGACTATTTACTCTTTCACTTTCCATACCTTTACATACAATGGGTTTTTCAGGCTGGGTGTTTTAGGAGTTACCAAATCTCTCGGTGCTTCGGTGCTTTTCAAATTTCAATTTCAAATCTCATTCAAGAGACCAACAGGGCATGGACGTATGAAGACAAATACGTAACAGCTAGACTACTATGGCCGCAAATAAATAAGAAAAAGACAGTGGAACTGCTTGGCCTTTCAAGAGATGATATCCCGAAGGTTGTGGCTTTTATAATCGGTCATTGACTATTTGGCTGTGATTACTTGAGACTAGAAATTCTCTGCCATGAATATGGTAGAAGTAGCAGAGATGAGGAGAAGGAAGAAAGAGTTGAGCATTTCCTTTGAAATTGTCCAGCTTTAGCTAAATAAGAGCAGGTTTTCTAGATATATACTTTTTCAATTCCCTGACAGAACTGTTCGGGGTGGGTTTTGGACCAATCCCACGCTTCATAAGAGCCACCAAATGGTTTCATGAAAGAAATAATAATTAGGTCCCTGTGTCATAGTATCACAACGTACCTGTACGGTCTAAGTCAGTTGGTCGTACCGACGACCACCTTAACCTAACTTCACCTGATGGACGCACACAATACTTGCACGGCAGAAAGACGTTATGCTTATCACACCAATGAGAATTCAAATCTTTCGAGTTAAGTAATTGATCCCGAAAATATGGTTATTACTATTATTATTTTTTCATTTTTAGAACCGCAATAATTGGGGGAGATTTGCAAGTTCTAGAAACTTACTTTTTTTATGGAGCCGAATTATTATTAGGTGCGCAACTAAGTTCTCGCTGTTTGTCAATAGATGTCGCCAGCAGTGTGTGCTAGTCGATTCTAGCATAACCTAAACGTCATAAACCAAGCTTAGACATATGGCAAACAAACTGACTCGACACATTGGTGATTTTGTTTTGGTATCATATTCTTTTGGTTTTGTGAAAATGTCTGATTTTGAGCCGAATAATCGTCATTTGCGGGAAGTGTTGATTTTCCTCTTTCATTCGAAAATAACTGCGGCTGAAGCGCATCGAGAGCTACGAAAAGTCTATGGAGATGCTGCTTTAAGTGAAACAACGTACCGAGATTGGTTTCGTTGCTTCAAAGACGGTGATTTTAATGTTTAAAGGCCAAAAACCTTCGAAGACGCTGAATTGGATGCATTGCTTAAGGAAGATCCGTGTCAAACGCAAGAAGAGCTTGCTTTAGTAATAGGAGTTACCCGCCAATCCATTTCCAAGCGATCGCATGCTTTGGAAATGATTCAGAAACAGGGGACTTGGGTTCCTTATGAGTTAAAACCAGGGGGTGTTGAACGTCGTTTTTTCGCCTCTGAACAACTGCTCCAGCGGCAAAAAAGGAAGGGTTTTCTTCATCGCATCGTGACGGTTGATGAAAAATGGATTCATTACAGTAATCCAAAGAAAAGAAAGTCATGGGGACTGCCCGGTCATGCTTCTACGTCGTCGCCTCAGCCGCATATTCACGCTGCGAAGGTTATGCTATGTATTTGGTGGGACGAAGTTGGTGTTATTTATTATGAAGTGTTTAAACCAAGCGAAACCATCACTGGGGATCGATACCGACTTCAATTGGTCCGATTGAGCCGAGCACTGCGCGAGTAGCGGCGGCAATACCCGAAGAGGCATGAAAAAGTGATTCTATAGCATGACAACGCTCGGTCTCACGTTGCCAAACCCGTTAAAACCTACCTGAAAACACTGAAATGGGAAATCCTACCCCACCCGCTATATTCTCCAGATATTGTGCCGTCCGATTATCACCCGTTCCGATCGATGGCACATGGTCTAGCTGACCAGCAGTTCCATTCATAAGAATACATCAAAAAATGGTTTGACCCGTGGATAGCCTCAAAAGATGAAGATGAGTTTTACCGCGACAGTATACGAGATCTACCAGAAAGATAGAAAAAAGTAGTTGCCAGCGATGGGCACTACTTTCAATGATTCACTTGTAACGATTTTTTCAGAATAAACTTGTATTTGCATCAAAAAAATAGCGAGAACCTAATACTTTTTTCAATAAATAAATAAAATAATCTTTATAAATATTCTAAAATCTTAAACCCACAAACCCCTTTGGGGAATTTATTTTTGTGATTCTTTATGCAATTTCGTGAGCAAAATTTGTCCGCCAGTGTTAAATTTTCATACTCAGAAACAAATTTGCGTCTCCACTTTAAAGCAATCTGCGCCAATTAATTGCCAAAACTCATATACAGACTTGCCGCTGTGCAACGTTACTATTCGAAATTGCCGATGAGGAAAAGTGATACAAATCATCGCCAGTGCCTTTCAGAGCTTATGCGCTTTGTACGAGCATAAACGGTGAGGCAAATTTTCAAATACAAAACCAAAGCTTTGAAGGCATATAAGTCACATAAAAGCTGTGATGGCAAATTTCGGCTGAAAATCTACAGATAACTGCCGAAAGTGGCTGTTAGGCCGTATTTTTGCATACGCAGCTACACATATGTACGCATTTTACTAACCCATACACACACACACACACGCACACACTTGCATTCCCGAAGTCACATTCATCTTGGAGCAGCGCCACATGTTTGCCATCTGAACATTTTCAGATTTCTATTTTTTACTCAACTCTATTTTACACTTTCCTCTAATTTTTTTTTTATTTCTTCTTGGTGTTTTTTTTTCTTATCCAGAATCTGAAACATCCAAATCTGGTCTCACTACTGGAGGTATTCCGACGCAAACGACGTTTGCATTTGGTATTTGAATTTTGTGAGCTGACAGTGTTGCACGAATTGGAGCGACATCCACAAGGCTGTCCGGAGCATTTAACCAAACAGATCGTCTACCAGACATTGCAGGGGGTGGCTTATTGCCACAAACAGGGTTGCCTGCATCGTGACATCAAACCAGAGAATATACTGTTGACAGCGCAGGGACAAGTGAAGCTGTGCGATTTCGGTTTTGCGCGCATGTTGAGTGAGTAAAAGGAAGAGGGCAAATTCACACTAACGAGCAACGAAAATAGTGAAGGAAAGCAAATAATAGCATTAAAGACAAAATTCCCAAACTGCAAAGCAGTGCATTCCTTTGTTATTTGGAGGATATTGCTTTTGTTATTGTTGCTATCTTTCCCTGTTTTACATACATAATGTACATACAAGACTTTCGATATTTTCCATTATTTATTTCAGTCTATTCTTTTTAACAACATAACTGGGCTTTGTTGATTTTTTTTTGTACTTTGACACCTGCAGGTCCTGGCGAGAATTACACAGACTATGTGGCCACCCGCTGGTATCGTGCGCCTGAGCTGCTAGTCGGCGATACGCAATATGGCACTGCAGTGGATGTGTGGGCAATTGGCTGCCTCTTTGCGGAATTGGTGCGCGGCGAGGCGTTGTGGCCGGGTCGCAGCGATGTGGATCAGCTGTATTTGATACGCAAGACATTGGGCGACCTGCTGTCAAGGCACATACAGATTTTCTCACAAAATGAGTATTTCAAGGTGAGTGTTAGTGACAAGAAGAAGAAATTAACATAAATATTCATATGACGTCGTTCAATAACTAGGAGATGTGGCAATTCAGTTTCCGCGACTCAGGCCACATTAAGTTGTCTTTAAAGAGCAGACTGCCTCTTCATTCTAGGCGAGTTTTGAAGTCGTTAGCCCATTTGATTTGTGTTTCAAGTATGTAAATCTTTCACCGGCTTCGAGAGGGGTTGTTTGCGTGACAGTCAAAGTTTTGTGGTCCAGTATCACTGGCTTACAAATAATTAATGGTTTTTTACGCAAGTACGTGGCCATTCAAGTCCTTTGGGAAATCGGTTGCTGAGTCCGAAAATTCACATCATTTTTTTCTGTTTTGTGGTTTTCCAGATATCATCAGATGACGGGTTTAAATCAAAGAAAGGAAAGTGGATGAAAAAAACTTCAAATATCTGAAAATTAATAGAAATAATTTAATTTTTCTATTGGGAGGTTGAATTAGTTTTAAAGGTGACACACAGATGGCGCTATTTATCACTTTATCGCGTTGGCAATACTGAATATATATTCATGACAAAGCCTCAACAACGCAGTGTTTTCGTGCTCCGAGTATGTCAACTTTCGTGCCGTCGAAACGCAATTTGCGGGAAGCTTTGCTTTTCTGCTTCAATTTGAAAAAAAATACAGCCCAAGCCCGTGAATTGCTGCAGGAGGCCTACCCAGACCATACTCCGTCGATTTCAACATGTGAGTACTGGTTTCGACGATTCAAAAGTGGTGATTTTCACACCGAAGACAAGGAGCGTCTTGGCCAGCCCAAAAAGTTCGAGGACGCGGAATTGGGGGAATTGGTAAACGAGGACTCGTGCCAAACCCAAGAAGAGCTTGCTGAATCATTGGGCGTTGATAAATCAACCGTTTGCAAGCGTCTAAAAGCGATGGGAATGATCCACAAGCAAGGACATTGGGTCCCGTACGAGTTGAAGCTGCGCGACGTCGAACGGCGATTTTTTACGTGCGAATTGCTGATCGAGCGACAAAATCGGAAGGGTTTTTTGCATCGGGTGGTGACTGGCGACGAAAAATGGATCCACTACGATAACCCAAAATGCAAAAAATCATGGGGTTTGCCCGGCCACGCATCAACGTCGACGGCCAAGCAGAATATTCACGGCAAGAAAATCATGCTCTGCATTTGGTGGGCTCAGGTCGGCGTCGTATATTTTGAGCTGCTCCAACCGGGCGAAACAATCACGGGGGATCGTTACCGACTGCAATTGATGCGTTTAAGCCGGGCATTGAAAGAAAAACGGCCGGAAACGGTAAAAAGGCACGACAAGGTTATTTTGCAACATGACAACGCTCGGCCGCATGTTGCTCAACCTGTCAAAAAATAGCTTGGAACGCTGGGCTGGGAAGTGTTACCCCACCCGCCGTATAGTCCAGACATAGCTCCCTCCGATTATCATTTGTTCCGGCATATGAGTCTCGATTTAGCGGACCAGCGGTTCTCCTCGTACGAGGCTACCAAAATATGGGTTGAGTCATGGATAGCCAAGCAGCGGCCAGAATTTTGGAGAAACGGCATCCGGAAATTACCCGAAAGATTGTAAGATTGAAAGTTGTAGCTAGCGATGGCCAATACTTCAAATAAAATATTTTGTACCGTTTTTTCACAATAAAGCCCCAAATCTTCGAAAAAAACCTTTAAAACTAATTCAACCTCCATATAGTTTTTGTAAATATCTTGTAAGAATTTTCAATTTATTTGTAAGAGATATATGAAAAAGATTTTTCAAAACAATTTTTTTATTAATTTCTTACTCCCCACAACCTTCAACCAGCAAATCTATAGAAGGTAACGATTGGCCAACTATAGAGTCAAAAAAGAGACAACTCGGTAGCCTAGGGAAGCCCAAAACCTCTCAAAGCAAACTAAATTGAATGAATATTGTCTACATAGCTCCGAGCCCACACAGGATAGATTTTCTTCTCTAGAAATTTAAACAAATTTAAACCCCGTGAAGAAAACTCCAAAACGCCCATCAATATTTGTTGACAAACTCAACAACATTACCCCACTAATGAAGCTCCTAAAAGCAGTTGTCCAAAACTCGATGATTTGAAACCCATCAATAGTAACCAGGTCAAAATAACCCTACTCTCTGCCTCCTAGAACCGCTTACGAACGTAGCGCGGGCACACCCTGGGCAATGCAGTGGACGATAAACGACATTGAATTATGTGAAAACAGAGCAGCAGTGTGTAATAGTCCAAATTGTAGCTGAAGAGGAAGATGCATGGTCCTTGCGACTATGTGCAGACCCATTTTGAACATCTTCAACATATTTGATGTAGAGTCAAAATAGATACCATGGACTAAACATTTGGCTTTATGGAAATGACGGCGGATGAGCTCCTGGTGGTTCATCGGTGGCATTTCAAGCCCCAGAAGAGGGTTACTGGTAAAACTAGGCTGCCTAGAGTATATTGGGAGGCCAAGTTCCGCATCCAGAATATAGGTGAATAGGCTGGTGTCCAGTTTTCCACAAAATCTTTGCACTCAACGTTTCCGTGGATGCCTTTCAGATGTACCTAACAAAAGATGTGCGGATATTGGGTAGTGTTGGAACCATCATCTGATGATTGCCCAGATACGACTTCGGACCGCAGCCATTAGAATTAACGCAAGCCGAATGATGCGCTCAAACACCTATTTGCCTGAACGATTGAAAATCCCGAAGTAGCGGACTAGTTCATGCAGCTCGTAATGGAAACCAAGAATATATTTAACACCTTCAAATAATGCCTCCCAACAATAGGAGCGTATCAAGGAATCATATCCGTAAGCAGGTGATGCAGAAGTGGAAAAGCCTCCGCAAGGACACAGAATGTGGATGTCAGAGGACACCTGGACATTGGTCAATGATCTTTGGGGCGGTCAAACTCTATTGACTACGGTATAAGACTCCTACCTAAAATGCAAACTTTTATCACCGTACCGCGAAAAACAACGTGATGAAAAGCGGATTGTTAGGAGAGGTAAACGAAAGCTGGCTTGAACTTGCGACAGAGGCGTCTGCGATGAATGACGACACCAGAACCTTACAGAAAAGCTCAAAGCAGCTTTCGGAGAATAAGACGACCAAGGAACGATGAGTGAGGGACACCAATGGGAAACTTCTAATGTAAGATGACGAGCAGTTGGAAAGGTGGGAAACCCACTTTCCCGCAGTTCTTAACAACCTTCTAATTGAAGAGAACTTACCTACCACCGTGAGCTCAAATTTCCCACAATAGCTCAAGAAATAACAACGGACATCAGCAGTCTGTTAATTGGCCAAATGACAGTTCAGAGTATTGTTTACAAGCGCGCGGACACATTTTGCTGAGAGTAAACGCGAAAAGAGAAAATCAGTAAGGGATTTCAAACGTAAAAGCGTTATTGCATTATATTCGGCTGGAAAATCACAACCAGCGATTGTTCGTGAGCTCGAGCCCTTTAAAGTAAATAAAGTTTTTGTTTATCGCACCATTACTCGTTACAATGATACTGGTAAAATCGCGAAACGTCATAGAAGCGGTCATCAAAAGACTGCAACGTTACGTGAAATGGTTCAAAAAGTGAAGAAGCGACTTGAGCAAAATCCCCGACGAAGTACCTATCAAAGAACTGAAAACTGAACCGAAAGTACTGAAAATATCTGATCGTGGCGTCCACCGCATACTGAAAAATAATGTCAAAGTCAAGCCTTACAAGATCCAAGAGGCGCATGATCTCACACAAAAGCAGCAACAAGTCAGATTTGAGAGAGCGAAAGAGTTGATCGCTTGGCCGAAAACGGTCAATTTCCGAACATTGTGTTTTCTGACGAGAAAATTTTTCAAATTAAGCAATTCGTGAACTCCCAAAACGATAGGTTTTATTTGACCGAGCGTTCACACGACAATTCGAGTCATCGATTGGCTACCAGGAGGCAGCGCCCGTCCGTTTGGGACACTGTAACCACAGATGGGTGCTCTTCAATAGTTTTCATCGAGCCTGGCGTCAAGGTAAATGCGAACTATTATCGGCAAAGTATGCTGGATATTGCTTTGAAGCCATGGGTAGACAAACATTTCGGTGGCAGACCATGCACATTTCAACAGGGCTCGACGCCGTCTCACAAAGCTCGAGTGCTCTAAGAATGGCTAAGAAACAACGTTCCGAACTTCATAACGTCCACACAAGGGCTCCCAAATTCACCAGACGTGAATCCGACGGATTATTCTCTTTGGACCGTTTTGAAAAGCAAGGTGAGTGGGCCAAAATACCTGCAAGTCACATACGGGTAGCGTACGATTTGTTTCTGGACCGTCTCAAGGCCTTAGTCAAGGCAAAAGAAGGTCCTCTCGAGCAAAAGTAAAGTGATTCTTAATTTCGTATTATTTTCACACATTTTTTACTTGGAGTGCTTGAGAGAAAGATTCTGCGCAAGATTTTTGGACATTTGCACCTTGGCAACGGCGAATATCGCAGACGTAGGAACGATGAGCTGTATGAGCTTTACGACGACATAGACGTAGCGCAGCGAATAAAGATCCAGCGGCTACATTGGCTGGGTCATGTCGTTCGAATGGATACAAACGCTCCGGCTCTGAAAGTATTCGATGCGGTACCAGCTGGTGGTAGTAGAGAAAGAGGAAGGCCTCGTGTGCGTTCGAAAATCAGGTGGAGAAGGACTTGGCTTCACGTGGTGTGTCCAATTGGCGCCGGTTAGCACGAGAAGAAACGACTGGTGCGCTTTGTTAAACTCGGTCCAAAGCGGGTAAGCGATTATCGCGCCAATTAAGTAGAAAAGAAGAATCGCACCTACACCCTTTAATTACAGAAGTAACTCTCAATCTCAAAGGTCCAAAAATCTTCCGCAAAATCTTTCTCTCAAACACTCCAAGGGACGCCTCGTCAGATATTGTCATCGTCCAAGCTTCTGCGCGATACGTTAGGACGGTCATGATGAGAGCCTTTCATTATCCATCGCGCGAAAATATACTCCAAATCTTTCGGTGAAGACACCTCGTATGTTGCAAGTGAGATCCCTGTGATATCAATCAAATATTTGTTGGTCATTCGCCATACGGTTAGTACTATTTTTCAGTTGTTTTTAGTTATGCTCTGTATGGGACGTGGATGAGTTCTCGGAGTGGTGTTCGCTTTGAGTCGATCTTCTGTCTAGCTTAAACTACTTGAGTCACCTTGAAACTGCTGTAGTGGGATCCCAGTGATATCAATCAAATGTTTGTTGGTCATTCGTCATTCGGTTAGTACCATTTTTCGGTTGTTTTTAGTTATGCTCTGTATGGGACGTGGATGAATTCTCGTAGGGGTGATCGCTTTGAGTCGATCTTCTGTCTAGCTTAAACTACTTGAGTCACCTTGAAACTGCTGAATGAAGTAGAACTGAGTTCCGCAATGCTTACACTAAGTCGGTGTGTGTTTCTATCGTTGAAATTCTTGAAGTTGAGGTACTCAATGATGGCGCCTACTTAATTTTTATCCATTCTAATTTCAACTCGTCAAATGCTTGTCTTGAAACGAATGTGGCTTCCACAAAATATGAAGTAATTATATAAGTTTTTACAGTGATTCCTTTTAAGGTTGAAATATATTTACTGTAGGTAGCTAGGCTCATTATAAATACTCGTTTATCATTACTTTTTGACTGTCGCTCGTAAAAAATCTGAAATGAAAATTCGAACCTGCAGCCCTTCTATTATTTCATACATTTTGTGCTCGGAATATTCTTAATAATTCTGTATTACATTCGGTCATACCTACAACTTTATTATGTGTAACTTGAAAATAAATTGAAAATTTTCTTTTACCTCTAGGGTATCACATTGCCGGTACCGCCAACGCTCGAACCGCTAGAAGACAAAATGCCCGCAAAATCCCTACAAAATCCGCTCACCATTGACTTTCTCAAAGTGAGTATGCACACACATACATAAATACACCCAACACACACACACAGTAGCAGTAAATGAAATTCAGAAGAAAGCAAAGTCGACGAAGAAGAAGAAGTCGTAGAAGAGAAACAAGCCCTGTTAACCAACAATTGCTTTGATTTGCCTTTGCAGAAATGCCTGGACAAAGATCCGGCCAAGCGTTGGTCCTGCGAAAAGCTCATCAAACACTCATACTTCGATGATTACGTTGCCAAACAGCGTGAACTGGAGCATGTTAATAGCCTAGAGGCGGCCGCACTCCAACGTCAACAGCAATTTGTGCAGCAACAGCAACAGTTGCAGCAACATTTGATGCTGCAGCCGCATAGCCAACAATTGCAGCCACAATCACAACAGCACACACCACTGCAGGCGCAGCAGCAGCAGCAACAACAACAGCAGTTATCACAACAACAACAACACACCCCACTGCTGCTGGCAGCGCAAGCGGCGCGTGACAAATCCAAGGTAGTAAAACTATTTCGCAACAACAGCAATAGCAACAACGCAACATTCCAACTCTAACTGCCAATTTTGCGCACTTCTCGAAATATTTGCATGCATTTGGCTGTTGACTCCTCTTGCCTCAACTATGTTTTCTTTTGTTCATCTTTCTTAATTTTCCTTTATCGCCCTTCATATCTCTCTTTTCTAGACTTCAAACACATCGCTTCCATTGCTGACCAACACTCAGCTGTCGCACCATCATCAGGACTATGTGAAGCTGCAGCCGATTAATAAGAATGCCACATTGCTCCATCGCACCGAACACCATTTGCCAACGATATAGTGTGGCGCAACGTGACTTAGTAGCAAATAAGTGACAACTAGGCTAGCTGGTTGGTTGGCTGGCCGTTCGATTGTTTGGCTGATTGGCAGGCTGCTGTGGCAATACTGGTTTGGCAAATGTGGCACAATGCTTATGCTGGACGGTGGGCGACCATCAGCCTGTTGCAACTGCACTCTTTTGTGATTGATAAGAATATCTGTGGTGCCGCAGAGCTTAATTCGGGAATTTAAAGGCAAAGGAAATGGAGCTAAGTTTTTTGAACGAAGTTTTATTTTTACTAATTACGTTCATTTATTTAATTAATTATAATTTAAATTCACATGTATGTGTATTTTTTTATTAAAACAAAAACTGTATATGTCTCTAATAATAATAAAATAATACAAATATAATATTATAAAATGTAATATTAAGTGGTAAAAAATAAAATTAAAAAATACTCTATAAATTTAAAACCTGCATAGTTTGGAATTTTGAGTTGGTTATGTACGAGGTAGGTAGGTAGGTAGGGTGGTTGTCGTAAGACGCACTTAGACCTTCGGCAGGTCCATTGTGATGCCACTGGAGCTTATCCTTACTCTACGTGTTCCCTTTCAAACCATCCGGTTGCTTTAATAAACGAGCAGAGCTTCGTTAGCTTTAGATGGGCTATATCCGCTACATCGGTTAAAAATGCTGTATCGAGGGTGCGCAGCCTTCTCCTAGCTAGGCTTTCACACTCACATAAAAGGTGTCTGACTGTTTCCTCTTCTTCTGTATTTAGACAGCTTCTACAGAAATCGAAGTAAGGTAGTCCTAACCTTCTAGCGTGGCTGCCTATTAAACAATGACCTGTTAAAACACCTATCATTTTTCTTATAGATTCCCTGTTGAATCTTAGCAAGATCTTCGATCGACCGCTGTTCCAGTTCGGCCATGTCTGTCTGCTTAGTTCGCAAGTTGTGAGGTTTTGCCAGATTGTATTTACCTTTTTGATGGTTTCCCTGTCTATAAGTAATTTACAAGTGGCTATAGGTATGGGTAGCAGTTCCTTATCCGGTTCGAGATCGAGCGTTGTACCGGCTCTTGCAAGTGCATCCGCCTTACAATTTCCTGGAATGTCTCTGTGGCCCGGTACCCAGATAAGGTGCACCTTGTAGCACTTAGATACGTCATCTAGTAGTTTAAAACATTCTAGAACTGTTTTTGACGAGTGTGTTTTTGATTCCAGCGCTTTTATTGCTGCTTGACTGTCCGAGTAAATGAAGACTTCATTTGTGGATAATACTCTCGTTTTTATCTCTTTAAGCCCCTCTTTTATGGCAGTGACTTCCGCCTGAAATACACTGCAATGATCAGGTAAGCGGAATGATTGGCATACTCCGAGTTTGTCGGAGTAGACCCCTCCACCTACTTTGTTATCCAGTTTTGAGCCATCTGTGTAGATGTTTACTTTATTTATCTTAACAATGAGCCCGTTATCCCATTCCTCTTTGGTAGGAAATACTGTGACGAAGGATTTATACAAATTGATGTCCTTGGTTCTACAGAAATCCGTTGTGTTGGGAATGCAGGGGAATTGTTCTAAAATTGAGGAGTGCCCTCTTTGGTTCGTTCTGAGTAGGCCGATTTCTCTTAGTCTGAGAGTTGCTTTAGCAGCTGTTTGCTTACCGTACTGCTCTATTGGTAAAATGTTAAGCATGATATTTAGTGCATCTGTGGGTGTGGTTCTGAGGGCTCCGCAAATGCAAAGACTGGCCATTCTTTGTACGTGTGCCATGGTTCTTTTGATGTACAATTTATCTAAAGCTGGCCACCATACTAATATGCCGTATGTTAGGATAGGTCTGACAATTGCCGTGTAAAGCCAATATACGATAGATGGGGAGAGACCCCAACTTAGTCCTATCAGCTGTTTACAAGAGTATAGTGCTATTGTCGCCCTTTTTACTCTATCTTCGACATTTGCCTTCCATGTTAGCTTTCGGTCCAGTATTAGACCTAAGTAGCGGGCCTCATCACTAAATGACAGTGCCGTTCCTCCTAGAGTCGGAGGAGTTATATTCGGTATTTTGTGTTTCCTGGTAAATAGGATTAGTTCAGTTTTATTGGGGTTGGCATTTAGCCCATTTACTTTTGACCAGTTTTCAACCATATTTAGTAAATCTTGCATGATTTCTATGAGTGTATTGGGGAATTTCCCCTTACTACCATTGCAACATCGTCCGCATATGCTACTACGTGTTGTCCTCTCTCCTCTAGGCTCTTTAGCAATGAGTTTAGTGCCAGCACCCATAGGAGAGGGGACAGCACGCCGCCTTGAGGTGTTCCTCTGCTAACTTTTTCTTGATCTCTGAGGCCCCTAGGGTTGCGATCACAAATCTGCTCAAGAGCATGTTTTTGATGAACTCAACCAGAGCTCCAGAGATCCCGAAATCCGTCAGTGCCTTTATTATGGTATCCGGTAGGATGTTGTTGAAAGCGCCCTCGATATCTAGGAAGGCTACCAGTGTGAATTCTTTGTTATACATTGACTTCTCGATTTCTGTAACAAGTGAGTTAAGTGCTGTTTCGGTTGATTTCCCTTTACAGTACGCATGTTGTGAGATGCTGAGCTTATTAGGGCTGATGTTAGCCCTAATGTGTTCTTCTAGAATTCTTTCTAATGTCTTTAGCAGAAAGGAGGATAGGCTTATTGGCCTGAAATCCTTAGGTGTTGTGTGTGAACTTTTTCCCGCTTTAGGGATAAAGACCACTTTTACCTCTTTCCATGTTGATGGGACACTTTTCAGTTTCAGAGCGGCCTTAAATATGGCCGTCACCCACTCCATGATGTAGTTGAGTGAATGTTGTATTTGGGCCGGGTTATGTACGAGGATTCGTGCAAAAATTAAAGTCTCTTAAGTGTTTGGGGTAACACTTGCTTATTTTTCCACATAGTTCCCTTTTTTTGGCTTATACACTTCTTCAAAAGCTGTTTTATTTTGTTGGGGAATAAATAGCGTTTTTCCCGAGGACTTTTATTAAAAAAAAAATAATAATAATTATATCAATAGTTGAATCAATTATATATTCGCCGTTGCTGTTTAAACCCTCTTCCCATCTCTCGACCCATTTGTTGATGCCGGTCCACCAAAAATCGGCTGGTCTGGTGTCAAAGAAGTTGCTGAGCCAATTTTTAAAGGACCTCTTTGTTATCGAAGGTAACGCCCTTCATATGGTTTGACAAGGAGCCGAAAAGATGGTAATCAGTCAGAGCAAGGTTCAGAGAATACGGCGGATGCTGAAGAACCTCCCATTACATCTCTTGGAGTGCGGCTATGACGACTTGTGCATTATAGGGTCTGGCGTTGTCGTGAAGAAGTACGATTTAACCATATCTTTCAGGTCTTTTTAGTGGAATAGAATCATTCCCGCGGTGTAGCTGGGTAATTTAGAGCTCCTTGTTGACCGTGGCATTCTTTTTTCGAGCGTTTCCCAGTGCACCGTGCACCATTTCTGGTTGGCGAGTGGATCCAGTGATTTCTCATTCAAGATGATCACCGCTAGCCTTCTCTTGCCATCCACTTCACCAATTTTTGCTACTTTCCAGTCACTGGTAGGTAGCTCAGGGTTGCCTAGTTTGAGCAGTTCTAGCCCTCTGGGTCGTTATGGAAGTCTGGTATCCAGGCTCTAGATATTGGCCGATGGTGATGTCTTCTCGGAGGACCACATGGAGGTGTGTCCCGGGCCAAAGTTCCCCTATGTGCTTTATTAATTTGACGCGTGATTGAAACCAACCCGCGACCGAGCAACTGGGTGCGTGTCCTGGATTTTCCTGGATGTCTCTGTAAATTTTCCAGAGACTACTGTTTATCAGGTCCCAGTTTGCTTGCGTGATCGCAACGTCATGGGAACTGCGATCAATCACCACCTATATGTGGCTTGCTTTCGCTACTTCCGCAAAAAATTTCTTCGTGGTGGACACCTTAGTTCTTTTGACTTCAGCCGATATCCCCTCACTCGATCTTTTGCACTTCCCTTGCACAGAATCCATTTTAGCCTTCTTCCCGTTTCGGCTATAAAAGCTTCACCCCACGCTTTGGAGTCTGACTCTTCCTCCGTCAGATCCTCTAGTTTGGTATCCTCCAGTCTCCCCAGGATCCTGAAGGCTAAACGCTTGGTACGGCAGTACCTTTCTGAAATGCAGCAGTGATTATGTCACAAGGGCGAGCTCCAGAAATCATTGGCTGTGGTCCGATGCCGCCGGTCTTATCAGGGCTGTTACTCCTTCTGGAGTTCCCGTGTCATCTGAAGTGACGGAGACAGCAAGCTCAGCTTGTCTTAGGACAGGGCCGTCCTTGCTTCTCGAGGGTTTAGTTGCGAGGGGGTCTACTTCTGGCACCAGACGTTGATGGGATGTCAACACCAACTTGTCTTGCGATAGGGTTTGGATGGTGATCATTAATAGGGGGTGTAGGGGAAGAATATAATGTGATGCCAGGGTTAGGAGAAATAGGGGGACTATCGTCGGTACGGTGATCTCCTCATAGGGTTTGGATTGCCAATTCAGGCGTTCGGCGAATGGATGGCTAGCCAATCCCCATATGGAGCTTCCCTCGTAGTTCGTGGTGAGTAAATGCCCATGATATGGTGGTTATATCAACACTAAAGCCTCATCCCCGCGGCAAGGAGATCAACATGATGAGGGACCAGATAATAACAATGGACAAATAAATTTATAAAAAGTGAGAGACTAACATTTCTTACCATCTTATTTTGAAGCTATATTCATGACCGCTGCGGCTTCATTGGTTGTGTTTTAAGCGATCAAATTTAGCAAAATTAATCACCCTATCGAAAAATTTATAATTTTTCCAGGTGGCGCAAAATTAATCACCCTTTCGAAAGATTTATAATTGTTCCAGGTTGCTCAAAATTATTCACCCATTTGAAAAATTTATAATTCTTCCAGATGGCGCCAAATTTTTCACCCTATCGAAAAATTTATAATTTTTCCAGGTGGCGCAATTAATTAATTACCCTTTCAAAAAATTTTTATAATTTTTCGAGGTGGCGCAAAATTAATCACCCTTTCGATAGATTTATAATTCTTCCAGATGGCGCAAAATTATTCACCCTATCGGAAGATAAATCTTAAATATAAATTTTTGCAGATGGCGTCATATTTGACACTTGTGAACCAAAGAACTGCAGTATACAAACAGACAAGCGATGGAGCGCGTAAAGATCAAAATAAAGCTCTTCGTCACTCAAAATATTTTTTTTATTTAATAAGAAAATTATAGAAAAACAAAATTGGATGATTAATTTTGCGCCCCCTGCTATTAAATAAAAAAATTAAATTGTTTGTACAAAATCCGTTAAGCTGGAAAAAGTTTTTAATCAATGTAAGCAAGCATTGAACTTTTGTTACAAAAGTTACAAAACTTTTCTTTTTTTCTAATCCATGAACTATTTTAAAAAATATTTGAACTATTCCGTGCGCTAATCCCTTCATTCGAACGATTCAATTCAATTCAAATCAGATTTCGCACTCCTTCCTTTTATGATCTAAGCCACTCACTGACAAGAGTTCCACTTTGTTTTATTGCCTCTGTGACATTTTGAGTTTTTTTTTTTTTATAAACCTCCTTAATATCTTTACTTCCTCTGTCATTCCAACATTAATCTCAAGTGCTTCACTTACAAATGGCAGTGTAGTTGAAAAAGTAATATCCAGTAAATCCTTTTAAGTCAACCGCGCCACTCAACCAACTATTCATATCCACTTTTACATACTTAAATGCTTAGCATAAATGCCTACACGTACGCCATGCGCCAGGCTAAGCGAGAACAAGGAGAGATGGCAAGAGCAAAAATGTTGGTATCAACCGTGTTGACAGCGCCTAAAAGTATGTTGGCATACTGTTAAGTGTGGTGTGATAATCACCAGCACGTAATGTGTGAGCGAAGTGACGTCGCATTTTTTATGGTAAATGATGTCGCGTACCAAGGTAGAACATAAAAAGTAGATTATTATATTAAGTAGTAAGTATTTATGCCAATGTGTGGATGGATTTAAACTTAACTGAAAAGGAGGAAAACTTATGGGGTTAAGTAGGGTAAGTATGTCTAAATAGGCATGGGAGAGGAGGGCATGAGATTTGCTCTTGTAGGCAATCAAGCAGGAGAAAAATGGCATAGGAAAGTAAGAAAAAATGGAATTTTTTAGTAAAAATGTGGAATTATCAGGGGAGAGTAATTAATAATATAGGCATATATATATAAGTAAAAGTATGATACTTCAGAAGTGATACCGTTATTCCTAGGTTAGATCAAATTAAGAACACATGGATTCCTAAGCCCTAATATTTTTTCTTTTAAAGAGCATAGTCCAACCTGTTATAAAAACAAAAAAATAACATGCGAAAGAATCTAAGTGAGCCTGAAAAAAAATTCTAAATAAATTTTTCTCAAATGAAGTTTTTGTGGAAATTTTATTTTAACCTAAAAAATGTTAAAAATAAAAATAATAAAAATGTAAAAATCATGAAGATATTTCATTTCACAACACTTTAGAGCATAAATCTCAATATTGAAAAAACATTTTGAAAATTTTTTTTCTCAAATGAATTTATTTTGGAAAATTTATTCTATTCCTTAAAACTTAATATTTAATGTAAAAAAGTGTAGACAATCCTAAAAAACAAATTGCAAAAAACTCTCTTCCGTAAATTTCAATATTAAAAAAAAACTTTGAACAAACAAATAAAATTTTTTTCTCAGAGAATTTTTTGGAAAAATGTATTTCGTTCTGTAAAGCGTAAAAAAAGTTTATAAAAACGTAAAACATCGCGGAAATATTTCATTTAAAAAACCTGTGCAACATAAAACTCAAAATTAAAAAAAATGTTAAAATAAAAATACATTTTTTTTTCTCTAAACGATTTTTTTTTGGAAAATTTATTCTATCCTAAAAAAAATGTTTAATTTGTGAAAATTTATCAAAATATTTCACTTCAAAAAACTCTCTACCTTAAATTTCAATATTGAAAAACACAATTTTTTCTCAAATAATTTTTTTTTTAATTTTTTTCGGTCCTATAAAACGTACAAAAATATATAAAAATATAAAAGGTCATGAAAATATTTCATTCCAAAAAAATCTATATCATAAATTTCAGTATTGAAAAAAATATATTGAGCAACAAAACTTTTATTCCCAAATGAAATTTTTTGGAAAATTGTTTCTATCCTATAAATTAAAAAAAAAAATTGAAATGTTAAAAGTCATGAAAAAATTGCATTTCAAGAACTCTCTACCCTAACTTTTTGTATTGAAAAACAAAATTTTTTCTCAATTAAATTTTTTTTGAAAATTTGTTCTATACAACAGAAGTAAAAAAAATTAAAAAATGCGAAATGTCATGAAAACATTTCTTTTCAAAAAGTCTAAATACTATACACATTTTAATATTGACAAAAATGTTGAGCAAAAACAAAAAACAATTCCATTTATTTCTCAAAAAAGTTTCTTGGAAAATTCATTCTATCCTAAAAAATTAAAAGAAAAAAATTATAAAAATGTAAAAAAGCGTGAAAATACTTCATTTCAAAAAATTCTGTACCGTAATTTTCAATACTGAAAAACACTTTGAAAAAAATTATTTTTTTTTATTGTTATTTTTTTTTCTTGTAAATTTTATTCTAACCTGTAAATGTAAAAAAATAAAAAACTATGAAAAATTTAATAAAGATGTTGAACGAAAAATCTATATATGTTTTTCAAATTTTGTTTTTTTGGAAATTTTAATATTATTATTTATTTATTATTTTTAAATGTAAAAAATAAAAAATTCAACAAGAAACATTTTCCTAAAAATCTAAAAAATATAAAAACTTGAACGAATTAAATTTTCTTTCTCTAATTTTTTGGATTTTATAAATTTAAAAATTTTAACAAAAAAAAAATTTTTTTTCCGGAAATTTTATTCTAACCTAAAAATGTAAAAAATAAAAAAAATATAAAAATGTAAAAAATCTTGAAAATATTAATTTTAAATTTTTTGTTTTTTTTTTTTTCTTTCAAAACTTTCTCATTTTACTTCTTATTACAGTCAAGCCTATAACTAAACCAATTTTTAGAAAAATTTACTACAATGTGCAAAACTTGACTCACATGGCTTGAAATCACTTCAAAGGGACGACGCACACGATTATTTTTTGAAGGATTTTTAACACAGGTATTACCAGATCTTTTCGACTTCGGGCGTGAATTTAACATATTTCTATTATAGCTAACGATTTGAACATCCAGGTTGTTTCCCAAAAAAAAATTTGCTATCGACTTATGGATATAATCTTTTTAATGACATTCTGAATGCCATTATACTGCAGAATTATTTGACTGTCAACTGTATAATGTGTTTCGTAAAGACAGATGCTCCCGCTCTACTGGTCTTTCTAATGGCGGTGGCGTTGCTGTAAGTGCGAGACTACCCAGTACACAAATCACTTTGACACCAAATATGAGTTCCGGCAAGGGATATTTTGATATCGATCAAAAAATAATTAATTAAAAAAGATCATCGAATATAACGAGAAAGAAGAATTAAAAAGTTACACCTTCGGTTGGGCATCCAGTTCTGGCCAGACCCCTTAGTATTTACATGCATTTGTATGGAAATATGTGGTAATGCATTGATTTTGGTATGCATTGAACTACCTGCAGAAGCAAAAACAATGGCTGAAAATATTTCGGTTTGCGAAAAAAAGGTTTTTTTGTTTTGTTCTTTATTTTGACTCAGTTCGAAGAAGTTTGAAGCAAAAAAAATTATTATGTTAAAATATGAAATGATATTTACTTATGGATTCGGTGGAAGGCAAGCAAAAAATGTGTAAGAGATTTTTGAGTGCTGTTGACATGCTGGATTCTTGCATACCGTACAATAGAAACGAGTTTTCGACGAAGCTTTTCACCTCCTTGTAGACAAAGACGACAATCTTTCTTCGCTGTGAGTGTATCGGCTCCGGTTGGTTGTTTGACTACAATATTCCGAGCGAAAGTAATTGGTTTAATGAAAAATGATTCCATAGCCAAATGAGTCGTGAAAGGTGATGGTCGATGTTTGCAAGGTCCAATGAGTTCGATAAGATCGTCAAAAAATTTCATCACGCATCACTTTTTCTGAGCCCATCAACTTCCTTGCATACAAAAAACGTTGCATTAGTTGACTCCGATCAAACGAAAGGCCTTAAAAACGGTGTCCAACGAATGCTTAAAGTAACTTTCCTTAGCACTAAGAGAAGTTGTCACTTAATATGACTGACTTTGGTGTGCCACAAACTTCGTACTCGTAGAATATTAAAGCAATTTCACTAACTCCTTCAGATATGCGGCACTAGTCTGGTGGCCCGCGATAGAAAAGAAATACAATCAAATCAAGCTAAACAAGATACAAAGAACAGCGTGTATCTTCACCACTGGAGCACTTAGCACCAGTCCTATTGGAGCGCTTAATGTACTAACACATCTATTACTAGTAGACTGACAGCACGGTGAGACGCAGAGATATAGGAAGCTGACACAACAAGATCGTACAGTCACAGCAAGATCCTTCTACAGGGATCCTCACTGCTCAGAAACAAATCAGACCTTAACCTGCAGAGAGACCTTCCTATACGTTTTCCATCGAAAGCCGAGTGGGGCAAAGGGAAGGTGATTGGATGATACGATATTGCAATCTACACTGATGGTTCTAAGATTAACTGTGGAGTGGGAGCTGGTTTCCATTCCGAGCCGCTCAACCTATCTCAGTCAATTCGACTTCCTGACTATTCGACTTGCAGAACTATTAGCGATCAGAGAAGCATGTAAATTACTAAAACTCTACAAGGAAGTGGGAGCAAGACAGTCAAGCAGCTATCAAGGCCTTAGATTCCAATTCCACCGCATCCAAACTAGTCTTACAGTATAGAGAGGAACTAGAATTACTTAGTGATAGGTTTGAAATTACTCTGATATGGGATCCCCGTCATAGAAACATATGGAGTAATGAGATAGCGGATGAGCTAGGAAGAAAAGGTTCGACACTACACATAGCAGAGGTGGTGGCAGTCGCCACCCCACTCAGCACAATAAAAGCATCCATTGCTTCACACTATCATGCTTTAGCCGAAAGAAGATGGAAGCAATTAACTACACGTATTATAACAAAAAACACATAACCGTCGTACAAAATCCAAAGGGCGAATCACCTGTTAGGATGTTCTCGACCAAACATTTCACGCATCAGTGCAACCCTTACAGGTCATTGGAAAGTTGGGGAGCATACAGCCAGACTCAACCTCCTTTTCAATCCCATCTGCAGAATCTGTCAAGCGGAAGGGGTGAAGGAAAGTCTTTTCCACTACATATGTGAATGTCCAGGGCTCGCTAGGGCAAGACTTTGCTGTTTCGGTAAGCCTTTCTTAAAGCGACTTAATGAGATCTTAGACATCGAGATAAAGAATTTGCTGCTATACTTGGACCTCACAAACTGGATCTGACTTAAAAAACAAAGGACATCATCACACGAGAACAGTGGTAGTAAAACGGTGCTGGTCGCTATTTAGGATTATTTCAGTAGAAATATGCAACCACTTCAACAACAACAACAACATCTCCATCAGAATATCCGTTGGACAGTCTGAGGAGTACCTCTAACTAGTAAGTTAGAATAACCATATCAGGCAATGAATGAGCTTTGCTCGACATTAAATTTTAGTTGATGTGTTGTCTATTTTTTGATGTGAAACATCTATAGGCTCACTTGTAAACCGAATCGTTGGTGTGGCGACGCTTGCCGTGGCGACGGGTCGCCACGCTATACTAAGGTATACATATATATATTTTATGTGTAGTAGTATGAGAAGTGTTAAGCCAATTTCAAAAGAACAACTCACAAATGATGTGGGTTAAAGTGTGTTAGTATGTGTGCCATTTTAGAGAGACAAATGTAGAGTTGCTAAAGAGCGGCAAGTTGGATACTCGTGAGTGCTTAGTAAATGTTGGTGCGTAATGTGTTTTTGAATGTGTTTGGTAATTTGCTATGTAGATAATAGGAATTCGATTACAGAGAATTCATGGGAAACTGGAAGGCTGGCTAGAGTGGGCACCTTTGAGGCGCGCTCCCTGTGCGAAGAAATGACGAAGGTCAGTGTTTGAGTTGAAAAATATCAAAAGGTCACAGAAAGCAGTGCCACAGCAGAAAGAAGTTTCATTACTCAATTATTTAAACCAAGTGGAACTATTTTGCAATGCCAAATTTATTGCTTTATTAATTCGAAATGTGCAAACTTATTTAATAGCAAATTCGAGATGTGCCAGCTCGTAATGAGCAAAAGTTGAAATTGAATAAAAATTTTAAGCCTATGGAAGAAGGCATATCTTAAAGACACATTTTGATTATCATACAAAGTGAATCAAAATTAATCATGCTATCGGATTATTTACATATATTTTTTACAAATAGTGCAGTACGTCAATCTTAATTGAATTTTGTGAAGTGTTGAGCTGCTGTATGAAAACAGACAAGCAATGGTGGGCGTAAAGATCAAAAGTCATCACTCAATATATAACAATTTCTTTATTTATTAATTTTTTAAATTTATTTAATAATTTTCAAATACAAAACTGGAGGATCAATTTTGCGCCACCTGAAAATTCAAAAAATTTCAGCACTCAAAGTCATTTTTTTATTGTATTTAATTTTTTTTTTTAATTTTATTTAATAATTTTCAAATACAAAACTGGAGGATCAATTTTGCGCCACCTGAAAATTCAAAAAATGTCATCACTCAAAGTAATTTTTTTATTTAATTTTTTTTTTTAATTTTATTTAATAATTTTCAAATACAAAACTGGATAATTAATTTTGCGCCACCAGAAACGTCAAAAAATTTCATCACTCAATTTCATTTTTTTATTTAATTTTTTTTTTTTTAATTTTACTTAATAATTTTCAAATACAAAACTGGATGATTAATTTTGCGCCACCTGAAAATTCAAAAAAATTCAGCACTCAATTTCATTTTTTTATTGTATTTAATTTTTTTTTTAATTTTATTTAATAATTTTCAAATACAAAACTGGAGGATCAATTTTGCGCCACCTGAAAATTCAAAAAATGTCATCACTCAAAGTAATTTTTTTATTTAATTTTTTTTTTTAATTTTACTTAATAATTTTCAAATACAAAACTGGATGATTAATTTTGCGCCACCTGAAAATTCAAAAAAATTCAGCACTCAAAGCACACTTCAAAAAGAATTTCAATTGCAAATCAACAAGAATCTACTACCAAATATGGAACAACAATAGATGTTGTATTTGTGAGATATCTTGATAATATTTCATCCAATACTTTTGTAACGTACTTTAGTTATCATCGACCAATCGTCACAGTAATACCGGCAGAGGAAACATCGAATATAACTATTACTGAAGTCACAGATGAAAATATTTAAATTGTGTTTATTAAATAAAGTTACCATTTTCTGTAAGAAATTCGTAATACTTCATTTTTTCATTAGGCTATATTTAATTCCTGTAATAATATTATCTTTTATTCATATTACTTGTACACACACGATGTTTCACATCTGCCAGGCGTCCCATGAGGGCTCACATTTTTTTTTTATGACATCGAAAACTAAAATTATTCAACGCAGTTCTTACAAGCAGATATACAACCAGGAACATAAACTCTTAAAAATTTTGAACAATTTTGTACCGCTCTTCCCCTTGTTCACTGTCGAAATTTTCAATTAAACATTCTGCCCCTTAGTTCACATGTCTCTTGTTTTGTTCAAGTGGGAAACATCAATCATAAAACTATAACGAAAATTCATTGTGCAAGTATATCAAATCAGGAATATGAGGCACATTCGCATGTTGATATGTATACACTTCCGATTACCCACAATTCGTTCTCACTCGAGGCAATGATTGCTCTTCCAACACCATTCCCCAGCTTATTGCAAAAAGTTTTGCTAATTTAATTTCTTCTTTGGTCGTAAGAACACATACACATATGCATATATACTTATGCGCATCTGTGCATACAAACATACATAAGTAGATATTACAAGCGTATTCGGTTGCTCATTTTTTTCACCAGTCCCTAGTTGGAATTTTTCTGCTTTCTAACACTTGCAGGTGATCGACATAAAAAGCAATTGCTAGTACACAACAACAAAAATATGTAGCTACGAACACTAAGCAGCTGAATGAAACAACCAATAAATTTGTTCAGCTCAAAAGCAAATGTGGCTGCAGGCAATCTGTGTAATTTGGCTTGCTTGTGTGAAACTGGAACTAAACCGAGATTTTAGTACATGAGTGGCATACGTACATAAATATTTATATATTTATTTTATTGCATATCCATGCATGCTTACGTAGAGAGCAAAGTTTAACTTAAGTCAACAATGCCATTAAATTTTCCTGCTGGGATATCAAAAGTATGCAACCAACATCATAAGACAGTTGATATTGGTCAGAAGGATATGTGAAGCAAAAGTCTTGCAACTACTTGGATGGACATAAGCAAAAAAGCAAAGAATTTTAAGAAATAAAAGAAAAATAGAACCACAATACTGCTGGAAGGATATTCTACTCGTCTACAGGTACTTGCCCAAGCACAGCAAAAGTGCCAACAAATATAATTTCAAACTTCAATTTTCGTGTAAAATTCTTCGGACTATTAGTTCGAAGCACAAATGCAAGTGGAGGGCAATTGAAAAGAGCAATAAGAAAGTGTGTAATAGAGGCAATAAGTAAAATAATAGCTGGAACAACAACAAACTTCGTCTATGATGGGCACAGGAGAACAATATCACGAAAAGCAAACAAAATCAAGGGGGAAAGTAGAAATTTATAATTGTACAGATACCACGAAAACAAGAAGACTTTGGTTAAACGTATGAACAAACTGAACCCCAGAATATGAAATATAGAATAAGGAATAAAGAATATAGAATATAGAATATAGAATATAGAATATAGAATATAGAATATATGTAGAATATCGAATATAACTAGAAGAAATATGGATTATGAAGCAAGAAATAAAATTGTAGGCACAATCTTTAGAAGCGATTCCTTGTTAAGTGATGCAAGTATTTTGGATATTGTGGTCGATTTTTCTGAATATTCATTTATTTATGCACTTGATTTTAAACAAATTTTATGACTTTGGGATTTAATTAACGTTGAAAATTTAGCTATAAGGGTTTTTAGAGAGAAATATCTGCGGTTCTTTTAAATATATATATATATTTTTTTAAGACAAAATAATTAAAAAAAAATTTATCCAAAAAAAAAATGTTTATTAAATTAATTTTTTTTTTCTTTGTTACAGGTTTTTAAAATTTAAATATTTTGTATTTAATTTTTTTTAAACAAAAATTTATTGCCAATTTTTTTTATTAAAAAGATTTTTTTAAACATTTCATTTTTGAAATTATGGGTTTTTTGTTAAATTTTTTTTTTATTTTTTTTAGATAAAACAAACTTAACATAAAAATGTATGCAATAAAAAAATTTTTTTTTCATTACAAATTTTTGCAAAAAATTTTTTGTCATTTTTAAAAAACATTTTTTGTCATTTTTTTGGACTTCTTTTGCTATTTTTGTTTCATATAATAAGCTCAATTTAAGCAAATCAAATATGATTTCTTAATTCTTTGCTCTGTGGTTGTTCTGTTATCTTCCACAAGAAATTCATTTTTGTATGAAAAAATACGCCACAAAAGGAAAATTATTAAAAATTTAAGCGATTTTTTAGCCGCTTACGCTTGTTGTCGATGTTTCAATAAGAAGTTAACTAAGAAAATTTGAGATATGCTTAACAGTTTTGAGATTTATTCAATGTTTAAGTTTTTTGTGTAGAGGATTTTGAAAAATAATGAATTATTTTTTTAATCAAAATAAAATTTAAAAAAAATATTGGAAAAATATTTTATTTTTTATTAAATTTTTTTTTAAATTTTTTGTTTATTAAAGGTTTTTAAAGTGAAATATATGCAGTTCATTTGAATTTATTTATAAGAAATTGTTTAATTTTTTTTAATAAAATAAATTAAAAACAAAATATGATAAAATAAATTATTACAAATTTTTTTTTTTAATTAAAAATAATTTTCATATATTTTTTTTTAATAAAATAAATTAAAAACAAAATATGATAAAATAAATTATTGCAAAAATTTTTAATTTTTTATTAAACATAATTTTCATATATTTCTTTGGTCTTTTTAATTTTTATAAATTAATTGTTTAATTTTCTTTAGATAAAAAAAGCTTAATATAAAAATGTATTGCAAAATTTTTTTGTTTTTCGTGAAAAAAAAAATATTTTTTTTGTAATTTCTGAAAAACATGTTTTTTTTTTTTTTTGGTGGTTATTTCCATATAAAGCGCAATTTGTAAAAACTGGAGTTTATATTTTATTTATTTTTTTTTTTTTTGTGGGGTTCGCTCATTTCCTTCCACAAGAAAAAACTCATTTTAGTATGGAATAAAATGCAAAAAAATGTCAAAACAGAAAAAATTATTAAAAATCCAATCGATTTTTTAGCCGCTTGCGTTTGTCGTAAATTTTTCTAAAAGTTGGTTTGAGTTTAATAAGAAGTATACTAAAAAAATTTGGAAAGCAATTGCATAACTTTTAGATTTATTTAACGTTGAAAATTTTGCTATAAGGTTTTCAAAATGAAATATCTGCGGTTCTTTTTATTCTTTTTTATATTAATTTTTTTTTTTTAATTTTTTTAATGTAGGCAAGAAATTTTTTATTTTTTATTAAAATATCTTTTTTAATTTTATTTACTTTTTTTTGTGTTAGGGGTTTTTAAAGTGAAATATGTACGGTTCATTTTACTTTGTTTATTATTATTATATTATAATTTTTTTATTTTTTTTTTAGATATGTAAAGGAAATTTTTGTTCAATACTTTGGCAAAATTTTTGTATTTTTGCTCATTTTCTCCCACATGAAATTCATTTTTGTATGGAATAAAATGCAAAACGCCGTCAGAAAAGGAAATCATTAAAAATTCAAACGATTTGTTAGGCGGCTAAAAGTTGCGCTTATTTTACTAAAATTTTATAAGCCAATTTACTGCGTACCTCAAAAAGCATTCCAAACACTTGGTTCTCCTGACGTAAAATCGCTCTTCATTTTGACGACTGACCACCGAAATTTCATAGTTATACGAGACTCAACAGTTTTTATTTTTTTATTCCGGTAAATTCTTTTTTCTATTAAGGTCAAAATAAGATATAAAAATTATTCATATTTTTTAATCAAACGAAAAACGTCAAATCTATTGCCGAAATTGCATACAATTTAATTTACTCCATTAGAATTTACTCACCTCTCCCGTACACCATTTCAAGCCACTTAAAATATGGCTGCCTTTAAAAGCATTATGCAAACGGGCGAAGTTATTGCACTCCATGCAGGCCGATACGCTGCTTGACCGGTCACAGAAGGTGCCTGTAAGTAGGCAATACAATGCAAATTGGGTATACACTTAGGTGCATATGTATGTGTGAATGCAACTCAGCGCTCAATGGCCGTTTGAGAACCCTTCGTGAGAATTCTAGTGACTGCTGTTATTATATCCAAATCGCTTTTCAATGGCAACGAGCTTCTACCCTCACGCCGATCCCTTTCTTCAAGCGCCATTTCGCATCAGTGCATAAATTCAATGGGTGAAATACACCGACGGACGAGATGGTTCGTTGAGGCTATTCATCGAGTGTTCGTAGACGATTCTCCTTATCGAATCATTCATTTATGAAATGTTTACCTACAAATTGGTTATTATTTCCATTTATTTGCGAGTAGTTGGCATGTAGTTGTAGTTGTTGGCGCTCTGCAATGGATTGCTAAATTGATAGGCGCATGAGTTGAGTATTTAAAAAGGAAAGATTTACGAGTATCAACTTAAATTTTTATTTACTTAAGTGAAGTCGTCAAATTTATAGAGCTTTTCTGCAATAGTTGCTTGATGTCATTCGATATTTAGTTCCGCTTTTGTGAGTGCATTGCGGTTTTTTTTTCTTATAAAAAAATGTAATGCTTACCGCAGCTATCACTTGGAAGATATAGAGAAAACTTGTCAGTATTGGCTTTAAGTATGTCCAGGGCCCAAGCATATGTTACGACAGCTAACAAACTTATTAGGAGTTGCGATGGAAGAAATCTGTAAATTCATAGAATATCCAAAATAAAGGGTTTTCCAATAAGAGGAGTTATTTTTATATTCAAAGAATGGTTTCGCTGTTTGTGTGGCACGTAGCGCCAGATCAATACCATCCAATTACGGCCATAAAAAATCGTTAATCATCTCTCAATAGGGCAATCCATTCACCGTAACTGTGACTCAAGCTTCATTTTCGAAAAGGTAAGGTCCAATGACGCACCAAGCAGTCACACTTTGAGGATAGAGAGGCTTTTCAACAATAACTCTGGGATTTTCTGAACCCCAGATCCGACAATTTTGCTTGTTGACGAAGCCACCGAGGTGGAAATGGGCCTCATCACTCAAGATGATTTTTCGATGGAGTTCCGTATCATTTTCATGCATTTCAACGATCCAATCAGCAAAGACACAACGTTGTTGATGATCGGCCGACTTGAGTTCTTGTGTTAACTGGACTTTATAAGCCTTAAGACTCAAATCTTTATCCAAAATACGGTATTTATATGTAGAATGCCTAATTTCAGAGAACGACGAGGAAGGGACAAACCTGGGTTTTCTTCAACACTTTCGGCTACAACAGCAATATTTTCGTCTGTTCTTGAGCGACGTGCATGGGTTTTATTCTCCACATCACTAACTTGTTCCAACAGCTCGAATTTTTTCACCAATTTCTATATTGCGTTCCCCAAGGCCTTCACGATGACCCAAAAATGTTCGAGCTTCCGAGTTTTACGAACCGTCTCTGCCAAATTTTCACCATTTTTATAGTGAATTTTCATAGTTTGAATGCGTTGTTTAAGAGTGTATGGTTCCATTTTTGTTAATGGCGTAGTTCCTACTTGTCAAATATCAAAAAATGACAGCTTCAAAAGTGACATCTACCGAAATAGTGGGATATTCAAAATAACAGCTGTTATTGAAAACCCCTTTTGTTTCAATATGTAGAAGGGGGGCTTAAAAGTAATTATTCACGAGATGTGCAATACATTGCGCTCTTAAGTGACTCCTCCACCAACTGCCACAAGGCCAATGCTTCCAGAAAGGGTACCGGTTTGTCTTGATTTTTTTCCAAACTAATCGATTATTACCGGACGGTTAAAGTTTGTTGGGCGGGGTGTTTGAGCGTTGGGAATTCTGGCAACAGCCCGAAAAACTTTTCCTTTGTCGATTCCTCGAAAGCTGAGAGACAGACTAATGTATAGACTTTTCCCTAGGCCTTTTTGAAAAATAACACGAAATTGAATTTTTAAAACTAAACGACTTTTTTTTGTCGGAACATACTAGCAGGTACAGCACTCAGACAACATTAAGTCCATTTTACTGCTCTTGGGTTCCTTTTTTAATTTCCTTTATATCTACCCGACCTCCGAAGAAATCTGAGAAGATCTTGTGAGGCCAAAGGGCCAAGGTGGTCGCTTCTTAACACATCAGGGCAGATGTACAGAAAGTGGTCCGCCATCTCATCCTGCTTTCCACAGGCTGGGCAGAATGCCGAGGCAGCTTCATGAGAGAATTTGTTTTCAAAGATCTAATTTTTTTTTGCACATTCTCTCTTACAGAAGGCTTCACAAATCTTCGTGCATTTGCACGATCTCTTTTTGTTTGCGGCTTTCCTTGTGCGTTTTTGACATTTAAGCGGGCATTTTTCTTTGGTCAGTCGTTTGTTGAGCGCGAGCCGAAAGTACGCTTGAATAAAAATACGAAGATGTACCATAAATACGATGAAAACTAAATTTCCGTAGGCGTGCATGCCTACCCCGTTGACTTCGATAGACTGTTTTTGCCACAAAGCTCGGCATGCAATCAGCGGGTAAATTGGCTCAAACAAATAATAAAGGGTGATTTTTTAGGAGTTATAGGAAAGTTTTTCAAAAGAACACACGTAAAATTCAGAAAAATTCATGAAATTTTTATTTAAATCGATAGTACAGTCCATATAATTTAATGTTTAAAGATTATTTCACGCAAATGTTGACCGCGACTGGGCTTCAAAGCGTCCATCCGCTTAGTCCAATTTCGACATACTCTTTCCAATGTTTCGGCCGGTATCTCACATATAAATGCTTTAATGTTATCTTCCAATGCGTTAATTGAATAGAATAGGCTTGTCTGAATAGACATGAGCTTTAACATAGCCCCACAAAAAATAATCTAAAGGCGTTATGTCGCACGATCTGGGTGGCCAATTCACATGTCCCGAACGTGAAATAAAATGTTCACCGAACTCGCCTCTTAACAAGTCCATTATTACGCGGGCGGTGTGGCATGTGGCACCGTCTTGCTGAAACCACATGTCATGCAAGTCAAGCTCTTGCATTTTGGGCAAAAAAAGTTGGATATCATTTCACGGTAGCGCTCACCATTCACAGTTACGTTACGATTCGCAGTATCTTTGAAGAAGTACGGTCCAATGATACCTCCAGCCCATAAACCGCACCAAACTGTGACCTTTTTTGGATACATTGGTAGCTCTTGCAATTCTTCTGGCTGATCTTCACTCCAAAATCGACAATTCTGCTTATTTACGTACCCATTGATCCAAAAATGAGCTTCGTCGCTGAACACAATTTTTCGATAAAAAAGTGGATCTTCGGCCACCTTTCCAAGAGCCCATTCCCCAAAAATTCTGCGTTGCGGTAGGTCGTTCGGCTTCAATTCTTGCACCAGCTGTATTTTGAAAGGCTTCACATCTAAATCCTTTCGCAAAATTTTCCCCGTTGTTGAGCAACAGAGGCCCAATTGCTGCGAACGGTGACGAACCGATAATTAATGGTCATCATTAACACTGGCCGATACAGCTGCGATATTTTCTTCAGTTCGCATTCTACGTAAGCGTGTTGGTGGTTTGATGTCCAATAATGTAAATTTGGTTCTAAACTTAGTCACAATAGCTCGAATAGACGCTTCAGTGGGTCGATTAAACTGACCATAAAATGGAAGAAGCGCGCGATAAACTTTCTTAACAGAACACGCATTTTTAAAATAAAATTCAATGATTTGCAAGCATTGTTCGTTTGTAAGACGATTCATGGTTAAATTATAGACCAAACTGAAGATGTTTGGCAGTGAAACAAAAAACGAAACGTGCGTCAGCTGTTTAAACCAACTGTTTAAAAAAATAATAGCTAAAAAATCACCCGTTATAATGAAAAAAATTATCCATTTTTAGTTTTTTTATTAAAAACAAAAAATGCTATATGGGCTGGCCTTGAGACTGATGAGAGATTGAGAATGATGAAAATAATCGATTTAGCCATAACGGTAATCTTAAAAACAAACAAAAAATTTTGTGCGAATGATAAAGCCAAAAAACAAAATTCTGAAATGAAAATTAAAAAAATGGGCCGTTTTACGCCTACTTTCTAGCAATTATATGTACAGTTAGTAACAGAAGTAAGTATACACCGGATACGTTTTCAATTTTCCCCCAATCGATTCCTTCAAACAACCTAAGTTATAACAAAATTGTGTTTTATTTACATGAATGAAATACAAAAATCATATTTAATCCAAATAATGGCAAAATTTTAAAACGGGACAAAATTATAGCTTTTTATATAAAACTTTATAAAAATGCATGTCTCAAAAGTAAGTATACGGTTCATCATATTATTAATTTGTGAAATCAAAAATATGAATAAAATCAAATCCTAGTATTTGGTAGGATAACCATTAAACTTTACAATCGCTTTAAGTCGTGTTGGCATTGATTTCACCTAGTTTTCAGTTACAGCTGGTGGTATTTTATTCCATTCTTCTTGAAGGACGTTTTTCAGTTGCTTCTTATTTATAATCGGATGTTTAACGCTTTAAATGCTCCCATAAATGTTCGATTGGGTTGGTGTCGAGGGACTGTGGCAGTGTTTTCGCACATTGTATAACAGCCACTCTCATACAATGTTGGATGTGTGCTTGGGGTCATTATCCTGCTGGAAGATAAACGTTCTTCCAAGGCCGAATTTCGTAGGGCTTTCTTTTAAAATATTTTTCAAAAAATTTAAATAACCATATCGATCCATATTATTTTGGATAAATACCAAGTTTCCAACTCCGTTCGCAGCCATGCATCCCCAAACCATCACAGAGCCCCCTCCATGCTTCACAATGCCGGTCATATTGTTTGGATCCAATTTCCCGTTAACTTTTCTCCAAACTTTTTCATGGTCATCAGATCCACTAACTTACACTCATCAGAAAATATGACTTGGTTCCAAAACGTTTGGTCATATTTTTCATGATTTTTTGCGAATGAAATTCGTTTACTCCGATTGACACTACTCGCGAAGTGCTTTTTCCTAACATTGCGTGTTAGTCCGTACCGAATTTAGTCTTCCTTACTTATTTTGATTATAAAGTTAAATGCTTTGTAAAGTGTCTTAAACTGCTTTCAACTGTATCTCGAAGCATTGCGCTCGTAAATAATATAAAACCGTATGCAGTTCCAGCGTAAAGCCTGTGTAGGATGTTTAGTGCCTTTCAAACTGTTTTAAGAAATAGTAAGAAAGCTTTGTAAGCTAATTTTTTACGGCGGGTACAAGTCAATGGTGCATGAGCTTTTCCAAGCTTTTTTCCACAAAACGATACAAAGGTTTAAGGTGCGGTCAGACATGACAAGAAAAATGCTTTTACAATACACTTTGCTGACAAACTTTTTTACTTTCCCGACCACGGCCAACTGGCAAGAACAAAATTCTTCCAATCAATTTCGAAACGGCAACTTGCATAGTCTGCCTGCAATAATCAGAAATCTAATTAGTAACTTAACAACACCTTTCTGAACGCATTGGTATGGACACAGGAACAACTCATAAACTGTTTCCTAAAACTTTAAAGGCAATTCAGACAGATTCAAAAGTAAAATTTCTTGCTCCCATGTTACTGAGCAGCAAAACGTGATGGAAAATTTCCAAACGATCCGAGAAAATTCCATTTTGTTATTGGATGTATGGATTATACTGGTTTTCATCGAGCCTGGCGTCAAGGTAAATGTGAAATGTGATCGGGAGAGTATTCTGGAGGTTGATTTGTAGCCGTGGGCAGACAAACATTTCGGTGGCAGACCATGGACGTTTCAACAGGACTCGACACCGTCTCACAAAGCTCGAGTGAACCAAGAATGGCTAAAAAGCAACGTTCCGAACTTCATAACGTCCACACAATGGCTCTGAAATTCACCATACGCGAATCCGATGAATTATTCTCTTTGGGCCATTTTGGAGAGCAAAGTCCAAATTAAAAGATTCACCAGTCTCGAGGCGCTGAAAAAAGCCATTGATCGCGAGTGGGGCAAAATACCTGCAAGTCACATTCGGGCAGCGTACGATGTTAAACTTATACACCCACGTCTCATCACCTATTATGATGCGCTGGATAAACGTTGGGTCCGTATTCACTTGCTCAAGCATATCTCCAGCCACCTTCTTTCCATGAATTTTTTGAAAGGAATTCAACGCTCTTGAAAGAAGTCGAGCAGCCACGCGTCTCATGCCAAATTGATGGTGTGAAATGTTGCGAATTGATGCATTAGATACACTAGAGTCACGAGCTACTTCCCTCAAACTTAAATAATGATTTTTCAGCACCATTTTCTTGACTTTGTAAACGTTTTCATCTGTTGAAGACGTTGATGCGAGACCAGATCGGAGCAAATTTTCCACCACTTCTCGGCCCTCTGCAAACGCCCTATACCACTCGTAGACCCATGTTTTTGATAAAGCACAATCACCATAGGCCTTCTGCAACATTTTCAACGATTCGACAAACGAAATCCCGTTCCAAACACAAAATTTAAGATAAATTCTTTGTTCGGTTTTTTTATCCATAGTGAAAATCGCAGAGCACACCTGCGGTTGACTGATATAATTAAATGCCAAAAACAAGCTAATTAACAAATCACGCTCTAACTCTATAACACTATAGAAGACAGTTGTACCAACATTCCAGAAAAAAAATGTAGACATTGAAGTATGTGTAACACGCGCTTTTTAAATGAACAATTCCCGATATTTTTTGACAGAATGTACTAAGGAAGTAATGACAGTATTCAGTATTACATTGTGAAAAGAAATATGAGACAAACTGTACACACATACATATTTATCAACACATATGTATGTTCATACAATAATAATAAAAAAAAGTATATTACATACAGATATACAAACAATTCGAAGCCAAATGAATTTTCCATGTTTTTCACCAATGGCCAACAAACTCCCAGCTGATCTTTATCTCGCTTAACAGCGCATGTATGGTACTATACCGTTACCGGGTACTCATTCATTCACTTAATCAATCAGTATACACATACAAACATATTACACACATACATACATATGTAGGTCTGCAGGTAACGCCGAGCTTGATTTAGTTTTAGTTGAGTAAAGTTAAGGGAACGCGTAAAATCTATAGAACGCGAAGAAAAGAAGTGAGCCCGGAAATTTAAACGAGCAAAAAATGTGAATATAAATGCAAATAAAATGTGTACAAAGAAAATGTATTGCAATTTGTGCCTGTTCTTTTAAAACCAAAATTTTATAAACAAATCGAAATGCTATGGATGGAAACATATCTTTTCTGCTTTTCAGTGCGTTTGGGCCTCATTTTAGTGGCAGCTTTGGGACTCGTGAGTGACGTTTTTTTTCTTCTATAAACAAATATTGAAGGTCAAATGTTTACGTTACGAATACATATACACTTTTATATACATACGTATATATGTATGTGTGCATTGTATATTTCTGTAGGTTCATGTATTCATAGCGACAGTTTTGTTAATTTCAATGGGCATAGACGCACTGGATCCAATAGTAAAACTCCTCAAAAATGATGACGAATATGGCAAAATGCTTACGGTGCAAAAAACTTTGAACTGGATTGAGAATCGTAAGTCCAATAGCTGAGAAAATAATATAATATTTATAAGTAATAGTTGAAGTGAAAAGTTCTGAGTATTGTTTTACTTTTTTTAAAAATTTTTTTTTTTTAGTTTTATTAAATTTTTTGACTTACTTCTATTATGAAGAATTGGCTATAGTTCGTTTTATCGAAATTGTTTAAAATATACGCCGTTTTCTTTGTTAATTTTCACACATTTTGAAAGCGATTTCATAATTCCGTGGCCCGAAAATATCTATGCCGTTTTTGGCCGTTATCTAAAGTCAATTATTGGAAAAATTGTTTAATTTTTTGGCTTGCATACACGGAAAGATCCTGACCGATATTTCGGAGCTTCCCGGAATGGTGGACTATGCAATCCCACCTACCAGTGCCACCACCACATACGCGACCCACCTACACTCAAGGGAAGAGTGGCAACAGGAAATTGTAAAAGAGGGCAAGTCCATCCACAGATTTACACAGATGGCTCAAAGCTCGATGGGCGGAGGCGCATATTCCACCAGTTTTCAGCTCCCCGACTACAGCAGTGCTTTTTAGATTAAAAAATCAAATTTTAGATTGAAAAAGTGGCTACATCTGTCAATTCGATACAAGCTGAATCCGGGAACTTTTAGACAACCCAATATATAGTCTGTCTTATAGACGCCTGACCGCCATATCTTAGAAACTAGCAAACTGCATTGTATGGACTTACAATATTTATACTACCCTATAATACCACCACTAGCTAAAATGGCTTCACAATCTCGAGTCATATTTGTGTTAATTTTTGGGGAAGTTGTGGAAGTAATCGGCTACAAATCAGCCGGACTTACCTTCATAACTTTTTGACCGTCCATATTCGATTTCCTTTAAGTTTTTGCTTAACTTTTGCCCAAACATTTTCAATAGGATCCGCATCAGGCGACATTGAAGACCAATCCAATATTTCGATCCCATTTTGGTGTTTGCACTCTACGCACCTTCAGTTTCGATATTGGAGATCGTTGACTTCTTGTAAAATCCAAGATTGACTAGTTCTTTTGAACAACTTTTTGATAAATTGTATACATCAAAACTGCGTTCGAATTGGCGGAAGACACAAATAAACGCTCAAATACTTTTTAGGAGAAGCAGCCCCAAACAGGAACCTTAACTGGATGCTTAGCAGTTCGTTCAAGTTGTCGATTATCAACAGTACACTGGGACCGACGTATGCAACTATTCGCCCAAAAGGAAGACTTATCCGTTTACTCAACTCCCTTCTGAACTTACCTTAGCCCACCAAGCAAGGCGTTTTTCAATGTGTGAAAATGAGAACAACGATTTTTTTTCAATTTGGAGGTCTCTTGCAAGTAAACGTCCGCGAATCGTGTCTTTGGATGCACCAACACTACTTTTCTTTTAACTGCTTCAGCTTCACGCAACGATAAGTTCGACTTTATCACAAAAAAATCAATGATCTTCTGATATTGCTTTGAGAGGTACTTTTTTCGGGCCTCGTCCGAGGAAGTCGTCAACGCTGTGCGTTGCACTACTTCAAATATTTTGCTGCACGTGCAATTTGTGAACCTTTAGATAGTGTGCATAGGAATACTGCTTCAAATCGTTTTTCATACGCAGGACAATGTACGCTTTTGATTGGGTATTGAAATAAGTTTCTGCCCTCTTAAAAGAGGTGTCGCTGCTCATACTAAATATTTTTGTGTTCGCTCTAGCAATATAGTGGTGATTTGAAGATGTTCATGTGAGATCTCGATCTGGCATTCATTTGAAGCGTACAGATCCTTTTCTATCTGGCGTCAAAAATGTTTACGTTCGTCCCGAAAAACAGTATATGCGGGAAGTCATGCTTCAGTATTACCTTTTAAAGAAAAGTGCAGCTGAAACGTGTCGTATATTCATTAATATTTACAGTAATCATGCTCCACCAAATACAACTTTTAAGGAGTGGTTTCGACGCTTCCAAAATGGCAATTTCGACGTGAGTGATAAAAACCGTGAAGGGGCACCGAATTCGAAAATACTCACTATAACAATCATTACATGAACACGCATGTCGAACCCTTGATGATATGTCTGAAGTGTTGGATGTTGACAGATCAATCGTCGGTAAACGTTTGCAGAAAGCAGGTAACTGGGCGCCACATCAATTGAAGTAGAAGGATATCGAGAAACGTTTGGTGATGGGAGAGATGCTTCTTGAACCGCAGAAAAGAAAAGGTTTTCTGCATCGCATCGTCACTGGCATTGAAAAATGGATATATTATGAAAATGTTGGAGGCTGCCAGATGAACCAGGTCCATCGACAGCAAAAAAAAAATGTTCTTGCTTCCGAAGCTATGTTTTGCATCTGGTGGGATCAGAAGGGTGTCATCTACTATGAACTCCTTAAACTAACTGAAACCATCGCTGGCGATCATTACCGACTGTAGCTAATGCATTTGAATCGAGCTCTGAGCTCTCAAAGAAAAGCGACCGAAATGGGACGGTAGACATAACAAACTGATTTTGCTGCACAACAGCGCCAGGCCACATGTTGCTAAATCGGTCCAGAAATATTTAGAAGGGCTGAATTGGGAAATCTTGCCCCACCATTTGTTCCGATCAATGCAGTCAGCTCTTATTGAAAAGTGGTTCACTTGGATTGAAATGAATCAAGTGAAAATAATTCGTATTTTTCGTCAGAGAGATCCGTATGCTGCCTGAAAGATGGAGTAAAGGCGCAGCTTCCAATGGCACATCTTCTTCTTTCTTAATTGGCGCGATAACCGCTTACGCGATTTTGGCCGAGTTTAACAAAGCGCGCCAGTCGTTTCTTTCTCGTGCTAACCGGCGCCAATTGGACACACCAAGTGAAGCCAAGTCCTTCTCCACCTGATCTTTCCAACGCAGAGGAGGCCTTCCTCTTCCTCTACTACCACCAGCTGGTACCGCATCGAATACTTTCAGTGCCGGAGCGTTTGTATCCATTCGGACGACATGACCCAGCCAACGTAGCCGCTGGATCTTTATTCGCTGCGCTATGTCTATGTCGTCGTAAAGCTCATACAGCTCATCGTTCCATCGTCTGCGATATTCGCCGTTGCCAACGTGCAAAGGTCCAAAAATCTTGCGCAGAATCTTTCTCTCGAACACTCCAAGCGTCGCTTCATCGGATGTTGTCATCGTCCACGCTTCTGCGCCATACGTTAGGACGGGCATGATGAGAGTCTTGTAGAGTGTTAGTTTTGTTCGTCGAGAGAGGACTTTACTACTCAATTGCCTACTTAGTCCAAAGTAGCACTTGTTGGCAAGAGAGATTCTACGTTGGATTTCAAGGCTGACATTGTTATCGGTGTTAATGCTGGTTCCTAAATAAACGAAGTCTCTTACAACCTCGAAATTATAACTGTCAACAGTGACGTGGGTGCCGATACGCGAGTGCGCCGACTGTTTGTTTGATGACAGGAGGTACTTCGTTTTGTCCTCGTTCACCACCAGACCCATTCGCTTTGCCTCTTTATCCAGCTTGGAGAAGGCAGGACTAACAGCGCGGTTGTTAAGGCCGATAATGTCAATATCATCGGCATACGCCAACAATTGTACGCTCTTATAAAATATTGTGCCTGAGCGATTAAGTTCTGCGGCTCGTACGATGCTCTCCAACATCAGGTTAAAGAAGTCACACGACAGCGAGTCACCCTGTCTGAAACCTCGTTTGGTATCAAACGGCTCGGAGAGGTCCTTCCCAATTCTGACGGCGCTGCTGGTGTTGAGCAACGTCATCTTGCATAGCCGTATTAGTTTTGCGGGGATACCAAATTCAGACATCGCGGCATACAGGTAACTCCTTTCCGTACTGTCGAATGCAGCTTTGAAATCGACGAAAAGATGGTGTGTGTCGATTCTCCTTTCATGGGTCTTTTCCAAGATTTGGCGTATTGTGAATATTTGGTCGATGGTAGACTTTCCAGGTCTGAAGCCACACTGATAAGGTCCAATCAGTTGGTTGACGGTGGGCTTCAGCCTTTCACACAATACGATCGCTAGAACCTTATAGGCGATATTTAGAAGACTAATCCCGCGGTAATTGGCACAAATTGCAGGATCGCCCTTCTTATGGATTGGGCAGAGCACACTTAAATTCCAATCGGCAGGCATGCTTTCGTCCGACCATATTTTGCATAGGAGCTGATGCATGCACCTTACCAGCTCCTCGCCGCCATGTTTGAACAGCTCAGCCGGCAGTCCGTCGGCGCCCGCGGCTTTGTTGTTCTTTAGCCGCGTTATCGCTATTCTCACCTCGTCATGGTCGGGTAGCGGAACGTCGATTCCGTCGTCAACGATTGGGGTATCGGGATCATCACATTCTCTTTGACATGCGCAGCTATCACTATTAAGCAGGTTCGAGAAGTGTTCCCTCCATAATTTAAGAATGCTCTGGATGTCGGTCACCAGATCGCCGTCTTTGTTCTTACAGGAAAACGCCCCGGTCTTAAAACCTTCTGCAAGCCGCCGAACTTTCTGATAGAATTTTCGGGCGTTGTTCCTATTGGCCAGCATCTCAAGCTCCTCGCACTCACGTATTTCGGCCTCTCGTTTCTTCTGTCGAATAATACGTCTCTCTTCTTTTCTTAGCTCTCTGTAGCGATCCCACATGGCTCGCGTTGCGCCCGATCGCAGCGTGGCTCTATAGGCAGCATCCTTTCTTTCTGCGGCAGCATGACATTCCTCGTCGTACCAATTGTTTTTTCGGGCTCGCCGGAATCCGATTTCTTCTTCGGCGGCGGTACGTAGAGAACGAGAAATATTGCTCCATTGCTCGTGCATGCCGGTTTGTTGGGCAGTACTCTCTGAGAGCAAGAGTGAGAGTCGAGTGGCGAATCTTCTGGCTGTCTGTTGTGATTGCAGCTTTTCGATGTCGAACATTCTTTGCGTAGTTAGATGGACGCTTTTCGCTGCACAGAGGCGTGTGCGCAGCTTGGCTGCAACAAGGTAATGATCCGAGTCGATGTTGGGTCCTCGGATCGTACGTACATCTAATACACTAGAAGCGTGTCTTCCATCTATCACAACATGATCGATCTGGTTTCGCGTTTTTCGATCAGGAGACAGCCAGGTAGCTTGGTGTATCTTTTTATGCTGGAATCTGGTGCTGCAGACTACCATGTTTCGGGCCCCGGCGAAGTCGATCAGCCTCTGTCCGTTACCGGATGTTTCGTTGTGCAGGCTAAATTTTCCGACTGTGGGACCAAAAATTCCCTCCTTGCCCACCCTGGCGTTGAAGTCGCCAAGCACGATTTTTATGTCGTGGCGGGGGCAGCGCTCATAGGAACGTTCCAGGCGCTCATAGAAGGAATCTTTGGTCGCATCGTCCTTCTCTTCCGTCGGGGCGTGGGCGCAAATTAGCGATATGTTGAAAAATCTGGCTTTGATGCGGATTGTTGCGAGACGCTCGTCCACCGGAGTGAACGACAGTACTTGGCGACGAAGTCTCTCTCCCACAACAAATCCGACACCGAATTTGCGCTCCTTTACATGGCAGCTGTAGTAGACGTCGCAAGGTTCTATGGTTTTCTTTCCTTGCCCCGTCCATCGCATCTCTTGGATGGCAGTGATGTCAGCCTTTACTCTCACGAGGACATCAACCAGCCGGGCAGAGGCACCTTCCCCATTAAGGGACCGGACATTCCAGGTGCATACCCTCAAATCATAGTCCTTAGTTCGTTTGCAGGGGTCGTCATCAGTGTTGGAAGTTCTCATCCGAGGCTTTGTATATGCTTTCATTGGGGGAGGTTTTTAAGTGGCGGGTCCCAAACCCAGCGCACAACCAGCTATCCTGGAATGTTTCGCCTTCTCACTTTAGCTCACTCCCGAACGGGTGTTCGGAAGCTACCCAGAGGATACTTGGGCTAATCCCGGGAGTTGTGAGCTGCTTGAACCATATGCAGGAGAATCGTCCTGGCCACTCCCAAGTGAATGGCGATCAGTAACTTTCCCCACTTGCGTGGACTTCTACATATGGAACCATCCTCCAATGGCACATACTTCACATAATATCAGGCATTATTTTATTGTTTAAATAATTCGTTACGTTGGCTAAGAAAGGACGGAAACTTATTCCCAGACCTATAAATTTTTCACAAAACTAATAAATTGCACAACGCGTATTGCTAAAAGGATACACCTGTTTAGCAGAATTTACATTTCTTTGCATTTTTTTCGGTCACACTTCTTTTAGTTAGACTGTACGTATACGAACATTTTTATTTATTTATTTCATTGCAGATTCCCAAGCGTTTATAGCTATACTACTGACTTCTTTGGCGATACATTTGATTTGCTGCAGCCTTGCCATACTCGGAGCATTGAAGGTGGGCCATGTGTTCGTATCTACTTACGCATTGTTGTTGCATGGAGCACCTATTAAAGCATTATTAAAAAACAAATCTCTAACATTGAAATATTTTCTTCCATCCACAGCTCAAAAAGTGGCTTTTGCTCCCCTTCATAATTCACGAGTTCATACGCGTGGCCTTCTACTTTGCTACCCATATCATCCTTATGATTATTTTAAAGAAGAAACTTAATTTAGGCCTGCTGATCGCCGTCACCTTGCTAGGTGGTTTCATATTACGTAAGTTTTCCTTTCATTTCTTTCACTTTTAATAATTGCATAATTCATTCACTTCGAGTAATTAAAACATTCCCATTTTCTCTTCATCACCAAGTATACTTAGCTTACAATTGGGCCACCAGTGTTGCTCTATTTCAAATCATCGAACTCGTACACACCGAACGCTATCGCAAACTCTACGGCGATGATCCCTTTCACCCGCAACTACCACCGAACTACTCATACACTTCACCACCACAATATAGTTACGGTACTGTGGAGAATGTGCGTGTGCTGGTCACACCGCGTAGTGGGGATATTGATGAGCAAAAACAACGACAAACACAGCGCATAGCAGTAAAGGCTCCAACTCAGCCAGTGATCGCGGTTTTACCGGCAAATTATGTAAATAATAATGGACCACTTTTGCAAAGCAAGCAGATGAATAGTTTCCAACAACAAAGAGTACAACAACAGCAATATCAGAGAAGTGAAAAAGAGCGGAATGAATACAATGCAGAATTCGGTAATTGGCAGTGGTCGGAATTGATGGTTGGTAGACAGCGAAAGGCGCTGATTGTAGGGGATTGATGAGAGGCAGAAATTGGCATACAAGGAAAGTTTTAGACTGGCACGAATGTTACCAGGGTTCAAAGTGTTTTGTAATTGTGCTTAAGTGAATAAAATTATGCGATAGTGTAGCAGAATAAAATTTATTGTTAATAACAATTTACTCATAATTTCTATGACAGACTCGGTTCCACAGTCTGTAAATTGAAAATATTACAATATAAAAAATTATTATTTTCGAATATTGTAGGGAGTGGAAGAGAGCATAAGCAGACCATTTTTAATACCCTTTCCGTCTGTTCACAGGCTTAAACTCGGTAATCTGCGGAATAGTTGAGCTAAATTTAACTTTCAGACTTTCACTAGTAGGCAAAGGAATTTACTTTTCACCCCGAAATTATTACTATGCGCTTGCACTGTAAAATGCAGGTATTATTAATTTATACAAATAAGAATTTTTACAAATTAGAAGAGTATTTGAAAAATTGAACAGTCAAAAAAAAAATTAAATAAAATTATAATAATCAAAATTTTGTTTTTGATTTAAAACGAAGCAAATCTATTAAATGCAGTTATAGCACTTGAGCAGCAACAACTTTCACAAGTATTTTTTTTGTACCCTAGACTACTCAAAGTAAGTCCCAATGTCAAAATTTCCCCGAGAATATAAAAAACAAGCAGCAACAAAGAAGCAGGCCCTTTGACAATCAAAACCAAAAGCGCACACAGATTGAATTCATTTTGATTTAAAATGAAAAGAAAATTTTAATTTCAAAACTAAAATTAAAATAAAAAAGTACAACTAAAATAATAAAATTTATGAATCCTACAATACTGTACCTGAGCGACCTAACTGACTATTTGGGAAATGGGCTTATAGTTGGAAACATTAAGGTGGTCTAGAGCTCAAAAAGTTAGGGTATTTTCAGGAATTTTTTTGTACAATAAAAAAATGAAAAACGATATTAAATTAACGATATTTTAAACGAAATTTAAAAAACAAAAATTGAATTTTTGTATGTAAAAGAAGTTAAATAAAAATCCTAAAAAATTTAAATACCGTTTTTCATTTTTTTATTGTAAAAACATTTCCTGAAAATACCCTCACTTAAAAAATTTAATTTTTTTTGCATGTAAAAGAAGCTAAATAAAAGCCCTATAAAATGTAAACATCGTTTTTTGTAAAAAATGCAGTAATTTCATTGTTTCACGTGCTGTATGACAAGTAGTAATGAAAACTATTTTTATTTAATACGATGTTAATATACAGATTAATTTTGACCGAGTTGACTTAAGAGCTATGCTATTTGGGACCTAAAGCGTCATTTAGGAGACCTCCAATGGGCAGATATCAATAGCCCCCCAAAGGTGTTGATCTAACGGAGAAGATTGATGGGATTTAGTTTGGAACTGTCGAAAGGAACACCTAGTGACGTTAATCGTCTAGCTACTCAACTCGGACATTTACAGAGAAAGTGCGCAACCATCTCCTTCTCTGAAAGGTCCCCACAGCTACTGCAATAGGGGTTAAACTTAGTTTTTCCGCGTGTGTGTCAATCATCCAATGACCCATAAGCACTGCTACAAGTGTGGAAATAGAATGGCGTAAAGTCGCCAAGCCTATCTGAGTCCTGCGTCTATTGTACAGGGGTCATAGGATTTTCGAAATAGCACACAAAGAAATGGATCTCAATATTTTCTGTACTTTCCTGAGAAATAAGTTGTGCAAATTCTTCTTTAACAACAGTCAGGGGGAAGCCGATGAGCAGGTGGGAGACCCTTGAGCCCAATTCAGTCCGTTTTCTAGCAAGCGCACATCCCTCTATGTTCGTATGTCCTGGAACTCAAATCAGGGAAATGTTACCTGCACAGCCAAGAGACTTGATCTTCTTCTTAGAGGAGTCGAATAATTTGGTTCTGCACTATGGCGTCGTGGGAGCCTTGATCGCGGCTTGACTATCGGAAAAAATGTTAATATTGCTTTTGTTATCACGTTATCTAAGCATTCAGCATGAATGCAGTATCGCAAAGACATCTGCCTCAAAAACACTAGCAGTAGTCAGTAGTTTTAAGTAAATAGATAAATTGGCGGACTTAGAGAAAACGCCTTGCTCCAACTCCGAATTCCAAAGTGGAGCCGTCAGTGAAGACAGAGAGTAAATTTTTCAGGGTCATGCAACGTTTTGGGCATTTTCATTCCGCGAGAGAGAAAAAAGATGTAACGTAGAGGAAAGGGAGAGAGAGAACTATACCTTATATATATCTTAGATCAGTGCTGTCCAGAATGAAAAATGTGAGTGTATAAGTGAGAACGAGAGAATGGGAGCAGCCCAGTAGGAAATTTAAACTAAATAAATAAATATTGGATTGGAGTAGAAAATTTTTGTGGGAGGAATCGAAATGCTTTTTGATATTACATCTATAGCCTCCTTTGAACGACTTGTAACATAAAAGGCATTGCAAGTCGCCAAAGGCATTTTCTAGCATAAAAAAGTTCTCACAGGGCATTGTATTGCATACACTAAGCGTCGCGGACAAACTTAGTGTTTATTCGTTGCTGGTTTGCTACTTTTTGGTGATATATTTCCTTGGGGCCTACTGTTTGGGGCGATTGCGGCCACATCTTTTTGGCGTTTTTTTATGCCTACTTTTTGGCGCTTTCCCACATTTCCTGGCTAGTGCTTGTGCGTTCTATTAATAAAGTGCTATCCATTTCGGCGTCGGATTTATTGGCATTACCTTGCGGTAATTTGTGCCATTGCTGCGGTCCTGGAATCGCTGCGTTTGTGCGGATGATAAACGCTCGGAGTAATGCGTTTTTGTAAATTTTGTATATGAGTATTCTCTGCAAATGTCGTGAATTTATTCAGATATATATTCTTTCTCTCTCTCTCTCCCTCATTCTCTCTCGGATCTCTCCCTCTTTCTTTGTTTGCCTTGAAAGTTTCTCTTCTGTTATGTGTACTACGCTACACGCACTTTTTTATTTATATTCCTATAAAAGTATAGTTCATTCTACAACAAGAACCATATAACTCAAATCTGCCAGGTTAGGTTCGGTTATGTAAGCCAAGTTGCTTGTCTAAGACAATACACTCGGTGGCCCTACAGCACATTGTGGTACCTGCATTTGATTTCCATCCCCTAACTAAGATGCTTAAATCACTTAGATCTTTTCAATAAGGTGACTAGTCAGTCCAGTGAGACATTATGATAATTTTCCGGGTCTTCAAAGAAATAATCGCCAAGATATTTTATATGGCTTCTTTTAAGTGCAGGACATTCACAGAAGAGGGGTTGTACTGACTCAATTTCTTCTTGATCTACACAACTACAGCAGAAGAGCACCTTTGAGGGCGCTAGTAGCTGATCTGTTGAATCCAAACAGCTCCCAACTTTGTTCATAATTCATAGTATAGGCGACCCCGAAATTCCCGTATAACGAGTGTCAAGTGCAATTACAATGAATTTGAAAGAAATTTCAGCCATATGATCAGCAATTTTGTTTTTTTTTTCGTCACTCTTACTACTTTATAAGGAAAACCATCCTTGGTTTTTGACAAGATATTTGACCACTTTAACTAAAATTATCCCTTGAATAATCGATTAATAAACATTCTTTCAAGTTCAGGGTATTATTTTCTTTATTCATTTATTTCTATATCTACATTAAACTACAATACTTTTGTTAATTACTAATATACATTTTACATATAAACATATTATATATGTATATACACATACATAACTACTATCTGTAGCATAGTAACTTAACTTACAAAAAATTGGTATACAAAATAACAGAGTATCGGTAATTATATAATTGCACCTGCGTGGATAGCTTAAGCACACGTTTACATGTGTTGTATCACGTTCGACACCTTCTATTCATTCCATATAAAATTCGATATTCTGGCTCTATTACTTTCTTAATAAGTTTATTCATGGCCGGCACATATTTGAGCCGAGTGGCCTTGGCATCGAAATATTTTATGCCTGGCGTGTGAACTAAAAACGCTGGATGTAGCACTAAGTAATCATATTCTAGCAGACACATGGCATAGCCCTGTAAGAAAGAGTTTGATTAGTTGAAAAATTGAAAAAATGTAAATTAAAATAATAAAAAAAGTACAATTAAAATTTATTAAAAAATGAGAAATTAATTCAAAATTAGACGAAAGAAATAAAGTGTTTCGTAAAATACCTTTACATTTAAGATAAATATCTAGAGAGAAATATTTTTTCTATGAAGAGTCAAGCAAAAGATCGAAAGCCAACTTCTCACTAAAATTAAGAATGTGTGACGTACTATGACATATGAAAAATGTTTTTTTTTTTGTTTTGTCGGGACAACTAGCAAATGCAGTACTCAGACATTAATTAAGTCCATTGTACTACACTTGGATTCCCTTTCAATTTTCTTTAAATCTACCCGATCTCCGCAGAAATCTGAGTAGATCTTGAGGTGCCATGGCGCCAAGATGATCGCTTCTTAACACATCAGTGCCAAAGACCTCTAACCTAAGGCGGGGCAGACGCACAGGAAGTGGTCCGCCGTCTCGTCCTCCTCTTCACAAGCTGGGCAGAGTACACTGTCTGAGATGCATAACCTTTCCATGTGCTTCGCCCACAGAAAGTGGCCCCAAGTGGTTCAACCAGCCATCTGCACTCCCCTCTGCTTAATGACAGAAGGGTTTGCGACAGTCGATCGGACATGACAGATAACATCAGTTTAGTCCATCTGCAGCCTCTCTCAGCCTGCCAAGCTCGCTTGTGGGCTGTAGTTACCCATTTGCTAACCGTGGGTTTGATGGCCGCAGAAGCCCAAAGAAGTTGGCTTCAGAGCCCCTCTTAGCTAAGGAGTCAGAGGTCTCGTTACCCACGATACCCATGTGTCCCGGAGTCCATGTTAGCATCAGGCTATTATGTCTACCGACAAAGTTCAGCCTGGATTTACAGGACTCGACTACCCCTAATGCCTAATGCCACCTACAGAACTGCCTCTCCATCTGTTTTCCACAACGAAGTTCATCGCTTCTTGAACAGCATACACCCGCTTGAAACAGAGATGCATGCATTCCATGAGTAAAGTGCAGTTTTGTCCCGCGGGATTTCACTTAGACACCAGAGATGGAGCCGTGTTCGGTCCTGGAGCCATCCGTAAAAATGCGAAAACAGTGTTTGCCGGGTTCATTTTCTGAGTTTGACCACAACTGAGCCTCTGGCAGCACTACACTGTATCTCTTTTCAAGTACGACTCTTGATGGCATGGAGTCAAGGGGCATGGAGAGAATCATTGGATCGAAGTCCTTGCCTTCTTTACTTTCGAATGCCGGACAAGGGCCGTACAGTTTCCATTGTGTTTCAGTATGCAGATGGCCTTCAAGGCCTCTCCTTGGATGAAAGCATCAAGTGGTGGTAAACCAATCAGAGCATCTAATGCCGGGCCTAGTCGGAAAAGCTCCGGTGTAACAGATGACCACAGTGCGTTGTAGTCTCGATAAGGTCCTCCTGACTCCCACGAGAGAGAGTCTGCTCATCCAGGCCACTGATGCATAGGTGATAGTAGGTCTTATCATAGCCGTGTAGATCAATAGAACCTTGCTAGGAGAAAGACCCGACGTTTTCCCAAAGACCCCTTTGCGCTGTCAGAAAGCTGTCAGTGCTTTTGATGTCTTTGTGATTCCCAAAGGAGCCTACTATCGAGGATTACTCCAAAATATTTAATTTCCTTGGATAGCTGGATTGTGACTCCTTTTAGTTTAGGCATAACGAGTCCATCAAGCTTCGTCCCTCTGGTGAAGAGAACAAAACCAGTCTTGGTGGGATTTGCCGATAGCTCATGCGCACAGCACCAAGTGTCAATCAGATCCAGAGTTTTGAGCACTTTCCTGCAGATGTTCATAAGCGAAGGGCCTGTTACCAAACAGGCAACAGGGTCCGCATATGCTTGTGCGTAGACTCCCGAATCGTTTAAGGTGGTGAGTGGTGAGGGGTGATGAAATATGTTATTCCATAAAAATATTGGCGCAGATGTCTTTAGTCTCTTAAGTGTAAGGCCTGGCTGGTATTCTATTCGAAAAGTAAACGTACTTCGTCAGCTAAAGGAAAGCAGCTCATTTACTTTAATTGGATATTTCTTTTATTCACTCCACAGTACTCGTAATCGCCATGGTAACCAAGGCATACTTAAACTTTTATTTAAATGTTTAAAAACCCTGTTCATCGACTATTCAAACGATAACCTTAAGGTACAATTTAAATAAGATTTTCGCTGTTTTTGTTACCAATAATGTACCGAAAAAAATTCATCTCCGTCCAAAGTTAGTGGGGGTCGGTCATACATTTGGACTCGATTGGAGCACTCTAAATGGGTCAAAGTTGGATTTTTCGTTCGACCCAAATTGGGGGACATCAGAATTCGTTTTAGAGGTATGGTACCTTCGGCAAAGTTTCTAATTGTGATCCCTAGAATACGATTTTCACAGAGCAATGAGCGATTTTAAATCGACCCGCCCTAATGTATATATGTATATTTAAACTAAAACCTTTTCACATGCCTTCCTAACTCATTTTGTTGCTCACCTGTATGCGCTTATTCGATTGGCCCTCCCATGTGACGCGCTCATCGAACATGGGTTCCTGATTATCGCTTATATAGAATGGTTCCCAAAACATAAATTTTCTTTCACGCTTTGCTTGCGAAAAAACTGTTAGCTCTTGTGCGTCTGTGGAATTCTCCCATTGCTTATGCATTGGCACCAAATGGCAATTTGTACATATTTTCGAATGGAAGTGTATCGCTGTTTTATTGTGCAACATGTCTACCAAATTTGTTTTATTTTCAGGAACTGAACTATCTTTGGTCACTTCAAAAACCGGCAGTACATAGACGCTGGAAAGGCAAATGAAAAATTATGGTTTTAAATATTTCACCATACAAATATTTCACCTAACTCATCACTTACCGCTTCCCCTTGGCATCCAAATATACGCTTCGGTTGCTTTCAACCATTTCGAGAAAGAGCCGCGGTAAATTAGGCGTTGGGCTCAATTCAATATCTGAGGCGAATATGAAATGGGTATTGGCTGCTTTGCGTGCTATATTACGTCCAACATTTATGGGATAAGTCATATTGTGTACCGTCCTATACATTGCGGTAGAATTGACGTCTTCATAAGGTGGCGCGTCATCACAGTTGTAAGGCCATAGCAGTGCTTCCTTTTCATTCAACGGTATGTGCTTAGGCATGTGATCAGCGGGAAAGTAGATGTGAAAGGTGACATAATCTCGAATATATTGGCTTTCCGGTAGGCAATTCCGCACATATTGAATGCAACTCATGGTGGCATTGAAGTCGTAACCGGGCGCGAAGAGAGCAAAACTGACGGGTGCCAGCCAACTGGGGGAGAGAAGAGATGTAAAGAGAGAAAATAGTTTATTGTAATAATAAAAATAAATTAAAAGTATTATAGTGTTGGGAATTTAGCTGTAGATTATTATTGATTTTTCGAGACTATCGAATTTCGTAGTTGGCGATTATTCTGAAAGTTGTTTGTTGTAGACTTGAGAAATAAAATATTAACTCCAAAATTTGTTTAAAAACTCGGCTCGTTTTATATAGGGTTTTTCAGTAAGAGCGCTTCAACTTTTGAACTTTTTTGAATAAAACACAAACGGTTTGACTTTTTTAACTAATTTTTTTTTATTATCGAGTTTGAACATATACATTTAAGTATGAAATTCGATTTCTTTTGCATGACCACCGCGTGCACGTTTTACGAAGTCCAATCGTTGAACCCAATTTTCGACCACTCTTTTGCATAAATCGGCCGAAATTCAAGCAATTTCGCGTTCAATATTGACTCTGAGCTCACAAATCGTCGCCGGCTTGTTACTGTAGGCCAATGACTTCACATAATCCCAAAACGGGACGGCTTGTTAAATGGACCGTAAAATGGCCGTAATGCTCTTAAAGTAGCCGCAACAGAACGATTATTTTCATAAAAAATTTGCACGATTTGCAATCGTTGCTCAAGTGTGTAGCGTTCCATGATGAAATGTATACTAATGAAGTTTACAAATGACAAGCGAAAAATAAAAAATATTGCGTCGTTCGCCCTCCCTATCGGAAAAAAGTTGAAGCGCACCTATTGAAAAACTCTATACCTCTGACGGTTCCAAGATGGAATCGGGGGTCGGAGCAGGGAATTACTCTAAATCAGCTAATTTACCTATTTCTTAAAAACTGCCGAGTACTGCTAGTATTTTTTAGGCAGAAGTCTTTGCGTCCTGCAGACATGCAAATGTTTAGCGAATGTGGGAGCGAGGCAGATACAGGGTGGGCCATATAGCGTTTGCTTTTTGAACCACCTATTTTTTTGAGAATGGTAGCACAAATGGCATGTCAAATGTGTTCATAATTTACTTAAAGGTTTGACATTTACGAAATCGGACGCTATACGCTTGATCAAAATTGGGAAATATTGAAAACCTATTTCCAAAGTGGTGAGTCTTCTTCTTCTTCCGTGGTTATAGTAAATGGCGAGCGTTACCGTGACATGCTCAATGAGTTGTTTCCAAAAATTGAAGATGACATGGACGACATTTGGTTTCAACAGGACGGTGCAACTTGTCACACTGCCAAAGTTACACTCGAACTTTGGGCTACCGTTTTTCAAAACCGAATAATCAGCCGAAATTCCGATATCAGTTGGCCGCTTAGCTGTGATTTAAGGCCGTTGGACTATTTTTTGTGGGGAGCCGTTAAGGACAAATGCTATGCGAACCATCCAGAGACGATTGATGCTTTAAAACACGAAATCGAAGTTGCCATTCATGAAATTGGAGCCTCAACAATCGAAAATGTGCTTAAAAATTGGGTTGATCGAATGGCCTACTGTAAAGCCAGTCGTAGCAGTCATTTGAACGATATTATTTTCCATTCATAAATGACAATGTTCAATCTTCAAAATAAAAAAAAGTTTGAAAAAATATTGATTAGTTTTTTTTTTTTATAGCCGATTCAAAAAGCAAATTTTACATGGCCCACCCTATATAATTATTTTTCCCGATAGTCAAGCCGCGATCAAGGCTCTGACGACGCCATGGTGCAGATCCAAACTAGTCAACTCCTATAAGAAGAATATAAAATCTCTTGGGTAGGCAGGAAACATTTCTCTGATCTGGCTTCCAGGACATACGAACATAGAGGGAAATGAAATCACTGACGAGCTTGCCAGGAAGGGGACTGAAATAGGCTCAGGGACCTCCCACCTGGTCATCGGCATACCCCAGACTGGTTTTAAAGGGGAATTGCACAACTTATTTCTTAGGAAAGTACAGAAAAAATTGAGATCCGTTTCTTTGTGTGCTACGATATCTCGAAAATCCTACGGCTCCAGTATAATAGACGCAGGACTCAGATAGTCTTGGCGACTTTACGCCATTCAATTTCCCAACTCATAGCTGTGGTTATCAGTCATTCGACGATCGACACACACGCGGAAAAGCTAAGATTATCATTTAACCCCCATTGCAGAAACTATGGGGACCTTTCAGAGCAGGAGACTGTTGAGCACTTTCTCTGGAAATGTCCAGGTGTGGCAGCTAGACCACTAGCTAGACTTATTTCTCGCCGAAATAAGCAAAAAATTACAATCTTTACATTCTTTACCAACTACAGAAACATCTAAGTTTAAATTTCCTTTGCAGTTACGCGCCGAAGAACCATAGCATCAGATTTGTCTTCCATGTGCCCAATAGCCAAGTGACCTCACTTTTCCACCAACACAGAAGTAAGGCAAGACTGTCCACTGTCACCACTTTTCTTTACAGTTGTTTTAGACAACGCCATGAGGAAACTCACAACGCAAAACAGAGGTGTCGTTTAAGACTTCACCAACAATCTCAAGAACTTTGGCTTCCTGACCTTCCTTTCACATAAGGTTTCCGACATGCATACAAAAGCGGGCGACTTAGTTGCGCTGGCACATACTATCGGACAGGAGTTCAACATTTACAAAACCATGCCATATAATGCCAGCTGACGCCATATAACGATTGGCCGGTGTTCGGTCAACTTTACTCAGTTTGGACGAGCTCGCAAATCGGCAGGCATACGAAACTTCAAGTATTCAACTCTTGTGTAAAGTCGTGAAACGTGGCTGATCTCAACCAACATCACACAAAGGCTCCAAGCCTTTATAAACAAGTACCTGCACGCCTTTCGCAAAATATTCTGGCAAAAGATAATCAGTAACGCCGCTCTATGAAATCTTACTGATGAAGAGCTCATCCGGCGGCAGATAAAATGAAGAAAATGGCGATGGATAGGCTACGCCCTCAGAAGGTCACCAGATCACTTAACTCAAATAGCGTTAAACTAGACTCCCCGAGGAAGTAACACGCAAGGACGGCCTAAAACCACCTGGAGAAGATCGATCTTGTGTGCGTTAACCGCTGTTAACATCACGTGGGAACACATTGTGTCAGCTGGCGAAACCTTGTTGAGACCCTATGCTCTCAAGTGGAGTGATTAAGGAATAACAAATGTCCAAGCAACTCAGAAGGGAAACCAAAAAGTCGGAAATAAGTTGCATGTAACATTGATGATAACGCTGGTTCCATCTGGAGTTTAACCAACGACGCCTTTGGCGTGCAAGCCAAACCAATCAGGCCACTGTTTGAATGCAGTTCTTGGAGTATTTGATCAGTCACTTGTGGAAAGTTGGCTTATTCACAAAGTGACTGAGCTAGAAAAATTCCTGTTCAATTCCTAGTTTATTTTAAACTCATTCACCAGATGTGCAACGCGAGCAGGGGTGCAATTAGCTCCATGTGCTAGCTAGATTTTATGTATATGGGTGCAGGTTAAGACCCTTCTTCAAAATCAAGCAAAGAACAGAGTTATTAAAAACGGCTTCGAAATAACAAATTTGAGTCCTCGGTTGGTATTGCAGCAGTGAAACCATCTGTCAATCTCAACTAACGTTTGGCCCAGAAGACGCGCCGTTTCGCTGGATGCATGGGTTTAAGATGGCACAGGAATAGGTGGTTAGTGTCGTGTGGCATACCTTCATGTTGAGTATGTCAAAGTATATTCTGGATACTTACGAGTTTAACTTACTATGGTATCAGAAACACAATTGTGTCACAATAACGCAAGTCTCAAGAGATGGTGTCGGTTAGACTGCGATAACGATATTCGGGGATTGGGAGTTCATTAAGGTGATGAGGGACTGCCGATGAATATCGTTTTTATAGCCTGTCTGTATACTGGGAGGTCTAGTGGTTGCCGGGTATGGTCCTGGATTTCGCTGGTCATGTAAAGTAGATGACTTCTGATGACTTAGCCTCCAGTACTTCGCATGCTATTCGTCAATTCTGGACAATTTGATGTTTCAAAGTTATTTTTATACGCCGCCGAACTTAAATAACCAAAGCATTCTGCAATTCGGCCAAGCTTCGTCATCTCAAAAAAGAACATTTGTGATCATTCTAAACATTGAACTGAGTGAGTCATTTGTCCAACAGTCCTATGTGTCCATTTGTCACCCTATAATTTTTTCTTAATTTTTTCTTATTAATAAATAAATAAATAATTAGCGCGTACACTTCTGTTAAGTGTTTGCCCGAGCTCCTCCTCCTATTTAAGGCGTGCGTCTTGATGTTGTTCCACAAATGGAGGGGCCTACAATTTTAAGTCGACTCCGAATGGCAAATGGTTTTTATGAGGGAACTTCTTCTATCATTTTTCTGTTTCGTGCTCGGAAATTCGAAACTACGCACTCCCGAATGGTAGTCACGTGACCGATTCGACTACGGCGGCTGCCAGGTCTTATTACCGCGGGTTAAAAAGGATGCGTAGTCAAAGTTTTTTTTATGTTTTCACATACCATTAGAAGTTATCTCAAGTTGAGTGGAAAAAGTGCTATACAAACTGATTCAACAGCATGCAAAGAACAATATTTTGAAAAACCCAAAAAATCCATTTTTGAATATAAATAATTTTTTATTCTTGTCTATCTCAAAACTTAAGTAGCAACCCTAGTATAAAGCAAGTAAATTAGTACACTCAGTTAATTTAAATTGTATAAGTACTTTATTTTCTGTAATATGAAAAGTGTGCACACACTTACCGTTCCACCAAGAAAGGCAAACTATCAAAGAAGGTAAAATCGCCATTTGTGGTCAATGTAATGGTGTCGGCACAACCCATCGTCTTGCTGATCTGGCCGCGTATGTAATTACGCACCAACCAATATTTCCCGTATTGTAACTTCTCCAATTGCAAAGGCCGATCTGTACACTTTAACAATTTCTTCAAGCGTTCCCCCAATGTAGGCGCTTCGGTCAACACTTTAATTTCACGACTGTCTTTCGGATCGTCTAATTTACGGCGTTGTAATTCTTTCTCGAAAAGCTCATCGCCGAAAAAGACTTCAGCGTCAGTACTGTTTAACGTCTGCACACTGCCCATGGCTTTTGATTTGATGTCCTCCTGTATGGCAATACTGGCGCTAAAGGCAATTTTCATGCAGATGAAGAAGCCAGTCAGGATGAGCAGAGATAAAATAAGCACAGGAAAGTCACGCTTCAGCATTTTGATACAAAGAGCGCCACTATATGGGCTCTGTTTCAATGTGGAGGTCATGGAGAACTGGAAAAAAATTAAATAATTTTTATAACTTTAGTAAAGTGGAAGGGTTTGGAAAGATTTACGTAAGTGCTAGAGTAGGACTGGGGAGAAATTTGTTTCTGAAGATCACTTAAATAGAAAAACTGTTCACTTTTTAATATTAATTCTTTTTTTAATACCTTGCATTGCAACATTTTTTTACTCATCTCAAACCAGCGGAAAAGCAACATTTTTAGTCTTCTCATTTGGAGCATAGATGAACAATTTACCTAGAGTGGCTCATCCAGCTATCAATAATGTGGAGATATGACCACTTAACAACACTAAACGGCAAAATATACTTTTTTTTTGAGAATTTGACCAAACCATTTTTTTTAACAGATTAAGTCATAAGTTATTAAATTAAAATAATTTTTTTCTATAGTCCCAAGTTCGAACTTCGACGGCCCGTATCGCGATTTGGTGGACTACCTTCGAAAATCGGAGAAATGACTTACCTATAACTCAATCTCTCAAAAAACAAGGATTGATCCATAACCCAGACGAGTGCTGTACAGTATAATTGATCTATTTCCTTATTAACAAATATACATATAAATTTTTTTTTATTCAAAATAAAAAACATAAAAAGCTTGAGTCTTTTCTGATACTTTCGGAAAGTATTCGTTAGTGTGCTCATTTTTCTGCAATTAGTTTTTTAACAACGCTATTCGAAAATATGTTAAAAATAAAGACTTAAAATAGGTCTTTCATATCACATCCATGTATTATGATTGAACTAATTTATTAATTTAATTAACCTTTTCAAATAGGTGGCAACCACCTCCGAAATTTTTTTAAATAAACGTTTTTAAATTGCTTTAATTTGATACGCATACTGAATTATTTTCATTATTTACAGTTGTTTTTTAAATTTAATTTTGAAACAGGTGGCAACCTTATTCAAAAATATATTTTAAAGTAAAAATGTGCAAGCCTCTTTCTTTCATACTATTTTATTTCAAATATTTTAGTATTTTTCTTTAAACTTAATTTCAGAAATAGGTGGCAACTATCTCCGAAATATTTTCTTACATAAACTGTTTTAAATTTGTTTCCATTGAAATGCATACTGAAGTATTTACTAGTTATTTTATTACATTTAATTTTTAAAGAGGTGCCAACCTCATTCAAAAATATATTTTCAATTAATATGTTTCAGGCCTCTTTCCGTTCATACTGTTATATTTCATATAGATCATATATTGCATTATTTTTTCTTAAACTTAATTTTAAAAATAGATGGCAACTACCTCCGAAAAATGTTCTAAAATAATTTTTTTAACTTTCTTTAATTTAACACGCATACTGAACTATTTTCTTTATTTACTAGTTATTTTATTAAACTTAATTTTTAAACAGGTGGCAACCTTATTCAAAAATATTTTTGAAATCAATATTTTCAAGGCCCCTTTCTTTTAATGCTAAAATACTTCTCATATTTTATTATTTTTACTTTAATCTAATTTTACAAATAGGTGGCAACTACCTCCGGAAAATTTTCTAAAATAACTTTTAATTTAGCACGCATACTGGATTATTTTCATTATTTACTAGTTATTTTATTAAATTTTATTTTATTAAAATATTTCTCATATTTTATTATTTTTACTTTAATCTAATTTTAATTAAATTTAATTTTTAAACAGGTGGCAACCTTATTCAAAAATATTTTTGAAATTAATATTTTCAAGGCCCCTTTCTTTGTTGCCGCCGCGGCTGGCTCGAATAAATTCCAGCCGAGAGGCCCAATTTTCGACCACTTTTTGCAGCAATTGGGGCCGTATGTCAGCAATAACGCGCCGAATATTCTCTTCCAAGACGTCAATCGTCTCGGGCTTATCTGCGTAGACAAGCGACTTCACATAACCCTACAAGAAATAGTCCAGCGGTGTTATATCGCACGATATTGGAGGCCACGCCACAGGTCCACGGCTCGAGATAATGCGCTCACCAAAAGTTTCCTTTAATAAATCGATTGTTGCGTTGGCTGTATGGCATGTAGCGCCGTCTTGTTGGAACCAAAGGTCGTCCACATCAACATCGTCTAATTCAGGCACGAAAAAGTCATTAATCATGGCTCTATAGCGCTCTCCATTGACTGTAACATTATGGCCGGCTTCATTTTTAAAGAAATATGAACCAATGATTCGCTCTTGCCCATAGAGCACACCAAACAGTGACTTTTTGAGGATGTAACGGCGTCTCAGCAATGGCTTGTGGATTATGTTCACTCCAAATGCGACAATTTTGCTTATTGACATACCCATTCAACCAAAAGTGAGCTTCATCGCTGAACGAAATTTTCTTGTGAAAATCGGGATCGGTGGCCATCTCGTTTTGTGCCCATTCACCGAACGTGCGACGCGTTGTTCAGGTGTAAGTCTATTCATTATGAAATGGCAAACCAAACTGAGCATAAATCAAGTGACAGCTGTCAAAAAGACCATCTATGTGTAGTGCCAACTTGAAAACCTAACCTCTAAAAAAAACACCCTTTACCTGTACTGCAATATTTGAATATTGAACTTATTACAATAATTTGATTCAATTTAACTTTTTAATAGGTAGCAATTCTTTGAAAAGGAGACAGTAGTCTGTCATCAAAGCAACTAAAATTAGGCCTTTTTCCTTGGGCGATGAGGTCCCATTTTGGCCAAATTCTTTATACTATAGCGTACATGTCAGACTAACAACCCAACTCGTGTTGGCTGAAGTGATAATATTATTTGCGCCACGCAGTTTGTAGGTTAAGAGGTGTATACCTACAATTTTCATATCAACAGGAAAGCGAGGGGTAGTGTCCTCTCTCGCTAATTTATCTGCGTTACAGTTCTCTAGTATGCCACTATGCCCTGGTACCCATATCAAATAGATGCGGAAATATTCCGCCATTTCGTTAAGAGACGACCGGCATTTGCGATAAAATAATGAAATTAATGACAGCCCCATGACAAGGCATAATCGCCGCTTGGCTATGGGAGTAAATATAGATTTCTCTAAAAGTATGTAGTCATTAGACATCTACCTCATCAATGGCGAGAATTTCGCCCTAAAATACGTTACAGTGATTAGGAAGACGAGCCGAAACGCTTACTCTCGGCTTCTTACAGTAAACGCTAAAGCCAATTTTATCTTCAAGCTTTAAGCCATCAGTAAAGGAAGTAATGAGAAGTAATTTGTTATACAAAGCTGAACCAACTCGGTGCTTCTTTAACAGAATGTAATATTTTTGCTTTGCTGCTTGACATTACAATTGAACAAAAAAAAGTGTTTTAAATAAAATCTTCGCCTCGAATCTCTAATGGAGTTTTGTACTGTTTTTAGAGGCGCCATTGCGGTGATTGATGATTCGTTTTGATGCCATACTTGTACTCCTACTCTTTAGCCCAAATGCCGCCATTGATCATCCAAGTTAACACTTCAGTATAATGAGAGCTTTTCTCTAGCGATAGCAATGGATTAACAGACATGACTTTTTTGTTTTTGTTTTTTTTTTCCAAAACGCATTATTTCAGACAAACTATTTACACATCTAAATTCGACAAAGCCTGTTCACAGAATGCACGGAACAGTGACTTGTTTGCAAAGCAATCATTTACACAAAATCTGGCAGATAAGCATTAAGTGTCATACAAACAAAGGGCAGATATAAAAATTTGACTTCAGCAGAAGCTATAAAAATAACACTTGCTGCTTTATCTTAGGAGCATTTCAAGATATGGCAGGAATAGAATTATGGCATGTAGAAATACACATACATACATATGGACAAGTAAGCACATGCCCGTGGACTACAAAAGTTCACATTTTACCAAATCTATATTTTGGACTGCGCAATCATTGATTTCGATCGCGCCTACATATCTCGGAAACTCAACAGTCTGGGCAATAAAATGTTGATTTTAACATTTGTTTACACTTAAATTACAAGCTTTAATGGTTTTATTGCCAGCATGGTTTTTCTAGCAACGTAATATATTTTCCAAAACGAAGGTGGTGATTGGAAAAACAGGGTATATATATGTGTGTGTGTATGTGTTACCTAGATATAAATATGATTGAAACATAAAACGATAAGAAGTTTATTGTTCATCGTAACAATTAAGCAATTAACTATTAAGCACAAATAGCTTGGCATTATTAAGTTTGCAAATTAGCAAGGCAACTCAACAACTAAATATGTACCGTAAGGTGCATCTTGACTAGGCATATGCAAGGGCATATAAATATTAGCTATCCTTACTGATAGCCACACAGCAATCAGCGCTTTCAACTCTTTCCAGGTTACATAAAAATTGGTGCTGGAATGACTTAATAAGCTGGATATCTTAGACCAGAACTGCCAGACACCTATCCTAAGGTATCCAGGGTACATAGGAATTACTGGGAACGAAATGACAGAATAAATTAGCCCTGGAAGAGGCGACTTCCCCATTTATAGATCCAGAATCATTTGAAGAAATAAGAAAGGGCAACTTTTCCTCTCTTACACATTCAGGAAGTAGAGGGAAAAACAAAGAAGGCCATACTGGAACAACCTACCAAGCAAATCGCAATCAAAATCACTGCTAAACAACTTTAACCTAAACTTATTTAAAGATTATACGGAATTAAATAAGAATAATTTTAGAATCATTAAAGGAATAAGACACTGTTTGATTGAATCATCATCTCACTAACCTGGGAATATATTCTCCAATGGAGCTTAAGGTTTTATAGGCAGAAAGATGAATTTGCCGAACTTGTGCCGGCATCACACTCAATACTGATATATGGTATATAAGCGGGGCAAACACCTGGGTAAACATATTTAACTAGAGGAGGAAATAAAACTCAAGAAAAGAAGGCGCATACTAAAATTTATTGAGAAAGTTGGGCTCAGTGAAATACTCTGAATTCAGGAAGAGTGCACATTAGATCTTTCAGCTTGAAGTGCTGAATTAACAAATCCTAATAACCAAAAAAAAAAAAACAAAATCGGACCTTGAACTAAAATTTGAAAAGTGTGCGTTCAAGCAAAAGCCAAATATGTACTTTTTAGATAAGTTTTGGACATCAATTCATATAACAAAATTAAACAGAAAAGGCTTAAGGGGTTAGGCCACTCTAGGATTTTCAAAATATCGAAATTTTTTTTTTTTGCTTAAAAGATGCTTTAAACTCTTTAGAATATAAAACAAAAAGTCCTATGCGTGAAAAAAATGTTTATCTCTAATATTTCGCACTTTTGCGCGAGCGCCTCTGACGTCTCTGAACCGCCTATTCAAATTTAAACCGTGTTTATCTCAAAACGTGATTTTTCAAAACGGCAAGCAGCATAACTCAAACAATTTTTAATATTTTCACTTGTAATTGTACAAAGATCTTTAGAACATTATTCCGCACTGAAATACGTACGGATTTTTTTATTAATTAATTAGAAAAATTTTTATAAACAATTAACGGTTCCATTTTAGACGAAAAATTCTACTTTTGACTTCAAGCATCTGCAAAATACACAAATTTCAATATTTCTAAAATCCCGTACGTATTTCTACAGCTATACTCACGTCGATTTAGAAGAATTTTTTTAATTTGGTTTAGGTTGACATTTACGTCAGTTGTACTGCTTGCCGTGAAGTGCCTTTTTCGCAGGGCGCGTTCAGAGATTCACTCCAAAGGCGCCATTTTGTAATATTTTTCAATAAAAATATTTGTAATTACACTTAAATACATGCTTAATAATATACTTAAAAAGTTTTTTCCTAGCACCTTTCTTTCAATGCAAAAAAATCCTTAAAAAACTGCTTTTTTACAGTAGCTAGAGTGGCGTAACCCCTTAAGTAATAGTCTCCGCAAGTATCTAGGATGACTTTCTCGGTAACCCTGTATACAGGCATGATAAGGATTTAGCTTACCAAGTGCAAATAAATGCAAATAAGCGGATAAGAAAAATTATTTCTTCTTAAATTCAGTAGAAAATTTCGGGAGCCAAGTAAACCTGAGAAAAAGCGGGCTCAAATTAATATCGGACATTCTGAGCATTTCGTCATGCCAGGTGGATGACTAAGGTAATTTATTTTTATTTAGAGAGTTAAACAAATACCAAGAAGCTAGATTTCGAGATATATGTATTTAAGTGCTTGGATAAGAGCGCTCGTGTCTGCAAAAGCTCCCACGCAGAGTGTAACTTTGTTCAGAAATCTATATGCCTACAGAGATATAGGTGAAAGGTTAAACAGCAATCGCTACATACATTTTGTAGCCATTTACATATGATATGGTAACAGCAGAATGCACTTCACACTGAGGCTGGCTATGGGGTAATGCATGAGAAACTTCTGGGTGACAAAATCAAAGTATTAGCAGATATACAACAAGAGTGTGCTCTCTCGTCACTGCTGTTGGGCGCGTAACGGATCTCGACTATGCATATGAAATCTGTGTACTGTCCCACAAGCAGTAAAAGAAGCAACTGAGAAAGGTGTTCTGACGTTCATTATCCAAAAAACTAAAGTCATGCGTATGAACACAAAAAATACGCAAAAATTCTCGATTGATGGCATTGATCTGGAAGAAAGGCAATTTTTCTGCTCCTTGAAATCGGTAACTCGTGATTCGAGCGATAATATGAAAAGCGGAATAAAGAAGGTAACGCCGGTATCTGGCTCTCTGCAGACGATTTGGAACGCATCACACATATCTTGGTGCACAAAAATTCGAACTTTAAATTCCAATGTAAATTCCTATTTGATCCTGCGAAACGTGGAATACGATGACAGTTGACACAAGATCACTACCTACAAAAAATCCTCAAAATACTCTGGCGAAATACTGTATGGAATGCTGACTTATGGGCTAGGACACAGCAGAAAGCAATGCTATTAGAGAAAGAGAAAATAGGGCTGAATCGGCCATGTTATGCGCTGAGAAAATTGCGACATAGCAAAGGCATTTTTAAAATTTAGTCCTTTGAAAACTTTAAAGTGCTTTAAAAAATTTAATTAATGGAAAAATGAAAAACGGAGTATGCAGTAACATATTACGATATATTTAATAGCATCTATAGTTACACGTGGACTTGAATCTTTTATACACATAAAATATGATCAGATTGGTGGTACTTTTTCCAATATGGTTTTTTGACAGATCACGCATGAGACTAACGTCTCAACAACGTTTACAAATCATAAAATTGTATTACGAGGGGTGCCTTCTATTTGGCAGGATTTGGCAACCCTGGCATTGCAATCTGGCAACTGACAGCTGTATCGCAAAGTTTGACATTTTTTGGCTTTTACGTACTCAGAGCGTTTTGAAATACCAGCGCTATTTGTGTTGTTTACAGTAACTTAAAAGATTCATCTCGGTCCAAACTTTTACAACTTTCGACGTGGATTAACTCAGCAACATTGCATGGATGAACTTAATTCATTTTTTGGCGATGAAGCTCCATCAAGGACCATTGATGCTGTGCGCGAACTGATATTGCAATATCGTCATGTGACCTATCGTGAGATTGACACAATCTTAGGCATTAGTGGAACCAGCATACATTCAATATTCCATACACATTTGACTGTCAAAAAAATTTGTTCGCGTTGGATCCCACACAATTTGTCAATCACTCAAAAAAAGGCTCGTGTCGATTGGTCGAAGGAAATGCTCAAAAAATACGATTTCGGAGCTTCGAAACACGTCTATGACATCGCGACAGGTGAGGAATCATGGATTTACGCGTATGAGCCCGAAAGTAAACAGCAGTCGACTGTATGGGTGTTTCAAGATGAGCCAAATCCAACAAAAGTTGTTCGCGCACGAAGCACTTCCAAGCAAATGGTCGCCTGTTTTTTCGGAAAAACTGGACATGTCGCAACCGTACCACTAGAACAACGCAGAACAGTAAATTCTGAGTGGTACACAATCATTTGTTTGCCAGTTGTCTTCGCAGAAATTGGGAAAACCAATCGCCAAAGACGGATCACTCTTCACCAGGACAATGCGAGCTCTCACTCATCGGCTCAAACAACTGTACTTTTGAGCACGCAAAACATCGAATTAATGGGTCATCCGCCGTATAGTCCTGACTTGGCACCGAATGACTTCTTTTTATTCCCGTACGTAAAAAACAAACTGAGAGGTCAACGTTTTTCGACACCCGAAGAAGCGGTTGCGGCATTCAGAATGCATGTTTTGGAGGTACCTCATTCAGAGTGGCAAAAGTGCTTCGACAATCGGTTCAAACGCATGCAAAAGTGTATAGATCTTCATGGAGAATATTTTGAAAAACAATAAAGTGATTTGCGATGATTAAATTTTGTTTTTGTTCTCTAATCCCGACATATAAAAGGCACCCCCCGTACAACAATCGACGCTATTTTCATCGCACGCTCAGACCAACTTATGGTGTTCAGCGATGAGGCTCATTTTTGGCTTAATGGCTACGTCAAGCCATTCAATAACAGTCTTTACATCCATTGAAAACAAATGTTTGGTGAGGCTTATGGGCGGAGAAGGAATCATTACCCCATATTTCTGCAAAGACGAGGCTGACGCCAATGTAATAGTGGATGGTTTCACGTGGATAGTGGAACGCTATCACAACATGATAAACTAACTTTTGATGCCAAAAATTTAACCCCTGATGTCCACAATATTTGGTTCCAACAAAATGGCGCTACTTAAATTAAATTAAAAATCCATAATTTCCATAACTGACCAGGGGCAGCAATAAAAGCGAAAGGCACCATATTCTAAATATTAGTTCGCTTATCATTTGTATTGTTAAATATTTGCGTCAATGTGGTGGCGCTTGAGCAACAACAGCAATTCCATGTATTTTGTTTTTGTAAAAGCAATTCTTATTATCTAAACATCAATGTCAATATCAAAATCAATATCTAATATCAATAAGATTGTAAACAAACAACCAAAGTAGTAACAAAGAAGCAGGCCACTTTGCCAATCAAAACACACAGTCACAAAATCAACTGGCCTACTGACATCACATTGAATGAATTGCCGTTGGCTGAGATAATACAGAAGCTTTCACATTACGCGATCCTCGTCTCGGCTCTCAGTGAAATCGATCGCATCGGCTGTTGAATTCACGCAATGAAATACTTTTGTTTACAAGCCACTTTTTTCTTTATATTCCCTTTTCTATTGTTTTTTTTTTTATATTTTTTTTTGCCACGTTAATTTTATTTAGCATAACACTTGATTTTTGTCTAAAAATCTAAATCTTCGTTGTTTTCATTCACCCTCTTGATTCTCGGTATACCTAAATATCATCTACAATTTCCAACCTACGCTGCTTTTTTGACTTCAATCTACGCAACCTTGTATTACCCCACTCCATATCCGAATCGGTTAGATACTTTTTTCCATAATTGTCACAGCCTTTCCGCATTATTTCCTCAATTATCATTTCATTTTCAATCATACCATAAAATTATCAATTATCATATCATAAATCGGCCGCCGTAGCCGAATGGGTAGGCGCGTGATTACCATTCGAAATTCAGAGAGACGTCGTTGGTTCGAATCTCGGTGAAAGCAACATTAATAAAAACATTTTTCTAATAGCGGTCGTCCCTTGGCAGGCAATGGCAAACCTCCGAGTGTATTTCTGCCATGAAAAAGCTCCTCATAAAAATATCTGCCGTTCGGAGTCGGCTTGAAACTGTAGGTCCCTCCATTTGTGGAGCAACATCAACACGCACACCACAAATAGGAGGAGGAGCTCGGCCAAACACCTAACAGAAGTGTACGCGCCAATTATTTATTTATTTAACTCTTTCATAGATTGCAGCAAATAATCAGCTGAGCATAAACAACAGAGTGTCAACCAAGTAAAAGCTTTGCATTATTGCGGTTTTTATTTCGCAGCTTGAGCGCACCCTTAAGTATGCCGACGCTGCGAAGCAAACGTTTTGACTATATACGATATGAAGTGTTACCTATTGAAAAACACCATCACTTTTTTGTGTGAAATTAGTTTTTATTGATTTCAAAGACAAAATTGTTCAAAAATGATTACAATTTTAACATATATTCACTTTAGCTCGATATGACCACCTTTTGCACCTGCACAAATGTGATCTTGAGGTATTTTCGACCATTCTCGTATAATCGCTCTTTTCAGCGCATCCATACTGGCATATTTTTTAGTCCTCACCTTACTCTCCAAAATGGACCAGATGGAATAGTCCATCGGATTTGTGTCTGGCGAATTCGAAAGCCATTGTGTGGACGAAAAGAAGAACATGATTTTTTAACCATTCTTGGTTCACACGAGCTTCATGAGACGGTACCGAGTCCTGTTGGAACGTCCATGGTCTACGACCGAAATGTTTGCGTGTCCATGGCTCTAAATCAGCTTCTAAAACATTTTCCCGATTATAAGTCGCATTCAATTTGACACCAGGCTCGATAAAAACGATTGAAGAGCGTCCATCAGCGGTCACTGCGGCCCAAACCATTACTTGCGATGGGAAACTGCTTCAAGTGGCCATACGTAGGCTCAAATTCTCGTATGAACGTTCGGTCAAGTAAACACGATCGTTTTGAGTGTTTATGAACTGCTCAATTGGAAAATTTTTTTCATCAGAAAACACAATGTTAGGAAATTCGCAACGTTCGTGCAAGCGCTACAACTCCTTTGCTCTTTCGCACCGAACTTTTTTTTGCTGGGGTGAAAGATCGTGTGCTTTTTGGAACTTGTAAGCCTTGACCTTGAGCTCATTTTTCAATATGAGTCGAATGCTGTCTTGTGATATTTTCAGTTCTTTGGCCATTTTTCTTCCACTTCGATGTGGATTTCGTTCAAGTCGAGCCTTCACTTTCCGAACCATTTCTGGCGTTGTTGCGGTTTTTTTTGGTCCACCTCCATAGTGTTTTTCAATGCTACCAGTATCATTGTAACGTTTCATGGTGCGATACACAAACATTTTATTCACTTTGCGGTGAGTGAGCTCACGAACAATGGCTGGTTGTGATTTTCCAGCGAAATATAACGCAATCACTCTATTACGTTTCAAAGAATCAACAAAACTGAGGCGCAAATGCTTTTGATGGCTTATAAACAATATATTGAACTGTCATTAGAACAATTTTGAAGTTGATGTCATGAGCTGTTTTACAGATACAAGCAGTGTAAAGTTGATAACACTTCATATCGTTCACCCTGTACAGTGACAAATTTAATACAATATAATTAAGAGACTTCATTTGACTAAATGTATATTTTTAACAAAAAATAGAAAACTAAAAGCGCTGCTATATTTTAGATCACAGCTTATTTGATACAATTTAATTTATTCTTAACCATCCGTTGGGCACCCGATGCTGGCCAGGCTTTCTTTTTCGACTTTGGACGTGAATTTAACATATGTCTATTATAGCTAACGACTTTAACTTCCAGGTAGCTTTTTAAAATTAAATTTTTTATCGATTTATGGATGTAACCTTTTAAAAAGGATCCTCGAACAGGATGAAAACCAGGCCAGACACGGCCCAATTGGGGGTTACAGAATTTTAAAAATCTATTTTGTGGTGAAAACTATAGTACTTTTTGTGATAGTCTTTTGCCTTCTGAAGAGCCTGGAGCCGGTTTGACATTGAATTTAGCACATTTCCTCTAGTATCTTTCTCCTCAACTTCCCTCTAGCCGAAATTTGCAGCTATTATTTTGTCTAATAAAACCCATAAATTCTCTATCACTTTCATAACAGGAGCACAGTAGCCTGTAGGTGTCATCAGATAGTGACAGTTCGATGTGTGCCATGAATTTACGATTCTTGTTCTATGTATTGGATCATTACCTTGGCAAAACCGGAATTGTCCGCTTATACCAAATTTCTCGAAACTTTGAATTAAACTATTTTTAAGACTTTTTTATTGCAAAGTTTTGTCCATTGTTGACTGGGCAACCTTGGTGCAGTATATGTATATCTCCAATTGTATTGATTTGGTGCCTGCCTCCTCTATAACCGAAATCCCAAAAAACCTGCGTCTTCGTCTACACCGTCAATCCATCTGAAGGGCGGATGGTCCCTTCTTCTTTTTCTGTGGAACTTTCTAAAGAGTATTTGTTGGTGTGGGTATTCGGTATTAGTCCGTACTATGTGCCCTGGCAATCTCAGTCTGTTGATCATTATTGCGGTTTTCACAAACAGGTGCACGTACAATTTTTCGAGTTCAATTTCGTGCATTGCCCCGTCAATAAATACTAAACTTCCTACACCGGTTTCGAACATACGACACACAGCAAACTAGTACACTTTAACCGCCATAATTTACAGCAGCTTCCGTGTTCTCTCTATTAAGATCTGTATTCTTCTTTCGCCAAACACCACACATGCTGTCCAAGCCAGACATTTTCTTAATTTAGAGTCGTCAGAAAATATGGTCGCATTCCAAAAGCCTACATTTGCAAGGCCGAATTTAACAAAGCGCATCAGTCGTTTCTTTCTTATGCTAACCGGCGCCAGTTGGACACACCAAGTGAAGCCAATTCCTTCTTCACCTGGCCTTTTCAACATAGAGGAGACCTTCCTCTTCCTCTGCAACCACCAGCTGGTCCCGCAAAAAATACTTTCAAAGCCGGAGTGTTTGTATCCATTCGGACGACATGACCCAGCAAACGTAGCCGCTGGATCTTTATTCGCTGCGCTATGTCTATGTCGTTGTAAAGCTCATACAATTCATCGATCCATCGCCTACGATACTCGCCGTCACCAACGAGGGAAGGTGCAAAAATCCTCCAGAGAATCTCTTTCAAACAATCCAAGGAACGTTTTGGATCATTACCTTGGTAAAATCGGAATTGTGCGCTTCCACCAAGTTTCTCAAAACTTTGAGTTAAATTATTTTTAAGAATATCAGGATACATAATTTTTTCAATTTTGCCCCTTCTTGCCAGGCTTTGTTTGTTTTTGTTTTTTTTTGTTGTTAAGTGGAGATAAAATCGTGTTCGTGAAGCGATCTGCAGCCAACTTTCGACGCAATAAGTTGGTATTTGAAATAAAAATTCAGCTTAGGGCACTTCGTTCCTTATTTTCCACTAGATGGACAAATCTCTTAGTGCAGTTAGTGACCAAAAACGCGTTTGCGGTTATCGCGCCAATCAAGAAGAAGACGTTAGTGATGATTAACGATTTACTGATGTTTTCTTTTTTTTTTTTTGAGTTTGCACAAAGTTCGAAACTTGGATTTATTTAGTTTTTGTAGGGAAACAAATTATAGTTTCCTAAAAATAAATGGTCAAAACTTGTCAAAAAGACCCTTTGCAATATTTCCTATATTTAACGCAATGTAAAATTATTGCACCAGGGTGTCCCAAAGGCGATTTTTGGAGGTCGGCTTGAAGGATAGTCTCAAGATCTAATTAAAAACAATACTTTTTATCACTCGATGAATTTTTCATGACAATGTACCATCTGAACCAACAATGTCTCATAAAGATGGCACTGTTCACTTTGGAGCACACCTCGTAGCATTCGCACTGATCTTCCAGTTTAAATACATCTACGTACCTGCATTTTGGGTGCGCAGTTTTTTGATAAACATAATTTTTTTTTTGTTTTTATTATTTTTTTTCAGCTTTTTTTCCTAACCTTTTTTTTTTGTTCATGGATATTTTCAATTGCAAACCCCTATTCATATCAAATCAAATTTTTTTTTTATCACACAAACCTTAGTTTTGCAATTTTTCGTTTGTAGGCATTTTAATTTTTTGTCGTTTTTTTTTTCTAACTTATTTTTTTTTTGTTCATCGATATTTCCAATTCTAAGTCCCCTTTTCATTTCAAATACTAACAGATATTTTCTTATCACACAAACCTTAATTTTTCAATTTTTCATTTGTAAGCATGCAAATTTTTTTCGTATTTTTTTATTTTTTTTTTTCTAACGTTTTTGTTTTTTGTTCATCGATATTTCCAATTCTAAATCCCCTTTTAATGTTTTAGACTTTTTCTTATCTTACAAACCTTAATTTTTCAATTTTTTATTTGCAGGCATTTAAATTTTTTTTCATATATTTTGGTTTTTTTAATTTTTTTAACAGTTTTGTTCATCGATATTTCCAATTCTAAATCCTCTTTTCATTTCAAATACTAATAGATTTTTTCTTATCACACAAACCTTAATTTTTCAATTTTTCATTTGTATGCATTTCAATTTTTTTCGTATTTTTTGGTTTTTTTTTAATTTTTTTTTTTCTAACATTTTTGGTTTTTGTTCGATCGATATTTCCAATTCTAAATCCCCTTTTCATTTCAAATACTAAAGATTTTTTCTTATCACACAAACTTTAATTTTTCAATTTTTCATTTGCAGGCATTTACATTTTTTTTCATATTTTTTGATTTTTTAAAATTTTTTTAACCGTTTTGTTCATCGATATTTCCAATTCTAGGTCCCCTTTTCATTTCAAATACTAATAGATTTTTTCTTATCACACAAACCTTAATTTTTCAATTTTTTATTTACAGGCATTTAATTTTTTTTCATATTATTTGGTTTTTTTTTTAATTTTTTTTTCTAACGTTTTTGGTTTTTGATCATCGATATTTTCAATTCTAAATCCCCTTTTCATTTCAAATACTAATAGATTTTTTCTTATCACACAAACCTTAATTTTTCAATCTTTTATTTGCAAGCATTTAAATTTTTTTCATATTTTTTGGTTTTTTTAATTTTTTTTTAACCGTTTTGTTCATCGATATTTCCAATTCTAAGTCCCCTTTTCATATCAAAATTTTTTTCTTATCACACAAACCTTAGTTTTTCAAATTGTAATTCGCAGGCATTTAATTTTTTTCGTATTTTTTTATATTTTTTTATATTTTTTTTTATTTATTTGTTCATAGATATTTCAAATTCCAAGTCCACTTTTCATATCAAATGCTACGAACAAACCTTAGTTTTTCACTTTCTCAATTGTAGACATTTAATTTTTTTTCGCAAATACATTTCCTTTCACCACAAATCGCTCAACCGGTCGAATATTTAATCGTCACTTACACGCGTCTAATACATTTAGGACTAGAACTATATTCATATTTCGGTATGCAAGCACTGAGACTAAGTAATCTCAAGAGCACGGCTAAGTACTTAACTTACGACTATACACGAAAGCGTGCGAACTGTGCGATAGCGGTGAATGCGAGCCGGTTGCAGTGAAGCGCGCAAAACGTGTCGTGTGAAAATAGAAATAATTACTAATCATCTACAATATCCGAAACGTCAGTATATATACTCGGGCATACACATTTACATACATACGTGCCCACATATTCCGCACAAAATAATTAATATTTATTTGCACACAAAAACAAATAAATGCACAGCAGCGATATTGCATTCATATGCATTATGAAACGGTTAAAATATATTTTAAATTCTCGGATGGATGTTGGAAGTTATGTGATCAGCGTTAGCACCGGCACGCCGGTAGTCATCAAGTGCTGCATAAAGCTATTTTTACTTAAATAAATTCAAGTTGATCGTACAATTAATGAGGGAGGTGGAGGTGTTGTCTGAATGATACAGCCCAATTAGCATAAAGATGACATTTTGACTAATGAGGGGTTAGTACCAACGAAGATTTTCAAAAACTCGTTTTTCTAAAAAGTGAAAATTCTTATACTAGGCATTCGTAGAATTATTGGCGAAAGTATTTCAATATTTTCGTAGAAAAAGATCGAATTCAGATCGAAAAATGCGGTACACCGTCAAGATGCTGCGCCAATGCAGGTCTATTTTGCTGACCTTTCTTGCTTTGTTTTGCTTTGCTTTACTTAACGTTTCGACACTAAATTATTGATTACTTTCATTGGTAAATTTCAAAAAAATTGCCAATTATTACAGCAAATTGAATGAAGTTGGCAATTCATGTTACAAAATATCAGGCCAGTCCATAAGTTCGTGCGTATTTTACCCATAATTTCACTTTTGTACGATTTTTGCATACAAAAAATTATTCAGCGGAATATAACGGAACTGTATATATTTTCTTTGATATATTGTCCATTCAACAAATGATTTTAATTGCGTATAGACGCACGTGTTGTTAAAAAATAAAATGGAATCTTCGAACGCATATAAGAGTCATATTTTGTATTTTTTTATAAAAGTGGTAAAAATGCAACAACTGCTGCTGCAGAAATAAACACTGTTCACGGAGAGGAGTGTAAGGATTACGCAAAAGTGGTTTTCAAAATTCCGAAGTGGTAACTGCGACGTGGAGGATGCCCCGCGCGCTGGTCGTTCTGAAATCTTGCTCGAACTCCGAGGCCTTGCTCGTACTAATGGAAGCTGAGCCAAATTTGTTATTCGATATAATAGCTCAGAGGTTAAATTCATCGCATGGAACAGTTCACAGGCACCTGATTCAGTTGGGAAAGGTTTCAAAGCTGGGAAAATGGGTTCCGCATAGACTTTCCGTTGCCAAACTTCAGCAGAGAGTGAATGTGTGTTCTCAGCTGCTTGAAAATGAAAGTTTTTTGAACCGTATCGCTACTGGTGATGAAGAATGGGTCTTTTACAATAATGCTGTTTGCAAACGTCAATGGTTAGATAAAGATGAAACACCAGAACCGACCCCTAGAGATGGCCTTCACCCCAAGAAGATTCTCCTGTCTATTTGGTGGGATATGGCCGGTATTGTTGAACTTCTGGAACCAAACCAGACGATAACTGCTGATTATTATTCCCATCAGCTATCAAACCTGAATGAGGCACTAAAAAAACATCGACCGTCTTTAGTGAATAGACGCAAAGTTTTTCTTCACCACGACAACACAAGACCTCATACCGCAAGGCAATCATTAGACAAACTGAACGAGCTCGGATGGGAGCTAATGCCGCATTCACCATACTCTCTGGATATTGCACCTCCGGATATGACCTTTTCCGTGGACTTCAATCGCATATGAGAACAAGAACTACTCCACAAAAGAAGCTATAAAAAGGCATATCGAAGCGTATTTTGAGTCCATGGACAAAAAAATTTTTTGAGCAGGGAATTAAAAATTTGCCTAAATGTTGGGAAGACATTGTAAATAATGAAGGAAAATATATTATTGATTAATAATTACTTTAAATATTTTTTATTAAATTTAAAACCACCTTTAAAAACCCACGAACTTATGGACTGACCTGATACTTAACTGAACTTATGCAGTTTTTAATTTTTTGCGCTGCTTTTCATTATACATATGTATGTATGTATGTCTACTAAATAAAGAAAGTTTGGCCTTGAAGCTGAAAATAAAACACTGACTGCGATCACTTAAATGTACAACTGCATGCGTATATACATACAGTATATACAAACATACATACTTACTGAGTAACGAAAGTTTTTTTGTAGGCCCTCTTCATATAGAAACTACTCGCAGAAATAAAAATACAAGCAAAACAAACAAATAATTCAAGGAATTGACTATATTGCCTTGTAAATTTTTTGGCATTAAGTGCATGTGCAGACTCGTACATATATATGTATGCACATATGTATGTATGTATTATAAGCATTTTCGGGTCTATCGTGGAGTGGCGAAATTAGTATTGCTGCTCAGTAGCGTCTATCGATATTTCGATAAGTTACGAAAAAAAGGCAACAATTCTATGAAGTACTTAGGAAGGACCCTACATGCGGCTGTATTACTTACTTTTATATACATACATATATGCATAAGTACCTACATCTATGGCCCATTAGGGTGGTGCTAAGCTTATGCCGCTAAACTTATTCTATAGCCGTGAAAATTATCTATTTTTTTTATTATTTCTTTTTTTTTATTTACACATGACACTAACGCATTGAAAATTGCCATTGAATGCCTATGGCAAGAAAAGCAATTTCAGTAAATTTTGGTGTAAAATATTTACAGACTGGAATTTTTTCATCCCTTCGTTTGGTTTCCCTATAAAACGCTCAAGAAATGATAAAAATTGTAAAAAAAATTATTAAAACTATACCTTATAAGTTTTTCGGTGAACCTAATGATTTCTTTTTATTCCTGCGAACAGCATAAATAAAATGCGAGGTCAACGTTTCTTAACGCCTCAAGCAGCGACTAAACAGCTCGTTTTGGAGGTATCCACCTCTGAGTGGCAATTCGTTTAAGCGAATGCAGAAGTGCATTGACTTCCAAGGAGAATATTTTTAAAAACAATGCAGCAATGTTCATAGTTATTTTACTGTGTTTTCATTATTGGGAGCAAAATATAAAATGCAGTATTCGTATTAATAGTCATTGCTAAGCATAAGCGCATTTGAAATGACACTCGTGCGAATGGAATGGGTAAGTCTGAAGGGATCGTTGGTATACGTGATAAGAGACTCACTACACCTTTAAGCGTGACATTCAGGATGGTGGCATTAACAATATTTAATTCGTAAGAGAGGCGGCCTTCTTCCTCAAAAAATGTTGGGAGCTTCTTGATTTCAGTTTTGAAGGGTAGGTAAATCGACTTGGACTTCACAGCATAACATATTTTGGCAACAGTTAAAACAAGTCTGATAATTTGCCATCACCATACTACACTTCGTTATATAGAAGCTTTATGGTACATATTCCGAAGGTTCTCATGTACAAAATTTCTGCGTTATGCCTCTATAGCACTTTGGAATGGATCATTTCGCAAGTCAGGCGACTCAGCAAAAAATTTGTTATATTCAGGTTTCTATTTTATCAAGGCTCGTTATATCGAAGTTTTACTGTAGATCATTTGAAAAACAAAAACAAAAAATTAATAACAACATTTTTTAATATCTGCAAGCTAATAATTTTTATGGATATTATATCAGTTTCTTTTTTTACTAATCACCGCTAGCTGAATTTTTTTTAGCTGTTCCTTCATAAGTATTTGAAGCTTTTCAAATTTGAAGGCCAAGGTTTTATAACTCTACAAAGGGATTGTCAAGCAAATACTTGCGGAAATTGGGAACTAATGATTTTAATAAAAAGAGGTTGTCTGTAAAGTCGGTTTACTGACAATAGTTTAACGTGACGTTATCATAAGAAAATACTGATTTTTCAAAAGAAAATTTTAATTTTATTTGTTTGATAGATATTTTGTATGGATATAGAGAATGAGTTAACATTAACATAACATAATATACTTTAACATAACATAACATAACATAACATAACATAACATAACATAACATAACATAACATAACATAACATAACATAACATAACATAACATAACATAACATAACATAACATAACATAACATAACATAACATAACATAACATAACATAACATAACATAACATAACATAACATAACATAACATAACATAACATAACATAACATAACATAACATAACATAACATAACATAACATAACATAACATAACATAACATAACATAACATAACATAACATAACATAACATAACATAACATAACATAACATAACATAACATAACATAACATAACATAACATAACATAACATAACATAACATAACATAACATAACATAACATAACATAACATAACATAACATAACATAACATAACATAACATAACATAACATAACATAACATAACATAACATAACATAACATAACATAACATAACATAACATAACATAACATAACATAACATAACAAAACATAACGTAACATAACAAAACATAACATAACAAAACATAACATAACATAACATAACATAACATAACATAACATAACATAACATAACATAACATAACATAACATAACATAACATAACATAATATAACATAACATAACATAACATAACATAACATAACATAACATAGCATAACATAACATAACATGACATAACATAACATAATATAACATAACATAACATAACATAGCATAACATAACATAACATAACATATCATAACATAACATAACATTCTGTTCAAGCAAGGTAACGACGCATGAGCAAGATAACGACGCACTTTTTGGTGCGTGCAGCCGGCTACATAGAATTATAAGACGTTATCACGTCAAAAAATAATAATAACATTAAAACAACAGGTATTATTAACAAACTTGGTTTTATTTTAAATTCTTCAAGTTAATCAAATTAATAATAATCAATAAGAAGGCATATGCAAATACAAATACGTGAATTTATATATGTACATATGTGCATATACATACACATATACGCTCACTTAAGTAGGAGAGAGCAAGATGTCGAACGTTGCCGTTCGTTCCGCGCTTTCGCTTGCAGTTCATTCAAGGTAACGGCAATGAGCAAGGTAACACTAATGAGCAAGGTAGCGACACATTTTTTCATTTTTTCACATAAATGTATTATATCGGGTTCTGTTTAAACTAGATGCTCCTGCCTCAGGCTGGGAATTAGTTGTAAGCCAAATTCTATCAATAAATTCTCCGTTTGTGGACAAATTTCCAAATATATGCAACAGGAGCATTTTTGATTTCATTCGGATCCACTTGATCACGAAATGTGCAGTCTTACTTTTGTCAAGACAATGCAGGATCACAAGATATGCTATGGGGTTTCATCGTCCTCCAGACAGAGTCCACACACTGTCTCAACCCCAATATGAATTTTTGCGAAGTAATAATTTTAGTCCGAATAGATACAAATGCTCCGGCTTTGAAAGTGTTCGATGCGGTACCAGCTGGTGGTAGTAAAGGCCTCTGTGCTAGCACTATCAGGTTGAGAAATAATTGGCTTTACTTGGTGTGTCCAATTATCGCCGCTTAGCGCGAGGAAGAAACGACTGACGCGCTTTGTTAAACTCGGCCAAAATCGCTTAAGCGGTTAGTGCGCCAGAAGAAGAAGCAGAAGATAATGTAAGTAATAGAAAAAATTAGAAAGCCTACTATTTTCCTGAAGTCCACTTTACGCATGTTGAGCAATTCTCTATTGTAGGTAAAATGTCTTATAAGCCTTTTAGCTTGACGGATTTCTTATGTGACTTCCCAGTGGGTAACTATTTGAAAGCGCTCCCAACTATTTACCCTGCTTTAAGTTTTTGCCCATTTGATACCAATTTGTGGTTTTGGTCTGTGAAAATTTTCTGCCGACTCCACCGCAGCGTGTTCATCAGCTATTTCATAACCTTTTATTCCAAAGTCAACCGGAACCCAACGAAATTTAATTTTATTTCTTGTACTAAGTTAATTAGAAAAGTTGATAGAAAAAGTTTTTTTCTCATAGCGGTCGTCTCCCTTCAGGCAACGGCAAACCTCTGAATGTATTTCTGCCGTAAAAAAAAATTAGTCATTCGGAGTCGGCTTAAAACTGTAGGTTTCTCTATTCGTCGAACAACTCAAAGACGCACACAACAAATAGTCGGAGAAGCTCGACCAAACAGCTTATTTTTAAATTAATTAAGGTTGTTAAGGCATTCGTGCACTAGTTTCGATTCCACAGAATGTGAAGCTACTGCTTATAGTGCAGCTTGACTGTCCGAGTATAGTACTAAGTACAAAGATATTTCGAGTATTGATAGATATCTCCAAACCACTCATTTGTAATCGAAACAATTATCAAGACTCTTAATCAGTACGTGAAACTAGAATGGTTATATTTACCATATCTTAGCGTCAAAAATGTGTCAGTACTTATGATTTAGGTATTCATATAAAAATTCCCATAAGATTCCGATAAGAAAATAAGCGCACGCCAAATTGTATTAAAACGTAATAAAACAAGGTTCATTGAACATTTATCAATATTAACAGAAAATCAAAACAACAACACCAACAAAATACTTGTGTAGAATACGTCGTATGGCGTAGCTCTTCCAAGATGTGAAACTAATGTACGTCTTCCAGTACATAATCAACGAAAAAGATTGTCCAACATGCTCTAGATCGGATTTAAGTCCGGAGATCGTGATTATGATTATTTGAAGGCTATCCTAAAGCCACCTTCGAGTAATGCGGGATGCACGTATGCTAGGGATATCTTGCTGAAGTATGGCGTTGAGTCCTTCATAAAGTTCATACGCCCGGATATATTGCGCAATTGTGTTCTGCTATGCTAACTTAAACCAGCCCAAACCATAAAAGAACCACCTCCATATCAGGTGTAATTAGAATAATCAAAACCAACGAGATGAAATATGTTTCGTCCAAAAATGCCACATTTTCTACTCATCCATCCCCGACATGCGCTGTTTCGCAAATTCTGATCTGCTACGTTTTGTGGCTCCGTCATTGCTGGGTTTGTCTTAATTTTTTCCAAACTAATCTATTACTACCGGTCGGTTAAAATTTGTGGCGCGGGGCGTTTGAACTTTGGGAACTCCGGCAACAGCCCAAAAAACCTTTCTTTTATCGATTCCTGGGTAACTGAGAGAGTAATTTGTGTGGTTTTTTTTGCCGAATAATGCCTAGACTTTTCCCTTGCCGTGTTGAAAGAGGATACGAAATTGAATTTTTAAGACTAAAAGACTATTTTCGTCGGGACCGACTAGCAAGTACAGCATTCAGACAACATTAAGTCCATTGTACTGCACTCGGGTTCCTTTTTTAATTTTTTTAAATCTACCCGATCTCCGAAGAAATTTGAATATATCTTGTGATGCCAAGGAGCCAAGGTAGTCGCTTCTTAACACATCAGGGCAGACGCACTGAAAGTGATCCGCCGTCTCATCCTCCTTTCCACATGTTAGTCAGAATGCGCTGTCTGAGACCATAGAAAGTGGTCCGTCATCAGTGCAACCAGCTGCATACATGATTAATGTCTACAGGATGTGCCACAGTCGGTCGGACTTGACAGATAGCATCAGTTTTTTTCATCTGCAGCCTATCTCCACCTGGCAGGCTCGTATGTGGGTTAAAAGACTGCTTTCAATTGATTCAGCTTAAGCCGTTGAGAGAACTGCATGCCTTAAAAAAATTTTGAAAATTTGAAAAACTGTGATGGTTAAAAATTCTTAGCTCACAGGCCAGCTAATAACGATTTAATGAAAGAGAAGTGGGAGAGATAGTTTCTCATGTGAGGGAAAATCATGGCGCTAGTACACCGTATGTTTCTAAGAACGAGGAAGAAAACCCCCTTAAACATATTTTACATAAAAGTAGTTTTCTTGGCCGCCACGTTTCTCTTGAGAATATAAAAACAAATTTTATTGAAATTTTATTCCAATTCCATGGAAATGGAAATGCAGGATTAAGTTGAGTTAGACGGAGTGCTCTTACAGTGAGTTCCTAAGCTCTTCACAGAGCTCCAATTTGGTGTCCAGGATAGTTTTACCCAGTCCTATTATTATGTATTTCTTTTTAAGCCATTTCAATCTTTTCAGCTAATCATATCAATCTTTCTAACGAGAAAATGAAAAGGTAGATCAGTGAAGAAAGAGGTGCATGGTTTTTGAATGTATTAATTCAGAGATGGATTAGTGAGACTATGGCTAATATTACAAACAGTCTGGCAGCGTTGACGATAAGATAAGCAACAAAGGAGAGAATTTAGTCAACTGTAGCTTGATAATTGGTAAAAATTCGTAGTCGGGAGCAGTGAAATTCATACGGAAGTCACAGCAGAACTAAGAGTTTTTTAACCTACAGAAAAATTAAAAAAATAATAATAATTGCGTGTACACTTCTGTTAAGTGTTTGGCCGAGCTGCTCCTCCTATTTGTGGCATGTGTCTTGCTATTTTGCTTCTAATGGTGATAATAAGTATTGGTTCAGGACTAGTCCAATTTGGAAATCGCGCACCATTTCGTTACTTAGTCCTTTATCTATAGTAAAATAAATTTGATTCTACTGGTGACACTAAATATTGGTTCAGGACTAGTCTAATTTTTACAATTGCGAACCACTTTACTACTTAACCCTTACCTATCACAAAATAAATTTGCATTTTCTGGGCACACTAAATATTGGAGCAGGCCTAGTCCGATTTTGACAGTTTTAAACCACTTCGTTACTTAACCGTCTATTTATTGCAAACAATGTTGCCTTAATTGGTGAAAAAGTGGTTCCGGACTAGTCCGATTTTGACAGTTACGAACCAATTTGTTACTTAACTCCTTATTTATTGCCAACAATCTTGCCTTCATTGATGAAAAAAGGATTGGTTGCGAACTAGTCCGATTTTGACATTTGTATTTATTCATCGCAAATGAAACTTGCAATATCTATCGCTTGACTCCAATTAACCGACGTATATCTAGGGACCTTATCTTTATTTTAACATATTTATTTTGTATATTCCAAAACAATGCCAGAAAAATTATAATACTTGTAGAATAAGGATACAAATTATTGAAATTAATATTCATTTGTTTTATTTAAACCGGGTTCAAAAAACTTACTTCATAGTTAGCACATTTTTGAAGTAGCAGTCCACTAGAAATCATACAATCGTACTGCATGCTGTCTCTTCCCCATCATTAAAACTCCTTCATCCAGCCCACATTATACAGTCTGACTCAGTTCACGATTCAGGCTTGCACCGTCAACCTCAATAATAGTTAGTAAGAGCACGTATTTTACACAATACAAGTTGGCGCAAAATTAAGAACTATAATTTTCGTAAATGGTGTCGTACGCCTATCATATTTGACACTTACGAACTAGACAGCTGCAGTATAGAAACAGACAAGTAACAGGGAGGGTTAAGATCAAAATAAAGATTTCCGTCACCAAAATTCTTTTTTTTATTTATTTAGTAGAAGAGCTATTCAAAAGCAATGAGGAGCTAGCCAGACAAGGGGCATGTGAGGTGATTTCTCCGCGAAGGGAGAGAATTGGGATCCCCCTGACTACCTGCGGTCTGCTCTTGGAAAGGTGGGCATCGCACCAACTCAGCGAGCGTTGGGCAGCTACACAAACTTGTAAGGTCGCGAAATCCTTCTGGCCACGTGTGGACCGGGGGCGCTCGGGCGAGCTTTTGAGGTTGACAAAATATCAGCTCAAGAATCTCGTGGGTATTCTCACTGGTCACTATGCGCGAGGAATGCATGCTTTGAGACTTGGAATCACCTCGAGTCCTTTACGCGCTGGATTTTTGGAGGATGAGGTGGAATCATCTCAGCACCTTCTCCTTAGCTGCCCTGCTCTGGCGGGGCTAAGATCCAGGCATCTTGGCTCTTACTTCTTTGCTACGCCTGCTGATATAGCTGGCGTTGACATTAAAAATCTGATGAATTTCATCAGCAGCACAAAGCGGTTGACGCAAACGCAGCATAGTCATCGTTCATAATCCACACGCTCCTAACAATGCCACCACCACCTCCCCCCGCCCTCTTCCTGTATCCCAGCGGTCTTTTTCTTTCCCCTCACCTTCTTCATAATGGTACCACAAAGGACAAATCCATTATTTCTTCGTCCAAGTGTGCTCATTCCTTGGACAACCATACCAACCTAACCTAACCTATTCACAAGCAATAATTTTACGCCATGAATACAGTAAGTAATTCAGATTCAGTGTTCCAAATTCGATCTCACTTAAACAAAAGTCCCTACTTGATAATATTTTACCCGACCGTTTGAACCGGAACAGAACAGAGTGAAGTGTCAAATGGGTACTATTAAGGCGAGTCTATACAAGCTTGTGGCACTAGACCAACAACAACTTTTTGTGCATCAGAATGCCTCGACAAAAGAAAGTAGAGTAGTAGTAAAAATACAACGTCTATTCATCACTTCATTTTGTACTGGCATCCGAACTTTCAAGGCGAAGGAAAAAAGAATCAGCTGCTCTCTTGATATCACCTAGTATAGATGTGCCTGGGGCATGTGGTGTGAAACGACACTCAATATCCTCATGAGTTGCCAGATGTGTATTTCGTCACTATCTTCATTCCTCGTATCTGATCGTAACTGGTCACCTTTAAGGTGGATTTGAGACTAGAGATAAGAAAAATTAGTGAGAATAGAGATAAGTATAATTGAAATCGAAATCGTAGATCGATTGTAATACAATATTATTACGATTATGTTGCCACTGACTGAATGACTGTGTTTTTAGCCTATATTGTTTACTTTGGTAAAAAAGGGTGGTTAAATTTCAAGGGCCGATGTTCAATGTGAACCACACCTAAACGTCAACGACACCGTTGGACTTCTTTCTTTGTGGTTATTTAAAATAACCAGCAACAATTCAAGAGCTAAAGAATGAGATAATACGGCACATTAACGGCATAGAACCTCAATTATGCCTCAGCGTCATCGAAAATTTGGACCATCGGATGGAGGTGTGCCGCCGAGACCGCGGCGGCTATTTGGCCAATATTTTGTTCCATACGTAATTGAGTCATACCAAATATTATCATAATAAAGAGAAATAATAATAATTTCCTAAAAAAAATTCTACTTTATTTAAAATCAACACCGGCCCTTGAAACTTAACCATCCTTTAATATTTCACAACAGCTAATTTAGCTCTTCTTTTCTCTGCTATTGAAAAATGTGACCTAAATAACAGAAAAGTTAGATAAAGTATGCCTACTCTTATGCGTTACGCTTTCTGGCAGCGGAAAAATTAAAAACGTAATCAGCATTAAACTGCTGACAAAGTTACTACCACAAAAATTGCCAGGCTTGCCAGATTGATAACATGTCACTATGTAAGGCGATAATAAAATTTTTTTGCAGAAACGAAATACTTACAAAAAAACTGCTAGATAACAATTAAAAACCGGGTGATCCGAAATAACAGAGGCAAAATAAAAAAAAAAAAAAAAAAAAAAAAATAACTAATTGGCGGCTACACTTCTGTTAGATATTTGGCTAAGATCCTCCTCCTATTTGTGGCGTGCATCTGAATGTTGTTCCACAAATGGAGTTTTAAGCCGACTCCGAACGGCAAATAGTTTTTATGAAGAGCTTTTTCATGGCAGAAATATACTCGGAGGTTTGCCATTGCCTAGAAAACTTTTTCTATTATTTGATGTTCAAGCACGGAGATTCGAACCTAAGCACTTCCGCTACACACTGTGATATCCAGAAGTATCTGTTGACGAGAGTCTGTGGGAACACACTGAACAATCCAATGTGGCAACACCAGTATTCGTAAGGAAGTTCTCACGAATTCCTTTTTGTTTTCTTCTTCGCAGTTTCGTCGCAAGAACTTTTTGAATAATCATTTTTCTTAACTGAAACCAGAGCTTTCAGAACCTTGAATCGATTAACACGCAAAGCAATTTTTATTACTAAATTTATAGTTTGTAAAGTTTGAATCGTTTATTTGAATAAAGAAGTTAATAGTAATATACATATATATATATATATATATGTGGCACATTCATGTCCCCAAAAGTCTAATATCTTGGCTCTTCTGCGCTTGCTCAATAGTAAACAATTTTTAAGGTGTGGCATCATTGCCCGCTTTTCTTTGAAAATGCTGCTGAAAACGATATTTCGGTCAACGGTGAGCGCTACGTTGGTCCTTATAGACCAAAATGGATGACAGAAAGATCTAGAATCCACATACAATTTCTTCACAGATGGGTTAAAAATGGCGGAAGGAGTATGAGCGGCTGTCTTTTGTCCGCAATGTGAATTCCAAAAATCTTTCAGAGCCCCTAATTACGGACAATTACATTTTCATTGATATCCCAGCGACTATTAAAGGAATTATGGCTCCTTGCACTAACTCGGAATGTGTTCAACAGTGCAGATCCAAAATGAATGAACTCTGCGGATATGGCCAGGTGACTATTTACTCCATACCAGGGCACAAAGAAATAAAAGGAAATGAGAGAGCTAATAACCTCGCTATTCGCTTGCCGAGATTGAGCACGTCAGACATATACCCATCACTCTCCTTTCTGAAAACGGAACTAAAAGAGGAACTAGATTTGGAAATGCAGTCAGTATGGGAACACTCAAGCTAGTACAAAATTGTCAAGACTAAGGACTTGAAAAACCAAAATTGCAAAATTTATTTTATCACTGTCTAGAAAAGACTGCAAAATATTGGTTGGAGAACTGGCGAGACACTGTTTCAGCCCACATCACGAAGCCAAAATGAGACTAAGATGGCATCCAGAGCGGTGCGTGTAACACATACAACGAAGCGAATGCTAGGGATACTATGGCACACCTACTTTGCCACTACCCTGCTCTCTATAGGACTCGGTAAATGTGTCTAGGATCAACACATTTTTCAGCCTTCAAGGATATTACTGACAAAAGGTTGAACGACTTGTTAAAACATGCATAGACGCGCATTAAGAATTATATAAAATGATTCTGCTACATAGCACTGGCAACACAATGGACGCCAGTTATTATTATTCCATACTCCTTTAGGAGCTTAAGGATTCAACAAAAGTTTTCCAAACACTTCTATTTCTAGACATAAATTTCAGTTCATTAAACGATTTTCCAGTTTCATTGCGCATAGTCCTTTACCAAGTTATCACTGGTCTGCCTCTTCTTCTCGTTCCTTGCGGGTTCCAAGTCAAAGCGGCATGCGGTATTTACAAGGTTTTCGCCTTATAATGGACGCCAGTAGTCTAAGTAATATCTTTTTACAGATCAGCCAGCACTACCTAACCGAACCTATGGCTTTGAGCTACTAGCAGTAACGAAACGTAGCTTGGAGCTGAGCAAAACAGTTGATTCCGCGTTTCGAGCTACCTGCTCCACTACTCATCTCTTCAAGTTCAGTGTAGTAGCGAGAGCAGAGCAAAGTTTTCCTTGATGTTGCCGCTACAAAGTATTTAATGCAAATACTGGAATAGACCCTCAGCATTAACCAGTACCTAATAAAGTAAAAATTAGCATACAGAATCCGTGTGGCCAAAATCATGCCAATTAGGCATGCCAATACTGCTTGATTTCTCTGGGTTGCAATATTAATATTAGCCGAGAATTGGACAAATGTCCCTAAAAATAAAGAAAGTATCCGAAAAAGAAACCGATTTATTTTTAAAGTATTTTTTTCATACCAAAAATGGATTTTTCTTTCCTTTTTAGTCTGGCTTCTCTACTCGTCTAAATGTGCATTCCCATCTTTGTTGAGGTATTTCTCGCAAGGTCAGGCGATTAGAGACTCAACAAAGACAACATTACCATTAATCGCTTAACAAGACTCGTATCAATGGAAAACATTATCTCATTTTTGTTTTATTGGCTGATGTTACACCAAAGCAAATCAATTTAATTAAAATCGTGATGTGTCATCGTCTAAAAGAATGAAACATTCTTTAACGCTTTATTGGATTGGTATATAAGAGTGACAACTTCTAATTAGACAAAATAGATAGTTTGGAACAATAAGTGCAGAAGTGGTGGTGTATTTGCCAGTCGATAGCAAAGCAGTAACGAGACACATTTCAAAATGCTATTCCTTCAGAAAATTTTCTTCAATAAAGCGTTTTTCACTCTAACCCTTCTGCATTTACTTGCGCTGGGGCACACAAAGGTGATAAGCGATTGTGCTGCGGTTACGTCGGCAAACGCGGAATATATAGAAAATACGAATACGGCTTGCAATTCACTCTATCCATTTATTTATTGTAATTCAACATTTTCGGCCTATTGTACGCAAGAAAAATGCTTGGAGGAATACGAATGCACGAGTCCGGAGTTGCTCACTGCTGCACCAACTTCTAGGCCATCAATCGCAACGGCAGCTTCACCCATACCGTCTGGCGCTCCAATCATCACGACAACATCGCCAACGACATCCAGTGTAACAACCACCTCGACAACTGCTTCAGAGCCAAGTAGTGCAGCAAACACGGCGACGACTATGAATATTAGAAAAACATGTCAAACTGGCATCACTGGCAATTATCCCTACCCAAGAAATTGCCGTTATTACTACCGTTGTATCGATGGCTACTACCTACTGCAGGATTGTGGATTTAGAATGTCCTTCGATGCGATTGATAGATTGTGCAAGAGTACGAAAGTGGCGCAGTGCTTACAGGAAACTAGAAATGATAGTTTTTGGTAAAGAAGAGAATGCAGTGAATATCATTTAAAATTAATTTTTTTTTCAAAAAGTTGTGATATCAATAATAATAAAGACACTTTAAAATGCGCACAATGTTTGTCTAATATTTGGAAGTGTGGAAATCAAGGCGAATTCATTAAAGGTGGCGTTCCCCACGACAGTCGATTCTACGTAACCGCAACGACCCGAAATTATAACCGCCCAAGGATTGTCACTTCAGCAGCATAGCCCGTATATATATGGTGAATGTTTATGCTGCTACAACAACAACATTAAAGATGATGGTGCTAGACCAGCAAAAACATTTTGTACATTCGAATGTCACGACAAAAGAAAGTTGAAAAGAAAAGCACGAACTACGTTGAACAGCCGACATGCAGCTGGAGCTAGAGAGCCAAACGACGATGGTGCGAACGGAACGGTTAGCCGTCTTTTTATTTTGTGCTGACACTCTAATGTACACGGCGGAAAAAAAATAAGTTGGCTGGTCTACCGTTATCCGCTTTAACAGGCTCGGCTTGGTTCAAATTGTTTTGAATTGCTTCGGAATTTCAAAATTTCACTGACAGAAATTTACATCTTAGTGTAGGTTAGGCAGGTAGGTAGATGAAATGGTTGAAGTGCCAGTCGGGCACTCCTCAAGTAGCACCAAAGCGCCGTTTTGATATCATTATGAGACCTCTAACAGGCGGATATTTTCAGCCAGCCAGAGCAGGAGTGGAGAAAATTGATGGAATTTAGTTTGTAGCTCTGCCCCAAGCAGCGGAAGAACGGAGCGCCCAGTCACCTTAAGCGTCTGGCTGCCACACCTGGATATTTACAGAGAAAGTGCTCAACCATCTCCTTCTCTGAAGGACCTCCACAGCTTCTGCATTGGTGTTTAAATGGTAAACGTAGCTTCCGAACGTCGAATGACCGGTAAACACGACTTTGGAAATTGAATGGCATGGAGTCCCCAGGACTGTCTGAGTCCTGCGTCTATTGAAGTGGGGCCAAAGGGTTTTCTAACTACCATATGAAAAAATGGAGCTCCATCTTTGTTATGCTTTCCTGAGAAATAATTTGTGCAATTCCGCTTTAACGACATTCAGGTAGATGCCGATGACCGGGTAGAGAGTCTCTGAGACCAATTCAGTCCCCTTCCTGGCAGGCTCATCAGCAATTTCATTTCCCTCTATGTTCTTATGTCCTGGAACCCAGATCAGAGAAATGTTACCTGCACACCCAAGCTTGGCTATAGGAAGAAATGTTAATATCTCCCTCGCTCTCACGCTCCCTAAGTATTTTGCAGCCCTGCAGGGTCGCAAAAACTTCTGCCGCTTACAAGCCTTTTCTCAACAGCTCTCCCCCCTCTTTCTCTCTCACTCATATTGTTCTCTCTTCTTATCCACCCATACACTTCAGCCCTATGAATACACGGTGGAGAGAAAACAGATGGTAGCGACTTCCGCCAATACCTATCTCGCTATCAGTGAACTTTACAGCACCAGCTGATTTACTGAGGTAATATAATGAAGAGTTTTTCAAAAGACACGTAAAATTATTGTTTTTAAATAAAACATGTAAAAATTTACATTATTTCTGGTGTCACTTTTTTATTCAAAATACGGTCTACAGAATCCCAGCTGGATACGGGGTAACGGGTTGACGGGTGGTGATCAGCGTATGAATAACTTTTGATGCACAACAACTGACATTAATACATCTCGAAATAAAAAATATGCGGGCTATTTCAAAAATCTTTCTTTGAGCATTTCAAAGCATAATGTCACAATCGACAAAATTTCGCTAAAAACATCATTACTGAATCTTCTTCTTCTTGATTGCCGCCAGTCACTTCTTACACATGCTAACCGGCGCCAGTTGAACGCATCAAGTCAAGCCAAGTCTTTCTCCACCTGTCTCCAAGTCTTTTCTCCAGCCCAGTTTTTCTCCATCTGAGAAGGCCTTCCTCTTCCTTTGGTACTAGAGGACGAACTTTCTGGTAGAATTTTTGGGCGTTTTTCCTGTTGGCCAGCATCTCAAGCTCCTCGCACTTACCTATTGGGGCCTCTCGTTTCTTCTTTCTGATAATACGTCTCTTTTCCTTTTTCAGCTCCCGGTAGCGATCTCACATAGCTCGCGTTGCACTCGATCGCAGCGTGGCCCTATATGCAGCATCCATTCTTTGCGCGGTTGGATGACTTTCCTCGTCGTAAGAATCGGATTTTTTCTTCGGCGGCGGTACGTAAAGAACGAGAAATGCTGAGAGCAGGTTCCAGGAGCTCATAGAAGGAATCTTTGGTCGCATCCTCCTTGTCTTCAATCGGGGCGTAGCCGCAAATGAGCGAGACGTTGATGAATCCCGCTTTGATGTGGATTATTGTGAGACGCTCGTCCGCCAGAGTAAACGACAGTACTTGGTGACGTTTCCGCGACAATCGGTTCTACGTTACCGAAACGACCAGGATTTATATCCGTCCAAGGACTGTCACTCCAGCAGCATTCCCCCAATGTAAATATGGGGAATGTTTATGCTGCTACAACAACAGCAACAGTACTTGGCGATGAAGTCTCTTTCCCACTATAAATACAAAACCGAATTTCCACTACTTTCCATAGCAGCTGTAGGCTGCAATGCAGTTCTTGCCTTGCCTTGTCCATCGGTTCTCTTGAATGGCAGTGATGTCAGCCTTTATTCTCACGAGGGCATCAACCAGCCAGGCAGAGGCACCTTCTCCATTAAGGGAGTGCACATTCTAGGTGCATGCCCTCAAATCATAGCCATTATTTCATTTAAAGGGGTAGGAAGTTCTCATCCGAAGCTTCGTTGTTGTTTTCATTGGAGAAGGATTTTTACGTGACGGCTTGCAGACCTAGCGCACAACCAAATATACTGGGTTGGTTCGCCTTCTCACATTAGCTCGCTCTCAAACGGATGTTTGGGAGCTATCCAGAGAATACTTGTGCGAAGCCCGGAAGTTGTGAGCTGCTTGAACCATATGCAGAAGAATCGTCCTGGCCATTCCCAAGTGAATGGCAATCAGGTACTTCCCCCGTTTGCTTTCTACACACGGAACCATAAAGGAGAATCACTCGTATGAAATTTCGGAACTCGAATGTCCGCCAAGAACGCAAGGAAATTACTATAATTGCCCAGCACTTGAGCTCGCGAGCGAAAACAGATTCCAAATATACACGACAAAAAAACAAACAGTCGGTGCTCAAAGTTTTATAATTTTTTTTTTTATTATTACTTTATTTTATTTTCTTATTTTTATTATTTTTTTGGTTTTCAGTTAAGTTATTTTGATTATAATTTAAAAACAATGAAAAAATACATTTAGAAAAACAACACAAACAACAAATATTTACTACGAAAATATTGCACTCCAATTAAATTAATAAACTTCTAGTAGCTTAAAGTGTAACAGAGATAACGGCAGATTCATTCAATGCTATTCAAGTTGTTTATTTCATTAGACGATTGTAGATAAGAGCGTTCCGGTAGGTCTATAAATACTGACTCAAACAAAGCTCAAGTGCCAATATCCGTATGCCATCGTGATAATTCTCTTAAACTACTAAACTAATTTCAACAGAACTACTGGTAATAAAGCACTCCAATCGAATGCATTTGAAGGATAAGATAATTTTGACAACGGAATTACCTACGAGTGCTTGTTGGCATTGCATTTAATGTTTTGTAAACTGATTTTAATGAAAACAAAAGTAATAGAGTTTATCAAATAATCACGACCGATTGGATACGTACATATATACCTTCTGGTCAAATATGAACGAGACGTTATCAATAAAACGGTCCGCGGATGACATATGGCAAAAATAAATTTTTTGTTTTTTGGTAGGACTGTTATAAGCTTACATGGCAAATTTCAGCGTGATATGTCACATAGTTTGTTTTCTGTGCTACTGTAAACAAGCTCGAGTGTGTTCTTCGAATTTAACGATGGAAATTCAAGTTGAACAAAGAATTTGTTTGAAATTTTGTTATTCCAACAAAATTTCGGCTTCAGACGCCTTAAAAATGGTGCAGACAACCTATGGGGACTCTGCTCTATCGCGTGCACGTGTTTTCCAGTGGTACAAATCGTTCAGAGAGGACCGTACATCGGTTAAAAATTTGCCTCATGAACGTCGTCCAGCAACATCAGTAAACGACGAAAACATCGGAAAAGTAAAGGAAATTGTGCTTGGAAATCGCACAAATTGCAAAATCGGTTAACGCTGAATATTATTTAGACGTTTTAAAGCGTTTGCGCGAGAACATTCGTCTTAAAAGGAAGGAATTGTGGGACAACAAGTCATGGTTCTTGCATCACCATAATGCACCAGCTCACACATCACGTCTTGTTCGCGATTATTTGAACAAAAATAATGTTAATATCCTTCCGCAAGCACCGTATTCGCCTGATATGGCTCCATGTGACTTTTTCCTGTTTCCCAAGCTCAAGTTGCCGCTCCGTGGAAAACATTTTGAGACAATTGAAGACATAAAAGAGAATTCGAAGAACACACTCGAGCTTGACTTGTTTACAGTAGCACAGAAAACAAACTATGTGATATATCACGCTGAAATTTGCCATGTAAGCTTATAACAGTCCTACCAAAAAACAAAAAATTTATTTTTGCCATATGTCATCCGCGGACCGTTTTATTGATAACGTCTCGTTCATATTTGAGCAGAAGGTATGTATGCAGATAAGTAGATACCGTATATGACCTCACACATGGGTACATATAATATTATTTTCACAGATGAAAAACTTTCCACTGTTGAAGAAGTTTTTAATAAGCAAAACGACAAAATATTTGCTAAAACTTCTAAAGACGCAAAAAATGTTATTTCAAGGGTTCAGCGTGGCCACCAGCCAGCCTCCGTAATGGTTTGCTGTCTTGGAGTGTCTTGTAAAGGCGCTGCATCTCTTCATTTATGTGAAAAAGAGGTTAAGACGGGGGCAAAAATGTACCAGATGGATGTCTTAGAAGACATCGTGGTGAAGCAGTTGAGCAGAAATCTCTTTAATTAAGAGCGTTGTATCTTTCAGCAAGAACCCACTCCAGCAAATAAGGCAAAAATCACCCAGCCGTGGCTAAAAAAAGATATTCCTGGGTTCATAGCCGCAGAGGATTGACGGTCTGGAAGTCCAGATCTGAATTTATTGAACTACAGCTTGTTATCAGAATTGGAGAACATAGCCTGTCGAAGACCTCATAGAAATTTGGAGAATCTCAAACAATCTTTGGTTGTAGCAGCGACGTCAAAATCCATTGAGACAGTGCGTGCTGCAATAGCTGAATGGCCTAATCGTTTGAAGGTTTGTGTAAAAGCAAATGGTGACCATTTCGAAAATTTAAAATTTTATTGTTTAATATTTACATGATTAAATAAAACTAGCTTCATTAAAAAAAGTATTATAATTTCATATCGATAACGGACCTAACTTGTAACAGAACTTATGGCAGGGCAGAATATAAAGGGTGGTTAAGTTTCAAGGGCCGGTGTTGATTTTGAATAAAATACAATTTTTTTTAGGAAATTATTATCATTACTCCTTATTATGATAATATTGGTATGGCTCAATTACGTATGAAACAAAATATCGGCCAAATGGCCGCCGCGGCCTCGGTGGCACACCTCCATCCGATGGTTCAAATTTTCGATGACGCTGAGGCAAAATTGATGTTCTATGCCGTTAACGTGCCGAATTATCTCAACCTTTAGCTCTTGAATTGTTGCTGGCTTATCGGCGTACACCTTTTCTTTCAAATATTCCCAAAGAAAGAAGTCCAACGGTGTCAAAACACATGATCTTGGCGGCCAATTCACATCGCCGTGACGTGAGATTATTCGGCCATCAAATTTTTCGCGCAAAAGAGCCATTGTTTCGTTAGCTGTGTGACAAGTGGCACCGTCCTGTTGAAACCACATATCGTCCACATCCATATCTTCCAATTCGGGCCATAAAAAGTTCGTTATCATCTCACGATAGCAAACACTATTCACAGTAACTGCCTGACCGCCGGCCTAGAAACCGCACCAAACAGTCACTCTTTGTGGGTGCATTGTTTTTTGGCAATCACTCTTGGATTATCATTCGCCCAAATGCGGCAATTGTGCTTATTGACAAATGCACTGAGGTGAAAATGTGCCTCATCACTGAAGATGATTTTCTTTGATATGCATTTTGATTTGAACGTCCGTTTTGATAATAAGCCTGAATAACTTGAACGCGTTGCTCGATTGTGTGTTTTTCCATGGTTCAAATTGAATTAGTCTGAAATTAAAAAAATGTCAAATGAAATGCAGAAAAAACTTGACGTTTAGGTGTGGTTCACATTCAACATCGGCTCTTGAGGTTTAACCATCCTTTAGAAGAAAAAGCCTAGCAGCGCCAACAAGAAAAATTCCAGAAAATCAATGACATTTTATAGTCACTTGAAAATTGCACTTTGTTGTAGTAAAATTCAATGGGCTATAAAACTGCATTACCAGAGATATTTTTTAACATTCTAAGAAAATATCCGTCGTTCGGAGTCGGCTTGAAACTGTAGGTCCCTCCATTTGTGGAACAACATCAAGACACACGCCACAAATAAGCGGAGGAGCTCGGCCAAACACCCAGGAACGATGTGCGCGCCAATTATATATATATACATATATATTTAGGAGTTACCAAATCTCTTGGTACTTCTTGACTCGCCTCAAAATTCAATTCAATTTCAAGGCACGGATATGTTTAAAGTTTGTTTTTAGTCAACTAAATTTATAATGTATTCGCTTCTTCTATGAAAGAAATAAGTGGTTCCGTACCTTAGCCATAACGGTAACCATAAAATGAGTTGTTGTGATCAAACATATGGGTATTACTGTATACTATTATAACAAAGCCGTAGCCGTAAACAGTTGTGAAATACTTACATTTGTTATGATATTTGCGATAAAAATTTGAATACAGCGTGTTTTTTTTTAGAGGTTAGGTTTTCAAGTTGGCATTACTTTTTTCGTAGATGGTCTTTTTGACAGCTGTCACTTGATTTATACTCAGTTTGGTTTCCCATTTCATAATGAATAGACTTACACCTGAACAACGTTTGCAAATCGTGCAAATTTGGGCCCAAAACGAGATGGCCACCGATCCCGATTTTCACAAGAAAATTTTGTTCAGCGTTGAAGCTCACTTTTGGTTGAATGGGTATGTCAATAAGCAAAATTGTCGCATTTGGAGTGAACATGATCCGCAAGCCATTGCTGAGACGCCGTTACATCCTCAAAAAGTCACTGTTTGGTGTGCTCTATGGGCAGAGGGAATCATTGGTCCATATTTCTTTAAAAATGAAGCCGGCCATAATGTTACAATCCATGGAGAGCGCTATAGAGCCATGATTAATGACTTTTTCGTGCCTGAATTGGTCGATGTTGATGTGGACGACCTTTGGTTCCAACAAGACGGCGCTACATGCCATACAGCCAACGCAACAATCGATTTATTGAAGGAAACTTTTGGTGAGCGCATTATCTCGCGCCGTGGACCGGTGGTATGGCCTCCAAGATCGTGCGATATAACACCGCTGGACTATTTCTTGTGGGGTTATGTGAAGTCGCTTGTCTACGCAGATAAGCCCGAGACGATTGACGTCTTGGAAGAGAATATTCGGCGCGTTATTGCTGACATACGGCCCCAATTGCTGCAAAAAGTGGTCGAAAATTGGGTTTCTCGGCTGGAATTTATTCGAGCCAGCCGCGGCGGCCACTTGCCCGAAATCATTTTTAAAACATAATGGCAAACCCTTATCTTTATAATAAAGCTAAATTCTTGGCCATAACATTAAATTATATACGTTTTATTTCATCTTGAAAACCTAACCTCCAAAAAAAACACCCTTTATTAGATATGAACGACGAAAAATGAAATGACTGGAATTGATTGAGTGGAAAATTATCCGTGTTTTTGTGTCAAAATGTAAATGTTGTCATCACTTCTACTTCAATATCAGCTGTTTATGCTAATAGTCCGGAAGCCAGGGGTCATTTGGTCCCATCATTTCATGCCGACTGATTTTAATACTGAAGGCAGACGCCATCCAATGGATGACGAAACCAAACGTCAGCTGGTCCAGTAGCGGTGGGTACGTACGTGGGATGCTGCGAAACGTGTCGAAAAAATTGTTTAACAACTCACTTAATACCGACTGAAAGATCGTCCGGCCGGTGGAAAGACCGTCAGCCGAAGCAAGAATGTCTCATTGCGTTCATACATCTCGGCGGCGCGCGGAATTTTCAATGCTTCGGTTGATGGTCTTCCCGCCGCTATAAACGCAGCTGACCGTCATTATTATATTTTCATATTTGGCCAAAGTTATGTAAAAAAATTTCAATCGGCATAAAGTAGTTTTACTTTTTAATTTATTTTACAAGTTCACTTGTTCAGCTGACGTGTTTTTCCGCCTCTACCGCGCAGCACACTATTTTTTTTTATTCTACTAAATGTCAACAATACATGAAAAAAATTCAACCGGTATAAAATGAGTTGTTAAAAATTTTGTTTCGACACGTTTCGTACACTCCCACAATCACACCCACCGCGGCGGACGTTCATTTTCGTTATTCATGAAAGCTAAATCACAAGTATAGTCAAGAATTTAACGGTATAAAAACGCAGTTCAAAATCGACCCCTCGCTCTGGCTCTCGGACTATAACAGCATGACTAAGCAACAAATAATGTAACCTTGCGGCCATGGCGTTATAGCTACGGCACCACTAATTCCGGCTTAAGGAATGTAAATAGCCCAGCGAGCTGTAATTTAAGGGCAGAACGTGACAGTACGTGAAAACGTGAGAAACTGCAAGCTCATAAAAAGTAATTCACCTAAGTTTACTGCAAAGCATTTGCGTAATTCATTGTTCTCCCTATTCATTGGCAATTCGAAGATAAAAAAATTTTCTACGAACAACTACAAAATGTATTTTTTTTAATTAAAAAAACTAGATTATATTTCTATGTATTTCTAGAGTTTTATTTAGAAGTTTAAAACTCATTGTTTCTCAACGCATTGTTGAACCTACTTCCTCTTTACTTTTAACATTTTCTTGCTGCAAAAGCGGAAATTCAATATAATTTATTAGCTTAAAATATTAACAAAGCACTAACTTTAATATTCAATCATCGTTCGCTTTTTAAATTTATTTATTTATCTTTGAATGGATACATTCTTACGGACTATGTTAAGTTAATGTACAATAGTTTAGTAGTTACTAAGAAAAAAACGATTTAAGATGGTTGACTAAGATGCCATACAGCCAGGTAAAATCAGCACCAGAAGAATTAAATATTTTTTTTTTGTGTGAATATTTTATTTGCAATCTATCTTAATACAATGATATTCAGCAAATTAGGTCTTATAATCTAATAGCAGCGGTAGTATTTGCACAAATGCAAAACTACATATAAAATTACGATATTCGTTCAAATGTTATATCTTAAATGTATTAAATTTCATTTGTACTAATGAGTTGCTTATCTTCATATAGGAATTTATGTATTTTGTTTTTTATTAAGTGTTGAATAAATAATTTAATTCAGCAAAATTAGAGAAATGGCAAGTCTAAGATATGATCACGCTTCAGTCGTATTGTTTCGTTACTTGAGTCTAATAAGCATTCGTATATACATACATGGTTTGACAGCCGTGCAAGATATCTGTTAGAAAAGTTTGGAATTTTACTCTTTACAAATGGGATATCTAAGTCCTTGTGTATTGCTTCATTTGTGGCAAACCAAGGGGCGTTAACAAGAGCACGCAAAGTTCTTTGATTGGTAGCGTTGCAGGATTTCTATATTCGATTTGCTAGCAGTTCCCCAAAGCTGTATACCGTAGGTCCATACAGGCTTTAAAATAGCTTTATATAGTCCTATTTTGTTTTCTAAACTAAGCTGAGATTTGCGACCAAGCAGCCAGTGCATTCGCTTGGTTTTATTTTTAAGCTGCTCTTGTTTGGCCTTAATATGGGATTTTCAAGTAAGGCATCGAACTAAATGCATTCCTAAATATGTCACCTTGGTATTCGTTGGTATTACAGCATTATTTAAAAATATTCTAGGGCAGTTATCTTTTCTTAACGTAAAGGTGACATGGGTAGACTTGTCGGAGTTAACTTTGATCCTCCATTTATCAAGCCAAATTTCTAAAATATCTAGTTGGTTTTGCAGCAAAGTGGATGCTTTTGCAGGTGAATCGCTAGAAGCTATGAAGGCTGTAACGTCAGCGTAAGTAGCCACTTCCACTTCTTCTGTTATTGGCATGTCGGAAGTAAATATTGTGTATAGGACGGGGCACAACACACTACCCTGGGGCACACCAGCGCTAATATTGTATATTTCTGAAGACGCATCTCGGTGTCTAACATAAAAGTGCCTTTCACTCAGATAGGATTTAAGGATCAAATAGAAATGTGTTTTTTAATTTTGTATAGAAGTCCCACATGCCATACTCTGTCGAATGCCTGTTGAACATCTAAAAAAAGCTGCAGAACAGTATTGCTTCCTTTCTAGCGCATCCCTAATTACATTTACAACCCTGTGGCATTGTTCTGGTGTGCCATGTCTTACCCTGAACCCAAACTGATGTTCGGGAATGATGTTGTGGTCCCCTACTACTGGTAACATTCTCTTCAAAAATATTCGTTCGACTATTTTCGAGAACGTTACAAGCAAACTAATGGGGCGGTAAGACTAAAGAAAATTTTCGGGTTTATTTGGTTTTGGCACCATAACAACAGCACATTTCCATTGTGTTGGGTAGTGATTTACATTGAGAATGGCATTGTAGATTATTGTAAGGAATTCAATAGCTTTCTCAGGTAGAGCTTTAACTACTTTGCTATCAATGCAGTCATATCGAGGAGCCTTGCAGTTATTTAGTCTAAGTATTTCTTCAGATACTTCACTATTTGATATCCGGCTGATCGGAAAATCCATTTGACATGGGGATTCAAGAAAATTTGTGAACTCCGCATCGTCATTGGCGGCAATTGGAAGATTTGGCTGAAAAATTTGATAGAGGTGTTTGGCAAAAGCCACTGTTTTACTTTCATCGCTTCTGCACCATACCCCATTAGAATCCCTAATGCTGACATTACGCTTGATCGGCCGCTTTATATATTTAGTAGTCCTCCAGATTTTGTGTTCATCGTTTTTTGTAGGTTCAAGTGTTTTGATGAAAGAACTAAACGATTGATTTCTGAGATCAGATAGTTTTGTTTTGAGTTTTTTCGTAGCTTTATTCAGTGCTCTTTTATTAGCGGGGTATCAGTTTTCCTGCCAGATTTTTCGTAATCTTTTTTTTTTTATTAATTAGAAGAAGTATTTCAGGAGGGACTTGTACATGGTCATTAGAAGGGAGTTTCTCTCTAAAGGGGCTGGACAAATACGCTGCCTTTTTAGTTAAAAGGGAAGGACAATCAATAGATCCAGAAATGATACGAATAATAAATGAGCACGATAGAATAGATCGTCTGCTATCAAGGGGAGGGCCTGCTTTAGAGGCTTCAAATAATCGATTTTTTCGTGGAATTTTTTGGAAAGGAAAGAAATATTCGATTGAAACGAAACTTTCAGGTTTTATTGTTATATATTTCAACAGTCTTCTGAAATTTTTTCATTAAAATATCGGTCGTATTATGCGTGATACAAGCATTTTGTCGAGGCGCCTCGAGTGTGCATGTGTCGTGCGGCGGGAAAGATGCAGGTCGCAATTTTCATCAGAAACCAAAAACCCCAAAAAAAATTTTTTTTAGTATAGTATAGCTTCTAGTTAAACCAAGAAAATTAAACAAAAAGTGAGCAATTCAACAATTTTTCGCTTATTAAAAAAAAATTTAAATTTTTGCAAAAATAAATTAACTTTAGATTGTTTAAAGAGTGGGTTAATCATAACTTTCTTAAGGTTTTTTAGGTTCAACTAGAAGAAAATTTAATTCCGAATACAATCAATGTTATCTCGTTTCGATAGGACGTTTAACTTTTTCCCTATCTTTCCCGCCAATTAGGAAAAATCGTAAAAATAAAAAACCGAGAAATCGCGCGTCAAGTTGTATATATAGTTTTTGTATATATACCGGCCGCTCGTATACCTGCTCGACGCTTGCTCACAATTTCTTCTGTAACTCCGAAAACATTTTGAATTTGCTTGTGAAATTTTGAGGACACATTCTTGTGTTTTACATGCCGCAGTGATGCCCACACATGCAATTCTCTGCATTCTCTCTAGTTTAGTGGTGTTGCCCTTCTGAAGAGCTGCCCACCAAACTAGGCAACCATATGTCAAAATTGTAAGTTGTACATTCAGAATACGACACGTGGCTTGAGTCCCCATTTTTTGCTGAACAGAGATTTACAGGCGAAGGACTCTATACTGGCCTTCTTCACTCGATTTTCTATGTGCAGCTTCCAGTGGAGCTTGGGGTCAAGTATTACACCAAGATACTTGACTTCCGATGAGAGTGCAAGACACTAGTTGTTTAGTCTTGGAAGCTTAAAAGGTGGTGAATAGCATCAACTCCGTTTTGTCAGAGTTGGCTCTGAGACCGCAACTGGCAGCCCATCTACTGAATATAGCCAATGTACCTTCTAAAATTGCAGTCATTACTGATGCGAAGGGTTCTGAAACCATTAGGGCCAAGCAATCGTCGTATGATACCACCTTTACCCCAGCCGTGTTTAAATGAGTTAAAGCTTCGTGAATAGCTAAAGGAGAGGCGAGAGAACGCCGCCCTGCGGTATACCCCTATGTACGAACCTAGTGATTCTAGCCCCTCCTGCCACAGATTTTATTTCCCTACAACCAAGCAAGGCCTAGATCCAGAGATAGATAGGTCTTTCTATACTAGCCTATTAAAAACGAGACTAAATAACAAAAAAAGCTATATTAAGTTATGAAAATGGTAATCTGCCCATACTGGTCACCAATTGTGCTGATATGACGTCACTCATTGTCAAATTCGTTGAGAGAAAAGTAACGGTACTACGATAGGTGCCATCTCATTATTCGCCCCATCATGGATTACTCTCAGAATTTCGCATCGGATAGCCAAACCTTATTTTCTAACGTTCTTGTATGCCTACAGTCACTCGCATCTTATTTGATACAAATACGTTTGTTTTTGTAAAGTGTCGAGGTCTATCTTTTTTTCGCAGTACATTCCCGATGCATTCCTTTACCGCGTTCCAGCTGTCCGCGGTATATCGCCAATCTGCTTTCTCAGAGCACATTTCTTTCCGCGAGCCATCTGTCACAACTAAGAGAGAGTGTTCAGCATCATCGCTCGGCGCTTCGCAGTATAGGCATTTGGAAAAGCTTATATTGCCTATGCGTTATAGGTATCTCCGGAAGTATCCGTGCCCAGAGAGGAACTGAATTAAGAAGTATTATAGTTCACTTCCCCGAATCTCCTTTGGACCCATTCGCCGTCCATCTGCCACTCGGTTCAGTACCTCAACTTTGCCACCGCACCATGATTTGGCATCTCCGTTCCCCGACGCTAGTGATGACATATTTCTTCTTGGAGTCCCACGCATCCATTCTTTCCCGTGCCATGAGGTCGACGGGTATCTCCCCGCTGATCACAAAGACTGCAGCGCCAGAAACAATGCGGTAGGCTGATGCTACTAGGCTATAACCTACTAACACAAAAGTAGAATTTAGAATTGAATAAGCAAGAAGATGCAAGATTTAACTGTTTTTCAGTCGTATCCGCTGTTATTCTGGAACCTCTACGATGACTACCAAGCTGAGAAATTAGGTTCTTAGTCAAGTCTGGTACCGGAATAGTTTTTGGAACTCCCCTGCAGCCAAATGAAAAGCAATGTCCACATCCCGGAACAAATGTCAAACCTCTGTTTGAGGGTTCAATAATGTTACTCCACGCGACAAATCATAAGCGACATACTCAAAGGACAAATTCGCGTTTTTTTAATAAGCTTTCGTTATTGTATCATAATTTCAAAATTTTAATTTAAACTACCAATTTTTGTTTTCTAGTTTAATTTAACCACAACAAAATGTTTTAATGTCGTTAAGTTTGCTATAGTTGAGAGGTTAATCAAACAGCTGATTTTGTCTTATTGATTTTCGTTATAAAATGAGTTACCGAATAGTAGAATCGTTAAAATTGTGGTTAAAGAAAGATAACGATGCGAATGTCGTTAAAGTGTGTTAGCCAATCGCATTATTGGGCAAACATATTTTACCAGACGAAGACATAAAACTAAATAAAATAGGACAAATACTAAAATTTATTGAAGAAGTTGGGCTCAGCGAAATCCGTTGAATCTGCGAAGAGGGCGCAGTAGATCTTTCAGGTCGCAGTGCTAAATCCCCTATTAGTAAATTTGCGTTTAAATCTACAAATTACAAATTATTTATATTTGTTTTTGTGTTTTCTCATTACATCGCTCGATCCAATAGCTGCTGCACAGATGAGGGCAACCAGTTTTTCATGCTGTTGTCGCTTAGCATACAAACATTGCGATCAATATAACAGTACAACTTGCCGACGCGGTAAACCTGTAATAAAGCGACATTAGTCTTTGTTTTTAATGTAAGATTTACGATCTAACCCACCTGTTTGCCCAACTCCCTTCGTCCTGGCATTGGCGCAAAAAGTATACCTCGTTCGGCGCACTTCTGCGAGACCAATTCCTTGAATTCCAATTGCGCTGGTGCTACCATTTGCAGATCCAACATAGTCGGAGGCGGCGGTGGTGGTGGTGTCGCTGTCATTATGGGTGTTGGTATTGAAGCAAGTCCTGGTGCTAGTACGTCGGTCGCGCGATGCATCATCTCAAGCGCACGCCGCAAATGCTCTTTGATCGAGGATTCACGCAACATGTCCTCGGTTAGCATGCTCTTCCAGCCGGTATACCAACGCGAGATCTCCGCATAGTCGGGCGATTGATTGAGCCACAACACCAACACTTGCATCCATTTGGGAAAGAAATATTTATCGAGCAGCTGTGCCATTTGATGTGTGGGTATCAGCTCATGCCACTCCCACACCTGATTCCACAGCTCGAGTTGTTGTTGCAGTGGATTTATAATGAATTCATTCAGTACCAATTGCAGTTTCGGTATGATGTGTTGTGACAGGAAACGCTGCATTTCGATGTCACTGAATGCACCCTTCCAGGGCGTGAGCATTGCGCGCGCTGAACGATCTTGCGGCATCCACGCCTGCAAAGCCGTTGCCAATTTTTCGCGTATCGTAGGAAAGATGAACTCCTCCATTTTATGACCCAATATATTATTCCACGGCAATATCCAAATATGTATGGGTACTGTGTCCGTGAGCGGATCCCAATCGCGCACACCGTTGCTCAGCTGCGGCAGCACTAGCTGCTCGAGCACAGAGTCCAGTATCCAGGTGGGGAATAGCGGCGCCCAACAATCGAGCAGTGCAGCCATAGGTTGATGCAATTTCGGATTCCAGGAGGCAGCGCATGCGCGAAAACTCGGTATAACACCTGCCCATACAAGCGAGGAGTAAGGATCGAAAATATTGCGCGACTCGTTTTGCGGATCAACGTTCATTTCCAATATGCCGCGCCACTTCTTGATAAGCTCAACATTTTGCGTCGGCTGTTCGAGTGGTTTCCAATCTTCCAGAGTTATTTTAACAAGTGGTGCAATAACACCAGCGGCCAGATCGCCAAGCGCAAATTCTTTATACTCGGCCGCATAGTTCTGCTGCAGTTTGACAAAAATTTGCTCGGCACGTTGTAGTGTCAGCAGTTCATTGCTCGTGGTCAGCTCCTCTACTAGCTGTAAGGCTTGTTCCAGCGTATCGATGTGATTCTTCTCCAAATGCACGATTTCTTCAAGATTTTTGCGCTCATGTTCTAACGCTGCCTGGCGATCAGTAGCCTCACGCTCTGCTTTGTCGAGCGTTATAATGTCCTGTTCGCAGAGGTTTACAATAAGCTGTAGATTGTGCATCAGTTCGGGCAGCGCAAAGGTGCTGCCTTTCTTTGAGGTAATGCTGCTGCCTGTGACAGCCTGTTCCAAGTCATAGAGTTCTTCGTCGACCACCTTCGTTTGTCCCAGGGCATGATAGCCGCTGAGTACGCGCTTTTCCGGTCCGGTCATATCTATAACCGGAACGTTTCCAATCTTTTTGCTGCAAAAACCATATTTTCACAACTTCTAATTAATATTTTTAAAAAGTAAACTACACATACCTTAAATTTTCTGAGAGCGCGAAACTCCCTTTTTTCCCCTTCTCAATCACCTCCTCGACCGAACGGTAGTAGTAACGTTTACCTTTATCTTGACGTGCGTCGCCGCATTTTTTCCACTTGTTAAGTTTTTCTTTAAATTCTTTGGCCTCACGCACATCTTCACCTTCTTTCGCCACTGGCTGTAATATAATAAATCTTAAATCCACGCACAACAAACTAATTACGCACAGCTTACCCCCTTTCCACCAACACTAGCAGCCACCTCTGGCCCATAGGCACCAATCGCACCGCGCCCTTTACGCATATGCGCCTGCACTGGTTGTGATATACCTTGCAAGTCTTTGCCCAAACCCCTGCCTGGTTGATAGCCCATCTGCAGTAGCAATTTCGCGCCAATGCCACGCGTGTGCTGTTCCCAAGCGCCCACATTTGGATTACTACTATGACGCGCACTACTACTGCGCTGCTGATGGCCTGCCTCTGCACGTTTCCGTTGCGTGCGTTCCTCATCGGAACTGGTCGCCGAATCACTGGTACCACCATCATCCGCCTCAACTTGTTTGCGACCAAAAGATGGACGCGCATTTTCTTCATCACTTTCCTCATCGGTGATTTGTTGGTCTGTGCTGGTTTTACGCGCCTTTTTATCCTTTTTGCCCGATTGTTGTATGCCACCAGCGACAAAACTTACCGGTGCCGAGTAGTCTTTCGATTTACTGCCACCACCGTCACCAAGTCCAGCGCGCCCACGGCGTCCGCGCCGGTTGCTGGACTCTTCGGGGCTGTCGTTATCACTATCATCGGCCCAAATGCCTAATCGAAGGAATGGATGTAAGTATATATATATTTCTTTTGTTTTAAGAGACAAAGATAATAGAAAAAACACATTGGAACCGGTCGTTACCATAAATTTGCTGGTTCTTTGAAAGATTTCTACGACGTCCCGGATTAAATTCATTTTCTAAATCGTAATCTGTTACCTCGAACCGCTCGTATTCATTATCAGACATGTCGCTGATAATATAAATAATACTTTTTGCTACCGTGAAAAAACCGCTTAAGTAATTTTTGTAAACAGAACTTTTTTAAAGCTATAAATAAAATATAAACTATGGGAGTGCACGATAGTAGCTGAAAGACAGCTGATAAAATGCAATCACTACAGTGGCATCCAAACGTGCTTTACAACAGGGTTGCATGACAAAGCACACTAATAAATATTTTGTTCAAGCACAGATAGTTTTTCTCAGCGAAGCTAAAGCAGAATATACGTTCTATTAATTGCTGCGCTCTCGCGTTGACACATTTGTGCCTTGACGTCATTAAACAATTTGCTCTTTGGTGCTCACACTCATAAACGTTCCTAGTGCCTGTCCGTCGCCCGTAGGATACACAAAGTTGAGCTAAACTTATCCCGTAGAAAACAACTGAGTTCTTTTAGCTACATATTTACACCATACATCGGTTTGTTGTTGTTGTAGCAGCATAAACATTCCACACACATATACGGGGAATGTTGCTGAAGAGACAGTCCTTGGCCGGATATAAATCCGTCTCGTTCCCGTTACGTAGAACCGACTGCCGTGTGAAAGTATCGGCTTATGTGTTTTTATGTTTGGATGATATATTTGCATACACACTTTTACACACATCCGCGTTATCAGTTACAATGTTTCGTTGTATAATATGCCAAAGTCAAAAACTCCCAAATGCAAATAGTTCATTTATCTAAAACTAACATTATTCAACATTGTTTTTAAGTAATTTAAATAAAAAATAATAAATTCATTTTGTAAATGACTTCGAAATATACTGTTTAGCAACCCTGTGGGGTGAGAAAGTAGTCAGCTGACACGATTCTACGAAACAATTCAAAATCACACGTCAACCATCTTAGTGCTTACACCCACCAACTTAAACGTACGCCCGTACACCCGTTTCAGTTGACATGATGAAGCAACGGTCTACGATACTACGGAACGGAACGGTTGTGAAAATTCATTTACTGGGGCTCCCCATTAGTTTCATCGTGGCTGCTGACACGGGCGTACATTTACGTTGGGGAGTGTGAGCACCATTACACATTGTACTGTAAATTCTTTTGTAAACAGAAAACATTTTTCATTAAAAATATCAAATATCGGCCTCTCACAACGCATGAACGGAAAATATATATATAATAGAATAATAGCATTTTACTTAACTTTCAACGGTAACTGCGTTAACGCATTCGTAACGGCACTTTAACAAGTGTCATACGAATACACGTGCTGACTTTGAAAAAAGGCGCATTTATATCTTAACTGTAATGTTAACACTTATTTAGCACATAAAGTTTATTGACAGCTATGCGAATAAAATAAGAGGCATCAATTGTCTTACAAAATATAAACACACTGTACTCTTTGGCTAAATATAAATCCAATATTATCTAAAGTTGCACAATGTTATACGAATTTGAGAGTAAAAACATCCGAAGCAAAAACGTCGTATGCTACGTTACGTGAGAATACCATTACGTTATTACGTTACAGCTACATAGTCAAACACGGTTTGTGTATTTGATAAGCTAATACACTGTGCAGCGAAATTGTTTCACCTCAAATACGAGACTTTCGAAAATGATTTGCACATACAAAATAATTAAGTATAAAATGCCTCTAAAACTACAATTATGTAATTACAATATTTGCATTTGCATGCGTAAACTATTATATACATAAATATTGGGCCTGATATCTGCATACTCATTACTCAATACTTCAAAATATGAGCAAACGCCTATATAAGCTGTACGTTTGTGAGTATGTAATAGTATCTCATACCATATTATTCTTTCAAAAGTAATAAATAAGCAATTAAACACATTAAGCTATATTAACATGCATTTGTTATTGTATATAATCAGAAATTATTAATTTTTTTTTTACAATTTGCCTTTCACATCTATTCATTCTTGCAACCACCACGCAATGACTTCTTTCGCACATGCGCCATTCTATGTCCGGCCGCATACAACCCTGTTTGTGCGATGAATGCAATTCTTCACTGTTTCTGTTTTGTCTTCATTCGGTGTTTGACGTGAGCGCACGAGTTGTTGCGATTTACATGGAGTAGCGGAATATTCGATTCTTTCACAGACCCATTGTACAAGTGTAAATTTCCGGCAACTAAAGAAATACTAAAATTTAATTAATAAAATAACTGACCATCCGACTTAAAAAATCTATAATAACATTATTGTGTTTATATTATTGAACAAGCAACAGATAAGACATTCAATATTTTCTCGACATATACTTGTAAGAAACGTGCTGCTTCCTCTGTCAAACGTAAACGGCGCAACTTGAAATTAAAAGGTGTACGTACGTGTGTGTTGTTGTGTACATGAAGAACGAAAGGAAGGAGATAAACAAAAAAGTGCATTTTATATGAAAGGCAATTAAATAAATACGAGCAAGTATAAAAACAAAACATATAAAAACACGTGCTATTCGCCGACCACAACAAAATACAAGTGGAACCGCCAAAGAAATTGAATTTTTGGTGGCAGTTTGAGGAGACTGTTTGAAGACTAAATAAAATAACTAATTATAATTTAGCTGTCGGAGTATTTTTTGGCATTTAACAGCAAGCGAAAATGGTGCAGGTGAGTTGGTGACCGATTCGCAAAATAAAAGTTACTATATATTTTGTGATAGAGAAACAAAAAAGTATAAAACTTTCAATTAAGTAGAGACAGTTTTTTCGGTTAAAAAAAGCACGGCATCGAAAAATTAAGATGAATGAAAATTAAAAATTTACGTCTCAATTTCCCGTACGCTATGCGTGAAAATGGACATCATTTTCAAAAGCTTTAAATTTCAGCAAAGAGTACCTGCATTTTCATGCAGTTAAAAATATAATGAAATATGCCTTAAAAATGTGCGAACATGGCGTTAATAGATGATTTAATTAATGAATGAATTAATTAAGGAACTTACTCATTAAATTGCAATAATTAATTGACCCATTAAATTAATTATTTGGCTTATTAACGCACAGGCCACATTGCATCAACTGTCGGATCTAAGCTCCCTGAACGACAATAATTTATATCCGCTTAAAAAACATCCAAGTGCTTTTTCGAACATTGTTTAGAAGTGTTTTATGCTGCTACACCAACAACAACTATATTAAATATTATATTATGTGGAAAATGGCAAATCAATCGATTGACTTATCCAAAAAATGGACCTGATTAAGGATATTTATGAAGTGTAAAATTTAAAGCACAAGTCCTAAGAAAATTTGTAAACGGTAGATAGTCTCAATATAAATAGTAGTATTAAAGGAAAATTCCGTCAGGCAAATGTAAACGTATCCGTGTAGGATTTTGTCTCAAGAAAAGCCATTACAGCTTTCGATATTTTGCGACGAGCTATCGGAGACTACAATTTTTTTTAGAATATTTCTTCCCACGTTGGCAAAGAATAATTCTGCTACTAGATATTACGAGGCGTACATCTTGTTGTTGTTGTTGTAGGAGCATAAATATTCTCCACACATGTACGGCGAAGCCTACTCGAGTGGCAGTCCTAGGCTGGAAATGCAAACCTCATAAAAAATCTAATCTGGGTTGGATATACATTCGGGTCGTTCTGGTAGCGTAGAACCGATTGTAGTTGGAACGTATCTTTCCTAGTAGCTAACTTTGAGCAGCTCACGGGCATCAAAATATCGTTTGCGTTACTCAAAAAACTTAAGTCTGGTTTTAGGACGTTATAAAATATACAATAAAGGAAACAGTGGTTGGTGTTGTTATTGCTGTAGCAGCATACATCTACGGGGAATGCTGCTGGAGTATTCCTTGCCATGATATTTATCCGGGTCGTTCCGGTAACGTAGAACCGAATGTCGTGGGAACGAAAGGAAGCAATTCTTTCTAATTGTTGCTCCTCGTCCAGTAATGGCAAAGTCATGGAAAAGTTTCTAATTAAAAAAAATCGCGGAAAAGGCAACCAAGTATATCAGACATTTTGGGCATTATAAAATACTCACTGAAATTCTTTCAGAAATATTTTTGCAGAACATTTTAGCCGTCAAATGTTTGATTTAAAAGCACTTTTAGACTTTTATTGAAAAGCAGACCAAATTGGCCGGAAAAAAGAGAAGATAGCGGGTCAAAATTATCCATAAAAATGAGACTCTTTAAAATTCTACGATTGAACAATATATATTTCTATCAGAAATACATATAAAAAACTTTTTACTTGTAAGAAAAAGATTTTTATGACCAAAATTTGTGCTAAAATGTTGACCTGAGTATAACGAAAGTTGAGGCGTGTTGGATTACTCGTATAATATTGCTGTACAAAATCTGTGTGCTCATAAGTTATTATCAGGATTATATGGACGCTTCTATGCTCCGAAAATGCGGTTGTACGGCGTAATTAAATATGCAGGAAAATATTAATATTCTGTAATATTTTTGATTACTTCTGATTATTTATTTTTTAACAAGAAAAATTGTGGTTATATTTATACTCTGATTATAAATTAGTAGAAAAAAGCACTTAAGAAAACCAAATTTCTAATCTTAATCAAAATTTAATTAAATTAATTTAATAATTCAATTTTTTTAAGTGTCGGCAGTGACATTTGCATAAATTTCTAATATTAATCAAAATTTAATAAAATTAATTTAATCATTTGCATTTGCATAAATTGAAATTTAAAAAACACGTTTTTGCTTACTTTTAGGGTAATAAGCTAAAAATTCAGACTGACTCGAAGTTTTTAATCTTTTTATTTAATTTTTTGTAAATTTTTTATTATTTAAAATTTTTGTTTTTAATTAAACATTTTTTTTTTATTTAAATTTCTTTTTGCTAATTTTAAGATACTACCATATTTTTGAGATTTTTTTTTTGAAATCGTTGGATTATCTTAATATTATTTTAACTGGCACAGCCTTAAATGTGTGCGCTATAAGGCCACACTGTTTTGATAATTTGATTGTATATCATTATTTTGTTATCTATGGAGTGTTTTGAATTCCGTCCAATGAGCCAGTTCATTTTTAGTATTTTCAAATTTAGACTAACTCGAATTTTTAAATTTATTTTGTATTTTATTATTTTAAATTAACATTATTAACATTATTAAACATTATTATTTATTTAATAATTTTTTTTTTAGAATTATTTTTATTTAAAATTTCTTTTTAATATTTTAAAATTTTTTTTTATTTTTTTTTAATTAACAAAAAAAAAATATTTTTTATATATATTAAATTTGTTTTATTTTTATTTTTATTTTTTTTTTAATCTTTTTTTGTATTACTTGATAATATATACAACATTTTAAAAAATTTTTTAATTAATTTTTTTTTATTATTTTAAATGCATTTTTTAAATTTATTTTTATTTGATTTTTTTTTATTTAAAAAAATGTATTGAATTTTTTTTTATTTAATCATTTTTTTTTATTTAAAACTAAAAACTATTTATTTAAAATTATTTTTATTTAATCTTTTTTTTTATTTAAAAAATTTATTTTTTTAATTTTTAATTTTTTTTTAATATTTTTTAATGTTTTTTATTAGTTTTTTTATATATTTTAAATTTTTTTGTATTACTTGATAATATATACAAAATTTTTAAGAAGCTCTAAAGAACTACTATACAAAAAACATCTCTCTGTACGAATTATATCGCTCCTAGTCGGAGCATAAAACAATAAAGCTGATATGTATGTGTATGTCTTATAAATATAGGCATTTTCTATTTCAATTTCCTTTGTTACTAATAATATTAACTTCTGGCTAACAATAATGTCTTAAGATGTTTCCGATGAAAATATCTCAAAAATGTTCGTAAGTAATCTTACGTGAAGACAATGCTGCAGTATAGCACAGAGAGATTTTTTTAAATCTTTTTTTTGCCTTTTTCTCACAACGACATTTTGCCAAACGGTGAGCATAGTAAATCTAACAGTTTTCAAAATTCAATGGCACACATCTTCTTAAAAACATTCTACACAGAAGATTTTTGCGATTGGTAAATTTAAAATATTTTTTTAAATTTTTTTGAAGGAAATTTTTTAGCAGAAAAAAAAAATTAGGTACCTACCTTATTTCAGCAATTAATTGATTTTATTTTTTTTTGCAATGTTTCAAGTCTTTCAAATTTTAAAAAATCTTCATTTAGTTTTTTTGAATAAAAATTGTGGTGGCTTGATGAACTGTCCTGATAACAGAAGGGCACAGATGTTATTTTCTTTAATATATGTATGTATGTGGTTTGAAATCTAAAAGTACGTTTACAGTGGTGATTAGCAATAAATCCACAAAAATTAATCTACCCGTTCACATATGGCAGATTAGCTGCAAAATTGACAATTAGCTGTCAAGAGTGTTTTGAAAGGTTTTTCTTCATAGAAGTTGGTTCGGAGAAATATTTTATTATTTTTTCTTTGCTTAATTATTATTAACGATAGGAAGTCAAGCCAAAGAGAAGCAGTACTTAACTGAATTGTGCAATTGGCTGCTAGTGAAACAACGTCTATTGAGGTTGCAAAAAATTAAGGCCACAATACGCGTGCGAAATTCGATATTAGATTTTATAATAAGCAATAAAGGCCACCGCGTCAATGGATACACGCATTTTTCTGCAATGCATAATTAATAGTATCTTACAAAATTTTTATTCGGATTATGTCTACAAACCTATTTTCTTTGTCAGTATTCATTTTATTTGGTTTTTACTTTTACGTTTCTCATAACATTTGGGATAATACTAATTATCGATAACATAGAAAATATATGGTGGCACAGCAAAAAGCTTATTTATAATCTGAGGTTATTTTATAAATTCGGATTTCGGAAGAAACATTTTGTATGAACAATCGCGCTTTTTATTTAGGGATTGGGAGTTAAGCTCGAAAAAGTAGATAATCTACTTATATGTGCACCTGTTATAACTAAACCTATATATTGGAAATAAGTTCTAAGTTTACTACTTTCGGCAAAAAAAAATATCTATTTTTCCGCTTTATTTGCCCGCCGTCAGAGTCCTCTTAGGATGATTAAATTAAGATTTAAATCACTCAAAATAATATTTCTTCTTTAGCAAAATAATTTTTTTTATTTATTGTAGTAAAAAAATTAAATTGTTTTTATTCTTATTTAGTTCTATTCATGGCTAGCTATTTCTGATCTATTTGATTTGTGAGGGATTTTATAGCTGTCTGGTTGTTAGTGAAAATGAAGATATCAACTCCAGATATTGCATCGCACTGTACCAGCAGGTGAGGGGGCTAGAGTTTGGCTGCGGTAAGGTAAGGCTGTCGTTAAAGGCGGCTAACGTCCAAGAAAGTGTTACCAGTCTCGAGCTGTATGAAAGCTCAACTGGTAGTAGTCTTCGGGTACGAAATCTGACTGCAACTGAAGACTTAATCTACATGCCACGGGGAACAAGAGCCTTTCGGAGCTCGCTCCGATCTGTTCTTGGGACGGCGCTTCGGAGAGTTTCGTGGTGGCTGTGGTTTAATACCTAAATTCGGGTTGTTGTTGTAGCAGTAAATATTCCCCATACATATGCGGAAATGCGCTGAAGTGACAGTCCTTGGCTGGATATAAATCCGGGTCGTACCGGTTACACAGAATTGACTGTCTGATTGACAGGGAACGTAGATGCTTTTGTGGGGTTGCATCGCAGCCTGATGCCGGGACCCAAAGAATGGTAGAGGTTTAGATGAGCCTTGAGCCCTACTAAGATGGCTACTGTGTCCATACCACACTACCAATTTGTACGAAAAATAGTTGGGTTCTGATTAGTATAGTTGATCTGTGTGCTTTTGAGCACCGTGGAGTTAGGCAATCGCCGGCAGATATCTACGTTAAACACATCGAACGTTGTACTAGTGTCCACGGCCTTAGTTATTTTCAGCCAATTAAGCACGAAAAGCACCACAAAGAGTTGGGAAGCTAAAAGTCATCTCCAGATGCTCGGAATATAAACCGCCGCCCAACTATCCTCTGAGCTTTGAGTCATCTGCGTGTACATGGATGGACTTACCTTGTCTCGAGAATGTTGTAAAAGAGAATGTAATTGGAAAATATACTTGTAAGTATTTAACCAACATTTTTTAATCTTAAAGCTCGTAAAAAAATGTTGGTCAACTTTGAAAGTAAACCCTTTATGTATTAATTTTTTCAAAAAAAAGGGAAAACACCAAAGTATATAAAAATGATTGCTATCACAACTGATTGCAGTCAACTCTACTCATCTGTTTAAACAACTGCAGAGGGGGAAATAGTTGAACAGTTTATATCTTTATGTATAAAAAATTAAATACAAATTTCAGGTTTTTAACGCCTAACGCCCCGAACAAAGTGCAGATTATTTGCTATTTGCGCATTTTGCTTGGATGAAAACAATAAAAACAAAAACAAAGCATGCAGTGCAACATATTTCTTTATTGCAGACAAACAAGTATTGTGCTCCCTACACCCATACACACATGCACATTAAAGTTTTATTAGCAGGCAGACTTCACTTGGTGAAGTGAGGCAGACCACTGACTTGCAACCCCCTACTTGGCTAATTTGCTCGTCGCGATTGTGAGATATAATATGATACATATAAACATACATCTGCATGCGCATAAATAGATATCCTAGCGGCAATGAAGAAGCAATAGAAACATTTTTCACCTTTATTAAATACATTTAACTTTGTTTTTCGAGTTTTCGCCGCTTCCAAAGCGCTTTTAATAGCAGAAAGGGAAAATGTGTATTTCCCCGTGTCCCAAATGTGAATTTGTAATTTCCCTTACATATATACATATGTATGTGTGAGTGTGCGTGTGCACGTGTGCCTGTTTATGAAAATATATTTGCGTCATATTGGCCAAAGGGTTGCAACCCCGCTTGTTAGTTGTCTGTCTGTAAGTTGAACAATCAAAAGGCTGCTGTTGCAATCCAACTATCCCATATCGGAATATTGATGGCACTACCATCGGCGATACCACCACCACCACCACCTTCTCATTGTGAAAAGGTATTGCGTGAAAGTAAAAACTGGCTGGCTGCACGCATGTACACGCACACAGATTAGTTGATTGTTATGCAAGTTTGTATGTATGTACAAATTGAATGAAAAATCATTTTTACATACACGCATTTTCCCCCGATTGCTGTTGTTGCTTGACTTCTATTTTTTGCAATTTCTTCTTTTTAAAGCCACTCGTTTGATTTTTCCTATTGCAACGCAGTCAGAACGGAAAGGAGCGTCGCTTGTGTCCAGCCCGATTCTGGTCATTTTAGTGTACTTTGCTCTTGTTCATATGCGCAGGGTTGCCGGGTTTAGGTTTTCTAAAAGAAAAATTTAAAAATCGCGTTTCTCAGATTTAACTAAAAACCTAAGGACATAATTTAATAAAGAGGAAATTGCGCAGGGTTGACAGGTTTGATTTTTCTGAAAAAAAAAAAAAATTATATACAAAAAATTGCTTTTATCAGATTTGCAAAAAAAAAATTATGATAAAGCCAAATGTTTAGTAGATTATATTTCGCAGGGTTGCCAGGTTTCATTTTCCTCGAAAAAAACTTAAAAAAATTACGCTCTCCCTTTTACTTAAACAATTAATGACAGAATTTACTAAAAATTAGATACCGTAGGGTTGCCAAGCTTCATTTTTCTGGAAAAAATAATATACAAAATCGAGTGTATCAAAAAATAATAAAAAAATTATGTTCAAAAATTGATTTGCGTAAAAATTTAATGACATAATTTAATAAAAATGAGATACCGCAGGGCTGACGAGCTAAATTTTTCTGGAAAAAATCGCTTTTATTGTTTATGTAAACATTTAATGACATAATTTATAAAAAAATTATATACCGCAGGGTTGCCACACTTAAATTTGCAGTAAAAAATCGCATTTACCAGATTAACGTAAAAAATTATTGACATAATTTAATACAAATGAGATACCGCAGGATTGCCAGGTTTAATTTTTCTGAAAAAAAATAGTATTAAAAAAATCGCGTTTTAATATTTGCATAAAAAATTAATGACATAATTTAATAAAAATGAGATACCGCAGGGTTTCCGAGTTAAGTTTTTCTAAAAACGAAACATATAAAAAAAAAACGAATTTATCAGGTCTGCGCCACTAAAATAATATAAAAAATCGCCTTTATCAGATTAACGTAAAAAATAATGGCATAATTTAATATCTCATATTTAATGCGAAGGGTTGCTGAGTTAAATTTTTCCAAACAAAAAGATAATAAAATTAAAAAAATCATACTTAAATAAAGATGAGATGGGGCAGGGTTGCCAGGCTAAATTTTTGAAAAAAATATAAAAATAATCGCGTAAAAAATAATACACTAATTTATTAAAAATGAGATACTACAGGGTTGCCGGGTTTAATTTTTCTGGAAAAAAATAATATACCTAAAAATCACGCTTATCACATTTATGTACGTAAAAAACTTTTGGCATAATTTATAAAAAAATGAGTTACCGCAGCGTTGCCAAGTAAAATTTTTCGAAAAAAAAATGGTATTTTATAAAAAGTTGCAAAAAAATTAATGACATAATAAAAATGAGATACTGCTGACAACTCTACAGTATCTCATGTTTAGTATATTTTTTCGCAATTTTTTAACAAAATCCTTTTTTTCTCAGAAAAATTTAACTTGGCAACCCTGAGGTACCTCTTTTTTATATTCTATAAAAAATATATGTTTATAAACGAATTTAAAATTTTCGCCTTTATCACATTAACGATAAAGAATAAAATAATTTAATAAAAACGAGCGCACTGTAGGGGGACCAAATTTGAAATTTTTCTAAAAATTGAATATTTCTATAAAAAAAACACAAGTTCCAAAAGAAAAGTAAAAAAACAAAATTCTCGCTTATCAGACTTGCGCTAAAACAATAGTGACATAAATCTGATATAGCACAGAGTTGCCATATTTAATTTTTCTAAAAATAAATTACTAATTTTTTTTGCGTTTATCAGATGCGCAATACGCTAAAAAAATTTTGTGGTGACTAAATAGCAGAAAAAAGTTTAAAGCCTATCTCAGATGCTCACCATTTTTTGTACCGATTAATGATTCTCCATTTGATTGGAACTCTAAGATTTTTACGCAACCACTTGATATTAAGCCTTAACACTTAGTAAACCTCTCATATTCCAGAGTTTAGGCCTCGTAGCACTAGAATGCTACTTAGATGCTTTGGGATCGTTTCTAGTCACTCTTAGATCAATGCAAGTGAAAATTTTCTCCATTGTCAGGAACTTTGCAGCCATTTTTTCTAAGCTCGTTGCCCATGCATAAACTCCGAGCGTATTTCTGTCATGAAAACGCTCCTCATAAAGAATCGGCCGCCGTAGCCGAATGGGTTGGTGCGAGACTACCATTCGGAATTCACAGAGAGAATTCTCGATGAAACACCAAAATAAGAAAAAGGTAGGCAATGGCAAACCTCCGAGTGTATTTCTGCCATGAAAAAGCTCCTCATAAAAAAAATATCTGCCGTTCGGAGTCGGCTTAAAGCTGTAGGTCCCCCATTTGTGGAACAACATCAAGACGCACACCACAAATAGGAGGAGGAGCTCGGCCAAACACCCAAAAAGGGTTGTATATACATATAGGTGTATAAAGAATCATTTGCCCTTCAGAGTCGGCTTAAAACTGTAAGTCCCTCCATTTGTGGAATAACATCAAGACGCACGCCACAAACAGGAGGCGCTCGGCCAAACACCAGTACGTGCCATTTTTTTTATTTTTTTTATTTATTTTTTTTTATTTAATTCAGTCAGTTGGCAAGCCTACTTGCACACAACCTACGTTTTAGTTCGTTCTATCGCCGTCGAAGCATTGAGATTTGCTATAATTTCTGCTGTTTTACTTCTTGAGTAGTTGACTTGAGTGCGTGTGTCTGTGTTGCGTGCTACTATATGCCTGGATATTTCAGTGCGTGCGTTTTTCCGATTGCGTAATTTTCTACTCTATGCCTTCAATTCAATAGGCTCCCTCCCACCTCTCTTTCCTTGCGTACTGCCCTCACTCGTCCGGTAGCTTTTGCTTTGTGCGTGCTTTGTTTGTGTCCATATGTTTTTGAGCATTTTTCCTTGCTATGCGGCATGAACGCACGCACGCAAGGAAGCAACGCACACACATACACATACACACGCGCGTAATTTCCAATTGGATACCATTATGCATCGTTGACCTACCACCAAGAGCACGAGCACGAGCATGAGCAAAGTAAAGTAAAGCGTACAAGAGTAATAGCAACAGCTAGAGCTGAATAGATAGCAGGCTCAAGGCAGCTAGGTATTCTGGGACGCGTAGGCCGGTTAGCATAAACAATAAAGCAAGCCAAGGCAAGGCAAGGCATGTAGGCAATCCAAGTGGCTGCCATCCCACCTTTATCTATTCGTGTGCGCTAGAACGGCAATGCGCGCATCCTTATCGTGATGCTTCCCTACTTGCTGTCCTTGTAGTTGTTTTTCTTCTCGTTGTTGTAATATTGCTGCAATATTGTTTGTTCTCCTCGTCGTCGTCGTCGTCATAGTCTCGCTGCTAGTTCGAAACTTACTTGCTTCCAGCATAAACAACCAAACTTCATACTAGTAAATTGTAAGCACTAAGCACATCCCCCCATTTGCGTCTACATTTTATACACACATACATGCATGTGTTCATGCATACATACATCTGCAACTATCTTGCTTGGCAAAATTATCCTCGTGCCGCCTCCAAACTCCTTGCAGTTCTCTTATAGCTGCAGTTAATTCGATTTTTGCATTTGCGTTAGCGAGTTTCCTGTTTCACAGAGCATTTTGATTTTTGCCATTTTCGATGTAGTGAGCCATGCCAGTGTATGCCGCGCCTAACCACATTTCCCAACTAATATTCTCCAAAAACCCACTTTTATTGTGCTTCGTAGAGACAAAATCCTTCTAACATCGCCAACGGCCTCTGCTACTTTATCTAATCTTTGATTTTCCACTCCCCGCTTCAACTACATCTCCATATCCAACGCTTCTTTGTCAGTAACAAGCAATGCAAAATTCTAATAAATGTGTTTTGAGCGCAATTCGCTATGCGGCAACTCGATATTCCTTCGTCGCTTCTTAGTTAGCCGGTAGTTGGCCGGAAGTGAGACGGAAATTTTCGTATAGCCACAAAGACATCGATTTGTTAGCGGTAACTCTACTTATTATTTGTTACTTGTACTTGCTTCTTTTGTACTTTGATCACAATTGTGCTAGCCTGGTGATGGTATCACAAGCCACGAATTTGATTTCTCGTCCAAGTGGGCAACTCTTGAACTTAACCGAATCTGGCCTGGTGATAGAAATAGATAAAATAGGTGCATGGCAGAAGTTTACGGCGAAAAATTATGATGAGAATCTAACTAAAAAAATGTTGTATGTGAAAGAGATACTGAAGTGGATTGAATAAAGTTGACACCTTCAGCTGCTGCTGCTGCAACGACACTTAACCTTGAAATGCAATCATAAGCAACTTTGGGCTCAATCTTTTAGCTGGGCCAACCAATAAAGATGAATAATATCTTTATTCATCATGTGGAAGTTCAATTTTTCTGCGCAATACACCAAAATCTATTTTTTAATTCGTTTCCTACTTCGTCTTCTTCTTGAATAGCGCGGTAATGGCTTAACCGATTTTTGCCGAGTTTAACAAAGCGCACCAGCCGTTTCTTTCGCGCCTGTTGGAACACCAAACAATTTTTTCTGGGGATATCAAAAATATTACATCGTTTGCAGCGGTCGCCCGAAGGCGAGCAATATCAAACCTTTCACGCACTGCTGCCACGAAGAAGCTTCTCATAGTGGAGTGGAAGCTTGTCGTTAACACCAATTTCGGATATTTACTCTATATTATGATTATTTTCACAGACAGTCAGAAAACGTTCCCTACAAATACCCATGATCCGGAATGAGCGAACTGCCATTGTGCGGGACAGTCAGGCGGCATTCAAGACACTGCCATCTTGTTATATTAAGTCCTCACTGGTCCTTGAGTGCATCCAGAAACTAAATCTGTTAGGAATGCACAAACACATCTAATTTGAGTCTCAGAATACAGGAGTGTAACTGCAAACGAAGTAGCGGGCGCATTGGCAAGAGAAGCTGCGGTCTCGTTATGAACAGGACTCGAGCCCTTCCTTGCTATGAGACAACATACCCTCAAGAAGAAGCATAGAAGTAAAGAGCTAAGGCTAAGAGACAAGTGCTGGCACCAAACTTTGGGGCTACAACAGACGCAATCCTTACTGGGGTGTTGAACAATCAAAAGAGGTTTAGAAAACTCATAACCCTCCCCAAGGATAAACAGAGAATGCTCACGGACATTCTCACAGGCCATTGCAAATCGCGCAGTCATCTGCACAGGATTGGGATACGGTCCACTGACTCTGTCGTTTCTACGACCAATCCCCGGAGACTCCAATGCACCTTCTTCTTGAATGCAGTGCTAAAGCGCGGAGGAGGCAGAAGGTTAGGTTAGGTTATGGTGGTAGTCGGTCTGCACGACCAACTCACTTAGACCTTACAGGTCCGTTGTGATACCACTGTGCTGCACGGGAACCTCATTTATCTTCCTTCGTGGAACCATTTCGTGGCTCTTATGAAGCGTAGTATTGATGCCAACCCCACGCCAGACAGTTCTGTAAGAGAATTAAAGAAGTATTTACCTAGACAACCTGCTCTGATTTTAGCTAGGGCTGGACAATTGCAAAGGAAGTGCTCAACTGTTTCTTCCTCTTCCTCATCTCTGCAGCTTCTGCAATATTCATGGGAGAAAACTCCTAGTCTCGAGGAATGCCTGCCAAATAGCCAATGACCGGTTAAACAAGCCACGACCTTCGAGATATTGTCTCTTGAGAGACTAAGCAGTTCCTTTGTTCTTTTCTTGTTTATTTGCGGCCATAGTAGCCTAGCTGTTAGACACGTATCTTCATTTCTCCATGACCTATTGGCCTCTTGGATAAAGTGGTTTTTTATTATTAGTTTACTCGTGGCCATTGGTATTCCAATGGCACCTTTATCACTCAGCAGTTGGAGAGCGGTACCCTTTCTGGCTAGCTCATCTGCTTTACAGTTTCCCTCAATATCTCTATGTCCCGGAACCCAAATAAGGTTGACCTTGAATACGTCACTAATATCATTTAGAGCTGCCCGGCATTCCTGTGCAACCTTCGATCTTAGTAAAGCCGCATTCATTGATTTGATGGCCGCCTGGCTATCCGAGAATATATTTATAGTCGTTTTTGTTACGACGTGCGTATTAAGGTATGTAGCCACTTCTTTTATAGCTAGTACCTCTGCCTGATAGACGCTGCAGTAGTCTGGTAGTCGAACGGATAGTTCCAGTCCTAATTCCTTCGAGAAAACTCCGTAGCCAACCTTAGGAGGAGGCAGAAACACCTCGGCCAATTGTAGCCAGAAGAAAGGCACATACGCTCAGCCCAATTAAGCTCTATAGTATTTTAAGTTTAATAAGGGAACTGGGTCTGGATGAGATACTGTGATGAGTAGAGGGCACAAAAGGTCAAGAAGACGATGTGCGAACCTCAAAGCCAATCTAATCTATTTTAAATATCCATCAAGACGAATTAGGTAGGTGAAAGGGTCCCAAGTAGCACTTTTCCGCGTGTGAGTCGATCGCCCAATGGCCGGTAAATACAGCTACGAGTTGGGAATTTGAATGGCAGGGAGATCCCAGGACTTTTCAGTAGAATCTAGTCTTCCAACAACTTATTAAAGCAGAAAATTCTGAGGGACTGAAGGCTTGGAGTTGATTTCTGAAATACTATCTCAGCTATCAAGAGCACGGCCAAATATCCAACAAAGGATGTAAGTCATGGATTTCATTTACAGAGAAACTACCGTTAACAGTTAATAATATTCGCTTTGAAATTCAAAAGAGGATCTCACTTGCCAACAAGTGCCACTTAGGTCTAAGTAGACAATTGAGTAAAAAAGTTCACTCTCTCGACTAACCTTAAAAATCTATTTTATGATCCTCTCATCAGGTCCATTGTATTGTATCGCACAGAAGCGTGGACGCTGACAGCATCAGAGGAGGCGGTGTTTTTGAAACAGATTCTAGGAAAGATGTATGAGCTTTTGGGCGTTGGAGACAGGTAACGGAGACCGTAAAGGAAGAAATGATGAGCTGAATGAGTTATATGAGATTTACAACCACATAGCGAATACTGATTTCTACTCTATTAAATTTTGTTAAATGCCATATCTGCTGCTGGTGACGGAGGAAGACCTTTTCTGTGTTGGAAACTCCAAGTGACGAAGAGCTTGACGAAATTTTTTAGGCGGCCACCGCGCTTATTAAGAAGAAAAATAGAAAATACTTACCGAAATCTTCAACCCCTTAAAACAGCCATTTTATAATAAGGCATAACCCGTTGCATAAAGTTTTAACATTCTTTAAACCACTTAGGCTGATCGTTAAGTAGTTGCCACATGCCCATGAAAACAATTAGTAACCTCAATCGAGAGGTGTATCGATTTTGAAGTGGTCTGCTTGTTAAGATGCAACTCTAATAAAACCCTTTAAAATTCGTACACCAACAGAAAAAAAAACAAGATAGCCAAATCCTTTCTTGTTATGATTTTTTTTGTTGCTTTTTGAAATCCAATTTTTGAGGATGTTCAAGTAACAGCAACGAGGCGAAAGAAGAAAAAAAAAAATAAAAAAAAGGAATATGTGCTCCAAATAACGAAACCAAACACGAAACATTGAAACTGAAATTGAAGGAAACTGCACATAACGAGGTGAACGACGACGCCAACGACAGTGGCTACGACCACCACAGGGCCCAATATATCTGTATAGCCGACAAATGGTTAGGCAGAAGCAACAGAAATTCGAGGTATAAAACAATATGGTAAAGACAAAAACAACACAAGTACAGACTAGTAATAGTACAGAATGACGAGCCGCACAACAAAGGCGAATGGCAAACAAGCAAAAAACAAAAAGCAAGAAACAAAAAAAACGAAAAAATGGGGAAAAGTTACCTCAAATACAGAACAGAAACCGTCAACGACAAATAAACACATACGGATACATATGTGTAGGTAGATATGAACATTTATGTTCAAATAAAGAGAGAGAGAGAGTGAAGTGGCAAGGAGGAAGTGAATGCTAAGCAAAGAATCGAATGAAACCATAACCATGGACACGTAATTCGCAAAAGAGTAGTTGGACGGCAAGGATGTGGCAGGAATAGCAAAAACAGTTGAAACAGCAGCGAAAGCAGGGCAGCAACTCAGTGAAAACTGCGGGTGAGGCGGGCGGAGTACTACTTGTATACGTTTGAAAAGTACACATAAGCACTTGCCAGCCAGCTATCGAACAACAACAATACTTTTGTATTGAACTCGAGTAATGCTTGGGCGAGCAGTGGCACTGTTTTGTTCAAATTTGTTTGGAAAAATTTAAGGATAGAAAAATCTTGCCGAAAATCTTCATGAATGTTGCATATGTTGCACGCATGTATACTTGAAAATTATGTGAAAAGACCTCAGTTTATAACAAAAAAGTGGGTTTATTTGAAGTCATCACGACTTTTAGTTTTTTTCACGGCAAATGAGTTTGACTTAGAGAAAGAAATAGAAAAATAAAATAAAATACAAAAGACAAAGACAAAGATAGAGGTAGAGATAGAGATAAATATAGAGAAAGTGATAGAGATAGGGATAGAGAACGTGATAGAGATAGAGGGAGATAGAAAGAGATATAGAAATAAAGATAGAGAAGTGATAGAGATAGAGATGTAGACATATGTATATAGAGATAGAAATAAGGAAAGTGATAGAGAAAGGTGGAGAGCGATAGAGGTAGAGATAGAAAAGAAATAAGGAAAGTGATAGAGAAAGGCGGAGAGAGATAGAGAGAGAGCGAGATATAGAGATAGAGAGAGAGGTATAGAAATAAAGAGAGAGAGATAAAGATAGAGAAAGTGATAGAGGAAGGATGCAAATATCGACAAAGATGGAGATATCGATAGAGATACAGAAAAGGACGAAGATAAAGATCAACAAAGAGGTGAAAAAAGGTAAAGATAAAATTGAACATTAAAATAATGTTAAATACGGATTTAGGTAAAGGTAAAAGTAAGGATAAAAATTCAAAACAAAGATAGAGATAAAAATATAATGGCTGAGATAGAGTTAACAAAGATAAGGATAAAGTTGAATACAAATATAGAGATAGAAAGGATAAAGGTAAAGAAAAATGGAAAAGTAAAATAAGGTAAAGATAAAGTTAAATTTAAATGTACAGATAGAGATACTGAAAAAGATAAAGATAAGAATAAAAATATAGATAAAGATAAAGACGGAAATAAAAATAGAGATAGAAATGAAGATAGATATAAAAACAAAAGTAAAGATGTAGATAAAAGCATTCCCACAATAGTCGGTTCTACGTTACCGGAACGACCCGGATTTATATCCGGCCAAGGACTGTCACTTCAGCAGCATTCCCAATATACATATGTAGGGGGAATGTTTATGCTGCTACAACAACAACATGAAGATAATAGTAAAAAAGAAAAAGATGAAATTAAATAAATACAAAGACAAATATAAAGATTAAACTGGGAATTTTTTGACCAAATTTGCCTTCTACTCTTCGCAGTTCAACATCCACATCTAAACGCCTTAGGCAGTCAAATACGTTTCCTCCACCAACTTTTCGTACAATTCATTAGTTCATATTAACAAAAAGATATCTTGACTTGCAGTAAAGTAATCATAGAGAGTTGCCACTCTTGTGTGATTTGCAAAAGTCGCTCCCAGGCTCTTCGAACAGAAGCTATAAATTTCTTTAATTCGTTTTTTCCTATTTACTTGTGGCTTAGAGTAATCGCTAAATTGAGATTCCTCCCATTTTCTCCGGTGTAGCAAAAATTAATTTTTTATTATTCACATAAATGACTTTAGTAAACTGTAGGTCGCATTGTACAAGTGGGGTTGGTGACTGGCGATTAAAAGTGTGTCACTTACAACATTGGCAAGCAAATTCAGATCTATACTATCAACAGTTGGGCTGTCTGAAAGAGGCAACCCAGAAGCGGTGAAGTTTGGCCAATAGAAGCGGAGTTGTGTTCTACTAGGACAACGCCAGGCCACGCCAGAAGCTCTACGGGAGCTTAGTTGGGAGTTTCTTATGCGTTCACCTTATAGCCTGGACCTGGCAGGAAGTGATTACCACCTGTTCTTGGCTAAGTCTAATGATTTTGCTGGTGAAAAATTCGCCTCAAGTGGGCTATGAAAATTTATTGTTCCAGTGTTTTTTCCTTATAAAGACAAGGGTTCCTATGAGAGGCTTGAAATTATAATCAAAATTACAATACGTTATACAAAATACATTGAACGTTTCACGCAGGATTTCTTTTTACCAGCACACCTGCGTCTTATGGTTAACAGAATGCTCGGTCTCTCATTTGGCTGCCGATAAAATTTGGGTTAATCGCCATTTGACGAATAAATAGTAATCGCTAAAAAATAGTAATCGAATGTTGAATCAGAGTTCCAAGTATAAAAGAAATACAAAAACAAAAAAATTACAAAAAATTAAAAAATAAAAATTGAAAAAAAAATTACAAAAAAGTGTATAAAAAAAGTTGTTTTCTAAAAAAATGTTTTCTTTATAAAATTTTTTAAGGCGCGTCACAGAGGGTTCAAATTTCACATGACCCTAAGACTTCTTCTTTATTTGCCAATTCGATTTCGAATGCAGGCGATCACACAGTTGGACAGATATAAAAAATAAATAATAAAAATAAAATATTGCATTTATAACAGTTGCAGTAATAACATTTCAAAAATGAAGACTAATAAATTCAGATTGTTTTTTTTTATTTTAATATCAAAAAAAAAAAATATTGTAAAAATATTTATATATTATTTATATTAAATATATTTTTAAATTTTTTATTTTCGATTAGTTATAAAATAAAATAAAATATATGTATGTAAAATAAATAAACATTTTTTTGTTTCTTTAAAAAATATAAAAAATAAATTTTGGTTTTAAAAATTTTAATGAAAAAAAATATAAAAAAAAACTGAAGAACAATTAAATAAATTTGTAAAAACACATTTTTCTGAAGAAATATATAAAATTTTTAATAAAAAAATTTTAATAAAATAAAATATCTAAAAAAGTCTTCATTATAAAAATAGATACAATTTTTTTTTGTAAAAAATAATTTTAATTTTAAAAATTTTCATGTAAAAATACAATAAAAAAAATATTGTATAAAAACGTGTTTTCTAAAAAATAAAAAATATATATTTTTTCTAAAAAAATTACCAAAAAATATGTCGATTTTTTTTTAATACAAAAAAAATATAAAAAAAATTTTTTGTTATAAAAATAAATACAAATTTTTTTTCCTAAAAAATTATTAAAAAATAATTTTAATAAAAATAATACAAAAAATATGTACCAAACGGTTTTCTAAAAATGTTAAAAGAAATATCTAAAAAACATTTTTGTAAAGAAATATAAAAAAAAGGTGTACAAATTAGGTTAATTTTGTTTAAAATTCAGAATCACAAATTGATTAATCACATTACATTACACCTAATTGAATACATATTCACAGTTGACGCATTAATAAAAGAGAATAGAACTTGCATCCTTTTTCTAGTCTATCGTAGTTGTAGTTCTTGAACTCAATATCATTCACGAATCGACTTGATTTTGTTTTTCTTTTCAATATTTTTGATGAAAATATAGTGGGGAGTATTACAATACATTCAATGTAAAACTTTTATAGTTACATTTTTTTCATCTAACTCGAATTCCATTTTTCTTAAAACTCCCAAATCGAAACACCGTACGAGGCCAACATAACCAACTACTAACGACGAACGACTAACATCACCGGGCCACATTCAACGTTGTCCCTGCCGGTTATTTTGTTATTGTTCTTCTACGAGCAGAAATGGTATACAACACAAATTTGATATGGAGCCGAGCGCGACCAAAAGCGTTGCCTGTGCCGCCATTGTCAACCCAGCGAACGCCGCCTGTGACTGATGGCAAAGCATTTGAATTGCTGTAGGGAAGGTGGGCGGTTAGTCGAACAGCTGTAACAAACCAAACCCAACTGCAACAACATCAACAACAACAACAACAAAAATACGCAACGCAACGAAGCATAGCGATTTTTGAGGAGTATTGAGTTTTGAACATTCGATTGGCAATAAACGAACGCGAGCGCACGCGAATCTATTGCCCATTCTTGCAGCGAACGACTGCCAAACAAACTACCCATAAGTGAGTGGGTGGTAAATGGTTGGGCGAATGCATGCATGGCTTGTGAGTGGTAGTGACAAGCGAAAAGCAACATTTATGTACAAGTAAAAGTACCCACTATGCTTTATGACACATGCACATATATTTATGTATGCGTGTGTGTGTGTGTATGTATGTGATTATATATGTATTTGTGTATGCTTGTGATTAATGTGCGTGTGTATACACTGCACTCGAATCGACTCTGCACACAAAAATCACTGCGCCACTTCAATGGCAATCACAACAACACTGAAATTTTCTAACAACAACCTCTATCGATGACTGCCACTACAGCAGCAGTAGCAGTAGCAACAATGTCAAGCACTAATATTGGATGTTTAAAATTTTGTTGTCGGTAAGCAAATAATATATCCAAAGCTGCAATAACAATTTGGAATAAATATTTTTTTATTGTTGCCACATATTTAAAAAAAAAAATATTATATTAGGATTTTCCAAAAATTTTTAAAAGGTTTATAAAGGTTAAAAATAATGCAATGACTCGTTAGGTACTGGCTTTCAGATCGCCAGTGGTTGCTTTTGGAGCTACAGGCCACCATTTGCCATCATTATTCTTATTTTAAGTTACTAATTTTTAGGAATTCACTCATAAAAGAACTTGTCATGAGGTTTTCCCTAATATTTTTTGTATGCACATTAGGATGCTCCTTAAATTTAGTAGAAATTTTAGAAAATTTTACATCAGATTTCCTAAACTTATACGCTTTTGTCGATGTGAAGGCATTTGGCACAGGAGCCAAAGTTCAGATTACCCATTAGACTGAAAATTTTAATTTATTTTTTTTAATCTAATACCTAAAACTTATACTACTATAGTCGAAGATCTCATATGTATATACATTTTAGTCCCGATTGTAGACGGTTAAGGCGTGTCGCACAGTGGTCCAATTTCACATTACCCTTTGAAAGCTATTGTAATAAGCTCAAATTACTATTTTTCAATTTAATACCCAAGAAAAAAAAAGTATAAAAATATATTATTAATTACTTATATTAAATTTATTTGTAATTTCGTTAATTTTCGATTCGTTTTAATTTTTTTCATTTAGTTTGGAGGGGGTGAGACTGAAAAAAATATATTGAGTTCTTTTAAGGACCACCTTAATGTAGGTATATATTTTGCTTGTTGGCAAAAAAAAATAAAAAAATAAATATTATTAGGGTACCTTGTATCATATCCTGTGCCCAGCCCAGCAGTTAAAATTTATTTTGTAGTTTTTTGTTTTTAATTTGATACCCAAAACAAAAAATAGTATAAAAATATATAATTAATTATTAATATTACTATATTTTGTTTATCTTCTATTAGGTTTAGTTTTTTCCATTTAGTTTAGCGGTGGTGAGACTAAAAAAAATCGTCCATTTGATTATTTTTAAGGACCACTCTATCAATATGTATTTAGCTTGTTGATAAAAAATTAATATTGGGATAGCCTGTATCATACCCTGTGTCACTGCCCAGCAGTTGAAATTCTTTTTAGGTCACATTTATTTAAATTTTTTGTTTGTGAAAGAAAGTAATTTGAAAAAAAAAAAAATTTGTGAAATTCGGTTTTTGAAAATGAAAAAAAAAATTTTTTGAATTTTTTGTTAAACAAAGTAGTTAAAAAAAAAATTTATGAGAAATTATGTTTTTAAAATTTTTTTTTTTAATTTTCAGGAAAGCTGTTTGTATATAAGCAAAAAGGATTTTTTATGAAAGAAAAAAAAATACATAATTTATTTTGTACTTGTAATTGAATCGCTCAATGAATAAATTTGTTGAATGTTCCTCTGACCGCGACAAAGTCAGTAGAAGTATAGCGAAAAGAATTCAGAAGGTGTTGCCAATATCAAACCGTTAATCGGCTCCGGACACCTACTCAGGATGGACGACAGCAGGATTACGAAAAAGGTCTTCAACACTCGTATTATAGGCAGTTCAAAGCGTGCAAGGCCCAAGAAGATGGGCGACGATGTTGATGGAGATTCAGGCCTTATAAATTCCAGGAGAAGTGACGCAATGAACCGGGTGGGAGCAAAATTGTGAAGGAAGCACTGGCTATGATTACTATGATACAGATGATGATAACCGGCTCTGCATTTGAAGGGCGTATCCGGGATTGTGACGGCGGCTTGCTTACGACAAAACTGAAATTGCATTGGTGATATAAGAAAAACATTAACACAATTTTCACTCATGCTACTTCGATGTCGGCTGAATACCCATTGATTGGAAGAGTGTAAGAATACGTGTGAAATGAGTGGGTAGAATTCTGATGTCGAGTCCCCGATGACGTGGTAACTGAAGTTACTTTCACAATTTTGCTTCGGATGGCCAAATGGCTTGTAATCTATTATCCTTGCATTGAAGTATCGAAACTATCCGTGCCTCGATTTTAAATGAGCCAAAGCAGTTGACTCCACATCGGTCGCGGAAAATTGGGTATCTCTCAGCTCAAATTATGGCGAATCATGAGTAAAAAGCTTGGCATATACCGTAAGAAGATACAATCAATTGTAATGTTTAAATGGGGCACCGTCATTTCCACCATTGGGCTCTGCAAAAGTTTAAAGCAAATCATGGGCTTCAACGGAAATTCTTATTTTTCATTCTTAATCATTATTTTTGACCTAAAATCCTCATTTCATTATTACTCTTGTCAAGACGCCTCCTTAAAATTGACTATTTAATATTTTCTCAACTCTGGGGGTTCACTATCTTGACTCAAATTGGCATATTATTTTTTAGATCGAATTAAATTGTCTTGTCTTCTGTGATAAGTGGTTCCTGCGGAGGAATGCGCACCCTGGCTTACAGCTGCGATGTATGGAGGTGGTGTTTTAACTTTCACTGCCTCATATAGGTATTCTGCAGGCAGCCAATATGACTTGGGAAGGTTTTGGAAAAGTTTTCCCATCTAAGAATATGGAATTCTTCTCGAGCTCGTCTGCAATAATATCTCCAATGTTTTTAAATTTGAAAAGAAGTTCGAGATTGAACTGAAAAATAAATCTAACTGAATTACGCATTGAAATGAAATACCAAAAGTGTACTCTGCACTGGTATACAGATGACTTCAAAAGATCTGAAGGCAAGCACGCTGGTATATAGGGCCAGAAAAAAAAGTTAGTTGGTTTCCTACTATCTTCCAAGCGGAAGCGTACGCCATCGGAATGAGCGAATTGTCTTTCGTGCGACAGTGAAACTGCACTCAAAGCCATGCCATCCGTTGAGGTTAAGTCCTCTCTAGTCCTTAAGCGCATAAAGAGATTATTAGGAGCGCGCAATCGCATTCGGCTCATATGGGTCCGAATGCATAGAGTCCCGGGGCATAAGAGCATAACTGGTAACAAAATAGCGGATGCATTGGTTAGCGAAGCTGCGGTCTTGACTCTAATAGGACCTCAGCCCTTTCTTGTCATAGGAAAACATAGCATCAAGGAAGAGCTCAGAAGCGAAGAGCTAAAAAGCAAATTATCAAGCGGAGTTATAAAAAAAGCTATCAAAATTATAGTGAAATGTTTTGAATGAATACAAAATAAAAACTATCGAATGCAATCGATAGTACAATTGATAGTTTCAAAGCTTTTGTATGATAAAAGAAATAATTTTCACGCCACAATCAAAAATTGGTCTAAACAAACATTGCAATTATTTATTTCGATTGCCAATTCATCTGGCATCGTTGCCAGCGACAGCGCCTATAATGTTGCAACAATTTTGACCGATTTGTACGGAGTGGATGACAATAAAAGTGCCTACACTCGAAAATATTCGTGCATAAAAACGGCATTTACCCGCATCGCAAAATCAATACAGGCCATAACTGGGGTCAGCTAAAGTTGCAACGTCGCCGACGACGGCATTCAGTTAACTTGCGTGCATGTCACTCGCAAAAATCTATTGCAATTTTCTTTTTTACCACTTTTTAACTGCGTAGGTTGAGGTGTATTGAGAAAATGTGTGTGTGTGTGTGTGTGTGTGTGTGGGAATGCGTATGTGTGCCATAGATGCACGCATAAATGACCAAAGCAGACTTTTAGCCCAAAAATCGAATCAAACAAATTTTTCCAAACCCTAGTCTCCCGCCCCTCACCACCCTACCAATCCAATTCATTCTTTGCTACGCTCGACCTACACATGCAATGTTCATTTTGCTTCTGCGGCTGCTGGCTGATATCCGACGCCGATGCTGCATTGCTATGTCGTAACTGCTGCTGGGGCAGCCATACACTACTGCCACATACACACACCCACAGATACTAAATATGCATGCCCACATACATGCCACTCCAGATGGTGGAGTAAAAATTGGTAAACAAGGCAGCTAGCCGGATGCTCAGGCACACGGTACTCAAGTCAATCGAGGCGCTTGTGGTTGCTACGTAAATGCACGTGCGTGTATGCGTTTAAGTGCGTAGCTGCATGGTGAGGTGTGCATTTCCCTACCTGCGGCCAAGCCTACACCAAGCGAAGGTCCGTATAAAAACTTCCTGTCCTCCTATGCGAGTGTGCGTGTATGTGTGGAATGGTGGGGGTATTGATGCAATCTGTATCAGAACCTGCTGGTCAAATATGCCTGCCTTCACTACCACATACATACATACATACCTCTACACATATGTACGTGGAAACGAGTATGAATGCACGCACGCATTGCGTAGGCCATCGTATGAAATATATGCATGGTTGTTGTTATTTTTGCAGCCATAGCTTCCACTCTCATACTCGTTATGTACTCATACTACATAGCCTTGTTGTTGTTATTATTGCTTTTGTTACAATGCGTGCGTTGCGTATTTGCAGAGTTGCCTCGCACCTCCCACTGCCTGTTACAGGATTTTTGTTGTTTCTGCTGTTATTGCTGCTGCTGCTGCCATACTTCTGTTGTGCGTGTGTTACTAGTGTGAGTGTGAGTGTGCATGTATGCAGTTGTTTCATAAATGCATATGAGTATTGGAGTGAGCAGGCGCCAATTGGAAAGAGAGAAAACACTGTTATAGTTGTTTGTAAGCTGCGTAAATGCGTGCGCCTGAAAGTAGGCGCAGTGTACATAGGTTATGGAATACGTACATATATTGATGACCATTGGTGGACAGTGGGTAATGGTCATTAAATTATCGAATGATATACATTTAAATTTTACATTTTGGTTTTATTTGGTTAAAGAGGGAAAAACAATTTTTTACTGAATAATTCTGAACTTATTTACTATAGTTTAATAGAAGATTCTAAACTGATTTAAGTGGCATACATTTTTTTGTTTTTGGGTTGATGAAATTTTCTGTGTTTTCCCGAGTGTTGTTCGAGGAACGAACCTTGACTATGTTTTCTTGCCTTTAAACTATTTTCGCTTGCGAGTACAACATCCGCGTTTTTGTAGTTTGGAAAATGAGAAGAACACATCAGCGAGATTTTACAAAAACAAACAAAAAAAAAATTAAAGAAATCCACGCAAAGCATTACGTCTTAATCATAATACAGTTAATGTGACTTATATATTTTTTTATATGTTTCCACTACAAAATATTCGGATTATTACTTTTAGTCAGGTTAAGATGACGATCCGCCTCGCTATTTATAAGGCTCATCATAAAGAATGAGCTAAGTTCAGTCAGCTAGCCTCGATATATCGAAAAGTATCAAGGTCCACAGCAAATGATACCACATAAACAATTTGACAAGTTTGGCTATTGTTTTTTGTTTTTAATTTTTATAATTTTGCTTTTTTTAATTTTCATAATTGTTGTTTTTTTTTGTAACTTTTATAATTTGTGTTTAAATTTTTATAATTTGTTTTTAATTTTTATAATTGGTTTTTTGTTTTTTAATTTATGATATTTATTTCTTTATTCTTTATAATTGGTTTTTAATTTTCATAATAGTTTTTTTGTTTTCTAATTTATAATTTTTTTTTATTTATAATTTGTGTTTTTTTTTAAATCTTTATACTTTTTTTCCGTAGAATTTTTTTTTCATATTTTTTTATGAGTTTTGTTTTTAATCTTTATAATTTTTTTTAACTTTATAATTTTTTTTAAGTCTTTGTAATGTTTTTTTTTTAATTTTTATAAATTTCATTTTGGTTGGTTGGTTTAAGGCTGACCCCGCATCGGAGTGCCACATATACCGCAAGTTGGGTCCGTTGTGTTGCCCTAGAGCTCATTATATTATATGATTTCCCCACCCAGCCGAGATTTTTACTATAGATTTTGGTCCAAGATATTAATTCGTTTCGAGAGTTTAATGAGAGATTCGATTTTCAGGTCCGAGAGTACTGAAAATTGTCAATTGTTGGAGAGCCTAGAAGAGCGAGTCGACTTCTGGCTAGGCCGGGACAACTGCACAGCAAATGCCTGCTCGATACTTCCTCATCTTCGTCCTCGCAGTATCTGCACAGGTCGTTTTGAGGAACCCCAAGCCGACGTGCGTGAGTGCCCAAAAGACAGTGGCCGGCGATAAGAGATATTATATGCCTTAGTTCGTGTTTTGAAAGACTTATAAGGGTTTTTGTCTGTTTCAGATTGTAGGATGGCCAGATTTGTCTGGTCGCAACGCAAGTAGTTTCGCTACCTCCGATCAGCAATGCTGTGAAATTCTCGATCAATTTCATTTTAATCTTTATTATTTTTTTTACTCTTATGTTTTTTTTAATTTTTTTTTAATTTTTTATTTGTTTTTTAATTTTTTTTTTATTAAATATTTATTATTATTGTTTTTTTTTTTAATCTTCATAATTTGTTTTTTGTTTTTTAATATTTATGTTTCTTAATAATTTTTCTTAATTTTTAAAATTTTTTCTTCTTTAAAATTTTGTTTTAATCTTTATAATTTTTTTTAAGTCTTTACCTATAATGTTGTTTCGTTTTTTTTTTAATTTTTATCTTTTTAATCTTTATTTAATTTTTTTATATTTCTTTTTATATTTTTTAGTTTTTATTTATTATTTTATCTTTATAATTTGGTTTTTGTTTTAATCTTTATGTTTTTTTTAATCTTCATATTTTCTTTTAATCTTTAAAATTTTTTTATCTTTATAATTGTTTTTGTTTTTTATCTTTATTTTTTTTTTAATCTTTGTAATATTTTTTTATCTTTATAATTTTGCTTGTTTTTAATCTTTATAATTTGTTTTGTTTTTTTTAATCTTTATAATTTTGTTTTAAATCTTAATAATTTTCTTTAATCTTGAGAATATTTTTTTCTTCCTTAAAATGTTTTTTTTTTTTAATTTTCATAATTTTGTTTTTAAATCTTTATAATTTTTGTTTTTTAATCTTTATAATTTGTTTTTGTTTTTTTTCCATCTTTATAAGTTCAATTCATAACGCAATTCATGCAGTTTGGCTGCGACAACTCCGGATGAATGTGCGTTATCGTGGTGAAACAGCAAATGCGGCCGTGTCTCCTTAAATTTTTTTGTAAAAGCGGTCCAATAACTTACTGTAGTATTGTCTAGTGATCGTTCTTCCTTTTTCTAAAAATCCATGAGTATGACGGCGTTCGCATCTCAAAAAATCGTCGCCATGAACTTTTCGACCGATGGGACTGTCTTCACTTGTTTTAGAGCAAGGTCGCCGGCAGAAATCCATTGTTTTAAGTGTTGCTTAGTTTCTGGTGTGTAATGCTGCATCCAGGTTTCATCAACTCGATGCAAAAATTCCTTAGGAATTCGCTTACATAACTCTAAGCACTGCTTCGAAGTTAGCATCAGCATCGGCTTGTTGTTGCTTGTTTCGTTCGTCGATCAGCGAAAATCATGTCGTGAACATTTTGAATGATTTCCCCGGTAACCATATCTGCCGGGCGTCCTGGTACCTCCTCGCATTTTTTCCCATCCAAAACTAACTGCTCTTTTTCCATCTTAGGGAAAATCACGAAGCACGTCTTACTCGAATAGCTGCCAAACCCAAACTAACCTATCAATCAGTGTGAAATCTGTTTTGCTGTCGTCTGATAGATGGCAGCACACGATGCTAATACCAACTTTTCTCAGGAACGCCTTCTGTCATTAAACCCGAGTACTTATTAAACCGCCCTCGTATTGATATTGAATATTTTTTTTTATATCGATGTTGATATTGATATCGACATTGAGAGTGAGATTGTTTTTGATAGTGGGTATTGAGTTTTATACTGATTTTGAAATTGGCCTCATTCAAGAAAAATATTCCTTAGTAAAAGGTAATAATTTTGACCAATAAATTCAGGTTTTTATAATAATTTCCGAGAAATGAATTAGTTTATCGATAATTACCTTAAATTGATAACATCAGAGCGAATTTGTTTTTATTGCATTCTCTGAAATGTTCTGAAAATCTACTACTATATTAATGTATTTATTTTTTAGAAAAATTCAACCGTAAAATATTTTATTTTATTTTAAGAATAATCAAAAGAGTTCAATAACAACTTAACCAGTTCTTTGCACATAATTTGCGCTCTCAAGTATGCAACACTCAATTGACACTCACCTAAAATCACGAAGGCAATTTACTAGAATCGCATACCACTGTATTCAGCTTAGAAAAATATGAGCTGGAAGTAGTAGCGGAATAGCACATGGCAACAACTCTCACCCAGCGACTATTCTATGTACCACCAATGTAATTGATGTGTATGTGTGGATCGGCGTATATTCGTACATATACTTGTGTGTGTGTGTGTGTGTGGTTAAGTACATTAATACGAATGCAACGCTCTGGAGTAGTGTACAGCTTAGAAAATTTGTATATCCTAGTTACTAACAAATTCGATGCAAATTAACCTGTAACTGTTGCTATTGTTTCGATATTTTTTTTTATTTGTTGGTCTCGATATTTGTTTATTTGTTACTATTAATGTTTGTTTAGTACTCGTCTCAATAATCTCTACCTATATTCGTATGTATTTGTAATTATGCAAACAAATTTGTTTATATGCCAAGCAACCAACCTTCTCAAACTGTCTTATTTTTCATCATTTCGCTGGCCATAAAAAAGTACGCATTTTGAGAATTTTCTTTTTCTTAAAAGTCATTTTTATCTTATACATTTCCTTTGTGTCAATACAAACAAACGCAAAAAATTGGAATATACATATAAATCTATGTAAATATGTACATACATATGTATGCGTGTATATGCCGTTAGCAGTGGTAAAAGTTTTACCAACAATAGCCGAGGAAACTTGATTGGCCTTCAGATGGTATTGAAATGTCAAAAAATAATTACGACGCATCACAAAGCTTTGAAACACATGTCTAAAAATACGCACGCAAAATATATACAAATACATATATTACGTATATGTATACATCCCATACTCACAAGCACAATGGTATTTACTTATACAAGGCAATTGGCAACGCAGGCTTCGGCACTCGCCACTGCAACTCTGTTCAATTTTGCTTCTCCTAAAAGTGAACTTCTAAATATCAATGCTATGTGTTTTACGTGCATGTGTGTATGTATAGCTGTACCTGTATACATTTCGGTGTACTCTCACAGTTCTACGGCAACTCAAACATACAACCTTACTACATACATCTGTATGTATGTGTACATACTATATACCAAAATATCGAGTTATATCTGTGCTTGAAATACGAGCATCAGATAAAATATTGATTTGGTTAAATTTAAATAATAACTGACATTTAAAGTTTTCAATGCCAAGAACATTAACCCAAATCTATTTATTTAAAAATATATTTGCTTCTGATCAAGTCATCATAGCCACCTATGTATGTATGTTGCTCTGCACTACTCTTCTGGTGTGCACAAAAATGGCAGTTCAGGTGGCTTTAAGTGGAACAGAGAAGATTCTAATAATTTTCGTTAGAAACAAATTCCATCCAAAAAATAAGCAGGTGGAGAAAAATCGGAATATTTATATTGAGCTTGGGATTGAAATTTAGATTTTGGTTGGCTTTGATATTTCTTTTAATATTAAGATTGAATATTGAAATTGAGGTTAGGATTGATGTTTCCATTTATATTGGGACTTAGGTTGGGATTGATATTTTTTTTGATATTAACATTGAATATTGAACATTCAGATTGAGGTTGGGATCGATATTTTTTTGTTTGATACTAACACTGAATATCGAATATTGAGATTTAGGGTGGGATTGATATTTCTTTTGATATTGAGATTTAAGTTGGGATTGATATTTCTTTCGATATTAACATTGAATATAGAACATTGAGTTTGAGGTTAGGATTGATATTTCTATTTATATTCAGATTGAAGTTGGGATCGATATTTCTTTCGGTATTAACATTGAATATAGAACATTGAGATTGAGGTTAGGACTGGTATTTCTATTTATATTGAGATTTAAGTTGGGATTGATATTTCTTTCGATATTAACATTGAATATAGAACATTCAGATTGAGGTTAGGATTGATATTTCCATTTATATTGGGACGTAGGTTGGGATTGATATTTCTTTTGATATTAACATTGAATATAGAACATTCAGATTGAGGTTAGGATTGTTATTTCTATTTATATTGGGACGTAGGTTGGGATTGATATTTCTTTTGATATTGAATACTGATATTGAACATTGAGATTGAGGTTAGGATTAATATTCTTATTTATACTGAGATTTAGGTTGGGATTTATATTTTTTGTGATTTATATTCATTATTGAGAGTGAAATTGAGAGTTAATTTGATGAAGCATATTGAAATTGATAGTAAGATTGAGATCGAAATTTCTATTGATATTGAATATTGAAATTGGCATTCCGATAAGCATTGCTATTCATCTCAATATTGATATCAATGTTAATGCGGTTCTAAGTTGCTTTTTCCTATTAAACATTGCGTGAAGAAACTTCCTACTCGAGTTAGAGGAACGGAGTGTGGTTGTAGCTTCTTGGCTTTATAAGTTATTTAGCATCGCTTCAAAAAAGAAAAAGGGAGTAACAGTAATAGAAGTAAGCACCACAAATGTGGGCATTGCCTTTGTGATACTTACTTTAAGCTATTGAAGGCCTTGCAGGCACTTCTCAAGCATACACCGCTGAGCAGTCGTCGCTGCAAGTCAGAAGGATTCCAATACTACTGCGGTATTATTTTTGTAAAGAGCGAAAAATTATTGAAGAAGACTACTCTCCGAAGGAAAATCATACAAATTTATTCGATATTTGCTGGGTTATTTAAATAAAAAATGATAGTAAATGCAAAAAACGCTAGACATCATAACGCGAAACCAGAGTTCGCAAAAAAGCTTTTTCGTAATGAGAGTTGAGAAAGTGGCGGCTGTGATGGGAGAACATCTGTTTTTCTTCCAATGAATGTTACAATTGAACTGAATCTTATATGGCTTATGCATCTGCCGTTGGAAATAAGCATAACTAAGGTCAGGCTTTTTGGCTGAAACATCAGAAAAACGTGACTTCTGCAGTAGAGATGTTAGTAAGCGGGAATAAAATTTGTCGCAGATCACGTGAAATGGCTTCAGCGAAAAGGGTTGCACATTTGATGGTCAAAGCAGCAAAAATAATCCTATTTAACTTTTAGGTTTGCAGGAAATTCATTTGCAAAACAACTGGTAAAGCATAGAGGTGCTAAAATAGAAGTCTAGCAAGAGAAAGAAAGGATTCAACTCGGTCAAAAATCGCCTAAACGGTTATTGCGCACACGCTCATTGTATTGAGTGGAATATTAGAACACGGTGGCGCAAAATTAATCACTCTAACTTAAGATTTATAATTATTGCATGCAAATGGCGTTGTGCGTCAATCATATTTGACACCTGGGAACTAAACAGCTGCAGTGTACAAATAGGTAGGCAATGGAGCTCGTAGAGGTCAAAATATATAGTAGATTTGCATCATTCAAAATCATTTTTGTAGCATTCAAAGTCATTTTTGTTTTTTATTTCGTAAAACAGTTATTTAAAAATAAAATTGGATAATTCATTTTGCGTCACCTTGTACATACAAATTTATAGATTTTATGGAATGGAAGACTTTTTGTTAAATTGGGTCTATCAGCAAGTGCGCAACAAATTTAATTGCCTCGAATGGGGTTGGGGCTATGGGCTGGCCAATTTCGTCTGCTGGTTTCCTTGGAGAATCTTCTACCTGATGTTCCAAAAAACTTTAGTCAAGCAGAGTCCCTCATATGTAAGTACTTGTAGCGGATAGGGTGAGAAGAACATAGAACGTCATAGAAAATGTAGAAATAATGTTGAGAAATAGACGTCTACCGGATTCTGTGTCTTGAAGCTGCGCAGCTGTAATTGCTCATAAAGTTTGTCTCACGAAAAATAATTTATTTTTTTGGCACTCCGACACTTTCCGGAATTCTACAAAATCGAAAATACACTGCTCGTCAACAACAAAAAAAACTGCATAGACTTGTATGTAGATCAAGCACAAGTTGTAGCTATAGCAAGACTAAGAAATATGTTATGGGAAAAATGGTATGGTCACCTTTTTTTTATGACCCAAAAACCGTGTTTGCGTAGGTTGATGTGAACAATCACAAAAAAATTTTTAAATTCAATATCAGTTTTAAGCTGAAAGTATTTATGATCGGTTTTTTTTTTTTACTTTCACAACTTTCACAATATTTTTACCATGTTCTTCGATCTGGCAGATAATCTTTTGAAAGTAAATTTGGTATAGTTTCGTATGAGAGTGTTGGTTGAAAATTTACAAAGTTGTGTTTCTTTTTTTAAATTTATTTTCATTTTTATTTATTTATTTTTCGATTTTTAATTATTTTTTTTTCGATTTTTAATTATTTTTTTTTTTTATTTTTTTACTTATTTATTTTCTTGTTTTTTATTTATTTATTTATATTTTTTAATTTTGGGTTGATTATTATTTTTTTTTAATCCAAAGCTGTTTTATTTATTTATTTTCGTTTCTTTATTTATCTATTTTCATTTATTTTTTCATTTATTTTTTTATTTCTTTTTTTATATAATTATTTTCTTCTGATTTGTATTTTTTTTTTTATTTATATTTTTTTATTTATATTTTTTTATTATTATTATTTTTTTATTACTTTTTTTTATTATTGGGAGGTTGAATTAGTTTTAAAGGTTTTTTTCGAAGATTTGGAGCTTTATTGTGAAAAAACGGTACAAAATATTTTATTTCAAGTATTGGCCATCGCTAGCTACAACTTTCGCCCATCTTTCGGGCAATTTCCGGATGCCGTTTCTCCAAAATTCTGGCCGCTGCTTGGCTATCCATGACTCAACCCATATTTTGGGAGCCTCGTACGAGGAGAACCGCTGGTCCGCCACTTCCCAGCCAAGCGTTCCAAGGTATTTTTTGACAGGTTGAGCAACATGCGGCCGAGCGTTGTCATGTTGCAAAATAACCTTGTCGTGCCTTTTTGCCGTTTCCGGCCGTTTTTCTTTCAATGCCCGGCTTAAACGCATCAATTGCAGTCGGTAACGATCCCCCGTGATTGTTTCGCCCGGTTGGAGCAGCTCAAAATATACGACGCCGACCTGATCCCACCAAATGCAGAGCATGATTTTCTTGCCGTGAATATTCTGCTTGGCCGTCGACGTTGATGCGTGGCCGGGCAAACCCCATGATTTTTTGCGTTTTGGGTTATCGTAATGGTTCCATTTTTCGTCGCCAGTCACCACCCGATGCAAAAAACCCTTCCGATTTTGTCGCTCGATCAGCAATTCGCACGTAAAACATCGCCGTTCGACGTCGCGCAGCTTCAACTCGTACGGGACCCAATGTCCTTGCTTTTGGATCATTCCCATCGCTTTTAGACGCTTGCAAACGGTTGATTTATCAACGCCCAATGATTCAGCAAGCTCTTCTTGGGTTTGGCACGAGTCCTCGTTTACCAATTCCCCCAATTCCGCGTCCTCGAACTTTTTGGGCTGGCCAAGACGCTCCTTGTCTTCGGTGTGAAAATCACCACTTTTGAATCGTCGAAACCAGTACTCACATGTTGAAATCGACGGAGTATGGTCTGGGTAGGCCTCCTGCAGCAATTCACGGGCTTGGGCTGTATTTTTTTTCAAATTGAAGCAGAAAAGCAAAGCTTCCCGCAAATTGCGTTTCGACGGCACGAAAGTTGACATACTCGGAGCACGAAAACACTGCGTTGTTTATACTTCAGCGAAATGACAGATACTGATAAACAAAGCCTAGGGATGAGGCTTTGTCATGAATATATATTCAGTATAGCCAACGCGATAAAGTGATAAATAGCGCCATCTGTGTGTCACCTTTAAAACTAATTCAACCTCCCAATATTTTTTTTTTATTTTGTTATTATTATTATTTTTTATTTATTGTATTGTTTTTTTTTTTTTGAAAAATCGAGAGCTAAAATTGTGTATGCCAACATAAAACGTAAAAATCCTAAACCGATTTCCCTTCAAAATTTAATTTTTTTTAATATACCGACCAGTCTACAGACTGACTGGATATTGGTATCTTTTTGTCGTTAACAAGTCCTTAGAGGGAATTCACCATGAATCGCTCAAAAAGTACACAAAATATTTTGGAAGGTAATGCAGCTGAAGAAGGATACATTTTTCACTGTTCCCATTCCTTAATGTTTTTAATGGTTAATGGTAGCTGTGGTGGATTCCCACGTGAAAAATCTTCCCCTTCGAAATGCTTTTCGATTTGTTTTGTTTGAAACTTTCTAGTCAGGTACTAGCTGCCCGCCCTGCAGCGAGGAATGTGCAAGGTAGTAAAAAAATCAGAATCCAAATTTTTTTAAATTTATTTTAAAAAGTCTCATATGTATATCAATGTAATAAAAGGGATAAAAAAAAATTCTGGAAAATCTCCATTTTTAACCTGAAGAAAGTAGTATTCTAAAGATAATTTTCAGTTCTATACATATACATTTTTTTTATAAAATGTAAAACACCCCTATTAAATTATTAGATTGGCCAAAAAAAAAGTAATTATTTTGCGTAATGGCTTAAAACTGTTTTATAGTCGGTCTTTATCTCATGGGAGGTGCTTAAACTACTAACCTGCTGGCGAACTTCGATTATATCTGCGATTTTAGCGACATTATGTACATTTTCTTTAACATAAAAAATGATTGAACGGAATCGAAAGACCAATTACAATTTCAGTGGCCTGGCTTGCATTTTCTACTTTATCAAGGAAAAACTGTAAAATGTATCGAATTTCCTCTTTGTTGACTTCGATTGTTAACACCCTGTAAATCACACTGAATGGAACGCACAAAAAAAGCAAAAGAATTAGTTTAGTGTGAAATGTCACCTCGACAACAAGTAACAACTTTAAGTTGTTTGATCGATACTTAACGAGATATCGATCACTACAATCATCAACCGAGAAAATAATGGATTTCTTTCCGGCAAACTAATATTTGCCACAACTGCAGTGTTTCCTCTCATTACATTTATTTATTATATTTATTTTAGAGTAATAATTATGAATGTTTGTTATTAAAAATGTCCAACATACCTGAGTAAACTTCTTGCAAACAAAGAATTCCTTTTTAATATTAATTTAATTTCATAAATCAAATTTTCTTCCATATTCTACTGCTATTATTTCGCACACAGTTGTATGTACGCCTTGCTTACTCAACAACAACACAACTCTTTGTATGTTGTATAAGTGTGTATGTTCATCTCTGAAGGCATTCTGAGTCTTTATATTTGTTTTGACCTCATGACTTCAAACTCCCAAGTATTTGTAGTGCAAAGTGTTGGGAAAGCATTTTATGTAAATTATTCTACGCACACAAATTCTCGTACATGTGTGCGTGTAAGTTAACTGTGCTTGTGTGCATTTCTATGCATTCGCTTATACATACTATATCTGAATTTAAATTTGATTGTTGTTATTAAATTTATTACTTAATCGTTTAATAGAATTAATTGATAGAATTGAAGGAAATTTTGGGATTTGGCATTGAAAAACTAAAAATACAAAAGCAAGGATTTCCATACAATTTTATGATATTTTAGTACACTTTTTTGCAGAGAGAAGTTTAATGTTTGACAGCAGTGAAAGTAGAGATAGTACTTTTGCTATTCCGGCCTCTTATCCTATAGGGAGATGATGAAGAGACTTAGGACTTTCATCAGCTATCATTCGCCCAATATCGTACAAGGGTATTTCATGTCTTGTCTGTTATCTAACCTTCTGATGACACTCGGTTTATAAGTACTTGCAGGAAGACAGTCGAAAACCTGCGTTTTGAGTGAAATTCTATCCCTTCTTGCTGGCTGATTGGCGTTGGAGTTTCCAAGAGTGAAGCTGTGTCCAAACACACCTATTATGAGTATTCTCCAAATATGTCGCACGAACTGCTTGTTCAAACCTCTTCGAAGAGGTATTGTTAGACCCTAGTGAAAGTCTTTGTAGTTTTTAGATTTTAGTGATGTAAAGTTTTACATTACATTCCCGGGATCCCGAGATTTAGATATTCTTTATTTTGCAACTTCTTAGCTTGAAAAAAATGCATGAATATTGTTTCAGAAACTCTCCTTTTTTATTAGAAAGAAAAGAATTAAAGAGCCAAATCCAATGTTGTTTCTTTTTTTTGCTATAAAAGGGGATTTTTCTGTCTTGATTTCATGTACGAAGCTTCAAATCGCTTGACTATTTTTCAATAATCCTGGAATTGTCGGAATCCTGAAATCCGATACCGAAATCCCGCGATGTCGAAACTGACATTCCTAGTAAGTAGAAGTAAATGTAAGGTTAAGTTCAAGATCCTTTAGGGCGTCGCTTCCGGCTCGATCCTTGTGGGTTCCATTCCAGTGCCATTCTACTGATGTCAGTCGCTGGCTTGCGCAATAATCCAAGTCCATTTCCATTTGCGATCTTGTATTTCAATGTCAATTGGTTTTTGTCTGCTTCAATTGAGTAGTTGTTCGTTTGGAATCCAATTGTCGGGCCACCAGATACGCAGAATTGTACTTAGACATCGGTTCACAAATGTCTGCAGCTTCCGCGTTGCAGATACAGACGGGCGGATTTAACATTCAAGTTAAAAATTCGTAGTTTGTTATGCGTTGTCAGCTGTTTGGAAAACGAAATATTTTATTGAGACTTGCAAAAGCTGCTTTTTTGATTCTCACATTGATATCGTCTTTTGCTCCACCGTGAAGGGTAGTTTGACTTTCTAGATAAGCGGAGCTGTTTACATTATCAATGCGTTCCTCATAAATTGTGAAGCGGTTTTGTAGCAAGGTGTTGATTTCCATGGACTTAGTTTTACCGACATTGATTCGTAGTCCAAAGTTTCGAAGCTTAGGTCATTAAGTTTGCTCTGGTTGGTTTACTAAGGTCGTCTAAATGCTCTATATTGATAGGATTCCAGAGAATTCCCTTGCCTGAGTATCGAGAGCGCTGGTATCGAGAGTCGTCAATGACTATTATAAACCAGAAGAGGGAATAGTTAATTCGTACACCCCTGTTTAACACTAGCCACAATTTCAATCGCCTCGTAGAGCGCACCGTCGTTTAGCACTCGGCATTTGAATTTGAAATATTAGGATTAATCAATGAAATATTTATTTCGAAAAAAAAAATTCTTGCATTTTTACTTGCTTATGGGAAACTACAATTCTTCTGTGACTCAGCTTCAATTCTTTGAATTTAAAAAACGGCTTGAAAAGCTATATCAACTTATCCTTGTGGTCTGGTGGTATTCAGTATTCGACTGTACTCAATGGGTTTACTACAAAATAAGGGGGGAAAAATATATCGTCATGATCTGTCTTTCTGCCTCTCAATATCCTTTGGCAGAAAGGCGTTGCGACTGGTCGCGTAAAAGGTTTCATATTTACGCTTTTATGTATTTTACTGGCCAGCCCTCATTATTGCCTTTTATTATCTGGCTGGTTATTTGTCTCGTTGTGGGGTCGCATGCGCACAGTTTTGGGCGTCACCACCTGCAACGTTTCGTTGGTGATTCGTCGTTGGTGTGCATCAAACATTTTCACTAATTTTTATTTTTGACTGAGCTTTCATGCGACAAGCCAATAAGTTGCATACGCATTTTCAATTTTTTAACTTTCATGTTTTTTGTTTTCTGGCAATAAGGCTCTTTATGTGCATTTTTAAGCATGCATACACTCGTGCAAACACATACACGCATACCTATGTGTATATGTGCATATATAAAATTGATGCATTCTGCTGCAATTGGCCCAGCTCCTTTCCCAGCCTGTTTCGCGAAACTCAACCAAACTTCATTGGCATTAATTTGCTGAATTTTCATGCCGCTTTTTATTTTCGTTATTTTCATTGTGTGTGCATGCCCAAAAATAAATGCATATATGTATTTATTTTCACGTTGGCTCTTATGAAGTACTATAATTTTTCGCTTCTGATTTCTATTTTATTTTATTTTTTGAATTTTTTAAATTTTAATGCGAAACCGTGTTTTACTTTACACTCTTTCATTAATTTTATTTTCTTGTTTTTGATGAAATTGTTAATATGCGGTCATATGCATGTATGTGTATGTGTGTGCATATGTGCGTGTATGCGATATACCTCATATATATCTACTCAAGTGCAAATGTATTGTGTCCGTGTCCTGCCATTCTTATGTACTTATGCGCTTTACCAGGTCCATTCTGCCTTTGCCATCGCTTTCCGCATTCCCATTCGCTGCTTTCCAGCCTCCGCCTCTTTTGGTGTTTTTTACTTTTTTTTTTAATATTTATTTTTTTATTTTTTTCGTTTTCCTTTTTTTTTGGCGCGAAATGCAAATGTATGTACTTTTAAATTAAAAATTGCATTGTGGCAAATATTTATATTTTTTTTGCCGCATCACAGCATCACAGCATATAAATGAATGCACTCGTAATAATAATTACTCTACTCTTTTTCTCTCCATTTCCCATTGCCGTTGTTTTTCAACCAAAGGCCAATTCAACTTTCAACTGTTTCCTTTTTTGTGTGCGCATATTTTTATGCATTCATCTGAAATTGTAATTAAGAGCTTAAAAATGTAATAAAACATGAATGCAGTATTGAGCGCGTTTGTTGTTTTATGTCGTTTTTTTCGGGGTTTTTTTCGGCTTTTTTTTTGGGTTTGAATGCTGTGCTCATCCGATTCAGAATTATGAGTTCTTTAATAGCATCGGGTTGGGCATTTTTTATGACTGGACATATTTTTAGGTATAAATAATTCTTTGGCATCCTAGTAGTCGTACGTACGAACTTTATCGCTATTCGATAAATTCGCAACTACTGGAACTTCCTTCTAAGTTTTCAGGCTTAAACTGTAACTATAATTGAAAAATAAAAATCTGAAAAGCTCACTTAAAATTGGCACACATTGCAACTCTACCCTTAGGTAGTCGGTCTCTAAACCAACTCACTGTGACCGTCTCCGGACTGACAGGCTACCACAGTAGTCTGCTACTCCTCATTAAACAATTTTTTTAGCTCGAAGTGGCTGAAGTATAAGTAGATAGATATCTACAGCCAACCAGAGCTGCGTTTTTTTTTTTCTTTTTTAGTCAGGAGGTGTAAATCAAAATGGCTGAAACATAATCAAAGGCGCCATCACACCAATGGTATGTGGGGCATGCTCCCACTAACACTATAACATTCCTCCTCCTCGGCTGATTTCCACCCTAGAACCGCGTCAGCATTTCTTCAAGTTGGAACCGCGTTTATGTCTACTGACACAACAGGTTCCTGCTTCCAGGTTCCGCTCCTGTGGGCGTATGGAGATTTTACGCCATCGATAGTATTCACTCCTCCCACTGTCTTCGAAAGCGGTTGCGGGGGGAATGAAACATTGGAGAATATGCAATAGTCCGATACTCACAAATTACTGTATTGCCTTCAGTTTGGTACTGTTGTGAGTGTTTGGCTCAAGCGTCTGGGTATGTCGTCGTTTTGTCTAAAACAGTATATCTCCACTGTCCACCTGCTAGCACAGGTAACTTTGTAATAAACGAATAGGCTTTATATTTATAAGGTTCTTTTGAATTTTTTTTTCTTCCTTTTCTCCTAAGAACTGTCGAATTATGACTTAGCTGGATTAAGTACATTACATATGAAATAATCTAGATGGCCTTGCTACCTAACTTATCTTTCTGTTTCTACTGTTGCTGTCGTTTCTGGCCAGTCAAAGCGGCGTCCCATTTAGTGATGGAGCACATATCATGGACAAATCTTGCGTGGGATAGCGGATGTTCGAATGCCTTCGCCAGCATTGCTCGTTCTTCACTGAAGCGTCTGCAGTGAAAGGCCACATGTTCTGCGCTCTATACTATATTCGAGCAACTCGGGTAACCAGAGCTGCTGATGTAACGGTAGAAGGTAGATAGTTTAGGTTTAGGTTGACGCACTGCCCCAGGCTGTCGAAGAAAGAGCACTCAGTGACCTTAATCGACTGGCTGTCAAGCCCGGACATTTACAGAGAAAGTGCTCAACAGTCTCCTTCTCTGAAAGGTCGCAACGGCTTCTGCAATGGGGATTAAATGGTAAACTAAGCTTTTCTGCTTGAGTGCCGATCGTCCAAAGACCGATAAACTACGAGGTTGGGAATTGAGTGGAATGGAGTACTTTGGAGGACTTTCTAAGTCCTGCGTCTATTATTTTGTTTTAAGTGCGTACCCATTGATTTGGCTGACAAGAAAATGTTTGACAGATTTTCCCTCCTCTTCATTCTTGCGACTTTTGCAATAGAGGTACGTTCACTTTTTGAGCATATCGACCAAGGAGACAGTGGCCTGTGATCAAAGCAACTAACATAGAGACGTTTTTCCTCATCCGATTAAGTAGTCTTGCCTTTGTGCGCCTGCCTTCCTTTGTGGCATTACTTGTCAGACAATTAACCCCATTCGTTTTAGGTGCAAGTGGCATTGTCATGCAGTTTGTAGGCTAACAGGAGTATACCTACCATCTCCATATCAAGAGTAAGGCGAGTGGTAGTGCCCTCTCTCGCTAATGTGACTGTCTTACAATTCCCTGGTATGTCAATATGCCCTAGTACCCACATCAAATGTTATATCTCTTTAAGAGTTGACCGACATTTTTGAGCAATGCTGTGACAATCCCACTAAGAGATTTAATCGCCGCTTGGCTAACAGAATAAATATAGACCCTCTACCTCTAATGCTCTTTCTTTGTTTATGGACTTGAAACTTATCCCGCCACATGTACACGTAGTTAGTCTCGACGCTTTTTCTTTTATTTTCGATTGCTCATTATTTTTTGTATACAAGCATGGCTGATTGTCTAACAACAATCCCATGAATACAATTTTCAAAATTTAAACAGAAATTAGAAAAATTTCACAAACTTTTCGTCACCGTGAGAGAGACGGTGTGAGAATTTCTAAAAAAAAATGTGTTATGCAGTTTTATAGCTTATTAAATTTTAGTATAACAAAGTGCAACTTTGAAGTTACTGAAAAACCCCGTTGAATTTCTATAATTATTTTGCTGGCAGACTTACGCATTTCCTCCATGTAACGAATGCTCGCCACGTATGGAAGATCGGAGAGCGCACCCAACATCGTAAAGAACAAAAAATTGCCAAAAATCAATGGTATTTTATAGCCACTTGAAACTTGCACTTTGTTATACTGAAATTCATGGAGCTAATAAAAGCTGCATACTCGAAGTTTTTCTAAAAACTTGAAACTTGCACTTTGTTATACTAAAATTTATGGAGCTAATAAAAACTGCATACTCGAAGTTTTTCTAAAAACTCTGAAATCTGAAAATAAGAAAAATTTGAAATTTTGATGAAATTTGTTAAAATTTTATACCAAGTTTGAAACTTTGAGTTATATTGTTTTAGTTGTGGTATAAATTATATTTTTATAAAAAATAAAAATTAACCAAACAAATTTTGCAAAATGTCATGCTACTATTATTATGAACAGAGTTGTATTTTTTTATCTCGTCACTATTTTAAATTCTCAGTTATAGTTTCAACCATTGATAAAATATCAGTCCTTAAGAAAATGCAAAATTCTGTTTTTTAATTCTGACTACCCCAACCCCATAATAGAAATTTTCATCCTCAGAGGCCTTAGATTGAAAAAGTGGTTTCTTCCACGCACTTTAATATTCAGGTACCTTTTGTTCCAGGTTTAAGTCCACTCATCAAATATAAAATTAAAACATCATCATCAATTGCCTAACTGTGTCGCTAGTTTTTGAACATTAAAATTTCTATCCTCCAGGCATTTGCTGAGTTTCTTAGACTGAACGAACTTTCTGAACGACAGTTAATCGTACAGTCGCGGCGATTAAAGTGACTTAACACTTTGGAGACAAATAACTTGGTATTTCTGGAGTTTTTGGTGAAGTTGAGGCCGGTGTAAATGAGTTTTTTAAGTAAAAAAATAATAATTATCGTGGAAAAAATGTGTTGCCTGTTTTATAAAAAAAAAGTTTGTTAGGGAAAATTACTTTTTGAAACAAAAAATAGTTATAATAAAGAAAAATATTTTAAAAAAGTTAAACAATAAATAATAAATAATAATAATAATTTTAATAAAGAAAGAAATCTTCTTTTAAGGGTTAGGGGTAGTCAGAGACCCGAAAAAATGATGATTTTCAATAATTTTTTTTTGTTAGTCAGTTGCTTTATTTTAGAAAAATAAAAACATAGTATTAACATATCATGTTTCGACTTGACCTTAGCGAAATTTCTAAAAACAAGAAGTAATAATTGTAAAAGTTATCGCTGTTTGTGTGGAGCCCATTTCTCCAGAAGTCCCTTGCGGTGATCATCACAAGTCCTTGGATTTTCATCTTAAATCAATCGGACAAGAGAAATTAGTTTTACTAATACATAGATAATCTTGTGCCTTATCGAAGTTTTGTTTTCAAAATTAACAGTATGGCGGCCTCTGGAAATATTTTTCAGATGTTCGAAAAAAAACCCACAATTAATTGTAAAAAAAAAATAGAAATTTTTGAAGAAAAAAAATCCTTCGATCAGGCACGAATTTTTATGTTTTTCAAAAGCAGTATAAATTTTATTGAAATCTACCAAGCGGTTTTTAAGTTACAGTGATCACTAATTCAAAAAACATAGTTGCGAAGAAAACGCATTTAAAGTTTTGCTATCTGCTTGGACCGCCCGAGCGCCCTTTGTTAATGGTTGAATAACTCGAAAAGTATTTGTCGGATTCACTTCAAATTTCCACACAATATTTTTAAGATATTATACTTTAAGAAAAACAAAAAGCCAATTTTTTGAAAATTCTGACCACCCCTAACCCCTTAAATAAAAAAAATATTATTATCATGAGAAGAAATGTTTATGTAAAACGAGAAAAAATTTAGTAATGTTCAAGGCTTTGTCAGAAAAAATATATGATGACTTCTTGGAAAAAAAATTATATATATATTTTTTAACAAATTAGAAGTATGAAACTTCCAAAAAATAGTAAACAAAATTATGTAAATTCAATTCAGAAAGATTCCAGAAAAGAATACCTGAATTAATTGAATTTTAAAGCTGCTATTAAAGCAATAATGGCTGTAATGACTAGCTCGGAATGTGTGTAACACTGTAGATCCAAAATGGGCGAGCTCTGCGAGAAGAGACATTCACAATTTACTGGGTGCCAGGGCACAAGGGAATAAACGGAAATGACAGAGTTGACGAGCTTGCAAGGGGTGCCCCTTGCCTAGAATGAGTACGTCGAACATGACTCTCAGTTTTGAAGATGGAACTAGACAAGGAACTAACTCTATATAACTATAACTCTAAGTCTATATGGAAGGCCTCGACCTGCCACAGGATTGCCAAAATAATGCTTCGAGCTTACAACATGAAAATAACCAACTTTCTTTTATCACTTCCAAGGAAGGAATGTAAAATACGAGTATTAGTTGGTGCACATTGTCTCACTCCATAGCACGCCGCTAAACTGGGTTTGGTTCAGAACGACGCGTCTAACTAATGCGAAGAAGAAAGGGGTACGTTAGAGCACCTCCTTTGCCACTGTTCTGCTCCAGGCAGAGCTCGTTACTATTGCTTGGAATCGGTATACTTTTCATCTCTGAAGGATATTCCTGACGAAAGATTAAACTGTATATTAAATCTCGCCAAAAGATGTATCGCAAACTATGTTTAACACCACTCCAATAACACTGCGAACCCTTGTGGTCTTTGTGAAATCTATTCATATCAGCCAGATATACCTAACCTAATCTAATCTAGTTGAATTTTACTCATTTATCCCTGTATTATCGGTATTTGAAAAATCAGCAGATGTAAAAACGTACAGAAAACCTATAGATATATAAGCTAGAAATTCTTTTGGGATTGTGAGAGGTGTAAGCTTTCATTCGCTTTTGGTTTCATCAAATACAAAAACAATAACCTCCATTTCATGTCACTGTGTAATTTGTAAAGCGCACCCAATATGCTTTTCTTCCATTTTCTTTATTAAAATTTAGCAGCTTAAATGAAGCAGCCCGAATGACAGTCTTGTGGCCGTTATGAATCGTTGGCAAAAGTGATAAATTTTTTCACCGACGAGCAGGTTCGTTCATGCGTCAGTCACATTAAATTTAGATGAATACTTAATGAATGAACTTAAAAAAACATTATTTCCTGGATGTTGTGAATTCTCTTCCATATAAAGCACATTTTCGGAGGTATTTTTTATGAGAGAAACTAAACCACTAAAATGCAAAAAAAAAAAGTTTCAAAAATCAGGGTAATTTTCGGGTCATTTCAAACATCACTTTATTATCCAATACTAAAATTGATGGAGCTATAAAATTGCATACTCAGAAGTTTCCTAAGAATTCTGGTTAAAAAGTTCAAGATTTTTTTAAATCCGTAGAATTTGTATGAATCTTGAACAAAGTTTGGAAGCAGGATGTATGCGGTTTTTGTTACAAAATTTACTATATGTATTTTTATAAAACAATTAACGAAAAAATTTTATCATGGAAAATATTGCGAATATTGTTAAAAGACAAGTCATGCTTAAAAAAAGGAGTTATCGTTAAAAGATAACGTGACTCAATTGTGTGAGTGCAAGAGTACTTGAAAAGAAAGAAAAAAAAAACAAAGAAAAGAAAGACTTAATTTTAACCTTGCATGTATTAGTTGGGGAATAAGTTCGTGGCTTTTTTACCGAAGACTTTTATGTAAACAAAAACCATAATTATGTTAATATGTTAATCAATTACATATATATTGCTGCTTACAATCTCTTCCCATCTCTCGACCAATTTGTTGATGCCGTTCCGCCAAAAATCGTGTGTCCGGTATCAAATAGTTTGACAGGAAGCGGAAAAGATGATAATCGGTCAGTGAAAGGTCCAGAGAATACGGCGATTGCTGAAGGACCTCCCATTCGAGCTTTTGGTGTGCGGCTTGACGACTTGTGCAACATGCGACCTGACGTTGTCGTGAAGGAGTATGGTTTGACCATGGCGATCAGGTATTTTCAGTAGAATTGCCTCAATCACACGGTTTAGCTGGACAATGTTGAGCTCCTTGTTGATTGCGGCATTATTTTCGAGCATTTTCCAGTGCTCCATACCCTCCCAGTCTCACCAAACACATAACATGATTTTCTTTGGATGAAGATCCGGCCTGACTCTCGACTTTGGTGTATATCCTGGAGCCACCAACTTCTTTCTTTGCTTCATATTGATGTATAGGCACCATGTCTCATCTCCACTGACGATACAAAAAGTACAGTACAGAAAGTAAAAGTACAAAAAGCGCTGTTTGCGACCGCGTGTTGCTCAATGGCGGGCGAGATACTGAGAAGCTCTTTGAAATCTAATTTCTTTGTTTTTTCGTTGAGCTCGTGAGGCACTCAGGCTCCCAATTTTTTGGTAAATCCCATTGAATGAAGGTGATGGAGAAACGTTTTATGATTGCAGTTAATTTTTGCCGCTAATTCACGACTGGCGATCGTTTATCTTCAAAAATGATTTGAGACGTTCTTCATCGAATTCAGAAGGCCTTCCGCTGAGGGACGTGTCATCGACGTCAAAGTCGTTTGAGCTTTGCAAACCATTTGCTTGCTGTAAGCTCGCCTATGGCACCTTCTCCATTCAAGTCGCAAATGGCCCGGTCTGCTTCGGCAGCTTTTTGACCTCGATGAAAAGCAAAGAATAGCAGGTGTCGAAAATGTTGATTTTTGTCTCCTGGGTGGTCCATTTCCAAGTCTCAAAACTTATAAAAAATTAAATAATTTAAAAATAAAATTAACGTAGTTTTGTAGGGCAGAAAGAGTTCTATTGAATGAATACTTATCCTTTGCCAAACAGCAAACAAATCGCTTTAAAATAGAAGAAAATATAAAAACGCTATGAACTTATTCCCCAACCCTATCTAAAGCGGTAGTCAAAAGAGTTTAATTTTCGATTAGTTACTAAAGCGCTTCTTACACCTTCAGTTCTGAGTAGAATGCCATGTAACCCAATTCAACTTAATAGCGCATATTAAATATATATGTAAGTAATCGCCATTATTTTCATGTGCATGCACATGTCTTTGCGTTTGTTATATTTAATAATATTTACAATAAAAACAAAAATAACATTTTGACTTACGCAAACTAACTGGACGACCTTGACTCCTTTAATTTTGGAATATCAGCCTTGACCCTTTTTGTAAATCACAAGACAACACAATTGCAATTCCGCATATACATCTACGTTTATACATATAGTATGTATATATACTTGCACTCGCATATATTATTCAAGGCAACAGCCAGCCGGCCACCTTTCTTGGCCTTAACAACGTGTGATGGAAATTGTGAATAATCAAAATATACTCACATCAATGTTGTAACCAAAAGCATGAATAAAATTACTTGTACATGCCAGCATTTAACATTGAAAATATCAACATAGTTGTAACAACAAAATGCCGGCAAAACAAAAAAATGTTGCACACACGCACACACACACACACACAATTTGCTGTTGAGAAAATTCTAAAAAGGGCAAGACTTTTGTGCTACACAAAACCTTCTCGAATACAATGACCTTGTCGGCAATTATTACACCCAATAATGTATACAATAATCAGAGTCCACTGAACCTTAAAACGAATGGTAACATTATATTCATTCAGGCATTTAACTAAAATTTTGTAAAACACATTTTTGGTCGCATTTAACTAACTGTCAGCAGGTCAAGTGAGCGGTTGACTTGTGACTTAATCTGCTGTGTGTGTGTGTCTCTGTGTATGTATGCATACTTTGAGTTGGAGTTTGTGTGCACATTCAACCGACCATTTGACCTTCATTAAATTTAAAATGTTGTCAAAATGGGTGTTTAAAATAGCGTTACATACTTTGGGGCTCACAAGCGTACAGATGCAGAATGCCTTGTTTTCTCATCTTTAACACGTTATCACGTTGAAGCATACTTGCCAACAATTACCACCCTGTAGGAAAGTCGGTTAGTACCGAATTGACAGAAACTGTCAAGTGTCTGCAAAAGTACAGTGCATTTCAGCAGGCGTAAAATATATTGTAAAAATAAAAAATAAAATAAATAATTGACGCTCACACTTCTGTTCCGTGTTTGTGTGTTTGTGCGAGTGCTTCCTCCTAGTTCGCCCCTTGATGTTGTTCCACAAATGGAGGTACCTACAGTTTTAAGCCGACTCCGAACGGCTAATTGTTTTGATGGGAAGCTTTTTCATGGCAGAAATACACTCGAAGCTTCGCCAGTGCCTGCCGAGGGCGACCTATTATTTGTTGTTTCATGCTCGGAGACTCGAATCTACGCACTACCGAATGGTAGTCACGCACCATCTCATTTGGCTACAGTGGATAGAAGAGTTAGTTGTATTAAAAAAAAAGTTTAAACTGTAACGTCAGATTTACTCTATAAACTGTTGAATGCTACTTCGAAGCAAGAAATTTATTTAATGACTTCAAATGTAAGACCGGTTCTCTCCTACGGCTGTAGAACATGGGTCGTTAAAGGTAATGACGTGTATTTACTGATGCGATTTGAAAGAAAAATTCTTAGAAGAATATTCGGCCCTATACGATTAGAAGACGGTACATACCATATACGGTATAATCACGAGCTCAGCGTGATATAATCGCGGGGGAAATGTAACGCGGTTTATACAGTCACAAAGGTTACAATGGTATGGACACGTTTTAAGAATGGGCAGCGAAAGGACGACCAAGAAAGTATTTGAAGCAAATCCTCAAGAAGCAAGAATGAGAGGCCATCCAAGGAGACAGTGGTTGCAAGACGCAGAAGACGATATACGTAAATCTTACAATATAGAGCGAAAACGGCCTGTCGAGAAGAATGGAGGCGTATTGCAGAGGAGATAATGGTCCCTCTCGGACTGTAATGCCAAGATGGTGTTGGGACTTCAAATGTAGTAAAACAGGGGGGAAAAATACTTAAAAGTCTATATTGTACCTTAGTATCATTTGAAGCACTCTATGCAAGTATATTTGATACTTTCTGAAATATATCAAAAATTTTGTAGTGCAGTTGACTTTTCTGAAGTCCATTTAACACTTTCTGAAATATAGCTGACTATATTGAAATAGATGCTATGCGTTCTGAAGTATATGTAGAATTTTTCATATATATGAGACTGTTCTGAAATATATTTTATACTTTCTGAAGTTTATGTGACGCTTTCTGAAATATACCTGATTATTCTTAAATATTCTTTATGATTCCTGAAGCATATGCAACGTTTTCTGAAATACATCTGACTATTCGGAACCATATTTTTTGCTTCTTCAAGCTTATATCACGCTTTCTAAAAATTACCTGACTATTCTGAATTAAATTTTTTGCTTTCTAAAGTGTATGCAACACTTTTTGAAATATATTTTATTATTTCTGTAGCTTATGTGACGCTTTCTGAATTATAAGTCACTATTCTGAAATATATTTAATGCTTTCCCAAGGCTATGTAACGCTTTCTGAAATATACCTAATTATTCTGAAATATATTTTATGTTTTCTGAAGATTTTGGGACGCTTTGGAAATATAAGTGACTGTTCTGAAGTATATTTTATGCTTTCTGAAGCTTATATAACGTTTTTTTTAAATATAAGTGCCTATTCTGAAATATATTTTATGTTTTCTGAAATATATCTTCTGTTTTCTGAAGCTTATGTGGCACTTTCTGAAACACAACTGACTACTCTGAAGTATATAAAACGCTTCCTGAAAAATTACTGTCTATTATAAAATAAATATTACGCCTTCAGTATAATAAAGTGCAAGTTTGATGTTGCTGAAAAATCGCGTTGAATTTTTACAATTTTTTTCTCGGCGGTCCTGTGTATTTTCTCTACATAAAAACAAAAAAAATATCTTTCACTTTGTAAATTTTTCTCTGCAGGGCACAAGCCGACGCCTCTCGCCATAGCTAAGCTATTCAAATGTTGATGCAAAGTTAGCTACATATTTTTGGGCAGAGATGCACACAGGCACATTAATTTGTGGGTGCCTTTGTGTTTCTTATGCGTTTGAAAGTAAAGTTGTTTTAAAAATTTTCTATGCTTTAATGCTATTCAACATATTCGTATCATATAAACACACACAGGCACACGCATGTACGCACCTGCTAACCAGAGAAATTTGCTCATATAAAATCCACACACATGTTTTGCACATTTGCATTTATACATACAAGTAACACCCCGAAAAGTCTACTCCTAAAAGTCATGTCAAACTCGTACATTGTTCAGTGGTCAGTGGTCAGCTGGCTAAACTTGACCTAGAAAAAAGTTTATCTGACACGTGCCCACACACGTACTCGTCCATACAAATAGTACGTGCTTGTATGGGTATGTGTACGCATATGTAGTTGTTACACACACACACACACAAACACACATACCATGCGTAGGAATGCTGGTCGCTTTAATGAAGTGCCGTTTCACCTTCTAAAACTTTGTTTTCACATGCTTTGCATATCAACTAAAAACTTTTCGAAACTATTTCGGTAGTTCAGCTCTGAGGTCAGTGTACTTCCAACCTATGCCAGTACAGGGATTTGGAGAAAGAAGCAGGGTGGGTAGTGAGGGTAACAGTTTGTTACACAAATTTATATAGTATTTTAAATTTAAATCTCTTGCACCACTTTCCATTTCGTTCACACCCACGCACGTATTTGCATATATTCCGTATTACCATATTTTCAAAACAAGCATTTGGGTTTACTTTCAGTGTTTTGGAATTTTGAATTTTATTTCTACTTTTGCATATTAGGTTGGTTGACCATCTTAATTTGATTATAATTCACTGCCGCAGCCGAGTGATGTAGGAACTGGTAGTTGATAAAGCGTTAAGTTGTTGAATAGATATAAAGATTTTTCTAATGTTAGTCGTCACCCATTAAGAAAACACAGTCTACTATGACAATCTGCACATCGTTCAGCTATCGGACGGAGCTAGAAATTGTAAGACTCTTCATTTTTAGTTTACAGAACAGTACGACAGTCTACGCTAGCGGGATGGTAGAACAATCGCAACAACAGCGGCATTTCTCAAAGGAGGAGGACTGTGTTTTACATAATTGCAATAACAACAACGCTTATTTATTTATAGACTCTTGCCAAGAAGTGCACAATTTTTTTTTTTTATTTGTTTTTTTAATTAATTTTTATACTTCTGTTTAGCCCGGCCTTGTCTTTTTTCCCAAGAACAGTCTTCAGTGCTGACCTTCTTTCGTTCTGTGATAGCTGCCTGTCAATCCTGAAATTAAAAGACGAAAATGGAATTGGATTGGATATACTCTCCATAGAGAAGACGACAATATTGCCAAAATAGAACCCACTAGAAAGCCGGCGCAGAAGACGCCCATGATAAACTTAGAAGCGCACTTAAAATGAGAGCTTTTCCATCGCCACCTGCAACGAAATTGGACATTCTCGTATAGTGGCTGACAGAAAGCGTAGGAAAACCTTTATTTCCGCCCTATGCTCCGTATGAATATTCTGAAATATATTTTATGCTTCCTGAAATATATCTTATGCTTTCTGAAGCATACGTCACGCTCTCTGAAAAACAATAGTCAATTGTGAAGTATATAAAAAACTTCCTGAAAATGACTGTATATTATAAAATAAATTAGGCCTTTGTTAGGGCTACTATCCGGACTTGTATACACATTTCGCCTCTGGGCGATTCTGTACCGAGTGATCCAAGTATTTTGGACATTATTTTAGATTCGTCAACAAATATTTTTTATTTGCGCTATAAGAAATAAACTGAAAAAAAAAATTGATGTATGACATTTTTTTAGGTAATATAATATTTTTCAAAGGAAATTCTCTCAGCTACAAATAAGATTTTTATATTTTTTTTAGAATAAAGCAATCATTGCGTTGCCATTAAATTGTGATTTTTATTTAGCAACCCAGTGATCGAACTCAGAGTAATTATTGTGAGACATTGTGTTTGGATAATAACGTCACAAATTCGTAACAATATTTTGGGAAAAATTTATATATTTTTTTGAAATTTTTTTTGGGGGGAAAACAATTTTTCGTTGGAATTTTTGAGAAACTATAAAGGGCTGGGCTTGCTTCTTCTTTATTAAACAAATAGTGCTTTTTGCGCGAAAATTCTCTTAGGCGACTGTTTTAAGTAGCTGTCATAACAAAACTATTTGCTAGACCATTCGGAAAATTTTGGTTCGTGCTTTTGTAGGATGTTTCTTGGCAAAGAAAATACTAGATTTAAGGTGATAACGCCATCTTTATGTATATTATCAAGTGTTCTGTCTGCTCAACTATTTTAAAATTCCAAAAAGATTTACGAGAAAAATTGATGGATTTTTTTTTTTTTTTTTAATTTTTTATCGAAAAATATGGTTGTTCCATCCATCGTTCACATTTATTTGACTTATGATGCAAAGATGAAACGCTTCCAAACATTTTTTTTTATTTGAACCTCGATATCGCGGCAATAACTAAATATTTCCTGCCTTGTACCGTATTTTGCCCAGTTTAAAAAAGCGAAATTTTAAAAAAGTTGGAAAAATATTTGGATTGTTTTTTATCGGAAAATACGGAAAAATCATGGAAATTCATTTCCCTTACAATATAACAATACAAAGACAAAATGCTTCCTAAAAATATTTTTGTTTTAATTTGAACCTCCATATCTCGTCAATCGCTCAATATTTTCTGCCCCCCTTATAATTAAAAATAAAAAAACAGCGAAATCTTAAGAAAGTTGGAGAAATATTTGGATTTTTTTCTCGGAAAATACGGAACAAAATCTATAGAAATCATTTTGTTTTCTCTTAAACTAATTACAAGAAAAACTGTTTTCCAAAAAAAGTATATATATATTTTTTAACACTTATATCTCGAAAATCGCTCAATACTTCCTTCTCCTCCCTTTTGAACTGTTTATGTTTAATTAAGAAAAGTAAAAAATTCTGTACCAAAAGGTTAACAAATCTTTTTAAAAAACTAAATTTTTTTAAGTAAACAAATCTTTATAAAATAGTAAAATTGTGTTTTGAAAAGTAAATTTTTTTTAAAAGGTAAAACTTTTTTAAAAATTAAAAGAAAAAGAAAAAAAAATTAAAAATTAAAAAAAAAATTAAAAACTAAAAATTAAAAAAACAAAAAAAAAATTAAAAATTAAAAAAAAAAAAATTAAAAATTAAAATTAAAAAAAAAAAATTAAAAATTAAAAAAAAAAAATAAAAATTAAAAAAAAAGTTTTTTATTTCGTTTTCTCTTAGACCGGTTGTTTGGGTTATACAATTCGAAGAAAAAAGAGGAAAAACAAAAATCGGAAATTTTTAATAACACGTAAGAAGAATAGAAATAGAAAATATTCATTGGGTTTCTCTTAGACCGAGCATGATTAGGCACGCAAGTAAAAAAAAAAACTGTGCACCCGGCAACTACTCAATATATCCTCCCACAGTTCAGATTTCATAAAACAGAAATGGAAAACGGAAATTTAAAAAAATTAGAAACAAAATACAAAGTTTTTCAACCACGAGAGCTGTTGAAATTTTATTGTTTTATCCAAAAAAATCCCATAGAAAACGCACTTGTTATGTCTCTTAGACCGACAACTATTTGAATATTTTTTAAAATTTTTTTAAGGAAAATCGGAAAAAATCTTATAGAAAACATTTATTTTGGGTTTCTCTTAGACCGACAATTTTTTTGGCTTATACAATTCAAAGAAAACAAGTTAAAATAAAAATCCATTTTTTTTTTAATTTATGGCGGAAAATACGGAAGAATTTCTGTAGAAAATATTGATTTGTTTTCTCTTAGACCACCGACAATGATTTGGCAAATAATTCAAAAGAAATGTTTTCTAAAAAATAAATCAAAACTTTGCACCCCTATATCTCGGCACACCCTCTCTCACCCCCTCAATATTGGTTGCAACTCTTTCGCACAGTTGAAGCTTCAATAAAAAAATAGAGAAGGGGATTTTTTTTTAATTTTTCAAAACAAAAACTACCACAAAAACTACTCGATTTTGTATCTGTATTTTTGTATTGTATTTTTTTATCGAAAAGTAAGGAAGAAAATTCCATAGAATGCATTTTGCCTAATCTTAGACCCATAATTATTTGACTTACACTTCAAAGAAACAAAAACATTCAAAATTCACAATTGTTTTGTTTATGTTCTTTTTAAGCTCTTGTCAGAAAATGCGGAAAAAATGCTTTAAAAAATTTGTTTCCTTTCTATGAGACCGAAAACTAGTTCACTTACAACTCAAATAAAAACAAAAACAAAAATTAATTAAAAGAAATAAAAATTGCGGAAATGTAAAAAAAATTGATAGATTCTTTTCTTTCCTTTTTTAAATTTTTTTTCGTAAAATATGAAAAAATGTGTCTTCATTTTGTTCACTCCTAGACAAGCAATGGATTTGTCTTACAATTCAAAGAAAAAATGCTTCAAAAAGAAAAAAAGAAAATAAAGAAAAATAAAAGCTTTAAGTCGCATACAATTAATTTTGAACTCCTGTAATCCCCTTTTGCACAATTTATGCTTAGTTAAAAGAAATAAAAATTACAGAAATTCAATTTTTTTTCGAATTTTTTGTGGGAAAGAAAACTACGGAAAAAATTCCTTTGAAGATATATATTTTGTTGACTGTTAGAGTGCCAATGATTTAGCTTACAATTCAAAGAAAAATGAGTTTGTTTTTTAATTTTTTGTGGGAAAATAGGGAAAAATTCTTGAGAAGATATATTATATACCAGACATATACCTATGAAATGAGACTTTTTTCAATTTCAAACGTTTATCAACAAAAAATGATTACACATTTAATCTTCAAAATAATAGCCATCGCTAGCGAGACATGTTTTGGCTTCTTCGTGAGAATTGAAGCGGTGCTCGGAAAGTGCGTGGCCCATCGATGCAAACAAATGATAATCGGAAGGCGCCAAGTCTGGTGAGTAAGCCGCATGCACCAGCGGTTCCCAATCGTACGTCTCCACCAATTCCCGGGTCGCTCTTGTTCGATGTGGCGGTGCATTGTCACATTGTCAGTTCATGCGGCACCCATCTTCCGACCTTAAAAATCATGCCCATGTCTTTCAAACGTTTGGAAATGGTTTTTTGGGTCACTCCCAACTGCTCTGCCATCATTTCTTGCGTTTAACCATCATCTTCATCGAACAATGCTTGCAATTCGGCGTCCTCAAACTTTTTCGGTGGCCGGCCACGGTCCTCGTTCTCCACGCTAAAATCACCACTTCTGAATTTTTCAAACCACCTGAAGCACTGTGCTCTACTTAGAGCATGTCCACCATAAGCTTCTATAAGCATTTGATGAGCTTGAGAAGCGTTTTTCTTCAATTGATAACAGAAATTCACCGATGTCCGCAAATCGTAGTTTGAAGACACGAAATTCGACATTTTTAAGAGCGACAAAAATGCATTGTTGTATGAAACCTAACAAACAATGAACTGAATATTGTTGACAGATGACAGACGAAAAAAACAAGACATTTGGGAAGGTTTAAAAATACTCCTAGCGACATCTATGGACCAATAGCTGAAAGTCTCATTTCATAGATATGTATATACCTGGTTCTTTTTCAGACAAACAATGATTTGCCTTACAATTCAAAGAAAAAATGCTTCAAAAGGGGGGAAAAAAATCAAAACTTTACGCCCCTATATCTCGGCAACCACTCAATACTTGCTGCCCTCATTTTGCACATTTTATGCCACTATCAAATGCTATGCTTACCGAACTCTTCTTAAATTCATTAAGCATTTCATCTACTTGCTACTTGCCTCAATCCTCTAGCAATACTAATCACTTTATACCGCAGACACACGCCAGACTAACCGACTATTAAATGAGCAAAAGAAAGATACACAGAAAAAGGGAAGGAGCAAAAAAAACTGCAAGGCAAAACTTTTACTTTCATTAAAATAAGTTGTTACAGTAGTAGAGAGTACAGAAAAGGAATTAAAATAAAGTAAAATAAAATCAAATAAAATAAAATAAAATAAAATAAACGATAGCAACTCAAGCTTGCCACAATCAACGACTGGCACTACCACAAGTGCTAGAAATGCCGGTCAGCACGGCAATCAACTTATTTCCACTTGTCTGCACACTACTTTGTTTTACTTACAAGCGCCATTATATACTTATAACTACTCCAACAACTACTACAACATTTTCAAACACATTTCTTATTCTGCTGTGCCACCTTCGCCTACTTGGGTTGGTTGGCTGGCTGCTGGTTGGCTGCGGGATGACTGCTTTAGTGTTAGTAATCCTTGAAACCGCATAGTTTCTTCTACATTCTTCTTCTTCTTCTTCTTTTGCAGCATCATCGTCGCCAACGTTGACATAGTTTCTTCTTTTTCCATTTTTTCTGTTTTTTTGTATGTGGCAAGCAGTGTGAGTGCAAGCCACCTCACCTCCACCACAAGCGCCTTCTTCGAGCCGCTCGACGCTCTATCGTCCTTTGGCACATTTATTTTTGCTATTTTATTTTATAACTATTTTTTTATTTGCTTTTGCATTACACTACTACGAGTATGTATAAGGGTATGTATGTATATGTAACTGCGCCACATCACACCTACTACAAGGCGCAGTCTAACCGTCCGTCTGCAACGCTGTCTGGCTTTGCTGCTTTTCCTACTTAAACTTTTATTACTGCGCCAACAAGTGTTTTTCTTTCCTTTCAATATTAATTTTGTTTTTTTTTTTATAACTTTTTTCTACACACTCTTATTCTTCGCTGCTTGCTTTGGCTGTGGCTGCCACTGTCTCTGCAGTTGGATTTCGCACCATTTTTCTAGCCATCAACTGGCGGTTTCTGCGCGCTTGGTCCATAGACGCCAAGCAATCTCGTGCTTTCTCCTTTTTTCTTTGTGCTCGCAACTTAACCATTCATTCATTCATTCATTCATTCACTCACTTATACAACAAATACAAGTTATAGTAGTTTGAATGTAAAAATTACACAGTATACATTTATTTTTCTGTCTTTCGCATCCTTGTTTGCTTAGCGGCATGTGCAGCTAAGTGAATGAAAGTAAATGCACACATTTTCGTGTACGTGTATTATATGCCCGTTAGTCTATGTCGTCTCCGCTATAAGCTCTTACACACACACACACACACATACATAGAGTTGTATTTGTTGGCAGCTTTTTTTTTGCCGGTTTGTCTGTCTCTCGACACTCTTAAGTTTGCGACTGCTGCTACCGCTTCTGTGTCTGCATCTCTGTCTGGTATTTCCGAAGTGTGTCAGCGCTTTCTTCTGTTTTGTTTTTATGAATATATTGCATACCTATATTTATATATATAAATATATGTACACGTGTATATGTTTGTATATTAATATTTGTGCCGGCAGCGTCGCTTATCGTATCCTTGTCCTTGTCCTTGTCCTTGTCCTTGAACCTTGACTTCTTTGCCTTGAGTCGCTTGCTCGCTCGTTCATTCACTTATCTGTTGCTTGCTTGTCATGGTCGTGGCTAGTTGCCGCTTCCTTGTCAGCATATTTTTATTTATTTATTTACGAGTAAAATATTTGAAGATTCCCTTAGATCAGTTTTTGTTTTTTTTTTCATTTGATTTGTGTGTGTGTGTGTATGTGTGCCTTCTATTTTTTTGGTATTTCTTTAAAGCTTTTCTCATCAACTGGATTATTCGTTTGTGGTTTTGTTGGCATTTGAAATATTAAGCGTAAAGTGAAAGATTTAGTAGAAGAATAGTAACAAATAAGTTTTTGGCGTAAAACGTTTTATATTTTGTGGCACCTAGTGTGGGCTTAAAAGTCGAACATCGAACAACTTTCTTTGTATCTCTTATTATTCTTATTATTATGAGCTGATTTAGCACTGCCACCTGAAATATCTATTGTCCCCTTTGTGAATTCAGACTGTTTCTCTGAGCCCGACTTTCTCAATAAATTTTAGTATTTGTCCTGATTTATTGAGTTTTATTTCCTTCTCAGTTAAAATATGTTTACGCAGTTGATTGTCTCGCTTATGCATCGGTGCTGCGAATGATGCCAGCACCTGCTTGGTGGTTTCATCTTCCTCTCTACATAACCTGCATCTGTATTTCGTATAACAAGAAGAGTTCAATGGGACTAAGCTTTTCATAATGTACAACTCAATTGGGTGACCTCTATTTCATAGTGATCTCTAGTTCTCTGTGAACGTATTTTCGCGTGCTTTGTCAAGCAACAGCATTTCTATGGTGGTTATGTTTGGCGTAAGTTGAATTGGTCTCTCTGCGTTCATATGCCATGCATAGATATTGGAAATTGATTTTGGTACTTATTAAAAGTAGAATTAACTACACAACGGAGGAGAAATTAACACCGTTAAAAACGTCAGCCTTAAAATCCAATAGCAAATCTTTCTTCTGAAAAAGCGCCACTTTGGATCAAGTAGGCAATTGAAGAGTAAAAGACTCTCTCGGAGAATAAGAAACACACTTTATAACCATCTCAGCAAGGACATCATAGTTTAGGACTAAGACGTAATGACGTGAACGATGACAGCGTCCAATGTGAGGTGGCACTTTGAGTGCTCAAGGAAACACTTCTGCGGAAGATTTATGAATATTTCCGCTTAGGTGAAGAGTAATATTGTAGACGCTGGAATGATGAGCTGTATGCCATTCGCTGACTAAGTCACATGCATTTGGGTAACTTTCCACAAATGGAGGGATTTGTAATTTTATGACGCCTCCGAAGGGCAGATGGTTTTTATGAAGAGCTTTTACATTGCAGAAATACGCTGCGGTTCGCCATAACCTGCCGAGGGGTGACGGCTATTAGATAAACCTTTTCAAACCAATTTGGGGGTTCGTGCCCGCTGAGGCTTTCGAATCCGGCCACTGCTGAATAGTCCATTCGTCTACGGAGACTCTGGTTAACATGAGAAAGAACGTATGGCGAACATTGTTATGCCCTTAACCGTATACTGCGTCAAAAAAAAATTAAAAGTATAACATTTTTGAGTCTAAAAGCGTGATTGCGGCTATGGCTCAAGTAAAAACAATGCTGATTTGTGGGTATGCGCTTACAATGTCTGACTTTCAAATAAAGTAAAAAACACTACTGCAGGTAAAAGTCAGTACAATAAGTTCACTATACTTTTGCTCAGCCATCGCGTATATTACCATAAACCTTTTAATGGCGTTGGGTGCGGTATTTCTCAAAAAATGAAGTCTACGAATTGGAGCCATTGAACAGCTGCTCTGCTGCCCAATAGATTCGCATTCAATAACAATCCCCTAAAGATACTAAATCATCTTAACACTCAACTTGTGTTTTGTAAATTTATTTATTTTTTCTAACAACTTTAGTTTGATCAATTGCACCTCGGTGTGGTGGCCGAGGATCAAAATTCAATCATGAATCTTTATCTCTCCATAAAGATTTAGGTATCATTTGAAAGGAAAAATCCCAAGCATTCATTTGATTAAAAAAAAATATATTAAACAATTATTCAAAGCTCCGAAATGAATAACCAAAACAAAAAAAAAATTGTTTGCCAAACAAATTCTGGGATTAAAAAAAAGGTAATAGCGAAATTTAAAAAAATATAAAACCAAAAAATTTTGTTTTACCAAAAATAAATTGTTAAAATTTTTGTCTACAGTTTTAGCAGAAAATGCGATGCATGCCATATATTTTGTTCCCGCTTATACAGGCAGTGATTTGACTTACAATTCTAAGGATAAAAACCTTAAAAACAGGAAGAACCAAATTAATTTTGAGTTCCTATATCTCGGCAACTATTCAGTATTTCTTCCCCAGTTTTGAAGAATTTATGCTTAGTAAAAAGAAAAAACAAAAATTTTGGTCGAAATTTAAAAAAAAAAAAAATGTTTACCAGAAAAGCTAAAAATTTCGAAATTAAAAAAAAATGAAATATGGAAATTTGAGAAAAAAAAGAATAGGTTTACCAAAATTTTTTAAAAAATCTTGTTAACATTTAATCATGTTAACATTATTGGAAAATACTGTAGAAGACATTTATTTTCTTTTCTCTTAAACCTACAATTATTTAACTTACAATTCAAAGGAAAATAACTTCAGAACACAAAAACAGAAGCCGATTTTTCAAAAACTGAGTATTTACTGGCCATTTTTGCTCAATGTAGGCTTAATAAAAACAATAAAAAAAGAGATGTCGAAAATTTTTTAATTTGTTTGCCAAAACATTCAAAAAATTCGAAATTAAACAAAAAAAAAATTAAAGAAATTTTTGAAAAAAAATGTTAAAATAAAAAAATTGTAATATCGTATATTAAAAAAAAAAAACAGAAAAAAGAAATGATTTACCAAAACAATCACACAAACCATTTTAATTTTCAACAAATAAATAATGTTGAAATTTAAAAAAAAAAATTTATAAAATTATAAAAAATTATAAAAATAAATGTGTTTACCAAAAAAATCACAAAACAATTTTAATTTTGAATATATAAAAAATGTCGAAATTAAAAAAAAAATTTTAAAATTATAAAATTATAAAAAAATATAAAATTATAAAAATTATAAAATTGTAAAAAATATAAAATTATAAAAAATTATAAAATTATAAAAAATTATAAAATTATAAAAAATTATAAAATTATAAAAAATTATAAAAGATTATAAAATTATAAAAATATATAAAAATAAATGTTTTTATCAAAATTTTTTTTTCACATATTTCATCGAAAAAAATCCATTCAAAATGTTCAATGTTGAACCCCTATATCCTGTTTACACATTTCCTTACCCCCTAATACACAATTTGTGCTTAATTATAAAACAAAAAACACCGAAATCAAAAAAAAGTTTACCAACAAATTTTTCAATTTAAAGAAATTCTGCAGAAGAAACTTATTTTGTTTTATCTTAGTTCCAGATATTTAACTTAAAATTCAAAGGGGAAAATGCTTAAACATTTTTTTTTTTATTTTGAGCCCGCCCATATATCAACTAGCCCATATTTCCTTACTCTGTCATGCACAATTCATGCTTAAATAAACAAAAAAACAAAAAAAAAGAAATCCGAAATAAAAAAAGTTACAATTTTCGCCTTTTTCCATTCTTTTTATCAAAAAATATATCGAAAAAAAGCAGGCGTTTAGAGCCCCTTATATCGCGGCCACTACTTAATATTTTCTTCCCTCCTTTTGCACAATTAGTGCTTGGTTAAGAAAAAAAATTAAAAATTTGAGAAAAAAAAATTTCTCCCGCAAAAAATAGTTATTCTTATTGTTAACTTTTATCGGAAAATGCGGAAAAAATCCTATAGAAGAAAGCACTTATTTTGTTTTCTCTTAAATGACAACAATTTTGCTTACAATTCAAAGAAAAAAGACATGCAACAATTTTTTTTAATTTCAACCGCGCCAATTACTCAATATTTGCCACTACCTTTTGCACAATTTATGTTTAATTAAAATAAATAGAAACAAAAAATTAAAAAAATAGAAAAAATATTTGGACATTTTTTTATCACAAAAGTTGCTCGGTTTCAGCTCATGGATGGTTTTTGGACAAGTTATACTTGATTAAAAAAAAGTAAAAAAAAAAAAAAAAATCAAAAAGTTGAAAAAATATTTGGAACATTTTTTTAAACCAAAATTTTTTTTTTATCGGAAAACATGGAAAGCATTTCATAGAGGCTTTTATTTTGTTCGGTCGAATTATTTGACTTACTATTTAGAGAAAAAATACCTCCAAACGAAATCAAAATTTTGAGCTCCTATATTGCGGCTATCGCTCAATATTTATTTCCTCTTTTTGGAGGACATCTGTATAGTAAGAAGAGCATCTTCACGACTTTTTATCAAAGTCGAAGCGTGAAGTTTTTATGCGAATACCCGTGATGTATTTTGCCCCATATAACTCTTGTGACCTGTCTACTTCACCTTTTTGAAAAGTGAGCTTCACGGCACTGTATGGAAAAAACTCTTGCAAAAATGTTTCCTAGCAGAGTAGTTTTTGATAAAAAAATTATTCTAAAAATCCGTGGCTCATTTTTAAGCACTATTAAAGAATTTCGCTACTCTTTTTATAATTATTCTTTATACTAAGTTTTTGTGACCACTGTTTTTGCATTGCTTATTCGTAAAACATCTGGTTCTTTCAAAATTGCTGTTAAATGGAAAATCATTCATTGGCTGTCACTGACCGGTTTCGCCCATATTTTAGTTACGAGTATAATCTGTAGACTTTTGCTTCTGAGCAGTCTTTGCTTTTAGAAGAAAAAAAGAAGTAATCATTTTCCTGTTTTATATTATCATATTCCCTACCTCCATATATAATAAAAAATCAGTTACTAAAAACTTATTTTCTTCCTGTTTTAGGTAAGTGATTTCGATCTGTCAGAGGAGTTACATATTAAGAGAAATATTTAAAACTTTTACCCATGGAATAAATCACGCTCAATGAAGGTATGTAAGTAAAATATGAATTTATTTTGTACATTACAAGTGTAATGCTTCTCCAATGGCGCCTCAACCAACTTCAGAAATTCGCGCCAGTCTTCTGCCAAGCTGTCGTCTATTAGAAACTGCATTTGCAATTTTTTGGATTTTTTGAGTTACCACTTTGTACTGCGCATTCCGTTTGTGAAGTGGCGATGGAAATATCAAGTTCAACACATTGAGTCAAGTTCATGACAACAAGCATAGCGATACAAATTTTATTGATATGCCATAGAAGCAAAAACAACCAAAGCGTATGCGCTCATAATATTTTATATTATACAACAGCCAATGCTAAGTCAGTTTTGCGCTCTTTTTTTATATTTCATATTTCTACTTATTTGCCTACTTTGGCATATTTATTATTAACATTGGTTTTGGTTTTCTGTTTTCTGTATTTTCTGACATTTTGACACATTGGCACGGTATTTGAATGTATTTTCTTAAACACCAACAAGACCCCTTTCGTGTGGTGCCAACAAATGTCAAATTGCGTTGCTTTGCAAAGTGGCTCCGTCAAAAGAGACTTAAAAGCAACTACTTAAACAATTGTTTACACAAAAACTGTAAATGTGCCTGCAATTGAAAAGAATTGAAGTTCAAATACTTGAGGTCTTAATTTCTGCTAATTCACTCACTCACACAAACATACACACGCCAATAGCCGGCAAACTATTCAGCTGCGTAAGAGACACCCCAGCATCTTTTGTGTGGCTACTCCATTAAAGTTCAGTGCAGTAAAGTCAACTGGTGATTGAAGTTGCCTGAATTGAGTGTAATTGATAAGTGTGCACCCACGCACACAAACACACATACGCATGCATACATTTGCTCACATACCATTGTATTAAAGTAAGCATAGAAGCATGAATATATCTACGCATCTCTTTATGATATTTGCGTACATATGGATGTGTGTGCACTAGGGTGGGCCAATTTGTATGGAACGATTTTTGCCGATATTGTTCGTTGGAGCTGTGGATTTTACATAAAATTCTAAGAAAAAATGTCCACAGCAGCGCCTTAAAGTTAATTTCAAGCCCCCAGCTATGTTTAATTAATACGAAAATTGAGAGGGAGTTATGATAATGAAGATGTAAAGTAGGAAAAGTGCACCTCATGTGGAAAGTAAAAAGGGTATACAACCAAAATAATTGTAAATAAGTTATTTTTTATTATTATTATAAAACGCAAAAAATTATTGTCTAGAAAGAAAAAAAAGGTTTTTTTTTCAAAGATTGTAAACTGGAATTTTTTTAGATTTTTTGCATGTTTCAACTTGATTTATATAACAACAAAAAAAATACAACATACGAAAAAAATATTGATTAGAAAAAAATTATAAAAATAAAATTTTTAAAGCTTTGTAGAATTTAATTGATTTTGGATTTTTTTTTTAAGTTTTAGTTTGATTTACATAAAAAACAATACATAAAATTACATACAAAAAATATTCATTTGAAAAAAAAATTATATAAAAAAATTTTTTAAGTTTCGTAAAATTTAATTGTTTTTGGGGTTTTTGCAAGTTTTAGTTTAATTTACATAAAAAAAATTACATACAAAAAAAATTTCATTAGAAAAATAAAATTGTTTTGTAAAATTTTATTGCTTTGGGTTTTTGCAGGTTTTAGTTTAATTTACATAAAAAAATTACATACAAAAAATATTCATAAGAAAAAAAAATTATAAAAATAAAATTTTGAAGCTTTGTTAAATTTAAATGGTTTTAGATTTTTTGCAAGTTTGATTTAATAATTATAATCACATACAAAAAAAATTTTACTAGAAAAAAAAATGACAAAAACAAAGTTTCGTAAAATTTAATTGTTTTTGAGATTTTGCAAGTTTTAGTTTGATTACATAAAAAAATTACATACAAAAAAATATTCATTAGAAAAAAAAATTATAAAAATAAATTTTTAAAGCTCTGTAAAATTTAATTGTTTTTGAGGTTTTGCAAGTTTTAGTTTGATTTACATAAAAAAATTACATACAAAAGCAAAAAAAAAACAAATTTACTGGAAAAAATTATAAAAATAAATTTTTGAAGTTTTGTAAAATTTAATTGGTTTTGAGGTTTTTGTAAGTAGTTATTAGTTTGATTTACTTAAATAATAATATACGAGAAAGAATTGACTAGAAAAAAATGATAAAAATGAATTCTTGAAGCTTTGCAAATTTTAAATGTTTTTGGGTTTTCGGCAAGTTTTTGTGCAAGTTTACTTATAAAAAGCGCATACACCCTATTAAAAATAATAATTACTTTGGAATTTCATATAGAATCCGAATCTGCTAGGACCGATGTCGACAAAAAATTTACCCACCCTAATGTACATGAATTCATACATATACACACATGTATGTAACCACAATTGGCGCAGTTCCATTTGTTAACAAGACTTAAGTGCTTTTAATGTGGTTAGTGCGGTGTATTGTTTACTGGGTACTGCACTTATGCACTTATAATTTGTTTATTTTTGTTTTTAAAATTTGCTTCTTTTGTTTTTTCCGCCTTTCAATTGCTCATTACTCCTGCTGATACAATTTAACTTGACAGCCGCAATTATGGTCGTTTATTTTAAAATATGCAAAAAATGCAAAAAAAAAAACAAATAAACATGAGCTGTTAATTTTATGTTTGTCATTTCTACAGACTTTAAATGAAATTGTGAAAATTTTTTAAATGTGGTGCGTGTGTGTGCAGTCCTGTATCTGTGTGACTATTGTGTGCATGGAAACGTTGGTGTTTTCGCGAGTGCATTCCTAGAAATTAATAGTACTTTATGGTAGAAAGCTTTAATGCAAGACTGGCACGCATTTTTATTGAGACATTCCCTACAAAAATTTAAAGTGATATGATGTGCATACATATATATATTAGAGCATTTAAAATCTCCAACAGTATTTTTTTTTTTTGACGATCCCCGCCCATTTTTGGATAGATCGCGATTTAAAAATAACTTCTTTATCAAAAAATATTTTCTTTTAGAGGAAAATAATTTTGCTAGATTGATCTAAAAGGGCAAAAAGTAGTATAAAAACGACCCAGTTAAGGCTTGAGAACAAAACAGAAATGTTGTTGGAATGAATTATAATACGAAGGGACTCGTCGTTGCTTGACCGAGTGGACAGAATTCATTGTGCTACACTTTTTTTGGGAGCGAAATTAAACCAACCATACTCTAAAGATAGCATAACATAAGAAGTAATAGCATAACACAACATAAGAAAATAAAAACATAACATAGCATAAGAAAATAATAACATAACATAGCATAAGAAAATAATAACATAACGTAGCATAAGAAAATAATAGCATAACATAACATAAGAAAATGACAACATAACATAGCATAAGAAAATGATAACATAACATAACATAAGAAAATAATAACATAAATAGGAGGCCGCCCTCTTCCTCTGCTACCACCAGCTGGTACCGCATCGAATACTTTCAAAGCCGGAGCGTTTGCATCCATTCGGACGACATGACCCAGCCAACGTAGCCGCTGGATCTTTATTCGCTGCGCCATGTCTATGTTGTCGTAAAGCTCATACAGCTCATCGTTCCATCGTCTGCGATATTCGCCGTTGCCAACGTGCAAAGGTCCAAAAATCTCCGCAGAGTCTTTCTCTCAAACACTCCAAGCGTCGCTTCATTGGATGTTGTCATCGTCCACGCTTCTGCGCCATACGTTAGGACGGGAGAGATGATGAGAGTCTTGTACAGTGATAGTTTTGTTCGCTCTTATAAAAAATTGTGCCTGAGCGAGTCACCCTGCCTAAAACCTCGTTTGGTATCAAACGGCTCGGAGAGGTCCTTCCCAATTCTGGCGGCGCTGCTGGTGTTGAGCAACATCATCTTGCATAGCCGTATTAGTTTTGCGCAGATAGCAAATTCAGACATTACGGCATACAGGAAACTCCTTTTCGTACTGTCGAATGCAGCTTTGAAGTCGACGAAAAGATGGTGTGTGTCGATTCTCCTCTCATGGGTATTTTCAAGATTTTGCGTGTTGTTAAAATTTGGTCGATGGTAGATTTTCCAGGTCTAAAGCCACACTGATAAGGTCCAATCAGTTGGTTGACGGTGGGCTTCAGCCTTCCACACAATACGCTCGCTAGAACATTATCGGCGATATTTAGAAGACTAATCCCGCTGTAATTGGCATAGATTGCAGGATCGCCCTTCTTATGGATTGGGCAGAGCACACTTAACTTCCAATCGGTAGGTATGCTTTCATCTGCCCATATTTTGCATGGAAGCTGGTACATGCACCTTACCAGCTCCTCGTCGCAGCTCCCAAATAGCCTAGCCGGCAGTCCGTCGGTGCTCGCGGCTTTGTTGTTCTTTAGGCGCGTTATCGCTATTCTCACCTCGTCATGGTCGGGTAGCGGAACGACAATTCCGTCGTTAACGATTGGGGTATCGGGATCTTCACATTCTCTGTGACATGCGCAGCTGTCACTATTTAATAGGTTCGAGAATTCTTCCCTCCATAATTTAAGAATGCTCTGGATGTCAGTCACCAGAGCGCCGTCTTTGTTCTTACAGGAAAACGCCCCGGTCTTGAAACCTTCTGTAAGCCGCCGAACTTTCTGGTAAAATTTTCGGGCGTTGTTCCTATTGGCCAGCATCTCAAGCTCCTTGCACTCACGTATTTCGGCATCTCGGTTCTTCTGTCGGATAATACGTCTCACTTACTTTTTTAGCTCTCTGCAGCATGACATTCCTCGTCGTACCAACTGTTTTTTCGGGATCGCCGGAATCCGATTTCTTCTTCGGCGGCGGTACGTAGAGAACGCGAAATGTTGCTCCATTGCTTGTGCATGCCGGTTTGTTGGGCAGTACTCTCTGAGAGCAGGAGTGAGAGTCGAATGGCGAATCTTCTGGCTGTCTGTTGTGATTGCAGCTTTTCGATGTTGAACATTCTTTGCATAGTTAGATGTGCGCTTTTCGCTGCACATAGGTGTGTGCATAGTTTGGCTGCAACAAAGTAATGATCCGAGTCGATGTTGGGTCCTCGGATCATACGTACATCTAAAACACTGGAAGCGTCTATCACAACATTTTTTTCAACGAAATTTCTGTTTCAAAGCAAGTGAGTGATTGTGAAACGAAAATCGCTAAATTCACTTTTAAACATTCACAAGAGGCAAAAATAACCATGAAACTAATGCAGAGAAATACATGAAATTTGACACAGGCATGAATCAGAACTTCCAACCAACCAACCTCAAGAAAATGTTTGCTCAATCAACATATACGCGAAATTTAAATTTGAAAGCCACTTTTTCGCTTCAATTTCCTATTTATATTGAGTTGTTGCTATACGAGTACTCGTACTTATGTACTTGGAAGTGTCAGCGCCTAACGGAAGGTTAAAATCTAGCTTTTTGTCTTATCATATAAATGTTTTAATAAGTCTTGCTGAACCGCAACTAATGTCTAACTACAGGTATTTGCTGTGTGAAATAATGAAAAAAAAAATCCTGTTTGCTGTAACTGACTTTGGTATATTAGGCTGCACTGCCTCTCAAATTGTTCTTAATAACAAATCAATGCCTGAGTCAATGACAAAGAGTCTATATATAGATATGCACATGCAATTGCACTCGCACAGCATTATGTGTATATGTATGCTAGTGGTAGGGAGACTAATGAGAAGGCATAGCAGCATATGTACACACATCTTAGTATGACTCTTTCACATACATACTTTTGTACACATATATATGCACGTATGTATCTATGTTTCTACTTATGTATTTCCTAATAGCTATACGGGTATATGCTGTGTGTATGTATGTTTGCATTATGTACTCACCAGCAATGAATACGAAATATTCAGAAATCACTAAGATGGACAGCCAAATGAAGAGCGCTGGTATTGTGCATGCATCTAACCTATCAACTCACCCACTAATTACATCCTTATGCACGTATGCATGGATGTATGCACGTACATATGTATGGTATATGATGCACTCTTGTTTAGAGGCAGTCTAAAAATTTGCTCTGAGTGCCGCCTGCTTGTAGCGCATTAGGATGCAGAAAAGCTGCTGCATGTAAGCGTGATTGCTTGCTGATTTGTTGCTACATCCTAGTACATATGTATGTACATATGCATACTCCCGCATGCACACCTAGATGCGTTGCATGCACTCTGCTTCACTGCGTACCTGTTTTTGAAGTGTAATGCGAACAAAATTTTTCATAGCTTCTGTGCTGTACAGTTCTACTTGCAGTCCGTTTGAGGTTATATGAGGTTAGCTAGCTGATGCTCTCCATTATAATTTCAATTCCTCTTCTTCCCTTCAATTGCTGTCAATATAGCGTTGATATCTTGTGCTTGTTGTTGACTACACTACGCTCTTAGGAGCAATGCTACAGTTACTTCTCCTTGTTTTCTCACACTACTCATATACAGAGGAGGTGTATGCTTATGTGTGTATGTATGGGAGCATATTTGTGCTCCAATTCGTCTCCACTTCTCTTGCCGTGCATTTCCATTTCAAATTGTATGCAATGTTTTCCTCTTTTTGTTGTTGCTATATATCGCTGTTGGTTATTGATTGTTAGTGTATGCCCTCTATTCTCCTACAAGTTTGTTGCTCTCACTCTCATCGCTCTTGTAGTAGGTACATGGCGTATGCGTAACCCTTTTGTGTAGTAAAGTCAAGCGAATTTTAAAGAGAATTTTGTAACTAAATATTAGCATTTCTTGTGAGATCTCTATGTCATGCCAAAAATCATTAAATATTTAGCAAAGAATCAAATACTTATATGTATGTATATATTGACAATAACTACGTGTACGTCTCTGCGTTTTATTGTTGTCGTTGACCATTTCAGCCAAGTCTAAGGCTGACTGCCCAACATTCAAAGCCAGCTGCTCGTTTCCCCATTTTCATGTCTTTGAATTTGTGTAATGCACATTCGGTTGTACATGCATGCATACATACATATATACAAACATGTGCTTATTTGCATTTATTTGAGAATGTGCGGCTTTCGAGTTTTAGTAAAGTCCTCTTCCAGTCAGTTATCGACCCGTCGATTTTCTGCTAAATGTATACAAATATATACAAGTATGCTCGTACGCACATACATACATATATACATACACATGCATATATACGCATATGTATTTCTGTGTCGTGTGCTTCCCATGCATCTGCCGTTTTGCTCAACCTGGCACTGCCATCCTCTGTTGGCCTTCCTTGATTTTGCGAAGAGCTTCACCTCTGTCCGCCCCAAAAGAATACCGGAAGATTTAGTTTTAAAACTAGAGCAATAGGTTAATATACGTACGTTGTTCGTCTCCATATACATATGTATGTGCGCATGCATGAATTTACCGTAATCATTTATTTTCCATGCATTCATACATACATACACACTTGTATATGCAATGCATGAGTGTAAATAAATAAATGCTTGATCGCATGCTGCAAATCTTTATTCTTGCGTTTGGGTGTGCATGTGTTGCCGTCTAGTAGTTCAAAAATTTCGCACTTGCACTTGAGTTTCTCAACTTGTGTTTACAAAACTTTCTACAGTTGTGGTTATGTGCGTGTGTGTGTGTGTGATTTTCAACCTTGAAAGTTGTATAATAAAATTAAAAGAACAAAAATGCCAAAGCACTCACAAACTTTTGCATATAAATAGATATGTGCCTGCTAAAATGCTTGCTGCACACACACTTATCCATACATATTTTTGCGTGTTGCATGCATGTATGTATGCGTTTCATAGCATAAGTTTGTCTATGGTATTCTGGAAAAGTTAAACACTTGGCACATTTTCTCTATGCCGGGTTTTATGCAGACAGCGTGTCTGGCAAGTTTGCATTGCCTCCCCCAACCTCTTTAGTTACTTTCCCTTCGTGTGTGTTTGGCCTCTTTTGCGCAAAAATGACTTCCGTTTGTTTTGTTTTTATTTATGTTGACTTAATATGTATATTTAAGGTTTTTGCTCGTAAAGGTGTGATATATTCCGGTTTCACAGTGTTTTGACTATCTATCGACTTGTGAAATTTGTAGTTTAAAAGTAGCAATAAATTGATTGGGTTATCAAAACGTAAATGCCAATGATATGCTTCATTTATTTCTAGAGCACTGGTGTACAACAAACATTTACTTGGGTAGGTCAAATAGTTTGTTGAACGAAGAAAAAGAAGAGATGTGAAATTAAATATGAAATTGGGTTTGCTTTTCCACATACTTACTCTCCTTGCAGACCAAAAACATATTTATATTGTTTGGAATATTTTTAAAGAACAGTTAACTTCGTTCAATAATGTGTGTGACTAATTAATTATTTTTGCCAAAATTCGTTTTTATTCATCAACATAGTCCCCTTTTAGGGAGATACAATCATTCCAACGCTTTTCCAATCTTTCGATACCGCCTTTGTAAAACGATTTTTCTTTGCTTCAAAATAGGCCTCAGTTTCGGCGATTACTTCATCATTTAAGCCAAATCTCTTACCACGGAGCACCTTTTTGAGGTCTGTGAAGAGTTAGTAGTCGCTGGGGGCCAAATCTGGAGAATACGGTGGATGGGGAAGCAATTCGAAGCCCAATTCGTTCAATTTTGCCATCGTTTTCATTGATTTGTGACACGGTGCATTGTCTTGGTGGAAAAACACTTTTTTCTTCGCCATATGAGGCCGTTTCTTTGTGATTTCGTCTTTCAAACGCTCCAATAACGCTATATAATAGTCGCTGTTGATGGTATGCCCCTTCTGGAGAGAGTCGATGAATATTATTCAATGCGCATCCCAAAATACAGACGCCATAATCTTGCCAGCCGACTGCTGCGTCTTTGGTCGCTTTGGGCGGCTTTCACCGGCTGCATGCCCCTCAGCAGACTGCCGATTTGGCACTCTGGAGTGAAATGGTGGATCCATGTTTTATCCATTGTGATGTACCGACGCAAAAACTCCGACTTATTGCGCGTAAACATGTCCAAACAGCTCTTTGAATCATGGATTCGTTGTTGTTTTTGCTCCGGTGTGAGCAAACGCGGCACCCATTTGGAAAACACCTTTTTCATACCCAAATGTTCGTGTATTGTGGTGTGTACACTGCCTGCTGATATCTTTAGAATGTCAGCAATCTCCCTCACTTTCACTTTACGGTCGGACATAATGATTTTCAGTGTTTTTTCAACGTTTTCCGGAATAACAGCGTCATTTGGCCTTCCAGTAGATGGAATGTCATCGGTGTCTGTACGACCACGTTTGAATTCGGCATACCAATAACAAATGCTTCGTTTTGATGGAGTAGAGTCCGAATAATGTTTTTCAAGCCATTCCTGGCATTGAACAGTATTTTTTTCATTAAAAAACAATGATAAATCAGCACACGGAATTGCTTTGAATTCATTTTTTTTTTTAACTCAAAAGTAGCGTCACTTAAAGCACTGTAACTTGTAAATAAATGGTCGGATTAACATATGCTTTTGACCGTAAGCATAAAAAGGTTGCCAACTTTCGAAAAAAATATTGATTTAGTACTAGTGCCGCCGTCTATGTGTCAGTCACACACATTATTGAACATCCTGGTATTTACTCAACGAGGCTCACTAATCTACGAGAGTATTAAAATTTTATTCCAATAACGGTTGTGTGTAACGGCATAAAGGAATCGATATATAGTTGTAGATATATACCATCTTGATTAGTTTCCGGAATATATTCCAAAAATTCAAAATACAAGTTTATTCCTTCAAAGTGCTGCTCCCCATCTACTGCCATGCATCTATACCAGCGTTTGAGTCAGCTGTTGAAACATTTCTGAAACTCCATTAGCAGTTGACTCGATCATACAGGAAAAAACAAAAAAAAATCATATTTTTCTTTGTTGACAAAAACCGATGCGATTTTTTTGGCCTTAATTCATTCGGAGCTCTTCACTCGCTCGCATGATAGCATTCAAATCCATTATATCGATATATCGTTATTTATTTTCAAACAATTTAAAGTTTGTGCTCGTTGTTAAGGTGACATTTCACACAAAGAAAATTCCTTTGCGGTACATTTTATAGTTTTTCTTTGATATAAGCGAAAGTGTAAACCAGGCCGCTGAAATTGTGATTGGTGTTTATGGTGCCGATACAGTAACAGTTAATTACATGAAATTTTGGTTTCGTCGACTTCGTTGAGGCATTTTTGATGTTACAGATGTCGAGAATGTCGATAAAATCACAGCAATAAACGAAGTTGACCGACATGTTAGTAGTCGTAGCGTCGCCCAGAAGCTACAGATCGACCATAAAACAATTTTAAACCATTTGCGCAAAAATAATGCATTTCTTTTTCTCCAAACTAATATATTTCAATGAGACTTGATAAACCGGCTATCCAAGATTGATTGATATTGAAAATGGGGAAACTAGTAAATAGCCACGGGGCCTGCCATATCTTAAAATTATAGAAAATAGGCTGTGCCACGCCCATTTTTGGGTATATGTGTCTACCTCGTTAAAGATTTCATAAATCTGACCTAAACTTGATACGCTTTTTCCACCACTTCAATTTGATCCCAAATAATTTTTATTGAGATCGTGTAAAACCACGCCCACTTTTTGTATGCTAAGTATAAATTTTCTTCTGTTCCTCTTTAATTCTCATTCTCTTTGAGTTTGTTTGATTTCAAAAATGAACAGGCAACCCAAATTAAAGTTTACTACAATGTGTGCGTGTAAATAAAGATCAGTCCGGTTCGGTTCGAATTTAGCCTTCCTTACTTGTTTAATACCTATATACTTGTTTTATATATACAATCAATTTTAATTTAGTTTAGTTTTAACTACTTTTTCATAAAAATGCCTTTCAAATTTAAAAAATAAAAGAAGAATAATTGCACAGATGTTCAGCGAAGTTTTGCAGTTTTTTACTCAAAATTAAAACAAAAATGTGTATACAGTTTTGTCGCCCACTAAATTCTAGCATAATAAAGAATTCGAAATCAAAATCTTTGAATAAACATTTGTATAATTTTCGGTTTTAGCAACCCAAAATTATTCTTGAAATCATATTTTATCCAATTTTATTATTTTTTTATGCCAAATACTACCATCTACTCAGCGGCATACAAAAGAAATTTTGAGAAAGCAGCTGACACATGAATACATCCACGCAGCTCGCGAAAAAAATATAGCACCTCAAAATGTTGCCTAGCTTTGAATATTTATATTTGTTTTTTTAAGGGGTTAGGGATAGTCAGAAGCCCGAAAAAATGATGATTTTCAATTATGTTTTTTTATCAATGGTGATCGATCATCACAAGTCCGTGGAAATTCATCTAAAATCAATCGGACAAGAGAACATAGTTTTACTAATAAATAATCTTGTGACTGATCAAAGCTTTTTTCCTTTTTTCAAAATGAACAGTATGGCGGCCTCAGGAAATATTTTTCAGATTTCGAGAAAAAAATGTACAATTAATTGTAAAAAAAAAATAGAAATTGTGAAAAGTTTCTTTGATCAGGCACGAGTTCTTTATGTTTTTCAAAAGCAGTATACAGTTTATTGAAATCTACCAAGCGGTTTTTAAGTTAGAGGGATCACCAGTTCAGAATCATGGTTTTGAGAAAAACGAATTTAAAGTTTTACGAACGCTCCGAAGCGCCCGAGCGCCCTTTGTTAATTGTTGAATAACTCGAAAAGTATTTGTGGGGTTCATTTCAAAATTTCACACAATATTTTAAAGATATTATACTTTAAGAAAATGCAAAACAAAATAATTTTTTTTTGAAATTCTGACTATATGTAACCCCTTAGTGTTCATTATTTTCCTTCTCATTGTCAAACAAACAAAACTATTAGTCCTGATTTCAAACGTTATACAAAAATTGGAAAAAGGCCAAATTTTCGTCAGAATTTCGCAATTTTACAATCCATTTATATTTAGTATAATAAATTGCAAGTTTGAAGCTGCTAGAAAACCCATTTGATTTTTTATAATTTTTTTCCTTGATGATGGATGTCAGATGCTTCATAGATGCCAGAGTTACTGCACCAGCAAACAATTAATTAATTTCTGATTTCAACATAGGAACGAGCTCAGTAATTCTAATCGCAGAAAATACTTCGATATCATCAGCATATACAAGAAAATTGGCAAACGAGAAGCAGGTACTAATATCATTAATAAATAGAACGAAGAGTAGAGGTTCTAAAATACTGCCTTGTGGCACCCCTGAAGATGCAATGAAAAGTTCCGAACATTCACCCTCAATCATTACCGCACATCATCTATCGGATAAATAAGATTTCAACCATTGCAAAAAAAGAGAATGAAAACCAATGGAGGCTAATTTACGTAATAGAATTGTGTGAGAAACTTTATCACACGTTTTGATTGATAGCTTTTAAAAATATTTCTGGCAAAGCCGTTAACAAATTTTAATGACAGTTACAGGCGTTTAAAAATGTTTGCCATTTGCTAAAGAAGTCTCCAGTAGTGAACACACCTCAAACGAATAGATCAATCAAATTCTGTTGAAATCGACTGAGCACAGCTAGTATTGAGTTATTATTGGCTTGTCAATTTTTTTTTTGTGTTGGCTTCTAAATTTTTTTCTGTTACTTAAAACTTTGAGGAAGATATTGGTTTTGGGCAAGTCAGTATCAAAGTGTGTGGGCATTTATTTCCGGTTGCAGTAGTTTTATATGATTTTCGAACGTTTTTAGTTTATTGAGCAATGACATTTGTACAGTGGCGGCCAAAATAATAGCAGCGTAAAATATTGCCGATTTTTGACAATTTGTTTTTTTTTTGTGTTTGCGTATTGATTTCCATATTAACGGCTGAATATTTAATATAAATTTTGACAAAAAAAAGGTGTTGAGATTTATTCAAGTGATCTAAGTATTATGGACATTGCCGAAAATATTTCAGAAAACAGGTTTAGTTGCAAGCTTGAGTGTAATAAGAAGTAACTGAAAAAAATTTTGAAAAAAAAATTATAATTTTGAAAAATGTTCAATGTTGAACATATTGGCATTGAATTGTTAAAGTCAATATCTTCAGTTGTTTTCGACATTAAACATTTTTTTTCTATTTTTCTGAAAAAAAAACAAACCTTTTTTTATTTTATTACATTTTTGGGAGGCATTTTTCTATTAAAAATTTTTGGAAGATTTTTTTTTCTAAAAATTTTATAAAATATGTTTTTTTTTTTGTTTTTAATTTTTGGAGAATACGATATATGCCTAGTGATATATAGTATGTAAGCAATTAGACTGAAAAAATCCTTGAAAAAAATTAAAAATTTTGAGATTTGTTCAATGTTCAAAATATTAGTATTGATTTGTTAGAACTGAATATCTTCAGTTCTTTTCAACATTAAAAATTTTTTTAAATTCGTTTTTCTATACTTTTTAAATAAATTTTTTGGAAATTTTTTTATATTATATGTATGTTTTTAAGAAATTTTTCGGGAAATTTTTATGAACTTTCGTTTGTAAAAATGCTTTGGGGAATTTTTTCTGTTAAAATTTTCCGGAGAATGTTTTTTTTGCAAACAAATATTTGGAGAATTGTTTTTTGGTAAAAAAATGTTTAGAGAATTGTTTTTTGGTATATTTCGAAAATTAAAAAAAAAAAAGAATTTTTTGGAGCTCTTTTTTTTGTAAAATTTTCTTTTGGAGTATAACAGCGATTCCATGTCAAGTGATATACTACATATGAGTAATTGGGGCATTGTCGTAAAATTTTTGAAAATTTCTTTAGTTGCAAGCATGAGTATAGAATAAGAAGTAGATAGAAAAATATTTGAAAAAAAATTATAATTTTGAGATTTGTTGAATATTGAAAATATTGGTATTGAATTGCTAAAGTGAATAACTTTAGTTGTTAAAAAAAAATGTTTTTCAAATTTTTTTATTAATTTAAAAATTTTTTTTTTTAATTTTTTTTTTAATTTTTTTTTTAATTTTTTTTTTCAAATTTTTTATATACTTGAAAAAATTTTTTTTTACGACTTTTTAATAATTTTTTTTGAACTTTTTTTTTATGTATTTAAAAAACAAAATTTTTTTTTAATTCTTTAGATACCTTAAACAAAAAAAATCTGATTTTTTTATATACTTTTAAAAAAAATTTTCGAGGAAAACTTTTTTTTCCAAGAAGTTTTTTTGGGAAATTTGTTAAAAATTTTTTGGAGAATGCTTTTTGTGAACATTCTTTGGGGATTTTTTTTTAATATTGTTTTTTGTATATGTATTGTGAAATCCCTTTTCTCCTATCAGATATGTGAGAAAAACTTTTATATTTTTTCCAAAAAGTTTTTTGAGAAATTTGTTAAAAATTTTTGGAGAATGTTTTTTGTGAAAATTTTTTGGGATTTTTTTTTAAATATTGTTTTTTGTCTATTGTGAAATCCCTTTTCTCCTATTAAATTTTTTTTTAATTTTTTTATAATATTTATTATTATTATTATTTATAGGAGATATATACAATATAACCCTAACTTAGTTAGCACACTGGCTACTAGGGCCTTCGGTGCGTTTTTACATTATGTTCTTTCGAAGTAATCGAATTATTCTACCAATTCAGACAAAAATTGTGAAAATTGAATAAAAATATTTATAAATTTTTTTTTTTTTGAATCTTATACAAATTCTCACTCCTTTTGGGGACATTTCTTGTTTAGTTAAACATTTTTGGGGACTATTTTTTTGTTAAAATTTTTGATGAACATGTTTTTTTTTCCTTTTCCTTCATCAAATTTTTTCTCTTTTCTTGCTTTATATTTTTGTTCAAAATAATCAAATTTTTCTACAAATTCTGACGAAAAGTTGTCCATTTTTCATGAAACTTTTTTTTTAATTTTATTTATTTTCTTATTTCAATTTTATACTAGCCTTCAGACTTTGAGCTATATAGTGTTTTTGTAGGAGACTATAGCTAACTATATTTTTATAAAAATAAAAGTAAAAAATATGTAGTCAAAACTTTGCGCTATGTCGCGCTACTATTATTTTTACCACCACTATACATATTCACTAGAGTAACATTTTTACCCGTTTTAATTTTAAAAAAATTTGAATAAAAACCATAAAAACCCGGTAGCAAGGTAAATTACTTACCAGGCGTTCAATCCCATTGAACTCGCAGTAGTCTTTTTGAACTTTTACAGCAGTGTTTCTTACTCTTATTCACTTTTACGCATGCAGATACATGCACACAAATATTTGTCTCAAAAGATTATGTACAAAGTTATCTCATAATTTTAAGGTTCAAGAGCATGAAAGCGAATTTCATTGCACACAAACAAAGTAGCGCGCGGGCAACGCACAATATGCCTTTGAGTTGAGGTGTGCTTGTGTGTGAGTATGTATGATGAATGCTCAGATGTGTCCGGAGAATGTCTAGTCAAGTACAATATTTGTGTTGGGTCAACAAATTTTAATTGAAATGAAGTTCTAAGTTAAGTGAGTGTCAGGCGTCGTTAACATGACATTTATGCCATTTAAAGTGCCACACTTGTTTGACTTTTTGGTGGTTAATTTTTTTGAATTTTTTTATGTAGTTGTTTTTTGTTTTACAAATATGCAATATCGCAACAAATAAACTGTGTAACTAAGCGCAGTAAGGACAGTCGAATGAACTTGCCTTTGAGTACTTGGGGTTTTTATAAAAATAATATAAAATTTTTTTGCTGCTTTTGTGCTATTCTGTTTCGTTTTTTCCCCCTTTTTTGCTTTAACATCATGTGTTGAAGCCAAGATTTATTGCTTTTCCGTTGATCTTTTGCTTTAACTAAAAATACAAATTTCTGAATTCATAAAAAATATGTTGACTTATATAGTTTTGCATGGCTTTTCAGCTAAAATACTTTATGCGTTTATTTAGCCATTTCATTTGTTCAACGTACGAGAAAGCGTTAAGAAGTATTTTACAGTTGAGTGAAGTGGTTGTGGTGTAAGTTCTGAATGTTCGGAGTTTGGAAAAGGTATTAGTTTTTTACCTAATATTCAAAAAAAAAAGATAGAAGTTGCTTGACTTTAAGTGAAAATTTGAGAACATTGAAGAAAAATATTACTGGCCAAAAATTATTGAAGTGCAAATGGGATTGGATTGAATGCATTTAAAAATTAAAGTGACACATTAAAAAAAAAAATTGAAAAATAATGTTTTTTTGGTACTTGGAAAGAGACTATTGCAAGGACCTCAAGTGCAAAATGCCAAAAATAAAATGCAAAAAAAATACAAACAGAACGTAGACTGAGTTTCACTAAATATAACTCTAAATGGTTCGCCTAAGTTTAAAAGAAAAAAAATATATTTCTAAAACTCTTCAGCTGAATTTTGCAAAATCTTGGAAAACCAAAATGAGAGGTGAATAAAATGAAATACTTTGTGTAATAAGCCGAAAAGCCAAAAACAAAACAGTTCTCTAACATATGGCGAGAGAATATTAAAAGAGCCTGAACAATGAAAACAGCAAAAAAAAAAAACAAAAATAAAATAAATGTCTAAAAATTGTCAGCTGAATTGTGAAAACCTTACAGGACAATATTTTGCATTATGAACCAAAACAAAAAAATAGTTCTCTAACATCCAGCGAGACAATATTAAAAGGATCTGAAGAATAAAAATAACATAAGAATAAGCAACAAAATAACTAAAAAAAAGACTAGTCTGATTTCTGATGAAAACTGATTTCTACTAAATGTAGTTCCAAATAACTGGAATTCATTTTGCAAGCACAAAACACAAAAAAAAAACCATATAAAGATGGGATTTCTAAAACTCTTCAGTTGAACTTAGAAAATTCTTAGAAGACAATATTTTGTGTAACAAAACGAAAACAAAAAAACCAAAATAAAAAAAACACAATAGTTCTCCAACGTCAAGGGAAAGAATATAAGAAGAACCTGAAGAATACAAATAGCAAATGAAAATAAACAACCAAATAAAATTCCAGTCTAGACCAAAGGCAAGAAACTGATTTATACTAAATGTATTATAGTTCCAAATGATTGGAGCTGATTGTGCAAGCAAAAACAAAAGAAAAAGACGATATAAAGACTATATAAATTTAGTATTTCTAAAGAAAAAAACAGATCTTCCGATCTTGAAGGACAAAGATGAAAAGTGAATAAAACGAAATATTTTGTGTCGAAACTCAAAATGTGTATTTCTCGAGCACTTGAAGGACAATATTTTATGTAATAAACCAATAAAAAAAACATAGATCTCTAACATCCGAGTAGATGTTACAAGGACTTCAGTAATAAAATGAAAACCGCAACGCTAAAACTCATTTCCATTCAATATAATTCCGAATGATTAGTGCTGATTTTCTACTACAAAAAAAAAAAGAAAAGACTCCTACAAATATTACGAGTAATTTGAGTTTTGAACGCTAAACAAACTATTTCGTATAATAAATTATGTACAAAAAAAAAATATTGAAAAACAATTAAACAAAGCAAGCGCTCTGAAATGTGTGTAGCAACCAGCTCCAGCGCTGTTCTCTTCACAATTTCGATTGTTTTGAACTTCATACAGTACGAAAATGGTATCACTGAACTCGAAAAGTATACGTTGCTATAGCGCCGACTGGGGAGCAATGCCAATACTAGCAGTAATTGTTGATCCCGAAATTACGGGATTACACGAAATTTATCCGGAAATTTCGGGATCATAAATTACTGGTAGTATTGGCATCGCCCACGAGTGGGCTTTATAGAGACATACTTTGTGTAATCCCTACATTTCGGGATTCGTCCCGAAACATACATTTTTTTTAATTTGGTAAGCAATGAATGATGTGAATGTTTTTTTATTAAAACGTTCTTTTTTTTCAAACTGTGTTTTGATATAGGTTGTAGGCATACTAGGGATGCCAATGAAATTTTTATCTCGGCATTTCGGGATATTTTTAAAGTAGTCCCACATTGAGGCATAAATTTCTGATTATGAGTATCGAGTAGAAATTCAATAAGCGAAAGATATCTAAATGCTTGAATCATGACATAAAATCATTTAAAAATTAAAGTCCATTAAAATTACAAACAAATCTTAAAGTTAAACATTTTTTCAAATTGTATTTAAAAAAACCAATTGGTTCAGTAAGGCATACATCAAAAGTAAGACTTCAAATGTAAGTTACTTTTTAAATTGCACAAATATTATAATAACTTATATAAGAAAAAAAAAACATTAAGCAAAACTAACCTAAATTTATAAAAACAAAACCTCTTGCCATGCCATTTTTATTTTACTCCGTGACACAAAACTAAATAATCAGGTATAATTAAAGCCATATTTAAAAAATAGTTTATTATTATTATTGCGGGTGTAGTTTATACGTAGGAACATCAAAGTATTTAAAGTGAATTCTTCTAATTTTGACCTGCACCCGAAAAGCTTTTATTCTGATCAATTTTAGTACTAAAAAGTTCTTACGTCTTTCCATTCGCCGAATCGTAAACTTTCGCGGAAATTTTCTTTGATCTGCTTTACTTGGCGCAGAAAAGCTGAAAAATCCCAATTTTATAAATAAAAGTTGTAAGCCTAAAAAAATTTTTTTAAATAAAGGCTGTTTAGTTATAAACAAAACGATCACCAGTGCATTTACTAAAATTTGGGCCAATCTTTTTATTGTATAAACATCCCTAAATTCTTACAACAAGCCAACAAAATATTCACTGCTTCCAAGCAAATGTATAGGCTACGAAAAATAGATCCAAGCATAGACCAAGCACAAAATTAAACCCCGAAACTAGCATTTTCTGTTGAACTTTGTTCTGCCTTACCATTTTTCATTCAACATTAGGGTAGGTTAGGTTACAGTAGTTGCCTCTCTCCATCAGCGTGTGGAGATATCCACTTCGGCGTGGATGCCAATTCTGATATCACCAATTTGGGCTCAATTTCCCCCTCTAATTCGCGGCCGCCGTAGCCGAATGGGTTGGTGCGTGATTAAAATTCGGAATTCACAGAGAGATCGTTGGTTCAAATCTTGGTGAAAGCAAAATTAAGAAAAACATTTTTCTAATAGCAGTCGCCCCTCGGCAGGCAATGGCAAACCTCCGAGTGTATTTCTGCCATGAAAAAGCTCCTCATAAAAATATCTGCCGTTCGGAGTCGGCTTGAAACTGTAGGTCTCTCCATTTGTGGAACAACATCAAGACGCACACCACAAATAGGAGGAGGAGCTCGGCCAAACGCCTAACAGAAGTGTACGCGCCAATTATTTTTTGTTTTTTTTTTAATTCGCAAAATTTATTTAGTTGGAGCCATTTTCCCAACTTACCATTATCATTACCCTCACTTTGTCAGGCCGATAAACAAATTCCCCTGCTCTCAAAAGCTTTTTAAACTCTCGGTTCCATAAAGCTTAGTTGAATTGCCCTTTAAAATTTATAATTCGCTTTAAGGGCAAGTAAAGTGAAGTGTATTTACTTCAAGCGCTGTAAATGAAGAGCCGCTGGTTTTGTTCACGCGCGAGTTTTGTAGGTAATTTAACAAAATATTGGGCTTTTACTTCTTCCCGTAGTTGAAAAAACGAAAACAATTCAAAGATACTTTAAAGCTTAGAAAGTTTATGAGGTCGGCTAATAAAGTTCACTTTATTGGTTAGAAGAGAAAAAGGTTATGTAACCGTAGAGCAGCTGGTTTTGCCTACTCGCTTTAGCAGCCTGGAAAGCAATTGAACAAACCAGTGGACTCTTACTCCAGTTTTGCCTTAGTCTCGTTAGGCAGTTGAGAAAAGAAAAATAATTAAAGTGCACTTTAAAGTTAGAAATAGTGAAGCTCATTTTACTGCTCAAATGAAAAAATGGCATATATTTTTAGACTCATCGATGTAAAATTTTCAGTTGGCCCTTTCCCATATCCAGAGCTTTGCAAACTCTATATTAGTAGCTGCTGCCCACCTCCACAAACCATGAACGAAGACCTGACAAGGTTTGGGTTTTATTCTTACAAGGACATGACCAAATGTATCTTTGCCTAGGTGAAACAATTTTAAAAGTTGGAAATTAAAAATAAAACTAAATAAATGTTTTTCTAAACCAAATTTTGCTACTTTATCTGAAACTTCTTGCTCATTTCGAGAAGTTTGCTTGCTTCCCTCAAATTTTCCAATTTTATCTGTAACTTCTTGTGCATTTCGAGAAGTTGGCTTGCTTCCTTCAACATTTTCCACTTAATAGTAGGAGTGTTTCTCGAATATTTTCCCCTCTAAAGTATCGTAGCAAAGATCAAAGTGAAATTTTTTAATAAATTTTATTTTAGTTGCCAAGCAAATACGAATCTACAACCCGAAATCGCGAAAATATTTTGTTTTCTTTGCCTGAGCTTATTGACATTTGAGTCTGCCAGCAATAATATCGATTTCTCATGAGTTCAGTGATACCAACTTCTTCGTATTCCTAGTGGATTAAATTGTTTTTTAAATTTTTTTACCACCAAAGTACTAAAGTAAAAAATAATAAAAAATAAATCCAAAGTTTCTTCGTAGTGGATTAAATTTCCTATAATTTTTTTTTACAATTTTTCAATCCAGCGATGCAAATTTCTTCGTATTCGTAGTGGATTAAGTTTTTTATAATTTTTTACCACGAAAGTACTTGTAAAAATCATAAAAGAAATCCAAACTTACTTATAGATCCAGCTAAAGTCAATTACTAAATTTATGGTAAAAAAATAAATTTGCTCTTAAATAAAAAATGACGTCACTATTACGTACGCCCGCTCAGTTGGTGCTACTCGTCTTTTGCGCACTTTGTTTGCAGTCCACCACGCATAGCTTCGATTTTTTAAGACGCCTCCGACGAAAGAAAACCGAACGACTATGGACTCACCTCATCGGGCAGAAGACTATGGACGATCTGCATGAAGCCGAGAAAGGCAATGTTCTCATAACTGATTTGGATCGCAATATGCGTCAGCTCTTCGTTGATGCGCGTCGCTATTCAATGAAACGTGCAAATGAGGATATGGAAAAGATCTACGAACAGAATTTGGCCGAAGGCAAAATGCAACCCGTCATACCGCCAACACAACCATTTCCTTGCGATCTCAGCTATGCGCGTTCCACATTCCCACCGACTTCGGTGCATCAGCTGCGACCGGGCGATATCGATGTGATTGCCTCCGTTGGTGATTCGCTTTCCGCGGGCAATGGCATAATGTCGGTGGGTGTGATAGACATTATGAATGAGTATCGCGCATTCTCCTTCTCCGGTGGTGGTTATGGCGATTGGCGCACTTATCTAACCTTACCGAATATATTGCGAGTATTCAATCCAAATCTCTATGGCTACTCCACCGAAAATGAATTGACTATAGACAGTACATCGCACTTGAATATCGCCGAACCGATGATCATGTCACGAGATCTGCCATTTCAAGCACGCATACTTATCGATCGATTGCGTCAGAATCCGAATGTGAATATGGAGAACCATTGGAAACTACTCACCATATTCGTGGGCAATAATGACATTTGCTCCGACATGTGCCACCATGATAATATGACCGATTTTCTGTACCGTCATGAGATCGATATGCGCCGTACACTCACTTTGTTGCGCGATAATGTGCCACGCTTGCTGGTGAATATAATAACCGTACCCAATATGGTGGTGTCAATTTATCCGATGCGCAATGCCCCGTTTCGTTGTTTTCTGGTCCATCATCTTGGCTGTCATTGTGTTTTCAGCCATGCCGTAGGTGAGCGAGAGTTACATCGAGCCTATGATTCTATCAAAAAATGGCAAGAGGTGGATCAGTATATTGCGCAGTTGCCAGAGTTTCAAACAAATGACTTTGCTGTGGTCTATCAGCCGTTCCTGTCGCATGTAAGCACACCAACGAAGGAGAATGGTGAAACAGATTATCGTTACTTTGCAAGCGATTGCTTCCACTTCAGTCAGTTCGGACACGCGTCCATGGCGAATTCATTGTGGAACAACATGTTGCAGCCACTGGGTCAAAAAAGGCAGGACATGGTGCCGGCATTTAGCGAAATCGAGTGTCCCAATGAGCAGCATCCGTTTATAGCAACGCTCTACAACAGCTGGCAAAGGAAGTAAGGCAGGAAAGTGGGTCAGTTTTGAAGTACCTTTTCAAGCTCGTTGTTTTTTAAATGTTTAGTTTTTAAACTAAGTATTCCTTTTTTAATCTTATGAATGTTTCAAATGGTAATAGAGTAGTTTTAAATATTTTAATGTACAATATTAGTTAGAATTATCTTTTAATAAAAAGTGTTGAATTGGGTTTCAGGGAACTGTTTTCTTCGAGTGGCCAAGAAGAATTTGAATGTGCTTTTATACTGGACGTTCGAACTCAAATATTAGACGATCAATTCACTTAAAATATGCACAAGTCATTCATCGCGACGATCTAGAGACGATTGCTGATGCCCACTCGGTTGATAGAATGGCACCGGCTGAAAATCTGGAGAGAATTCAAAGATCTGCCCTCATTGGAATCAGTGGACCATCCCTAATTTAGCGCTTAACGCAATGCTGAATGTGATACCTATGGACATCGCCGGCAAAACTAAACAGATCTAAACTACGCACACTCCAGTATCCTCGGAAACTTAAAGTTTATCTCCTTCATATTCCCGCAAGCGAGGAGTGGGCGGGTTGCAGCATTTGAAGACAGGGGATGATAAACATGTTCAGCGATGGCTCGAAGTGCGAAGAAAGGCTGCGTGGAGTTGTGTTCAGCAAGAAGCTGCCCATCAACCTTAAATCTAAGTTGATGGACTACTGTAGTATCTTCCAAGCGGAGGTAGGCGCAATCAAAGTAGCTGTTGGTTGATTGCTTACTAGTGCAACTACTGTTATGGAGGTAAACATTTACTTCAAGAGTACGGGAGTTCCTGACTTTTCTCTCAACTGCATCCGACTTCTCTGGGAGCCAAGCGGGTATTAGGGTGCTGTACTCGTTTCTGGTTCGCTCGAATTTAGTCGGGGCATTCACGACTTCTCTGTCAACTGATTCCGACTACTCCGATATGATTCTTATTTGTTTTCCCGGCCACAGGTATACATATTGCGGGAAACTGCCGGGCGAATGAGCTAGCTAGACGGGGGACCTTCGAGGTAGATCTGTAGTCTAGTCCTCGAAAAATAGGCTGCGAATCCATTCAACGAACGTTGGGTAAGTACTCAAACATGCAATGTCGCGAGATCCTTCTGCCAAGTGTAGACCGAAGGCGCTCGAGGGAGCTTCTAAAGCTAACAAAACCGGAGCTCTCGAATTTCTGTGGTTCGGGCAATGTCCGCTAGGAATCTATGCGGTGATACTTGGTAATGCTTCAATTTCTTTCTATGGGAGCTGTGTGCAAGATGAGGTGCAATCATCTCGGCACATTCTTGTCAGCTGTCCTGTACGCGTCGGGCTGAAGTGCAGGCATCTTGGCTTACATTTTTTTGCTGCACCTGCGTTAGGCTTAAATGTCATACACTTAATGAATTTCATCAATTGTATGAAGCGGTTAACATATTCGCCCATTTTTCTTCCATTCATCCTCATAATGGTCATAATCTACTGCCTTTGCATCTAGGTCCGCCAGCCGATGAGACGACAATTCGCAGTTCTCTCTCTCTCTGCACAAAGGTGAATATTTTTTAAGCGCTATTTAGTTCATCTCTCATTTATAAAGAATGTGACTACTAGATTTTATTTACCTCATCAGGGAGTCTGAATGTGTCTACGAGCCACATTACTGATACTTAAATTCTTCAGAATGTAATTACCTAAGAAATTCCAGTCTTTATGTGTGAGTCTGGATGTGAGTTTACAAGCTGCATGGCTGATCTACAGGGTGGGTTCGTAACATTGTAGTGCCTTGTTTCGTTAGAAACTCTTGCAGAATTAGCAGGAAATCAAGGGTCATAAGTACGAGCCATTCTCGGCGAGTTCGGAGCGGATACGGAAAATGTTTTAGTGCGACCGCTTCAGAACGCCAACATAGAACCCGAATCGAACATACTTGCTTTCGCTATGAGGTCTATGATCTTTTCCTATGCAATGCTGACTTTGTTTGCGGTCCTTAGTGTTGTACTTAAATATCCAGGTCTCATCCCCAGTGACTACCTGACTCATGCAATCTTTACCATCGCTTTGAATGCAGACCACCAAAACTCCGCAAATCACTTTCTATGTGAGTTATTCACTTGAACGACGCCGCTAAAAAAGTTATCTTTAAAAAACGCGAATAAAACGGAAACCAAATCTATCGACTTCGAACTTTGACCACAAAACAGAATTGAACACTGCTCAAGTAGCCGCTATGGGAGTAGCAGCCGAACAACAGAAGCGAGAGCAGTAGCGGTAGCTGGAGCGCACACGAATATTTTCTCAAGTAGCGCTCCGGCCAACTCCAAGTTTTGTGCCACTAACATACTTCAACGACAGAAAGCTCTTAATTTTTTTTTTTTTGACTATTGCTTTGAGTTACCAGTAGTAACGAAACGTAGCTTGGAGCGGAGCAAAACAGTTTGCGCTACCTGTTCGCCGATTCAGCCGTTCTAGTTGAGAGCAGTAGCGAGAGTAAAAATGAAAACTGGGAAATGGCGCAGCAATTTCAATTTCTGGAGAAAACATCCACACTCCCCGTCGTTTTGCGCTACCTGCTCTAGTATTGATCTGTTCAAGTTCAGAGCAGTAGCGAGAACAAAAGTGTAGGAAATAGCACAACAATTTCAATTCCTGGAGAAAACATCCTCACTGTTTGCTACGTAAAGTGTAGAACATATTTTGTACCTGAGAGGCCAAGATCTTGGGATATCAGATACCAAAAGACGAGTAAACTTTGATCAATTCAAATAAAAATCAGACGTAAAATGGAGGATGAAATTTGGCGTATGAAAGTTGGTATAACGTAACCCGCCTTACAATATTCCGCAGGCAAAAGCTTTTCGTGGTGCGCTATTATTTGTGGCATCAGCTCGTTTCTCATGCGTTTACCTTCAGCAGCAAATTTTTCCCACTTTTTAATATAACCAAATATTAATTAAATATATATTGCATACATCTCTCATTTTTTTCCTATTCCATCAACCTTTCACACTCACTTCTTACGCATTTGACAACGCCCACTGTGATTTTAATTTAAAATGTTTCATACTTTTCAATGATATCATCTTTTTCTTTGTATGTTTTATATTTTTAATTAATCGAAATAAATTTAAAAAAATGTGCTTATAATGCACAAATATATGCATGGCAACGGCGAAAATGCGGCTGTTGTTGTTATGGACCAGGAGAGGTCATAGGTAAGTGTTAGCTGTTGCTGGCTGTTGCAGGATGGCAATGGCAATGGCAACTGCTGACAACGCCCGTCCGGCAACCGGACAACCGGACCCGCCCCGAAAAAAATACCTACGTATGCACATACATAAACATATGTGCAGATGTATTTAAATAAAAAATCATAAAAATTGGGAAACAAAAAATCACAAAAAAAATTGGGGGAAAGATTAAAATTAAGGACGAACGGAATAGTATAAAAAATCCGAAATCCTTGTCATGATTGTGAACAGATAGATATATACCGAAACCATTCGACGTTTACAACAATGCACGCCCACTACATGCGCACATACATGCATATGTATATATGTATATGCAAATGTATATGAAGGCCATATGTGTGCTGCTGAATTCATGTATGCAGCTCATCATGCATGTGTGTGTGTGTGTGCGCGCTTGCATGATTAAGGGGTCAAAGCGGCAGAACAGCGGCACATTTTCATGCCGTTTATGTATGTATGTATGTACGCTCGCATGCACTTGTATGCCTGTGATGAATATGCACATACCCACACATACACACATACATATGCCACAACGTGTGCTCGTTTACTGAATAAATCAGAAAAAAGAAATTGAAATAAAAAAAATGCCACGAAAAAAAGGTATTTAAAAAATGTTGCATGAAATGGGGAAAAAAATGAAATCATATTAAAAATGCAACGCCACGCTGAAATGAATACACACAGTGAAAGCAAAAGAAAAAAAAAATAATAAACGAAAAACAGAAAAGTATTAAAAAATGAAAAACAAATGTGAAACGCGAAAAAGGGACACACAACGCAAATTTTGTTGTGCAATAAATGCGAGATGGAAATGGTTGAAAGGGAGATGGAAGAATATAGTATTGGTGCGGGTAGCGGCGGACAGCTTAAGTGGTAGGTAAGCAAGTGGAAGGAGAAAGAGAGAGAGAGAGAAATGTTTGTGGACAGAGTATCGCTAGTTGGGGCGGTTGGCTGGGTGCCGGGCTGCAACGATGACTGCCTACCACCTCCTGCCTGGTGGGTTGGCATGCGGTGGCGTCGAAGGGGTTCTATTTATAGTTGGTGGAACGGTTACATTATGAAGTGTCCGAAAAAAGGGCGCTTGCTGCGCGCGTCAGTACCGAAACAACGACAATAACAATAATGGTAATAACAACAACAACAACACGTACAATAACTGCGCCAACGAAAGCCATTGCAAAAAATGGAATAATAAAGTTAAGAGGGTGCATTTTTTCTCGCTTGTTAACCAGTCGCGGCAGGTTAGCATACTTACATTTGCACAGCTCTATGCAGATGCTTTGTTGCTGAGCTTCGCAGGTGTATGTGTGTGTGTGTGTGTATGTGCGTGTGTTTGTGTGCTCTTATGTGCATATGCGTAACTAGCTAATATGAAAATAAAATTTTTGAGCAAAAATTAAATCCTAGAAAAATCGACAAAATGTCCTGTAACTTGTCCCATGCATTGTCATGGCATGACCGAATCGCCATGAAATATTTCACGTTTAAGTGGAACAGCGACCGACCGACCGACTGACTGGGCGACCACCACCTGCATGGATGTAACAATAATATCAAAAAATAACGGAAACACCAACAAGAAGCTGCTGCTGTTGCTGCCGCTGCCGCTACTATTTCAACGTCAGCGCGACTGTTGTCGCATACTTTTGGGGGCAATCATTTTTTCCATATCATACCATTTCCATTTTTGAACGCAAACAACAAGTCAGCAACTGAAATGAAATACACATTTAACTGCATGTGTGTGTGTGTGTGAGTGAGGATGGCACGTAAGTGTGCTTGCTAACGCGCGATACGATTGTGATGACGAATCTCTGTGTGGCAGTGTGAAGCACCGTTTCGTGTCCGAGCTTACGTGTATCGCAAATGACTACCCGTTTGAGGACCTGCAGCTAGCGTTGACCGCTGCGACGAGGTGTAGTATGTCATATGACACTATGGCAAAACAAAGAGAAACAAACAGAAACAACAACAATTAGCAATCGACAACAATAACAACAACAACAATTGTAGTGTTGCAAGCGCTATTGTACTGAAATGTGACAACAATTCGACGGCAAATAAAAATACGTATATAAAATTAAAATCCAACAGCAGCGCTTTTCGTCGCGCGCGCACACGCACACACTCACACTCGATCATACATAAACTTATGTATATATGCATGCATACAAACACCATTGCAGTTGCGCGGTTTCATATCGCGCGCAACTGTTTTCATATCCGCATCCGCTTGCATGGGGTGTGGGGCAGCGATAGGAAGGTATGACAGTTGGTTGGCGCAAAAAAATCACAACGAACTCACCAGTAGCCGCGTTTTGTTATCTTTTTTTCTTCTTTTTTTTTTTTTTTTGTTTTTTTCTTTCTCCACATTGTTAATTTTGGCACTTGTTGTTGTTGGTCTTGTTGCTGCTGTTATTATTCTTATTACATCCAATATCGTCAACATCAGCTCCAGCCGTGGCAGTAGCAGTTACAGCAATGAGTGTAGAGTGACATCACCAGTGGCAGCTCCAACAAAATCATCAAACATCGGCGAATATTGTTGAGAGAGTGGTGGTGGTTGGCAATGGTTTGAATACAATTTTTATAACCAATCTATCAAAATATATACGCCCATTTTTTACGCAACGCAAATATATGCATGCATGCATACATACACACACATATGTATGTGTGTATTTACAATATCGATATATAAAAAAATGACTTGAACAAAAATAAAAAAAAACGAAATTCCTTATACCAAGTGTTCCCATGTATGTATCTGCACCAGAAGTGCCCAAATATGTGTGGAAAATTTAAAATTTCTTTAAAATGTTTGATTCCACAGAAAACTCAACTACGCTGAACTTGGACTATAAAATTTACATCCGAGAGATTTAGATTTAGTGGGCCCACGTATGACTGAATGTGAAAAATACACTTTGTCTTGCGAAATATAAATCTAATTGCACTGCACAACATAATCGATATTTTTCCAAAATAATAATTTTCCGGAAATGGTTTCTTTTAGAGGGGAACAAAAAAATATGCAGGTCAAAGTTTTCACCTCTTGCACATTTTCATCATAAATCGGCGTATTGCAAAGTTCAAACTATTTATTTATTTAAGTCTCCGATTACAAGAGCCTTACAGACTAGAACCATGTATTTACTTATATTTATTTCAAGTCTTGGGATAAAAAATATTCTTACAGACCACACAGCTAAAATTAATCTTAACGTGGTTCACAGACTAGTGATGTGGCGTGGAGAAAAACAGTCGCAAATATTTAACTAAAGTAATAACTAACTAAAGTTTTTTGTTTGCAAATTTAATGCATTGAAAACTAAGTTTAGTTCAGAACAGGTTCTTGATATGGAAGTGTTGGCGCCGTAACTATCTCTAAAGAAAGCAATTTTAAAGAATTCCGAATAGGGTAGAGTTCTATAGGGAATATTAAAAGCAATAATTTCTAATGGGTAGCCAAGCGAGTCATTTATGATGTTAGTTATAAATGAGTACTCTAAGTTCTCTCCTCAAGTGTAGGACGGCTAATTAGTTGGCAACTATACCAAACCTAACGATAATAATATGAAAATATTAGGTGTAACATTTGATTCCAAATATAACTTTAAGTATCATTGTTCTAATATAAGGAACGTACTAGCTACCAGGCTGAATATTATAAAATATCTATCCTCAAAGAAAAAGTTATGTACATACCAACACCTTAATCGATATCACCAAACTAACCATTCTGAGCAAAATTGAATATGGATTACAAATCTATGGATCCACCATATAAAAAATCACCTCAAGATGATCAAAGGCCCTTACCATTCTGCTGTGAGAAGAAGCCTAAGAGCATTTAGAACTACACCAATAAAGAACTTGCTAACCGAAGGGGGCTTTCAGACAATCGAATCCAGAATAAAATATCTCAGAAGCCGTATAATTTACAAACTCTACTCCTACTCACCAAACGTACTAAGTCGTGAAATCCAACTACTTAACAAACGAAAAACGGCCATAAAAAGAAAATCCGCCTTGTGTGAGATAAAGGAATTTGCAGAATTTCTCAAATTAAGTTTTTCCCCACCAAAACTTACGCCAGCAAAAATTCCACCATGGGAACTTGACAGCAAGATATTTATCAATGAGTTAACACTCCACCACAAAGTCAAGACATGTCAATCTAATTTTCAAAAGCTATACACTAGCATCGTTACTCCACTAAAGCAGGAAGGATGGAGCTTTCTGTTTACCGACGGGTCAAAACAAAAAGACGGTCTATCATTTGTTGTTACAGACGAGAATGGTCTAACACAGTCCCACGGATTACTACCACAATATGCAAACATATTTCTGCGTCAAATTACAGGGATTAATCTCGGCACTACAAATGGCCAAAGAAACCAACAAATGCTACGTGATATGTACAGACAGTAAATCGGTATTCCTAGCTTCCCAAAAATTTCACATAAGAGACAGCCCATTACAATCGGTGCAACAACTACTTATGAGCGCATCACCAAAAATAAAACTGATGTGGATCCCATCTCACTCAGGCATCTTGGGCAATGAACAAGCAGACCTAGCTGCAAAATCCTCGTTAAAAGACTATCTTCACGTCTTCATGCCATTTGATGTGAAGTCACTAAAAATCTATTACTCTAACGCTCTACGTAAACATCTTAATGAGGAATGGTCTACTTACACACATCCATACAAAGATATAAACCCTCTCGGTACACAGATCAACCTTCGAACCAACAGATGCTTCATACGCCTCAGATTGGAGCACACACTTATAACGCATGAATATATTTTGCAATCGAAATCTCAACCCAAGTTCCACTTCTGCAACAATAACAACCTAACAATTCAGCATATTTTATCAGATTGCCCAAATCTTCACGCTCAACGCTCTCAAGCATTTCAAACACAGAATCCTACGACACCCCTCAGAATCTAATATAAGACTAATTGTTAACTTTCTAAAAGATATTGAAATGTTTCACTTAATTTAAACCTTTAGAAATAAGTATTATAACCATATGACTAAGCCGATAGCCTTGGTAGCTTGTGCTAAAAAGTTATTTTGTAATTTTAATTATAGATAACAAATAAATAATAATAATAATACATAGTTGGCAACGCGAATAATAAGAAGATAGTGATAGAGAAAAATTTCGTGAGCGGAGAGCAAATTTAAATTTAAATGTGTAGCGGCGAAACGAAAAAAAAAAAATCCGACGTAGAATCTCTCTTGCCAACAAGTGCTACTTTGGATTAACTAGGCAATTGAGTAGTAAAGTCCTCTCTCGACGAACAAAACTAACACTCCACAACACTCTCATCATGCCCGTTCTAACGTATGGCACAGAAGCGTGGACGATGACAACATCCGATGAAGCGACGCTTGGAGTGTTTGAGAGAAAGATTCAGCGCAAGATTTTTGGACCTTTGCACGTTGGCAACGTCGAATATCGCAGGCGATGGAACGATGAGCTGTATGAGCTTGACGACGACATATACATAGCGCAGCGAATAAAGATCCAGCGGCTACGTTGGTGGGTCATGTCGTCCGAATGGATACAAACGCTCCGGCTCCAAATATATTCGATGCGGTACCAGCTGGTGGTAGCAGAGGAAGAGGAAGGCCTCCGCTCCGTTGGAAAGATCAGGTGGAGAAGGTCTTGGCATCATTGAGTGTTTGCAACTGGTACCGGTTAGCAGGAGAAAGGAACGTCTACTGCACTTTCTTAATCTCGGCCAAAATCGCGCAAGCGGTCATCGCGTCAATCAAGCAGAAGATTTACAGCGTCAACAGTGGATCTGCCTTTTTTGATATTCCCCTAACGGAATCGATCTCGGTCTCGAGGCGGTTATAAGTGATTCGCTCCAGTTCGTTATGTGTAGGGTCGAGTAGGGCAAATTAATCTGAGGCTAGACGGTTTCGATAGAAGCTGGCCGGGTTTGGGCAGTAGAACTAGCCTTTGTCGCTTCCACGTATGTATATGCATGTGTGTATGTTCGTTTTCGTTTTGTTCTTATCGGTAGTGATTTTAATAACTCGTCGCTCATACCTTTACCTGCCAATTAAAAGCAGTTCTTCTCTCTAGCCACTCAGTATTAACGCAGCCAATCGTGAAGAGGTCGCACACTCCACCTTCAGCCTCTCAATTTGTAATCAAATTGCGACAGGCACTGTAAATATGAAATTTAATTTTTTTCATTTAATCAAATCAAACGTCCCCACCCCTTTTGCTTCCTATTAGTATGCCGCTTGTGAATGCTTTTTCCGCTTTTTCCGCTATTGCTGGTAATTTATTCGCTACAAAAATATAATAAATAGAAAGTTAATTGTAAACAAAAATATTTGAAATGATTTGAAAAATGTCATTTGGCTTTGTGTGCATTGTCACTTTTCCCTCGCTACAGCGCGTGTGTGCTTTTCATTTCCATAAAGTAAATATATGTAATTTAACAATTTTTTTCTAGTTACTCTATTACCACTCGACTGTCAAGTAGCGCTATTGAGCCATAGAAAAGCCTCTGCCAGTCATGCGCCTATTCAACCAAACATCCATTTGACTATCCATTTTTATACAAATACTTACTCGTATATACATATGTGAGAATGTAACCATTTGCGATCTAACAATATGTGTATGCATGTGTGTGCGTGTGTGTTTGTGTATACGCGTATATCCATCCAATGCTTATAACCATCCATTTAGCGAGTTACGAGTTATGTATCCAGTCATGCCCCTCATTTTGCAAAGTTTGTTCGACACCAACCTCTTCGAACGACCACCGCCCCTCCCTGCATCCATCACAACTAAATGACAGTCATTTTTTCCGTGTATCTATTCGCGTTCTGTTTACTTGTGTATTGTTCTGTCAATATACAATGCAAATACAAGTGCATGCACACATACATACGCATACGTGCATACCCATACTCATACACATGCCCATAGATATGCGAGTGTGTACATACGTGCATGCATTGAAATACATTTTGCAAAAGGCTCTCATCCGCCACTTCACATTCATCCTCAACAAAACAAAATTTTTATTTCAATGATTTTTTTTTTGTATTTTTTTTTTTGTATTTTTTTATGATATTGTACATATTTTTTTAAAAATCTCGTATTGTCGCCGCTTTGTTTGCAACTGTCAAAAGCGTTTACTCGCTGCTGGCAGGCAGACAAACAGATAGACAGCCTGACTGAATGTCTACCTTCTTGCCGCCCGCCGCCCGCCTGTCGCATTGTTTACGCTTGCTAGCCGTCTATCTGCCTGCTTGCTTGGCTGTTGTTGCAATTGCCTTCGGTATAAGCGCTCCCCATTGACTTTGTTTAGCCGGAAGCTCGCAAAAAGGTGGGCGTAAAGCGCGCAGATCCTGTTAGCGTGATGTTGACAAAGATGTTGAAGCGGCGGCGTGCAAATGCAAAAGTTTTCCATGGTACATTTATTTTTTGGGGGGCGTGAAAGAATTTTACTGGTATTTGACAGTTGTTGATGTCCCGTAATGAGTCGCTCATACCACATACATATGTATGAGTGTCTGTACGTATGTCCAGCTAAGTATGCATAAGCCATCTAAAAGCAAGGCATTATTCATGATTTTTCATAAAATCAACCTTTTTCACAATTTTTCACCGATAATACGTCAGACGTCTGAACCTCCGTAAAGGAGTGGGTTTGTGCGTGACTTCAATTCGGTTCGGTTCCAAGCTTTTTGAGCACGGCGAACATGAGCCATCAAACGAGAAAAAAGTATATGTATATCGATCGCCCTTAGGCAAGCCATGACAAGCCTTCGAGCGAATGAAGTCGACTTGAAAAAGCCAGGTGTCTAAGGTTGCATCTGTGTTGGCGCTGCGATAACAACGTAGATTTTGGTATTATTTGATCGAAAAAAAAATAAAAAATAGTGACGCCGAAGCAGAAATGATAGCAACTACAAAACCGTGAGATAAGAAAAAGTCGCGAGGTTTGACAGGGAGCGAAAAAGATGGCAATCGGTCACTGCAAAGTCCGGAGAATACGGCGGATGCTGAAGGACCTTCCATTCAAGCTCTTGGAGCGCGACTTTGACGACTTTTGCAACACGGGGCCAGGCGTTGTCGTGAAGGAGTATGGTTTGACCACAACGATGAGGTCTTTTTAGTCGAATAGCCTCATTCACCCTGTGCAGCTGCGCAATGTAGAGCTCTTTGCTGACCATGACATTCTTTTCGAGCATTTCCCAGTGCATCATGCCCTCCCAGTCCCACCAAACTTATATCATGATCTCCTGTCGATAAAGCGCCCGCTTGACTCTCGGCTTTGGCGTATCTCCTGGAGCCACCCACTCCTTTCTCTGCTTCATATTGATGTATAGACATTTCATCTCCCGACTTTCTTTGCTTTGTTCGGTGAGCTCGTAAGGCAGCCAGGCTCCAAATTTTTCGATAAATCTTATTGGATGAATGTGATTGATAATCATTTTATGATTGAAGTTCTTTTATAATTTTTTCCGCCAATTCACGACTGGTTTGGCGATCGTTTTCCTTCAAAAAGGATTTGAGGCGATCTTCATCGAATTCAGGAGGCCTTTCGTTTTCATAATCTAAAAATTTTGTTTGAAATTTTGATTCGAATTTGTAGGTTGCTCAAAAATTTTGTAGAAAATCTGAGGTTTTGTGGATAATCGATCATCGAGTTTTCATCGCTCTTATCGCAAGTTTTTCTTCACAGCTCTGCTCTTACAAACAAATACATATCCAAAATGCAGATTTACAATTTTCTCTGCTATGACTGCAGTTAAAAAAGTGCGTATTTGAGATGCTTCTTCCTGGAACAACTTTTGTAGGATTCAACTCGTCTCAGAATACCAAATAATGCTGTCGATTTCTGTCCTTTTTCCAACTCCAATGTGTATGCAATATTGAATATTGACGCATAGCATCGAATGTTTCTGCCACAACCGCTTTTCGATGGCCTTCAGGAAAATCATCCTGTAAGGGTCGACAGCCACAGCGTTTCACAGTGGCTATTTGTGGTGTTTTAACACCGAAAGTGGAAATAAGTTGATCAACGCACTCCTGTCTGATGGAAATTTTCACCAGTGAATTCCATCTTTTGGACGAGATGAACTTTTGAACCCACTGAAAAAAGACAACTTTATGCTAAAAAATAAAATTGGTTGATAAAAATATCGAATTACAGCCTCATCACACGTAGAAATCATACCATTATTGAAATATTGTGATGCCAGTGCCACCTGGTGTGAAATATTTTTGGATTTAAAAAATTGTCTGTTCAGGAAAATAGTCTGACCAATGGAAAATAGACTTCACAGCAAGTTCGTTTCATTTTTTCCGTAAATTAGCGTGTGAGAAAGCTTTTAAAAATGGTCTTAGCATACATACTATTCATAGGGTGACCAGACAAGAACGATAGGAAAATAAATTTAAACAAAGAAACAAATATCCATTTCTTCCCATTTCGATGTTGCCAAACTACAGAAAATTTGTTTAAATCGCTTTAGACCGCGGGCTGTGCACAGGCGGTAATAGGGTCTTCTTCATCATTTCGAAAGAAATAATTTCCTTTGACATGCACCGCACCAAACAGGCACTCTTTGGGCATAAGCAGATGCTCTCTCGAATACTTGTGGATTTGGCTCGCTCCAATAATGGCAATTTTTTGGTTTTTTTCTTTTTGCTGTCATAGCCGCTGAGCCAAAAATGGAACTCGTACGAAAAGATGACTTTTTTTTTGCCAAAATCTGGATTACCGGCCCATATTTATAGCACCCAATTAGCGAACTAGGAAGGCCACAGGTTCAAATCTCTGTGCATGAAACATCAAAATGATAGTAAAAGATTTTTTAGGCAATGGCAAGAGCTCCGAGTGAATTTCTGCCATAAAAAGGTTCCTCATAAAAAATCATTTGTTGGGAGTCGGCTTAAAACTATAGATCCCTCAATTTATGCAACAACATCAAAACACAGCCCACAAATAGGAGGAGGAGCTCGGCCAAACCACCACTAAAGGCGATGAGGCTATAGCCATCTCGCTTATTTCTTGAGTCGGACTTCCTCGAGTAAAAGGAATGTCAAACACAAGGATTATTCTCATTTGGCTCAAACTTGGTTCTTCCAAGCGATGCTACTGACTAAACATAACCCCTGTACGAGCCAGTATTATCATCTCTCTGACTTTGCACGCCTCTGTGACTTTTCAAGCGACCCTCGTAATTCGACATTAACTTTAACTGCTATTGAAGCATAAGAATTGGAAAAACTATCATTGCTAAGTATGCTGTAGCACTCTTTACATAATCTATAGAGAGTGATCAATTTAGAGGTATCGGATTTTAAATTGAAATAAACGACGAACATTCAAATTGATTAGGCAATCTTTATTAGGAGCAAAGATAATCTCTTTGAAATGTTGGCCGCAACTGCGCCGTAATTGGGCAATCCGTAAACACCAATTTTGAATAACTCGCTGGAGGACTTCGGTCTGTATCTAGGGTAATGTTGGCTTCCAATACCTCAATCGAGACTGGTTTATCCACAAAGCATTTATACTTTACATGCCCCTACAAATAAAAGTCCAAAGGTTTGGTATCGCACGATCTTGGTGGCCAATCCACTGGTCCGAGATGAGAGATGAATTGCGCACCGAAACGACGACGCAGTAAATCCATTGTTTCACGGGCTGTGTAGCAAGTAGCGCCGTCCGCCGACTTGTTGGAACCAAATGTTGTGGAGATCACGAGCTTCAATTGCCGGCATCAAAAAGTCGTTTATCATGGCGCGATAGCGTTTGCCATTCGCTGTTACATTGGCGCCACGCTCGTCTTTGAAGAAATATAGTCCGATGATTCCTCCAGCCCAGAGGCCGCATCAAACGGTTTGTTTTCAATGGATGTAATGGCTGGTCTTGAATGGCTTCGGGTTGTTCTTCGGTCCAAATACGGAAATTTTGCTTATTGACTTATTGTTTAAGCCAAAAATGGGCCTCATCACCGAACGAAATTCGGTTCCCAAAATGCGTATCTATGGCGAGTGTTTCAAGAGCCCAACGACTGAAATTATGACGCTTTGGATGAACGGTCGGCTTCAAATCTTGGACTAGGCTGTATTTTATACGCTTTCAAATTATAACCTTTGCGTAAAACCGCTTAAGTAGTGCCATAAGAGAGGCCAAGTTGTTGAGATCGGCGCCGAATCGATTCTTGTGGCATTTACAGCCTTCATTTCTCAATTTTGGCGATAGTTTGCCGAATAGTGCATTCGATAGGATGGTTATGTACACCATAAGTTGGCCTGAGCGCGCGCTGAATACTTTTCACTGAGCGTCGATTTTCGTAATACAATTGTATGATTTATTATATTAACGTTGTTAAGGCTTAAGTCTTCCCATAATGAAGTGTCAATGAATACCGAAAAAAATAATGTTTTATTTAGTTTGACAGCAGTCACGCGTGATCTGTCAAAAAACCCTATTGGAGAAAGTATCTCCAAACTACCAATGTATAGGTGCGTTGGATCTACAGGGTTGCCAATATTCGACGGACCCATCTGGCAACCCTGAATCTTTTCACAGAGACGCCAGATCGCTTAATGACATACCGCGTTGGAAGCGTCAGTCCAAGCCGATTTTTACCAAGGAACAGTACACGGCACGCGAGCGCTCCCAAATTGTTGAAATTTACATTCAACAAAAGAAGTCAATTGCGAAAACTCAACGTGCGTATAAAAAATTAAATAATGTGAAAAGTGCGCCTTCTAAGAACACCATTAAACGTTTGTACGAAAGGTTGTCGACTGGTGATGCTCTTTCTAATCCAAAGAGGCCAAATCAAAACCCACCAAGGCGTTGCCACGGACAACCCAAAATCGCCGTTGTCAGCAGTTGGGCATTGCTCGGACCACTTTACAACGAATTATCGGCATTGATTTGCATTTATTCCCGTATAAGATTCAATTGACGCAAAGATTGTTGCCTGCGGACAAGCCTCGTCGATTGGAATGGGCCCAAAGAGTCATCGAAATGGCTGAAGATGACGAGCAATTTTGGAACAAAATCATCATCTCCGATGAGGCTCATTTCTTATTGACAGCTCCAATAATTAATTATGCCACAATCCACAATAAGTTTCAACATTTCTATTTTCTATTCGCTTTCGGATTTACTTAATATACTCGAGGCTCGCCACTTGTATTGGCATTTGCACCTTCCAGCAGAGGGGACTAATTGAATTCGAATAGTAGTAAAATTCAAATTTTCACTAACATTTAAATTACATCCATGTAAAAGTAGCATTAAATCGCAAACGTTTCAAGCTTTAAGCTATCCAAATTTTACTCGGCTATCTTTACAAGGTTTTGACGTTTGCATGCCCATCACATACAAGCAATGCGTATAGAGAATGCCAACAAAGCAGCACAGCAACATGAAAACGCACACCAATTCCGAGCTAATGTTTGCAACTTCAATTTCCAGAACGCATTTTCCTGTTTGCATCTATACATCCTTTTTACTACCTCGACCCGTTCCACTTTGTGCTCATAATTTTTTGTATTTTGTTGGTTTTTTGTTTTAGTTCAATATCGAGCGTTGCTGTGCTATACAAAAACTAGCAAACATATGCAGATAGATAGATTGAAATTTATATACCTACATACATATATGTATGTGTATGTACGCACGTATGTATGTATGTATGGGTATGTGTGCACATCATTGATGACAGCTCTTCTGTGTGCAGGTACACATACTTGTTGTACGTACTATACCCCATTTGTTGCTGCCGATGTAGAGCTGCTTGTTCTGTTCGATGAATGAAGCACCTGGAAGCCATGGAGGAGTAGTGTGGACTACTTTTTCATTTGTGTAAGTGAATGTTGAAAGGTTATGCCTATGCACGTACATTTGTGCTCCAGCAGGCATTTCATCATTCATCAATTCAATTCTGTTGAACTTTTTTTGCCTCTGTTTTTTGTTTTTTGTTTGCGGGGTATGAGATGATATTTTCTATTTTATTTCAACTTTGGTTTCTTTACAAAAATATATGAGAGTCTACTACGGTGCTTTCATAAGACTTTCTGACTTGTTCCGAATATTGTTTATAGTACCGTACATAGTTTAGAAATATTTATGCTTTATTAATTTGTATTTCTGCCGTGTGCGTTTTAGGATAATAAAAAGTCTTTGAGAAATGCGCGTTTGTAGTATAAAACAAATGTATGATTTGAAGCTGCTGGGAGGTGAGACTGTGTTGCCAAACGAAATTTAACAGGCAGCTGTCTGCCTTTCAGTGTCTTTCGACTACCTCTGTTTGATTACACTTACAATAGTATTGACACACGGCGACGCCTATTCGTAGGTATTACCGAGACAGTTAATCTGATAAAAGTTATAGTGCGACAGACCGTTATTACGCGGATTAATGAACAGCTGATTTGTTTATTGAATAATTTTGTCAGTTAAAGATGATCGCAAGCAACAAATACGCTTATTAGCAAAATTGAAAAAGCTGTATATGCGATTTAAAAGCATACTTTAAGGCTTATAAGGATTTGAAAATAATTTTTTACTACATATTTTTCAAGTTAATGGCATATTGAAGCGCTTAAAATAAGTTGTTTAAAAGCATGTTTTGAGTCGTCCTGTTTGTAATGTATTACTTTTCATGATTTCATATGGCATTTTACTTGCATTCAAAATTTGTGTTTTTATATCATTTGTTTTTTTTTTTTTTTAATTTTTTTTTTTTTTTATGTATATTTTTTATTAGGTGCGCAACAAAGTTCACGCTAGTCGATTCTAACATAACTTAAACGTCATAAACCAAGCTTAGACATATGGCAAACAAACTGCTTCGACATTAGTGATTTTGTTTTGGTATCATATACTTTTGGTTTTGTGAAAATGTCTGATTTTGTGCCGAATAATCGTCATTTGCGGGAAGAGTTGATTTTCCTGGAAACGAAGGCTGAAGCGCATCGAGAGCTACAAAAAGCTTATGGAGATGCTGCTTTAAGTGGAACAACGTGCCAAAATTGGTTCCGTCGCTTCAAAGACGATGATTTTAATGTTGACGACCGTCCGCGTGAAGGAAGGCCAATAAATTTCAAAGACGCTGAATTGGAGGTATTGCTCAATGAGGATCCGTTTCAAACGCAAGAAGAGCTTGCTTCAGTATTAGGAGTTACCCGCCAGCCCATTTCCAAGCGATTGCATGCTTTGGAAATGATTCAGAAACAGAGGACTTGGGTTCCTTATGAGTTAAAACCAAGGGGACAACTGCTCCAGCGGCAAAAAAGGAAGGGCTTTTTTCATCGCATCGTGACGGTTGATGCAAAATGGATTCGTTACAGCATTCCAAAGAAAAGAAAGTCTTGGGGACTGCGCGGTCATGCTTCTAAGTCGTCGCTTCGGCCGAATATTTACGCTGCGAAGGTTATGCTATGTAGTTGGTGGGACCAAGTTGGTGTTATTTATTATGAACTGTTAAAACGAAGCGAAACCGATTGAGCCGAGCACAGCGCCAGAAGCAGCTGGGAAATCCTACCCCACCCGTCATATTCTCGAGATATTGCGCCGTCCGATTATTACCTGTTGCGATCGATGGCACATGGTCTAGCTGACCAGCAGTTCCATTCATATGAAGACATCAAAAAATGGCTAGATCCGTGGATAGCCTTAAACGATGCACAGTTTTACCGCGACGGTATACGAGATCTACCAAAGAGATGGGGAAAAGTAGTAGCCAGCGATGGGCAATACTTTCAATGATTCACTTGTAACCATTTCTTCAGAATAAAGTAGTTTTTTCATCAAACATACAGCGAGAGCTTATTTGCGCACCTAATATTTGTTTAATTTTTTATTTAAAAAAATCAAAAATATCAAAACAATTAATGTAATTTCAAATCATTTGCGTGTTCTCCCCGGATTCTTCTTCTTGATTTCCGGGATAGCTATTTATATATATAATTGGCGCGTACACCCCTTTTGGGTATTTGGTCGAGCTCCTCCTCCTATTTGTGGTGTGCGTCTTGATGTTGTTCCACAAATGGAGGGACCTACAGTTTCAAGCCGACTCCGAACGGCAGATATTTTTTATGAGGAGCTTTTTCATGGCAGAAATACACTCGGAGGTTTGCTATTGCCTGCCAAGGGGCGACCGCTATTAGAATAATGTTTTTTCTTAATTTGGTGTTTCACTGAGATTCAAACCTACGTTCTCTCTGTGAATTCCGAATGGTAATCACGCACCAACCCATTCGCCTACGGCGGGCGCCGGGATGGCTGCTTAACCTATTTTGGCCGACGTTAACAAAGCGCGCCAGTCGTTTCTTTCTCGTGCTAATAGGCGCCATTTGGAAACACCAAGTAAAGCCAAGTCCTTCTCCATCGGATCTTTCCGACACAGAGGAGTCCTTACCCTTATTTTCGGACTAGGACGGAGTTTCTGGTAGAATATTCGGGTATTTTTCCTGGTGTTGGCCAGCATCTAAAGCTCCTCGTACATACGTATTTCGGCCTCCCGTTTCTTCATTCTGATAATAAGTCTCTCTACCTTTTTCAGCTCTCGGTAGATATCCCACATGGCTCGCATTGCGCAAGATCGCAGCGTGGCCCTATGGGCAGCATCCTTTCTTTCCGCGGCAGCATGACATTCCTCGTCGTACCAACTGTTTTTCAGGCTCGCCGGAATCCGATTTCTTCTTTGGCGGCGGTACCTAGAGCACGAAAAATGCTGCTCCATTGATCCTGTATGCCGGTTTGTTGGGTAGTACTCTCCGAAAGCAGAAGTGAGAGCCGAGTGGCGAATCTTCTGGCTGTCTGTTGTGATTGCAGCTTTTCGATGTTGAATATTCTTTGCGTCGGTAGATGTATGTTTTTTACTGCACAGAGGCGTGTGCCTATTTTGGCTGCAACAAGGTAATGATCCGAGTCGATGTTGGCTCCTCGGATCGTACGTACATCTAATACACTAGAAGCGTGTCTTCCATCTATTGCAACATGACCGTTCTGTTTTGGTGCTTTTCGATCAGGGGACAGCCACTTGGCTTGGCGTATTTTTTATGGCGGAATCTGGTGCTGCATATTACCATGTCGCGAGCCCCGGCGAAGTCAATCAACCTCTGTCCGTTAACGAATGTTTCGTTGTGCAGGCTGAATTTTCCGACTGTGGGTCCAAAAATTACCTTCCTTTCCCACTCTGGAATTGAAGTCGTCAAGCATGACTTTTATGTTGTGACGGGGACAGCGCTCATAGGAACTTTCCAGTTGCTCGTAGAAGGAGTCTTTGGTCGCATCGTCCTTCTCTTCCGTCGGGGCATGGATATAAATGTGCCAGAGGTGGAGGAATCTCGCTTTGATGCGGGCTATTGCGAGACGCTCGTCCACCGAAGTGAACGTACATAAGTACTTGGCGACGTACTCTTCTTGCCTTGCCTCGTCCATCGCATCTCTTGAATGGCATGAATAAACGGCCAGCTGTGCTATAAGGAATGCACTTTGTAGAAAAATACAATTTTGAGCTAAAAAACCAAAACAAAAAAACTTTGATGAGCTGGACGGTTAGAAACGTTATCGACGCCTTCACTTTAACTGAGCGTATTAAAAGAATTTTGAAGGAGCTTTTTTGGTGTTCTGCCCTGCATTTTAGTTCAACGGAAAACGTCCAAAACGCTTATTAAGCCACACGCAATTAGAAATATTCGCAGCAGCGGACGATAGTAAGGCGAAAAGTGTGTCAACCTTTTGATGGACGTGAAATGCTTTTTTTCGCCAAGTAAAATCTGGCTCAATGGAGTAGAAATGATTAGATCAGCTAATAGCACTTTCACAAAAGAGTAATGCGTAAGAAAATGAGTGGTTCTGCCAATTGTATTGTATGGATTCCTGGTTTGGTGGGGAGCTCTTCGGAATGTCTATAATGACACAAAATAGCAGTTGTCCCAGTGCTGCGCTGGCCTGAATGCCGTTTTTCCCATCGACTTTTACGTTATTTCCACCGCTGCTCAAAGTGCAATCACGTTAAGGAAAGTAGGTCTTTGGAGGCCATCTCTGAAGAGAGATTTCAGCATTTTTGGGCAGTTAACTTCGAATCTTTCTGAGCTTCGGACAGATCTCTCCATCCGCAAACTGGAGTTTGAGGGTCGTATCAGGGCAATCTTTCCAAGTAGGCAGAATTGGAACGAAGAGAAAATCTGCACCAAAGCTGGTACCTCTGTCTTCACTGAAGGCTCCAAGATGGAATCGGGAGTCGGAGCAGAGGCTTTCCCTAATTCAGCCAATTTATCTATTTCCTTTTCCTAGTGTTTTTCAGGCAGAAGTCTTTGCGATTCTGTTGGCATGCAAAATGCTATGCTAAATACTTGGAAACGCGGGAGTTATGGGGATATCGACATTTTTTCCCATAGCCAAGCCGCGATCAAGGCTCTGACGATGCCATAGTGCAGATTCAAACTAGTCAACTCCTGTAAGGAGCATATCAAATCGGTGTGTGGTGACATTTCTCTGATCTCGGTTCCAGGACATAGGAACATATAGGGAAATGAAATGGCTTCTGAGCTTGCCAGGAAAGAGACTAAATTGGTCTTAGAGACCTTCCACTCGGTCATCGGCATCCACCTGAGTGTTGTTAAAGGGGAATTTGTACCACTTATTTCTTGGGAAAACACAGAAAAGGTGGAGCTCCTTTTCTTCATGTGCAATTTCGAAAACCCTGTGGCTCCGAAATAATAGATGAAGGTGCTGGGGCCTCCACGCCAATTAATTCGCCATTCAAACTCGTAGCTATGTTTACCGGTCATTGGACGATCAGCACAGACGCTGGTCACCATTTAACTCACAATGCAGAAAGTGTGGGGACCGTTCGGAGAAGGATACCGTTAGGCACTTTCTCTGTAGATGTATGGGTTTGACAGCTGGACGTTTAAGGCCCCTCGGTGGTCGTTTCTTCGACAGCGTCAGGCAGTGCGCTCACCTTATTCCCTTCCGTCTTCCTCATTACATCAAAAGCTCTGGCTGGCTGTAGCTATCTGCCTGTGCGAGGCCTCATAACAATCTCAAACGGCGGTTTAGTGCTACCTTGGCAGTTCAACCAATTCATCTACTATCTGAGCTGCTCATAAATACAAGGGTCGTTTGAAAAGTCAGTGCAAAAATTAAAACTAGTTAATTTTCTGGAGTAAATATGTTTTATTTTTCGACATAGTCTTCTTTTAGGCTTATAAACTTCGCTGTTCTAGTTTGTTGATCCCTTCCGAATAATAGTATTTGTCCAATTCTGAAAAAATAGTCTTTCGTTTCTGCAATCACCTCCTCGTTTGAATAAAATCTTCTTCCCGCCAAGCTGGGGAACAAATAGTAGTAGTCCGAGGGATCCAAGGGAGCCAAGTATGAAGAATACGGGAATATATTGGACGACACAACTGCTGGTGGGCTGTGAGCTGCTGGAAAAGGACTTTTGTGTGTGGTGCTGGAAAAGTACGTTTTGAAAATCGCTCGACTTCCTCGATTCAACCGAATACCAAACACAAAGAAATACACCGATCTGGTTGAAACTTGATGTGTGTTCTTCCAAGAATGCTACTAACTAAACATAACCTCCATATGTGACAGTAGTGTCATCGCTCTGGCTTTGCAGGGGCCTTTCGAGCTGCCATTGTTTTCGAGGCTTTGCGCCTAATATTATACTACGCGTTTTTGAACGAGGCCGCCCCCTATTATTGGTTCTAGCCGTATGTATGCGATAACTTATTTTACTTATGCGAATGCGTCGAATGCATCACATAAACCAGGTTCTAGTTCCGTTGTGTCTCTGTTGTCTTAAATGTATTTAAACTATTTCTCCTTTTGTCTTTTATTTTTGTGTTAATTACATTCCACATCGTATATTTCGGACAGACATTTTGTTTTTGTTTTTTCATCTACTCCTCTTCTATCCTCTATCCTATGTTGTCAATTAATCATTTGTCCATTAGTACGGCAACTCAGCTGCCAAAGATTTCCTCGTTTTGCTAGTCATATTATTTACTAGCATGTTTTCCATTTCATCATCGACATATTTGCCTTTGAATTTGAATCTGGCTGAAAAAAGTTTATATTTTTTCGATCTTTAAATTCGCATAATTTCAATTTCTTTCTTTGAGCCCATCATCGCGCTCTACCTTTCACCGCTGGCACAACACCAACAGCCCGCAGCACTTTAAAATTGTGCGTTTGCCATTAGAAAGAATCAAAGACAACAAAAAAGTGTATTTTCTGCTTCTTTAAAACTACGCACTTTTTACATCTCTTACATCTCTGCTTCTGCACCATCTTTAATTTCTTCTACTTCTACCCCAGCAGCATCGTCAGTTTTTTCTTCAACACCAACGTTTTCTTCAATTCAACGCACTGTCATTTCCATTGATCCTTTCAGGTTTCACTTGAGCGTTATTTTTTTGTAGTGTGCTTTTTTGCATTAATTGTTTGCTTTTTTTTGCCTCTTCCATTCTCATTTATTGTTACATGTGTGCTCATGTTATTTCCACACTCTTTCGCTTACTTATATTGGTTTCTTTTTTCTGTTTTTGCTTCTCAACTTACTTTGACCATCTCGCATATTCATCATTTTCATTATTGAATTTTTAGCCTACACACAGTCTATATGACGCTTGTTGACCAATCTTCGCCTGCCGTGCTTCTTTATCATGTGAGCACTTCACGTTTGCGTTCTTCATATCATAACAAGCTCCCCGCCGCTTGCTCTAAGCAACTCTTTCTCTTTTTCCTACAAACCCAATCTATTTTTTACATCAATATAATTTTTTTTCTACGCCTTGTTGTTTTTTTTTTTTTTTTGTTACTTCTTTCTTCGCCGTAGTGTTTTTCTAGGTTTTCTGAAATTATTTTCCATTTGCATGTGTTGCTGCGTCTCGTACATCACAACGCTCATATGCTTTGGCTTACTTCGTTTTCCACACCATCTATTCCCGGTTGTCTAGTTGGCATTTTATAAAATGTTGTAGTTGTAATTTTTTTATTATCGTTATTTTCGACAGCAAACGAATTTTTCGTGCAGTTTTTCGCTCTACGTGATTCTTTATTTTCGCTCGTCGTTCATTGAAAAAAAAAAAATTTAAAAATAAAAATAAATAAATCTGAAACCCCATTTTTCCATTCTCGTGTTTTGCTTGCTCTTGCCTCCCCCTCATGCCCCGCACTGTCATATGCTTGTAACATAGCATAGTCTAAGCTTTAGCTGGGGATTTATATTTTTTGCAATCTACTGGGGGCATTTTGCTGATGTCGTGATTTTTTTATTTCTCTCACTCTCTCTCTTCCCTCAAACCTCAAAGCACTTTAACCCTCTCTGCATGCGTATGCATGTGTTCATTGTGTTTGTTTGCTTGTATATTTGTGTGGATGTGTGCACAAGGATTTCAAAATTTTTTCGACTAGCATTTTGTTATGCATGTTGTTGTTGTTGCCGTTTGTTATAATATTTTTCCATAGCGTTATTTTTGCCTTACCATTTTTTCTATTTCCCATTTGCGTGTTTTTTTTTTTGTTTTTTAGCATTCGTTGCCATTCGCTCGCTGTCCGGTTTTGGGATGAAATTCCATTTCAAGTTTTTCCTTTTTTCCCATTTGTGTTTTTGTGTTTTTTTTTTTGCATACCTTATACTTGCCTGCGATTGTACGGTTGCTCTAACTTGATTTTTTTTTGTTTTTGCCTTCGCTGAAATTGTAATGGGATTTCCGCTCTTGCCTGGCTGTAACCAGCCAATGCGCCGTGTTCCTCAGCCCAGCTTATTGCTTGGATTTGCTCGACGTTACGCACATTTCCTTTGACGGGACATCATCAGCAATTTTCCAGTAATATGCTTTTCTTACCCGCCTAATGTGTATATTTAATTTATGAAATTTATATGATCCTTATCAGCGACATGTTACGGCAAATGCATAGACTGTTTTATTTATTTACTTTTTTTGATTTTTTCCTCATTTCTCGTTAGCGTTTGTTTGCGTTTTGTGTTCACGATTTTCACACATCGCTTTGCCTGCGCTCACATATAATACAACAAATATGCAAATCATTATTTTTCGTTCTTTTTTTGTTTTTTGGTTTTTTGTGGTTTCCCATTTGTCTAGTTTGTAGCTTTGTGTGGTTGTTAAGGTCTATTAAAAAAAACTTTAGCGGCCCACCAAAGTATATTAGCTTCAGTCAAAAGCATTTCAATTGTTTTAAGTATTCTTCAGCATCCATTTAGTTGAGCGGTTTTATACGAGTATGCTTGCGTATTTATTTTTGGGTTTTAAGCATTTCAAATATTCATGATTGTGGTGTTCGGCTTGAGTGACTTTTTTAATTATCATCAGGCGGAAATTCAATATGGGATAATAGTGGCTTAAAATGGAAGCTGTGGAAGTCTATTTTTGTTTTTTAATCAAATTTATGTCTGTTTTATCTAATTGCGCTTAAGCATTAATCTATTTTCAGGCCTACAGGTCTGCAGGTGTACTTGCCCTAACCACTATTAGAAATTCTTACCCCTACGATTTCTGCTCATAAACACCCCATTACAAGTTTATAAACACACCATTATTTTTGTATTTTTTATAATAATATAGCTCAACAAAAGCCAGACAACGCAAAGTTTGAGATTTTCTAAGAAATGTTGCAAAATGTTTCAAAATTTCATCACAACTTTCAACAAAATTTTTAGAACTTTTCTGGCTATGCGGTTGTATAGACCATTGGATTTTAGTAACAAAGTGTAAGTTTTTTCGCGAATCTTCTGCGTTGGAAAGATCAGGTGCGGAAGGACTTAACTGCACTTGGTTTGTCAAACTGGCGCCGATTAGCACGAAAAAGAAAGGGCAGGCGCGCTTTGTTAAATTAGGCCAAAATCGCTTAAGTAGCTATCCCGGAAATCAAGAAGAAGAAGAAGAAAGTGCGAGTTTTAAGTGGCTACAAAGTACTTTCAACTTTTGAAAAGGCAGAATTTTTAAAAATAATGTTTAATGTTTCCCTTTGACAAAAAAAAATTTTTTCCCCGAATTTTTGCCCAAAACAAATTGTGTTTTTAAGCAGATTTTATCCAAAAAATCATTTGTTTTAACTTACCAAAATCTTTGCACAAAAAAAAATAAAATTTTTTCCCAAACAATTTTAAGTGGCTACAAAGTACTTTCAACTTTTTAAGTGGAAGAATTTTTAAAAATACTGTTTAGAATTTTTTTGTTTTTTTAACTTTGAACAAAAACAAAATTTTTTTCTCACAAAAATTTCCCCGAATTTTTGCTTAAAAAAATTGTTTTTTTAAGCAGATTTTATCCAAAAAATCGTTCGATTTAATTTATCAAAACCTTAATAAGAATCGAAATCTTTGCACAAAAAAAATAAAATTTTTTTCAACCAAACAAATTAAAATTTTTTACAAACATTTTTTTACAATAAAATTTTTTTACAAACAAATTTTTTTTGAACATAATAAAATACTTTTGGAAACAAATATATTTTTTTTAACATAATAACATTTCTTAGAAATAAATATATATTTTTTTTTAATAATAAAATTTTTACTAACAAATTTTTTTAAAGCCGATTTTATGCAAAAAATCTATCTATCCAAAATCTTAAGAAGAATCGAAATACAAAAAAAAAAATTTTTCCCAAATGAATAGTGGCTACACAGCACTTTCAACTTTTTAAATGGCAGAATTTTTAAAAATAATGTTTAGAAATAATTTTTTTTTTAACTTTGAACAAAAATATTTTTCCCCGAATTTTTGCCGAACAAATTTTTTTTTAAGCAGATTTTATCCAAAAAATCGTTAGACGGATCGAAATCTTTGCACAAAAAAAATATAATTTTTTCCCAAGAAATTTGAAGTGGCTACAAAGTACTTTCAACTTTTTAAGTGGCAGAATTTTTAAACATAATGTTTAGAAATATTTTTTTCAACTTTGAACAAAAAAAAATTTTTTTCCCACAAAAATTTTTTCCCCACAAAAATTTTTTCCTCCGAATTTTTGGCGAAAAAATTGTTTTTTAAGCAGATTTTAATTTACCAAAATCTTAAGAAGACTCGAAATCTTTGCACAAAAAAAAATTAAAATTTTTTTACTACCAAAAAAAAATTAAAATTTTTTTACTACCAAAAAAAATAAATTTTTTTACAAACAATTTTTTTTTACAATAAAATTTTTTTATAAACAAATTTTCTTTGAACATAATAAAATATTTTTAGAAACAAATATATTTTTTTAAGATAATGCAATTTTTTTAGAAATAAATATATATTTTTTTTTAATAATAAAATTTTTTTACTAACAAATTTTTTTAAAGCAGATTTTATGCAAAATAGATAGATTATCCAAAATCTTAAGAAGAATCGAAAGAAAAAAAATACAATTTTTTCCCAAATAATTTTAAGTGGCTACAAAGTACTTTTAACTTTTTAAGTGGCAGAATTTTTAAAAATAATGTTTAGAAATATTTTTTTTTAACTTTGACAAAAAAAACAAAAATTTCCCACAAAAATTTTTTCCCCCGAATATTTGCCGAAAAAAATGTTTTTTTAAGCAGATTTTATCCAAAAAATCGTTCGATTTAATTTACTAAAATCTTAAGAAGAATCGAAATTTTTTCAGAAAAAAAATTTAATTTTTTACAACCAAAAAAATGAAATTTTTTTACAAACAATTTGTTTTTTAACATAATAAAACTGTTTTAGAAACAAATATTTTTTTGTAAGCAAATTTTATACCAAAAATCTATCTATCCAAAATCTTAAGAAGAATCGAAATCTTTGAGCAGAAACATAAAATTAATAAAAATACCATACCAAATTTTCAACGTCGGATAAATCTCAAAACTATTACAATTTTTTCAGTTTATTTCCTATCTTTAAGTCTACAAATAAACGAATTTTTGGAAGGATTTACGACAACTCCAAAATACTAAAGTGACAACATTAAAACAAAAAAAAAACAAGAAAAAATTTAGTTGCGTGTCTTTTTAAGGTTGAAAAGGAAAAGGCCGATACAGCTCAGAGATGAGCTGCCCATAAAATGTTATATTTGTTTAGAAGAAAGAAATTTTGTTTCACCGGAAATTTACCTGTAATTCTTAAATCACTGTCACTTTAGAAATGAATTCAAATATTTGTAAAAGGTCTTCTATGAATCTATGAATTGTAGGTATAGACAGAATTCTAAATTACAATTAAATTTAATAAAATAAAAAAATTGGTATAGAGTTTTTCAAAGTGAAATATCTTCGGTTTTTTAACATTTAAATTGTTCTCTTTTTAAAATTAAAAAAACAAAAAAAAAATGTATGAAATATAAAAAATTTTGGTACAGGGTTTTTCAAAGTGAAATATCTTCGGTTTTTTTTTTACATTTAAATTTTTTAGAATAAAATGTACTTAAATTTTTAGAAACAATTGTATTTTTTCAAATTTTTTCCCCAAACTCAATGAAATACTCGTATACTGCTCTAGCGAAGTACTAGTCTATGTAATCGTATGTTACGTCCGTTGGCAAAACGACCTAAGCCTCACTACGTACATTAGTAAGTTGATGCACAGTACATATTTTGCCTGGTTCGCTTTACGTATTTGAATATACATAACTCGAAAAGTTATGGGAATGCAGCTTTACAACTTTCAGAGATTACAGAGTATAGACTCAGTTATTACTGAAAAAACTAAGAAAAAAGTGAGAGGTGCCTGTTTCTCAAAACCGGCAAAAAAAACTTTCTTCCTCGAAAAGCTTTAACAAGAATTTGTAATTTGTTTTTTTTTTAATTTTTTCCAAAGTATGCAGTCAAACTTTCTTAACCCTTTCGGTACATCTTTTTATTGCGCCATCCAAAAAATCCAAATTTTTGTCGGAGTATTTATTTTAGGACCAATAACAATACAAATAATTTTTTTTTTTTTTTTGTTAAGTGATTTTTTTTAATGTTGCCATATGGCAACAAATGTTGTGTATTCGTTTCAATCGCAAATAAACTTCTTCTGCAATCCAATGCAAGTTAACACCTTACGAGAAATTTGTTGCCATATGGCAATAAGCTTAGTTTTAAAAACTAGCACAGCTTTTAAAGCTGCTAGCAAAAAAATATTTATATGCCAAATGACAGATTGAACATTTTTCTATATACTTTATTCAAAAATTGTTGAAAACATTTGCCCAAAATGCCTCAAAAATCTAAAAATGCATTTCAGAGTGAAGTGCTATATGCCAGAAGGCTTTCTTTAAAAATGTTGTATTACCGATATATAATGGGCGGTTATTATTTATTTTATTTATGTTTAACCATTAAACTTCAATTTTTGAAAATATGTAACAAAAAAATTGATATGTTTTACAAGAGAGTGTTGACGGCCTTTTAAAGTTTACTGTTGCCATATGGCAACAATATCGCGAAAGGGTTAACTCGAACTTCTGAAACTCGTATTTTCTCTAACCGAACTAAATCGAGTGGCAATAGCTTTTAGACAGCAAAATATACTCAGTTGCAGTCCCATAACTCGAACTTCTGTACCCCGAATTTCTCTATAACTCGAATAAGAGTTTTGGTCCATGCTTCTCTAAGTCGAATTATTTAGAGGATATCCCAAATTATGTGCTTGTTTAGCCTTAGTTAGACTAGTTTGCCTAATGCATCATCATCAGGGCTGCCGTCGCAGCAATGGTATGTCTGGAGACTAAAAAAACTGCCCCTTGTTTGGAACCGTCGTTCACCGTGGAAACGCTTTCGCATTTCTTCAGAGTGGCGTTCCTATCTTCTATGGTCTATGTTTGTGTAGTCTCTATATAGTCTATCTTCTGCAAGGTCTATGTTTGTGTATGCCTGCATCCAGGACCCGCTTTTTCATCCGGATAATTTTATCCGCGAAACCACATTGTCATTTTTATGTGACCGACTGCATTTTCCAACGTTCAACGTTCTTGTTTTCAACGCATGCATTGGAAAAAGGTGTGTTTAGCATCATCTTTGGCGCCATCCCCATATATGTATGTGGGTGATCGCATGTCCCTATTTTTGACAAATATTTCTGGATGGGTATTACCCCGAGGGCATTTGGGTTGTACACAAATTGACCTCACCGAGGAAACCTGACCATCCATCTGCCGTGTGTTTCATTTCTCGAGCGGTCTTGCCATACTCTACGAGGGAGGTTCAATAAGTACCCATTTTTTTCAATTAATAACGCAATTCATGCCGTTTGGCGGTGATAACTCCAGATGAATGTACTGGTGTGTTATCGTAGTGAAACGGCCTTCTTTTTCGCCAAATGCGGTCGTGCCTCCTTAAGTTTTTTTGTGAAAGCGGTCTAATAACTCACTGTAGTATGGTCCAGTGATCGTTCTTCCTTTTCCCAAAAAATCGATGTGGATTACGCCGTTCGCATCCCAAAAAATCGTCGTCATTAACTTTCCGGTCGATGGGACGGCCTTCGCTTTCTTTGGACCAGATTCGCCGGGAGAAATCCATTGTTTTGATGGTTGCTTAGTTTCTGGTGTGTATTTAATGATGAATCCAGGCTTCATCAACGGTGACAACTCGATGCAAAAATGCCTTCAGATCTCGTTTAAATTACTCCAAACTCTGCTTCGAATTTAACAGCCGCATTTGCTTGTTGTTGCTTGTGAGCAATCGCGGCACCTATCGGGACGACAATTTTTTCATCTCCAAATTATCATGTAAAATATTAATTGCCGTTCCGGTCAACACACCTACTGCACTTTCGTTCGTCGATCGGCGAGAATCATGTCGTGAACTTTTTGAATGATTTTCTAGGTAACCAGCTGGGCGTCCTGGTCGCTCCTCATAAAAACGGATGTTCACGCACGTTTAAATTCGTTGAACCAATATCTAGCTGTATAATAGATGGCGAAGCGCCCTCATAGACTTTGCTTTTACCTCCACACATTTTTCCCCATCCAAAACAAACTTCTCTTTTTCCGTCTTAGCGAAAATCACGAAACACGTCTTACTCAAATAGCTGCCAAATCCAAACTATCCCATCAACAAGTATGAAATTTGTTTTTCCGTCGTTTGATAGATGGCAGCACCCGATGCTAAGACCAACTTCCCTCAGGAACTCCCTCTGTCATCAAACACGGGTACTTATTGAACCGCCCTCGTAAAGTGAGTATTAAAAGGATCATTGGAGGCCGATAAGCAACTGGTGTAAAAGAAAAACACTTTTTATGAAGTCTCATAGGAATACTGTGGGTATCGAACTCTCAACCGGCAGAATGATGTTCATACACAGTGGCACTCAGCCACAGCGGACGATTTTATCAAATTGTGCAATGAAACTATTTTCTGTATCTGTCGAACTGAAATCCATAGAAACTCATCAAAATTATTTATCTCTCCTTAACCTTTCCCTTTATCTTTCCCTCAACCTTTGCTTTTCTTCCTGCCACAGAGCTCAGCTCTTGCGCTAAATTGCAACGGTTCACATTTTATCCATTTACATTCACTCCTCGTATATCCATTGTTTACACTTATTCCTCTTCGGTTAATTTATTTTAATCCTCTCTAAAATTTCTGGTTATCACTGCCACTTATTTGCAATAATTTAAATACGACGATAGCCCTTCGATTACCTTTTGTGCAGCTTATTAATGCAAGAGAAAATCCTGCGCCAACTCTCCGCCTTCCCCACTCTCCCCTGCTTGTATTTAAATACATATTTTTCCATTTACGGCTGCACACAAGCATTCAATAGAAACCAACAGAGGTCCAAGCTCTAAAATAGAAAATAAATCGTGCTTTTCGATGCCAGCAGCTTGGTCGCATTGATCTGTGCTTTTTGTTGTTTTTATTGTTTTTTGTTATGCATGCGCATCGTTTATACCTCGTTATTTGTATGCCATTTCCAAATCCAATTCATATGCTGACTGAATTGCTGCTGACTGCATAACTCGACTACACGACTGTCTAACAAACTGATTAACCAGCCCAACCGACTGGGCAAACTGTTGATGCTGGCAAGCAATCCATGACATTTGTCGTACATTTGATTTTGCTTAGCGCGCGCAGTGATGGAAGGAGTTTGAATAAAACGTAAAAAAAAAACACATTGGCAGTTATCCGCGCCAACGAATAGCCGTTAGGTTGTTTGGTTGAGGGATCAACTGAAGTGGCAAGCTAAACCATCCGATATACCGCCCAACCATAAAATTGAACTCGCGACCGGACTCGCTGCTCCCCATCCACACTTAGCATACTGAACTCAAGTGGAATGCCGCGGAATTGGACTGTTGAGTGCAGGACAACAACGATGACGACGACGACGACGACGACGACGGTGACGACCGAGACAGACGAATTGTCTGGCTCAACGGCTAGCAGCGAACTTATTTTGTTTGGTATGAATTTCTAACACTACGCGCCTGCCAAGCCCCCTCCAAGTACATGTAGTTACACAATGTACGTAAGTATGTACACATTCAAAGATTTTTTCTTTCGCAGACTCTCCTTTTTGTTTTGTATTCATATATGACAAACATTTTTGATTTTTTCCTATTGCTCTGTATTATTGCTGCAGCATTTCGTATACTACTAACCACCCGTCAAATTCATTTCCATTAAATATCGCCGCCAACCGACTAGAGCGCCATCGTTTTACCCTCTCCCAAATCGTGGCATCATCGTCACCACAAATGCCTATGACGGCCATCGCTTTCGCGACCTCGACAATGGCTTGCGCGCGTATCAGTCGCGTCAAAGCTAACAATAACAAAAGCCAAAACAGGAACAACATCCACAACTTTGGTCTGTTTGGTTGAGTGGTGCTGCAGTAGCCCTGTAGAAGGAGGTGGCCTGGCCTTTCGGCTTCATTTTGCCTTTTTGCTCATGCTAGAGACGCTTTTTCTGAATTATTGGGTGGCGATGGCGACAAACCGGCATCAACGTCGATGATGTCGCGTCAGCAAACAGCAGTCTCGGCGTCGTGTCTTGCGCGCATTCCATTACCCCTACTAACCCCATTTTGTTTGAAACTGAGGAAGAAAAAATAAAATAGCAAAATAGGCAAATAGAAAAGTAGAAAAGTAGAAAGGCAACGAAAATAACGTCGAGTTGTAGAAAAAACCGGCGAGCGTGGCATTCGAGCGCAAAAGAAATGTATCTGCTGGTTGTTGCATGCCTAACTATGCGCCACTTCAATCGTCCGTTCCTCCTTTTCCGTGGCTCTATGCCTTGTGAACCTTTAAAATTGCCTTGTGTAGGCGATTCAGCGTGCGCCGACAGTACCCGCATGACACCTCTTTAGTTTCATTTCAGTAGTGCGTTTACATTTTTCTTTTAAGTGATACGTTTTTTTTTCTCTATTTTGGATTTCGGTGCTTAATTACAGTCTTTATTCGTTTTCTTTTTCGCTTGTGTTGTCGGCTAAAAATATACGGACTTTTGACCAAAGCGGCAATGCTGTTGTTGTAGAAGTATTACTTAGCTCTGCCTAAATCGGTAAGCTCCTTCAATACTGATGTTGAGGTCATCGAACGCTAAGTCCAGGAAGCGTGCTGCTTCGATGAGGCCGTTCCAAAGGAAAAGGAGTGTTAGCTGAGGTTCCTTCATATACACGATATTTCCAAGTCTGAAACTCATATGCTCGCTGAAAAAGAGTCTACAGACAATGTGTCTCGCTACATTTTACCGCACGTAAGCGTGCCAGTATTGCGCAAATCTCATCAGCCAGCTTGAGTTCGTCGTCTGCAAATGGTGGTGGCTGGTGACTCCCACGACACGGCGAAACTTATCACGGTATCGATTCCTTATCGGTGAATGTAATCTAGAGGCTATCGCGTGTTGGATGCACATATAGCTGGACCTCGTCTTTGGACTAAAAACTATATTCTCTAATTCGAATATTCTTCTTTATGAGAAATACATAAGAGCCACACTTTGCAGTTTATGTTCAGGTGATAAGAGATCTCTAAGGCTGTCCTAACAAGTAGGAACCTTCATCCTGGCGATGAGCTTATAACCGTCTGGTATATTGTTCTCTATGAGATCCCAAAATGAAATGAGGCCACCAACGAGCTGGTAAGAGGAGGTTCATACGTTGCTTCTCCTGGTACCGGAGCGTAGCTGTCCTTGTTGTGTTTGAAGCTTCATGCAATGTATTCTACTAGTCTTCGTCGACGACTTTGTAAGCGTCTGGTGTATCCTCTTATATGGAATCCAAAACAGCGGAATTCTTTTTGTGTTAGGCGGGTTAAAATCGAACATGTTAGAGCATCATTAAACGTGCCGTCGCACAAATGGTGCTTCAACTAACACTATAACATTCCAGCCCACTCGACTGATTCCACCCTACGATTGCTAAAAGCATTTCCTCAAGGTGGAGCCAAGTTTATGCCTTTTAGACACACCAGATACCTGCGTCCATGTCCCTCTCCTAGCTGCCTATGAGGGTTATACGCTATCAATAGCCTCCACTACTTTGTGACCTATGGGGCATCGGAAAGTTGCAATAGCGCTGCTCGATATCGATTTGCCATCTGTTGGGGTTCGTCTTGAGGCTTACCTCAAGCGTTCGTGCTTGTTGCATGTTCGTAAGTACAGTTGCCCCCGCAGAAGATCTACTTCAGCAAGGTTTCTTTGGATAACGCATCTATTGTATGCTCTAGCTCAGTCACATTCCCTTTGCGCTCCCATTCTATATTTCGAACTTTTTACTGCGTTCCATTTCTCTTTCGAGTCCAGCCTTTTTGCTACCAGGTTATCTGGTGTGAGGAGAACGCCGATAACATTTGCGGAATGAATTAGTTGCAGCTTAATGAAATCGCGAGATGCTGCGTCAGATATTTGTTCACTGCGGGTTTGAAAGGATAAAGTTATCGACGAGCTGGTAAACGGAAGCTCCGTTGGTCTTAGCTGCTCCACGTCTAAAACATTAATAAACGACTGAATATAATTAAAACTGCTTTTGTCCTGAGTTGAGTTGGGCAGTCTCAAAGAAGCTAAACCTTTCAGAAACACCTTTTGTAAGAATACCGCAACTCGGTTGATGAAGGCTTGCTTAGGATTGTTTACAGACCATCTCATCGGCTAGAATTGATTGTATTGGCATTTACACCAGGTGAATATATCTACTGAGACAGAACGAATCGCATTAGTGAAGTTCGTTAGAAGGAGAAGGAAAATCAGACAAAGTCTCTAAAGTTGATTAAAGATTAATAGCTTTTACGAAAACTATAGCAGATTTTATGACTGTTATAAATGCGCTTATCAAGGATCCCTTAGTCTTCACTAGCGAGTTCCGAAAGAGCCTCCACATCGTAGTGTCTATCTGTAATTGTGATAACATATATCATAATTGGAAAGTTCTTGTGATGCCTAATACCTTATTTTATCTAGACCCAGCAACAGCTCCAGTCTATATTGAGACGAGGAGTTAAGGTTAACAAAATAATTGCTGCTTGTCGATGAGAAAGTTCCAATGGCAGCTAACATCTACCACAGGTATGTCCTCAGGAGTGTTGGTGAAGTGAGTACTCGTACTATGGTGACTAAGTTTACGTCTCTCATTCGTATTTCCCTCCCTGCCACAGCAGAGACACGAACTAATGCAAAGCCATAGTTTCCAAACGAACAGTGCCTGCTTAAGATATTATAGGGAGCTGTGAACATCGCTGTCGAGAGTTATGGCTTGGTTAGTCAAGCAACTGCGCGATCCTCCTTCAATCCACCCTTATTATATATATTAGTTTCATTTTCCACGCTTGCACTGGCAAGTTGGGCTTGAAAGATTAGCTGTATTTCAACACGAGAAAGTGCTAAGAGATTTCCCTGCCGCTAACTCATAAACATCATCCGTTATCCGGTGAAGGCGCCATTTCAGTATTCAAGAGAAAGACTGTGTGAGAGATTTATTTGAATATCTCCGACGGAGCTATGAGCTGTATGAGTTTTAAAGCTAGGTAGAGATGTATGAGTATAAAAGTGGCGTCTACTTTCTTTGTTGAGTCGTTAGCCGAGTTGTGGTGTGCGAATTGAAGCCGTTCTTTAAATGGAGTTACCGACAGTTTTATGTCGCCTCCGAACGGCAAATGATTTTTTATGAAAATTTTGGATTATCGCAGAACAGGTGGACGTCACAGCGCTACATGTCCTAGTATTCCTCGGAGGTTTGTTGAGCTGTTTTGGGATCCATTTATCCAAAACCAGTCCACAGTCAACTAAACGAACTGCCGTACTGCATTCTTTGCTTGGCGAAACCGTCCCGAGGATGCTCTACCTAGCTGGTACCATCAATAAACAAAGTTTTTTCGCCTTCTCGTAAGTTATTTCGAATGTCTCTTGGATTTTCTGCTCACCCTCCTTGTACGCTTTTGCGTCCACAAAGTATTAGTTGCTTGGTCGGTACATATTCTAGTATGCTTCGGACATCCTAGCATCCGTCGGAGGTTTGTTGAGCTGTTTTGGGACCCATTTCTCGATAACCAGTACACAGTCCGCTAAACGAACCGCAGTATTTGCTTGACGAAACCATCCCGAAGATACTCTACCTAGCCAGTCCAATCAATAATCTAAGTCATCGATAAGTCCTTAAGTTTCTTCGCCTTCTCGTTAGTCATTTCGTAAGTCTCTTGAATTTTCTGCTCATCCTCCCTGTACACTTTCGCGTCCACAAAGTATGGCTTTCTCGGTCGCTGCATTAAACGCTTTAATTCGTAATTGAGAATTAGTTTTTTTTTTTAGTTTTTGTTCTTTGCCTCATCCTTTCATGTTGATTCTTGTGGCTCTTATAATTTTTTTCACTCACATTTTCTGTATTTTCATCATTTTCTCCTACTTTTTTTGCCTTTCGCCGCGACATTGCAACGCGCCTCGCCTCAGCTCGTCTCTAACGCGGTGACAGCTTTACTTTGGCTGCCGCATCGACGCTTTGAGCGAAAGTAACGCGGTTATGTCTGCAGGTATGTGTGCGCGAGTGATTTAAAAAAATAGCAAAGCATACTTCACCGCTATCCGGTACCACTATGCGCGACTTCAGCCACGCAAACGATGCGAACATAAAGAAAAAAAAAACAACAAATAAATATTGTAAAACCAGGCGAAGAAGGGCGGGAGGGAGTTTGGAGAAATCAAATCGCGCTACCGTCAAAGTGCCATTTTTTTCTCTGCTACCACTAGCGTCGTTAGCGCTCCAAAAGTGCTACGTTCGCTTTCGCCTGCTCACTCTCCTTTGTGTTGCGCTCTGCATGCGGCCATGCCTCGCACCTACCACATACATACATACATACACACACTTATTGTTGTTATATTGACAGTAGTTGGAGGATGTTGCCTGCCGTTTGTCGCAGTGCTGCCACTTTCTATGTGGCTCCTGATTTTCGCCTTTCATTTGACTCAAATTTTTTCTCCCCCCATTTTGGTTTTTATGTAACTATTTTTTACTATTTCTCTACTCGCCGCTGCTTTGCCATCTACCTACATATGTAGTAGCACGCTTTCGCGTTGGTCCACTATACTGGAATGCTAGTCGACAGCTACTTTACTTGTTGGTCGCCTGATTTGTTGGTCAGCTCTCATTTCAAACCCACACCTCCAAGTCGACGTAGCCGCCACTATTCTCCATTTTAATTTCTTTCTTTGTACTTTGCTGCGCGCTTTTAAGCTTGCGGCTTTCTAACGTGTACGATTGTGTTGATGACTGTATACGTGTGTGTGTGTGTGTGTGTGTGTGTTTGTGCCATACTTCAGGCCATTCGCGCCTCTCAAACTCCGCCAAAGTTCCAGCCTCAGCCTCAAACATTTAATAACGAAACCGTGTTTGGCACGCCAAAAGGATCGCCGTTAGCCGCAGTATCCTGTCGAATTATGCGACAGTATGTTGCTCGCCGTTGATGTACAATATCCTGCGTAAGTAGTTTTGAGTTATTTTTTGCTGCTTGCTGCATTTTGCCCATTTGTTTTTCATTTTTAGTTTTCTCATATTGTTCGCACACTGCAAGTGACCTTTCTTGCCTTGCCTAACGAACTTCTTTGTTGCTTTCGTTTCCGTTTTCGTCGACTTTCCGGCTCTTGTAAAGTGCTACTTCAGTGGTATACAGCGCTAAATTGCAACTGACTGTTTGCAAACGTCACTGAAGTTGTTGGTAAAATTGCTGTAGGCACTTCTATCGTACGTCCATTTGGGTTTCTGCACTTCCTTGACGTTTTCATCGCCTTTGATTAGCCGGTCGTGCGGAAGATCTGTGTATACATATGCAGGATAATGTTTGTGCGTGACTTTGTATATTTACATATATGTGTGCGTGTGGTGTGTGTGTGTGTGTGTAAGCCAACGTATCGTGTTGACTGCAGTTTATTAGTTGCAAATCTCATCCGAGTCAATGGCGCTGCTTGCCACGACTTTTGCTCAACGCACTCACTCCGCAACCTCAGCTGCTGGCTCTTGGCTATTCTGTAACTTTGCTGCTGCAACATGCTATCCGTCCGTCTGTCCGTTCGTCATCCATTTCTGTGCACCACACTCAATTAGTCCAAATCAAATTGCCCTCAGTTCTTGGATGGATGTGTTTATGCGCGCGCGTGTGTGTGTGTGTGTGTGGTGCTGTGCATCATCATATGGATGCAATCACCGTGTATGTTGCTCCATAACGCAATAACGTGCGACGCGTATAGCTCATCTACACACACACACACACACACACACACACATGCATGCATGCATATTGCAGCAGCGTTACATTGCAGCACTCTTGGCATGCATATGGCCACGTTAACCTCATCAGTCACAGTCTGATTTGTTAAAATGTTGTTTGCCTCTGTTGATGTGTATTTTGCTATTCAAAATTAAAAAAGGAAAATAAAAAAGCGAGCATAGAAAAACGTCAACTGGTAAATCGGTTTAAGCTGTTTTTTCTGCTGTTCGCATGACCGATTCTCAAATGTTTGATCGTTTTTTTTTGTTTTTGTTTTTACGAAATGGCTCAATCCGCATTTAACTCCTTGTGAAGTCAGTCATACATGCAGTCCTTTGGATAGATGTAATATTGGCTGAGATGTGCGTTTGCCGCTTTTGCTTGCTTAACTAATTTGCAATCAATACGTAAATTAAATATTTAATTTAAATTTATTTGCTTGCTATAAGTTTATTTTACGCGGATGGCACCTGCATTCGGTAAGTTTTCATAATTTCTGTACGTCGGAAATTGACTTTTGTAGTGGCGGAAAGGGTAAGCATATTTTGGTTTTTTAGCAGTAGCTTACATTAAATCTAGATTCTGAAAATTATTAACTGTGCATGGGTGATTTTTTAAGAGCTATAGGAAAGTTTTTCAAAAAACCACACTTAAAATTGAGAAAAATGCGTGAAATTTTTATTTAAATCGATAGTACAGTCCATATAATTTAATGTTTGAAGATTATTTCATGCAAATGTTGACCGCGACTGGAGGAGCAAAGTTCAAGTTAAATTATATTTCGCAATCAATAGGAAAGTTTACTCATTCTAATAAACGAAAAAAATATTAAAAAATATTTTATATTTATTTATATTTCAAAACATTGAAAAATGTTTTTTATTAAATATTAGTAAAATATTGAAAAATATTTTTTATGAAATTTTCAGGAATACCCAAAAAAACAAATTAAAAATATAAGAAAAAATAAAAGTAATAACAAAAAAAAAATTAAAAAAAAAGAATATTACAGAAAAACAATAAGAAAAAATATTGAAAATTATTTTTGATGTTATTTTAGAGGCTCCCGAACTTTCCTTACTTAAATTTTTTTCGAATGGAAACCAGTTATTTATGCTAGCTTGTTAAGCAATTCACCATGAATTTTCTGTTCTCATAACGAATTAACAACCACCAATTTTTAATATTATAGATCTATTAATTAATTTAATAAATTTTTTTATTTACAGGTAAGTCCCAGTTTCATCAAAATACATTAGAAAAAACAAAATGATGGGGTACAGTGAAGTTCTTGAACGGTTTATCGTCAGTGTATCATCGAGGTAACTAATGTTAATTAATTAAAATTTTACTCAAATTGGTTGTTTTATGAAATTTGTTTTTCAATTTCGATGCATTTTGGCACTCCTCATTTTTCATGAGGCATCAGAATTGTTCCATATTGTGAAAGAAATTTTTGAGATATGTCAAAATAATAGTAGAAAATGCAGATTTTTTCACATACTTCAAGTTTTTGTTGTTATTGTTATTGTGTTTTTTGCCGCCATCACATTACTTAACTCACTTTCAAAACTCTGACGCAGCTCAGTCCTTTGTAATCTACCAGATAAATTTATGTTAGCAGCGGTATTCCCACTTACAAATGTAAACCAATTTAAAGCATATCTTTCAGCGCAGTCTAATAACATACTTGAAATGCTTTAGCATTTCTGTTAACATTTTCCAGCAAAAGCAATATAAAGAACTGTCGTCAGTTCGTGCAGAACCGAGCTTCGTATATTCGCTGCATGTTTATAGTGAGTAAGGGGGCGTCCATAAATTACGTGAGGTGTTTTTTTCAATTTTCTGTACCTCCCTCCCCCCCCTGATGAGATGTCGTGAGATTTTATTCAACCCCCTCCCCATCCCCCAATCTCACGTGAGATTTTTCAAAATGTGGGTTTCTTATGTAAACGCGTTGGATTGTTATTGTAAAAAGAAAAAAAATTGCTTCGTGCTTTTATTTACGACTAGTTAAGACTAGTAATCAATATTGCTGAGAGTTATAAGTGTAATAAAAATTTAACAATACTCGTAGAAGACTTAAATCGTAACTACTGCGATTAAAAAAAGAATATCTACTCTAATTCAGTCCATGGAGAATCATGCGCCGTTTCAAGAGAGACTATTGGGACCAACATGTCCATATTATTTTCAGTAAAATCATCTGCTCCTTCAACTTCGTTCTGATCTGAGCCGTTGACGCTTGCGCACAGTAACTCATTAGCTCGTCTTTCGATAATCCGTGAGGGTTGCACTTTACGGTACATACGCGCTTGCTTAGCTGGTGCAATGTGAGCTGCTCGCCTGTGCTCTGCAGCTCTTGTGATAGATGCGAAGTAAATACCGCATGTACTGCAGCATATTTTCTCTAAATCATCACGTATACTTGGGCAATAGAGATCATAAGGCGTGCTGATAAAGGCATTCAGCGGTTGAATCGGTAGGCGTATTAGAAATGGAGCAAATGACTTTCCGTCATGTTCTTTAAAGTGCGGAATTATCAAACGTCAATAAACCTAAGTGATGGGGTATGGAGGTAGCAGAAAACGGACGTGAAGAATCATATGTAGATCACTCCGGCGTGGGCTGCAGCAGTTCTGATCATCGCATTTCACAACCTAAAAAAAAATTAAAAACAGTTTCCCTTTGTAACTCTTAATAAAAATTTGTTGACATTCGCGCTCGTTAAAAAACTAAAAAAAAAAAACAAATAGGCACGCATAAAAATTTGATATGAATCAACTGCAATGTACCTGGAGTAAATATTGGCTCTCTCTAAACAAAGAAGGTTGGAACCTGTCCGTGTGTCGCTGCCACTCAGCTCGTACGCTCTTGTTCATCGAGTCGCACGTTCGGCTGATAGTGGCGCGAAAACAAACGACGGGCTACACTATACCGTAAATTCAGATTAAATTGAGCTATTTGGTATAAAACAAATATGGTGGCTTGACAGCAGGAATGTATAACGTCGAAGTATGAATGAAATTATTTTCTTTCGAACGAATTAGTGAATGATCTTAATCATACTACGATTACGCTTAAGATTAAATCTCAAGCATGTGCAATCTGGATAATGGACCAAAATAGTATAATTTATTTTTGTTTAGATCAGAAAAAAATGTGTGATATTTGCCGAGACCGCCCACTCTCTCCACCGTAAGATGAGATGAGATTTGACTCGACCCCATCCCCCCTTAAATATCTTACGTAATTTATGGACGCCCCCTAAGAGGATAATATGCATATATATGTATGTGTGTACATAAATTTAGTATTACATGGAATCTGATAACACATAATATTTAATGTTAACATAATATTTAAAATGCTCAATACGCTAAGATGTGACTGAATGGAGCACGGGTGTTAAGAGTGATTCAACTTCAGAAAGTAGGTTTTTAGTATATTACATAGACATGTATGTGGACTTGTGGTCACATAATTAAGTCATGTCATCATTTTGCAATATTTTCTATGCAAAATGTTTTTCGTAAATTTTTTTTATAAAAATGTTCTTATAAATCAAAGTTCTCAGCTTTGTGCGAATTTCACAAAAAGTTTAATAAATATTCAATTTTCAACTTCTTAATCAGAATGCACTTTTAGAGCCCTTTCAATTTTAGTAGGGAAATTTTGAAGTTGGTTAAAAGTAGTATCAATTTTTGAGAATTGGTTTTATTACAGAAAATATTAACTAATGCTAACACTAAAACATAATTAATTTTCTGTACAAAACTTTTACCACGTAATATTTAATTCAATAATAACCTATTATTATTATTATTTTTAAGTTATTTAAACTTGCATTTTTTTGAACTTAACAATGTTTTAAAATATTAAGTGAAGTGAAAAGTTCTGAGCGTTTTTTTTCGATTTATTTCGACGATGAAAATAAAGTTAGATCAAATTTTTGTAGACTGTTCAGTTCTTGTGGAATAGAACAAGTGCTCGGATGCCAGTTAAACTCGACAATTTCCATGATTTTATCGACATTTTCAACGAATGGCGTCCCATTCAACGAGCTTTGCCTTCGACATCCATATTACGAGAAAGATCTCATTCAAACCACAGATTCCCTCTTGCAATCAATTTTTTTTATCTCCATTTTGGAACGCTTTACCAAATACAAAACCTAAAATTCTTAATAAACTTATTTTGAAGCACAATGCCACTTTGCAGGCAATGGCAAACCTCCGAGTGGATTTCTGCCAAGAAAAAGCTTGTTAAATTTTTTGCTTCAATGAGCTGTAAGCCTGCGTAACCGAAATTTTCTAAAAATTCTGTGTAAAAATTGTGAAATGTTTGGAAGTTTTTGTTGTGTTTTTTGACTGGATTGAAATGATTTTTGTAGAAGAATGAACTTCTATAAACTTCATAAAAAAATTATTAAAATTAAATCTTCCATTTTTTAAATTTCCCTGTGCTATAGTTACTTAGGGCAGTGTATACTTCCCTGACTCGCCAGTCTGCCGAAACTCAATAGATTAATATAATCTACTTTACATTTCTTATAAAATATCTTAGAAAAAAGCGAATCTAATTTCTTTCCTCTTTCATATACTGGCTTTTGCCATAATACCTTTCGGAAAAGGCTCTCGATTTGATTACAAATGTGCGTTCGCAGCTACATATAAACCACATTTAACATTCTAGGCCAAAATGGCAATTATTGGTTGACATTTGTCCGAGAATGGGGTGAAATAAATACAAGCAAAAACGTCAATGCCAATATGGGAACCATAAATTTTGCCAACCAACGAATTACAATTTTTTTTTTCGCAAACGAATTGGCGCATATAAATAATGTTTCCGATATTTGCTTAAAATATGTGTATACTATAAATTTTTTAAATGTGTGTTTGTGTGTGTGTGTGTGTGTGTATGAGATAAGTATCGTACATTATATGCTTTGGTTGCTGTATGTAATAAATAATTTAAACTTTCGCGAAACTCCAAAAAAGCGAAACAAGTAAATTGGCAGCCTTTATGTGACAATCGGAAGAAAAATGTAAATCGAATATTATATATTTATGTACAACATGTGTGCACAAACACATGTACAAATGTGCAATGTATGTATGTGCGCAATTGGTCGGTTGTGTGTAAATTGCAAAGCCATTGCCGAAAATTGGCAACGGCGCGCGCAATAACAGCCGAAAAAAAAAGAAATGTATTAAAAGCATGTAAATTGGTATGATTTCTGATGGTACCGGACTTTTAGCACCCCGTGCACAAATTTTTTGTTACGATTTAGTAAATATTTGACAAATTTGGAAAAGTTTTATTTTGAATAAATTGATTTTTTTTTTTTGATATTTGAATAAATAAAAATTAAGTAAACCCCTAGCAGATCAGGATTTTAAATCGATGTCGTGATATGGAGACCTGGAGCAAAATAAAGGAAAATTCAGCGATGTGGTAGTAGTAGCATTAAAGTTATTTTCGGTACGATAATTCTATCACATAAAACTTATTTATTGTCCGAGTTTTGTTTAAACAGTTAAGGCTCTAGCAGGTCCTAGAAATAGCTTCTAAAAGATACAGTTATTGCTGATAACATAACATTTTCTGTTAGCCCCACCTGGTTGCTCCGCTCTGAAAGAGAGTTTAACCTTCCGTTGGGCACTCGGGTCTCCCCAGACTGGTTTTTTCGACTTCGGACGTGAATGTAACATATTTCTTTTATAGCTAATGACTTGAGCTTCCAGGTAGCTTCCGAAATTTTAATTTTCTATCGATTTATGGATGTAACCTTTTAAAACGTATTCTCGAACAGTATGAAAAAAGGTCAACCCCGGTTCCTAACTGAAGGTTTAAAACAGGTGTCCGACGGAGGGTTAAGGGTGCTCCAAGCATATTTTTGTTACGGCACTTTTATAAGTTTTCAAAGATTAGAAGATAAGAACATATCTATTTTTATTTTGATAAAGATATTTTGAAGACATTTTTATTTTATTTTGTTAAAGAAATTTTGAAGATATTTTTATTTTATTCTGATAAAGAAATTTTGAAGATATTTTTATTTTATTTTGTATTTTGTTTTTGTTATATTATTAGTAAAAGAAATTTGAGCACCGCTAAGCCGGATCCTTAAATTTGCTGGAAGTCTTAAAGAATTTCATACAATTTCCGAGTATGTAATTCCATCTTTTCGCGTAACTTTGCAAAAATATATGTAATTTTTGATCACCAGCAGCTTTTTGCATTATTTCGCGAAAACGTTTTTTTGAGTTAGAGAAAAATCTCACCATAAATGAAAGAAATTAATACTTTTACGCCTATGTAACTCCTGCGGGTAGCCTTCGTATATTCGTTAGTGGAAAGCAGAAGCAGAAAAGTAATATTAATTTGTTTTTTTTTTCAATCGTAGGCAATAAAGTTATGCATTCACCAGAACGCTTCGAAACTTTTTACTAATGGAATTTTAATTAGTATTCGCTATTATGGCAAATGCAAAATGATTTTCGATTGATTTTGACTTTTTTGTTCCTAACTGCATATGAAAGCCGCGATACTGGTACAGTGTGATGCGATATCTGGAAATGACATCTACATTTTCACTGACAGCCCGGCAGCGATAAAATCCCTCACAAAACAGTCGACAACCTCCAAGATAGCCATGAAATGCCGCCCATCTCTTAATGAGATGGCTGAGTCATTTCGCTCAAGGACAATATGGGTTCCTAGCCATCGCGACATTGAGGGTAACTACAGAGCCTATGAACTAGCGAGATTCGGTACCAAGTTGACCGATGAGTACATAGACAATGACATAGGCATACCCTTACAAACATGCAAGCTACTTATCCTTGAAGAAATCGTAAGAGCAGCGAACGAAAAATTGAGTAATGAAACTACCTGCAAAATCGCCCGACAACTGTGGCCGACTCTCAATGCTAAACGCACAGAATCTTTGCTAAGACAAAAGAGGCATAGTCTTAGCACACTAATTTCAGTCATAACAGGGCACTGCTTAATACATAGACACACCCATAGGTAGACAAGCACTGTAAGATAAAGAGAAAAACTGTAAGGATGAAGAGAACAACGATCGTATCAGCTGACTTCGACGGCTATGAAATGATACTCGTTTCGTTCATGGTCCAAAAATAACATAATGATGGCACTGAGCGATGGTGCCTTATCATGATGAAAAATTCACAAGTTTTCTTCCTGGCCTTTTTAGCTCAATAATATATCCCATTAATAGTCCTTATTAATTATCTGACCTTATGGTAAAAAATCGTGGTGTACAATACCGTGGTAAATCATAATCTTTAAAAACCGTGCGTATCGTTTTCTTTTTTAACTGAAAACGACGTGGTTTTTTTAGTTTTGGTTCATTTGGAGCTCTCCACTCATTCACCTGATGTCTGGATTGCGTGTCGTACTCATAAATCCAATAAGACAATGGTCTAATAGGTAGCCACGCCCAAAGGATGGGTATGCAAACACATGACTACTGTAGAAGTTGTCTTGATGAGGAAGAGGAAAAGACAATCTTGCACCATTGTGCCATTGTCCTGCTCTATCCAGACGGAGATTTGCTATTCTAGGCAGACAATTTTTTAACGACTTTGAAGATCTCAATTCTGCAGAAATAGGAGGTATTCTTAAATGTTTGAAAAGCACACATTGGTTTTAGGAGAAATAAGGAAAGCTCCCCACGCGGCATCACAATGGGCTATGAGCCTGAATGTGTCCCACAGGACAACCGCTTCAACCTAACCTAACCTAACTGCATAAAGTCGACATAGTGCGACGTTGCCTATTTTCTCTATACCGGCAATGCATGACACTTTTTTCATATGAAGAAATCACGCAACACCTCAAGGAGGAAGAATATCATATTTTTTTTTATTTTTGTGTTTTATTTTTTTTTGTGTTGTATTTAAATTTTGTGGTTGTAATTACCACCGCCAATGCAGAAAAATCATAGAACTGAAAAGTTGGTAAAACGAGCTTCAAAGTTGTAGTCTGACCGTTCGGTATTTTTCAACAAAGTCAATAAAAAAATAAAAGAAAAAATCCAAAATCAACGCGAATTTGTGGTACTTCTTACAAAAATTTAGGGAGTTATAAAACTGCAAACTTAAATTTTATTATTAAAAAGTTTGAAATTTCGATGAAAATGTGTCGGATTTTTATAAATTTTATACAAAGTTCGAAACTTTGCGATGCCCTGTAGAATGCAAAATATTTTTATAAAAAAAAATCATGAAAGTAAAAAAAAAGTTGCCAAAATTTCTAATTAGCTGTCCACGGCTGGATAATTGCTTTTTCCATGGATTTCCATGCATGCAGTTAAATGCAATTATTTGCGCCACTGCATTATGCCAAATTTAATGGCACTTTGTGTATTTTAAAAGGCATGATTGCGTGCGATTTCTTTTTATTTTTTTTTTTTATTTTTTAAGTTTTTTTTTTATATATATTTTTATATATATTTTTTTATATTTTTTATATTTTTTTTATATATTTTTTTTTTATATATATTTTTTGTTTTAATTTTTTGTTTATATTTGTTGGGTCCTTTCCGCGTAAAATATTCTAGGAATGGTTTTTTTATTCACCTATTTAACATAATTTTAAAAAGAACTAAACATTTTCAATTAATTTCTCGCTCGTTTTCAGGCAGTTGTTGTAGCGATGTGCCTTTTGACAAGAAAAAAATTAATTTGACTTGACCAAGTTTCGCTATTAAGTAGCTCAATAAATCCCGATCTTTCGTAACATTTTTAACAATTTTGTACAACTTTTATTAGTATGCGGACTTAACCTACATCCACCAAGGATTGGTGGTTATTAATTTTTTACGTGACAAGCCAAATTGAATTTAGTTGCATTACCAAAAGTCTACTGATTTTAGCTGCATTCAGTAGCTTTTCCTGATTGGAGACAAATGGAGCTGCTGAAGGTTATTTATTTTATTTAGTAGCTCAGACTATCGGCCTAAAATATTACTAATCGATTTTTTACTTGAATATAAAAAAATTATAAGAATAAAATTAAATTGTGTCAGAAATCAATTGTTGTGTGTGCCCCAGAATGTCATGCAGAATCAGAAAATCAGTTCATAGACCAAATTTATTTTTTGAAATCTACACAGCAGCATGCACTGGGTGCAAAAACGCGAACGAAATTACGCAATTATTATATTTTATTTATAATTGAAGTGTGTACACCACCCAGCCAGCCAATCAACCAACCGGCGGCAACAGCAATGCCGCATCAGGCTATGCAAGCATTTTACACACTCGCACACACACACATACACATATGCAAGTAATATAGCAAATCAACAATGAAAAATAAATATTTTTGTTGTCGTTATTCGGTGCTGCTCATGTTGTTGTTTTTGTTGTTGCTGTTGTTATAACGCGAAATGCAAGCGAATGAACATTTTATTTTAAATACGCGCCACCACAAAATGTCCTCTTTACTCTCGATAACCGACGCGAGCCACCGAAATTCTCTATCCATGTGAAGGTGGTAACTCGTAGTTAGGCGCCGTGAGTGGGCAGAGGAGAGCTTGAGAGTTATTGCTACCCGTCCATACCCCAGCCAGTTTTGGTATTACCATTCTACGAATATAGCGCCAATCAGAAATGAAACTGAAAATGAATCGATTGCAAACAGCGTTAACGAAAGCCCAAAAATACATCAGAAAAAAATTAAAAAAAAAAAAATTTCAAGCGAATAAAAAAATAAGCGAAAAAAATGCAAACATGAAATACGCGCGACAGTGTACAACTATGCGCATATGTATGTATGCGGACTCACACTCATATGCATGCATGATTTCAGTGACACACGCACACTCATCCATACTCGCACTCTCATGCATGTATGCATGTATGTATGTGGGCATTAATGCTTATATTGATGTGGCAGCCGCAGCGCAACGGAAACGGCTTTGAGCCGAAAATGTTGCCACCATCGCGAAATTCAAAGTGACCACCCAACCCATTTGCTGCAATTTACCAGGCCAAGCCTGTCAGTACTTAGCCCACATATGTATGGATGTGTACATACTCGTACATTTATGCCCATACTACCAGCTTAACAAACAGCCTACTGGATTCCCTAACTTCTGTTGTATAACAGCCCGGCTGTCGCATTTAAAATTGCAAAACCGAAATTTCGCGAGAGGTTTACACAAACATACACGTATACATCGCTCGTAGAGTGTATGTGTGTGTGTGTAGGCAGGCATGCATCCATCCATACGTATGCCTGGTTGTGAAGATATGCATGCGCCTGAGTGTATGCATGTATTTTTAGCAATTTGGCTATATTTCTCTTGCCCCTTTACATTTTTCTCAGCATACACATGTTATTCATATACTTATGTGTTTGTTTGTTTATTTATTTGTTTGTTTGTCAGTGTGTGTGTGTGTGTGTGAAAGAGAACATCGGGCGCGCAAATGAATTTTTATTATGTTTGGCGGCGTAAATTCACCAAAAATATATACATACTTTTATGCCCATATTCTAGGTACAATTCAAGTGTTCATACTCCCAGCGCATACTAGTATATTTTAGCATATCTGTGTGTGTGTGTGTGTGTGTGTGTATTCGCATAACCAATATATGTAAATTGGTACTTTATGCATTTTCAGCTTGTGGCGTGCTAGGCGTGGTGTGACTGCGTTCACACACTGCACTCTTGCTGCGCATTGCAAATATTTGCTCCATTGCATATACCAAATTTTATGGCACTTTGTGGATATTTTAAAATGCATGAGTGCATGATTTTTTTTTTTTTTTGAACTTTGCGAGGAAAATATTCTAGGAATAGTATTTTTTATTAACTATTTTGCCCTCAAGTCTGGCGGACTTTTCCGAGGAAATCAATACATGACACAATCGCCTGAAAATTGTGAGTTTCCGAAGTGTCCAAACCAATTTTTCTGTATGATGTCTATACGAATTTTTCGCAGGAACGCCCATATCGGTACTGGTAAAACAATACTTTTTCTATATATTTTTTATTATTTTTTTTCTTTTATTATTATTATTTTTTTTTTTATTTATTATTTTTTTTTATTTAGTATTTTTTTTTATTTATTATTATTTTTTTATTTATCATTTTTTCTAATATTTATATTTTTTATTTTAATTTTTTTTATTTTAATTTTTTTTTTTTGTGTTTTTTTTTTTTGTATATATGATCCAGTACACTTCTCTAATGCGCCTGCAAATCTCAGCTTTTTGTCAATCATAGACTGTTTAAAGTTTGGCTAATGACTAAGAACGATTCAGAGATGGGGCTGGGTTACAGCTGATTAGTTAACTTGGCCGAAATGTTAAGAAAGTTTAAAAAATGTTATTGAAACTTATTGCAGTATCGCTAAAGATATGTCGAATGAAAGTGAATTCGATTAAAGTTCTCGCAAACGATGCGTGACAATGAAATCCACAACAGGAAGCATTTGGGGGTTTGTGGTGCCAGTGAGAATATAAAAAAAGTCTCAAATCCACTTTTTACACCAGTGAGAATATCCCAATTATGACAACCGATGAAAATTCTGGTATGAGAATAAGTTCCCATTTTCAGTACTAATGATAAACCGTAATTTATAGGGTAAAGTTGAGGGGTGAACTTCTAGTCTCATGAGAACTATTCTCTGAAAATTTGAAAAAATTTTAGAAGTCTATAAAATTATTTTAAATGGGCATAAGGAGCTCAAATGAGCAGAGAACATGAAGAAAGTCTAAAAATGTTTTTCTTTTACAATTGGCTTTTTTGAAAAATACGAAAAATGCCCTTTAAATTTGTATTCTTCGATATCGTAGGAAATTTGCATACAAATATAAAATTTATAAATTTGTGTCTGCTTTCATGTGCATGCCCGCTTAAATTAGTGCGTGTGAAAAAGAAAACTGCTCATTAGTCTAAGCTACGAATAGGCACAGAAGACTGGGCCGGTCGCGGAGCGAAGTAAGTATGTAAACTTCCAACGCTTCGTACGTTGAGAGAATTTTGTATTAAAATTGAGTTATCCTTGTACTATCGCCAACATGTTTTAAAATTTGATAATAGCTTGATTATTTGTTATTGAGTTTTCAAAAGCGATATTATTGCTGTCTTGAAGAGTTCTATATTGCATTCTAAGATCCTTTTGAATAAGGAAATCCTTTATCACATTATTGCAACAGCTGCCCATAGTTCGACAAAGTTCCATCAAAATCTTATACATACATTTGAATTAGAATTCCAGGGTACGCAGTTTTATAGTCCATTAAATTGTAGTATAACAAAGTGCATTTTTAAATTCTCGTTGATTTTTGATAACTTTTTTCCCTGACGGTGTTGCTAATTTTCTCTATATATTAAAAATTTGCATTGATTATGTGGTGAAAATTGGCAACATAGCAGGAAAAATCAGGGGAAAAAATGCTAAAAAGTCGACGGGATTTTTTTAACAATCACAAACTGGTATTTATTGTTATGAAATTTAATAAGCTATAAAACTGCCTACCACGAAATTTTCCAGAAACTTTAGTTAAAAATAAATAACAACCGTGGAAATCAGAAAGTGGCCTTTTTGGAATTTAAATGGGACTCAAGGGTGTCATAAAAATGGCAATTTTTTTTTTTTCGTATTCACAAACTTGTTAAGCCGGAACCTGTAACCTCATTGCTAATATGATTCACTGTTTTTCAATTATTCAGACTACACAACGTCTGGCTACTAAACTGAAATGTGGCCGAAACGGCTTGGGATATATATTTAGCTGTGCCTTCGGCGGCACTGAACTGGGTGCTACAATTTTCGATGACTCTGTTGCTTGATTTGAGCAATGGTTTGGTCTGGGTTATGTTGACTTTGAAGGCTCAGAAAGCCTCACAAGAAAATAGGGGCCAAATCGCGTCATCTCCATCTTGGCTTTCTTCGTTTATCACGTAGCGCTGCTTCGGTGAAACCAACTGAGGTCCATATTCGTATCGTTCATTTTGTATCAAAAGAAACAGGTTGCCAGCGATTCTATCCGCAACGAAAAGTGGCTTTTTTGTGGTGAAATTGACACTTGATGAACTGCGTGTGCTTTGAAGTTAGTTATCTGTTAACATGATCATTCGCCGCTAAATATGGCACGATGTTAAAGTTTATGCTTCGACCAAATTGGAATGTTCTTCCAAACACTCCGAAGGTCAGTCAGACGTTGGCTGTGACCATCAAATTTCCTATTCTGAGTCAGGTTAGTCTTGAACGGATGCAGACCCAAGTACCAATGCAAAAATTCGTCAAGCTGGAGACTTTGAAGGGCCGAGTTCTTGTACAAGGAGAGGTATTGACTGCCTCAGGTTCTTCTGCAGCATTTAAAAGGCAGCGCCGATGGCCTCAATTAATCTTACATTCTCCTGATTTACGGGTGTTAGCTTATTGTTTTCCGAAATGGTCGTTCATAAATTGGAGAGCCGACTTTGAAGCGCCATCGGGTCTGCCGTGAGATCGGCGTAACGCACGAAACGTTCTTCTTTCGAGCGCGCACTTTGGCGATCAAGGTTTACAATTTTTTGACTTACTACCACTTTGGTAACAGTGATTGAATAAAAACCAATAGTTTTGGCAGGCATCAAGAAACAACATGACTGTCAAAGCCCATTCATATCAACTCCTCTCTATTGGAAAACCCCTAATGAATTATTAGGCGGCGTTTAGAAAATAATAAAATGATTTACGATTAGGCTCAAAACTATGTTAAAATCCTTACAATTAATTATTTGCTAAAAATATCATATAAACAAACAATTCTAAAAAATACTTCGGTCAAAGTTGTTTAGTAGTTCAATTTTTCAATCATATTTTTCAATTTATTGCAATTTTTAGCCCTATTGATCTTTCAACCAATTTTTTGTTTTACTACTTACTACTCGTACTAGTCATTATTGTGTCAAAAGGAAAATTGATGAGCAAAGGAAAAATTTTCCAGATTTTTTAATATCTTCGAGTGACGCAAGAGAAAAAACGCTTTCAAAATGTTCAAAATGTTATGAAGTCGAAATCAGAGCAAAGAAATATGAGTAGTCAGAAGGCAGTGGTGAGCAGGCAAAAAATGAATTAAGGAGAAACAAAAAAAAAACGCACAGCACAAACGAAAGCACCAAAGAGGAAGGAGAAGAAGAAGCAGCAAGTGTGAAAAAAAGAAAAAAATTGTGCGACCTTAAAAGAAACAAAGCAAATTTGTGATAACAAAGTTAATTACATTTTTTTCGCTTTTGACGCTGCAGCATAACTGTAATCAACATGCAATGGATTTGCTGCAGAGCAATCGCAATGTGCATACATACATACATACACTAGACGACAAAAGGAAGTTTACGATCTAGCCAAGTGGCTTTGTTGTGTTCATATTTTTTCACTAAATAAATACAAATATAAAAATATGTAAAAAAATAAATTTAAAAAAATTTATAAAAATATGAAAAGTAACCAGGCGAACAAAAAAAAAATACACGGATGTGTGTATAAATTTTCTAATTATTTTCGAAATCATGAAGAAAAAATTAACAATTCACGATTACGATTATGACCCTTTTCTTGGAATTCTAATTTAAAAAACAAATCCTGAATGCATTTACATTTTTTTTTTACTATTTGTCGCTGCCTCCTTTATTTTGTATAAGATGCAGGACAACAGCTATTTTGGGTGCGCAATGATACCAACTCAGCATGGAAGTATTAGGTTCCTCAAGCCCCAAAAGAATTTTGCAGGCTCAGGTAAATTTTTGTATGGCCTTAGTAATTTTTTATTTGCGTGCCTAAGCGCTTTTCGCAAAATTGAAAAAAAGTTAAAATACTTATCTGATTGCACTGCCTTGTTCAGACGCGTATAGTAGAATTTTACGAGGAATACTTTCGTAGAATATTTTAACCCATTAGCTGCCTCTAAATATGGTTCTCTTAACTCTTTTCTAAAGAACTTTGAAAAATAATGCCTTTTCAAGGTCGCTAGAGGGTTAAAATGTTCTAGAAAAATATTCCCCGGAAAATTTCATTAGGGGTCCTTTCAGACGAAATCTGCATTCAATGAACGTCAAAGTCTACAGAAACTAAAACAGCAAATTTTCCTTGCCAGTTCCCTTGAAATAGGCAACACTTTTGGTTCATTCCGGCGTAGGCATTTAGGGGGCGAATGAGCAAATCTACTAATTGTGTCATAGGTTGCATTTTTAGTGGCTTAAAAAAGTGTTTGCTTTTTCTTAACTACTTACTTATAAATACTACAAAGTGTCTCCCCACTTCTTCAGAATTTTCTTTGTATCCACATTTTCATAAATACAGCCCACGACAAACGATCACACATCTACGTGTAAAAATTAGAATCCTTCTAAAGGCAAAGTAAATAAGTAAATAATAATTGGCGCATATACTTCTGTTAGGCGTATGGCTGAGCTCCTCCTCCTATTTGTGTTGCGCGTCTTGATGTTGTTCCACACATGGCAACTAGTCCGCTTAAGGGTCCCCTTTAAGGGGGCAGCTCCTCCAGACAACGAGTCTTTCAATCATTTTTCGCGCAAAACTGAGAGTATTTATTATCTTAAAATCAATTGCATATTAATATTCATGCATAAGTGAATATACAAAAAATTTTTTCAAATAAAAAAACACAAAATGGCGGTGCTGCTCAAATTTGGCTCCTTTAATTTGCGCCATTGAATGTACAGCCTCTTGTAAGCAAAGGAAATCAACCAGACAAAAATTCTGCAGTAAAATAAGTTATTCCGCTTTGGATTTAACTATTTTTAACGAAAAAAAAAATGAAAATGTGAAGTGAAAAAGAAAAAAATTACACTTTTTTTAAACGAGTTGATCAAAACACTATTTTTAGTGATAATTAAAAGAAAATTTGAAGTACATGCAAAGGCCAGTATGTGAAAGAATATCCTTGTAAAAATTTAAGTTAATATCTTGATTACTTTTTGAGTTATATTCGACAGCGCGAATAAAAAACGTTTCTCGAGAAAAACCCGATTAAAGTTTTCGTTCGACGCTCATCACTTTAAAAGGGCTTTGTCGACTTTCTATTAAGCTTAAAACATTGAAAAGATATTCTGTAGATTGTAAATGAATTTCTGAAGCAACAAAAAAAAAAAAAATGGAAAATTTGAAAGTGCTGGAGGAGCTGCCACCTTAAATCGAATAATTTTTTGGAAGTGGAAAACTTTGAACATACCTACTTATAAAATATAATGAACTGGTTATGTGTATTTAAAATGTTTTCCTACATGTGGAATCTAGATTAGTATAAAATCCTACATAATATTTTTACAATAGGTTTGAAATTTTTTTTTGTATTTTTTCATATATTTTTTACTATACCTTTTTTTTTTTTTCTTATATATTTTTTATTTTTATTCTGATTTTTTTTATTTTGTTTCTTTTTATTTTTTTTTTGTTCTTAAATTTTTTTATTTTGATTTTTTTTTTGTTTTTTTTTATGTTGTTTTTTTTGTTCTCATATTTTTTATTTTTTATTGTTTTTTATTGTTTTTTTATTTATTTATTTAATATTTTTTTTTTATATACAAAACAGAAATAAATAAATAAAAAAAAATTAAACAAAAAAAAAAAAACGCAACGAAAAATTGTCAAAGCAGCTAAAACAAGGTGGCTGTGATATCTATTTTTTGTCGCGAGTTGTTCTCCCAAAACTAAACCGCTTTATTCAACTTCTTCGGACTAACTATTAATCATGAAAACACAATTTCTGCATAAATTGCTTACTGAATGCGTATAGTGGACCGCTGCTATTTCTGTTTGTGCAATCACCTAAAGAGCCGCCTTCTAGCCATTAGAACGAAGATTTCATTGTACTGTTCAACAAGTTCAAGAGTTCAAACAAAATTAAACGTCCTCTAATGCATGGGCTGAAATGTCCCGGGCCTAACAAAGAAAATACGTTTTTTTGCTCAAAATCAGCTTTATTCATCAACGTAATTTCTATCAAGAACAACGCGATCATTCCAGCGCCGCTCTAACATTTAAATATTTCTTTTGTAGAACGATTTATCTTTTGCCTGCAAATAGGTCCCAGTTCCAACGATAATCTCTTCATTGGTTAGTTAAAGTGATGATTCATCCAGCATCCCACTAGCGCTTCCGCACCTCTCATTTGAGCGAAATTCCTTACCGGCGATCATTTTTTAGGACTGCGAACAGCCATTAGTCGCTGGGAGCCAAATCTAATGAATACGGAATACGAATGCAATAAAACTAGTGCCATCTATGTGTTAGGCTAGGTACCTTTTAGCCCATGTGTTAATTAGTTAAATGTTATTTACTTTTTTATTTATTTATTTTATTTATTTATTTTATTTTGTTTTTTTTTTTGTTTATTGACACATTTTACCAACGGACAAGTAATTCCGTATTTTACTCAATACGTTTTTTTTTTTTTTTAGTTTTTTTTTAATTTATTGTTTTTTGTTCAATTTAAAATTTTTTTTTAAATTTATTGTTTTTTATTCAATTTTAAATTTTGTTTTTTAATTTATTTTAATGTTTTTATTTAAAAACATTTTATTTATTTTTTTTTCCTTTTTTAATTTTGTTTTCTTTTTTAATTTTTTTTTCTAATTTTCTGTTTTTGTTTTTTATTTTTTTTTATTTTGATGTTTTTTTGTAAATTTGTTGTGTTTTGTTAAATTTTAAAGATTTTTTTTTAAATTTATTTTAATGATTTTATTTAAATACCTTTTATTTAATTTTTTTTTAATTTAATTTTTTTTTTCTTTTTTAATTTGTTTTCTAATTTTCTTATTTTTTTTTTTAATTTTTTTAATTTTTTTTTTAATTGACCTTATTTTTAATTAATAAATGTTTAGTTTGTTTTATAAAAACTAAACGTTCTAAGAAATTTGAAAATTGGATTTTTTAAATCTTACGGTTGTTTTGCTACTTTTTTCCAACAGGGTTTTCAGTTTGCTATTTCACGTTTCTTATTGCTTGCGTGGTGTGGAATGCTTGCTTCAGCTCCTTTTTTTAGTTTCTTTAAATGTGTGTGCGTGTGAGAGTATTTTTAGCGAAACATAGGCGGTTTAAATTGCATTTTTGTGTTTTTTGGCTAGAACGGAAATTGAGTACAATTTTTATTAAGGAGCGCACAAATTTTCATTCGCACATGCAGGCTTACATACATTCGTACATACACGCATACATGCATACATACACACACATATACATACATGTATGCGTACATGTTTATCCAAATATACATACATTACACTTGTCTAGATACGGCTTTCCTGTCGCCTTGCCACATGCGTGTACGAGCATAGCGCGCGCCTACAAATAGGCAACTAATCAAGCTCTTTGGCTTCCCGCACAAACACACAAACATACATACATACATGGTTGGGCACCTTTGAGTGCCTCATAAAAAATTTCCTCTGTGCGTACAGTTGCAAGTAAGCGTGTTTTTGTTTTTGTTTTGTTCCTTCCTTTTTTTTTAAAGTTATCCTGCTTGGCTCCCAACTTCATACTTATTACATATACATGTATTTATGTGTGTATGTATCTGCTTTCTGTCCAATTTGTATGCCCAGCTGCCGTATTTGACGAGTTGTTCAATAGTTTGCCTGCTTTCGGGCGCCGGTGTGGTCGCCCTTTATACAACCAAAAGCTTCAACGTCAAACATTCAACTTACGTATGTACATATATGCGCACAGCTGGCAAAGGCGGAGGAATGATGAGTTATTTGAAAAGAAAAAAAATTAGTGAAGAGGAGAGCGACTTTCTTTTCAAATTGTTATACCATTTTGAAAACTTGCCAACTAAATTGGCCTGCTTCGAGCGCACGTGACTGCTGTTTGCCGTTTGCCTTTGCCTTACACAAATGTAACTCGTCGTACTCACCTCCTCGCACTCTTTTCACCACACCTTACTCCAATTCCTTTGACTTGCTTTTCGATTTCCTTTTACCATTCTTGTTTTTCTTTTTGCGTTTGTTTACTTTGTACAAATGCGTATTTGTTTTTACTATCATCTACAAACTAAGTATGTAAGTATGTATGTGTGTATGTATGTGTATGTGTGCATGTGCATGTGTGTTTGTGCGCTGTAGCACTCAACGTTCTCTAAAGTGCCTATTTGAAGCGCAGCAGCAGCATCTTCTTGCACTGCCTACCCTCGCCATTTCACTGTCACTGCATCCTAATCACCAACAACACAACGTTCTCCTGACATTATGCCGCGCTGGTAGTAATCAAGTTTGTGTTCCAACAACATCAACTTGACTGCAACATGACGACAATTCAATTTCTATATTGTCTATGCTGCTTTCAACATTTCTTTGACTCATTTCCGCAATGTGTGTGCGTTTATGGCTTGGCTGGCTGGCAACAAAGAAACCTCGAAAAAATTGCAAAAAAAAAAAATCATAAATCTTCAAAAATATCACAAATACCCAAAGTGTCATTGTCTTGCATAACAAGTATCTCACTGTGAAAAATTTGCATGCGCTTTAACTCGTTTTACTCATCACATTCGTTAGTGTTGCTCGCTGCCTTACCTTGCCTCCTTGACTTGAACTCAACTTTTCCTCCACTTTTGAGACCAGAGCTTCAAAACAAATACGCAACAAAATTGGTGGCTATCACCAAACAAAAAACAAAAATGCTCTCAAACTAAATGCCATTTTTTCATTTTTGCCTTTTTTTATTTAGCTCTGCTCTTCCTTTTGCTTACTTTCATTTTGCAAGCATCTGCCTAAAAGCATAACTTGAATTGAACTGCATAGGAAATAGGCAAACACTTCACAGATGTATCCAATGTATCCGTAAATTCATAGATACTTTCATAAATATGTGCTTTTGTGTATGTATGTATGTGTATATGTTGTGTAATGGCCGAATATGTTTCCATATGCGACTGTGCTTCACTGTTACGAGTTTGCTGATCTGCTATTGTGATTCTGTCAAAAGTGAAAAATCCTAGTGCCAATATTGAATTTGATATTCTCTTCATGAATATGTAGTGGCTAATAAAAATGACAGTAGAAAAAAAATTGAAGTGGAACTCATATTTGGTAAAATTCGCTTAGCGAGGTGTGGCTATTGAATAATGAAACTAGCGTGCTAAACGCCGCTGACTGTCACCGGCTGCAGTATTGCTTTTCGAAAGCAGTTGGGCACACCAAATACGCTCAAGCTCTTCCCGGCAGTGGCATCGATGACTTTTGTTCTAAAGTGAACCAGCCTCTCTCGCTTTTTTCACGAAATCTCCAGCTTCAACTCACTAAACCCACTGTGATCTTTTTTAGCACGTGAACGAAGAAGGTCAAACTGCAGCTAAAGGTAAAAGTCAATGACACACCGACACCGATGGCCAAAATGTGGCTCAACCCTAATGGTGCTGGTGACTTTTGAAGCAATTGGCCGGCCGCTACTATATTACGCTGCACCCGATTGGTCGCCTGGCACTAGTGACACGCAGTGGATGAAGTTTCAGACCTGTCAAAATACTGCTATCAGGACAGCCTCGGGATGCCTCCTGATTTCTCCTCTACAACACTTTCACAACTAGGTTTCCATACTGCCGGTCCAGGAGCAAAGAAAAAATAAGCAATTTCTGTTTTTTTTTTTAAATTTTTTGGTTTGTGCTTCACCCTAGGCACATTAAACAGGTAGTATCAATAGAGCTGTTGATTTAAATTTTTCCTATATTTTTGGTCTCCGCACAGAGTAAAGAAAAATTACCCGAAATGGGGAAGGACAAATAATGGGCTCTCTACTCTGGCAATTCGCTGCTTAATTTCGCAATGTTAATCTGGAGATTTTTTGCCCAGAAGAGTCTCCCATTGTTAGATCATCTGTCTTATTCGTCGAATATGCATCGTGTGATATCTTGCTGTTGCTTAAAGCGAAATCTAAACTAAATGGGAAAAAGTGCATAAAGCGATTTTGGACTCAGCAGCCCACAAAATATTGCGAAATTGCCTTGCGGACTTGGCTGCTTGTTTTCTAGCCAACTATAACCGTTTAGCTGTGGGGTTTTTTATAAGCAGAGATTTTTTCCATGAATACTTTCCATTTATACACCTAAATCCAACTCTGGTTTTGTCTGCCTAACCGATTTGAAAGAATCAAATTTTGTAATTGATCAATTGCACGTTAAGTGATCCAAGTATTTGCATAAGATCTTACATTTTTTGTTAAAATTGGTTTACTTGTAGGCTCGATTAGAATATAAAAAAATAAATAAATATAAATAAATAAAAAAATTAAAACTATTAATTATTAATGTAGTTAAATTTTTTTTCCAAAAAGTTGTTTCTTAAAAATTTTTATCAAAAAAAGTAAAAACAAACTTCCAAATAAATAAAACAAAAAGTTTCTGAAATTTCTACAAATCACAAAAAAAAATTTTTTTTCTAGGAAATTTTTACAAAAACAGTAAAAAAGGTTCCAAACACAAAACTGTTTGCCAAAAACTTCTTATCAAAAAAATTTCCGAAATTTTCACAAATGACATAAACAAAAAACTTTTGTAAGAAATTTTTAACAAACAAAGTAAAACAAAAAACGAATAGTGTTTTTCATAAATGGCAATAACAAAAAAATTTTCGAAGAGATATTTAACAAAAAGATAAAAATATTTTAACTAAAAATAAAACAAGAACCAAAATGTTCATCAACAAAATTGAGAATATTTCCAACTAAATACTAAAAAAAACCGAAATTTTCAGAAATGACATAAAAAAGTTTTCTAAGAAATGTTTAACAAAAAAAAAACAAAAAAAAAAAATTTCGAAAAATAATTTGTTTTTCTTTTGTTTTTGTATGAAACACAACTTTTCCATAGAATATCCTTTTTCACGAATGACAAAAACAAGAAAACTTCGCAGAAATTAAAAAAAAAATTTTTTTTCACAAAACAAAAAATTTTCCCAACAAATTTTTATTGAAACTTTAATCAAAACTTAAACAAAAAAAAAATCCCAAATTTTTACAAATGACAAAAAAAAATTTCTTACACATTTTTAACAAAAAAGTAACACCAAATTACAAAAAATTGAGTTTTTCACAAATGACAAAACAACAAATTTTTGGATGAAATAAAATTTGACAAAAAAATAAAAAGAACAAAAATGTTCACTAAAAAACATTAAAAATACTTCCAAATAAAAAAAAAAAATTTCCAAAACTTTCACAAGACAAACAAATTTTCTAAGAAATTTTTAACAAAAAAAAATTTCAAAAAACAAATTTTTTTCCAAAGAATAGTGTTTTTCACGAATGACAAAAACAATTAAAAAAAATTCCCATAAAATATGTATTAAAACATTAAATAAAACTTCCCAAAATCCGAAATTTTTACAAATGACAAAAGCAGAAAATTTTGCTTACGCTTTAAAAAAAAAAAAGTAAAAAAAAATTCCAAAAAATAGTGTTTTTCACAAATGACAAAACAAAAAATTTTTGCTGAAATGGCGAAAAAACCAAAATTTCTAAGAAACTTTTAACAAAAAAAAAAAAGAATTTCTAAAAACAAATTGTTTTTTCCAAAGAATAGTGTTTTTCACAAATGACAAGAAAAAAATTTCTAAGAAATTTTTAACACAAAAAAATGAAAAATTTTTCCAAAAACGAAAAGTTTTCCCTCAAAAATTTTATTAAAACATTAAACAAAACTTCCCAAAAAAAACAAAAAAATCCGAAATTTTTACAAATGACAAAAACAAAAAATTATTCTAACACATTTTTAACAAAACAGTAAAAAAAAACTTCCAACACATAGAGTTTTTCACAAATGACAAAACAAGAAATTTTTGCATGGAATAAATTTTTTTCTTTCAGAAACAAAAATTTTTCCCATAAAATTTCTAACAAAAACATAAAAATTTTCCCCAGAAACACACATTTTTGCAAACAAATTTTAACAAAAAAGTAAAAATTGTCCGAAAAAGTGGGTTTTCCAAAAACAAAAACACAAAAAATCCAAAATTTTTACAAAAAAATAATAAAAACAAAAACAAAATTTCGAAATAGTCAAAAATAAAAATTTTCTTCAAAAACATAAATTTTTGCAATAGAAAATTTTACCAAAAAAGTAAGAAAAAAAACTTTGTTGTTTTTAAAAATAAAAATTTTCTTCAAAAACATAAATTTTTGCAATTGAAAATTTGACCAAAAAAGGAAGAAATTTCCGGAAAAGTGTCTTTTCCCAAAAAAAAATTCGAAATTTTTACAAATGAGAAAAACAAAAAGTTGTTTTAAACAGTTTTAACAAACAAGCAAAACAAAATTCCAAAAATAGTTTTTTTTTTAATTTTTTTTTCTTAAACAGTTTTAACAAAAAAGTAAAACCAAAATTCCAAAAAAGTTGTTTTTTTTATTTTTATTTTTTTTTCAAAAAGAAAATTCCAAAAAATTGTTTTTTTTTCATTTTTTTTTTCAAAAACGAAATTCCAAAAAATAGTGTTTTTTTAATTTTTTTTTTTCAAAAACAAGACTTTTCCCACAAAATTTGTAACAAAAAATAAAAATTTTCCGCAGAAACAAAAATTTGTGCAAAAAAATTTTTACAAAAAAGTTAAAAGTGTTCAGAAAACGTGTTTTCTCCCGAAATTGTTTCCAATGTTTCTGTTTTTTAAATAGGTATATTTTATACCAAAACATAAGAAAAAATGCATAACAATGTTAAAAAAAACCTATAAAGAAGCTCTATGCCAAAATTGAATAAATCTCAAGATTATTAAATTTTTTCCAAAAATTTTTCAGTTAATTTTTTATTATACTCAAGCTTACTATTCAACCAATTTTTAGAAAAATTACACCAACGACAGAAATACTTGGATCATTTGACATGAGCGCTTAATTCTAACAATATTTCGACCGTCTCATGACTTGAAGTGTTTCTTTCAAATTCTGTTGTCAGCTTTGTGAGTTTTAAGAGGATGAAGAGGTTGATTATGCGTAAAACTTAGATTCCTGTGTCAAATACTGCGTCACTGATACGACACTTTGTCAAAATATCCCTAGTATATTGCACACTACTGACTGCCAGGCAGCTTTGAAATACTAAGCAAAAAATAAATGCAGCCGTGTTTGTAAAACGCTGCCAGTACTTTAACTTAATCGGCTGCGACAGTTCGTACAAACATTGGCTGTGTTTCGGGTCACTGAGACATAAGGGGTCGACTGCAAAGCTGTTGATGCAACTTTGACTGATAGCGTAGGCAGCAGTACTCCAGTTATTCCTGTATAAACCTGTGAATTATTGATTAATGATTTTTCCGTTAATGGTGGTTCAATTCACAGAATCTCCACTCTATCTAAGCAGGCGACAAATTCCTTTAACAAACTTGCTTTGTAGTTGCCAAGATTGCATTGGTTATTATGATATCTGAAACGATTGCGGTTGAGGTTGCGAGAGAGCAGCTGTACATCCTCCATCCTACCTTTGCTCGGCGCTAGATGCACAGAAGGTTAAAGCTCTGCGCAGATTTTATTATCAATAACTTGGTAGTCTCACGTCTTTTACGATTAGAAATTTGACAAAAATCACACTGCTTACCTGGTGATTCTAAGTGGTTTTAAAAATTGCTCAAAAAATATTATAATATCCTCTCGCAACGATATGAAGCGAGCAGACTAAATATTTAGTACAAAAAAAACACTTTAACAAAAGTTTCAAATTTTAAAATTAAATATTTGTGCACATATTTACATATATATACACACACACACATAAATATGCAAATTGGTCAAGTGTGACACAAAAAATGATGCAATTATGAGGGAAACTGTATTTGAGAAGCGTGCAAGCGTAAGTATTATATGCTCGAAAAAGTTTATACAATGCGACATAAATCCGATTAAATTCATGAATTCGCACTTTAAAGGTATTTAACACTATCAACTCGTGAATATGCAAGTAGATTTTTAATATATTGAACAAGAAAAACGACCAGTAAAAATTTTAAATAAAAAGGTGAACTATGTAGTTTTTTTTTTGTGTATTTTATTGATGCAGTGTAAAAATTTTAAATGAAAAAATTACACTCAACTTTTATTTAATATTTCAATATTTTATTTTGCTATTCGCTTATATTTTGTTTATATTTGCATTATTATATTGCATTGGCGTTGTATATTGCGCGTCGCCTACAAATATGCAACATTAAAGACCAACATGAAAATATAGACGACAAAAAAAAAAATCAAACACCAAAAAAACGCGAAAAATTGCCACAACGGAAATGCATAAAAAATCATGTTAGTGTATATATGTAGAATAGAGCGAAAGAGCGCTGTTGCCGACTGCTGCAACAACAAAAATGCAAATATCAAAAGCGCTAAAACGGGAAAAAAGCGAACAAGCAGAAAAAAGTTACAACAAAACTGTAAAATTGTTGAGACTGGGGACGTCGCCGCGATTGCGATTGCAAAATTCGCGAATTTTTTCGCGTTCCAACAACAGCAGCAGCAACAACAATAAAAACATTAAAATTTCACTACACAAGCTAGCAGACTGAGACTCAGACTGCGCTATAGCCCCTTGCCGGCGGGCAGGAGTATTGCACAAATGCATATGCATGCACATCTACATATAAATACATGTATTCATATGTATGGGTGTGTGTGTATGTAAATATATATATATATATATATATCTATTTGTATATGTATGCATATACGCTTGTACATATGTATGGATGTGAGCACATGGAAAAATTGGAAAAAGCAGTCGAGTTTCAGGGGCTGCACATGGCGATTAGGGGATTCAGAGGTAGGTAGCTAGGTACTTGGGTAGGAATGATTGGCAAAGCAGGTGGCGGAGAATGGCTTGCACAAACATGTTTATTCGAGCGCGCAATGTCTATGCAGTGAAAAAAAATGTATAGATTTATGTATGGGTGTGTGTGTGTGTGTGTTCGTATGCGCGCTCAGCATTTGCAATGACATAAAAGTTGCAATGCACAAACGTTTGGTTTTTTCGCTTGTATGCTTTTTTTTGTTTTTTGTTTTTTGCTACTCCGTACTATGCATCATTTTTATTCGCCGCTCTGCCAGCTGCACAGTGGGCCAAAATGAGCAAAAGTTAGATTAGATGAATCGGGCTAGAAGCGCTGAGCCTAGAAAAAAATCACTTGAGGTACTGATTTTCCTACACCATCACCAAACAACTACATGTCCTGAAACTGGACTGGTATCCTTTGGGGAATGCAAGCTGTCCTTGCAGTGAAATTGTGCCTGAACTCGTCAAATCTTAGATGTTGTGGTGCCTGAAGCGCATTATTGGAAGTGTTGAATTTATTAAGGGCTTCCTGATCATTTCTTCTATAGCTACGACAGAAATGGAGTTGCGATAATCCGAGCCTTTCACTTTCGTCACGAAACTGTTCAAATAGTATAAGACATTCGCTTCTTGATTTAAGAAATACTTATGTTATAGGTATACATACGTGGTGGCGCAAAATTAATCACCCTATCGGAGGATTTCTAATTTTTGCAAATGACGTCACACATTAGTCATATGCGGCGCTTGAACACTAAACAGCTGCAGTATACAAATAGAAAAGCAATGAAGCGCGAAAAGACCAAAATAAAGATCATCATCACTCAAAATATTTTTTTCTTATTACTAAGAAAGTTAGTCAAACACAAAATTGGATGATTAATTTTGCGCCACTTTGTATACGAGAAAATCGAAGGACCTTCGCTCTGATGAAATTAAAATCGTTTATAAGTTTTAGATGAGTTTAAAAAAAGTATGCAAAAGTTATTAAAAAAAGGGTGATTCATTTTGCGCCACCTTGTATATGATACCGGATTCTACTAACACAGGTATACATTTACAGGAAATCCCTAGCTCCCTCATTTTTTTTTTTTTTAATATTTTAAATATTTTGCCCTAACTTATAGACTTCTTAGGCATTGGGCGAGCAACATCAAGATAACAAAACAGGGTGTAAGTGCCAATTCTATAGCATAAGCAAAATGCTTTTTCTCGAAAGTATGTTTTTCGACTTTGATTGTGACCACAGATACATTATCTTACAAAGGTTAGGTTAAGTTGAAACGATCCTAGGTTAGGTTAGATTATGGTGGTAGTCGGTCTGTACGACCAACTCTCTTAAGCCTTAAAGGTCCATTGTGATACCACTGGGCGACATTGGAACCTCATTTATTTTCCTTCGCGGATTTTGTGGCTCTTATGAAGCGCAGGATTGGTCCCATCACCACGCCAGACAGTTCCGTAAGATAATTGAAGAATGAGATGATCCTAAATAAGCCGAAAATGGCCATGGTGCCCTAAAATAAAAACGACCGTCGAATCCAAACTTCATTAACAAGGAAGAGTTCCAAAAAGCATTGCTGATCCTTTGTCGAACTGCAGCAGATTCTTTGGTGCTTTGACTATAAGACCTATAGCTCTTCTTCAACGAGTAGCCAAAGTCTCAGCTGCCCTAGTGTTGGGTAAACGCATTATAAGTGCGCCACGAACTCCTCCTCCAGCTCGCTCTTCCTGAATGTGTTTTGCCTTATTAGACCGAAATTGAAGGAGTTTGCTCCCAAGAGACGTTTGCCACATCAGCAGTTCTATTAGAATCTCCTCTCTTCCAACCAGAGCTATCTCTTTCCCTTCTAATAACAAAATGAGATTATATAATATATACGTATATATATACCTGGCGCGTACACCCCTTTTAGGTATTTGGCCGAGATCCTCCTCCTATTTGTGGTGTGCGTTTTGATGTTGTTCCACAAATGGAAGGACCTACAGTTTCAAGCCGACTCCGAACGGCTGATATTTTCATGAGGAGCTTTTTCATGGCAGAAATACATTTGGAGGTTTGCCATTACCTACCGAGGGGCGGACGCTATTGGACAAATGTTTTTCTTAATTTTGGTGTTTCACCGAGATTCGAACCTACGTTCTCTCTGAATTCCAGATGGTGTTCACGCACCCACCCATTCGGCTACGGCGGCCGCCAAAACATGAGATTACTGCTGTAAAAAAATGATTATTTTGCACTCGTATAGCCTTGCATTTGCTTTCTTTTCTAGTCTGTGGATAATTCACTGTGTATGCGATCGCTTAATTACCTAAACGCGGAAGCTCTCTTTCATCGCAAATGCGATTTGTAGATCAGGTCCTTCATTGGTTTTGAAGTCAGCTGCTTCAGAACTTTTGTTATCATTGTGTTTTGCAGTCCTATAAGGGATCGGTGAATAAGTCATTTATATGCGAAAGCAGAATTTTTCCGACTGCCGGTAAGTCGATGTAAAAGTTTGACCATCTGTTAGGTGGCTTGCTTTACAGTCTCTAACTCAGCTGCTTTTCTAAAATCTGCAAATGTTCGAAATATACTGCAACAATCCAGCAAGCTGAAGTCTGCTGCTCTCCGATTTAGATCAAAATATCCCCACTCGTAGACCTTTTGTATTTTAGAACCATTCGAATGAATTATTTTGTCGTCTTCACGCCATGAAAAAATTGTATTTAAAACAGATTTGCCTAACATTGGTAACATGAAAGAGTTGGGTATTTGATTTTAGCAAAGTAATTGAAATATCTTCTACAACCGAATGGAAATGTTAGACCTAAACCTAACACAACTTTCTGGACCACTTTATTGTTTTATCAAAAACCCAATCTATAAATATTCCAGCTTTCATTTAAATTGTTAATTCAAATGTTGCCAAATCCTACTCCACTTGGTATTTTCTACTAAGAAAGATGGATACTTTACCTTTGACTGCGTTTGCGAGTATTCGCATCGTTTGACCTGAGCTAGGTTAGATTGAGGTGGCTGCTGATAATTCCGGCAGCACGCAAAGGTCCTAACTTGTTTATAAAGTCCCTAATAACTTATATTGTTTATTAATTAGCCCAGATGTGCCCGATACCTTTCATTTCTTAAATATTTGATATATTTTTTTTTTTGGTAATTTTCTTCTACATTAAAAATGCAAAAACGCCGAGTTTAATGCAGTTCTTATTGTAATACTAGCTGATGTCCACGGCTTTGATTGCATATAAGATTAAATTTTTAATGTATTTAATACATACTTATGAAATATGTACTTAACAACAAACAATTTTTGAAAGGGAAGGACAAATAGTTTATTTTTTTAGTTGACATTTTTTTAAATTTATTATTTTTTATTTAGTTTTCTCTATGTATTTTTTAATTTTTTTTTTTTTTTTGCTTGTTTTGGATATTTAGAATTTCGACTAGGTCAACAATTGATTCATTTATCGAAGTATACGTCACTTCATCTCCATTTATTTGTTTCCAGAATTATGTGATTTGTTACAGCGGAATGCTCATTTTTCGATGTTAATATGGGTTGATCACAGTTATTAGTTCCTCTTTTCGATAGTAGGTTTCGTCTAATGATTTATAATATACAGGCATGTTCTGAAAATCGCGCCATTTCAATTTGGATCCGAAATGGCAATTCGTACGATTTTGTTTTGGGTGTTCTGTAATTCGTCCGATTTCATTTAAATTCGAATTTAAGTTCGCAACAGCTGATTTCCCTTTGGCAATTAAAGAAACCAAATGACAAAAGAATTCGTTGGCAAAAAATACGAAATAATTTCAAAATAAACGGATTTAATTAAAAAATGATCATGTTTTTTATGGCAGCTTATGTGTTAAACGAACAGGAGCAAGATTACCAAAGTAGAATAGATAGGCGGCGTTTAAGAGACCATTCGAATCCTCTCAGTGCACCGGGATCTACGTAAGATTAGAAATGGTTATACTTTGTTGCACTCATTAAGTTTTTCTACTTTAGATTTGATTCCAACTATCGCCTAAACAAGTACGCTTTTTTAGAAGTGCTGAATGAAGTAAAATCTTTCGTCAAGGAAACGTCCATACCTATTTTATTAAAGCTGGCAGCAAGTCTTAGGTTTTTTGCAGAAGGTTCCTATCAACGTTCCGTCGGAAAGGATACAGATATTGCTATGGGTAGAAGCACAGTTTCAAAAATATTATCCGAAATGATCAATGCTTTGGAAAATGTTCTGTGTCCTAAGTGGATTAAGCTGAAAATGTCTGAAGAGGATTCTAGAAAATCAAAACTTCATTTTGTAGAAAAATTCGGTATTCCAGGAGTAATAGGGTGTATTGATGGAACACATGTGGCTCTGATTAAATCTTTTGAGAACGAGCATCTATTTTTTAACCGAAAAGGATTTTTTAGCATAAACGCAATGATTGTAAGAATGAATTTAAATTGTGTTTCTAAAATTTAAAATTTACTGCCTTTATTTTACAGATTTGTGATTTTGATATGATAATAAGAGCAGTTGATGCAACTCGGCCTGGTGCAAGCCATGACGCTTTCGTACTTAGTATGAGCAGTGCAAAACACTATTACCTATCGCAGTATGAAGCTGGTGACCGAGGGTCTTGGCTACTGGGAGATTCTGGTTTTGGTATAGAGCCATTTCTACTGACTCCATATAGAAACCCAGGCCCAAGATCAGCAGAACACAGATTTAACCAGCAGCACGCAAAAGCACGTAACATCGTTGAGCGTGTTATAGGAGTATTAAAAAGTCGGTTTCGTTGTTTGAAAACTACCCTGCCATATACGCCGCAAAAGGTAGTGAAGATAATAAATGTTTGTTTCGCACTACATAACATATGTAGGAGTAATCAAATAGATGACATTGAAACAGAAACCGTATTAGAAAACAATCCAATTGATGAGGAAATTGCTGAAAATGAGGAAAACAGTAGTTTATATAGTGTTGGCAGAAATATAAGAGACTCTATTCCTAGAAATTTAATATTATGAAACATAAAATTTATTCATATTAAAAGTAAATATATACATAACAGTTCAATAAGATGCTTTTATATTTATTTTTTAGTCTCTATCTCAAGCATTTTAGTTTTAATTTTAACTGTTTCCTGTTGCAACTGCTCCATTTTGAGGTAATGTCTTTGCTTTTGCTCTATACTTTGAGTCTTCAAGCGATTTTGCTCTGCCAGCAATTCATTTTGTTTCTCAACAGCACGACAAAGTCGTCGAATCTCTTCCCTTTCATCTTCCTGCGATTTTGCAATCTAGTGTTGGTTTTCGCAAATGTTATCTAAAGTGGGGGATATTTTCTCCATACAACTAGATTGCGTTGCCAAACACGACTGAAGGCTGTCCTGCGTTGACACTCGTGGCCTTTTTGCAGCTCTCGGGGTAGCCACCGCTTCCCTACTTGTTTGGGGACGTTCTTCCTCAGATTCGATAGCGCTATTATTTTCTTCTGTCCCAAAGCTTCCAGAATGGTTTATGCCCTCAACGGCTGCAAAAATTCCACAAGTTCTTGCAACACATTCTTCGTTGCTCGTCAGTACATGCTTATTAAAGGGTCCACCTCCTGTTGCCCTCGATTCTAGATTGTTATGGGCAACCTTTTTCCGAATGCACCCCTTCCAGTCAGAGCATATCTTGAAAAAAGACAACTCAAAAATATTTATTTTAATATTTGACTAAATACTTACTTTTTCCATCCATTAACATCTTTTTGGGGCGGCCCTTCTGCATTTAGCAGCGTCGTTAGCTCTTTCCACTTTTCCTCAACAGCAACTCTGTCGCCCTTCGAAAAATTCTTCGCCAAATCTGGATGAGATTCCATAAACTCGACTAAAATTAGCTCTTGCTTGGAGTTCTTGTGTTTTCCCCTAAAAGTTTTTGAATAGGTTTTAAATATTTTAAATAAACACTTTTATTTACATAAATATATGCAGTTATTTTGAGTAAATACTCACATTTTGATAAATTTATTTCAACAAACAGTTTATAAGAATGTCACAGACCGCTAACGTTTAAGTTGCCGAAAATTAAACTGAAAAATTTTAACGATTTCGATTTCCAGAACAGGGTGAAAAAACGATTTGCTGATGTTCGAAAAAAAACGAAAACGGAACGATTTACAGAACATGTCAAACGATTTGAAAACGGAAAATGCGAAAATATTGCCCGAAAACGATTTGCAGAACATGCCTAATAATGATAATATTTTTTGAAATAAAAAATAAAAAGCAAAGCTATTAAAAAAAAATACTTTTCAATTCAAAGAAATTTAAAAGAATAAATAAAACAAAAATTGAAAAAGATTTAAAAAAAAATAATAAAAAAAATTAAAAAAAATAAAAAAATTTTATAAAAAATAATAATTATAAAAAAAACTAAATAAACACATCAAAATTTCATGCGTAATTGCATGCATATGCACATATTTATGTATAAAAATTGCAACGGCAGTTGCTCTTTGTGATAACATAAACTGCTCAACATAATTGTCTCTGATAACATTCCTCTTTTCTCGATCTTCTGTAAATATTAGTTATTTAACATAAGCAGCAACATTAACATTAACGTTGGCTCTTATAAATGTATGCATACCTCACTCTTGTCTTGTGCTGTATACTGCTGTTAATGTTAATGCTCTGTTAATACTGTATACTGTGCTCGCATCTGTTATTTGCAGGTGAGCAGCGCTGTGGTAAGTGAGTGTGCATGTTAGATTCTATAGGAAATTCAGAGGCCTGGAGTTGCATATTTATTTTTTTTTTTTTTGACTACTACAGTAAAAAACTCATCCAGAATTTATAAGATAAATTTAAAAAAATTCGTTACACCTAGCAACTTTGCGAACAGAAAAGCGCTGCTTTCAAATATATTATTGTGTTGGTGTAGATTATCATTTGAGTTTCTAATTAGATGTCTAAGAAGGTACCATAAATATCCAAAAAAATTAAAAAAAAAAAAATTACTAATACCTAAATGAAAATAAATAATAAATATAAACTAATAATAATGCTCGATTACTTTTTTTAAATATCAAAGAAGATCTGTTCTGTCCTTAAATTTTGTACATGGCATTATAAAAGAAAGTTGTTGACTGTTGAAGAAAGTTGACTGTGTTGCCCTTCTGGAAAAAATAAAGTTTAATGTTCCAAGTAGAGAACTTCGAAATTCTTACCCTTTTTTGTGGAAGTCATAGCAAAGCAAATTTATTTCTTTATATATTTATTTATTCAATTAACAGTCCAAAAATGCAGTATTTCTTACAGACTATGAAAAACAGATTAATGCTAAATAATTTAATCAAAAATAAATTAAATTTATACTTTACTAATTGCATTGTAAAGAAAAAAGTAACATTTCTTATAATTTACAGAGAAATATTATTAAATAATGCAAAGAATTTCGTTCGACAATTCATTTAGCACCAATTTGAAGAGGTTGTTTATTTTTTTTTTTTTTTTTAAGAAAAATTTAGGCCAATATGATTTGAAATGAGTTTAACCAGAACTCATCTCTTATCGAGGCTTGATTTTTCTTTTCTTTCTTACTTTTTCTCTGAAAACTTGTTATAATCTTATTTCATTTGTGTTAGTAGTCATATACTTTAAATCAATAAACAAACTTGTCAATAAATTCTGTAGGTTCCTCGACGACCCTTCGCCTCTTCACTCTATTTATTCGTGGCGCCGCCTGTTATCAATATTTATTCCGAACTTAGGCGCATATATTTGAAGGATTACGCTTGTATTTTTAAAAGAATAATAGTCACATCTGGGTTAAAAATAATTAATTATCACAATTAATTTTGCAGTCTGTCTACTTAACATCAGCCTTACAATTGCAATAATGGCTATTCATAAAAAATAATAAAGATAATGGGGCATTCTATTTCATTTTTACATCCTGAGCTGGCCTTAACTTGGGACCTTTGTGATGATATCACTTGGAAAAAAAACGCCTACTCGTCTTTACACCAGCTCACCAACAAACCTGCGTACTCTCAACTCTTCCAATTTACCTTCTCTTCATTTTTGTCTTCTGCTACGCAGCGCAGGGCACACACAGAGTAGCTGCGTGTTAGTTGCGGACTCTTCTTCATTAGAGCTTCAAAGTCGTTGTTGTGAGATAACGCCAGTCATTCACCGTGAGAGCGATTCCATGTCTAATGATCCAAGTGTTTTGTTGTACATTTTTCGAAAAATTGCTTCTTTTTTTTAAGGCTTAAAAGTAAACTGAAAATTTTTTGATACAAATTTTGAGATTTATTCCATGTTGAAAATTTTTCCTCAGAGTTTGTTTTTTAAGTAAAATACATTCGATTCTTTTTAAATTTTCCTTTTTTTTTTTTTTGAAAAGAATATACCTTAAAAAAATATAATTTTTTTCCAAAAATACAAAAAAAAAAAAAATTTTAATTTAATTTTTTTCCAAAAATTAAAAAAAAAAATTTTTTTCCAAAAATTAAAAAAAAATTTTATTTTTTTCCAAAATTTGTTTTTACAAACATTTAATTTCGTTTGGACATTTTTTTTTAGAAATTTTGTTTTGAAACATTTTTGTTAAAATTAAATTTGTTTGTTAAAATTTTGGACAAAAACATGTGATTGGTCATTTGTGAAAAGTACCTCCCCGATTATGCTTAGTAATTTATGAAAGTTTCATAGTAAGATTCCCATAACTCCCAGTGAACCAGTGAAAAATACCAAATTTCTGCGACGCTTCGATCGATTTGATCGATTTGCAAACTAACGTAGTATTCGAGAACGTATGCTAGCTCTTCGCTCGAGCAGTATTTTACACTAAGTCACTGGCATACCCAGTACGTGGCCTCACCTCACATCCACTTTTTTTTAGATAGAATGCACTAAGTCAGTAGTGAGCCGCATGCCTGACATCTTTCAGGTCGGAGAAAGTATTGCTCTTTCTTCAAAGCTCCTCTACCGTCTATTTACTTGGTATGTTTCAGTGCTGCAGTAATCATTACCAGATGAAAAGTGGACTGATTTGCCATCAAGTTAAAGGAGGGTCTACGTCAGTTTGGTACTCTTGTCTCATTAATTGTGACGTTAGGTGTCAGAATTGTCAAGTGTCTTCAGAGCTGCTTAGCTTGCCTGAGTCTATTCGACCTAGACGTTCCCTGCCTTAGGTTGAGAACTGGGTGAAAGTCAAACTCTTCCAGTAAATTTTCCGTCTTGTGGACAAATTTCAGAATATCTGCAACAGGAGCATTTTTGATTTCATTCGCAACCATTTGTTTTCGATGAAAGATCTGCAGTATTGACTTCGCCGAAGCAATACGGTTGCGCAAGATGCCGACACCCGGTCTCATTCCCAATGTGAATTTCTAAGAGATTGTAATTTAAGTAATAGTGTCCTTTAAGAAATAGTCCGATCCAGCTCCGTTGTAAGGCATGATGACCTGCTATGCATTCGATAGTGTACAAGAATTTACTTATCTGGGTGTCAAAATATCAGCCAGTAAGGATACATCATCGACAATAAATAATAGAATTTTAGCAGCAAATAAGTCTTACTTTTTTAATTTGAAGCTACTTAAGTCTAAATTATTATCTCGCGACCAAAAGTAAAGGATATACAAACCCTTGATCCGCTACGTGCTTACCTAATGGTATTTCAAAAAATAATATTGCGAAAAATATACTCGTATGAACCTGTAAGACTGTAAGACGGTACTTATCGAATTAGATATTATTATGAGCTGGAACTATTAGCAAAGCACGAAACTGTGATAAGATTTATAAAATCTCAGAGGATAAGTTGGCTCGGACACGTGTATACACGTAGAATGTCCAAGGAGAGAACAACTCGAAAGGCAGTTGAATTACGCCCTGCTGGAGGCCGAAGAAGAGGACGCCCCAGAAAGAGATGGCTCGAAGACGTGAAAGTTGATCTTGAAAAGCTAAAAGTGCGACGGTGGAAGGAGATAACCTTAGTTAGAGACAGATGGTTCAAGAATATGATGCTAAGAAGGAGAAGACCTGTTAGAAAGCTCACTATTTTCGTGAAGTCTAATTTACACACGTTGTGCAATTCCTTATTGTAGGTAAAAGATTTTAAGAGTATTTTTGCTTGGCTAATCCTAATGGGTAATTCTTTGAATATTCTCCCAACTATATAAATGGTAATGGTAATGGTTGTACGGGTTAGGCTAAGTTCTTTCTGTACTGCGACCAGACTGATCTATTGTGCGCCCCAAATTACTTAATTATAATTATTTAGTTTACCTAGGAATCGAACCAGCTCCTTAGAAGGGAGCAATTTAAGGCCTTCCTCCTCTAGTAGGTACGAGCCCAGGATTCTGTTTCTCCTGTGGGCTAAAGCCTCACAGTTGGTGATTAATTGTTCCATATATGTGCTCCTCTTCATCACAGCAGAACCTGCATCATCTTGCACTAGATAATCCTATTGTGTTAAAGGATTTATTACAGGCAAACTGACCTGTAAGTGCTTCACAGAGTAATCTAGGCCCTTTTTATCTAGAGTTAGAGCAGATTTTGCTTTGTTGGCATTAAAGTTCATCAACTTTTTGGAGTGATTAAGGTTGCTTGTGCCGTTCCAGTGTTTCCTGATTTCAGTTCGGATCCATTTATTGGTTGACCCAATAAATGGCCCTTCTGCCCTTTTTTTGGGATACAATTGTGCCTTCTCATTTCCTTCGGCTCCCTCATGTCCTGGCACCCAAATCAGTGAGACCTAATTATGAGTGGCCAATTTGTTGAGTGCATTGTTACACTCTATTAGGACTTTTGACTTGAATGTCAAGCTTTTCAAGGCTTTGAGAACCGATTGGCTGTCCCGAGGTATTTTAATTTTTACTTTCTCGAACCCTCTTTTGGATATGATTTCCACTGTTTCTATGATATTTTGGCGAAGAGCTCCGCATTGGAAATTGTGGTACCTGTACTTAGTGTTAGGAGTTTAAGGAATTTGTGTGCTCAGTGGGGCCTTCCTGCTCCTACTCCTTGGAGCGTTTTGAAACCATCTGTGTATCATTTTTGTGAGCCATCATTTATCCATGCGGTAGATTATTTTATATTTATTAGTGATGAGAAGTATCGAGTGCTTCTGAGAATTGAGTATTTTTAAAAGTATCGGATACTTAATTCTCAATCTGCCAGTACTTTATTTTTTAAAAACAGCTGATTTCGAATAACCCCAATGTCTGTCGATTTCAAAAGAAAACCACTCAAAAAGTAATTAATTGAGTTTTACTGGGTAGAAGAGTAACTATACTCACATCGCTTTAACATTCATCTAGTACTGACAGCTCTAAAACATTGTAAGTCGACAATGAGGGCAAATATAGCGCCTATTACGGACTTGACACTGAGTGCTACTGATAAAATTTCGCCAGATTTGTGATATCTAATCTAAGCTACTATATCCGCTGGAGTAGCAAAAAAGTGATAGCCAAAAATGTCTGAATCTTAGCCCGGCGAGAGCAGGACAGCTGAGGAGAAGATGCTGAGAAAATTCCACTTCTCATACTCCAGACAGCTGCTGCAGAAAGGACTTTAAGCAATCTCAAGTACCGCTGCATGAATACCTACGAACAATGCTCGGTAAGAATGTACACAAAGTTTGTTTTTGTTGCTGTATTTTGTCGTTGGATTCGTGCTGAATAGAATTCTCAATTTAATGTCTGGTATTAAGTAATTTTCAGTACCCTGTGTCGATACTGTTCAAAATCAGGTATTGCTAATTCTTTTGGGAATCTAGTACTTACTAAGCTACATATGTACTTAAAGTACCATTATTTCTCAACACTAATTTTTATTGTAACAGCAGCTAGTCCTCAGCTGCTAACAGCTTCTTGTATTGATGCCAGTTCGGCTGGAAAAATATTACAGTGATCTGGTAGAGGGAAGGAGATTGAAAGTTTTCGCTCTTTGAGTTGTGCTATGTTCTCTATCTAAGATCCGTTAATGTGCAAGCAAAGAGAGCCATTGGATTCTGAATTTTCTTGAGTCTGCGTTTCTCTGTTAAGTATTACCGTCGGTTACCTCTCTTTAAAGGAGTGTACTAGCACGCGATGGCGCTCATCAGGTACTGATTTGCAAGTGTGTTGGTGTCACTACACCGAACTGCTTTACAGCTCTTTAGCTCTTGTCTTTAGTTCTTGTAGGGGCCAGTCCAAAAATGATAGAAAGAAGATTGCGCCCATCAGAGAGTACGTGACTTCACGTTTTTCCAAGTTGTGCATTATTGCCAACCATTTGCTCTTCGCAATAAAATAGACCGAAAATGCGAAAATTTTTAAGTTTTGTGTTTGCTTCTTTTTTTTTAATTTAAAGCTATCGAAACTTTAAGTTCAAAAAAAAACTGTATTATTATACAAAAGAAGGTTAAAAAAGGCCACTCTGAGAAGATTTTAGTGCTAATGAAAATTAGTTGGATCTTATAAAATTTGATATTTTGAAAGTGTGAATTTCATGCTCCTTTTAAGGTTATGTAAGAATATAAATGTCCCTCTCTCAACTTTTTTTAAGATTGAAAACCTTTTTACATATTTCAAAAGGCTTTTGAATTTTCTGAATGCGGATTAAAACCATAGAGGTGTAATCGTTTCTTCTGGCCATCAAACCTTAGTGGGACATAGGGCATCAAGAGGTGGATTCATTGTAAAAATAAGCCAGAAAATACTAAAGAAACCACACTGACATTTTTACAAAAAGAGTACCTTATTTTGTTACATAACCTCAAATATAGCAAAAAAGTCGTTCCCTTAACAAAATAGTCTCGCTTAACAAAAAAAATTCATAAATTAAATTGTACATAAGCATAACACATTTATTAAAAAAAAAAAACGCAAATTCTAACGACAATTTGTCACGCATATAAAGTTCTTTAAGTGATTCAATAAAAATTTGGTATTTGATTTTCTTTAAATGGGCATTTTAGTGCGTTTTTATATCCAAAGCTAGGCAACACTGCAGTAGCGAGAGAGAGATTTGGCTGCCGAAAGCAGAAGAACACCAACAACACCTGCAATCGCGGGCAATGCCACCAGATGTTAAAAAAAAGTAAAGCTAAATAAAACTGAGTGAATTATTTAACTAATTATTAAAAAAATTATATTTTACAAAATTATTAAACGTTACATTTTAATTAGAACAGGCTAGAAAAATGTCATGAAGAAAGAACTAAAACTCTGAACCTAAATAACAAAAAAAAAGAAGCTAAATCAAGTTACCAAAATGATAATCTGGCCATACTGGAGCTTAAATCACGTAGCTTGTTGTCAAATTCGCGTAGAGCAAAGTAACGGGACCACGATAGGCGCCATCTCAATATTCTTTCCATCATGGGGGCAGTCTAGTATCTCTTTCATTGCCTCAGCAAAACTCCACTGTTGCAGACTGGTGCCTTTCTCTGAGTTGCCTTTTGTAGCACTAAAGTAGCTGATTATTTGTTAAATACTTACCATCGTACCACAACGCCATAGAATCTGACTTTGAATCCGACATGTCCTCTTAAATTTCATTTCAAACACTGTGCGCTACTAGGTTTTAGATTACTCTTTTTCTTCCTCCTGTTTCTATTCGCCTAGTTGCAATTCGTTTTTCGCTGTATGTATGTTTATTGCTACATTGCTTTACCCCTATGCTTTCCTCTACATTGTGCCATACATAGAGGAAGGGAAAAAAGTCAGAAAAAAAAATATTTTTTATAAAAATTGGATTTTTAGAAAATTTGTACCATGTGAAGAAGAGTGGAGGACGGGACAGGGTGGCTTGGCTAGCAGCAGCAGTAGCAGCTTGCATTTGATGTGGTAAATAAAATATCACAGATATCCGCGTATGCGCTTGAAATTGATGGGATGCACGTAAATACATGCATACATACATACATACATACATACATACATACATATGTACATACAGATATGTATATATATACATACTATACATATGCATGCAGTCACACATTAGAAGCTCGTTGGCATTTTCTCATATACTCGTACATACTCGTACATCTGTATATGCATGTGTGTGTGTGTAACCCTTGTAACTTCTCATGCACATCATTTCCACATTTTTATAGCTCACAGCTTATAGAAAGAAACAGTCGAATGCGCGCATATTTAATGCCATTTAGAATGCAACTCACTCACTCACAAATAAAAAATGAAAATCTTTAGTGCAATAACAAAGCAACACTTTCGACAATCAAAGCCCAACACACGCCCACATGCACAACATACTGCATATAATGGATTTTTGGGTACACAAATTTGTGATACAAATAAAATCAAATGAAAGAATTTTCAAATATCCTTTTGATAACGGAAATGCAATGCATGAATAGATGTGTGTGTGTGCGTTATTAGTACTTAGATGCATTTTGCATTTTGAATTTTGCACCATCCTAATTAAATTTTCCTAACAAAGACTTTTAAGTGATTTAAACTGATGTTGTGCAATGATTTTATTAAAGTTTCAAAATTGTCGCTTAATAAAGGAATATATGAAAAATATTTGGGATGCATAATCTTCCCAGTGTACAAAAAAGGAGACAAGAGTGAATGTGAAAATTATCGTGCTATATCACTGCTTAACTCTGCTTATAAGGTTTTTACTAATGTCCTCTATAATCGTATCAATGAATATGCAGAGACCATTATTGAAGACTATCAGTGTGGATTCCGCAAGGGAAAATCCACAATCGATCAGTGCTTTGTCCTCAGTCAAATCTTTGAAAAACACCACGTATATGGAAAAGGATATTCACTGCCTTTTTATAGATTTCAAACAAGCATTTGATAGCGTCAGGGGAGATAACATTTTTTACGTACTGCTTAGCCTAGGAATTCCAGCAAAACTTATAAGGCTAATCATCGTTACGTTCACGGATACAAAAGCAAAAGTAATCATCCAAGGGTGAGTGTCCTGCCTTTGCTAGAGCAAGGCTACGAGTATTGGGTTCCGATGTCATAAGAATGCGTAATATTTGTTCTCTAAAACGGGAGGATATTTACAGATTTGCCAAAGAATCTGGAAAATTCTCACAGGCCTAACTATCTCTATTCTTTCCTATCTCTTTCTCTGATACTTTTCTCCTTCCCTCCTTGACTATCTACCGCCTTTCCAGAGCTTTAAATACAATGGGCTCTTTAGCCTGAGTGTTTTAGGAGCCACCAAATCTCCTGGTGCTCTTTGGCTCGACCTTTTCAAATTCAATCATCCAAGGGAAGCTCACAGAGTCATTCGTAATTGAATCTGGTGTCAAACAAGGTGATGCACTATCCTCTGCCATATTCAATTTGATGCTGCATTTTGTTATAAAAGAAGTCAACAAAGGTGGTACATTACTAATTAAAACAACTCAAATATGTGCCTATGCAGACGATATCGCCGTTCTTTCGAGGAAACCGAATGACTTAAATGAAACCTTTTTAAAAATTTACAAAATTGCCAACGATATTGGCCTCTTCGTTAACGAGTGTAGAGATCAAGACGGCACACAAATGCACAGAATCTTCATGTAGGTGCATATACTTTTAAAGCGGTGCAACACCCGCAATCAAAGATCGCGTCAACGCCGCCACTAGAGCGTACTATTCACACCTCAGTTTGTTCAGGTCTCGTCTTTTATCTAGATCTACGATGCTTGCCATGTATAAAACTCTTATACGACCAATTTTGACATATGGTTGCGAGGTGTGGACTATGAAAATTAATGACAGTGCGCTTATTGCTAATTTCGAAAAGATAATTTTAAGGAAGTGTGTTCGGACCCATTAAAAATGAAAATGGCAGCTACAGAATTAGGTAAAACTCGGAATTGAACGAACCTATTCAAGACGTGTCTGCTGGAGGAGATGGAGGAGTGATGCTGTAAGGTGATTGCTGATACTCTGATGGAACTGATGCAGGGTTATCTGAATCTAGTTATAAGTTGGACCGCAAATTGCTGCCTATCGATAAATCCTGCGAAGACGGAGTTCGTCTTATTTACGAGGAAATACAAAATACCAAGAGTGTTTCTCCCCTCAATAGCGGGCGCTCAGTTGGTGCTCTCTGACAAGGTGAAGTACCTGGGACTCATCCTTGACAGAGGTCTTACGTGGAAGCCAAACATTGAGGAGAGAATCAGAAATACAACAGTTGCCTTGTATTGTTGCAGGGGCGCTATCGGCAAAAGATGTAGCCTCTCGCCTAAAGTCACTTTTTGGCTTTATAACACTGTTTGTGCGTTCGAGATTGGTCGGGGAATGTCTGGCTTCTCTCTCGATTGCATCCGAATACTTCATCATCAGGCTCATTTCGGTTCCCGGGCACAGCGGCATAGAGGGAAACTGCTGGGCTGATGAGCTGGCTAGACAGGGAACTTTGGAGACGGTTTCGTCGCGAAATGAGAGAATTGGGGTTTCCCTGAGAACCTGTGGTCTGCTCCTGGAAAGATGGGCCTCGAGTCAACTCAGCGAGCGCTGGGCTAGTGCGCAAACGTGCAAGGTCGCGAAGTCCTTCTGGCCACGGGTAGATCGGGGACGCTCAAGGGAACTCCTAAGGCTAACAAAGCCCCAGCTCTCGAATTTGGTGGGCATCCTTACCGGACATTGTCCATTAGGTGTTCACGCCGTGAGACTTGGGATTGCCTCTGCCGAAACTGTCTGGAGGACGAGATGAAATCATCTCAACACCTTCTTCTCAGCTGCCCTGCTCTCGTCTGGCAAAACCTTAGACATCTGGGCTCTCACTTTTTCGCTACGCCTAAGGATATAGCCGGTGTAAATATCATATATTTGGTAAAGTTCATCAGTAGCTTGTTACGGCTAACTACGAACGCAAATCAGCCACCGTCGTTGGTGTAAAATGTATGGTCATCATCGTCTCTAATCCTAAAGCTTCTTCTTCCTTCCCATCTCCTTTCTCCTCTCCCATGTATGGCACCACAACGGACGAATTTCTTAATATTTGTCCAAGTGAGCCCTTAGCTAGGGCAGCAATTTAACCTAACCTAACCTATCCAAGACGAGATAGCTGTGCAATTTGTAAAAGCGCAGCGTATACGGTGGCTAGGTCACGAGCTCCGTATGCCTGCTGAATTCGCTATAAGGAAAGCCATGTTTGGAAAGATAATTGGTGCGAAGGCGAAGGGAAGACCGAGAAACCGATGGATAGTCGCAGTAGAAAGCGATCTCACATCAATGAGAATTCGCAATTACGAAGGAAAAGCAAGCGATGGAACACTTTGGAGGAGTTTTGTGAAGGAAGCTTTGACGCACCCCGCGTTGTAATGCCGTGAATGATGATGATATGAAGAATATTTAAATATTTTGGTGTTGTCTTTTTCATTTGATTTATTTAGTTGGCCCGTGTCGTCGTTTTTACAAAAATTTCGCTAAGCTCTCTTGCTATTTGCCACGTTGAATATTTGACAACTCATTCGTGAATTGCTTTACGTTCAGTAAGATTTCTCCTGTACTCATTCTATAAGGGCTTCTTTACCGTATAGACAGATAGATAAATTCTTTATGAAGTTCACACTTCTATCTTATAGTCGTTTGTGCTCTCTACTCATCACAGTATCTCATCTACACCCAGTTTCCTTATTAAACTCAGAATAGAGCTGGGTTTGATTGAGCGTATGTGCCTTTTCTCTGGCTGTAATTGACCAAGATAACTCAACCTTCTCCGCGCTATAGCACTGCGTCCCAGGAGAAGTTGCACTGGAGTCTCCTGAGATTGGTCGCAGAAACGACAAGAGACCAAATCCGGATCATGTGCAGATGACTTCACAGTCTGCAGTGGCCTGTGAGAATGCCCGTGAGTTTTCTCGTTTATCGTTGGGGTGGGTTATGAGTTTTTCAAAGCTCTTTTGGTTGTACCATCCCAGTAGGGATTTCACTTGGCGTAGCTCCATAGTTTGGTGCTAGCAAACCTCCCTTAGCCGTAGCTCTTCAAACCTAAGCTTCTGCGTAATGGTGGGTTGTCCCATAGCAAGGAAGGGCTCGGGTCCTATTAAAGGCGAGACCGCCTATCTGCGCGCTATTTCGTTCCCAGTTATACCCCTGTGTCCTGAGACCCAAATTAGCCGGTTGCTATTGTGCGTTCCTAGTAGAATAAGTTTCCCGATACACTCGAGGACCAGTGAGGATTTGATCTCATAGTATGATAGGGCCATGAGTGCCGTCTGACTGTCATTCAATATGGCAATTCGCTCATTTCGGAAATGTTTGTCGAAGTTTATCTCTGTACATAGGCAAATAGCATACATCTCCGCTTGGAAGATGCTTGGGAGAACTGCCCATCGACACAGAGCGCTTGGTTCTGGGGCCGTAAATTCCAGCGCCTATGCCTTCTGGGGTCTTCGTGCTATCTGTGTACCAGTGCAGGGCACACTCTTGGAGTTTCTTTTCAAATGCAGGTCTACTCCAGTTTAACTTATTCTTCAGTTCAATTCTGAACTATCATTTCAGTTTCTCGCTATGGCACTGTGACCGGAGTGAGTCGAATTTAAATATTTCGCTTTGTTCTTTAATAATTTAATAGTGGGTCGAGGAAAACAAGACCACCGGTTCTCAAGATAATCCGAGTCGTCTAATTTCGCGAGTCTCCTGTCTAGCCAGATCATCAGCCCAGTAGTTTCTTGCTTTGTCCCTGGGGCCGGAGAGAGTAAAATTTAAGCATTTCCCTTTGTTTTTAGTACTCTAATAGTGGGTCGAGGAAAACACTGCAGCGAAGAAGAGCGTTATATCGAAAAACACATAAAACTTATATAGAAGTAAAGGAAATATTCGGGTGTACTGATCTAATGAAAGCGAATGCCCTGTAGTATAAAGACGCACTCGAAAAGATAGTCGCAAACGCAAAACAACCAGCTAAAACGATCGACATACATTCCAAGTCTCTAAAAAAGGAACTCGCCGCTACATCTGCAGAAATAAAGCATAAATTAAGACCTTAATGTAAATGACATAGCAGTTCGTAGACGCTCGATGGAGCAGAAATTACACATGCAGAGTCGACGAAAAGTTTCTTTGTTGACAAATCCGCACGTTGCGGCACGATGAAGAATTGCCAAAGAACACGTAAATTGGTCAAAGGGAAAAATAGGAGATATTTTGTGGGTGGATGAAACAAAGGTGGTTTTATTTGCAAGTACTGAGTCAAGGCAGTATGTCCATATTCAAATCAGTCAAACATGACTGCGAAAGTAAAGGTATGAGGAAATTTTTCTTGTAGTGGCATTGTACGTTGGATCAGCACCTGTATGTGAGAATTTTAGAAAATATAATGCTGTCATACGCTCATTACCATTGACGTGGTTGTTTCAGCAAGGTAACGACCCAAAACTCACAACTACATTTGCCAAGTACGGGTTTCGGCTTAAGGGAGTTGAGGTCATGCGTGGCCTGCGCAGGAGTCTGACCTCAACCGTACAGAAAATTTATGGACGGATATAAAATAGAGTGTTGCTGATCGTAGACCATTAAAACTACACAGAACTATGAAACACAGTTCAGGAAAGCAAATCCCACTGAAAAGGTGTCGTGATCTCATCGATTCAATGCCACGCATGTGTACAGCAGTAAGAAAAACTTGTGGTTATTCAGCTAAATATTAGGAAAACTAACGCAAGTAACTAATAATAATTAGTCAAATATTGTTCGTTCTGTTTTAACAGCTGAAGCAACCGAGGACGGTTCTGATGATTCTACCGAAAATAGAGTTCCAGAAATGTTTCGAAAGCTGACTCAAACGCTGGCATAAGTGCGTTGCAGTTGATGGGTAGTACTTTGAAGGGGATTATATCACTTTTAAGGAATAAATTTGTATTTTGAAATGTCTGAATATACTCCGGAAACTTTTTGATCAAAGTGGAATGCCACCTCTGAGCGACAAACGTTTCTAATGCGAAGATTTTTCATGGGCAACCACTTAAAGAAAAATGCTATGCCTTCATTTGAATATTCTGTATGCGCAGTGCCGATCAAAGCCACGCCTCGCCACCGGCGTATCACACACCAAAGCGCTCAGCCGTCATTAATCTCTTTTTTTTACTGCAATTAAATATTAAAAATTGAACATTTCATTTCGAAAATTACACTAAAATATTCCCCCATCATCCCTTTCTCAAATATTTATTAACTAAATCTCATTAGTAGTCGGCAAATCAGCGATTAGTAGTAAATATTTTATCTATCATAAAACTACAATACCTGCCCACAGAATCCCACCACCGCCATGCAGTCGCAAGGAATCAGTGCTGCATCAACTGCCTGCCTGCCAGCCTTCGACAATCCGGCATTTCAATTATCAACTTATCCATTTGCGTAAAATACTGAAAAAGTGGCTTCGGGGCAAAAACGCATAAATAAACGAACTAAATTATTGAAGACATGCCCCTCTTGCCACTGCTGCCAATAGGCGCAGGCAGGCCAACTCGTTGCTGCAACTCGACAATGATGCAATGCAAACAGCCACACCCTGAACGGAACACCATTGAACCGTAGCGAGTGCGCGAATAAATATAAAAACAAAAACACGCACAACACAAAAAAACGCACGCATTGTGGTTGAAATTTTTGATTTTATTAATGCAACGAAAATTAATTCTACGCATAAATGCACTCGCATCCACACTCACACACACACACACACGCATGCACCTAACCAAACTTGTCTTTTTCATGTACATGCAAATAATGTCGCTATATAAAGCATATTTGCCGGCGTTAGGCCGTTTTTAGCTGGCAGCCGATGGCGCCACTATGGTATGTGCACTCCACAACGCATACATGCACATATATGTGGATATGCATGTAAGTATCTACGTATGCAACGACACCTTCCGCTACAACTTATTTCGCAATCGCCCATCGGCCACCACACGCCATACACCAGGACTCTATGGCCGCCGTCAACTACTTCATACTTCATCACAACTCTTCCTGCTAGCGCTTTGACTGTTTCCTAGCAATATCCGGTACAAGCGCGCTAACCTTCGTCGGCAACGCTATTTGAAAACACATTTTTTTGTTTACCGGCTGCTCATTTCGCTGGCTTCCATCTTGTGCGCCTATAGTTTCACTTATACATACCTACTTATTTATTTGTATGTATGTGTGGGTGTGTGTTTGTTGATTGGTTGGTTGGCAGGCTTTTGCGGTAGGTTTTGTTCGTGTACAGCGGGTGCGAAATAGCATAAGACTGATGGTTATTAGGAGGTAAAATTTCCAAACTCGACCGCAACTGGCGGCGGCGGCGGCGGCACTAGTGACAGACAACGCTGCATATCACCATTGCAACCGTTGGGCGTAAATTTTGTTGTAATCGTCGGAGCTCTTTTGAAATTTGCGCGTACATAATTTTTATTCGCGCCTACTTTTCTTGCTTTGCGGCTAATGTTTGCCTCCACTGGTGGGTGTCCAACGCGTCTAAACTAAATAAAAAAGGGTAACAATTGCATGAGCATTTGAATTGAAATTCTCCTGCGCTGTTTACCTACGAAAATCTCAGCTAGCATTTATTATTGATATGCGAGTGATGTCAGAAGTCGTCGCGTTCATTCTTTGTTGGACATTCGGGCGAGCTAATGTTGATGTTGTTCCACAAATGAAGGGATCTACAGTTTTATGCTGACTCCGAATGGTTTCTATGAGGCGTTTTTTGATAACAGAAGTACACTCGAAGGTTTGCCATTGCCTGCCGCAGGGCGACCGCTAATTTTCAGGTCTAAAGCCACACTGATAAGATCCAATCAATTGGTTGATGGTGAGCTTCAGCCTTTCACACAATACGCTCGTTGGAACCTTATAGGCGATATTTAGAAGACTAATCCCGCGGTATTCAGATATTCATAAAGTACCTATGATCAAAAACTACCGGGAATGCTTAATTTAAAAGAACCGCGCACGTGGGAACCGGTCCATATTTTTTTCTTTTGTTGCTGGTAGGACTATAAGAAACACATCTGTCACTTTTTAGCGCCATCGGATCATTTGAGGGATGCTGTACGTCGCAAACGGCCGAAAATGTGGGCAAACAATTCTTAAATTTTGCATGATGATAACGCGCCATCGCACCGAGCCCAAATTGTGATGGATTATTTCACTAAACACCAAGTAAATACGATCGTGCAAGCACTGTATTCACCTGATATGGGCACGTGCGACTTCTTTTTGTTTCCCAAGTTAAAGTTACCACTTCGTGGAAGGAGATTTCAGTCGATAGAGGAGCTCAAAAATAATTTGACGAAAGAGCTGAAGGCCATCCCTTCGTCGGCCTACCAGGGGTGCATGAAGGACTGGGTTAAACGTTGGCACATGTGTGTTGCTTCAGACAGGTTATATTTTGAGGCAAATAAAATAAATTTGCCTGAAATTTAACTCTGTTTTGTTTTATTGAAATGCCGGGAATGGTCATAGGGTATAATTCAGGTATCACCCTTATTGTAGATTGGGCAGAGTACACCTAAATTCCAGCGGCAGTAATGCTTTCATCCGACCATGTTTTACATAGGAGCTGATGCATGCACCTTACCAGCTTCTCGCCGCCATGTTTCGTCGGCTCCCGCAACTTTGTTGTTCTTTAGCCGCGTTATCGATATTCCGACCTCCTCATGGTCAGGTACCGACAGTCTCGTAGTCAAAGATTTGGGTATCGGGATCTTCACATTCTCTGTGCTAAGCGCAGTTGGCACTATTTAGCAGGTTCGAGAAGTGTTCCCTCCTTAATTTAAGTATGCTCTAGATTTCAGTCACCAGATCGCCATCTTTGTTCTTAGAGGAAAACGTCCCGGTCTTGAAACCTGCTCTAAGCCGCTGAACTTTCTGGTAGATAAACCGCTATTAGAAAAACAATTATCTATCATATTGGTGTTTCGTGCACGAAGTTTCGAACCGAACACACTCCCAAATGGTAGTCGCGCATAAATCCATTCAACTACGGCAACCGCCCTTATATATTCATATTTTCCAGCACGAATCTAAAAGCAAGAAGGTTCTAATACCCGACCTGCTGTGCTAAAGAACCGACGGCGGTTTCTATGCGTCATTCTTCACCGGGCAGAGCTGCCTTTGAAGGTTGCAAAGGATTCCCTTCCCAATGTTTTCATTGAGCATATGGACTTCTATAAACTCCCGTTCTTGAGTTAGTATCAATGACGAAACGGAACATATTCAGCTCTCGTTTTTGATGGTAACACTGCAAAGATTGTACGCGAAGCCATTCATAGACTGCGCGAGCTTTGCTGGTACAGCACAGTTGAAATTGAAATTTGAAAACGGCGAGTCAAGAAGTAACGAAATAATGGTACTCAGGCTAAAAATCCCATTGTATTCAAAGCTCTGGAAAGTAAAAGAGCAGATACTCAAGAAAGAAAGGAGAGAAGTAACAGAAGGGGGAAAAATAGGATAGAATAGAGTAATAGCGTTGCAGATTCTTTGGTAAATCTGAAAATATCCGCCAGCTTGAGAGAATAAATATTACTTATTCTCATGACATCGGAACCCAAAATTCGTCGCCTTGCTCTAGCAAAAGCAGGAAACTCAAGGTGAAATTGCTCAGTGGCATCCGCCTGCTCTAAGGCCTAACACAGGCTTTTTCTCAGCACAGTTACTCTTCCAGGATATACAGATTTCAAAGTATATGAAAAAATTGCTTGAACTTGCTAGAGCTGGTTCAATAGAGTTGGCGCATGGGTCTGCAACCATCAGTGGGGTGCATCTCAGCCATGCACTTCGATATAAGCAGCTGTCTGCCATAATCGCATCTCTGCCGGTAGACAAAAATATGCCTTGAAGTCCCATACCTCTGCTGATGCTGGACAAACGTGATTTGCGAAACTCTGTTGCCCTACCATAGAATACCTCAAGAGACCGGAATACCGCATCAGCATTGGACTCGGTTTTATGTGAAATATTTTTATAAGTAGACGAGGCGGCGTGTCATTATACCTATATGTGAATGTCAATCTTCGCTCAGATAAGATGAATATGCTTCGTCTTGCCGATCTCATGAAGCTCAACTTAAAGGACCCAACTCGCTTTAGTAAGGCGACGTTCCACCTGAGTAAGTTTAAGAGTCTTCGCGCACTTTAGAAGGAGGATAGAAACCTGCTCATCTCGGTTGTTTGAAAAGAGAAGACGCTTTACTGGGGTGCAATGGGCAAACATCTGACTGGCTGCGACTGCGAGTTTATTCCACTCACTAACTAAAATAAGGAAAGTACTAAAGATTGACTTCAAGAACGCAAATCCCCACAGGACTTCAAAGATCGGCCACGTCCCATTGATGGTAGCGGCTGTGTTACCAATTTATTTGTTGCATGATGTTCCGATCTTCTCATAATGTGCCCATACCAGCGCAACCGAATTGCCCTCAATTTCTCTATTATTAGAGCCACATGACAGCTGCCTCTGATCTGTTTATTGTTTATCTTATCCAGTTTTGTGACGCTCGATGCACATCGCAGCATTCTCATCTCCGCCACATGCAATCTTTGCTCCCGGTTTGCAGGCAGCGGCCAGCATTCTGAGGCATACGCCACTGCATGTCTAACCAACTTTATAAATTTTGCCTTTTAACTTCAGTGGCATCGTTTTGTCACACAAGACTTGTAACACTGCGCACCAACCTTGCCAGCCGGCTTGTATGCGGTTCGTCACTTCGCGGTATATTGAGCAATCATCGCTTAGAATGAAGCCAAGATATTTGAAACTCTCAGGCGTGAATATGGTTTCAGCATCGATATGAAATTTCGGAATCTGGTCACTATCATTAAAAGCGAAAGTGACATGCTCGGTTTTCTGTCTGCTTATGAGTAAGCCATTCGCTTCCAAGACTTCAAGGCCACTGTGAAAATTTATTTTATAAAGCATCAGCATTCTCAGACAGTAGCGAGACATCTAAAGCGCACAACCACAGTGTCCAAGGCAATACGTCTTGTAGTTTGTGTGCTAGAGTGTCCATAACCAGGTTGAAAATAAGGGGACTGAGGGCCGAGCTCTTGTAACCCCACGCTTATGGAGAACTTCTCTTTCTTTTCTCTTTCAGGAATATGCTTTTCCCTAAGTGCCTTCCACACCAGATCTATTGGAACTTGATCGTATGCCTTTTCCCAGTCTATAAATATGGCATGAAGATTCTTACGTTGCACTCGAGATTTTTCCACCTAATGTCGAAAGATTTGAATGGCATCTATTGTACATAGATCTGCCGCTTACAAAGCCAAACTAATTTTGACTGGCATGCGATAGATGGCTATTAGCGAGCGTGGGTTTTTACACTTTGTACCCTGACTAGCTCGGTTGGTGTACTAACAAACTGTTGCCGTTCTGTCAGTTAAATTCTTCGAAGAGACGATAAATAATGTTTGTTCGTGCTTCAAAAGACGGGCTACACAAAAATTCTTTTCCACGACAGGGAGTCTTTTATTCACAATAATCTTCGTCAATGCCTGCGCCACCTAGAGTTTTTTTCCATCATGCACGTCCTAACGTATGGCGCAGAAGTTTGACCGAAGACAATATTCGATGAGTCGTCACTTGGAGTGTTTGAGAGAAAGATTATGCGTAAGATTTTTGTACCTTTGCACGTTGGCAACGGCGAATATCGCAGACGATGGAACGATGACCTGTATGAGCTTTACAACGATATTTACAGCTGCTTCGTGGGCTGGATCGTGTCATCCGAATGGGTACAAACGCTCCGGCTTCTCTGTGTTGGAAAGATCTGGTGGAGAAGGACTTGGCTTCACTTGGTGTGTCCAACTGGCACCGGTTAGTACTAGAAAGAAGTGTTTGTTAAACTCGGCCAAAATCGCAAAATTTGAAATATTGTATATCTTCGGCACCCGGTCTGTGCAGACTTTCCGACTTTGGCTATAGCTAACGACTTGAGCTTCCAGGTAGTTTCCTTAAATTTAATTTTCTATCGATTTATGGATATACATTTTTTAAAAGGATCCTCCAACAGGACAAAAAAGCCCAGCCGATAGTTTTAAAAAAGGTGTCCAACGGAGGGTTAGGAAGTTCTCAAGGTGTCACAAAGGTCGTATTATTCATTTTCACACAGTTAAAACATAGTCGGTTGTGGTTTCAAGTCATCTAAATATTTACTTAACCGGTAAAAGCATGACGTCATAATACAGTACGACGCGGTGACAGACAAAGGAAGAGAGCATGCAATATTTCATCATGAATTTACCCTCTACAAGTAGTATGATTCTATGGATTTCCTACAAATCTTTCCTTTTTTTCGTGCAGTGTTTTATTAATTTCTACCGTATTAAACTTTCGCTCAAAAAAAAAAAAAAACAAATATGTATGTATATGCATGCATACATTTATTAATTTTTAAAATCCAACGTTACCCTGTACACAGTCATATTTATGTTTAACTATGCCCATCGGGGCGCGTTACCGCAAAGCATTGATTACGTGTCCGTGTCGCTGGCAGGTGCATTTCGCCCAACAGCGAGTGCCTGCCAACCAAAAATGCCATTCATGCAAGCGCCTAATGAACAAGGACTGGTGGAGGGGGGTGAGGAAATAGTATATGCATACATACCTACATATGTTTAAAGCATCACGCAGCTAAATGCCTTTATGTGTGCATGTATGTATGTATGTGTGTATGTGACTTGATTTGTCCCACTAACGGCCTGCACTGCAAATGTACTCAAATGTGCCCAGTGGAATAGACGCTATGTGTATTGAAATTACGCACTAGCGCTCGCGTTCGCGCTCACTCTACTCTTCTCTACTTCTTCATTTTAGATTTGGTACATATTTGTTTACGCGTGTTAGTGTACGCTTTGCCTATTACTTCCTAACGCTACTCACTCACTCTCCTTCACATCCACGCATTTATGTGCCGGTGAAATGTATTAGTGTCCACCTAAATTTACGAAATTCGCCGGTTCAGCATAAAATGCCGAACTCCCTCTCTGCTTTTCCCCCCCTCACAAATTCGTATATATACATATGTATGTATGTATACTGTCACACGCAAAAGCTTCTCGCTCTTCGTCTCTCTGCAATTAGGATTTTTGTAAAGCCTACTCTTTTCTACTGCCACATATTTCACATACTTGTGCTAGCAAAGTTTCGACAGTTGCTTTATATATAGCTTTGTTGTTGTTTATACACACACATACGAGCATATACTGTAACTACAAACGCTAATGTTTATTGTGTAGTTGTTATTGCCACTGTAGCGCTGGGTATATCTCTATTGTTATTGTTGGTGTATGCAATTGATGTTGTTGCCGTTTCTGCTCATCTACTTGCATTGCCAAGCATAACCAAGTTTTGAAACTCAGTGCATTTGTACACGTAAAATTACCTTCTACATCCTTTCTGTCTCTTCTAAAGTGAGTAGAGTTCAAATTGTGCTCAATGCCTATGTATTTTACATATATACAAAGAGTCATTGGTATATGGATTTTCATAATTAGGGTCCAATACGAAATGGTCTTAAGAAAATTAAAAAAATATAATATTTAGATGCTTAAAAATGTCATAACATTAATTTTATTAGTTATATAATCAAGTCATTCCACTATTCCATTTAAATATTTCCTATTTTCGTACAAGAAACGAAACTGGAAAGTGACTTTTGGCGCTACTTTGGAATTTGGAGTTACTTATTTCGCTATTCAATTCAACTAAATGCTGCATATAGCAGATGTTTTTTTAAAGAGCTTGAGAAGGTAAAATGATAACACACAACACACTTTTTTAGAATGCATTTTTTTTTAATAATCTGGTAGATGATTTCATAGTATTTATATTTTGAATATGATATCCGGCACATGTCCGATACTGCTATGATTTCCATTGCCCATTCAATCAGCTGAATTTTTGACTTCTTTTTCCTTAAATCTAAATGAGCACAAGATCCTCACGTAAAGATTTCCACGTAGTCGAGCGTCAAAGGCACATTTCTCTTGTTGATGGTTTTGAATTGAGAAGAGTAAAATGAGTGCGAAAACAATCGATAACTGCACAAATTGTTTACTCAATAGTTCAATTATGTTGACTGTAAAATAAACTTCGCGAGAATATTTAGTTTCTTTTAAAGTAAATTTCTACACTTTGGAAGCGTTGTTCTGGCGTTAAACAATTCATGATAACTTGCAAAGCCTTACTGAACAGCTGTCAAACCATAGTTATCGAGAGTTCTTAAAAAGCACCCGTTACTTTATGAGGCGCCTTCCTGTAGATTCTGAAAAAAAAAACAAAATTAGAAAACACGCAAAGCTTTTGCTCAGAATCACAATAAACCAATGAAATGCTATACTGAAAGGTCATTGAATGCGTAGTTCTCCTTCAGAACTATTAAGGAGAGGAGAGGCAGCAGGCTTCAAGCTAGCAGCCGTTTCTTTTCGGTTTTTGTTGGAACGAGAAAATGAAGTGACGTACACATATATCCGAAATCTTAGTAGAGAAAGCGTAGAGAAGCTTTTAATAAGCCTGAAATTTCTGGCAGTCCAACGGGCTTAAATCACAGCTCCGAGGCTGCCAATTGATATCGGAATTTCGGCTGATTATTCGGTTTTCAAAAACGGGAGTCAAAAGTTCGAGTGTAACTTTGGCAGTGTGATAAGCTGCACCGTCCTGTGGAAACCAAATGTCGTCCATGTCATCCTCTTCAATTTTTGGAAACAAAAACTCGTTGAGCATGTCACGGTAACGCTCGCCATTTACTGTAACCGCGGCTCCTCGCTCATTTTCGAAAAAAAAAATGGCCCGATGATGCCGCCAGACCAAAAACCGCACCAAACAGTGACTCAATAGGTGGTTACTTCTAATATAACTACAGCTCTTATAGATTTTTCTTTTATTTTAGATAAAATAATTTCAATATTCCTAACAAAGCTCGCGTTCTGTAAAACTGCTTATTTGAATAATTTATCATTTGATTATGCTTGTTGAATGGATGTTGTTGAAACTTCATTGGGCATAATTCTCGAGCCTTTATCTTTAGTTAGTAACTAAGCTGAATTATTTTATAAGTTTATTAAGAACTTTAGTGGGTTCAATTGAATAAATAAATAAATTATCATAACTTTTGGTTGACATGGAAATGGGTAGAATAGGTAAAGTTTTCCAATGGCGTGACAGATACAACTCGCAATTCTTGCTTGAAACCAAATTTCTAGTTTTAATATTATAATTTTTTCTTCTACCTTAAATATGCCCGCTTTTTCGAAAAAAAAAACAATACACTTCGGCTGGATATAAAAATCGTAAGCAATTTTTTTTGTTAAAAAAAAAATTTTGTTCAAATAGAAGAGGATGTAGTACCTAGCTATGAGTCATTCCGAACGATTATTTTTATTAATTACGCCGGTTAATGCAGAGAAATCATAAAACTGAAAAGTGGAGGCAACGAACTTAAATGTTGTAGTCTAACCGTTCAGTCTTTTCATACAGTGCATTTTTTTGTACTCGAAAATCCTTTTTCAAAACAATTTGGGTATCTTCTTTGATGCCCATCTATTTGTTTTAATGGAAATTTAACAACTACTCTGAATGTATCAGATGCAGATGCAATGAGATCATGTCCTAGAGAGGCTCTCAATGCACTGACATACGTTATTCCAATAGACCTACATATTAAGAAGACGGCAACCATGAGCGCATTTAGGTTAAATGAAACGAGTCGTTGAAAAGAAAAAACTTATGGTCATGCCAGTCCATTATTGCGACAAACTCAGTTAACCTCGGTGAGGACTGACTACATCGTCCCGACGGTAACATTCAAAAGGAATTTTGCCACTCTCTTCCTATCTAAGGAAGAATATAATAAGGGATTCTCTCTAAACAACTTCGACACTACAGTCTATACAGAATGGACTGTGGTGTTGGAGCTGGTATATATTCTCACAGACTTAAAATTGCTAAATTTGTGCGTCTCCCTAATATCAGTAGTGTCTTCCGGGCGGAAGTACTGGTAATTGGGGGATCTTGTAGGCTACTAATCGCAGATTTAATCTTTCAAGGGCAATATCGCTATTCTTCTCTAAAGTGGTGGAACAAAGTAGGAATAGCCTCACCACATTTGGTGTAAACCATAAAGTTACCTTAATCTGGGTCCTGGGACATCGAAACATTGAAGGTAGAGAAAAAGCAGATGAACCATGCATAATGCCCTTGCAGAATCGATATTCACACCATTAGGTGCAGTCAAGAAGATAATTTCCCAAAAATACCTCCGAATTGTAGATGGAAAGGTCAAACGATGCAAAATTAGTAGAACATTATGGCCTACCTACAATCTCAAGCAATTGTTGACATTAATAAGCATGAAACGACGGGACGGCTGGAGACCAACGGCAGTCATAACTAGCTTTTGGTATATCGGAGAACAAGCAGCCGAAATGGGTATCCCTTACAATACATACTGTCACAGTTGTAAACAACCGGAGAAAATGGAAACAATTTTCCATTTCCTCTGTGAATGCCCTGCCCTATAGAAGGGCAGAATGTTAACCCTGGGTCAATCGCTGTTCGAGAGTCTCGAACAACTGTCTGGCTTAGACGTCAACAACCTAATAAGGCTCTTAAACTGCACAGACTGGAAATAACCATTAAACAAGTTGGTAACGAGGATGTGGCAACAAAATGGTGCGGAAGCGCTAGTTGGATTCTGGAAGAATCACCACTTTAACCAACCAACCAACCGTGAATGTATATTTTTCCAAAAAAATAAAAGAAACTTCCAAGTACACCCAATGTATTTATACCTTTAAAATAACTTTGAATTTAAAAATGGTAATTTTAATCCTCGAATAGCACAAGAAGTGCCAATCAAGAAGAAAAAGAATATTAAATTTTTATATAAATTATTATTTATAAATTAATTCATTTTATTAAATTATTTATTATATAAATTATTAAAAATAACCCAATTTTTGAACCGCTTGAAGATTGCACTTAAAATTTTAAATTACATTTATTTTTTAGAAAATTTATATGAAAACTTGTTGCATTTTTCTAAATTTTATGCATGAAGTTGAAAGTTTTGCTTATATGGCTTCTGTTAAACAAACAACAATATGAAAAAAAAAAAATAAAATAAAATTCTACACGAAAAACATTGTAAAAATATAGTAAAAAAATCACCAGTTCAAGTTATGCTCGCCAGCATTTGTTCATTTGTTTTGTGTTGTGTTCTTTGCGATTTATTTCCCATTGGGGCATATCAGGAAATATTTGTGTTTATACATTTCATGTTTCACCGGTTCTCTAAAATCTGCCTATTGAAGCTGATATTCATAGCTTGAGCATCATTGAAGTACATGCGTGCACGTATATACATATACATATAAACACATAAATGCAGCTTTATGCTCGTATTTCTAGCTTCATGCACTTTTGTTCTGTGGAGAGAGAGCAACGGAAAAGGACAAATACATAATCTCTAATCAATAGTCCCGCTATTTGGGAATACTTTTGTACACTCCCGGTTAAAAAAGAGACGGTTTTTATACAAATATAAGTAACCAGAGAATGAATTGTTATTAAGTGCTTAGACCATTATAGCGTGCAAATAGTTTCAAATATTAAGACTTTTTTTAAATGTTTATTATTTTTTACAAAAGTATAGCTCATTGTTTGACAAAAGCCATATACTTATATCTGCAGTTTTTACCTTACTAGTTTTTATTCTAATCTGTGAGCGTCTAGCCCGGTAGATCAATTTAAGAAAAAAATTAAATAAATATTATTCGAGTATGCAAGGCTAAACTAGAATTGAGAGATAAAAACTTAAAATTAAAATATTCCAATATATTTCTTTATATATAAAAATTTCGGTTTTTTTTAGCATAGAGGATGTGCGCGACTCCGGATGTCTGTATAAGTGTATGTTGCTCTTGTATTGGCAATGTCAAAAGTAGTCATAACAATAACAACTACACGAAAGCAAAGTTCAATTTGCAAAACCAACAAATTTTACCGCGCATTAACTACACGCACACACACATGCATGAGTGTGCAATAATTGCTTAGGCACCAACAATGCGATGCGACAATGGAGTTGCTGCGACGAAAATCGCGTTGGCGGTTATGAAAAGCGCAGTTTGGACGCGTTCGCAGTGGAGCGCGTCAAACGAAAGCGGATCTAATATTATTGTTGCTATTATTGTTGTACTTGTGCATATGTATGTATATGTATATGTATATGAGCATGCGAGTAGCATTATTTGGCTGTTTCTTTTGTTGTTTTTTGTATTGTCCATTGTACCACAATCATTATTCTTCGAACTATGCTGCTGCTGCCGCCGCGCGTTCATCATATAATTACTTTGTGACCAAGGAGTGCGCTTTTGGTGCCGAGTGGAGTCGGGTTATTCCGTTCAGTTCAATTTACTGAGCTAAATAAGCGCGCACAGTTGAATACTGCAGTGTCGAATTCGCACTCCTTCTCGCGCTCTCTCTCTAACTCTCTGTCCGTTTGCCTAAAACACCCGTTGCTGGAAATGTATCGATAACAACAACTACAGCAATAATTTAAAAAGCAAATACATGCATGCACTATCATATTTGTTAGCAACAACTTCAATGGAAAAATATTTTCTGCCGTTACTCGCTATTTACACCTACATACAGATGTACTCGTATACCTTCTCTCAGTCTATACTATTTAGTATGCGCGCTGTTGGTGACATTTGCGTTGGCCGGAAAAATGTTATTGTTGTTTTTCGCCGTTCCTATTGCCAACTGTTGCCATAATAATGGGAATTTTTTTTTCGTTTTTAACAAATCATAAATATCAAATATAAAACATCAAATAAATATTTTTTTTTCTTAATAATAAATTTGAAAATCATTTCATCATTTGTTACATTCTGAAGCCAAATCCATTAAAATTTTTCGTAAATTTGCTAGTCAACAACAAAATAATGAAAATATATAGTATATGTACATTAGGTTGGCTCAATTTGTATGGCAGGATTTTTTTTTCGACCTAGCAGATTCGGATTCTACATGCTATTTAAAAAAAAAAAGTTATCCATTAGATCATAACTCTAAAGCAGGTTTCGAGCTCCCCTATCTGGTATGTAGGTAGGTTACAGGTTACAGGTACACTACAAGAAGCACTAAAGTGCCGTTTTGATACCATAATGTCTGGACCTTAAGCTGCGAAAAATTACAAAACTTAAAGGAAGAAAGACCATCTACAGCCTTCCGAAATCTAGGCTGAAGAACTGCCTCAGGCTATCCCCAAAAGGCACACGAAGGAACCTAATGCGCCTAGCCGCCAAGTATCCGGGACTTACAAAGAAAGTGTTTAACCCCAAATTGGTTCCGTTCCGAAATTTTTCAACACATTCACAAACGAATCGACATTTTTCAAGTCACTCGGACTCATAACATACAAAAACTTTTGGCCGATTGAATTGAAATTTTATCGCATATTCACCATTACATTCAATAATTCAATTATATGGAAATGCGGTTGATTTTTTTTTTTTTATAAACAATTTTCAGACAAATTTTTGTTTTGAAAAATTTGGACTTTTTTATATGCGGTTTTTTTGCAAAAAATTATATATCAAAGAATAGATTTTACTTCTATAAAAATAATTGCGTGCTCCTGATTTTAAACGCATTATTTTGGACAGCTTTGACTACTTTCTTTTGTAATTAAAAAAAAAAACATTTATATTTATATTTTTAGTTATTTATTTTTTTATTTATTAATTTTTTTATTTACTTATTTCTTTATTTTTTATTTATTTATTGTTTTTTTTCGTTTATTTTATTTATTTTTTCTCAGTTCACAAGTACCAAATATAATTATAATACGACGCTGTTAGCCAAACTTCTAAAACTTCCGATAGGGTGATTAATTTTGCGCCACTTTGAAGTGTATTTTGTACCAAATTGTTTTGTTAAATGGCTTTGCGCGTTTCTATCACTAACTTTGCGTCACCTTATACAACAAACACATATACATATATCTAATTGTAAATTTTGGAACTTTGTGCAATTTTTATTAAAACTCGACAAATTTGCATCAAAATTTCAAACTTATTAATAATTTTTGTTTAAAAAAAGAAACGGTACTCCATTTTATAACCTATTTAATTTTAGTGTAATAAAGTTCAAGTTTGAAGTGGCTCAAAATTCTCGTTGATTTCGATTATTTTTTCCAGGGTATTTTTTACTTTTTCTTCATATAACGAGTGCGCAGAGAAAAAAGCTGTGCAGCCGTCATTTTATTTTATGTTACTTTCAAAACAACGCTGTAAAAATGCTCAAAGTGATCTTCCTACCGCAGAAAGGGTTAGGGGTAGTAAGAGGCCCGAAAAAATGATGATTTTCAATAATTTTTTTGCTAGTTAGTTGTTTTATTTTACAAAAATAAAAACATAGCATTAATCATGTTTCGACTTGACTTTAGCAAAATTTCAAAAAAAAAAAAAATTAATAATTGTAAAAGTTATCGCTGTTTGTGTGGAGCCCGTTTTTCCAGAAGTCCCTTGCGGTGATCATCACAAGTCCTTGGTGATTCAGCTAAAATCAATCGAACAAGAAATAAGTTTTATTAATAGATAATCTTGTGACTGATCGAAGCTTTGTTTTTTCAAAAGTAACAATATGATGGCCTCAGGAAATATTTTTCAGATTTTCGAGAAAAAAATTGACAATTAATTGTTAAAAAAAGGCAAAATTGCTTTGGAAGAAAAATTCTTCGATCAGGCACGAGTTTTTTTTTTTGTTTCTCAAAAGCAGTTTAAATTTTATTGAAATCTAACAAGGGTTTTTATGTTACAGCAATCACCAGCTCGAAAAACATAGTTTTGAGAAAAATGAGTTGAAAGTTTTGCTTTCGATTCCGGAGCGCCCGAGCGAGCGCCCTTTGTTAATTGTTGAATAACTCGAAAAGTATTCGTCGGATTCACTTCACATTTTCACACAATATTTCAAAGATATTATGTTTTAAGAAAATTCAAAAAAAATCCAATTTTGTTAAAATTCTGACTACCCTTAACCCCTTAAAAAAAAATAAATAAACAAAAGACAGCATTCAAGCCAAAAATTTAAAAACAATTTCGACTCTCCTACCGCAGAAATTTCTTTTAAATACAAAAAATAGTTAGCTGGTAAATTACTAATATGAAAGACAACTCACAAACAAAAAAACAAAAAAAACAAAAGAGAACAAAAAAAAAAAAAGACTAGGGTTGGATTGTTAATTTTGTTTTAGTATTTAGTTTTTAGTTTTGGTTTTTTAACTTATATTTTTCTTGGCATCCACTCAATTTCCATTCAATTTTTTGCTTGAAAAGAATTTCTACGGATTTTACTATATAAACTTTCCCCATACATAGTCGTTTATAGGTCATCAATTCTGCCACCCTTGCCAGTCATAGATAAGTGTTATGGATAATAATTTCACAATTAAAGTGCTAAACTTGCTCGCAGGTTTATTTATTTGTAGCCCATTTGTTCTGGAGGAAATTAACCTTAATGGTCCTTCACGAGAATCAAGGACTTTATGACCACTTTTTTAAAACCATGTAAGACGAATTTTTAAGTTTATGGCAAGATGTTAACTTTCACTATAGTCTAACACTTTTGGTACATTGGACTCGGTTTTTACCGTTAAGAAAACAATCTCAATAAATGCTGAAGTATAGATTGGCATAGCTTTAGCTATACGGACTGCGCCCATCTTGTCGGTTGGATGGGAGGGGGCAATAGCTAGGTGGAGCGATCCTAAATTCTGCCTTGCAATATTCTTTTAGATAACACAAAAATTATTGAAAACATCTGACATAAATTCTAAACAGCCAAAATTTCTTTGAATCATAATTCTGTATTCTCAAAATTCTGTAACGGCAAAATAATGTAGAATTAGTATTCAAGTATTTAAAATTTTACAATAAATAATTTCAACAGCCAGAATATTGCACCCTAAGAATTTCGTACCCAATCAGGTTTATTAATTGGATACTTGACGTCGAAAAATATTTTCCAAGTTACACTGTGGTACAAAAAAAAAAGTTGCAAAAAAACTTTGGATCGGACATGGTGAGGGTTGTAGCTTATGAAAAACTGAAAAGAATGGTATAGGAGAAATTTCCAATACACCCCCAAAATCTCATGTTATGGCCATAAAACCGTTTTTCAGTAGGTTGATGTGAAGAATCACTCCTAACTTCGCCAATTTGGAATTTTTTTATTTTTTCTCTATTTTTTCAACTTTGACATAATTTTTACGATATTATCCGATATTGAGGATTTTTTTTAGTACACTACTGTTATAGTAAATTTAATTTTGCGTCGAATGAGCTATATTTGACTATAATTGAATTAAAATTAATAGAGTTGTGTGAGTTTTAAGATTTTTTGTTTTTTTTTTTACTAATTTGGTATGTAGGCATCGAAGCATGAAAATGATAACAAGTGTCATTATAAACACATAATATTTATTGGAGTATTGTGCAGTGCAGCACTGTACGGTATGGTACGGTGCAGTACACAACGGAACTGGTTCCAAACTTAAAAATGCATTGGAAACGGCCCTTTGGAGTTTAGTATGGTACGGTACATTTCTCATTCTCTTCATCAGTTTTGAATACTTCTCTGTAAGAAATTCGATCATCATCATTCATCTGAAGTCGTCATCAACTAAATTCCATTGTTTAAATCGAGAAGCGAGCGTTTTAGATTGTCTTCCCGATAGAAGTAAATCACGAGAAAGATCCTGAAAATCGGAATTTGATACAATGTATCGTTCTGAAGACTTAGAACCAGACGGAAAGTGCTCTTCATCATCAGGTTTATTGTTATCAGTTTGATCATCATCAGCAATGAGTTGAACTTCCTTCAGTTCCTGCAGTTGACTACGTCCAAGACTACGGGGTTCTTAACAGTTGCAACATCAGCATACTTTATGTGCTTTCGAGTTTTATAATGATGACCGTTTACGTCCGTTTTACAAAAATAACAATCATCTGGTTTATGATAAGGCTGATGATGCCATATCATCGGAGAATATTGAGAAATTTGACTTTTCTGGCAACGTTTTGATTTATATCTTTTGAATTTCAATGAAACAAACAATAAAATTTTGACGTTTTAATAAGGTTAAATTATAATAACAAACTTATTTTGTTAATCAATGTACAGAGTGAACTTTGGTACACTTGGGAGCTTTTTCATATTTTTATTGAAAAAAAAGTGCTATAATATGTCAGATATTTTCGTAAGTTCTAACCAGTTCTGTTGTATGCAGTACAGTGTACTCTTATGTATACATATACACTCCAATAAATATTACGTATCTATAATAACGCATCAAAACACGTCCTTATTACCATTTAGCGTAGGCTATACCAACATTCCAAATTAGTAAAAAAAAAAAAAAAAATTTTAAAACTCGCACAACTCTACTAATTTTAATTCAATTACAGTCAAATATAGCTCATTTGACGCAAAATTAAATTTACTAACACAGTAGGGTACTAAAAAAAATCCTCAATATCGGATAATATCGTACAAATTATGTCAAAGTTGAAAAAATAGAGAAAAAATAAAAAAATTCCAAATACTTCCGTCTACAGTCTCGTCAGTTGTCATTTCAGAAAAAATGTTAACACACTGTCAAAAAGGCTTGTTTTTGTTCTTTCGAACTAAAAAAGCTAATTCGAAATCGGATGGAAATTGGCGAAGTTAGGAGTTATTCTTCACATCAACCTACTGAAAAACGGTTTTATGGCCATAAAATGAGATTTTGGGGGTGTATTGGAAATTTCTCCTATACCATTCTTTTCAGTTTTTCATAAGCTACAACCCTCACCATGTCCGATCCAAAGTTTTTTTGCAACTTTTTTTTTTGTACCACAGTGTTATCATTCAAAATCGTAGTTTTAAAACCGCATATGAAATGTTATGCAGGATAATGGAAGAGGATGATGCTAGTTACTGTTTAGTTATTGTTTACCTAGTTAGTTATTTCTTGGTTAGTCACCGTTTAAAAAAAATATTGAAAACTTAGCTCCACCTAACCTGAATACTTAGTCCAAAAAAATAGCCATTGAATGCAGAAGGAAAAAATTTCAAATTCTCTTAACAAAACTTAACTACTTTCATTAAATTTAACGGCATTAAACCAAAACGGCAACACTAAATCCATACATGCACTTTCGACTTCGACCTTAACTCACATGCGCGCACACCAAATCAAGCAAAGCGTTGCATTCATCAGGCAGCAGCCACCAGCCACCAGCCGCCAACCGCTAACCCTAAACCCCGCCAAACCAAATTTCTATATCGCGGTGCATAGATTTACGCGTTTCACATTGTCTTAACGGGTGGCGAATGCTACATTCACGTCGACATACATACGTACATGCATGTTTGTTGTTATTGTTGCAGCGGCCGTTGATAACATTGCCTCGCTGCAGTTGCGGTCGTTATAGCCAACAACTGACCGCCGACCATGGGTTATCACCCTTAGCTAAAGAAAGAGTATTGATATCGGCGTTGGCTTCATTTCTATTTCGCATTTGCTGTCCACAATTTGCGCTTTATTCCTCCTACTCTACTCCATTCCTCTCTATTCGCTCTTATTGATTCATACTTCCAACCGCACACTCATACACACGTACATACATACATATGTATGTAGATGGTTTTACTCGCCGATCGGCTTCGCATTAATTCGCAATTTTTTCCTGATCCATGCCAATCGATTATTTCTGGGTAATAACATCGTCGCTTCGGTCACGGACGAGTTGGTCCGCCAGGTGTATTTAGTGTGTGCGTGTTTGTATATGCATACATACATACATACATCCTCATGTATGTTTATGCACACGTACGTTGTTGTAACAACATTTGCATACTATGTGTGTTAAATGCATATGAGTGCGAATGCTCGGCAACAAAAAAAAGTTGTACCCAATAAGTCCTGAAAAAGTGCAATTGCATCTTCTCCACTTCAATCCACTTGTCATAATCTCTGTGTATGGTAGCTCCCATTTACAGTTCGCTACTATGACTTTTAAGTGTTCTAATGTACTTAATCCACTTTGGGTTTGGTCATCACATTTTGATTTGATGTGTTGCCTGTCAGCGTAAAGTATTCTGGGTCCACCTACAGCCAATATTGAGGAATGTCGCTTCATATTGGAGGAGAGTTACTGGTAAAAATTTTACATTAAAGTCAACACGAAAATTTCTAAAAAGAATGAAACCAAATAAAATATAAAATAACATGAAATAACGGAAGAATGAGCGCAACAGCGGTAATTGTGTCGTGTGGTATATTCTGCGGAGCAGCCATGGCACCGCACTGCTTAACGAAAAATGAAATACCTAAGCATTCATTAAAGTGTCCATATTTCATATCTTTTTTCTTTAAATAACACTTAAAGTTTCAAGGCATGTCGTCGTGGTATAGAGAAAATATTGTACAAAAATCGGTCCAAAGTAGCTCAAAAAAAAAAATTAAATTATTTTAAATTTGTTTAATGAATATTTTTTTTATTTTTACAGAAAAAATGCAATAATCTGATTCACTATAACATATTAAAATTTGAATAAAAAAATAAATAAATTTCTTCGGAGTTGTTAGATAACTCTGAAACAAAATCATTGTGATTTAAAAAAATTGGCATAAATTAAAAAGAATTGATTGACATTCTTTTTCGCCTGCGGTAGGTACAGTAACCATAAATTTTAAAATACTTACAATGTGCACGCACTCACAAACAAATCGCATTGGTTGCCGCGACCTTCTTTTTCTTTGCACTCCATTCGTCTCTTTCCTTGACCCCTGCTACAGGGTAATCAGATTCGAGATACTTTTTCCAACTAAGTTTTTTGACAGATCACGTGAGTTCACTGTCAAACTAAATATATACAGTGGCCGATATAACTATGCACACCCTACCTAAGGCAAAATTCAAACACAAATATTTTTTTCTATTATATCATTCAAATTTCGTTTAACTTATTGATTTATTTATAATATAGTAGCATTATAAAAACACAAATCAAAATATTTCAATTCCAAAAACAAAATATTATTTTCATTTTTTTTTATAAATGCCCAGAAACTTGTAGCGACAAAATTGCATACCCTTGTACCCTACTAGTAATAGTAAAATTAATAATGTTATGCAAATGACTCAATACTTAGTGTTGCCGCCTACAGCCAAAAGGCGGCGTGGCATACTGTGAACTAATCTCTTAAGAAGCTCTTCAGGTATTTTATTCCAGGTCTCTTGCAGTTTCTGAAAAAATTCTGCTTTCTTTGAGCGGCAACTTGATCGATCGATTTTTTCTTCTAAATATTGTCATAAGTGCTCGATAGGATTTAAGTCGGGGCTTTGAGCGGGTCATTCTTAAAGCTCTATTGAGTTTTGTCTAAAGTATTCCTTTGCTACGCGACTGGTATGTTTGGGATCATTGTCTTGTTGATAGATGAAATTGTGTCCAAGACCCATTCTTCGTGCCGAGGGCTCTAGGAATGTGCTTAGCATATTGACGTAGGACTCCCTAGGCATTTTTCCTTCAATATGTACCGGATCTAATATACCGTTATAGGAAAACAGCCCCAGATAAGCACACTTCCCCCGCCAAACTTAATTGTGCTTTGCACGCACTTTGATTGGATCCTCTCATTACTTTTTCGCCACATTTTTTCTCTTCTTTTTGTATTTTTAAACTCAAACTTACTCGCATCGCTCCATATAACCCTCTCCCAGAGACTCAGTGACATATTGAAGTACTTTTTGGCAAATGCTAGTCGCGCTTTCATGTTTTTATTGCTTATGAAAGGTTTCCTGTTCTTGTAATGACTAGAAAACCCCTCTTCAGGAATTCTCCGCTGAATTGTTCGCTTGCTTACATTAATTTGAAGACTTTCTTTAAGGCAGTAGTCTGCTTTACAGGCTTCAAAAAATCGATTTTTTTGTTTTGTTTTAAATCTCTTCCAAAACTATCCAAGAATATGTCTTTAAAATTCCAGAGGCCAATTCGACATATTTTCGAAGCTAGAGCAGTTTTGGTGGCCGAGCGTCGAGCAGGTGCGAATGCTCAGGCAGACTTTAAAGCGCGTTTTCTCGAGTTTTCATTTTCACAAGTGTTAGAAAACGGTGCCGGCAATAGCAAAAAGATTATATGTCCGATCGAAAAAAACCAAAGTGATCTAGCTTCAGTATTAAATTATCTTCTATTTGAACTAAAAAAGTTGGACAAAAGTATTATTTAAACTACTTGTTTTGCAACTTAAAGTCAATTTTTTTTCTTAAAAAAGTTAATTTTTTTTTCAAACTTCGAAAAAATTTGGAATTTTATAACTTCTTCGGTATTTTTTTAGTTCATAAAGAAAAGAAACTTATAAAAATTAAAAAAAAATTTGGTTCGACTGTTTCAGATGCATCGCACGACCTCCATTACCGGCACCGATTTACAAGTGCAGACTCCAGGCGCTCCAGAAAAATACTTACAACTTTAAAAAATTTCAATATTTTTTAAAAATAAACATTGTTTTTTAAACCTTAAATATAGTACACTATCGTCTTAAAATTCCGTTTACCGCAATCATTTCCTTCCCTTTCAAAAAAAATTGCTAAAAAAACGCTTTTTTTCGGCTTCTAAAGCAGACTACTGCCTTAATAAACCTTGCCGAAGTTGTCGGGTCTTTCTTAATTTCCCTTACTATTTGCGTGTCATCGCGAGAATTGGTTATCCATGGCCGACCTGTTCTTGGAGCGTTCGCAAAGCCGCCATTATTGTTTTTGAAACTTTTTATAACTCTCTGGATTGTTGACTTGCATCTTTTATATTTTTTAGCAATTTTGCCTTACCCCATTCCATTTTTGTGGTCCTGAACAATTAGTTTTCTTAAATCAACGCTTATTTCCTTTGACTTAGGCATTACAATATGCTAAAAGTATATTTCTTTTAAAATACAAGGTAAAATAAACACCAAAAGATTGTTTCCATTACCTTTTCACTACGAATTCGGGAAATATTTAAAATGAAGGACAACACACGCGGATATTTTAGTGGTATGCACACTTTTGTCGAATCCGAAAAGCAACTAAGACGCAATTAGTGAAAATTGTTCTGCCATGTGAAAAGATAGCGGCACTGGTTTGCTAGCTCACACTTAGAAAAATAATTTGTACAATCTTAAATTCGAGGAGCAGCTTACGGACTTATTTCCATAACAAAATATTTCTTCAAGGGGTATTCATAGTTATGTCGGCCACTGTATATATGTATATATAATTGGCGCGTACACCCTTCTTGGGTGTTTGGCCGAGCTCCTCCTGCTATTTGTGGTGTGCGTCTTGATGTTGTTCCACAAATGGAGGGACCTACAGTTTTAAGCCGACTCCGAACGGCAGATATTTTTATGAGGAGCTTTTTCATGGCAGAAAAGCCAATCCATTCGGCTACGGCGGCCGCCATGTTGTTTGCCATTAAGCTCTTAAAGTTTGCTTCATTCTTAAAATTTATTACCGAACTTCGAATAGAATTCATTTTATCCGCAAGAAAAGGAAATAATTGCAAAGTAATTCTAAAGGAACATAGAATTACGTTGGCATTAATGGGCCGGCAGCCGTTTTTTCGATTTAGCAAATTGTTTGCATTCGTAGCGTATTTTTTTACAAGGTGGCGCAAAATTTTTATTTTCGAATAATTAACTTTTGAATAACTTTTTTGAAATACTAAATAAAAAAAATTCTTTTCAGTGATGGTAATCTTTATTTAGACCTTTGCAGCGATGAGCGCTGCTTATGTGTTTGCTTACATAGCTGTTTAGTTTTCCAAAAAACTGACATGCAAGAAATTATCCATTTCGGCATTTCAATTGCAAAACCTACTTTAATCAACTTGTATCATATTTGCATTATTATAGAATTGAATATCGGAATATCTATGAAATCGCTTATGCTTCAAGCTCACACCTATTTCAGTGCGCATACGAGTATGTATGTATGTGTTAGTGCTATCGAAGAATGCAATTAGTCGTTAATTTGCAATTCAGCGAAACGCAAAGCGATATCATTGAAAAAAGTTGTAAATTTCATGCAACGCCAATAAATATGCAATAATGACAAGCGAATTTTTAGAAAATTACAATGACAGCGTTAGCAACGACATCGACAGCGACTATGAAAATGACAGCAACAAAAGCAGCTGGGAAGTTTTTGTTTTTTACACATACACAGTTACAATTGTTTGTATGGATGCTGGCGAATACTGCAATTGCGTCGACAACACCGCCGTCGCCGCCATCGTCGCTGCCGCTGCCCACACTTCGAAGTGTCATTAAATGCACCGCAGAGATTTGGCCCAAAATAATAATAAAATTGTGTAATGCAAACACGTACAACAACAACATCGACAGCAACAACTAACATGCGTATAAACGACAGCAACAATAACAAACATGAATGCACAAATTGGCAACTGATGTTGTGGGCTGCTGCTCCAACGCAATGTGTCGTGCATGTTTTCTGGTTGAAAAGCGTCGTCGCAAAATGTTAGCTGAGCACAGATGGAAAAAATCATAAATTGCATTAATATTTTATTTATATATGTATGTGCATATAGTATACGTAAGAAACGTTAGCGGGGGGAAAAAAATAATTATGCAAATGTAAAATAACGCCACAAATGCACACACATATATGCGCTCTTACCCTCTGCTCTAATTCTCGCTCTTACTCTCCACGCACACACGACACTCTGTTCCGCCTTCAGCTGTCTGCATACATACTCGTACATACTTACGTTCACACAGCCACCTCTGGCCATCCTCTACACTTAGTTTGTTTTGAATGCATTTTGAATGCGCTGGCTTTTTGCTGATGTGTGTGCGTATGTAAATATTGTGCATTGCACGTATGGCTGTTAATGGACATTTTTTCATTGCATACTTTTTTGGGCGATATAGCGTGAGTGCCTACTAACTGCTTTTGCTCAAATTAAACGTTTGTTGTGATGGCGACAACGTTGTTAATAGTGCTTCGTTGAGTTGGTTTTGGTTGATGTTGGTGGTGAAAATGCATCAACGCAACAACAACAACAGCAACAACATTAACAACAATAGAAATAACCGCTAACGCGAATCACGTTTCGCAATGCATTTGAAATTAGAATTATTCGCCCGGTTTTGGCTGGTTAGTTGCATTGCCTTGTACGGTGGGGGTTTATATGGGGGAAAATAGGATCGAAATTGGAATGCTTTAACTACAAATTTAAGTACAATTTTATGAAAATTAGCGACACGGAGAATGAGTAATATTCGTTCTCTAAAACTGGAGGATATTTACTGATTTACCAAAGAATCAGGAAAATTCGCACAGGACTAACTACCTCTGTCTCTCTTCTTTCCTATCTCTTTCTATGATGCTTGTCTCCTTCCCCCTTGACTATCTACCCTCTTTCCAGAGCTCTATATACAATGGGCTTGGTGTTCCTTGGCTCGACCAATTCAAATTTCAATTTCAAGGGGGTTTTGAATCTTAGAAAATGTGATTTTATGACATTTTTCAATATTAAGAAATAGACGATTCATAAGGTACCAGCAAAATAAATTATTCCACTCGGCTGAATCACTAGAATCTCTAATTTCAGAAAACACTTTTAGAACATCTGCATAGAGAAGAAAATTAGCAAAGGAACACGTCCATCCGATGGTCCAAATTTTCGATGAGCTGAGGCATAACTGAGGTTCTATGCCGTTAATCTGTCGAATTATCTCATCCTGTAGCTCTTGAATTGTTGCTGGCTCATCGACGTACACCTTTTCTTTCGATTAACCCCAAAGAAAGAAGTCTAACGGTGTCGTTGACGTTTAAGTGTGGTTCACATACAACATCGTCTTTGACAACATATTCGAGAAGTTTAGATACAGGAGATAATTTGGAAATTGGCCTGTAATTTGCAATATCGCTTTTATTAGCGCTTTTGAAAATTGGAGTGACTGAAGTCAGCTTCCAAACATCGATAAATATTCCTTCACCCAACGATTGGTTAAAAATTAGTTTAAGAGGTTGCACCAGAGAGCGACAATTTTTAAACAAAGTTACAGAAAACCCGTCTACCTCCGAATGAGAAGAGTTTTTAATCTTTAACAATCCTTCAATGACATCATCATCTGATAGAACAGGTGAACCGAATTCAACTGAAGAAGACAATTTCCTCAAGGAATTATGGCGAGTGGCTGCTAAATGTTCTTCCAGAATCACTTCATCAGACACGAAATTGCATAGATGAAAAGAAGTTTGGCAAATAAATTCGCTGCATCACTGACAAAAGAAGCAGTAACGTGTTAATAAAAAATAATATTAGAAATACAAGAAGCCTTTTTATCGATTTAATATATCGCCAAAAATTCTTTGGAGTACTTGGCCCTGTTAAGCTCAAATTTGTGAATGTATTCTTTATACAATGTATCCCACTTGTGCAACAACATCAAGACGCACACCACAAATAGGAGGAGGAGCTCGGCCAAACATCCAAAAAGGGTGTACGCGCCAATTCTTTATACAAAGACTTATTTAAAGTACGAAACTTATTCCTGTGGAAGATAAAAGAATCATAAAAGCGGATCTATGGCTTCATTTCTAATGCAGTTTACATTTTTCTGATTACGTGTCTATCTAAAAAGTTGATTAAAGAAGTAATATTAGTTTTCTCAACTCCCACGGATTGAACTCAAATTCGAAGTATAATAGATATGCTCAACTCTCAAGTACTGAATTCAATTTCGAAGCGAATTTTCAGCCTTTGACCTTATCAAATGCACATATTCTACATGTGTGTGTGTGTGTGTATATGAATAAAAAATAGCTGAAATTCGCAATTGCAATTACTGTCACTATTAAATATGTATAAGTGCATTTGTTGTTTTTTGTTTTTTTTGTTTCGACAATTCCCGAAACTCGCACTCCCATTGCATTCGCTATTTCATTGTTGTCTGCGCTGTTTTCATTGCTCTGAATTCAAGCATAAATATAAACAGCCTGTGCTCACCCTGCTGCACAGGGTGCACACCCATTTCGTTTGGTATGCATGCATATGTGTATGTTTAAGTGCAATTGTGCTGAGATATCTGCTATTGCAGTGTGGATCCCAGTAGTAAATTTAACTGACTTAAAACTGGCACAAAAGTTAGTCAGTAAGGAGAGAGAAGGGACCTGAAAGTACTTACTGGTAGGTGAAATCACAGAATACAATGCTTGGGATCATATATGCCTGTCTGGTCATGAAAATGAGGACATTGCAGAGCATTTCTCTGTAGCTGCCCGGCTTTCTCTAGAATGAGACTTAGGATGTTGGGGTGCGATATTCTGAGTATGGATAAAGTTCATACTCTTCCTTTTCCGGCTCTCTTAAGATTCATCAATGAATCCAAAAGATTCGCGAAAGAGTGACCTCCAACCAATTTGCCCGTCTTACCAACCATATAATATCTATCCTGTCTCTCTATTCCTTCCACTGTAATTTATCCCGCTGAAGGGCAATGGTCTACCTGACTGAGTGCTTGTCCAACCCTCCACAAATCTAATCTAATCCAAGGAGCGACACTGCTTAGTGATTTGTCAGCACGCAATAATTTCCATCGGCTGCTTTGCATCCTCTGTATATTGAGCTGTTCTACGAAGTGGTCATAGGAGCTTTTAACGCAATTTTGTCACTCGTTCTTAAATGGTTCTACTTTGGACAGTTAATTACAAAATAAATTCTGCAGGAAGAAAAAATTAAACTGCTACTTAAACTTCATTTTTGTTTGCCACTGCAAAAGCCGATAGAGAGTTACGTGATATTCAGGGACTGGATTCTTGAAACATTGTTATTAAGTTTTTTATAATGAATGAACTTAAATTTATTAGTGAGTAAACATTTTTCCACATTTCATCTCTTTATTTCGACTATAAAATTCACATAATTTTAATTATTCTTTTTTCTGAATTCCGATTGTTACAAACAGTTCTCTGACCAAACTTCAATTCCTGGATAGTGCAATAAGTGTACACTTTCTGGACCGATTCGCCGATTTTTATTATTTTATGAACATTTTCGACGATGGACCACGAAGAATAGGTTTGTTGCAATCAACGCTTTGCCTTCTGCTTTCGACACTGTATGGGGGCCCATAAGCAGTACAAATTTCTTTGTCCGCCTGCTCTAATTTTTCACCTTGGTCGAAGTGGTACGGAAAAATTGATCTTTTTTCTCTTTTTTTAACTCCATTTCGGAACAAAGTAGCGTAGAACTTGCTTCGCCAAACTGAAAGTTTGCACGCGATGGCAATGGCGTTGAAAAAGTTGGAGCTTGCCAATTGACCTAGGACCATCGATAGCGAAAAAAAAAATATTCAGGCTTCAAAGGTTATGTGGTGCATCTGGTGGGATCAGAAGAGTGTCATCTATTATGAACTACTTAAACCATCTGAAATCATCACCTGTCTGGGATGCCGACTACAGCTAAGCGTTTGAATCGAGTTCTAAAAAAAAAGCGACCGGATTGGGACGGTAGACATGACAAACTGATTTTGTTGCATGTCAACGCCAGAACACATGTTGCTAAATGGTTCCAGAATTATTTAGAGGCACTGAATTGGGACATCTTGCCCCACAAACCGTATTCCCCATTGCACTTTCGGATTACCATCTGTTCCGATCAATGCAGTCAGCCCTTATTGGAGAGCGGTTCACTTGTTAAGAGGTCATAGCAAACTGGTTCAATGACTGGTTCTGCCATTTCATCGTCTTCTCTACATGCTGGACAGAGTGCCCTGTCTGAGATGTCTACTTTTTCACTTCGCCCATAGGAAGTGGCCTGTCATCAGTCCAATTAGCTGTCTACAGTCTCTTCTGCTTAATAACAGGAGGATCTGCGACTGTCGGTTGGGCATGACAGGCAATATCAGTTTTGTCCATCTGCAGCTTCTCTCAGCCTGCCGAGCTCGGTTACTTACTTATTTACTTATATGACCTGATGAAGGATCACAACCCGTTATCGTATCAAGACCAACTGCAACAAGTCTCGCCAGGAACCTCTGCTTTACGCGCGCCTTCTCCAATTTGTTACACCAAGCAATGATAAGTTTCCCTCAACTTGGTCCTTCCATCGGAGGCATGGTCTTCCCTTACATCGTTGTCCTCTAACTTGCCATATGAGCACCGCCATGGCCCAGCCAGTGCAAGCGCTGATAATTGATGCGTTTAACTATGTCCACATCGTCGTAGTGCTCATACACTGGAGCGGAATAATTTGAGAGGTGTTCACTCCTTCTAATTTACTTTTCTACCAGTAGCATAAATATCTAAATTTTATCATTCATTGATTTTCAAAAGCCAGACCACAGCCTTTATTTATTAAAGCCACACTCAATTTCCACTATCGCCATACCAATGCTGAACATTTTTTGTAGCATGGAAGAAAATACCAAATACTGTCGCTAAAAAAAAAAATCAAAAATCAACGCGATTTTTGAGCCACTTAAAATTTGCATTTTGTTATACTAAAATTCAATGATCTATTAAACTGCATACCCAGAGATTTTCGAAAAATTCTAATGAAGTAATTTTAAATTTTAAAATTTTTTTTAATTTTTGTAGAAATTTGTATTTTGCTGAAGTTCCTCTATTAATTTTTGTAATATTTTTTTTTTTACATAAGATTATTAAAATTAAATAAAAAGCAAAAAAAAAAAATGAATGTGTCAAAAGTTGTCAACAATCCCCTGTACTATAGTAATGAAACGCACTTTAGCAACCTGCTCTATCAGTTGCCATAGTCAACTCACGCGACTACTCTTCTCATGTGGGACCTGTGCAATTTTGTGGCTTTACTTTCCCACTTTTACACTCACAAAGTGATCAGTATAGGTGGCGCCGCTGCTGGTGGCGTAAAATCGCTCGCCAACTGTTCCTCTCTATATCCGTTTTACACTACTTCGGAGACAGCCAGAAAATGAATAGTGGGGAACCAAACCATTCTAAGAGAGACTATTGTCTCGATTTTTTACGGCGCGTCACATAATAAGTATGTATGCGTGTTGGCTTTTATTTGGATTAATGTAGTTGTTAAAATATGCGTGTGTTTAATTTAAAATGCGCTTAAATTGCTATCCTCATCCCACTCAGCAGTCGCTATTCAGCCTGCTCTGCTGCCGATAGTCGTAACACTGGTTGGGTGTTGTTGGGTAAAACCTCACCGATGTTATAGAAATCACTCGTTTATGTACTAAATGGGCTTGGCGTGTATGTATATGCAAATGCTTAAACGCACGCATACCATACATATGCACTATTTTATTAAAAATGTCTGCCATTTATTTATTCATGCACTTTTGGTGAGCTCTCGTTGATATTATAAAATATTATTACCTAACTATTGGGTAGTTGTTCACAACTTTTCACTTCATTGGCGTTAAAAACTAAATTAATTGCATACAATTTTCGATTAATGTACTTATGCTTCCATGATTCCGTTTTTATTGAGTTGTAAATGAAAATTTTCAATCAGCTATTAATTTTTTAATGTCCATTTGGGTGTAAAATGGCAGCTCATATTCACTGTGCTAGAAATTATTGCTCAGGGACTTATTGGCAAGTTTTGCCAATTTATTTGTTTCGCATTTAATTTTAATAATATTTTTTGTGAAAATATAGTTCGTTCTCCTACAAAAATCATGTAAATTAATATCTGAAACTTTGTGTAGTTAAAAAAAAAAATCCAACAGTTTTCAGCAAAATTTCTCACTTTAGAAAAATTTCGTATATGTAGTAGTAAAGTCCATAGAAGTTTGGCATAATAAAGTGCAAGTTTCAACTGGCTTGATTTTTGATAAAATTTTTTGTTGATGGTGAAGGGTGTTTTCTTCTTATTATTATTATTATTATTAGGCTACTGCGCGCTGCTACCAAAATAGATCTATTGTGCAAAGCCTGCTGAGGTATCCTATATTTTAAAGTTTTTTTTTAATTTTAGCTCATTTTGGGGTTTATTGTTCCGTAATTTATATGGAGGCAAGGCAATACCACTAAAGTGCTGCAGCCGTTTTCTGCCTAGTGTAGGACATTTACAAAGAATTTCTTCTGAATTTTCAGTTTCCATTTCACAGAATCGGCAGAAGAAGGTCTCAGAGAGGTCAATTTTGTTTAAGTGATATCTCAGGCTACAGGGGCCTGTAAAATAACCAGTTAAAAGTCTTAAGTCTATTCTGCTAAGTGAAAGTAGATTAACAGAAATTCCTCTGTTCGGCGTTAGGAATGGTTTCGCTTGAGTTAGAGTTTCACCAGCGTTCAACAAACTTCCTCTTAAGATTGTAATCGGTGGTATGCATAGAAGTACCTAATGCGTCAGTTGGGCATGTTTTCATTGTTCCTGTTATACCGACGCAGATGACGTGGTTCTAAACTATGCTGCGCCTGTCTGGTCGCCTGGAAATAGTCACACGCAGTGGATAAAGCTACAAACATGCCAAAATACTGCCATTGAATGCCGTTATCGGAGTCCAGCCACCACCTATTGCATAGTAAGAGCTCCAGCTTCCCCGTGAGACTCGCGTAACACTGGCAGAATTACGTTCTGGATACTGTAGCAGGTTAAACTCCTACTTATTCAGAATTGATCTCGACATACCAAACATATGTCCGGCATGTGAAGGTACCGCGCACGACACTAACCCAACCCGTCGAAACAGCATGTTTCCTGGGCCTACTTTTAGATGAGCCAGACGACCAGACGACCGGTGATATACCCTTCTATTACTGTTAAAACAACAACAAAGGTGCTACAATTTGTTGGGATCATTTACCGCCTTTCGCTGCTTAACTTTGGGCCATCATGCTATGGAAGTATAGGTGACTATAGTTTTAACAACAGTAGTGAATGTCCAATAAGTCATTCTGCTGCTGAGTCCCCATGTTTTTCCTAAAAGCCTTGTGCAGGCATATAATGCCCTTGTGGCTTTTGCAGTAACTTTCCCAAGGCGAGAGTTCCAAGTGAGCGTTTTGTCAAGATTGACACCGAGGTACCAATAAATTTGGTGATTTAAAATTCTCATTCTCACTAAATGAAGTTTTATATAACATTTTGTATATGGTTTGCTTTTTAAAACCCTTATCCAACATATCTGCAACCAATTTACTTCTTCAACATTGGTATTTCTTTGCCTTCTTAAAATCGCATCTTCTAAGGGCTTTGTAGGGAGAACATCAGCTTGTTCCATTTCATGCAATATAAGCTTTTTATATAAGTTTTTCGGCATTGCTTTATGATAGTAAAATAGTCTTTAAGGACATAGAATAAATCTTTTTTTCTCTCAGTACTCTCGTTACTTCAAAAATCAGTATAGTTTTTGCCCATTTTTGTATAAGAGTGCCCAGAATACATAAGTTTATGGTCGATAGCCTACATTTTTGTGAAAATTTGTTTATTTTTTTTTTAATTATACAAAGTTTGAAACATTGATTGATATGGTTCCTGTAAGAAAATTAACTATCTTTTCATAAACAAACTATTAAAATTAAATGAGGGACAAACAAATTGTCAAAACTTATCATTAAGCCCCTGTGACATAAAAATCCGAGAAAGAAAAAATTCCAGGTGTCGCTGCATTCCTTTCGGTTAATTTCTGGTGGAGTTACCACACGTTAAAAGTCAAAGCTCAGTTTTTGGGGCAATGTGCAGTACATCCTTTGTAAAATATAATTAGAATGTATTGTAACCAGGTGGCACAAAATTAATCACACTATGAAAAGATTAACAATTCTTGCAAAAGGCGTCGCATGTGAATCAAATGTATCACTTGTGAATTGAAAGAGCAGCTGTATACAAACAGACAAGCACAGGAGCGCGCAAAGTTCAAAATAAAGATTTTCATCACTAAAAATAATTTTTTTTTTATTAGTAAAAAAAGGAATTCGAAAAAATCAATGATTAATGATTAATTTTTTTGAGTCCTAATGTGTGTGGCCACCGTAGCCGAAGGGGTTGGTGCATGACTACCATTCGAAATTCGAAGAGAACGTAGGCTCGAATCTCGGTGAAACACCAAAATAAAGAAAACGTTTTTTCTAATAGCGGTCGCCTCTTGGCAGGCAATGGCAAGCCTCCGAATGGATTTCCACCACGAAAAAGCTCCTCATAAAAAATATATGCCATTCGGGGTCGGCTTAAAAACTGTAGGTCCCTCCATTTGTGGAACAACATCAAGACGCACCTTACAAATAGGAGGAAGAGCTCGGCTTAACACTGAAAAAGGGTGTAAGCGCCAATTATATATATTTATAATGTGTGTGCCCACCTTTCGCTTTAAGAATTGCATTTATTCTGCATGGCTTACATGACTTAATGATAGACAATTGCCTGATGTAAAACAAGTGGCAAACTTGTTGTCATAGTTCATCGAGGGTTCTAGAAACATTCCCGATTCTTGTCCTGGAAGGAAGCACACTTAATTCCAAGACGCTTACTGCCATACTGTTATCGGTCTTCGCTCAGTTCTCTCAAAAATATTGGGTAATCGAAAAAATCTTTTCGTATTTCTAATCAAACTTCAACTCATTTTTTTTATATTTATAATGAACTTTATAAAACTAAATATGTACCATTTGGGCGACCAACTTTTGCCATTTTTCTTCTAGAGACATTATTTCATCAGGGTAAAACTTTTGTGGTTTCTCGGCGAAAAACTGCGACAAGTAATTTTCACTGACTTCGCTTGAAGCCAACTTTACTCCATTAAGGGAGTTCTGCATTGACCGAAACAAATGGTAGTCCGATGGTGCAAGGTCAGGGCTATATGGTGGATGCATCAAAACTTCCCAGCCAAGCTCTCCCAGTTTTTGCTGAGTCCTCAAAGATGTGTGTGGCCTAGCGTTGTCCTGATGGAAGACGACGCCCTTTCTGCTGATCAGTTCTGGCCGTTTTTTTTTCGATTGCTTGCTTCAATCTTATCAGTTGTTGACAATAAAGTGTAGAATCAATCGTTCGAGCAGGCTGGAACAGCTCATAGTGGATGATTCCTTTCCAATCCCACCAAACACACAGTATAACCTTTCGAGGCGTCAATCCTGGCTTTGCGACCATTTGTTGAGCTTCACCACCCTTGCACCATGATTTTTTAGCACATTATTGTCGTATTCGATCCACTTTTCGTCTCCTGTTACCATTCGCTTCTGAAATGGTTCGATTTCATTTCGTTTCAGCAAAGAATCGCAGATGTTAATTCGGTCCATTAAATTTTTCACAGACAATTTATGTGGTACCCAAACATCGAGCTTCTTTTTGTAACCAGCCTTTTTTAAATGGTTGAAAACCGTTAGATGATGAATGTTTAGTGCCTTGGCGATGTCATGGCAGCTTAAGTGACGGTCCTGGTCAATCTTTTCCATAATTTCATCGACTTTTTCAACGATAGGTCGACCGGAGCGAGGTGCATCTTTCACATCGAAATTTCCAGAACAGAAGCGAGCGAACCATTGTTGTGCTACACAAACTGATACAGAATCGTCTCCGTAAACTTCACAAAATTCATTGGTGGGTTGCGTGGCATTCTTCCCTTTTTTATACAAAAATTTCCAAATATAGCGAATTTTTTCATTATTTTCACTCATTTTTGAACACCTATAACTTTTTTTCAACTTCTCCGAATTTAATTTTTTTTTGGTTAAATGAAGCTTAAAATGTCACCTTTCTTACACCATATGATATGACACAATGTCATTGGTAGCACTAGAGATAGATGACTCCAACGACATCTATTGACAAAATAAGAAAAGACTTTTTCGACCCAATAATACGAGTCTGTTTGCCCGCTGAACTCAGGTCCCAGAGAAAGCGTAAGATGGAAATATGAGAGAGAGCCTGCTTGCCATTACATGCGTTCTACTGGCGTATGTTCTTACTAGGCCCATGGCCGGTGATAAATCCAGCTATGATTAAAGAAAAGGCATTCCAAGTGAGTTGCAGCACATACAGATTTTAGGTCATTCGAATTTTGAGAGCAAATCTCAGCAAATCCTTTGCTCTATAATCAAACATGGTCTTATACATATATTAGTATGACGTGTCAGCCATGTCAAATGGTGCTTTAAAGCTATGGAACTGAGTAAATTTTCAACTAAAATAATGTAATTTCTTATTAACGAACGATTTTTTTCTTTTGTTTATTTTAGCTATTTTCTGATACATATATTTTTATTAGTACCTAATCTTTTTGTTGTGAAAACAACATAAATTATGCTCATTTATTTCTATAAAACTTTTACATATTACAATCAGTAATTTCTTTGTTTTGCCTTTTAATATTTTCCAAATTGAATTATGCGCACACCCATAGGAGCACCAGTACAAAAAAAAAACACTGAACGAGGTGTGCTTTGTGGCGCCTAAAGGGTTGAATTTGTAATATGTTTTTCTATTACAATACTTACATGGTTTATTGCGCATATTTGTTTTTATTAATTAATTAGTATTTGTTATTTTCGCGTATTGTGCTGAGGGCATCAAATGCAAATATTTTCATTGCATAGACTCCGACATAGTGGGGGGCGGTAACATACTCCTAGCAACTACAGGGTATATTTTCATATGAGTGAGCAACATTATCTGAATACGTATTTTAATTTTTCTCACTACAACTGGCCTTCACGTATCTACCATAAATAGTTTTCAAGCTGCAAGGTAGAATGGCTCTTTTGCTCGGGTATTATAAGCAAAGCATACCAGGCTGGATAGCTGCCTCGTGTCCTGTCATATTTATAGTTTTCTATAGATGAGAAAGCTGCAAAAGTAGCCGCTTGCAGTGTCTTGAACCTGTGGTAATTGCTGAAGCTCGCTGAAAATGTCCGAATGGAAAGAAAAACAGAAGAAAAACTGCGGCAAAGAGTATTGAACGGAGTTGCTTCTCACAAAAGAAATCCCTTAACCAAATAATATAAACATCTACTCACAATGTAAATATTTAAGGAAAAAATTTGGCCTCGGAACTTGGAGTGAGTCAATCACCTTATGAGGCATTCTTTCATAAACCGAATATCATTTTGGACGGGCAATTTTTAATTTTGCTGAATTTTTTCCAAAAACATCTGGACACAATATACAGTCAGCGTCAAAATAAAGTGTACACCACATTGGGATAAGTTTGGATTATTTGTTTATTTATTTTGCAATTTCAATTATTTTTTATAAAAATATAATTCATTCTACAACAACTGCCTTACAAAGAAAAGTTTTACACTTTGTATAAAATTTGTAAAAGTTCGGCAAACTTTTTAGTTAGAATTTTTAGAAAAATTTCAGTTATACAGTTTTATAGATCACTGAATTTTGGTATGATAAAGTGCAAATTTCATATAGATCAAAAATTACTCTGATTTTTGAGAATTTTTTGTCCGGACGCAGTCTTGTGCATTTTCTCCATTTAACGACTACTCCACATTTTTTTATAAGTTTAAAAATGCACTTTTCAAAAAAGTAGAAAAATATATCGTAGCATTTATATCAATGGAAGGTGGAAAAAACTTTAATTCCGACATATTTTTAGGCGGGGTTGCCACCTATTTGTAAAAAAAAATATTGGATAATTATTCAATTGTAATATTGTTGCTATCATACGAAAGCTGTTTGCTGGGTAGAGTTGGCACCTATCTAAAAATTTAATTAAATAAGCAAATTACCTCACCTTTTAATATGAACGTCAAACAAAAGATGCAAAGGATTAGGAAGGTTCATTCTTTTATATTCAAATGAAACGTTGTATCAAACTATTTTAACACGGCCATCAATCGAGAGATTTTATGTATTTTAATGCGGAAGAAAGTTTCGGTAGGGTTGCCACTTTTTTATTCAAATTAAAAGATTTATGAAAATATTTGAATACAGTCAACAATCGAAAGATTTTAAGTACTTTAAGTACATTTGAGCAGAGTTCTCAGCCTTTTTATTCAATCCAATGAAGATATTGTAATACAAACATCATACAAAAAATGCTAAGAAATTCTTCAGTTCAGAAGGAGATTTGTGCAGGGTTACCAATTTTATATTCAAATTAAGGGATTATTAAAATATTTTAATACAATACAATCAGCAATCAGGAGGAGACTTAAACTATTTTAATCCAGAGAAAGTATATGTAGGGTTGCCTATTTTTTATTCAAATTAAAAGATTTATTAAAATATTTTAGCACAGTCACCAATCGAAAGATTTTAAGTACTTTAATTCGAAAGAAGTTTGGGTAGGGTTGCCACTTTTTTATTGAAATTATGATATTAAGACACTAGAATAGTTTAATAAAAGCGTTAAATGAAAAATGTTAAGAGGTAGTTTAATTAAAGGGAATTAGTAGGGAAATAGGTAGGGTTGCCACCATTTTATATGAAATAGAGATATTTTAGTAGGTACAACAAACGATAAAACGTTAGAAAGTACTTTAAGCTACACAAAAAATTTAGAGGGTTATTAATATTTTTATTCAGATTAAGATTAAGAATTAAGTATCAAAGCAAACAGTTTTAAAAAAATAATTAACGCCGGAAAAATTTTGAGCAGGGTTGTAACTCTATTTAAGTTAAGATATTCAGATATTTGTAAACCGCAATCAAACGGAAGGTGTTAAGGAATACTTTAAGCCAGAAAAAATGTGAGCAGGGTTGCCAATATTTTTATTTCTTTTGATATATTATTTAGAATATCTTAATGCGGAATCAAAACAAAAAGTTTTAAGGAATATTTTAAGTCGAAAAAAATGTTGAGCAGGGTTGCCACACTTTATTCGAGTTAATATATTAAGCTATTTGTATATGGACATCAAATTAAAAGTTTTAAAGCATACCTTGAGCCAGAAATTATTTGAGTAAGGATGCCAATATTTTGATTCATATTAAGATTTTATTTAAAATATTTTGATATACTTATAGATATGAACGAAAGATTTAAAAAACTATTTTAAGTTGAAAAAATGTTAATTAGGGTTGCCTCTTTTTAATTTATATTAAATTATTTGAGTAAGGATGCCAATATTTTGATTCATATTAAGATTTTATTTAAAATATTTTGATATACTTATAGATATGAACGAAAGATTTAAAAAACTATTTTAAGTTGAAAAAATGTTAATTAGGGTTGCCTCTTTTTAATTTATATTAATTAAAAGATATTAATTAATCAAACGAAAGATATTAATTAATTAAGATATAAAAAGATATACATTTAATTCAGGAACATTTTTAATGGGGTTTCCACTTTTTCTATTAGTTTTTAGGTTAGCTTATATTGTGATACCATTGTGCGACACGGGAACCTCATTTAGTTTTCTTCGTGGACCCATTTTGTGGCTCTTATGAAGTCCAGGATTGGTCCCATCCCCACGGCAGACGGTTCCGTAAGAGGATTGAAAAAAAAAATATAATATTTACCTAGAAAACCTGCTCTGATTTTAGCTGATGCTAGACAATTGCAAAGGAAATGCTCAACTGGTTTTTCCTCTTCCTCATCTCTACTTCTACATACAATATTCATAGAATAAAACTCCTGGTCTCAAGAAATTCCTGCTAAATAGCCAAAGACCGGTTATACAAGCCACGATCTTCGAGATATCCTTCCTTGAAGGGCTAAGCAGTTTCTTTGTCTTTATCTTACTTATTTGCGGCTGTAGTGGCCTAGCTGTCACGCATGTGTCTTTATCTCTCCATGCCCTATTGGCCTTTTCAATAATGTTATTATCCAATGGTACTTCTATCACTGAACAGTTGAAGAGTAGTACCTTTTAAGTATTAAGATTTTATTTAAGATATTTTTTAAACGGACGTTAAGTGAAAGATTTTGAGGAGTACTTTACTAAAGAATTTAATTAAAAGAATTTTGGGCGAGGTTGCCTTTCTTCTTATCCAGCCAGGGCTGCCATTTTTTTGAACAAATTAAAATTATTAAGGCAGCTTCAACCGAAGCGGATATACATCGTTTGCTATTAGAAATATAAAAATTAAATAAATAGTTAAATATAATAATATAATGTAATCATCAAATGAAGATCGTTTAGAAATTCGCCACAACGTACTTCGAAGCAACAGTAAAAACCACAAAAGTGGGTATTATGATGAAGACAGTTTTACAGATGTGACCAATATCAGACCGTTAACGGGGTCTCAGCATATTTGAAAGAATCAGCTGATTGACTGACGTTCCCGAGGTCATTACAGCGGTTTGTTTGACGAAAAAACGGAAATTATGTTGATGATATACGAAAAAAATCAACACAACTTTCGTTCATGTTGCCTTGTAGGCATCTGAATAACGACTGATTGGACGAGTGCCTGGATGAGTGTGACACGAGCGAGCAAATCGACTGCCTAGAGCCCTGTAACGTGACAGCCGAAGGTGCTCGCTCAATTCTGTTTTTCACCAGAGTTAATGGTCAAACCTAATAAATCTCTCATCCTTGAGTGGATATTTCATTTCGTTGAACAACCGCCTCTCGCTAGTAGTTGTGACGTTCTCTTTATGGGTTTCTGAAGTCAGAAGCGAACTATCTTGGCGTCAGTCTTGACAAAACGCTTACGTGGAATTCCCATATGGAGAGAGTTACCTCAAAAGCCACAAGGGCATTCTTCGCCTGCACAAGGCTTTTTAGTAAGACATGGGGACCAAACCCTAGAATGGCCTTCTGGACATTCACCACAGTTGTGAAACCCATAGTCACTTATGCATCCTTAGCATGGTGGCCCAAGGTCAAGCAAAGCAAAGCAGTAAACGAATCAAACAATTATTACAGGGGCTATGAAAACATGTCCTACTGATGCATTGGGTGTGCTCCTGAACATACCACCGCTTCCAATCTTGATTGAAAGGGAAGCTCGCTCGAGTACCGTAAGATTAAAAGGTATATCTGAACTTAAAAGTGGGGATATGAAAGGACATTTAAAGATCTTAGAAGACTTCCTACATAGTCCCATTCTTCATAGGGATTATATACTATCACCCAAACCAATACTCTTCAGGAACTTCCAAGTTATAATTAATGAACAAACAGACTGGAGAACTAATTCTATCACTTTCAAACCTAGCTCTCAGCTATGGTTTACTGATGGATCCAAATTGGAAAATGGTAGAACAGGGGCAGGAATCAATGGGCTTAAATTCAAAAAAATCGATTCCGATGGGACTCTACCCAACAATATTCCAGGCAGAAATACATGCCATTGAAATATGTGTGAGAGAATGCCTTAGTAGGAAAATGAGAGGTACTCACATCTACATATTTGCAGATAGTCAAGCGGCTCTAAGAGCTCTTCTATCAACAACTATCACCTCTAAATTGGTAAGTGATTGCCTAAACCTTCTCAACACGTTAGGAAACCTCAACATAGTAACACTAGGCTGGATTCCGTGACATGAAGGACATAAGGGAAATGAAATGGCTGATGACCTTGCAAAACAAGGAGCAAATATGCAACTTACTTTCTGTGGACTCACAAACAGCCACATTAATGAATTCCTTAGGAAATGGGAAGAAAGGAAATTTGCTGCACACTGGCTAAACTGTGCCGGTCAGCGTCAAGCCAAACTATTCCTAAGTCCCATCAAAGGAATATCTGACAAGCTACTCTCACTAAGCAGAGTAGATCTGCATCTTTTAACAGGATATCTTACAGGTCACTGCAGCATGAGGTATCATCTAAATAATATTGGTCTATCCGAGACCAACGTCTGGCGCTTTTGCGAAATGGACATAGAAAGCTCAGAACATGTGCTTTGTGAATGTCCTGCGTTGGGCAGGCAGAGACTTCATCACCTGCGTTACCAGTATCTCCATGCAATCTTTGGAACAACAAACCTAAAATTGTGCTAAAATTTTTAAAAAGCCTAAAACTCTAGGGTTACAAAAATATGCCTTTCACAATAGATCAGCTGTGGTCGCAGTGCGTAATGGCCTTCTAATAATAATAATAATATATGGTTTTCTGATATGTCGCACCCTGTACTTAGCATATGTACTAGATAGGCGCATACTTATTACATACATACATACACATGTATATTATTATTACTGTATTAAATGCCAATTACAAGCGAAATGCGGACACAATTATGCAAATTAATATATTTATATACACAGAGTCACACATACATGTACACATGTATACATACAAGGATACATATTTACAAATTAAAGTAGATAAATAAGTGACTTATATAAAATATTCTATTATTTATTTATGTGCGTGTATGTGTGCGACGTGTATGTTAGAAATGTACTCTATTTCACTTAACAATTCTAATTACATTTAACGCAAGCACGTACGCACACACCCACACATGTACTCGTACGAGCATATGCATCCACTTATCTATGCACTCAAAATTATATGCGCCCCTGCACAAGCGCATTTTAAATATTGACAAATGCATCGTACATCCGCTTACGTGCTCACATGTGCTATTGCGCCAATAAATATGCAATGCCGCAAACAACAGCAAGCGACTAAACACACACACTTGCCTATGTATGGGTATATTTGTTCGAGTATGTTCGTGTGTGTGTGTGTGCAGATACAACACTGTCCCAACTCGACTTGCTTTTTGCAAGCATTGCGTTGATTTGCAAGTTGCACTGCAACAAATAATAAATGTATTTAGCAAACTAATTATGAATGTATTAGTTCAATATATGCGGATGCTGTTGTTTGCCTTTTTTTTGCCTTTTTTGTGCATTCACCATTTCCAACATTCGATAGGGAGTGTTCGAGTGGTTTTGAATGCATTTGCTTTAGTGTCTGACTTCTTTTTCTCCAATTTAATAGTGGCTTTTTTATGTTGTAATTTTAGATTTTGTGAACAGGAAATTTAATTTCAAATATTCGCTCAAATGGACGTAGGAATTGCACTGTGGCACAAATTTTAGCGAAAGTTGAATAAAAAGTATATTTTTAAGTTTCGGATATTTTCGTTTATTAACCAATTTTTTTTTGCATTTCATAGCATTTATTTTCGAAAGTCAGTTAGAAAGCAAAACTCACTTTTCTTGCGCTACCGAACTATTTTAACTATTAACTGTATTAACCTGATTCCATTTGAACACAAATTCTGCACCTCCAAATCTAACGTGTACAGGGTTTGATTGAAAAGTAATGAGCCTTCCCGCGCGGAGCGTCTGCCAAGCGATCAACCGAATCGGCTGGTGGGGGAAATGTCCACACGCAATTGCTTTTGTTCATCAGTCAAAACCTTTGGAACCAATTTAGCACACACTTTGCGCACTTCAAGTTTTCCGGTCACGATTTCCATTGTAATAAGTTAAATTTAACTCTTCACTGATCTCACGTAGACTAGCACGACGGTCAATGTTCAAAAATTCACGAATCCGGTTCACATCTTCGTCTGTTTGCGCCGTCGAAGGCCTTCCAGATCGCTGTTCGTCTTCGACGTCCTCCCGGCCCTCCTTGAACGACTTGTGCCACCGTTTTACCTGGGCACTGTACAGAGATTGGTCCCCGTAAGCCTCCTTGAGTAGCCCAATGGTTTCGGTACTCGTTTTGTTTATCTTTACGCAAAATTTGATCGAGTAACGTTGCTCCAACGATAGCTGCATTTTCGGCACTGCAAAATCTTAACACACTTTTAATAGAGCTTTCACGCGCGGAGCGATGTTGACTACACCGCTGTTGCCAGCGAACTGGGACCGGTTGCTAGTGGAAGGGGAAGGTCCAACGATCATTTTCCCCCACCAGCCGATTCGGTTGATCGCTTGGCAGACACTCCGCGCAGGAAGGCTCATTACTTTTCAATCAACCCCACAGCAGCTGCATTTTCCACATTTCTGAGGGTACCACTAGGATACTGAATTTCTCGCAGGTTTAAATTTCTGTGGCTCTAATAACGTGGATTACATCCGTAAGTTACAACCATAAGAAGGGAAGGTGAGCTCAACTTAAAGTGCTCAAATTCATTAGAAGCCTCCAAATTTTAGCTTGCAATCAAGCGCAATGGATCACACCAGAGATCGCAGAGGACTATGGCTCAATAAAAACTTGGATTCACAGATTACCAGCAGTAAGGATCTTAGAAAAGAAGTGAAGACTGCGGCAAACAAAGCAGCAACCCTATCGGGCTGTTGAGCAGGCACTTCCATAAAATAAGGAAAGAAATGTAGAGAGACTATGCTCGCAGAATGTCGAGCGAACGCATAGCAACTGTGGCGATGAAGGGCAGAATAATCCACACTAGACTAACCGGGAGGCCATCGAAGAGATGACAAGACTGCTCGGATGTCCTCTACATTGAACTACAGTAAGAGTTTTTTCAATATATTGTTGTAAACAAGAATTTTCCTAATAAGCGAAGAAGAAGAATGGGAAAAACTAAACCAGCAAAGCTAGGTTGAGAGAAACCTAAGTTCTCAAGGGGAAACTTATTTGGATAACTCTCTAGCAAATTGTTAAATAGCAATTACTCGTTACCTAAACTGGGCGAAATCGATTGTGTACCTACGGGACACTAGCATGTTCAGCAAAAGCTCAAACATTTTAAATCTTCTTATTCTTTTTTTTTATTGACGCGATAGCCGCTTAAGTACTAAAATCGCTTAAGCGATCATAAGAACGACTTCTCCTGTTAACCGGCGCTATTTGGACACAGATCAGGCCTTTCTCTTCCTATGCTACAGATACCGCATCGAATATTTTCAGAGCCGGGGCGTTTGTTTCCACTCGGACGACATGACCCAGCCGCTGGATCTTTATTCGCTGCATTATGCCTATACCGCCAGACGAATGGGTTGGTGCATGCCTACCATTCGGAAGTGCGTAGAGTCATGCATGAAACTCCTTGGATATAACACCAAAATTATTGAGAAAAGTTTTTCTAATAGCGGTCGGCCCTCGACAGACGATCTATGTATGTGTATATGTATGTCGTGAAGCGCTCACAGCTCATTGTTCCATCGCCTGCGATACTCGCCCTTGCCTACGTGCAAATGTCCAAAAATCTTTTGCAGAATATTTCTCTCAAACACTCCAAGGGGCTTCCTCATCGGATATTATCATCGTTTAAGCTACTACGCCATACGTTAGGACGGACATGATGAGAGCTTTATAAAGTGTTAGTTTTGTTAAACAAGAGAGAACTTTTCGAAATTTGCCTACCAAGGGCTTTACAGCGAGCCTAGAAGGTTTACTAGGTTAGGTTAGGTTAGCCTGGTTGGCAATAAGCCACGCATAGACCTTTTGGTCCCTAGCGATACCAGATGGAGACCGACCTCTATGAATACCTAAAGTAGATATCATGTAGGATGTCAGCGCTTTTAGCGAATCTAAGTAGGGCTGGGAGCTCCGCTTTTGAGACGTCTTCCAGAGTGATGTTGCCCAAAGGTTTACTAGAGTACAGAAAAATTGCTGGCTCACAATTTTCTCCCTACTCAATACTCTCTCATCTTCTCTTCGTTAATTGTAGACTCTCAGCAATAAAATCAGAAGTACTTTTATTATGTAAAAATAATTACCATATTCGGCGGAAATTCAACTCACTGTGTCTGGCGCTCCAACGCCTCCATCATTCCCTTTGCAAATATTTTCAATGTCTGCACGCATTTTATTATGCAATTGCAGATCCGACTGGCGAGGCGATTGTGTGTGTGTGTGTGTGTGGATGTGTGTGAATTGTTTTGCAAACCGCAAATCATAAAAGCGCTTTAGCGACGTCGTTTCTGTTTTTATTTCAGGCACGAAAAGTGCTAGTACCACCTCATACCACAACTCAACGTGGTACATACGCACCTTCAACAGTCAGCGCCTCGAGGCAGCGCCTGACATCTGTGGGCATGTGTGTGCACTAAAATGCATTGCAAACCAAAACTAACACTACATTTATATGCAAAAGTGCAAATGCCCTGTCCGCTCATCGACGACTAGTGGTTTGCAGCAATTGCATCAAATTATGCGTTCGCTTATGTGTTAGTGTGTGTGTATACATATATGAGGTGTGTATGGGTATGGAATTGTGTGTACGGGTATGGTTGTATATAAATGTATTTGTGTTTATATGTGTTTGTGTGCGCGTGTGTGTGTGTCTACTTGTGTTTGCTAACGCGCCTAAACGTATGCTTGTTTGCCTGTGCGCCGCGAGGTCGCCACTCTCCACTCAAACAACTCATTTGCATATTTTATTGGTGGCATTTAATTATTGCATTTTGTAAATGTTGCGGCTTTTGTTGTGCATTACGATTCGCTGGACAAAATGCTACATGCTAACAACAGCAACAACAACAACAACAATAACAAATATAATAGTAATAATGCAGCTTAACCACTATTGCAGAATATTTGTCGGCGCTGTCATTTTGCATATTTTGCTGATTTTATATTTATATATTTTAATTTATTATTGCACCGAACAAAAAAAGGCCTGCGTATTTTAATAATAAGCATTTGCCTTATGAGCATTGATTGGTGTTGTTGTTGTTGTTGCGGTTTTGCTGTTTGTGCTCATTGCATTATTGGTTGCCATGCAGCCAGCCAGCCAGCAACTAATTCCTATCCAAATGTGTATTTAAATGCCTAATAAGGCTTTTGGTACGCAAATAATTATTTTTTGCCGTTTTTTTTGGACGCATTTTTCACCAATGAATATTAATAAACCGCATTCAGGATATTCGTGTGGCGTTGATATTGTAAAATCGCGAGAAAAAAAATTTATATTATTTATGCGCTCCTGCTGGTTTTTATTTTCACTTGAATTATTTCGTTTCATGTTTTATGCAAATTTTGTGCCCGACAAGCGAAATGCAATTAACGCAAAATATTATTTTTTTTTTATTTGAAATTCACATTAGCTGTTTTTATTGTGTGTTTTTGTATTTGTGTATTTGTGCATTTGTTTTTTGCATTTCTACATTGAGCACTGCAATAACTGATTGGAATTTATGCAACGAAAATGCCGTTAGATTAGCGAATAATAATTAAAAAATTATGAATAAATGTAGCACTGCGAAAATCCGCTCAAAAAAAATACCTAAAAAAACGCGTCATTCGCACTGTGCACGCATTAATTAAATCTTTTGCTCATTAGCATTGCTTAATTTTCCAGAGTGCAATTTTTGCAATTAATTATTATCGTCATTTTGTAATGAATAATGTTTTTGTGCATATTCAATTGGGTTTTGTGAAAAAATTGAAAATAATTGCAAAATTTAATTGAAATTGAGAGAGAATATTATTTAATGAAATGCATGTAAATAAATTTCATGCTACTAAAAATAAAAATAAAATTCCCATAAAATTTATTAAAAAGCGCACAAAAACAAAAACATCAAGGGCCAGTCTTATTGGTAAAAACCCTGAATTAAAAATTACATATGAAATTTAATATTCAATTTAATTAGAGCAAAATCTTTTTATATACGACGACCATAAGGAGAAAAAATTTAAATAAAACAGCCACATTGCAATGCATCAAATTCATGCTGCCTTTATTTTGAAGCTACATTGCTACCATTGAAAAAAAAAAACAAAATGCCTGCCATTGTGCATGAAAAAGGGCATCACTGTCAGTATAGCAAGTTTACGGCCAAATTTTTGATAACTCGGTCCAATATCAACATCGTAATCATCATAGCCATCATCATTATAACATTTACAGCCATGCCTTCCGCAATTTAGTGTACAAATTTCAAGCAAGTCAGAGGTAAACTGAGGGAGTTACAGAACTTTGACCGAAAGAATTTAGCAAGGGCAACTTGGTTGTTATTGTTGTTGAAGTGGTTGAGTATTTCCCCTGAAATAATCTTAATTAGTGACCAGCACCGTCTTACTACCACCGTCCTCGTATAATGATGTTTGTTTTTTGTTTGTTGTTTTTTTTTTTTTTGTTTTTTTTTTTTGTTCTAAGTCAGATCCATTTAGTGAGGTCCAAGTATAACAGCAGATCTCCTGAATTTTCTGCAAGAAAGGCTTACCAAAGGAGCGGAGTCATGCCCTAGCTAGCCCTGGACATTCACATAAGTAGTGGAAAAGACTTTCCTTCGCTTCTTCCGCTTGACCGCTTCTGCAGATAGGATTGAAGGGTAGGTTGAGTCTGGCTGCCTGCTCCCCTACTTTCCAATGACCTGTGAGGGTTGCAGTGATGCATGAGATGTTAGGCTGAGAGCATCCTAACAGATCATTTGTCCTTTGGATTTTGTATGACGGTCATGTGTTTTTTGTTGTAATACATGTAGTTAGTTGCTTCCATCTTCTTTCGGCTAAAGCATGATAGTGTAAAGCAATGGATGCTTTTATTGTGTTCAGTGGGGTGGAGACTGCCATCGCCTCTGCTAAGTCTGTGACCGGGAACCCATATCAAAGTGATTTCAAGCCAATGACTAAGCATTTCCAGCTCCTCTCTACACTGTAAGACTAGTTTGGATGAAATGGAGTTGAAGTCTAAGGCCTTTATAGCTGTTTGACTGTCTGAGAAGATACCTACTCTCGCACCAAATTTCTTGTAGAGTTTTAGTGATTTGCATGCTTCTCTGATCGCCAACAGTTCTGCCTCGAACACGCTGGCATAGTCAGGAAGACGAAATGACTGAGATAGGTTGAGCGGATCCGAATGGAAGCCAGCTCCCACACCACAGTTCATCTTAGAACCATCGGTATAGATTTTGATATCGTAGCTTCCAACCACCTTCCCTTTGCTCCGTTCGGCTCTCGGTGGAAAACGCACCGTAAAGTCTTTCTTAAAATTAAGGTCGGGGACTGTGTAGTCTGATCTGTTTTGGAGCAGCGAAGGTCCTTGTAGGAGAATCTTACTGTGACCGTACGACCTTGTTGTCCAGCTTCCTATGTCTTGGACAACTTGGTACTAGTGAATACTAAATAAATTGACGTGGAATTCCAATGTTGAGGAGAGGGTGAAGAAGGCCACGAATGCTTTATACGCACGTAAAGGATGCTTGGAAGCACATGGGGGCTATCACCCGCTCGTTAAAAATGCTTTTAACACAGCTAGCTGGCAGCACATACTAGAAACCCTCGCAAAAATAGGGCCGGCTAGTTATATAATCAAAATAATTGAGAGCTAATTCCGTAAACTGAGGCTTAGAAGTGACAAAAGCGTTGAGGAGTACATCGTATCAGCAGAAGTTCCTCAAGGATCAGATCTGGGCCCACTCCTATGGAATCTAATATATGACGGGGTTCTAAGACTGGATATGCCCCCTCAAACTAAAGTCATTGGTTTCGCGGATGGCATCGCGGTGGTAATGGTAGCAAAACATATCCACGAAATTAAGAGGATCGCCAGCGAACCAGTAAGCAGGATCAAAACTATGAAGCTGGAATTAGATGAGCATAAGCCCGATGTAGTTCTAATAAGCAGCAGGAAAATACTAGAAACTATAAATATAAATGTTGGGTATGTAACCATTAGTTCGAAGCCCGCTATAAAATACCTAGGAGTGATGGTTGACAGCCGTTTAAACTTCAAAACGCACCTGAAATACGCTGTAAAGAAGGCATCGAGTATGCAGTCCTGCCTGTCGCGAATCATATCAAACAATGGCGGACCTAGCCACAGCAAAAGAATGCTATATAGCAGGGTAGTCAGCTCGGTTCATTTGAATGCCGCACCGATATGGGCGGATGAACTGAACTTAAATAGTATCACAAAAAAACTGACAGCCGTCTATCGGCTAAGCGCTTTGCGAACTATCTGCGGCTTCCGTACGATTTCGGACAATGCTTCCTTCGTTATAGCAGGGCTAGTCCCCTTAGACATTTTGGCGAAAGAAACCGGTCTAATGCACTGGTGCTACACTGCAATTGTTAGACCTATATTACTGTGCATACTGTTGCATATTGATGTGACGGAAGGCGGTAAGGAAGAAAGCATATCTCAGGTCATTGGTAAAAGTTCAACGACTTTCCGCGCATTGCATTGTGGGTTCAAACATTTTAAATCAACTCCAACAGCAACGAGACTATTCTCAACTTAACACCGATTGATCTCTATGCAGAAAATCGGGCTGCAAACTCAGCTGTGAGGCTACAAACAACCGAACAGCTCATCTCTAGAACCTTCGCACATAGCTCTATTACTGGGAATGCCACAGTCAATTTCAGAGTGGCTAACTTTCTATTGATCCCGAAAATCTTTCCTTTCCTCTTAATGATAACTTGCCGCCTTGCCTGGCAAACTTGCGAATGTCGCCACTGTGGCTTCATCAACCGGAAAGGGTTGAACAAATTGAAGTAATAAAATTTTAGTTGAAATAAGAGTTGCGAAAGTGAATGTAATTGTGGCTGACCATCAAATAAAACTGCAAGTTTTAGATTGCAATCTACAAACTTATGTGTAAATTGTATTATGAAATGTGTGAAGTGACAACAGAAAGTATGAAAGCTAGTTAAAAAAAGCTTATTTTTATTCCAAAAATAAACACCCATGAAAACAAATATTAATTTCTTCTCCCATCCGCTCTTTCCAGGCTCTCGACTATGACTGCCATGTGCAGCAACAGGACATCCCACAGGCCATACAGCTGCTCGGTGAAATGAACAGCAATGTGAAACAGGTCACCGATCTGGTGGAAAGCATGCTGCAGCGCGTAAAGCGTGGCGAACTAACCACAGAATATGGCCTGAGCTTTCTCGAAGTCAAATATCACATGCTGCTCGACTATTTGATAAATCTCACTTATGTCGTGCTGCGCAAATGCTCCGGCGAAACCATCGAAGGAGATCCATCCATTGAGCGACTCATTGAAATACGCACAGTTTTGGAGAAAATACGACCCATCGACCACAAGCTACGCTATCAGATCGATAAGTTGGTGAAGACAGCCACCACGGGTGTGTCGAGTAGTTCCGATCCAATTTTGTATAAGGTAAGAGTGACAGAGCATTTACGATGCCCGATATTAGAAAGATAGAGTTTGAGTTATTTTTTACGTTTTAATTTTCCAACGAAATCTCCACAGCCTAATCCTGATAATATGCTCACAAATGCCGGCGGTGAAGACGATGCTGATGATGATGAGGATGCATCTGAGAATTCGGATTCGGAAAGTGATGGCGACGATGAGGAGGGCGAGACTGGTGTGAAGAAACCCAAAAAAGGCGCCACAGCGGGTAAATCCGGTATTTATGTGCCGCCCAAAATTAAGCCAGTCTACTACGATGGCGATGAGAAAGCTGTTGATAAGGATAAGAAGATGATTGAACGTGCCAAGAAGCGGGCGATTACGTAAGTTGTAGTAATTTTTTTAGATAATTTTTTTCTATAAAATACTTTTGCACCCCCATAGCGCTTCAATGCTGCAAGATCTGAAGGAGGAGTATCTCGATGCACCAACGGAACTGTCGTCTGGCTCACGTGCTCAACAGCTGCTCTCCAAGCAACAAAAAGAGAAACAGGAATATGAGGAAACCTATTTGACACGCCTGCCGGTGACCAAAGCGGAAAAGCATCGTCAACGCAAGTTGACCACACTGGGTAAGTGAAACACTTTGCATGCGTATATACTCTCCGTGCCTTATAGTTCACGACAAGATGAAAATGAAACTAGACTTTTCCAAGAAATTCAAAGTGATCATTAGTGACCGCTCTGCGTGGAGAAACAATGAAATATTCTTAAAACAGGACGCACGGGTGTGGTTTATTGATGGGTTCAAAATGGAAGGCGGTAGTGCCGGGGCTGGAATTGTCGGACCACATTTAAAAAAAACAATTGCAATGGGAAAACCACTTCCATTTTCCAGACGGAGGTCATTAGAGCTGTGTGCCAGAGAATGTCTATGGAGAGGCACGCGCGTATCCAATATTAACATTCTCTGTGAAAGTCAAACAGCTCTAAAATCGCTGGATAGCTTCTTATTCCAATCAAGGTTGGTCTGGGAATGTTTTAAAATCCTCAACACCCTAGCATCAAGAAACTTTGCTACCTTGATGTGGGTTCCGGGACCTTAGGGGCTCGAAGGGAATGAAATTGCGGACACTTTAGCGATAAAGGGGGCAAACACTCTCTTCATAGGTCCTGAACCTTTCTGCGGGGTAAGAACAGCTTCAAAAGTGCCTTTCTACGTCAGCAGGGACACGGAGGCCTAATCGATTACTGGAGAGCCCAATCGGGCATGCGGCAATCGAAAGGACTCATAGATCCGGAACGGATAAAGGCAGAAGCAATCCTTAACCTAAGCAGAAAGCACATAAAACTTTACACTGAACTACTAACAGGACACTGTAAACGTAATTATCACATGACTCTGCAAAGAGGTACAAGAAACAGCAGAACAAGCTCCATGCGACTGCCCAGCGGAGGCACGCCGCATACTAAATTACCTGGGAAGTGGGGCTATAGATCCAAACCTCCTGGTAGAAATTAAGCCTACAGCAGTTTTAGTATTTATCAACAGCCTAAAACTGTTTGAGTAGGCTACATGGATGCACAATAGATCTATTCAGGTCGCAGTGCACAAACAGCCAAGCAATAATAATAATATAGGGTGTAACCGAAAGGGAATGTAAAATATTGAAGGAGGTAATAATATGGACCAAAGGAATGTCTCTGATCCCATCATTGCTCGCAAATTCCGGGAATCTCTTAACGAGATGGCGAAATGTTTCCGCATCTATTTGATATGGGTCCCTGAGCATAGTGACATGTCAGGGAATTGTAAGGCAGCCAAATTAGCGAGAGACGGCACTACCACTCGCCTCCCTCTTGGTGCGGAGATTGTAGGTATACCCATTAACCTGCAAACTGCGTGGTGCAAGTAGCATTGCCACTTCAGGCAAGTCGAGATAGGTTGGTAATCTGACATGTAACTCCACAAAAAGATGTTGGCCAAAATGGGGCGTCAGGTGCTCGAAGGCGCTACTTAATCGGGCAAGGAATAAACGTTTTTATCTTAGTTACTTTAATCACAGGCCACTGTCTCTTAGGTCGACATGCTCAAAGAGTGAATGTATCTCATTTAAGCTATTGCAGAAGCTGCTCTAATAACCTGGTTACTTTTAGCCCTTGCCACATGGTCGTTCCAAGCTCGACGCTTTGATCTGTGGTTTATTTCAGTTAACAAAAACAAAACCATAATTTGCATAAGATGTGCAAAGTAGCTTCCTCCTTCCATATCCAAGCCTGCACGCCATTTTGACTGAATGATGCTCAAAGGTTTTCTAAAACCGCCTCGGTGGCGGTATCAGATTTGTTGGTATTTTAGATGAATTAAAAAGCTTCTTCTCCTTAAGGCTATCACCGAAATGTAGAGCATTTAAACCTAGTAATCTTGCAAGCCATAACAGGTCCGTCCCATCTATGTGGAAAAGTTTGGTGTAAATACATCCTTTCTAACAGCAATCGTGTTGATGGTTGGTACGTCTATTACTCTCAAGATCTCGTCAGAATCTATCTATACAAAGTTAATAACGAAATTTTCTTTGAAATCAAGGGGGATTCATTAAAGGTGTTAACACTAGGCAAACAACAACATTTTGTACATTAGTAGTATTTGCTAATATCGGTGTTTCCCAACCTTTGCATTTAAATCTCCGGGTGAAATTTGTATGTCACATTTAAAGGGTTTTCCAATAACAGATGTTACAGGTGAATTGATTGCACTATCGAGAGATGATTAATGATTTTTTATGGCCGGAATTGGATGGTATTGATCTGGACAACGTTTACGGCGCTACGTGCCACACAAGCAACGAAACCATTGATCTTTTACGGGACAAGTTTCCGGACCGTGTTATATCTCGAAGAGGTGATCACAATTGGCCACCGAGATCTTGTGATTTAACACCTTGTGACTTTTTTCTTTGGTGCCACGTGAAAGAGAAGGTATACACCAACAGCCCAGGGTCGATTTAAGACCTCAACGATGGAATTCGAGAGGCTATCGAGAACGTAGGGCAGCCACTTTGCAATTCGGTTATGCAAAATTTCATGAAAAGGATATTGTCGTGTAAGCGTGGTCGTGGTGGTCATTTGCCTGATGTTATTTTCCACTATTAACTGCATACCTTCCTCTTGATAATGAAATAGACATCCGATCATTTATATTAAAAAATAGCAATTTTCTTTGAATATCAAAATAACACCTCTTATTAAAAACCCTTTACATGATTTTGACATCACGTCTTCTAGTTTTGCGTAGAAAGTGTAGGCGTATACCCAGCTACAATTGTTGTTTTGATATTTTCCTTCGAGTCTCATGAGGCAGAGTCTTTCACTAATTGGTTCGAAGGGCATACTTAGAGAAATTTTAATTAATGTATGGTAGAAGCCCACACCTAGCTGTCCTTGCTTGTTTGAGCCACTGAAGAAAATTGAATAGACTTTCCTTGTTATCGCACCATGTTCCGCAAAGCGAATTTCTTGGTGCGCTGCTTAGTCAATTTCATGCACTCATTCGCTGTCTTGCATGGCATTGTTCGTATACGAATTTTGTATAACATTTGGCAAAATTTCATCGAAATTTCGACTTTTTAGGTAGGTAGGTAAGATGGAAAGAGTACCCCAGGTACTCTTCAAGTAGCAGTTACGTGCCATTTTGATACCATAATGTGGACCACCACCTGTGAAAAGATTAAGAGAAAACCCGTCTACAGCCATCCAGTACTGTTGATGTAGTGGAGGAGAGAAAAGAGATGTAGACTGAAGAATTTCTTCAAGTCATCCCCAAAGGGCACGCTAAGGAATCTCAAGCGCCTAGCCGCCAGATCCGGACATTTGCAGAGAAAGTGTTCTACAGTCTCTTTTTCTGCAGAATCCCCACAGCTTCTGCAATAGGGGTTGTACGGAAATCCAAGCTTCTCCGCATGAGTACCGATCACCCAGTGACCAGTGAACACCGCAATGAGTTTGGAAATTTAATGGCGGGGGATTCCCATCACCTTAAGCGTTCTGTTTCTATCGTATTGAGGTCATAGTGTTTTCGAAATAGCACACGATGAGACAGACCTCCATCTGTCTTGCGCTTTATTTTAGAAAGAAATTGTGTAGTTTCCCTTTAACGACGTCCAAAGGGATACCGATGTCTGAGAAGGGAAGTTGTCTCCAAAGTCCAATCTCCTTCAACTTAATAGCACTCTGAGCAGCAATGGTTTTAACCTGCAGATCCACAGGAAGTAAGCAGGGACGAGATCCAGAGGTAGATAGGTCTTTCCACCCCTAGCCTACTTCAACTTTTTCCACTTTTTAACTTTTTACTCAGAATTTTCAGAAAAATTTCGGATATGCAGTTTTATAGATAATTTTAGTAGAATAAAGTGCAAGTTTCATGTAAATAAAAAATCGCACTGATTTTTGAGAATTTTTTTTGGTCGTGATCTTGTGCTTTTTCCCCGTTTAGCGCTTAGTCACTCAGTTTATTCTATGGAAGAAACCACCGAGAGAAACCGGTCAGCAGAAAAATTGTCCAAAATCAATGCAATATTTGAACCACTTCGACCTTGCACTTCATTAAAACAAATTTCAATAATCTATAAAACGGCTTACTCGAAATGCTTCTAAAGATGCTGGTTAATAATATTTGATTTATAACACTGTGCGACAATTTTGGGGTCATCAAAATCAAACCGGACCGGACCTTTTTTTTCTGAAAATATACCTATTCAATAGCAAAACCCTCGCTGGGTTTTTAAAAGTTAGCTCGATTTTTTTTTTTATTGCGTTTTGAAGTTTTCTATTTTCATGAGATTTTGGAGTTTTACCTGTACGCTAAATTTGACTTATAAATGGACCTTTGTTTGATTTAATCGATTTATTTTGTCATAGCTTGATGCAGAAATTTCGTACATGTACAAATAAACTTATTTTGAGAAGAACCTATATCTCAATACGCAATTTTGAATACCAAAATTTCGAAAAATTTTATGTTTTTACCATTTTTTACTGTAATTATGAAAATAATTAAAATTTCTCACTATTTCTTCTAGCAAAAATGTTGCAAAATGTACCAAAAAAGTTATTTATAAGATAAAAACATAAAACTGAACTTTAAGTTTGTTATTTTCTAAAAAAAAAAATTTTTAATAAGATTTTTCTTCATAAAAATAATTTTTTTATACTTTGCTTTAAATTTTTTTTTAAATATCTAAAAACTCTGTAGGTAAAAATATTAAATAGATTAAGTAAAAAGAATATAGACTTGAATTCTTATAATTTTTTTTTTTATTAAAATAAAGAATTTTTACGTACTAAAACCTTAGAGACGAGCTCTTTTCGACAATGATTGAATTTCAACATCATCATTATCAGAGTAATCAGATTCATCAGTAAAGAATTCCATGCCTGTCTCTTCTTCTTCTACCTCATATTCTTTTTCCTCCTGGTTATTCCATTTTCCTTCATTTTCTTCCTGGTCGTATTAAAAAACATGTTTACTCCACCAACATATTTCGGCTAGTATGGCACCTGGAGCTCGTTTTCCTCGGTATCTTGACTCAAATGGCATCGCAGTTTGATGGTAGCGCTCTCCTTGCTCATCTGATTCTGTCGACAATTGTTGACTAAAATAGTCCAAATGTTGGTGAAGAAAGTGAATTAGAACAGGTAAAATCGTTGGGAACAAATTTTGGAATTTTTAAAACAAACATTTCCTGATAAGACAGACTACAACCTTCTTTATACTTTTTATTTTGGAATGTGTGCTAGCCACTTTTCTATGTACTTAACAGGCTAAAAGTCTTGAGAGACCAATCTTGCTTACTCACGATCACATTTTGTTACATCCAATATTCATTGGAAAACCGTATCTGGAAAAAATACTAGCAAAAATAGAAAAATCTGAAAATGTGTATAACAGGTGGTTACGTATAAAATTATTTTCATAATTACAGTAAAAAATGGTAAAAACATACAATTTTTCGAAATTTTGGTATTCAAAATTGCGTATTGAGATATAGGTTCTTCTCAAAATAAGTTTATTTGTACATGTACGAAATTTCTGCATCAAGCTATGACAAAATAAATCGATTAAATCAAACAAAGGTCCATTTATAAGTCAAATTTAGCGTACAGGTAAAACTCCAAAATCTCATGAAAATAGAAAACTTCAAAACGCAATAAAAAAAAAATCGAGCTAACTTTTAAAAACCCAGCGAGGGTTTTGCTATTGAATAGGTATATTTTCAGAAAAAAAAGGTCCGGTCCGGTTTGATTTTTGATGTCGCACTGTGTAATGGAAATTTGTTAATTTTTTTTTTAATTCGTAAAAAGTTTAAATCTTAAGTTCTATGCTTTTTTATAATGCATATGAACTATATTTAAATAAAAAAAAATAAATAAAAAGTCAAAACTTTACAAAATGTCGCTGTGCTATTATTGGGAGCACCTCTATAAATCTTTGAATATTTGTGCTTATGTGTTTATGTAAGACTCGCTGAAAATTCTCTTCTAAAATTTCTATTAATTTCTCTACAATTCATTTTCTAAATCATTTCTCTTCTTGCAGCCACTCTGGGCGATGAGATACTCGGCGAAATCAGCCGCGATCCGGCGTTACGTGGCGAAGGTTCGAGTGGTGGCAGTAAAAAACGCAAATTGAAGGGCAAAGGAAAAAAGCGTGGCGGTAAAAAGCGGAAGTTCCATTAAAGAAATTGAAAAAAAAAAAATACAATCGCATGCGATAATTACAAAATATATATTGAACGACAAGTATAAACTTAAGCAAGCAAAAACAAAAAACATAAAAAATTAATAAAAACCACAAAACAAAATAAGTAGTATCCAAAAGAAAATGGTATGCATACACATACAGTTTTTACCATTTATTAAAATATATAAATATATACATACACAAAAATGCTGATGTGAATGGAATTTAAGCAATTTTTTAAACAAATTTATATTTTTTCCATAGTTACAAACTTGCTTTAATTACTTACATAGATTTTGTTACCTATAAATATAATATTGAGTTGACATATACATAGATTTATGAATAGCTACATATTTTTACTGTTTCTGAAGTTTGTTTAAAATTGATTTTGATATTAAGTTTGCTTAAATGAATTATTTGAATTTCGATTTTGTTTAAGTTTATCTCGGTTTGTGTATTCATATAATTTTTAATAAAACAAAAACTTGTTGAATTCAAAATATTGAAAATTTGTTTTAATTTTTATCTATAAATATTAAAATATTTATTTATGTTTTATTATTATACATTTTTTAAAAATTATGAAAAAAACGGATTCAGCCAGAACAGATTTATACTTTAAATAAAAAAAAACTGACCTAATAATATTATATTATATCTACTAACCTAATTTTTTTACAGAAGAAAGTCAGTCATGTACTATTATTTGAATATAAATGTAAATTTAAGTTATATTTTAATTTTTATTGTCATAATTAGCCAAGTTTAATATCTCTTTTCTTGGTTTTAGTTATTTTTTTTTTTTTTGGTAGGTGAGGTAGGGTTCAAAATGCACTTACAGCGACAGTCGTCTACTGCGTTGAGTGGTATGATCACTAAAACAAACCTCTCTCCTCTTCTGGGGAGATTTCAGTTCTTTAATACGAGGGTTGCTATTTATATTTCTGGACTTGGTCACTTCTAGTTAGGTAATGGTTGTACGGGTTAAGCTAAGGCCTTTATGCACTGCGACCAGATAAATCTATTGTGCGCCCCTAATTACTTAATTATAATCATTTAGTATACCGAGGAATCGAACCAGCTCCTTAGCAGAGGGAGCAATTGTAATTGTAAGTCTTGCTCCTCTAGTAGGTACGAGCCCAGGATTCTGTGTCTCATGTGGCCTAATTCCATAGACTCCTCTTCGTCACAGCAGAACCTGCATGATCTTATACTAGATAACCCTATCTTTCCATTGGAAAGTTTCACATATTTTACCACAAACGCACTCAGAATGTATTGATGCGTAAGCCTTATTAGTGTTGTTTATAGTGGCTTTAAGAATTCATCTTATTTTAAATTATCAAATTTAATTAAACCTTGAACATTTTCGTTCGACTATTTTTCACTATTCGACGTCTACTAACAAAGCAAGAATGCGTCGCTGAATTGAAATAAATTCACTACACAGCGAGCAAGCACCAACCTTAAGCACAAGAAAAAAAAAAAATTCTCAAGGTCGCTGTTCGCTCACCGGCGAATGCCGTGAAGTTAGTCTAAAATCATTTTTTTGTCAGAAAATGTCGATGCAATGCGCGAAATGATTGAGCAAGATCGTCACATACCATTAGAATGAGGTATGCTTGAACACTTGTATGACGAGTATCAATAAGAGTTTGCATGATCTCCTTGTGGTGGAAAGCTATGTATGTTCATGTTGGATCCAGCACTATTCATGAAACGGCATGAAACGGCGACTGGACGAAGAACTTCGAAAATTGGTTCAAACGGGAGAACTGGAGAATATTTTGAAAAACGATAAACCTGTGCACCAATGTGCATTTTTCCATTGCTGGGCCAGAAATATTAATCGCCACCCTGGTTATTCAAACACTCCTGATTATAGTTATTGAGCGTTTCCATGTCAAGTGATTCAAGTATTTTGGACATTCTCGTAAACTTTTTCTGAAAATTGCGTTATTTGTAGGCTTGGATCTAATAAGAAATATACTGAAAAAAAAAGAAAATAATAATAATTTCGAGGTTTATTTCATGTTAAAAATTTTGGCATCTTAGAATTTTTTGACTTTAAAATATACTTTAAAAAAAAAAAATTTTTTTTTAATAATATTTATCCAACCACTTTCTGGTCTGAGCGGTGTTTTTCTTCCAACAGAAAACAATATTTAAACCAAACGCGAAATTCGTTTTTTATTTCGTAATTCGTAAATAATCTAAACTGCTCCAAGAAAATCGTCTAATACTAGATAGAACACTAGAAGGAAAATCCTTAAAAATTAAAAAAAAAATGTTCAAAGAATCGAAGAGGTATAAAATTAAATTTCAGCGCCGTTATTCTTATTCAAAGCTTAGTGCTTTTCATCCCATGTTTTATTTTTAGTGCTCTACAGAGACGATGTGAGCGTAGGTAATACTTGACTTCAAGTGGCGAAGGGTAGTTTTACAGGCAGGCTCCTCACGCTTGTAGGATACTTAAAAAAACTTTTCAAGAAATCCTGTTTTTAGTTTAGATATAAAAATAAAGCTCCGTTAGTCGGATGTGAGGAAATAAGCAGCTCATGGTTTTCTTTTTCTATTTTCTATTCTTATTAATTTTCAATAATAAGTTTTTTTAACACAATAACAAGAGCGCATTTAATGCTCTTCGAGCTTTCAAGAGCACTGGAACCAATAGAGTCCGTTTACTGAAGTTTTTACAGCGCATTGAGGCAAGCTGCCTAAAACATGGAGCGATTTTCCTTTTTTCCACTAGCAAAATATTTCCGAAAAATATTAAAATTTACGTGAGTTGGGCCGATTGGAAAATCTCTCCAGATTTCGATTTTGATTTTTTTCTTAAATGAAATTTGGTTTTAAAAATATTTCACTTGATAAAATTTTTATGTAAACTTATTTATCAAAGTAGAAAAAATATCAAGTGAAGTTATTTTTCGGAAGATAATTTTTTTTTTCAAACTAATTTATAAAAAAATAACGGGTGATCAATCATGAGGTGCTTTTTTCAATAGTTAAAAAAAAAACAAAAATGTAAATTATGTTCAAAACCTTTATTTATCATTTGAAAGGACATTCTTTGACATTTACTTTTTGAATATGACTTCATTCAAATGTTGGCCGCAACTACGCTTAAGGTGGTCCATTCTGAAGGTCCAATTTTCAATCACTCGTTCGAGCATTTCGACTGGTATGTCGTGAATAACACGCGTAATGTTGGCTTCCAGAGCTTCAATCGTAGCTGGTTTATCAGCATAGACCTTGGACTTCACGAATCCCCAAAGAAAAAAGTCCAAAGGTGTGATATCACAAGATCTTGGTGGACAACTCACAGGCCCTAAACGTGAAATCAGCTGCTCTCCGAAATGACTTCTCAATAAAGTCATTGTTTCACGAGCTGTATGGCAAGTGGCTCCGTCTTGTTGAAACCAAATGTCGTAGAGATCATTAGATTCAATTTCAGGTAGCAAAAAGTCCGATATCATGGTACAGTAGCGAGCACCATTCAAAGTTACGTCATCATTTTTGAAAAAATATGGACCGATGATTCCACCAGCCCATAAACCACACCAGACCGTTGTTTTCTCTGGGTGTAAAGGTAGCTCTTGAACCTGTTCTGGTTGCTCTTCATCCCAAATACGGCAATTTTGCTTATTGACGTAACCATTGAGCCAGAATGCGCCTCATAGCTGAACAAAATTTTGCTCGAAAACAGCGGATCTTCTTCAATCTTTTCAAGAGCCCAATCAGCAAAACGGTGACGTGCAGGAAGGTCATTTGGCTTTAGTTCTTGTACGAGCTGTATTTTGTATGCTTTTAAATGAAGATCCTTCCGTAAAATTGACCAAGTTGTTCCATACGACAGTCCAAGTTGCTGAGAACGGTGCCGAATCGATTCATCGCGGTTTTAACGTACACTCTCTGCTACTGCCGCTATATTCTCAATGCTTCTTGCTGGACGTGGTCTATTCGGTCGAGAATTATCCACCAATGAATATTCGGATTCAAATTTGTTGATGGTATGTCGAATAGTGTTTAAGGCAGGCCGATTATGTTGACCATAATGCGGTCTAAGCGCACGAAAAACATTTGTCACAGAACCCTGATTTTCATAATACAGTTGAACAATTTGTAGACGTTGTTGCGGTGTGAGTCTTTCCATGATGAAATGCCAAACGCTGTTCAACAAATCCACGATGACAGTTTGCCACAACTCGCGCGCGATCTGTAAAAAAAACGCAAATGAAAAAAACTCCTCTTAATTGATCACCCGTTATAAAAATTTTATAATTCCAATGGAAACACAACAGCTTTGTCTTTTTTTCTTTTTTGTCATATAATATTTTATTTCAAGTACGGCCTCATAGCCACAGCAACAAGCGATATTTTTTTACTTACAAATTTATTTATACAAAAATATTTCAGAAAAATATTAAAATGAGCTGAGCCTTTTGGAAAATACCTCTAAAATTCAATTTTTTGTTTTTTAGAAGCGAAGTTAGATTTTAAAAATATTTATTTTATGTTTTTGGATTCTCTTGGTAGAATTTTTAAGTATTTTCCATGTAGACACGGAAACAGTGCGCGAGGGTGCCGCCTGAGTCTCGATACCTTTGCCCTTTCCACCCCGTCTCACTTTTAATGATTGAATTATCGAAATTTGATAGTGGAATGGAGGCTAGAATGCAAGGAGCAAGGCGGTAATAGACCTTAGGGGTCTAAGTGAGGTCTTTTTACAGATCTGCCAGCACTACCCAACCTAATCTTCTAGGTAGACCTTTTTATCAAAGCAAAAAAAAAAATGTCATCTGAAGATATTTTTCGGAAGATAAGTTTTTCAAACTAATGTATAAAATATTGGATTTTTTTTTTTCAAATATAAAAATTTTATAATTCCATTGGAAAAACAGTACCGATGTTTTTTTTTATTTTTAAATTTTTGTTTTTTTGTGGGATGGAGAGTAGAGTAGGGTGACTGTACCTGTGCATATTTAAGGGGTTACATACCTTGTGAGCCCGAAAAAATGGACGATTGTCATAATTTTTTTTTAAATATGTTTTAGAACTTTTATTCAAATGAGGCTAATATCATACTGAAGGGTAACTCTCGAAGAATACATTTTGGTGTTTTTATTTTAAAAAATATTATTATTTATTGTTAATATCGCCCCTCCCCCGAAACACCGTTTTTAGAAAAGGCTTGCGGTGATCACGGTAGCGCATGAGCAGCTTAACTGAAATCAAAAAAATTAAATGATTATTGTAGAAAAATGTTTTTTAGTGAATCTGAAAACCGCTTTGCACCAAAAAAACGATTTTTGAAGGATTGAAAAATTAAAAAAAAATAATTATTCCCGCGAACTTATAAAAAGTGAACCGTTCCGATTCACGAGATTGTAACTTCGAATAATTAAAAAAAAAGTTTATGCAAATCGGTCAAATAGTTTTTGATAAATAACACAGGCCGACAGCATCTCAGACCCAGAAACCGGACTATATATTTTCGAAGGATTTTGATGCGATGAATCGAAATCTGGCCTCAAAATTGCTCTATCAGCTCTGGTTTTCGAGATATCCTAACCTAAAAGTGCAAAAAACACCGTTTTTGCCCATATTTGAGGTTATGTAGCCTTGCAGATGTTTCTTTCACCAAAATTAAAGGATGGCATCTTTAAATACAAGCCTTTTTTCAAATGGCGTTGAGCTTGCTCAAATATCATTTTTTTTTTTTTCGTTGAGATATCGCATTTTGAAATTTTCCTACACCTGAAAATGTCTATGTTATCTCAATCGATCGGCCTGTGTAATTTTCAAAAAACACGACTTCGAGATAATCGCGTCTAAAGTTTTGCGTGCACTTCTCGTTCCAAGAAAGGTGGCGCGCTTCCACGGTCTGTAACTTTTGTTCTAGTGTTCCGATCTTTATAATTTTTGGAATTTATATTTTTAGGATGATGTACTTTTAGAATATGCCATACAAAAATTTTCGATTTTTTAGTCCAACACAAGGACCCCTTACCCCCTTAATTTTATGTATGAGCTGGCAAAATTTTTAAATATTTTTGTGCTGTGAAAAATATATCATACGAAAATATCTTTTGGAATACATATTTTTTCAAACTAATTTATAAAAAAACTAATTTTTTTTTATTTTATTTCCTGTTTTTAAATACACAAATTTTATACATAGTTCTAATGGAAAAGCAATATCGATGCTTAATTTAATTTTAATTTTTTTTTTAATATACATTTTTTTTTGTTTTTGCTTTTGTTTTTTATATAGAGAGTAAGATTGGGTATCTGTACCTGTGCATTTTAGATATTTAATTACAATTTATTTATTATTTTTTGTTAAAAATAAATTTTTCTCCTAAAACTATAATCTGAAACATAAAATAAAATTGAAATTAAAGTTAAAATGAATTTTATGATTAAATAATTTTAAGTATTCTTTAATGCTTACTACACTTTCTGACCGCTGAATCCGTTATACTTCAGTTTTTATATACTCACGCCTGGTTTCTCCAATCAACTTTTAGATTTAGCAGACTGTTCAAATTTAAAATGTAAAAAAGATGTAAAATGCAAAACTTTAAATTTTAACAGCCCGTTAAATTTTGAGACCAGACATCATTAATTAGTTTTTTTTTTATTTTGTTTTACAAATTTTTAATTTTCAATTTCCCTCCAATTTACCAAACAAAAACTCACAACTCGCAATAAACTGCATTCATTTTTCGGCCACAAAATTAACAGTTACCACAACAAACTAATGATATACATACAAAAAAATACAAAATTATGCAATTTTCAAAACTTAGTAATTTACTATCAAATTAAATGTAAATTACAATAAATATTTCGACGTCAAAAATCAAAAGAGAAAAAAAATTTTCCAATTAAATGCAAATAAAGGAAAATTTGAGGCAAGCAAAAAGGAAAAAAGAATAAAATTAAAAGAAAAACATTTTTGTTGTTTTTAGGAGTCAAAATTTACGTCTTTGGCAATGAATATTAAAAATGATTTTGTTGGAAAACAATTTTCAAATGTATAACAAAAAAAGATACTAAAATCAATTGTACAAGTCTGGCGACATGAACGAAATCCGGATCAACGCAACAAACTCTCTCACACACACACACTCACCAAGCAATAGCCCAAAATGCAGTTTACAAAACAATTCGATGAGAATTAGTAATTCAATGAAAAATTTCAAAATTCAAATATTCCGATAAATAAGATTTCAGATCAAACAACAAACAAAAAAATGTTTACAAAAACAGAACAAATGACGTTGCCTTATCTAATTGTACGAAAATACTAAAACAAAATGAACCAAAAAAATAAATAAATAAACTAAAACAAAGTAAACTACAACAACAACAAAAGTGTCAAAAAAACCGTAACAAGAACAAAGCAAAAAAATAAAAAATGAAATAAAAATGAAAAAGTATTAAACAGACCGGTTATACAAAATAAAATATTAATAAAAATAGATGATTTATTTAACACTTACGTAAAGTATTCTTGAAAATGCGATGCAAAAATTCAAACAAATAAGAGAACAAACACAGAATATACTGAATACCATGAATTTATTATTACTATAATTTTTTTAATTCCATGTATTAGATTAGACAGCAAAAAACCCCAGAGTGCGCTATCAAGGCGAGAAGTAAACGAAAATTCAGAGAGATTTTGCTTATGACGTAAATGTACACAATGCCAAGCAGTTGAGCGACATTTAAATAAAAAAGAGAAAACACGAACAAACAAAATCGACCATAGAAATGATGAGTAAACCCCACCCAAGAAGAAGAAGTCGTGGAAAACCACTAAATTTGCAACCTGAAATTATTAAGAAAAAAGGGTATGGCACAAAATATATGAAATTTTATTTTGGAATAAAAAGTGACTTGCCATAATTTGCAGGCGTTATTTTTTGAAACCAAATCACGCAAGAAAAGAAATTATTATTACTTTTTTTCTTTGTTGATTCTATTCAGTTATTAGAGAGACGCTCCTAAAAACAACTAAATTTAGTGAAGTAAAAACTTTGAACAAAAATATAAAGTTATTAAAGTAGTAGTAAATAATCATTATTTTAAGTGATTCAAGTATACATAGAAATCGTTGGGGTGTTTGAATTTGTAGGAATGCTGTGCAAAATTTCAAAAATTTCTTTCAAAGGTGAGAAATGATTTTTTCTGTGGTCACTTTTTTGTGCCTACTTTCTTCAAACATTTTGTAAAGTGATGTGAAGAGCGCAATGGCAATTCAAAAAAAACAACATCAATAACTCAATACTGTAGAATTTAGAGCTGCTATTACGCAGATGCCACAACTAATTTTTATACTTCAGCGGCGATTGAGCGCCTCTTCGAACGTAATAGGCATTGAGCGAAATAAGTTTTTTAATATTTATTAACATTACATATTGTTATTATTATTACCTATTTTTATTATTATAATATTGATTAATTAATTTTTTTTTTTGAATTTTCGGGAATTAAAGCACTAACTAGTAAAATGTTTTTCAGTAGCATCGGTTACTGTGAGATTATAAGAAAGTACTATTTTTTATTATTTTTTCATTTATGGATTATGACATCGTTCAAACATCTACCACGCATTCGAACATTACACTATTCAGAGGAGTTAAATCTTCAATGACACAGCTGCTTAGATTCGGCTGAATTTCGTATTCGTAATAGCTTGAATTATGTTGAACATCGGCGTCTAGTCTAGTCGCATTGTTCTTTCGCCGTTCATTAACGTCGTCGGTAAAAAAATTCTCTAACCAAAATTTTCTTTGTGGATACATTGCCAACTGTTGAATCTCGCGTGGTATGGAGTCGTTCCATATACAGCAACTCTACTTGGTAATATAGTCATTTATCCTAAAATTTGCTGCGTTCTTAAAGTAGATGCCGCTAGAGAGCACGCGAAGGAAAGTTTTCCTTAACCAAAAATCATCTTATATACCAGGGGTGAACAAATCCCTTGATAGTCCGAGCCATTTTTCAAAATTTTAAATTTCCGCGAGCCGCAATTAAGTATGTATTAAAAGATATGCTAGAAAGGTATTGATAAAATTTTTATGTATATATGTATATATATATATATATTGGCGCCTACACCCTTTTTGGGTGTTTGGCCGAGCTCCTCCTCATATTTCATCCACAAATGGAGGGACCTACAGTTTCAAGCCGACTCCGAACGGCAGATATTTTTATGAGGTGCTTTTTCATGGCAGAAATACACTCGGAGGTTTGTCATTGCCTGCCGAGGGGCGACCGCTATTAGAAAAAACTTTTTCTGAATTTTGATCTTTCACCGAGACTCGAACCGACGTTCTCTCTCTGAATTGCGAATGGTAGTTACGCACCAACTCATTCGGCCACGGTGGCCGAATTGTTTTTTACATAAATTATATTTGTTGAAAAAAAAACTAAACACTTTATTAAATTTATTATACTTCTCTTTGCAATTCTTTAAAATTGACAGCTTTTCGCACTAATTCTTAGATATACTGGCTATTTAATGCTGATCGGTGTTTAGATTTAACGAATTTTAAAGTGAAATAAAATGATTCACATTCGTACGTCGACCCGAATATTGAAAAAATTCAACAAGCAGGTTTTTTAATTCAGAATACTTCAGAATACTACTATACAAATTCAGTTTTTGCAAATGTTCCATTATATCAGTGAAAAAAATTAAGTCTTGTAACCACTCCCGTCTAATTCTGAATAGGTTATTTCCTTTTCCTTAAGAAATGCAGTTATTGGATTAAACAAATCTACAAAACTATTTAATACGTTGAGGCAAATTCGAAAAATACATTAGCTAGACGAAAGGAAATATGTTTTTCTTTTCAAAGAGAAGAGAAACATTTAATCTCTCACAGCAAAGCGTGATCGGGACTATCAGTTTTGATAATAAAGTTTTATGCGGTGTTCGTTCTATTCAATCTATTCCATTCATTCGCGTAACTTGCTTTGGTTATTTGGCATCAAAAACTGAATATTAAACTACTCAATTGAGTCTGAGTCCTTAGTCTGACTCCCGTTCTTCCACTCCCTTCTGCAGCTATCAAAGACAGGGTTAGCAAATGGGTTACTACAACCCACAAGCAAGCTTGGCAGGCAGAGAGTGGCTGCCGATGGAGTAAACTGATGCTACCTGTCATGTCCGATCGACTGTCGAAAATCCTCCTGTCATTAAGCAGAAGGGACTGTAGGCAGCGGGTTGAACTGCTGAAGGGCCACTTCCTGGGGGCGAAGCACATGGAAAAGGTGGGCATCACAGACGTGTACTCTCCCCAGCTTGTGAAGAGGAGGATGAGACGGCGGACCACTTTATGTGCATCTGCCTCGAATCAGGCTTGAGGTCTTTGATACTACTGAACACATCAGCGACCACCTTGGCTCCTTGGCACTACAAGATCTACTCAGATTTCTTCGGGGGTCGGGCAAGTTTAAAGAAAATCCGAGTGCAGTACAATGAGCTTAATGTTGTCTGCGTGTTGTACTTGCTAGTTGTCCCGTCAAAAAAAAAAACAAGCTCAATCGATCAGACAGTGAACCGGATGAAAATTTTCGTTGGATCAGTTCAACGATTCGAACGATTTTTACACCTTTGAATTGGTTCTTCAAAACTGTTTTTGTTTTTGCCTTCGAACCGGGATTTTGGATTCGGTGCAACTGTCCTTCTTCTTAATTGGCACGATAACCGCTTACGCGATTTTGGCTGAGTTTAGCAAAGCGCGCCAGTCGTTTCTTTTTCGTGCTAACCGGCGCCAATTGGACACACCAAGTGAAGCCAAGTCCTTCTCCACCTGATCTTTCTAACGCAGATGAGGCCTTCCTCTTCCTCTGCTACCACCAGCTGGTACCGCATCGAATACTTTCAGAGCCGGAGCGTTTGTATCCATTCGGACGACATGACCCAGCCAACGTAGCCGCTGGATCTTTATTCGCTGCGCTAGGTCTATGTCGTCGTAAAGCACATACAGCTCATCGTTCCATCGTCTGCGATATTTGATTGATAGCTGATTAGGCAGTCTCCACGGCATATTTAAGATGTGTCTTAATAAATGATGTTAAAAGAATCTTAAAGGTATACGGTACAAAGGATTTAGGAACATTTTGCTTTATCAAATTTATCTTTGTGGTGCCGAAAATTATAGGATATGATTAGTAAAAGGGAACCTGTTATCCGAAATTATTCTAAGGTCACTTACTCGAAGGGCACTTGAAGGCAAAATTTAAAACATCAAAGGTATTTTGAAGTCACTCGAAACTTGCATTTTGTTATTATCGGGTGTTGTTTTTAGCTGCATGAGAACTATTAATATTGATAACTATGATTTGACAGCTGAGAATGTCAAACAGTGTCTACATTTCTATTCAGTAAGATTTGACAAGTCATCATTAATTATTTAAAGCTGGCCTAAATTGTGAAAATTTACTTTGAAAAAAATAAATTAGTTCGCGAAGTTCAACGAAGTGTTGAAGAAAACGCCGAAATGTCTATTCGTCGTCGTTCTCAGCTTGTTGGCTTCGATTACGTGGAAACAATTGAAGCCAAATTACCATTGTTTGAGTAGCATTTTTGCTGATTGGGCTCATTTAGATTTATTATTCAGATGTATTGGGAAAAGTAGTCGAAAATTGGGCTGGTCGAATAGACCATGTAACCCGTAGCCGTGGCAAACATATGCCGGATTTTTTACTCAAAAATAAATGCCATGAAATTATCTAAAAGATTATAATCAAAAAAGTTCATTAGAACAACATTTCTGTTATGTAGTATTATTTTAAGTTTTCAGGCTGTTAAAAAAAATCCGATAATAAAATTTGGCTAAAAAACTGCTTACTCGGAAAGTCATAAAAGTTCTGATTAAAAGTTGAAATTTTTGATGAAATTTTGGAAAATTTTGTAGGAAGTTTGAAAATTTGAGTTTTATGATTTTGGTTGTGTTATGAGCTATAGTTTTATAAAAAAATAGTGGTATGTTAATAATTATGCAATGGGGTGAGAGAAGTATGAGAAGAAGTAACATTTCACAGGGTGACCTAACTGAGCTTAAACCACTCAGATATTTTTAAGAAGGTAACTAGGCTCTCCAGTGAGACATTTTGCAAATTTCCCAGGTCCTCAAATATATAAAAGCCAAGATATTTGGCACGGCTTCTTTGAAGTGCAGGACATTCATAGAGCAGGTGTTGTATCGTCTCAATTTCTTCTGCAGCTCCACAGCTCCTGCAGAGGTCATTGGCTGGGGTGCCAATAATACAGTGACCTGTTAGAGCACCTGTGACGGCGCTAGTAGTTTCCACTACAGTCGGTTCTACGTTACCGAAACGACTCGAATTTATGTCCGGCCAAGGACTGTCACTCCAGCAGCATTTCCCGCATGTAAGTATGGGGAATGTTTATGCTCTACAACAACAACAACAACAACACCTATGAGGACGCTAGTAGTTGATCTATTGAAAAGAGCGAAAGAAAATTTCTGAATTTTGCACATCATTCCTTGGTTCGTGAAAGTTAGTAAGGGAACCTTTGAACCAAATCTATGAGTATTAAAAGCAACATTTTCGGAACGTCCATATATATGAAAAGAAAAACAAAAACAAAAACAATTTATTAGGACTGTAGTATGAGGGAAATTTATATGTGGCAAAAACGAAACGAAAACAAATTAAATATTTAAAAAAGCAAATATCTCTGAACTATTAAGAACGACCAAAAATTCTAGTAAAGTAAGCAAAATTAATGCACCAGAACCCTTTTTGGCGTAAGAAAATGTGCGAAACGTAAATCGTGGCGGGAAAACTACCCTGTTTTTTTTTAACTATTAAGTAGTTTATACTACGCGTAACGGTTAAGCAAAATTTAGAGACATACACAATTTTTGGCTTTTATGTACTAAATTTTTACTAAAAAACAAAAACGAAAAAAAAAACAATTACAAGCATTAAAGCTTTTGTAAACTTACACATACATACATATACACACGAGTATTATATAAACTACTACATACATATTTACAAATTGAATGCATAAGTTTCGGTATCAAAATTCAAAATTTTATTAAAATTAAAAATTATAAAAAAATTATTTTGGAAAAAATTTTTGGCTATAAAATTTAAAAATAATCATAAACACAAAAACGAACAATAGTGATACAAAAAAAGTAACAACAACAACAACAGCAGCAACAAGCAACTAAATGGGCGAAATGGCAAAAAAGAAACGGAAATAAGAAATTGCGAAAGTGAGTGCAAACAGTGCAAAATTTCCTGATTAGTAAAAAGCAAAAAGAAAAAAAAAACAAAAACAAAATATAAAAGAGGCAGTTCGAGGCGAGGGCGAGCGAAATGCGAGTAGGCGAGTCGGCGAGCAAAACGCAAATGTTATTATAATGATAATAAAATAATTAGCACAATAATGTATTAATTAATTTGTTTTATTTCATTAAACCGAAAGGAAGAACAAGAATCAGACGCCGTTGATATGAGAAAAATGAAAAATGTAAAATGTATTTAAAGACTGAATCTCTGTTATATATTTTTTAATATTTAACAAAAATTATGTGAGCGCAATATGAAGGCAATCCAAATGTAAACGATAATTGATTATGGAAGAAAATATGAACTACAATAAAAAAATATTGAAAAATTATAAAAATATTATTTTGCTGACGATATGCGTTTTAAAGTTTTTTTTTTATAAATAGTTGAATTTTTATAGCAAATACAAGAGTTTACTAATTTTTTAATTTACCTATAAAAAATTTTTTTTTCTGAACAAATTTTATTTTTTGTTTTTTGCAAGCAACCAAGCAGCAGTTGATGACAATTTGTTCCTTTACTCATCGATTAGAGACAAAAGCAAATAAAATCAGCAGTAGCAACCAAGCAAAATAAACTGAAAGCAGAAAAAACCTTTTGTTTTTTGTTTAAAAAATGCAACATACACAAAATAATTATTTAAAAACAAAATATGAGAAACTGACAATTTTAGCGAAAATGCGTAGGTGTTAAACGAAAATGAAGTCGCCTTAGGAAATTACCAGATAAAAAAAGAAATTGAAGAAAAAATGTTAAAAGCGTTAAAAATGAAATTGGATTGACAAAAAAATGCTACAAAATTTATAACGTAAGAAAACTGAGCAAAAGTGTTGCATACAAGCGTAAATGAAATATAGAAAACAATTAGGAAAAAAGAAACAGAAATTTTTTTAGCAACGCAAAAATCAACCAGAACCCCCAGAAAATAGTGCAAACATACAAAAATTTTAAAATTGAACAGGAAATATTAACAAACAAAAAATTTATAAATCAAATCAAGCAACTGGCAGAAGTCCATACACAAGTGAAATAAAATATATTGAAACAAAACTGCATAGCAAAAAGAGAAGAAAACCCAGCAAATATAAAAAAAGCCTAATTTAATTTTTATAGCCAAAAAATATTAAGTTTAAATTACTAATAAATTTAATTGTAAGTTATTCGTGCTAAATTAGGTGCGGACGTAGCACTTTGAAACGCATTTTGTATTGTACTTTAAAGAAAGAAAAAAAACAAAAACAAAAGCAAAACACACACACAAAACTATTTATTAATAAAAACTATATTTTTCGAAAAAGAATTGTAAAACGTTATTGGCAACGATTGGCTATGATATAAACTGTTATTTGATTTACTAACTATCGAATTCGAGCTTAATACTAATTAATTTCTTATAGCAACGCAAACAAGGAGTGCAACGGAAAGCCAAGAAATTAAAAAAAAACAAAAACGAAGATAAAAATAAAAAATAATAAAATAAAAAATACAATTTGCGATAAAAAACAAAAAACAGCAAAGAAATAAAAGCATTAATACGAAAAATCTAACGTAAAAGAAATTGGGCATTGCGAATGCAAACATTTGCTATATGTAAATATAAAAACACACACCTACACATATACAAACACCCACACACACATATATTGATGTTCTGCTTACAGAATTAAAGAATGAAGAATGCATTAAAGAGTGTACAAATACCAAAAAGCTGGTTTGAGCGCATGGCAAATAGCTGGCTATACACACACCCACACACACGCACACGCGAACCTTAGTACATTTAATGATTCTTTCAAATTCACATCAATTGCAATTTACGTACTTGTATTTATATGCGCGTATGGGTAAGCGCTGCAAAAAAGCGGAACAACAACAACAACCACAACAAGAAAAGTACACAATTGTAACGTAATTGAAAATAAATAAATATGGATATGAGGATGTGTAAGGAATAAACAAAGGGGGAAAAAAACAGAAAACAAAAAACAGAAAACAAAAACTGAATGCAAATGATTGTAAAATTAATTAATATTAAATAATTATTCGATAAAATTATGAATAATAAAAATATGATATTAAAAACACACACAAATCTCGATCGTCTTTTTTACTTCAATACTTTTTTTTTTATTATGAATAAATTTTATTTGCAATCTATCAGTTGACAATCAGCACATTTTTTTAAATATAAGAATTATGACAGGATTGATTGCGCTCCATTGAGACCAATCAATATATTGGAAAACAGTTGTATTCGCTACAAATCAATTATGTTTCCTCAAATCTGTTTGGGAGATCCAAAATATGAATTTTTTAAGGCGTTTGACATCCATGCTATTGTGTACAAGATTTCTTGCTAGTAAGTTTTCATGGTACGACAGTCTGTCTAGGTATCTTCGAGAGGCTTTGGTGATTTCATTTCTAACATAAGGTACATTTAAGTCTTTGTGAATTTCGAAGTTAGTTATCCCTTTCCGACCGTGTACGCACAATTGTGCGTGTAAGTTTAAATCCTAATATTTCCGAAAATATCTGCGCTAGTGCAATTTAACCTGGTATACACAATTGTGCAAGCTATTTTCTTAATAAAAACACAACGAACAGTTATTGATGTCCATTATTTTTCGCGAATTTCGCTATTTTGATGTTGCATTTCAATCATTTGCAAAAGGAATCGAAAGAGTAAGTTAGAAAAATTATTTAAATTGTGTAAACCGAGAAATTTATATTTAAAAAATGTGTTATCATAATAATAACAAAAGAAGTTTTAATTAAAAAGTGAAATTAAGTGTATTTTTGTGACGTTAATTAATGTACAGCCAGTTTAGTTTGAAGTGACACAATTGTGCGTGTTAGGACTTGTTTAACGAAATATTTTTTTTTTTTTTTCAATCAGAGCAATTGACTGAAGACGAAATATTGGGTGCACTATTAGACTCGGATTTGAAGGACTTTAGTAGCGATGATGATCTTCGATATGCTACTTGGGAGTTACCTGGCGCGCACAGTGAATCTGCAAATGATGAAAGTGATGACAGTGACGAAGGGAATGGCGAAGGTACTGAGGAACCACCAAATGAAAACAGCAATCGCCGCGAAATTTGGAGGAAAAGATCATTTCAAATAAATCTGGAAGAGAGTCCTTCCATTTCTGTGGAAGTTAACATAGATGTGGAGTCCCCTAAATTCTTTTATAAATATTTTAATGACGACTTTTTCAAACGTGTTGCGGAATACACAAACAGATACCATATGTTTTCGAAAGGAAAACCACTGGGGACTACAATTGGTGAAATAAAGAATTTCTTTGGTATAAATATTGCGATGGGCTGCATACGTTATCCAAGATTGCGCATGTACTGGGAGACCAAAACGAGGCTTCCAATTGTTGCTGAAAAGTGATCGCTTTTTTCTTTTGCGAATGTGCCTCCCTGTTATGGACGAAAATAAAGTGACAGAAGCAGGGAAACAATCAAATGTTTTTTGGAGGATTAATCCATTAATTGAAGCTGTAAGATCGGCATGTCGGAGCATTCCTAGAAAGCCAAGAGATAATTATTCCATAGATGAGCAAATGATCCCATTTACTGGTAGTTGCCCCGTGAGACAAAGCCTTCCGAACAAACCTAGAGGAGTGGGATTAAAGAACGAAGTCTTAACGACATCTAAAGGGCTGGTACTCGATTTTGAAATCTACCAAGGAAAGACGACACCACTTTCCAATACGAACTTAGGCGTAGGTCCAGCCTTCGTTTTACGTTTGGTTGAAACAGTTCCACAAGGTTCAAAAGTGTTTTTTGACCGATACTTTACGACAATACCACTCCTTCAGGCTTTACTAAACCGTGGTATTTATGCTACAGGGACTATAATGAGGAACAGAATAAAAAACATCCACCTTACTAATGAAAGGCAAATGAAAAGGGGTGATATGGAAGAATTTTGTCATAGCGAGGATAATATTGTCGTGGTCCAGTGGAAGAATTCCAAAGCGGTAATCTTGGCATTATCAGCTTATGGTTGCGGGCCTGTTTCCAATGTAAAACGCTGGGAAAAAAGGAAAAGAGATATGCTGAAGTACCGGCTCCAAGGATAGTGCGAGAATACAACAAGTCTATGGGAGGGGTAGATATATGTGATCAATTAATGGAGGCATACCGTTCGTTTTTCAAAACTCGTAAGTGGACGTTGAAAATTTTCATTCATTTTATTGATCTTGCATGCTGCAACTCTTGGCTACAGTACAGAGAACCTTGCAAAATAAATTCGAAATCTCGAGCGGATTCTCATGACTTACTAAGTTTTCGATTAGCATTAGCTGAGCAACTGATAGCTGTTGCGAAAAGGCCACGTGAAGAGTATATCTCCGATACCGAAGAAGAAGAAACTCCAAGTGTATCTAAAAAATATCGACTATCTGAACAGCCATGCATTGATAAGAGGCTTGATAGGTCTAATCATATACCAGAGGAGCATGATTTGTCATCAGCAAGATGTTGCAGGCGTGTTGGTTGTAAATCCCGCACACGTTTATTTTGTACCAAATGTAAAATTTTTTTGTGTTTAAATAAAAGACAAAATTGTTTTGTGAAATATCATACAGAAAAATAATAAAAGTGCCTAATAAAAATAAAATAAATTAATATTTCTAGCAACGTGCATTTGTATTTGTTTATAGATTTGTATTTGTATTCAGGCCGAAACGCAACAATTGTGCGTATCCTGGAAATAAATGATACACAGAAGATTCGGCGAAATAAACTGTTTAGTTATTTTCTACACTGACCAAAGTGATAGGGACCAAAAATGCATACCAATTGGTTGGCTAGATTTGCCATAGGTCGGAAAAGGTTATGTATATACCAAGGAGCACCAACAATGTTTCGTAAAGTCATAGCCTGGTATCTCGCTGTTCCCCAAAGCTGTATTGCATATGTCCATACTGGCTTTAAGATAGCTTTGTACAGCAGTACTTTATTTTCGAGACTAAGTTGTGATCGCGAGCCTAAGAGCCAGTACATTTTTTTCGTTTTAAACTTGAGTTGTTTCTGTTTCTCTTTAATGTGGGTTTTCTAGGTCATTCTTCGGTCCAAATGTACTCCGAGGTATTTGACAGTTTCACTTTCAGGTATGGTAGAGCCATTCAAAAAACGGGAGGACAATTCCCGGTTCTCAAGAATGCTTAAATTTAGTCCTGCAAACAACAGCGTTCTTGCGGCAAATTAATCACTTTTACTTCGACTCTGACTTTTTTTGACAAAATTCTAAAAAACTTTTTCAGAACTCTTTTTTTTTAGAGCAAGCGGAACCTTATGCTCTTCATGAATTTTCACTCCAAGGATTATCATTTTTTTCTTATTGAAGTTTTGTTCAAGTCTCACCCAGCCTCACTTTTCGCAATATTTGCATATTCCACTCTGTTCACTGCTGTTTGAATAAAGAATAACATCTTGATCGAAAAGTTTCCGGAATATTATAGATATTATATATTACGAAAATTCAAAATAAAAGGTTTATTTCTCAAAAGTGGTATTATCCCCTTCAAAGCACTTCCCATCAATTGCAACGCACCTTTGCCAGCGTTTAATCAAACTCGCGAAACATTTCTGAAACTCTGGTTTCGGTATAGCCATCAAAGCCATCTCCGATTTTTCTATTACTTGCTTTCGGCTGTTAAAACGCGTTCTCCGTAGTACAGGGTGGGCCAAATAAGACCTACTAACGTTAAAAACAAGTAACTATTACAATAATCATTTATTTTGGTTAACTGTTTTTATACATTGAATATATTTTATGGAAATTATGTATGAAATATTACATCAGACAAATGTCTACCATTTTTCTCGATACAAAGATTGGCTCTTTTTAACGCGTTTTCCATTACACCACATAATGTTTCTGGTTGAAGGCTCAGTATTTCGTCTCGAATATATTGCTTCAGCTGTCTAATAGTCTCTGGTTTATTAGGATACACTTTGTCTTTTAAATATCTCCATAAAAAGAAGTCGGGCGCAGTCAAATCTGGTGAACGAGGTGACCAAGGGAAATCTGAATTTTTGGAAATATGGCGTTCGCCAAAAATTTCACGCAGCAGGTCCATAGTTTGCCTAGCAGTATGAGCAGTTGCTCCATCTTGTTGAAACCACAAATTAGGATACTGCGCCACCATTGGCCGCAAAAATGTTTCAATCAATGTTCTGTAAGAAGCTCCTGAAATCGATTCCAGCTTTTCATCCTAATTTTCGAAGAAATATGGACCGATAACTCTGGTGGCCATAACACCGCACCAAACAGTACATTTAGATGGGTGCAATTGATGTTGGTGTGTTGCCCTTGGATTTTCAGAGCCCCACAATCTAAAGTTTTTTCCTAATCATGAAGGCTGTGGGAGCTGATCTGGAATTAAAATGTTGCCGATATTTACGCTGCGTTAAAACAATTGATCGTTGACAAGAATAGATAAACTCGATAATTTTAACGCGTTGTGTTGTACTGTAGGGTTCCATAATGAATTTCCAACAATTCAATTATAACCCAGAAAAAGAGAAAAATAAATATGTCAAAAAATAAAAAAAGTTATTTGTTCTTAACATTAATTAGTTGGTCTTATTTGGCCCACCCTGCAGTTTTTTGACTCTATCAAACAGAAAAAAATCGCAGGGAGAGATATGGGTGAATGTCGGTGATGGTTATTGACGGCAATCGTTTCGTACCTGGTCAAAAATTGACGGACAATGATGGCAAATCTTTTATTTATTGCTAACGTATTGCTAACGCCCATTTAAAAGTATTTATTAACTGTCTGGCCTTCTGCCAAAAATTTGTGGTGTACAATATCGTTGTGATCCATAAAAACCGTGTGCAAGGCTTTCTTTTATGACTCAAAATGACGGCAATTGTTTTGTCTTGGTTCATTCGGAGCTCTTTACTCACTCGTCTGATATCTGGATTGCATGTGGTACTCTTAAACCCACGTCTCGTCTTCAGTTATGATGCGTTTGATGAATACTGGATCGAATTCAGTTATGGAAATCATGTTTTTGGTGATATAAAGGCTATCACCTTGTTTGCTTGAAATTCACGGCGCAGCAACACGGGGCAAATCCAAAGCATTAATGAAAATATCCTAGACGGATCCGGTAGTTAATTTGCGCTTATGAATAAAATTTTCTTTCACTTTACTGATATTTTCATCAGTTTTCGATGTCGATGGCCTGGCACTAGTGCCATTTAATTCATTTTTAACCCAAGATTTAATACAAAATCAAATCGATTTTCAAAACTGTAAAAAATCCAAAAGAAAGGGTTTATTTGACAGACCCTTCATAAGAGAATTTGAATCATCGATTGGCCCCCAGGAGGAGAAGTACCCAACACAGCTAATGGTTTGGGCCGCTGTAACTGCAGATGGGCGTTCTCTAATCGTTTTCATCGAGCCTAAATGGTAAATGCGAGTGAGCCAAAATACCTGCAAGTCTCATTGGGACAAGTTGCGATTCGTTTCTGGACCGCCTCAAGGTCATAGTCAAGGCAAAAGGTAGTCATATCGAGCAAAAGTAAATAGATTCAAAATTTTGTATTATTTTCACAAATTTTTTTCTTTGAATTGAATAAAAGTAATTTTCCAAACCAAATTAATGGCCTTTTTAATTGGTTTCACTTCAAGTGTTGGACCCTGTATAAAGTAGGTGCACATTGACTATCGAAAATATTTTCAAAAATATATTCTCAAAAAACGAAGCTAAAGTATCGTATAATGCGATAGATGAATCAACTGATTCTCCAGTTGAATTTTTTCATATTCTAAAAAAAAATGCCGACAAAAATGTGAAATTGTTTGCCTGCCTTCCCTTTGAAACTTTAATGTTATCAAATTAACCAAATGGGTTGGTGCGTGATTATCTTTCGGCAGCGCACAGGTTCGAAACCTTGGGTACGAAACATCATCATAGAAAACTATCTGGCGTTCGAAGACGGCGAAAAACTGTAGGCACATCCACTTGTGGAAGCGCATCAAGACGCACACCAAAAAAAGGAAGAAGAGCTCAGCCAAGCACTCCAATTACATGATTAAATGGGAAAATAGAGTAAGAAGACATCTCGCGGTCTATACCTATGAAATGAGACGTTTTTCAAACGTTTATTAACAAAAAATGGTTACAAATTTAATCTTCAAAATAATAGCCATCGCTAGCGACACATTTTCCCCATCTCTCAGGCAATTTGTGGATGTCGCGCCAAAAAAATTAACCGTCTTTGACCGCAAACCAATCATCGAGCCATTTTTGGCTTCTTCGTGAGAATTGAAGCGCTGCTCGGAAAGTGTAAGTTGTATGAAACTTAACAAGCAATGAACTGCATATTGTTGACAGATGACAGACGAAAAAAACAAGAAATTTGGGAGGGTTTGAAAATACTCTTAGCGACACCTATGGACTAATAGCTGAAAGTCTCACTTCATAGGTATATACCTAAATATTTATTTTTGTTTTTAATTTCTCAACATAAAATTTAAAAAAGATATTCACTCATTTCATTATAATGCAAAAACAAAACAAAAAACTATACTTTTAATAGTTTTTGGAAATACAAAAAAGGAAATCGCATGATCGTCACCTTTTAATTCAAAAAGAAGGTATGCAAACAGACATCATGAATCCCATGAAAAGATATTTTAGGTTATTTTTAACACTTTTACACTTATTTTTAGTAAAAAACACACTTTTCAAAAAGAAAAAAAATTGTATTTGTTCAAAATTTGAGGCAAACATTTTTTTTCTCATTTAAAAAAAAAAAAATCTTATCAGATTTCTTTCATTAGAAACTGACACTATTGGCCGTAGTCTCTAGAAATTTAATAGTGGGATTCTCAGAACTCTTTGAGTTAAATTCAAATACGTATAGTGAACCACTGTATAAAAAAAAGAAAAATTAGGCAAATTTTCAAACTTCTTTATCAAAGCTAAAAAAAAACTTGAGTACGCAGCTTTTAGTTCAATATATAGTATGAAGTTCAAGGATTAAGTTGCTAGAAAATCTCGTTGATTTGCTATAGTTTTTTTTCTTAACGCATTTTCTCCATATAACAAATAAAAGGAATTTTTATTTTTAAATGGAGAAAATGGGCAACACCCTAAAGAGAAAAAACATCAAGTAGAGTTTTCAGCCACTTAAAGAGAGCACAATTATTTGATTTTCATCAAAATAAAGTCAATAAGTTAAGGTGGTCTAAAAATTTCTAATAATCGATAATAATAGATTTTTTGATTTTTCGATATATCGGAAGTATAGTAGCTTGTGTTTGACTAAAAAATCGAGAATTTTTTTATGGCATATTCTAAAAGTACATCATCTTAAAAATATAAATTCAAAACATCATAAAGATCGGAGCGCTAGAACGAATGTTTCAGACCGTGGATGCGCGCGACCTTATCCATAAATGAAGTGCACGCAAAACTTTAAACGCGATTATCTCGAAGTCGTGTTTTTTGAAAATTACCGTTGCGGTGGTCATTATTTATCAATTTGCATTTGCTATTTGACCGATTTGTATAAACCTTTTTGTTTAATTATTCGAAGTTACAACCTCGTGAATCGGAACGGTTTACTTTTTATAAATATTTGCATAGTTCGCTGGAATTAATTTTTTTTTAATTTTTCAACCCCTCAAAAATCGTTTTTTTTTTTGGTGCAAAGTGGTTTTAGGTATATCGAGAAAAATTTTTTTTGGGTAAATAAACCGTTCAGATTCACTAAAAAACATTTTTCTACAATAATCATTTAATTTTTTTGATTTCAGTTGAGTTGCTCATGCGCTACCGTGATCACCGCAAGCCTTTTCTAAAAACCGCCGTTTCGGGGGAGGGGCGATATTAACAATAAATAATAATATTTTAAAAAATAAAAACACCAAAATGTATTATTCGAGAGTTACCCTTCAGTATGATATTAGCCTCATTTGAATAAAGGTTCTAAAACATATTTAAAAAAAATTATGACAATCGACCATTTTTTCGGACTCACAAGGTATATAACCCCTTAAAAATATACTGTGACATTTTTATGCGGAAATTCCCAATATTATAGTTTCTACAGCCCATTAACTGTACCTCAATCTTTAAACTCATTTATCTCGGCCTGGTGTTGTCAAAAAAAAAAAAATCGTCTGAAATCAGTGGCTATCGCCCGTACTAGAAACATATATTATTTCAATTATTTCATATTTTTTTTGATTAAAAAACTGAAAAACTTTAGTGTGCCAAATTCAAAACCGCGCCATTTTGTCAATTTGTTTTTTTCTTATTCTAGTAGCGGGACATAGCTACAGTCATACTGATTACTACTTTTCTTGGGTTTTGTGTTTCAGATAAATAGAAGAGTCAAAATGAACAACACCGTCCAGATCCAATTGTTCGGGAGGGTCAGCTTCAGCGCCATTTTAAAAATTATTAAAATCAAATTTTTTTTTTCATTTTTGTATGTAAAAGAAGTTAGATAAAAGGCCTAAAATTAAAATATCGTTTTTCACTTTTTTTTTATTGCAAAAAAAAAATACCTCAAAATACCTTAAATTTTCGAGCTCTACACCAACTGGACCTCTTAAGTGCAGAATACTGCTCTGGCGAAGCATTAGCGTATGCACTCATATATTATATTACGCCCGTTTACTAATTGATCGAGGCCTTGCTACATTCATTAATAAGCAGATGCACGGAAATTCCAAAAATGACAAAAAATTTCCCAAACATTTGGAACAAATGTATTTGTTGTATTTCCAAAGAAATACCTTTAAATCCATAAAAAAATAATACATAATATTATTTAAAAAATTAAAAAAAAATTTTAATTTTTGATATAACCGAAGATATTTAACTTTAATAATTCTATTCCAAAATTGTCCACATTGAATAAATCGCAATGGTCTTGATTTTTTTCAACAGTTTTTTAATTTACTTCTTATTTTTATTTAATAAAGTCTAGGCATTTTCAACCGCTTCATACGCAAAAAAACTATTTAAGCCTACAAATAAATCAACTTTCCGAAAAATTTACACCAAAGTCCAAAATACTTGGACCACTTCAAATGCAATCACTCCGCATGCTTTTATTTTCTAAGATTAATTTTTTATTTATGCTTTTATTTCCAAAAATTTGTATCCGCGTAAATATAGCATATCGGGTATTTCTGCAATTTTATTGTAATTTTTTCAGGGCTATATTTATTTTTAAAACCTGATAAGATATGAGTCACCTATCGCGATACCCACTAATTTATGGGCATTAAAATTTTATTAAATGTATGAATTACTTGTAATTCAAAAATTAAAATTTTTCCAAAAATATTTTGTATTATCATACGAACACAAAAGAAAACCAAAACCAAAAAAAAAAACCTCATTTACTCACAAAAGTGGAAGTACCAGGAATTCTTAATAAATAAATTAAGAAGTCACAAATCTACCTAATTTGTTATTCAAATATTGTACGCAGACACACGAAATGAAATGTTGCTCATTTTGATGTGCCTGCCAGTAACAGTCCATGGGCGAGCACGTCTTACCGGTTCCACAGATCTGCAGATTTGCTTTTTACTAACTTATTTCGAGGTTTTAAATTTTTTATCGCTTCGCTTGAGCATAACTTAAGAAACTTGCGTATGTTACCAACTCTGTTTTCCGCGAAAAATGCTTACGCATAATAAAGTTGCGCGCTCGCGCCAATGAATGTGTGACACTGAGGCTTACAGCATATCTTTTGCTCGAAGATTAAGTGGTTTGGTGACGTTGGGCAAGCCAATCTTCGGCGATGAAGATTATTGGCTTTTAATAAGTTGACCTTGACAGCTTAATGCTGATGCAGCAGCATACATAATGAATTAATAAAAAAAAACACTCATACTTAAATATATTAAGTTGAGCAACAAGTTAATAAATGAGATATTAGCATTCAAAATCAATCAGACTTCACACTTTCAATATTGTTCATCAGCAAATGTTGACCTTTTTGATGTACTATCGACGCACACAAATTAGCTTCTCCACTGCAATGTTCGTTTCCCCAATTCTTGCCACATCAAAATCACACCCAGCTTTGGAGTTTTAGCAAAGCAAATATATTAAAAAAAAAAATAAATTCACAGCTTGGCAAATATTATGCAAATTATCGGCGCGCGCATAATAAAAAAGATGTACGCGAAACTTGATTTGTTTCTGGCAGTTTCGCTTTCATCGCTGCTAATATCGTTGTGAGCTTTAAAGCACTGCGCTGCTTTAGTGCCCGCTGCTCTGCGCTGCAGCATCCATAACTCACCCACAAAAGTACATATTTTGGTTAAACATGTATACACGCACATACATATATAGACATATATATGCATATGTATGGAAATGTGTAGGTACATATCTTTCGTACCCGTCGGGCACATCTTTTTGCCACTTTAACGGATCTGAATTGCAGTTATTAACTCTGTGCGAACTGGATTCTGCCGTCGCTTTAGAGTAGCACCAGCAAAAGGCAATGATATCTACATACACACTTATACATACATGCATATTTGAAGCGACTTCAGCTAGAAGCTATTACCTTTCAGCTTCTATCCGCTGCTGCTTGCCACCTCAACATTCAGTCTTAAACGAAAGCTTACGCGCTGTGGAGCATTTTTTGCTAAGCACGCTATTGTGAAAAAGAAACGATACAAACTTTTTGAAAGGACTTTAAGGATATTCCATATACGAAGTGTATTTATTGCAGACTTAAATTTAAAGTAGTGAAAATGTTTAAGATTTTATTAAGTGCAACATTGTGTGTGGCCATGTTTGGCGCTCTGGGTTAGTATTGAAATTCTAATATTACACTTTAATTAGTTTAAAATGGTGGTGTTAAATAAAAAATGGCATATGTTTTTTTGTATTTGCGGTTGTTATGTGCATGTATAATTCCTTATGGCTCCACGAGGAGGCAAAGGGCCATTACGTGCATACCAAATCAAAAGATTTAAGGCACAAACTTTTCTCTATTTTTATGCGTTTTTAGGGTTTTCAACCTTTTCTTGGAAATAATACCCGTGTATCTAAAACTAAAAAAATTTAATTTTAAATGAAATAATTTTGGCCGTAAATGTTTAATAACAATGAGGTTTTAATACAAAAATATGAAATGAATGAATGATTTAAATTAATTAGAATTAAGAAGTTATAATTCTTCATATCTTCATTATTTTTGGATAAGGTCAAATTTTAAATGAAATAAAAAATTAATAAAAATGAAAAACATAAAGTAAAAAAAAGTTAATAATTAAAAATCATAATAAAATCATAATCAATGATGTTTTTAAAATTTTTTAATTAGAATGATTTTAAAATTGAGTAAAAATAAAGAAGTAAAAATAAATTCAACAAAAAATCAAAATTTTCTGAAAGTGTTGTAATCGAATTTATTTATTGATTAAATTATAAAAAACACATATGAACCAAAACTAACTACAACTTTTTTTATAATAAGCACATAAAACAAAAACTCATTAAAAACCAATTAAATTATTGTTTTTAATTATTGGTTAAAGTCAAGTTTTAAATTAAATAAATAAATAAAAACTAATTCCATTAGAGATCAAGTTTTCTGAAAGTTTTGTAACTATTGTTATTTTTAATAAAAAATATTTGTTTTGATAAAATAAATACAAATTAGTATTAAAAATTAAGTGCTATTAATATTTTTACTATTTTTATATAAAAAGAATAATAAATAAATGAAAACCAATTCCATAAAATCCAAGTTTTCTGAGAGTGCTGCAATCAAAATTTCGTATTGATCTAAACTAAATAAATAAAAATTTTAAATAAAAGAAAATTAAATAAATATTTACTGACAATTTTTTAATATAATGAACCTTTAAATTTATTAAAATAAGAAATAAAAAGAAATAAATTCTACAAGAATACAACAAAGTATTGTAATACATTTTTTGTATTCAATTAAATTAAAAGAAAAAATTAAATTAGTTTAAATATAATTATTATTCATATTTTTATTATTTTCGGATAAGCTCAAATTATAAAAGTAATAAAAAAACATAAAAAACAAATAAAAAATAAAAATAAACTCGCATAAAAAGTAATAATAATATTTTCATTATTTATGATTAAAGTCAATTTTCGATTGAATAAAACATAAATAAAAATTGATAAATAATAAAATAAAATTATCACAGATTTGTAAAGGATAAGCTCGGTGTCCATTGAGAGGGTAGATTTACGGTTTAAGAGGCAATACATTAGACCGGGCCGATTTGTGGGGAGGCAAAAAAATCGCCCATTGCTCTGTGAAAATCGAATTCTAGGGATCAAAATAAGAAACTTTGCCGAAGGAACCATACCTCTAAAACGAATTCTGATGTCCCCCAATTTGGGTCGAACTTTTTAGTTTCTTTTCTCATGTAAAGGCCAAAAATGGTGATATTTTGAAATGATTGTATGGGGAACCCCCCAGGGGAGTTCCAGGGAGTGTGCCACTGGCATGGGTGGATCGGCGGTCCAAAGTTAGTGGGGGTCGGTCATACATTTGGACTCGATTGGAGCACTCTAAATGGGTCATAGTGGGATTTTTCGTTCGACCCAAATTGGGGGACATCAGAATTCGTTTTAGAGGTATGGTTCCTTCGGCAAAGTTTCTTATTTTGATCCCTAGAATACGATTTTCACAGAGCAATGAGCGATTTTTAAATCGACCCGCCCTACAATACATAATTTGAATTCTTATTCCTAGAGCTTTCTTTTTGGCAAAAATATAGGTTTGCTAGGTAAGCGAGTTGAAATTCATGGCTAACTTCTTTAGCGTATTTTTTATATATGGGTGTTCATTTCATTTCGTTTATGTCAAGCCCAAAACATAATAACATTTTTTAAGGACCACTTAAAAGTAATGATAGTTAAATAAATAAATTAAATATATAAAAAAATAGTTTTAAAAATTCATTTGTTCATTAACACATTAAATTGAAATGGAATAGAACTTGGGATCTCATTGATGTCTCTTTGTACGCGGGCGCGTATAATTCGTGTAAGGCAATTTAATTTATTACCCAGGCTATGGGAATAAGTTTGCCCCTGTAAAAGAGATGTCGCTGCTGATACTTTTTTTGTGTACGCTCTAGCAATATGGTGTCCATTTGAAGATGTAATTGTGAGGTCTCGATCTGGCATTCATTTGAAGCGTAAAGATCCTTTTTTATCTGACGTCAAAAATGTATAAGTTCGTCCAGAAAAAAAAACAGCTTCTGCGGGAAGTCACGCTTCTTCATTACCTTTTAAAGAACAGTGCAGCTGAAACGTGTTGTATATTGATCAATATTTACTGTAATCACGCTCCAGCAAATACAACTTGTAAAGTGTGCTTTCAACGCTTCTAAATAGCAATTTTGACATGAGTGATAAAAATCGCGAAGGGGTTGGTTGTTGACAGATCAACCGTCGGTAAACGTTTGCATGCGATGGGAATGGTTCAGAAAGCAATTAACTCAGTAAGCAGATGCCACATCAATTGAAGGAGAGGGATATCGAGAGACGTTTGGTGATGTGTGAGATGCTTTTTGAACGGCTTTCTGCATCGCATCGTCACTGGCGATGAAAAATAGATATACAATATTATGATAACCTTAAGCGTCGAAAAAGTGGGAGCCTGCTAGGTGAACCAAGTCCATTGACAGCAAAAAAAGTATGCATGCTTCAAAGGTTATGTTGTGCATCCGGTGGGATCAGAAGGGTGTCATCTTTTATGAACTCCTTAAACCATCTGAAACCATCACTGGCGATCGTAACTGACTCCAGCTAATGCGTTTGAATCGAGCTCTGAGCTCTCAGAGAAAAGCGTCCGGAATGGGACGGTAGATATGACAAACTGATTTTGTTGACATGCCAATGCCAGGCCACTCGTTGCTAAATCGGTCTTGAAATATTTAGAGGAACTGAATTGGGAAATCTTGCCCCACCCGTCGTATTCCCCAGACATTGCACCTTCGGATTACCATCTGCTCCGACCAATGCAGTCAGCCCTTATTGGAGAGCGGATAACTTCTTAAGGGGGGAGCCTAGTTTATAAGGTCAAAAAAATCAGTTTTTTCTTTTTCGTTTTAAGCGATTCCTAATATATTTCAGAATATTCACACAAAGTTACAGAGCATAATTCTCAATATTTCGGTAGATACAAAGCCAAAGGTAGGCGAGCGTTAGGTAGTTACGCTGTGACCGGACAGCTATAGTACAAACTTTATCTTCTTTTCTCGGCTTTTCATTTTTATGATTTCTTTGAATTGGCGTACATGAATGAAAAAAAACTAATGAACCTTTTGAAATGAATCATAGCTTGTTCCCTTCAGTATTAAATTCTCTTCTATTTGAATAAAATAGATAAAAAAAATTTTCAAGATTTTTATACCAAGTTAAAGTGATTTTTTTTTTAAGAAAGGCATTTTTTTTCTTTAAAACCTTCAAAAAGTTTAAATTTTGGAATTTCTCTCAGTTTTCTTAGTTCATCTAGAATGAAAAATCATGATAATTAGAAATCCATTTGAATTTTTTGCTTTAGATAATCATTACGAGCTGTATCTTGTACGCCAGTTGGATACTCCAGCGTTGCAGCGCTCTACTAATTTCTATGTTAAATATTTTTTTCAACTTATTTTAACCAGTGCAAAAATTTTTTATACTTTTTAAATGTTCATTAAAAGATAGAAAAAACTTTGCAGTGCTAAATTAATTTTTTCCTTAAAAAAAAAGTCGCAAAGAGATGCAATTTTTAGACTTCATAAACCAGGCTCCCCCCTTAAGAGGGCATCGCAAACTGGCTCAAGTCAAAGGAACTCGAATTTTTCGTCAGAGGAATCCGCATGCTGATTGTAAGATGGAGTAAAGTTGTAGCTTCCAATAGCGCATAATTCACATAAAATCAAGTGTTATTTAATTGTTTAAATAATTCGTAACTTTGGCTAATAAAGGACGGAAACTTATTCTCACGCCCAATGATAGCACCTTCTAAAATTCTGTGTTCAGTTTCATGGCACCTTCAATTATTCTAATGCTCTTTCAAAAAGTACCGTAATAAAGCAGCTCAGTCGCCTAATTATAGTATCTCTACACTTTTTTCCTAAAAACACCAAAAAAAAACGAAATAAAATTTTAACGGCCGTAATTGCCAAATTTCATCAATGGTGATATGTCGTAATAAAATAAATATTCGAATTTCGTCGTCGAAAGTGCTCAGAAATAGCTGCACCTGAAATGAATATCAATTGCAAATAAGTGAAACATCTGGAATAACAGGTACAAGCGGTACACTAAGGCAACCGCACCTAGAAATGTACAAGTACCTGTAGGAACATATATAACGGTGGCTGGGAAGAAATAACCCAGCAATAATAGAAATAATCAGCACAATTTAAACATTCCTTCAAATGAATATTTCTTTTAAGTGCTGCTTGTGTTGCGACATTTGAATGAATCTTTATTAATTTCTTTTTTGTTTTTGTTTTTTTTTTTTTTATTTATGCTTATTGCTTTTTGCTTTGTGGACATCTCAAGTTCGCATAAACAAAACGTAAAGTGCTGATAATTTGTTATTCTCCGGCTTACTGTAATTTATTACTACTTTGCATCGCAACGCAAACAAACAAATATTTCGCGATAGTAATCACTCTGTGAAGCGTTCTAGTGACATTTCTAAGACAATGTGGACGTTAGTTTGTTGTTATAGCTGGCTAACCTTTAGAGTGTAATACAAAACTTTTTTTTATTTTTTGAGTTTAAACTAATTTACGTATTTTCGTAGTATTAAAATGAATGAAAATGCGCGATGGGCTTGAAGATGAGTAAGGTTTAACCAAAAATTCCACACAAAACGCCCAATAGGGACTCAGCTATTCATCAGTTTACTTATAAACTCAAAATATCTAATTTTTTGTGAAAAAACCCGGAAATATCGAATATTTCGCACTTATCGAATTTAAAAATAATTTATGTTGAAAGAATTTTTATTTTTGGTGAACATCTTTGAATGCATTTGATTGTAAATCTCCGTCCTACACTTCTGATGAAATTGGTTAACTTTTTCTTGAGGTTTGATGATGCGTAGGCGGTCACTCAGAAATTATCTAATGTTTCAGCTATAAATTGAATGGGGCTGATCTTCCTGGGGTTCATGACAACAGGTGATTAAGAAACTTTGTGTTTAACAATTTCCTTATTTTTACTAGTTTGTAACTCAGGTGTCTGAAGAAGAAATTGTGTCGGTACAATACCTCCTCTGTGAATGTCCTGCACTTTAAAGCAGTCGTGCCAAATATCTTGGCGATTATATTTTTGAGGAGCTGGGAAATTTGCAAAATATCTGAATGAAGTGGCTACATAGTAACCTTCTTAAAATGATCTAAGCAACTTAGTTCGGGGATGGAAATCAAATGCAAGTATCACAATGGGCCTTAAGGCCACCGAGTGTCTTGTGTTAAAGAAGCAACCTGATAACCTAACCTAACTCAGATCTTCTTTTCTAAGTAGATGTTATGACTTGTTCTTGCAGCTTTTCCGGTAATTTCTTCAATAATGTGACTACATTTTCAGGGAAGTTATTTTTTGAAAGCACTTAGTACAAATCTGCATTTTTACTGAAGGTTTGTCTGCATTTGTTTCTCTCAAATTAGCGAATCTGGTGGTATGGCATGGATGCCGTTTATGGTAACAATTACAGCAGATTAATAGCGCATGTTTTCTCTTTCTTTCTTCACTTAAAGATAATTGTTGGATCGGCCTGTTCGACAAGTATAGCAATTGTATACAACAGAATTTACAACCTCAAAATCATAACTATCAATAGTGATGTCAGTTTCGATGCGCGAGTGCACCGACTGTTTGTTTGATGACAGGAGGTACTTCGCTCTCGGATATCCATTTTGCCTCTATCTTTCGTCTTTGATATTGCTCAAGGTATTGTGGATTGCCACTCCTTTCTGGAAGCCATCTTGATACCCCATCTATTCCATATTGGCTTTATAAGAACTCTATTTGCAAGGAATGCACCCGATGTGAGGTGGCAAATCGAATTCAATACTTAAAAAGAATATTTTTTTGGTTAAATATTTGTGTATTTTTTTATTGTATATTTTCCAAAATATTTGCCGTGCACATAAAATAATATCATCTCCTTCGGAAATCTTTATTTTTGAGCTATGCCACTTTTTAAGTTAACCTACTCCATACAAAAACCTAATATATGTAATTGCTTCTGTAAACATCACACTTCTCGAGCCAGTTAGGCGTGTCCCAACCGGCTACTTATTCGTATGTGAAATGTGAGGCGTCTAACAATACTGTTAGTTTGCAATAAAAAAAAAAAACAATTATTTCTAATTAGATGAACACACACACTTACATATATTCTAACATTTATGCACTCAAAGGTGCATCTCGCTTCTAAATTGCAAAATTATCAGTTTCCGAATACTTAATTGCAATGGAATCCGTAATTCCCAATAACAAATAGATGCATACACTTATTGCTATGATCATTAAATTTTTTAGTAAACAAGTTCGCTGCTTGACTCTTTTGTTTGCACTAATTTGGCCTCACAATTAATGATAAGACAACAACATTGCAAGACAAGAAAATTATTTGAAAAAAAAAAAATTTAAAAAAAAATTGTGTTATCAACCAATTTTAATCCACAGCAGCAGTTAACTTGATATAGCTTGTCAATTAAAACAACAACAGCAACCAGCTAAATGTATTTGTCGCATTTAGCCGCGCCTGCATATTTGTGGTTGTCTTTTGTGTGTGGTATCCAAGGTCGCCGTCTACGGTGGCTGGGCTGCTGCTGCTATTGCACTGCACTGTAGTCAAACGGTGTAATAAATCCATTGACTTTTTTTGCCTTTTAAAGTTTTGTTATAAATAATTTACCTGATCTGATTGACCAAATCATGAAAGAAAATAAAATTTTGAGAAAATTAAAATAATGCTTTGTAGTCACATGAAAAATCGCTGTCAAAAATTATGTCTGGATCTTTCATCTCTTTAACAAACTGAAATACATTATTTGAAGCATTATAGAACGTACGCAGAACCCTATGGATTTGGGAAAAAGTGATTCGATAGCATTTCTTAATATTTAAAGAAAAACATGAGTAGCAGCGGCAAAGGGAAAATATATTGGCATCTGCTTGAAGCTGAAGTACACCGGTACTGATTTTAGTGATTACTAAACATGCTTTCAAGTAATCGGAATATGTGAAGTAAAAAATGTGTGAAAAAGTAATATCTGTTAAAGGCATTAATAAATAAAACGAAGAGAAACGGACTGAAATGCTGCCTAGAGACACTTCACAATACACATCAGATATATATAATTGGCGTTTATACCCTTTTTAGGTGTTTGATCGAGCTCCTCCTCCTATTTTAGGCATGCATCTGGATGTTGTTCCACAAATTGAGGGACCTACAGTTTTAAGCCGACTCCGAATAGCAAATGATTTTTTATGAGGAGCTTTTTTTTGCCATTGAATGCCGAAGACCGATTGGTATTGGATTGCATTTCCGAATGGTAATAACGCACCAACTTATTCGGCTACGGATGATACAGTCTTATAAAATAAATTCCCAAAATAAGTATGTACCTCAAGGGGGGAGCCTGGTTTATAAGGTCAAAAAAATAATTTTTTTTTTTTCGTTTTAAGCGATTCCTAATATATTTCAGAATATTCACACAAAGTTACAGAGCCTAATTCTCAATATTTCCGTAGATACAAAGCCAAAGGTAGGCGGGCGTTAGGTAGTTACGCTGTGACCGGACAGCTATAGTACAAACTTTATCTTCTTTTCTCGACTTTTCATTTTTATGATTTCTTTGTACGTATGAATGAAAAAAAACTAATGAACCTTTTGAAATGAATCATAGCTTGTTCCCTTCAGTATTAAATTCGCTTCTATTTGAAGTAACAAAATTTGTATAAAAATAATTTTCAAGATTTTTATACCAAGTTGAAATGAATTTTTTTTTTATAGAAAGGCATTTTTTCTTTAAAACCTCCAAAAAGTTGAAATTTTGGAATTTCTCTCAGTTTTCTTAGTTCATCTAAAATAAAAAATCATGATAATTAGAAATCCATTTGAATTTTTTGCTTTAGATAATAATTACGAGCTGTATCTTGTACGCCAGTTGGAAACTGCAGCGTTGCAGCGCTCTACTAATTTCTATGTTAAACATTTTTTTCAACTTATTTTAACCAGTACAAAAATTTTTTATACTTTTTAAATGTTCATTAAAAAATAGAAACAACTTTGCAGTGCTAAATTAATTTTTTCCTTAAAAACAAAATCGCAAAGAGATGCCATTTTTAGACCTCATAAACCAGGCTCCCCCCTTAATAAAAATTAACAGTCTGCTCCGATTATTTTTTACTGAATTTCATATTTGGAGGTTAAAAATTATATTCTCTTCTTCTTAAGGGTGAACACCACTGTGAACGCGTGAAAATTAAGTGATTTTCCTGGATTTTTTTTATAAGTAGGGATGATTATTTGACGATTATTTGAACATAAAGGGTGTTTTTTTAGAGGTTAGGTTTTCAAGATGAAATAAAACGTATATAATTTAATGTTATGGCCAAGAATTTAGCTTTATTATAAAGATAGGGGTTTGCCATTATGTTTTAAAAATGATACCCATTCAACCAAAAGTGAGCTTCATCGCTGATCAAAATTTTCTTGGATGCGTCGCGCGAACCGAACCATTATTTTCGTAATAAATTTGCACGATTTGCAAACGTTGTTCAGGTGTAAGTCTATTCATTAAGAAATGACAAACCAAACTGAGCATAAATCAAGTGACAGCTGTCAAAAATACCATCTACGAAAAAAGTAGTGCCAACTTGAAAACCTAACCTCTAAAAAAAAACACCCTTTATATTCAACTATACTGACACAAATTTTTATTAAAAAATATTAAAAATTACAATTGTTATTAATATTAATGCAATGACGTCATAAAAAAACAATGCACCCTGGTGGCCACGATACAGCGGTGAAAAATCATCTGAAAGCAAAAAACCAAAAAAATTCTTAATCTATACTTCAATGGCTATCGCCGTACGTGGCGGTTTCTTTTATTTTATTTTTTTTGAGAAAATGGTGCAGGTTTGAAAAATGAGTTTGTGTTTTCACCCTTTTTTTTTGGATTTCGAAAGGTTTGAAAAAATATTAATTTTTGGAATTTCTAAATACGGCTATGTACGACTGTAGCCAATACATGTACAAAAATTAAAAACAAAAAATTAAAACCGGTTCATAAGTCTTCGAGAAATCGAGGCTGGCGTGTTCAGAAAAGTCGTTTTGAGAAAAACGCGTTTAAAGTTTTCATTGGCTGTTGAAACTCACTACCTGCACTTATTGTGTTGGGTACTTCGTCAATTTTCAAGACTTTAAGTTAACAATTTTTTTACATATTTTTGAATATATCTACTTTAAGAAATGCAAAAAATCACAGTGGTGCTCCCCCTTAACAATTAATGCTTTTTTTATTAGTTTCATGGATCAAAAGTTATAGAATCGCAGAAATTCCCCTTCTTAGTCCACTGTGCGCTGTCTTTTAGCAGAATTTGTTACTTAATATCGCCCAACTAAGCATCAAAGCTTTGAGCATCTCCGCGGTGTCGCCTTCTTCACCTTCAGTCGTTGCTCATCTGCAGCGTATTAATTTTTTCTTTTTTCTTTCAAATAAATTTTATTGCTAGGCAGCAGTTTGTGATTAAATTCACATACATAAATAAATAAAATGCATACAATCAAGTATATATGTATGTATGTGTATATGTATCGTATGTGCCATAAAAGCTTACGGGTTTGTTAGTGGACAGTTATCGCGTTGGCTACACTGGCGAAACTTGTTTGCATTTAAACACTTTTGCTTTCAATGGCTCGCAGAATGTAACTGAACATTCGATTTTTGATGTTTACTTATTGTTGTTATTAATGGCTTTTTGTATTTTTTTTGTACTTTTTTGGTATTCTTCTTTTCTCTACTGAACATTGCCGCTTCTTCAAGGAATGCAACTTATTATATAATATTAAACAATACGAGTGTTGGTTGCTAAAACGTATTAAGAAAATAAAGGGTTTCCAATAACAGGTGTTATTGGTGAGTGGATTGCGCTATCGAGAGATGATTAAGGATTTTTTAAGGTTGGTATTGGATGGTATTGATCTGGACAACGTTTATTTTCAACAAGACGGCGCTACGTGCCACACAAGCAACGAAACCATTGGTATTTTACGGGAAAAGTTTCCGGGCCGTATTATCACTCGAAGAGGTGATCACAATTGGCCACCGAGGTCTTGTGATTTAACACCTTGTTAATTTTTTTCTTTGAGGCCACGTAAAAGAGAAGGTGTAGAACAACAGCCCAGGGTCGATTTAAGACCTCAAAGATGGAATTCGTCAGAATATCGAGGACATAGGGCAGCCACTTTGCAATTCGGTTATGTAAAATTTCATGAAAAGGATATTGTCCTGTAAGCGTGGTCGTGGTGGCTATTTGCCTGATGTTATTTTCCACTATTCGTGGCATATTTTCCTCTTTATAATGAAATAAACATCCGATCATTTATAGTAAAAAATAGCATTTTTCTTTGAATATCAAAATAACACCTCTGTTTGGAAAACCCTATATAAGAAAATTAATTTTTTTATTTTGTAGACTATTTTCAATAAAAATGTACACATTCTGCGTGTACCAGTTTTCACCAACCGCTTTTGGAACTCTGATTGAGATAATTCCATGGCATGTGATTTGAAAAAATCGCTTCTTTGGGTGTCGAAAAATGTTGGTCTTGCATTTTATAATATTTCGATTGGGTGGTATGCTCAAGAATGCACTAATTTGTGCAAACAGCTGAGCTTGCACTTTCTTGATTCCTCAGCTGCGATGGGTTTTCATTATTTTTTTTGCATATTTAATGGTGTAGCGTACCATACCATTCTAGGTTGCTCTAATGACAGGGTGGCGACATGTTGAAATATTTCGAAGAATACAGCAGAGATCCAGCAAATTGATCGATATGCAGTAACTGGTTTAACTTATGTCGAAAATTGCAGAAAATTATTGCAAGAAAATACTCTCGATTTACTTGGTTTTTTGTTTGTTTTTGTTAATATATGTATATTTTTTTTTTATTACCAAAGTCATTAAACGCCAAAGGTTCTTACAGCGCAAAACTATAACTGAAACTTAAATTACTAAATTAAAAAAACGCCCGAACTAACCCTTTTAATGCAAAGAATAAGAAAAAGTTATAAATATTCATTATTCATCACTGTTGGCGTGACGGTCTGGGTTGAACCTTGGCTTTCCTTGTCAAGATTACTGCAGCTTTATAAAAAATATATTTAACCTTCTTTCTTTTTTAACTTCAATAAAAATTTGATTTTATAACTAATCACTCCAGTAAAGATGCGTTTGGTGAATGTTGGGTCGGACTCAGCCTTGAAAATCATGCCTTTGGCGAAATCAACGCATCTCGTAAAGAGATGTCTGTCATTTGCGAGCTGTGAAGGAATTAGTGAGCACCCCACCAAGATTTAATCGCCACTTGGCTTTCAGAATAAATATAGATTTCTCTAAACGTAGTCACATTTTTGCATAATTAGATAGCCCCCTCATTAATGGGTCGAATTTCAGTCTGAAATACGCTACAGTGATTAGAAATACTATTAGTTTTTACTTCTTACAATACACGCCAATGTCAACTTTATCGTCAAGCTTTGAGCCATCAGTAAAGAACCGTAGGCAGCTTTTTCGGCCAAGTATATCACGTCTAGCTAGAATTCTAGTGCCAAACAACCTGTTAAAATATGGTTTATCCAAACAATAGTCCAAAGGATTAGTTGAACCCAAACCGAGTGTTTTGGCCGAGTGTCCAACACCTAAATCGCGCCATTGGTTAGTTGCCGAGCAGAAGTGTTACCTGCATTCTATTTACCAACCATTTGATATTTTGATATTCAAAGAAAAATTATATTTTTTAATATAAATGATCAGATGTTTATTTCATTATAAAGAGGAAGGTATGCTGTTAATAGTGGAAAATAATATTAGGTAAATGACCACCACGGCCACGCTTACAGGACAATATCCTTTTCATGAAATTTTCCATAACCGAATTTCAAAGTGGCTGCCCTGTGTCCTCCATAGCCTCACGAATTCCATCTTTGAGGTCTTGAATCGACCCTAAGCTGTTGGCGTAGATCTTCTCTTTTACGAGGCCCCAAAGAAAAAAGTCGCAAGGTGTTAAATCACAATATCTCGGTGCCATACATACGAGGTCGGTTCAAAAATAGAAACGACTTGATTGTTTGGAGTAAACCATTTTTATATTTCGACATAGTCTCATTTTAGGACTGCACACTTCGTCCGACGCTCTTCTAGTTTGTTGATCCCTTCCGAATAATAAGATTTGTCCAAGTCTGAAAATTAGCCATTCGTTTCGTGCAATCCCACCAGCTATTTCTGCAGATTGGGCAACAATTAGCAGCCTAGGGGTTCCGAGTGAGCCAAGTTTGGGGAATAGGGTGAATGTGAAATGAGTTGAAATCCTATTTCCATGAATTTTGCCCACGAAAGGGCGTGAGCTGGTGCTTAGTCTTGATGAAAAAGGACTTTTTGAAACTCATTGGACTTTCTCGATTCAAACGAATGCCAAACATAAAGGCATACGCCGATCTGGCTGAAACTTGATGTGTGTTCTTTCAAGAGATGCTACTAACTCAAAATAACTTCGATGCATGCCAGTAGTGTCATCTCTCTTGCTTTGCACAGACTTTTCAAATGACCCTCGTACATATCAAAGATGTCTAAGGTATGCTAAATAATCATTTCTCTAGATCGACTCCATAAAGAAAGGTTTACACCTTAAAATTGGGCTTAGAATGAATGGCATTAAAAAATTAAGCATAATAGAATTCGAAATCTGGTTGATTTCACGAAGTTGGTCAAGATGAATGTTTCATGTGCCTGTATGCAATACAAATACACTCGCAAGACAAAACTTTCTGTGTCCAACGACCATTAAAAATGTCAAGCTTTCTTATACAAACTCATTCACACTGGTGTTAGCAATCCAAGCAACGTCCAAAAAAGTAATGGAAAGCGTTTATATGAATTGATTTTATGTAGCAGCCCTAAGTATGCGCGCATTATCATTAAAGTGTTTTATACTTTTATTATTATAAAATAACTCATTACTCACATTAATGTGGTCAAAGCACATCTAATGCATTTAGTAAAGGTGTAAATTTTTTTTTAATCAGTGCACTGATGACACCCAAGGTGAAGCATCGTCAAACAAATAATGAATAGAAAAAGAAATTTACACATACCCGTATTTGTTTTAACGAGTATGTATGAGGGGACATGTGCGAACATAATATCAAAGTGCAATAATTATGTCATTTCCAACACGTAATTTATATGTATGCATGTACATACTTATGTATATTAGGGTGCATCACTAGCAATCCAAAAAAAAAGAACTAAAAAAATTAATACTGTTTTTCTATCGGTATTATAAAATTTATTATCTTTTAAATCTTTAAATCTTAAGATTTACGTGCGCTGGAATGATTGAGCTAGCAAGAAATATATCAATTGGCTTAAAGTTACTCTAATAATTTAGCTATAAATCTATAAGATAATAATCAAACCACTAAAAGTTTAAAACGATGCCATATATTGGATTTGTCAGATAAGGAATTGGACAGTTACTAAAACAAAATGGCTTGAGTAGGTTAATCTCACTGGAGGCTAACCACTTCAATTACCGTGGGTTAAATTTCTTCCAAGCACTCGCTAATTGTCGTAAAGAGAGATTTGAAACAAAATCATCAAAAAAAGGAAAAAAATTGGTTGAATTATTTAAGTTTTCTTTAAAGCTATCCGCCAAAAAAAAAGCCGGAAAAGCATAAAAATCTCATTATTTATTATTTTCATTCTGTGGATAAAATGTTTAAGCATTTAAGCTAGACCTTAACTTTTCTTGTATTTAATTTGTGTGTGCGTCTTGATGTTGTTCCTCAAATGAAGGGACCTGCCTCCGAATGTCTGATAGCTTTTTCATGGTAGAAATACACTTCATGGTTTCACATTGTCTGCCGAGGAGGGACCGCTATTCGAGAAAAACTTTTTCTATCATTTGATGTTTCGTATCCGAGGTTTCGAGGCTGTGTACTTCCGAATGGTAGTCACTCACTAGCAATTCGGTTACGGCGGCCGCTAAACTCTTCTATTAACTAAGTTTTTTTTTGGAAAAATATTTTTATTTATTCTATATATAAAAAGGTCGATTTTTGGAAATATTTTCAGTTCAGTAGAGTTCACGAACTATTTTTGCGGAAGTCTTAAAATATATTAAATTATTATACTGGTGCGCAACTAAGCTCTCCCTGATTTTTTATGAAAATACAACTTTATTCTGAAAAAATGGTTACAAGTGAATCATTGAAAGTATTGCCCATCGCTGGCTACTACTTTTTCCCATCTTTCTGGTAGATCTTGTATACCGTCGCGGTAAAACTGTTCATCTTTTGAGGCTATCCACGGATCAAGCCATTTTTTGATGTCTTCATATGAATGGAACTACTGGTCAGCTAGACCATGTGCCATCGATCGGAACAGGTGATAATTAGACGGCGCAATAACTGGGGAATATGGCGGGTGGTTTAGGATTACACTAGAAGCATGACCGAGCAATTCCCATGACTTTCTTTTCTTTGTATTGCTGTAATGAATCCATTTTTCATTACCCGTCACGATGTGATGAAGAAAACAACTCCTTTTTTGCCGCTGGAGCAGTTGTTCACAGGCGAAAAAACGACGTTCAACATCCCTTGGTTTTAACTCATAAGGAACCCAAGTCCCCTGTTTCTGAATCATTTCCAAAGCATGCAATCGCTTGGAAATGGATTAGCGGGTAACTCCTAATACTAAAGCAAGCTCTCCTTGCGTTTGATACGGATCTTCATCGAGCAATGCCTCCAATTCAGCGTCTGCGAAGGTTTTCGGCCTTCCTTCACGCGGACGGTCGTCAACATTAAAATCACCGTCTTTGAAGCGACGGAACCAATCTCACCACGTTGTTTCTCTTAAAGCAGCATCTCCATAAACTTTTTGTAGCTCTTGATGAGCTTCAGCCGCCGTTTTTTTCGAATGAAAGAGGAAAATCAATACTTCCCACAAATGACGATTATTCGGCACAAAATTGGACATTTTCACAAAACTAAAAGTATATGATACCAAAACAAAATCACTAATGTGTTGAAGCAGTTTGTTTACCATATATGTTTATTGGTTGTTTATTGGTTTATGACGTTTAAGTTATGTTACAATCGACTAGCACACACTGCTGGCGGCATCTATTGACACACAGCGGGAGCTTAGTTGCGCATTTAATACTTATACTTGTCTATGTATATATATATGTATATTAGTTTCGGGAAAATGAAATCCATTATTTTTGGGTAAACTTTTTGCACAAATAAATCTGTTTTATGGTCGGTCTTTAGCTCCTGGGCGATGCTACGACTGCTAACATGCCGGTCAAATTCGATTAATTCTGTGTTTTCATCGACATTTTTTAACATCAAAAATACCTAAACGGCATCGAAAATCAAAATTGCACGTGATTAACTGTTACAATGTCAGCGCCATAAACCCTATTTACAATTTCAGCGGTCTGGCTTGCATTTTCGCTTTTATCAAAGAAATATTGTAAACTGCACCGAATTTTCTCTTTGTTGTCTTCCATTGGTAACACCCTGTAGCTCACAACAGAATGGGGCAAACAGAAAACAGCAAAAGAATTTTTTTTAGTGTGAAATGTCACCTTGACAATGAGCATAAACTTTGAATTATTTGATCGATACTGTATGAGATATCCATAACTACAGTCATCAACCGAGAAAATAATGAATTTCATGAATTAAAATTTAAAAAATATAAAAACAAAAAAAATTAAATAAAAAAAATTAAAAAAAAATAACAAAAATGAATTTTGCTCCAACAAATTATTATTTATATAAATAAATAATTTTATCTAATTTTTTTATTATATTATACTAATTATATATATATAATTCTGATCGAAAAAGCAAAAAATATTTTTTTTTAGCGAGACACCCTAATTTGCCTACATACATATATTTGCCTTTTACACGCTTTTCTTCCCAAAAAAATAGCTGACAAATGGACCAACGCGTTGCCGGCGTTTTATTAGCTTCGCATGCATACTTACGTACCTCACTGGGTTAATCGCCGCTTTATTCAAGCGAAGTTATTCAATAATGAACTTAGCAGTTAAAAGAGATTTTAGTTATTTAGTTTTTTTTTATCCATAATTTTATAAAAATATTTAAAAAATTATATAAAAAAAAAAACGAAAACTTGGTATTTCGACGCGCTTCCATTATTTGAACGCACACCTCTCTTATCAACTAATTGCTAATTTATTATTTCACCACTTATTCGAAATGCGTACGTATTTGTGTAAGTGCGGGATTTTACTTTATATTTCTATGTACGTTAGTTCATCATTCATCTTATTTGTATTCGTGTGTTTAAAAAAAAAAAACAAAAAAAAAATCAACTCGAACTTCTCATCCACTTCATTCTTCACTCTGTCTAGGTAAGCAATTTAAATCAAAATATATTAATGAATTCCGTTTTATGCTTTTCTTTCTCTTTCACCTTCCAGCTAACGGCCAATGCCAGCAACCCAACGGCACCCAACCCATCTCTGGCTCCTGCGATGCTTATATCGAGTGCAAGGATGGCGTTGCTGAGGAGAAACTCTGCCCCGATGGCCTACTCTACAATCCAAAATCCTCTGGCTATCCTTGCGGCTATCCAATCGATGTCGAATGCTCACAGGGACAAGCACGTCTCCAGGCCGCCCAACCAACCGACGAATGCCCACACCAATTCGGTTACTATGGTATGGGTGATTCCCGCAATTGTGGCAAATTCAAGAACTGCGCCTCCGGACGTGGTTTCGTATTCGACTGCCCCGAAGGCTTGGCATGGAACAAGGACACTTACAAATGCGATTGGCCCGATCAAGTGCCTGACTGTGATGCCGAAGCTTTCCTTGGTTTTAAGTGTCCACCACCGAAGCCATCGCCTAGAGGTGCATTCATTGGCGAACCCGAAAAGGAGTATGATTTCTATCCATCGAACGACAACTGCCAGGTCTATTTCATCTGTATAGAGGGGCGTCCACGTCGTATTGCATGTGATGAAGCGAGCGCCTTCAATCCGGAAACCCAACTCTGTGACGACATTGAGAATGTGCCAACTTGCAGTCCTGACGTACAACAGCGTGGACAGGAGATTAAGAATGCGCGCCTATCAGCGCAGACGGCGGCTGCAGCGAAAAGGAGATTCTAAGAAATAATACTAATTTACTTACCTACTTTAAAATGTTTTTGTTTTTTTCTTTTTTTGATACTCTAGTCCATAGTGAAAAATGAAAAGATTCAATTTGGCCACTTTGTATGTTTTTGTCATCAATTAAATCGGACAAACAAACAGTTATGTGCGTGTTTTATTAATTTTTCTTAGCATTGCTAGAATTTTGCACCTTTAAATGATCTGAAAACAAAAACTGTGCAAATTTTTCTATCGATTTCAGGTAAAGTTGTTTCCTCAAGCTATCTGAAGCTAGCATTAATGTATTTCCACGACCTCGCTTACTGTGCATGCACTCCTCTTCTTTACATAGTTTCTATTTAAATTTTCGTTTAGACATTTCTTGCATATTAATTTCTTACTTACTTTTATTCGAAGCAGCAAACACTCCCATTATTTATGGATTATGATTTCATTCAAGTGGCAAGGCTTTGCACTAGCGCATCGTGTTAACGCAATTTTCTAAAACCTTCTTGATGGTTTCTGGCTCTACCACAATGATCAAAAAGTTCCTCCAGCTGACGCTCTAAGTCAATTGATTTGAGTCCTGTTTTTAGTTAGATTGCAACATTTGTGATTATCAGTTCTACCACAATTTTATCGCCACAATGGGGTCTAGGTTCGGAAACCGGCAAGAAATGGTTTTTTTACATGTAGAATCTAACAATCAAGTATTTGTTGTTGTATTAGCAGCATGTAACATTTCCCATAAATGTTTGGGTAGCTCTTCATAAAGTGACAAACCTTAAGTGAATATACACCCGGGCCGATCCCGTAAGTAGAGCCAAATATCGTCGAAATGAAATAAAGTAGTCGGTTATTCACGGAAATGCGTCGTTGCTCTATTCCTGCGGGCAAAGCCTAATTTTCATATAGTGATCGTCGACGCGTAGTATCAAATCAGAGATTTTGATATCAGTGTCTTAAATTTATTGTAGAGTATTGGCTCTCGTTGGACTCCGGCAAAGTGGGCGAAAGGCGTGATGTAAGGCCAGGTTGTAGTATGCACCATTTCATAAGCCGTTTGAGAAGTGCAGCGAGAAGTGATGATCAATAAAATAATGACTAATCAGCTATGCTTGTTGCATATTTGTAGAATAGTGCCAGATATAGTATTTGAAAACAGTTTTCTTCTATCAAGCGCCAGACAGACACTTGCTTGTAGATCAGCAGAATTCCGCAGTTTTAGTTTCAATAACTTTGAATGATATCAGAATCAGTTTGTTTTGGGTTTTGGCCGAGTTCCTCCTCCTATTTTTGCCGAGCGTCTTGTTGTTGTTCGGCAAATGGAGGGATCTAGAATTTTAAGCCGAATCTGAACGGCAGGTATTTTTTATAAGGAGCTTTTTCATGGCAGAAATCCACTTGGAATTATTCCATTGCCTGGCGAGAGGCGACCGCTATTAGAAAAAAACCGTTTCTATCATTTTGGTGTTTAATGCTCGATAATTGGAATCTACGCACTTCCGAATGGTAGTCACCCACTAACCCAGTCGAGCACGGCGGTGACCAAGTTTGCCATTGCCCACATTAAAACTCTATAACCAACTTTATGGACGAACAAAGGGCAATCGAAGTTCTCATCAAGTATGAAGAACGGCAGCGAGAGATGTCTATTCATGTTGAAAAGATTTCAGAAGCCTGTTCAAAATGATCAGACCATTAATCGACTCTCAGTGAATTTGAAAGAATCAGCTGATTACCTGCCGTGACCGGGTCATGACAGCGGTTTATTTACGGAAAAACTAAGATTGTGTTGGTGATAAACGATAGTGTTTACTCATTTTGCTTCTGAATAACGATTAATTGTGCAAGTATGTCAAGATGGTTGAAATGAGCAAACAGAATTCTATTACCGAGTGCCGAGACGATGGCGTAGAAGCCGAAGTTACGCACTCAATTTCGCACAGTCTAATCAGCTACAACTCAAAACAGCCAAGAGAGACTCCGTCATGAAGGTTAAAGAATTCTTGTTTGCTGCATTCTTAATAGTAATAGGATGGTCTTCTATAAAACATCAGTCTAAATCCAGTCATAATCTGTATTGAGACATCGTCCCCCAAGTATGGTCGGCCCCAGTAGACAGACTTATTCGGCGCGTCTGCACCAGATTGTGGTAAATTATGGCCGTTAAAGTGACCTACAAATAACTTTTAGTCGATACCACACAAACAGGTGACGTTTTTTTCTAATAAAACGATATACAATTTTTTTTTACCAAGCTTCCAACGCTTCCCGGCAAAAACTAAAGCTTCTAAGCTGCTTAGAAGGAGTAGCAAAGTAAGATGAAGTGATAAAAAGTAGATACCTGCTGGGGGTACATACCTCGGGGTGAAAATTTAGATACATTTCAGAGAGGTAAAAAGAATGAATGGAAAGAAGAATGGGCCATTGTAATAAACATTATCTGCAGATACTCTGACCTCCTTGATTTAAAAAATCTTCCATTAAATTAACTATTTGAAACCTAGATTGACCATTTCAATGAATGTGAATATACCAGATATAGAAGTAGTTGAATCCATTTAAGGTATTTGAAATCGTTTGCATATTCTCAGAATTTGTGCATTTAACACCTGGCGGCGTAAAGTACGCTCCATTTGGATCAGTTTAAAAATATATATAAAACATAAAAAAAGTGTTGTATTCACCTGTTATTAAAAAAAACTTACTCACAATTTATTTTTAACAAAATTAATAACTCTTCATCTTTCCCTTCTTATATTCCATTAAATAGCCCACTCCGCTCGAAGCTCATGCCCCGAACCGAATGGCCGCTTCGCCGATGATGAGCAGTGTGATGCCTATCTCGAATGTAGGGAAGGTGTGCCTGAAGAGAAACTTTGTCCCGATGGCCTGCTCTTTAATCAGCGCACCAAAACAACTGGCGATTGCACATACTTGCCCTTCACATCCTGCAAGGAACGCGCGCGCCTACAACCAGCCAACGGTACCGCCGAATGCCCACGTCAATTTGGTTTCTACTCATCAAGCGATCCAAAGAATTGCGGCGTCTACAGGAATTGCGCTCACGGCGAGGCTACACTCACCAAATGTCCCGAAGGATTGGCTTTTAATGTTGAATCATATCAGTGCGACTGGCCTGATCTAGTTGCTGAATGCGATGCTGAGGGTTTTCTCGATTTCACTTGCCCACCACCAGAGATTGTCGATGGTGTGGAGAAGGAAGTGGACGTTAGTCCTGAGGGTGAGCTACGCTATTTCCGTCATCCGAAGACTTGCAAGAAATATTTCGTATGCGTTAATGGTCATCCACGTTTGTACAATTGTGGCAAGTACTTGGCATTCAATGTGGAAACGAAGTTATGTGACTTCTACACACATGTGCCGGAGTGTTATGCGCTTTTGAAGGAAAAGAAACTGGCTGCGGCCGCCAAGCAAGCATGAGGAGTTATATCCTAAGCTGTTATAGTTCGACTGCGTGTCAAATTGTATTTTATTTTTGCCAATAAATCCAATTAAATTCTGAGAGCTTTAACGATAACTTACATAATCTATTTTGTAAATGAAATAATAATTAAATATTTAAATAAATATTAAAAAGTGTATTGCACATTAATTTCGACTTGATACTCACGGCTAAGCATTTGGTGTCTAGCAACAATGCTGATAAATCTTATGTGCTGAGCAACATAGTTGAGCAAACATGTTGTGTTGCGCTACGTTCCCTATTAGAATTTTGAGTCTAACAACATTATTGAAAAACATTTGGGCTTAGCAGCATTAGTCACAAACATTTTGAGTTGAGTAAACGTTGTCAGTCGACTATGTAGACTCTGAATAATTTTATGCGTATTTTTAAAAAAATTTAAGAAAAATGAAAATAGAAATTGTAAAAACGGAATTATTTGAAGTAAGCTGATATTTTATGATTAAAGTAGCATAGTTAAATTATTTTATTACGATTATATGTGTAATGGAAGACTCGTTAAAACTAAGTTTGGAAAATGAAAAATTGAAAGCCAAAGAATTTGAAAGTGAGTTAAATTCTTTTAAAGCTCTCTATATGGGAGCATGAGATACATAAAAAGTTTTAACTCACCGTAGAAAGAAAAGGTTATTACTTCGAAGTCACTTTTTGGGGAATATGAAAGTAAATGCGCTCAAGAAGGAAGGATGTGTCTGTTGCTCCACTTATAATGTCAAACAAAAGAGAGTGTGAAGGAATAATCCATCTGCTATGTAACGGCTTACACTTATTAGTAAGCACTTAGCGTAATAAGAATGAATTGAATGCTTCAACTTCAAAGACTTAAATAGAAGGAATTGACTCCTCGAAATTCAAATAACTAAAGGCAAAGAGAACAAGGGTGTTTCGAACACGTACAAGCTTTTTAGTATGGCAATATTTTTGGCATATTCCAACTTAGGCCGAACGAGCGAAGTGTATAATAACTTCAGCGTATAAGGATCAGTAAAGTCCTTGCAAAACCTTCGACTAAAAGCTACTATAGAATATTATTAGGAAATTATGTAGCTCAAAGGGCTGTGAAATAAAAATGTCGTGCCAAAAACAACTCCAAGATAAGTGATGAGTAGTTCGACATGAGTTACTGATATATTAAAAGGTTGAGATTAAAGAATGGTATGTACAAATTTTACAATGTACACGGCGAGAACAAATTCGCTGAAAAAAGTCTCGTTTTTTTTGCTTTTGTTCATATGCATTGTCTATTCATAAATTATACTCAGTTTCGAGGAAAATTTCGCTTGTTAACAATGGAGTGGCGAGGTAAAGAAAATCACATTCCAGTGATCGCATTCCATAAGTGTGGTAAAAGTGCAAGTGAGATTTATGAGTTGCTGAAAAAACTTAATATTTCGAAAATTTTTGTTTACCGCGCGAATTTTCGTTTTTCCCAAACGTCTGAAGTGACAGACAGAAAAAGAAGTGGTCGTTCCCGCGTGGTTCGAACCAGTGCAGCCATTAACGCCGTCCGAGAAAGAATTCGCAGAAATCCCTTTAGAAAGCAGAAAATCATGTGCAGAGAAATGAATGTATCGGCCAGATCCATGTCAAGACTAATTAGAGATGATCCTCACATGAAAGCCTTCCGTCGCTCAACGGGTCATCTTTAGACAATGCGCTTGAAGAAAATTTGACTAGACAGATGCAAGCAGCTTCTTCGGTGGCACGCGGTCAACGGACTTGAATATATTCTTTTTACAGATAAGAAAATGTTCACTGCTTTAAGTTTTTAATCTATGCTAAAACTTCTAAAGACGTAAAAAATATTGTTCCAAGTGTTCAGCGTGGCCACCATCCAGCCTCCGTAATGGTTTGGTGGGGGGAGTCTCTTGTAAAGGCGTTGCATCTCTTCATTTCTACAAAAGGACTAGGAGCCCATAAATAGGAAGTTGAATTAGGAATACCCTCGAGTGACATAACTTTCATGGTTCCGTATAACTCGAAAGTGGTTCCGTATAAGTGAAAGTGGAGACTCAGATTTATTACAAGATTTTAATGAAAAGGAAAAGAGTAGGAAGCAAAAGGTCTCTGCATATAGCTTAATTATACATATTATATTATCCGTTTTATGGAAATTCGTAAAAAAAAACCGTGTAACTCAAGCACCGTGTAACTTGAGGGAATGTCGTATTTATTTCCAGTGTAACTTGAAAATCATGCAACTCAAGTACTGTGTACCATGAGGGAGGGATACCTGTACCACGACGGAAATGGGAAAAATGTAATGCCAATGTTGGCAAGTTGACGCGTAAATATTATATGCGCAACAGAATGAAGCTACAGGAAATTTGACGTTGATCACTCACAAAAAAATTTTGATCACATAATTTCGTGTTCACACTTTCAATAATTGTAGTTACACACTGGCCGCTTGCGATCCCGTTTTTTTTTTTGGTTTTTTCATTTCCAAGTGCAGCAGCAAAATAACGAAATACCACCAGGCGCCCATAACACATAAGTAGGACGACGACAAATTGCGCAACGGAAATAGTTACGCCTTAATGTATGCCTCACAAAAGGCTGTATTTGTTTGGTTTATGTATATAGATATAAAAAAAGTGTGGCGGCACAGAGTGACACAGATTACAAGCAACCACTATGAAGTAAAACGCATTTCTTTTTTGTTTTATTGTTTACCTCCATTTGTGTATTTATTTATTTGTTTAATATTAATGATTTTTAAGTCAATTGCATTTAATTGCTAAATTACTAAATTTATTTTTAAATTGTGTTTGTCTATAAGTATTTCGCTCAAATGCTATAATTCATTAATCAATTCATACAGCATACGTTTGAAGTTTTTTCTTGTATTTTTTTTGTTTTTTTTATTTTTATTTTCTTGTAAATAGAACTAACTAAAAATTAAGAACTAAATTGGCAAAAACTAAGCTAATAGTTACATATTAAGTTTATAGTGAACTCAAAAGCATATAATTAATTGGCTGTTAATGAAACTACTTACAATTATAAATGGAAGCAAAAAGGTAAACAGTAGTTCTACATAAATATAATTCGTATGCATAATTACAATTTAATGGAACATCTGGAAAACTAACTTGGTAATGAGGAAAGTATTTTTTCTTATTTTGGTTTTTGTTTTTTTTTTTACTTTGAAGTGTTGAAATAAACTTAAATATTTCATTTAGTGTTTACAATTTTTTTAATTTGTTTTCATACAAGTTTTAGTAAAGTAATACTTTACATGCAGTTTTTTTATTTTGTAATTATTTTGTTTGAAATTCTAGAAAACTATTTCTACTCTTGCAATTCCTGACTTAAGCGTAATAATATTTACTTAAAAATACACAACGCATTTGAGAGTGCCACAAAAGGTAGAATTATTAAAATACTCGTATATTAAATTTAAGAAGTCAAAATGGCGCAAAAAATACATTACAATAAAAGTCCTACGGAAGTAATTCATTGAATTTTTAAATAAAAATGAGAATGAAAATATCAAAGGCATTTCGTAGTTACAGTGAGTGATTTGATGCGCAAAAATTAAGGAATTCAAATGCTTATTTTTCTCGGAATTTCGATGAAACATTTATATGTATTTAAAAAGTATTTACAGCATTTTGTAATATTTCCATTTTCATTCCAATATAGCTAACGCTAACTGATGTCGATCTCGTTTATTTCTCTATTTCTTTAGTGTCGTGTATTTCGTTCGCGAGTTGTAAAGAAAAGGAAATGCCAGCCATGTGAAAATACTTCATCATCATCATTGGCTGTCAGTCTGCTGCGTTCCACAAACAAAGCTCGACTAGGAGATTTCACCACTTAAAAATAATCAATTGGGAAGCAATAAATGTGCGTGTGTTGAAATTTCCTAGACCAATTTTGTTAACGTAATGGGCCAGCAACTGCAGCTTCTTATCTTTAATGCTGAAAATTAGCATTACAAAGAACATACGATATTGCGATTTTTATTCGCCATACCGATTCGACAAGGCTCAACAGTAGTAGTCAAAAACCATGTAAATACAGTAGGTGCATTTGACGGCCTTTTCCGCTACCAGAACTCTCGGATAGGAAATTTAACGACCCACAAAATTAATTAGAAATAATTAGAATGAGTTTGGAATTAAAAAATTTTTGTGCGGTGAAATTCTCTATACGAGTTCTCTTAACTGAACGAGCCGGAAACTGCACCTTCATGCATTTACATGTCTTTTAACTACTACTGTTGAGCTTTGTCGAATCTGTGTCGAGAATAAAAATCGTTATATTCATTTTCGCATGGGTTAAACCGTTTTTTATGTATATTTTAGGACCCCTAAGTAACGTAGCATTGACAATAAGTTTTAAACATTTTCAAATCGAATTTTTTTTTTAGAATTAAAGTATTCAGATAAAAACACACAGCAGGCGTGTGCCGAAAATGTGCAAACCAATTTTTTTTTTTTTTAATTTTAACAGCTTTTTTACTGGTTTAACACCAGCTTTTGACAATTTTATGTTTAAAGTCAACTTTTTGAGTAAATTTTAACCGAAGCTAAAAAAGAATTAGAGGCTTCTTACCGCCACTAGCAAAATTTTGTTTTCTCTCCCGCAAAACAAAAACAAAATCCACTCATTCATTATTTTTTCGTTTTGAAAGACTTTTGAAAAGACGTTTTGGTATATTTTTGAATAAATTTTAACTGAAGCTGAAAAAAAATTAGAGGCTTCTCTTCTGCCAAAAAAAAAAATTGGATTCATTATTTTTGTTATTTTAATTTTAGCTGAAGTTAAAAAAGAATTAGAGGCTTTTCTTCCGCAAAAAAAAAAATTATTCATTATTTTTGTTTTTTTATTTTAACTGAAGCTAAAAAAGAATTAGAAGCTTCCGCCAAAAAAAAAATCTGATTCATTATTTTTGTTTTTTTATTTTAACCGAAGCTAAAAAAGAATTGGAGGCTTCCGCCAAAAAAAAAAATCTGATTCATTATTTTTGTTTTTTTATTTTAACTGAAGCTAAAAAGGAATTAGAGGCTTCCGCCAAAAAAAATTCAGATTCATTATTTTTGCTTTTTATTTATTTCGTTTTTAATTATATTTTTTTCACTTAGTTTTGTTCCGCTTTATTTTACTTTTTAATTTATTAGAAACAAATTTTGTTTCTTATTACTTATCCTTTTTTGAATTAGATTTTTACTTTTTCATTTGGTTTTGGTCCCTTTTCACTTTGCTTTGCTCCAATTTATTTTATTGTTTTTTTTTTTTAATTTATTAGTCTTTTCTTTTTCATTTTTTCTTCGTATTTATTTTTTCATTTTATTTTTATTTTTTACTTTGTTTTACTCCAATTTATTTTATTTTTTAATTTATTAAAACGTTCCTTTTTTTAATTTTTTCTTATTATATATTTTTCTTTGCATTTGACTTTAATTTTTTCACTTGGGTTTGTTCCAATGTATTTTATTTCTTGATTAATTAAAATTTTTCTTTTTTATCATTTTTTTCGTTACATTTAATTTTTATTTTATCGCTTTTTTGGTCCATGTTGAAATGGATAATGTATCACAAATCTGGCATCATCCATATTACTTAGACTTAAATGTCATTTATGTCAATTCATTAGATACACATTTTTTCACTTCCTGGTTGTTCAAATAAAGGAGAACACATTCGAACAAGACTCTGCGATATTTTTAATAGGTTATGGGCCCAGCACGCTTCCACTGCGCCCGGATAGTTCCCATTTAACCACAACTGCGAAACAAAGAAAAGATCTTGACAACAGAAGAAAATAGAAATCCATAGAAACGAAAAAAAAGTGAAGTGCAAACTAAAAAATGAGTTTTTCGGCAATTAATATTGAACGTCTGAATAGAGAAAATTTTGATACATGGAAAATACAGGTTGAGGCCATTTTAATAAAAAATGGGACGTGGAAATACGTGAATGGCAGCTGTATAAAACCAGAAGCGCCACCCGAAGCAGTGAACGAATGGATAGATAGCGATGCCAAAGCAAGGTCAGATTTGGTATTATCAATCTCTCCAACCGAATTACAGCAAATTAAGCAATGTCGTACATCGAAGGATATTTGGGATAAACTTCATTCGGTATATCAATCCCGAGGACCAGCACGTCAAGCAATGTTGCTCAAATCGCTCATATTGCACAAAATGGCACCCGGTGATGATATGCACGAACATTTGCGAAAATTTTTCGACATTGTTGATAAGCTTGTAGAAATGGATATGGTCGTCATAGATGAACTATTGACCATCCTGCTTTTGTATAGTATTCCTAACGAATACGAAACGTTCAGAATTGCAATTGAGACGCAAGAAAAACTACCGAAACTAGAACTGCTGAAAGTGAAATTATTAGAGGAGTTCGAAGCACGGAAAAGAAATGCAGAAGCAGATCCCGAAGACGTATTGTATGCGAATAGACGTAACTTAAATAAAAGCGGAGGTCGACCACCAAACACAGCAAGGGAAGATCAACAGAAACAATCTTTCAAATACGCTTGTCACACATGCGGAAAGATAGGCCACAAAGCAAGAGATTGTAAATCCAAAAATTTCAAGCACAGAAAGCCGCAACAGAGGCAAGAACAAAACCATTCGTCGTGCAAAGTTGAAGAAATCGTTTTAGGTGCAAGCAGCGTAAATATGAGTGGCAGATGGTGTCTAGATTCAGGGGCATCGTCGCACATGTGTGCATTGCGTGAAAAATTTCGACATTTTAAAACCTTAAACGGCAAAACGTTAGCGTTAGCAAATGAGAGCTTTACGAAAATAGAAGGGCGCGGAATAGTGGAAATCAAATCGAATACCGGTTGTAATGTTACACTTAACGAAACATTATATGTGCCGGACCTCCGAACAAATTTGTTGTCAGTGCCAAAAATGACTCAGCATGGTCTTGAAGTGACATTTACCGGAAACAAAGCTATTGTAAAAAATGCTTCGACAGGCGCAAGAATCTTCGTTGCGGAGCGAAAAGAGAATCTGTATTACGTTGAAGAACCCTTTGAATTTACAGCGATCGCCAACATGAAACCAACATCAATTCAAGATTGGCACGAAGCTTTTGGCCATTTAAACGAAAGAGATCTAAAGGCAGTTATTGACAAGAAAAAAGTTATTGGAATAAACGCAAATACGAAAACAAACTTAACTTCATGCAGCACTTGTATTCAGGGAAAGCAGACACAGAAACCATTCCAGAAGTCGACTCGTGAAGCCATGGATGTTTTAGAGTTAGTACACAGTGACGTATGCGGGCCGATGAAAACGCAATCTTTTGCTGGCTCACGTTACTTTCTCACATTCATTGATGACAAGAGTCGGTGGTGCGAAATTTACTTTCTGAAACATAAAAGCGAAGTTTTAGAAAAGTTCAAAGAATATAAACGTTTAATGGAAAATCAATCTGGTAAGAAAATTAAATGTCTGCGAAGTGACAATGGAACTGAATACACAAGCAATGCTATGAGAAGTTTCCTCAAAGCCGAAGGTATACGACAAGAGTTTACTATCGAATACACTCCACAGCAAAATGGAGTAGCCGAACGGAAAAACCGAACCATCGTAGAAATGGCCAGATGCATGCTCATACAATCGGGACTTCCTCCAGCATATTGGGCAGAAGCTATCAATACCGCAAACTATTTACGCAATCGCTGTCCGTCACAAAGTTTAAATGGTGAAATTCCCTACCAAATATGGATGGGAAGGACTCCACATGTCAGCTATTTACAAAAGTTCGGCTGCACAGCGTACATGTTAGACAAAACTGCAAGTAAGTGTAAATTCAATTCGAAGTCCATAAAATGCATATTTGTAGGTTATTGCGACACGTCGAAGGGTTACCGCCTTTGGGACCCCGTAGCCAGAAAAATACGTCGAAGTAGAGACGTCGTGTTTGTGCCGCAACAGAATATAGACACATACGAAGAATTTTTAACGAAAGACATCGAAATACATTCGCAGTTAGAACAAACGAAAGAAAAGGCACCGGTAAATTTTCCCGAAAACCAACAACAACAACCCCAAACAACTGGAGATTTGGGCGTTCAAGCGCCACGAGCTCTTAAACGAGGTAGAGGCCGCCGAAAGAAAATTAAGATCAAGTCCCGCGGTAGACCACGGTTAGAATACAATATGGTACCAGTTTTCGAAATGTCATCAAGCGACGAAAATTCTACCAGTGATCCGGAAGCGGTTCTCGAAGATGAACATCACAGTACAGCATTAGCCCATAGTACCGACCCAGAAACCAGTAAAGAAGCCCTCTCAAGTCCTGAAGCAACCGAATGGAAGAAAGCCATGATAAAAGAATACCGAACGCTTATGTCAAATAATACTTGGGAAATCGTAGATCGACCGGTTGGGAAGAAGATTGTCCAATCTAAGTGGGCTTTTCGAACTAAATACAAATCAGATGGCAGTGTTGACACCAGAAAAGCTAGACTGGTAGCAAAAGGATTCACTCAAAGGGCTGGAATTGATTATAATGAAACCTTTGCACCTGTCGCTAGGCTAAACTCCATACGGCTGCTAATGGCTTTTTCAGCAGAAATGGGTTTAGAGGTCCACCAGCTCGATTTTGTAAGCGCATATTTAAACGGAACTGTAGAAAACGAAATATACATGACTTTGCCCAGCGATTTGCATGAGATATTGAGCGATGCTGAAGCATCTCAATACACGAAAGACAACGCCTGTTTATTGAAAAAAGCAATCTATGGCTTAAAGCAGTCGGGTAGATTGTGGTACCAAAAGCTAGATCAGAAGCTACAAAATATGAACATGACAGCATCGAAATGTGATCCGTGTTTATATATGTACAGAAGCAAAAGCACTATTGCTCTTATTGCCATATATGTTGACGACATAATCGTAGCGTCGAACAACAAGCAAAAATTAGAAGAAATAAAAAATGAACTGGCATCTACTTTTGAAATGAAGGATTTAGGCCCGATAAAGTTTTGCCTCGGGATTGAATTTAATCAATGTGAAAACACAAAAACTATTACAATGTGTCAATCGAAATACGTAAGTCAATTACTGAAAAAATTTAACATGGAAGAATGCAAACCGGTCGCCACACCTGCAAACGCAAGCATAAAGCTATCTAAGGCAATGTCTCCGAAAACCGAAGAAGAACGTAATTCTGCAAGCAAACTGCCATTCCAGAATCTAGTTGGCTCACTAATGTACTTGGCTGTTTCAACAAGGCCAGACATCGCACACATCGTAAGCGTATTGAGTCAATTTAACACCAACTACGGAAGTGCACACTGGGTGGCAGCAAAGCGAGTATTGCGCTATTTAAAAGGTACACCGAATCTTGGAATGACTTTCACTTCAACCAAAAATAGCACCTTAGAAGGATTCGCCGATGCCGATTGGGGGTCAAATATTGACGACAGAAGATCATATACCGGGTTCACATTTAAATTAGCGAACGGAGCAATAAGTTGGGAGTCCAGAAAACAGCGTACAGTGGCTATGTCAAGCACCGAAGCTGAGTACATGGCGCTTTCTGATTCAACCAAAGAAGCAATACACCTGAAGAGGTTAGTCAGAGAAATAACCGGCGAAGACAGAACAGTAATCATCTACAATGACAACCAAGGCGCCGGTAAGCTAAGCAAAAATCCGATTTTCCATAACCGCACCAAACACGTCGATATACGTCATCACTTTGTCCGTGAAGCTGTTGAAAGAAAAGACATTATTATAAAATATATTAGCACTGAAGAGATGCCAGCGGACGTTTTGACAAAAAGTTTGTCAGCAACCAAGCACATTCATTGTATACAAAATCTCGGAATGAAACTGATTTAAGATTTATATTTCGGGAATATGTACTTAATTTAATTACTAATTTAACACACTTGAGTATTTATAAAATAAATTTGTAAGCGATGTCAGATTTGAGGGAAAGTGTTGAAATGGATAATGTATCACAAATCTGGCATCATCCATATTACTTAGACTTAAATGTCATTTATGTCAATTCATTAGATACACATTTTTTCACTTCCTGGTTGTTCAAATAAAGGAGAACACATTCGAACAAGACTCTGCGATATTTTTAATAATTTATTTTTTTATTTTATTAAAAGAAAATCTTTTTCTTTTCTTATAATTTATAATTTTTTAGATTTGATTTTTTTGCATTAAATTTTTATTTTTTCACTTTGTTTTGTTCTAATTTATTTAATTTATTAAATTTATTTATTTCTTATTTTTTATAACTATTTATGTCACTTTGTTTTGTTCTACTTTATTTTATGTTTTAATTTAATAAAGTTTTGCTTTTTAATTTTTTCGTATTATTATTTTTTTTGCATTTGGTTTTTACTTGTTTATCTGGGTTTGCTCCCTATATTTTATTATTTAACTTATTAAACTTTTTATCTTAATATTTATTTTTTCACTTTGTTTTGTTCCAATTTTGTTTTTATTTTTTAGTTTATTAAATTTTTTTTTAATTATTTAAAATTTAAATTTTTTTATGTTTTCTTATTACTTATTTATTTATTTTTTTTTTCATTTATATTGTTAACTTTGCGTCGTTTTACTTCCATTTTTGGTTTTATTAAAATTTTTCTTTTTTTAAGTTTTTCTTATTATTTATTTTTCCCCCATTTTATTTTTATGTTTTCACTTTGTTTTATTCCAATTTATATATTTTTTTTTAATTTTTTCTTTTTATTCATTTGATTTTTATTTTTTTTATTCATTTCCAATTTATTTTATATTTGATTTACTAAAATTTTTCCTTTTTTAATTTTTCTTATTATTTATTTTTTCCCATCTGAATTTTATTTTTTCTCTTTGTTTTGTTCCAATTTATCTCATTTTGCAATTTATTAAAATTTTTATTTTTTCCTTTTGTTTTATTCCAATTTATTTATTTTTTTTTTGTTTAGTTTTTATATTTTTAATTTTTTCTTTTTATTCATTTGATTTTTATTTTTTTTTCATTTCCAATTTATTTCATTTTTTAATTTATTAAAATTATTCTTTTTTTACGTTTTGCTTATTATTTATTTTTTTTCTTATTATTTATTTATTCTTTTCATTTGATTTTTATTTTTGCACTTTGTTCTATTCCACTTAATTTCATTTTTTAATTTATAAAACAAAAAATTATTTAGTTTTATTTTATTTTATTTTTTTTGTTCCACTTTATTTCATTACATTTATTTATTTTATTTTATTTTATTCCATTTTATTTCAATTCAATTTATTTGTTTTATATCATTTCATTTTATTCAAATTAATTTTTTTATTTTCCAACCCAACAGGTCAAATTATTCTCCTTTTCCTTGTAAAAATGTAAATGATGCCTCCCAAAACAAAGCGGTATTCAAAAAAAGTTACACACACTACAAAAATCCACCTTGAAAATGTACACTTTGTGCCATCCTCCTGCATTAGAGGGTTAATTATTCATCAAATCACTTCACGTGAACATACAAAATGCTTGCGAAAAAAAATTAACTAAAATAACAAAATCCACTTAACAAATATTTTTCTTTACAAATTTTAAAAATTTACGCTTTTAGCTTTTTATGTTTATAAATCATTTTAAAATATGTTTTTTTTTTGTTTTTGATATTCTATAAATGAGGCCGCCTGCATATCTACTCATACATTCAATTCCGCATTAATTATTTTACAGTGTGTATTTATTTTGAATTCTAGCATATAATTCCTCAATTAGATTTGAAATTTTCTTTCATCTAAGGCACTTTATTCAATTACAATTTATTTTTTGCTTCGACATCATTTAAAATGTGTTTATATGTTTGTTTGTATGGTAAGTAAGTATGAATGGATATCAATTTGGTTTTTAACGCTATCGATTCGCAAATTTTTTAGTACCTTTTAAAATGCATTCTATGTCTACAGCTCTTCGAAATAAACGCATTGATTGGCTGCAATGCATTTTTTTCTCTTTCTTAATTTTAATCAGATATATTTTATTATACATATTATTCATATTATATTTTTTAATAATTTTAAATTTCTTCTTTCCGTTTTTCTTAACCGTTTTTATATTTCAATTCTAAAATTTTTTTCAATAACTTCGCTTGGCACCAGCCACTTGCTTTCATCTGGAAATCGACTGCCTTTGCAGTACATTCACACGCTCATATACATAGACTCATGTGTGTGTATGTGTATATTTGCATGTATTTTTCGATAAGTTATTTTTCGCCTATTTGATGGCATACACAAAACTGCTGCCTAACTGTGTTTATTTACTTTTTAACTGTACAAGCAGCTCAACTGCCTTATCAGCTTAAGTCTTTGCGTATTTAATTCTTTATTTTTTTATGTATTTATTAATTTTTTTTTTTTGATTTATTACAAGGAAAGAAAATTTCTTTCCGATAGCAAATTACTAAAATATAAATTTTTTTATTTTTCATATACATGCATGCATACATACATACATACATACTCGTACATATGTAAGTGCACTGCTTTTGTTCAACATTTATTGTTTTTCATTTAATGGCTTTTTTTGATTAAAAGCAAGTGTATGCAGTATCTGCAATAATTATTACCTTTCAACTTGGATGAAATTATAATTCGTATTCTGCTGAATTTTTACTGCTATGATTTCATAAATGACGTTAAAGCAAAACAATTTAGCCGAAAAGTCGTTAAAATTTTGCCTTTGATGCCTTTGCCTTTAATTAAGTCTTTAATCTTTATTTTATTTTGGTAGTTTTTATAGTTTGCTTTTACTTTTTACATACCGGATTCTCCTTTAGTTTAATTTATTTTTTTGTAAATAAATTTTTCATTTAATTTGATGTTTTTTTTTAATATTCCTTAATATTTTAATTTCTTAATTTATTTTTATTTTATTTTATTCGATTTTGATCAGTTTATATTTTGTTTCATTTTATTTTTTTTATTTTTAGGTTTTATTTATTACATAATTATCTTTTATTTTCTTTTATATTTGCATATTTCTATTTTCGTTTATTGGCATTACTTAAATTTTATTTGGCTTCCTTTTGATTTTATTTTATTCGATTTAATTTAATTCGAATTTAATTGAAATTGAAGAAATCAAAACTTCTACAGTTTTATTTTTAGCTCTTTTATTTTGATTTATTTTATGTTTATATATTAATATCTTATTTTATCTTATTTCATCCTTATTGGTTTTTTTTTTTAATTTGCATTTCATTTTTAGCTTTCCTATTTGGATTTCTTTTATTTTCTTTATGTTTACATATTTTTGCTTAACTTTGATTTATCTTATTTAATTTTTCAAGCTTTTTATTCTGATTTCGTATATTTTTAATTTATTGTATTTTCCTTCATTCAGTTTCATTTCATTTTTATTTTGTTTTATTTTATTTTTATTTTTAGCCTTTTTATTTTTATTTCTTTTATTTTCATTTTTTTTTTTTTATTTTAAAAATGCATAACAAACAATTTTGTAATTTTTAACACAAAAATTTTTTCTTTTACTATATCTTTTCTGTTTTTTAAGAAATAATTTCGTTTCTTTTAAATCCTTTAGATTTTAATAGGGAAATAAAAAAAAATATTTGAGAAAATGTCTTGACTGGTTTGAAAAAGGCATACCAAACAATGTTGTAATTTTTTAAATAGCATTTTTTTAAACAAATCATTTCTCTTTTTTTAAGAAATAATTTCGTTTTTTAAGAAATTCTTACTTTTTAAAGAAATCTTTCTTTGATTTATCTTATTTAATTTTTCAAGCTTTTTATTCTGATTTCTTATATTTTTAATTTACTTTATTTTCCTTCATTCAGTTTTGGTTCATTTTTATTTTGTTTTATTTTATTTTTATTTTCAGCTTTTTTATTTTTATTTCTTTTATTTTCATTTTCATTACTTATTTTATTTAATTTTGTTTAATTTATTTTATTTTATATTATATTTTGCAAACTTTGTTTACTTAAACTAATTAAATCCCAATTTGGACTTTTTCATTTTATTCGGATTTGCCACATTTTTTTTCTTCTCATTTTATTATGAAATTATTTTTTAACTCTTATTTGAAATGACTTATTTCTTGCCATTGATTTATGTTTCACTTTATTTAATTTTTTTATTTATATTTCTACTTAAATTTATTAATTCATAATATTTTTTATTTATTTTTATTTGATTTAACTTTTGTTTGTTTGATTTTATTATACTTTACATTATTTTATTTTCCTATTTAAATTTTTTATTTTTGCTTTAATTTAATTTAATTTATTTGTCTTTATTTTTTAAATTAAATTTATTTTATTATAACTCACTTTTTCATTTCATTTGGTTTTTTTATTATATTTTACTCTTCTTTATTTATTTTATTTACTATTATTTTTTTTTTTAATTTTATATTTTAAAATTTTTATTTTGTCTTATATTTATTTAATTTGTTTCTTTATTTTTTATTTTACTTTACTTCTTTTTTTAATGTATTTTAGTTTGTTTTGTTTCCTTTTTTCCGGTTAAGGGGGAGAAAATGCCTAATGCATCCTCAAAGCTGCCTTCGCAGCAATGTGATGTCCGGATACTAAAAAATTCCCCCTCGTTTGGAATCGTCGCCCACTCTGGAACCGTTTTCGCGGCAATACTGCTGTTTCCGTGGCGTCGCAATTTAATGGCGGATTCTTATAAAACTCGACAAGATAAAACGAAATGAAGAAGTAAAATTTTTTGATATCTCGCTTAGTTTTCGAGATATTAACTAAAAAATAATAATAATAATTTTTTCTTCAGCTTCGATAGAATTCGGCGAGATAAGACAAAATATAGGAGTAAAATTTTTCGATATCCCGCGCTTCAAAAAAATTACCCTTATCAGTCCAACTCCGGCTACGCAATCCACAGTATTTTTATTCAATATCTCGAAAACTAAGCGAGATATCAAAAAATTTTACTCCTTCATTTCGTTTTCTTTTGTCGAGTTCTATAAGAATCTGCCATAAGATTGCGGCGCCACGGAAACAGCAGAATCCCCGTTTTCGCATTCCTTCAGAGTGATGTTCCGCCTTCCTCCTTTTATTTTACTTTATATGGTATTATTTTATTTTATTATTTAATTTTTTTTTCATTTCATTTTATTATAGCTTTTTTTATTTTTTACTTTAATTTATTTTATTTACCTAATTTTTTATTTTCTTTCATTATGTTTTTGTGTTTTTATTTTTTATTTGAATTTATTTCGTTTTTTACTTTTATTTATGAAGTTTTTTATTTAAACTTAGTATATGTAATTTCTATTTTTTTATTATTTGGATTTATATCTTTTTTAATTAATTTACAATATTACTTTAATTTGTTTTATTGTAATTTATTATATTATATATTTCTTTTATTTGTTATTATAGACTTATTATATACTTGACTTTATTTAATTTACATTTTATTTTCAATTAATTTAATTTTATTAAAGTTTACTTTATTTTTAATTCTATCTTACTTATTTTTTATCATATTTCACTTAATTTTGTTTGGTTTTGCTTTATATCATTAACAAATTAGAATTAAAAAAAATTATTACCTTATTTAACTTTTACTTTTTCATTTGACTGCAAAGGAGCTGCGCTTCGACCTCTGATCTTCATAAAAATGTATCACATAATTTTTCTTCAACTTTTTTCAATTCTTCTTTTTAGTTCCAGAACTCATTTTATACATACAATATTATTTTAAAACATAATATTATAAGAAAAAAAATTTGTTAAGCTTGAAAAAATTTAAATGTGTTCATACATTCGTACTTATATGGCAGGAAGTTGGCGACTTTTAGTCTATAATGGAATTTAAGAAAAACCGACTTAAACACGAAACCAAGATTTCTTTCGTTCATTTTATGACAGTGCGGTAAAATTGCCTTAAAAAAACTCAATACAAAACTCTAAATGGATTTATAAATTGGAGAATTGTGCTTTCCGCGTGTATGCCATTTTCATTTCTGAAGTATTTCGGATCCATTCTAGACGTCACTATGCTGAAATTTGCTACTATTCTGCTAAAAAAGTTTATGAAAGATTTTGGCTTTTTTTCTGATAATTTTCATAATCCGAGTCATGGGCAGATCAAAGATTGGGCATTCAAATTTACATGCGCATACAACAGCACTGCATTATTTTCGAATTATTGAAGAAATGCGCACATTTCGTAACGACAATTTTTTTTTTCAAATAAGCATATGGAAATGGGAAGCTTTTAATAGGGAAATAAAAAAAATATTTTAAGAAATGTGTTGACTGGTTTGAAAAATGCATAACAAACAATTTTGTAATTTTTTACACAAGCACTTTTTCTTTTACAATATCTTTTCTGTTTTTTAAGAAATAATTTCGATATTTAAGAAGTAATTTCGTTTTTTTTTTAATCCTTTAGATTTTAATAGGAAAATAAAAAAAATAATGTTAAGAAATGTTTTGACTGGTTTGAAAAAGGCATACCAAACAATTTTATAAATTTTTTCACAAACATGTTTTCTTTTACAATATCTTTTCTGTTTTTTAAGAAATAATTTCGTTTTTTTTTAAATCCTTTAGATTTTAATAGGGAAATAAAAAAAAATATTTGAAGAACTGTCTTGACTGGTTTGAAAAAGGCATACCAAACAATTTTGTAATTTTTTAAATAGCATTTTTTTAAACAAATCACATCTCTTTTTTAAAGAAATAATTTTGTTTTTTAAGAAATCCTTACTTTTTTAAGAAATCTTTCTTTTCTTTAAGAAATCTTTTCTATCTTTTAAGAAATTCCTTCTATTTTTAAGAACTCCTTTCTAATTTTTTAAATACATTTTTTTTAAGAAATCTTTTCTTTACACGTTATGGAAAGTTTTTGCATAGCAGTTTTATGAAAATAAGTATGTTCTTCGTTTTATTCAGCAAATATCATCAAATACCATAGTGGTTTTTTTTTTTTTGCTTTGGTGCCTCGAATGCACCTGGTCAAAGAGTCATTATTAATTTTTTATTTTTCCCTATTTGTTGTAGTTTGTGTTACATGTAGCGTAGGTTAATTGTAAGTCTTTTTCAACTACTAAAATAATTAATTTTTTCAGTAATTACTATTTTTTGTTTTTGTTATCAAAATGCATGCTAATAAAGCTCTTTGCCAATAGCAAATACAATTTTTTGCTTTACTACATTCATATCAATGCGCATGCACACATGCTCGTATACACATGCATGTATGTATTGCTATGTATTGGCATTAATGATAAATACCCAAATATTTATGTAGCAAATTTCACGCCTTAGTTGATTTTCAATTGGCATTTTTTATATCAATAAATTGCATTGCTATTCTATTTTTTATTTTTTTAATAAATATTAGTTTTTTTTAATATCGTATTATTTTCACGCTTACTGAAAATTGTTTACTGAAGTCTATCGTAATATCTTCTTTTCTTCTTCTTTGTATTCACCGCCCACTAATCTAAACTACCAGCTAATTTATGTGCAGTACTTAGTCGATTACTATATTCACTATGCTTTTGCATTACATACATACGCGCAAGACAGTACAAATACTTTGTTTACAATTAGTAGTAAAGAATCGGTTCATACAACTTAGTGACTATACGTTTTGCAAAAAAGTTTCAATGCATTTTTGTTTTTTCGGTTGTTTCTATTATTATTATTATTATTTTTTTGTTTTTTTTTGTAATTACTAGAGTTCAAATATCACGGTTCTTACGCTTACAAAAGACTAATACTCTAAAATAATTATGTTTTTACTTTTAAAGTGGAGTTAAACTATTTATTTTCAACTTTGTGTTAAGTGTTGCTTATAAATTCAAATTAAAAAAAAAAAACAAAAAAAAAACATAAACATAGCATCGAATTTGCTGAAATATTCAAGTGTTCGACTAAAATATGCATTTCATGTAGTTATTTGCATATAAAGGAAAATTAGTTTTTATTATTTGTGAATAGCTGGCAGACTTTGTTGCAATCGGATTGAATTTTGTGGAAGTTAATTTTTCTTCTTAATTTTTTTTTGCAGCTAACTGCAAATTTATTATTGTTGTTGTACTAACAGCATAACACATTCCCCATACATTTGCTATTAATTTATTATTGTTGTTGTACTAACAGCATAACACATTCCCCATATATTTGTGGGGAATGCTGCTGTGCTGAAGTGACGGCCCTTGACAATGGAACTGCACGCAATTTGTAAAAGTAAATTAATTTCAATTTGAATAGCCTGTGATCTAACGGCATATATACATACATATATGCATGAGAAATTATATATCATATAAATGCATGCATGTGCACATATATCTACATTAGGGTGCACCAGTCTCCATACAAACAAAAAAAAAAAAGAAAAACAAACAAAAAATTTCATACAGTTTTCCCTTCTGAATTACTAAATTTATTATATTTTGAGACTTCTGGCAAAATATTTGGAAAAAATATTAAGATTTACGTGCGCTGGACCGATCTTAAGGCGCCTCTAAGAATCCCATTATTTTGATTCTGTTAATAAAACAGCTCATGCAGACCTTTTAAGCTTAACCTTTTCAGCCATCGGAAAATAAAATATTATAATAAAATAAAAATATATAATGAAATATTAAATGAAAGTGAAATTTTTCTTACTAAAACCTCAATTTTTTTAAGTCGATTTTTACACTGGTAAACCTTAATATTTTTGCGCAAAAAAAAAACATCGCTACGGTTTTCCCTTCGGAATTCGGAATTAGAAATTTTATTATATTTTAAAATTTCCACCAAAATATTTCAAACCCATTTTAAGATTTGCGTGCGCTGGATCGATTTGAAAGAGCCTCGAAAAATCGCATTATTTTGATTCCGTTGGTAAAATGCCTTATGCAGAGACCTTTTAAATTTAAACTCGTTTGCCTTCGTATGTAAATTTTGGGAAAAAATATTAAAATAATAAAAATATACAATGAAATATTAAATAAAAATTTTTGTTTTTATTAAAAACTAAATTTCTTTTGAGTCGATTTTAAGTAAACTGATAAGTAAACTGAAAAAAATCGCCACTGTTTTCCCTTCGGAATTACAAAATTTATTATATTCTGAGACTTCTGGCAAAAAAAAATCTTACAAATATTATAATTTACACGAGTTGGATCGATGTGAAAGCGCTTCGCAAAATCGCATTATTTTTATTCCATTGATAAAATGTCTCATGCAGACCTTTCAGACTTAAACTCTTTTGCCATCTGAGCTGAGTTTTAGGAGAAAGTATCAAAATAAAAATATATAATGAAATATTAAATAAAATTATTTCTGTTTTTATTAGAAACTCAATTTTTTTAAGTCGATTTCTGAATCGGTTAATATTTATGCGCAATATCTTGGCGGCATTCTTAAAAGATAATATATTTTGCAATTCCTGTGGAAAAAACAGCAACTATTTTTGGTGAGGCACCATAATGTCTATACATATTTACATTACAAATCTACGGGTATATTTCGCTTCTTTGATAAGAGTGCATTTATTTAATAGACTAGCCGCCTTTCATGCAATATGAATAATATTTTCATGTTGTTGTAGTTGCTCTCCTCAAAGCTCTGCTGTGGAGTACCTACTATGGCAGTAAACCCCATTAAAAAAAAAAGCTAGTCATAACTATCACTAGGCGTTACTCATTGTCCATCCAATATTGTTGATACATTTTGGAATACGCTCCCACGACAGTCGGCTCTACATTGCCGGCGTGACCCAAATTCACATCCGGCCAAGGACTGACACTTCAGCAGAATTCCCCGTACATTTACGGCGAATGTTTATGCTGCTACAACAAACACACAATACATTTTGGGATGATTTTTTTATCAACTTTTAGGGTTATAAGAAAATACTGCTGTATCATACAAGGAGGCGCAAAATTAATCACCCAAATTAATCAATCACAATTCCAATAATTTATAAATTTTGCAAATGGTCTGAATTTGAATTTTATATTTTTTTATGTGCTAGATTTCAGATATAGAAACATATTGGAGTTTCGCTCAAGTCAACTTCGAGCATCGCATCGATAGAGTCGATGGGTACGGAATCAAGTTGTTGTTGTTGTTGGTGTAACCGTATGAAATACACAAGGAGTGTCCTACAAGCGGCTCGCGAGTTGTTGTTGTTGTTGTTGGTGTAACAGCCTAAAATATACAAGGAGTGGCCAAACTGCCTCTCGTGAGCCACATACGACTCTTAAAAGGATAATTTGTGTCTCTCGATAAATGTCCTCGAGTTCCCTTTTCATTTTTGTACTATTCTATTGTTACGAATTTGTTACGTCCCTTGATTTTTTTCTGAACCTATGCGACATTAACATAATTCAAATGTATTTTTCCACAACCGCAATTGTACTAAAACCCAAAACCGCAACTAGGTCCTCTCATCGCTATCCGGCAGTACTTGAGCAAAGATATGTTGCTGACGACATTTAAAGCAATTGGCTGGCCAGTTCTGAATTACGCTGTGGTCGCCTGGCATCAGTGACTCGAAGTGGATAAACCAAAACAAACATGTCAAAATACTGCAATCAGGAGAGCTACGGAATGCCTCCTGATATACCCCCTGCAACAGCTACACAATGAGAAATCAATACTCCGAGTTTTAACCCAATTGCGTTCTGGATACTGTAGCGGGTTAAACTACTACCCATCTAGAATTGATCCCGGTATTCTCAATATATGCTCGTCATATGCAGGTATACCGCACGATACTAAAAACCTATTCACAAACCCTCTTAAACCCACTCAACAAACATATCACTCCCTCTGGACCCAACCTGTCGAAGCAGCACGTTTTCTGGGTATATCGTTAAATGAGTTAGGCGAAAACGTCCGGTAAATCCATCGAACTGAAAGGGTTTAGTAAGCTGCTAAAATGATAACAACAACAACAAACCATCTCAAGAATAGTGAAGCCATCAAATACTGTTGCCATGCATTTCATTAGAATTCGAATTTGAATAGCGGCAGGTTTGCATCTCAACCTAAATACTTTAGCCAAACCCATTTTTCCCAGTAAGCCTAAGATGGAGGTTGATGAGTTGGGCTGAGCGTATGTGACTTTTTTCTGATCACACTTGGCCTTGATGTCTACTTCACATCATTTTCATGGCAGCCCAGGTTACATTGCCCGAATGCTTCGAGTTTTTTGCCAACCAAAGGCTGCCGCCCCAGTAAACTAACCCTGTCTAGTGCACCGTACCTTCATCTACTTCAAATAGTTTGGTGTCAGCTTATGTCTCGTAGCGTTAGCACTTCGCTTCTAAATTCGTCTTTGATGGTATTTTGTGTTCTTGGCAAGAAAGGGTTCGGACCCCATTAATAACGAGACCACAGTCTCTCTAACAAATACATCAGCCGTTTTCTGTTCATTTATTCACATGTGTCCTGAGGCTGGGTTCAATAAATGTCACTAAAAATAGTCTTATAGATGAGACGTCTCTCCTGCCCGTCTATGCAATGAAAGCACTGCGAGATGCAAGATTTTACAGAGCTCAACGCCGAGTTGGCTAGTGCAGTAAACTCACTTCCTAAATAGCTGTTTAAACCTGATATAACTGACAACTGCTCAGCACGAAACGAAAATGAACCACAAAATACTACTCTTTGCTAGTCCTATTGTGCGGCCCATCTATAGTATATGACATTAGCGACGCTTTCACTACTGGCAGAGTCAGTTTGAGAAGATTAATAAACAGCCCGTTTGGTAAGCAAATCTCTGCTACAACAACAACAACAAAGTAGAAAAAAAAATCATTTTTTTTAATTGTTTACTAATATTCAATATGAAAAATGTGTGTTTACATATATATACGCAGCTATGTAATAGTTCAATACAGGCAGGCAGTAGTGAAGGTGACGTAAATAGGCGCTTAAGCGTCAAATTAGTGTTAGTAATTTAGACAAAAGGCCACAGTAGCCATAGCTTTAAGATATAGTTAACTGTAAATACAATTGTCAATTAAAAAACAAAATTTAAAAAAATAGACAAAAGAAAAAAAAAATGAATAGTCACTGCTTACGTTATATATAAATGAAGGAAACTTTCAAGTTCTAAAACTAATACAACAATAAAGCATACATACATAAACTTATAAACTATACATTTTGTCGGAAATGTGTAGCCATATACATATGTAAGTGTGTAAGTGCGTGTTTGCTATGTATGCACTTAAAGCGATTTACACAATTTTCTTCAGCTTTTAAATACATTTAATTTTTTTATATATAAATGTCGGCTGCAAGAACGTCATAACCTAAAAAATTTAAGTTTTTTTGAAGAATCACTTAATGGCTTGCAAGAACATTTTCTTGTTGTTGTTGTAGCAGCATAAACATTCCCCATGCATGTACGGGGGAGTGCTGCTGTAGTGACAAGTCATTGGCCGCATAGAAATCCGGTAACGTACAACCGACTGTCGTAGTGAACATTTTCTTCTTATGCGTTGCTGTTAACTGATGCAGGTATAGATTTGTTACAATCACTGTCCTTTCTGCATACATTTGTATTATGACGTTCTTGCAACAAACGCGCGTTTTGTATATGGATATACAAGAATTATATGTTGTTGTATGACTACAACGCGTTTACGTTTTTTTCTCTCATATATTTTTTTGCAATATGTTCGCCTAACTCTTACTATGTAATTAGCAATACAAAAATATCTAAATTTTTCTTTATTTTGCCTTTTTCTAATTTTAAACGTATTTTCGTTTTTACAATTTTTTACATTTTATTTTTATGAATTTTTTTTTCCTTGTTTGCATTTTTCTTAAGTTTTGCTTCATACGTGCGCACGGGTGTTAAAAACTACAATACAAATATTATAATACGTTCAATTTGTTTTTAAATGAAATATTACAAATGTACACACATATATGTATACATGTATATGTGTTACAAACATATATAATTTAAAAAATAGTACATACTTAGTATATTGTAAGTGATAAAAGTAAAGTTAATTTGCATTTTTACGCACATTTAAATCTTACAAATCGTTTTCATACAACAATGCCATGGAGCAAATACAATTTTAAGCATACATACACATGCGATATTATCTAGATGTTATTTTTTGTGACACTGTTATCACTTATTTTTACGTTACAAAAATATTTTTGAGGTTCCAACTTTAAACAAAAACGTAATGGAAATCAAAAAGGCATTCTATAAAAAACATTTACAATGCGTTGGCTCGAATCGACGCTGCTAATTGATAATTACTAATCATAATTAACTATGAATATGCTGGCAAATATCTAAATATATATATATTTTTTATATATCCATCGATAATATTTCGCTTTAACACTTTTCGTCTTAAAAAAGTAGTATTTTGAATTGTAGTAGTAGTCTTTTAATTCCATTCTTATTATAGCTTAAAAAAGTTTTTCAACTTTTTTGCCAATTTATTAGTTACTATACATTGCAACCCTGTCGCACGCCATACATTATCTTCAATTCCGGATAAATGATTTTGGTTATTAGTTGATTCGTTTTACCCGCCAACATGGCACGTCGTTTATCTTTTTGTATTACTTTGATGCCTGGTTTGTGCACGAGGAAGGCATTGTCCAAAATATGGAACTCGTAGTCTAATACACAGAGCGCATAACCCTGAAAAAAATAATACAACCCAATTAGTAATAAAAAAGGAACAATTAAACTAAATTACATAATTTTAGTTTAGCAATAACTTTGTTGAACTTAATCGTTTGTAGTTGTACTTATTTTGACTTCATTCAACAATAAGTCCGTTTATGAAGCAAATTATTTGTAACTATCAAGTTTTGGTGTCCACAAGAATGATAGAGAGAAGATTGCGCCCATCAGAGAGTGCGTGACGCCACGTTTGCCAAGTTGTGCAGTGTTGCCAACCATTTGCTCTTCACAATAAATTTAGTGCTTTTTTATACCCAAAATGCGAAAACTTTCCAGTTTGGTGTTTGTTTCTTTTTGTTTTTAATTTAAAGCTACCGAAACTGTTAGTTAAAAAAAACTGTATTATTAAACAAAATAATGTTAAAAAAGGTCACTCGGAGATGATTTTTAGTGCTAATGCAAATTTGTTGATTCTTATAAAACTTGATATGATGAAAGTGCAAATTAATTTTCTGCTCCTTTTCAGTTGATGCAAGAATATTAAATGTTATTCTCTCAACTCTTCTTAACATTGAAAACCTTTGACACATTTTTAAAAATGTTTGCATTTACTGTATGCGAATTAAAACCATAGAAGTGTAATCGTTCGACCGGTCCTCAATCCTTAGTGGGACATAGGGCATCTAGAGGTGTATTCACAGTAAAAATGAGCAACAAAATACCAAAAAATACTGGAAAAACCGTAGCGACATTTTTACAAAATGAGTTACATAAACTCAAATATAGCAAAAAAGTCGTTCCCTAAATTAAATTGTACATATCCATAACACATTTATTTAAAAAAACGAACATTTTTGAGGCAATTCGTCACGCATACAAAGTTCTTTGAGTATTTCAATAAAAATTTGGTATTTTATTTTCTTTAAATGGGCATTTTATGCGTTTTTATATCCAAAGCTAGGCAACACTGCAGTAACGAGAGAGAGATTTGACTGCTGAAAGCAGGTTCTTCTGCAACAGTTGCAATCGCGGGCAATGCGACCAGATGTTAAAAAAGGTAAAGTTACGTAAAACCGAGTGAGTTATTGAACTAATTTTTAAAAAATGTATATTTTACAAAATTATAAACATTACTTTTAATTAGAACAGGCTAGAAAAATGTCATGAAGAAAGAACTAAAACTCCGAGACTAGATAACAGAAAAAAAAGCTAAATTAAGTTACGAAAATGGTAATCTGGCCATACTGGTGTGAAAACCACGCAACTCATTGTCAAATTCGCTGAGAGCAAAGTAACGGTACCGCGATAGGCGCCATCTCATTATTCTTTCCATCAGGTGGTGTCCATGTATCCAAAAAACTTACAATGTAGGGGAAAGTGAGAGAGCAAAATGACATTCCATTTTGAGGGGAAGTTGTAAGTTTTTACTGGATAAATTTTTAATTGTAAGAATTTGCAAGTGAGAAAAACAGCTGGTTGCAAAGGAAAAAAAAACACGAATTCAAATTTGCGAATTGAGTCAAGTTGCAAATTTCAAAAAAAAAAAAAAAAAAACGGTTATTAAAATGGATAATGTGAGAAAATATACTTAGTTTGGGCATAAATTCTGTGACAAACTTTGCAATGCGTATGGCGCGCACTTATTTGCCGTTATCTTTGCTTTTGTTCGTATGCATTGTCTACTCATAAATTATACTCAGTTTCGTGGCAAATTTCGCTAGATAACCATGAAGTGGGGAGCTAAGGAAAATAGCATTGCAGTGATTGCAGTTGAGCAGTCTCTTTAATGGAGAACGTTGGATCTTCCAACAAGATTCCGCTCCTGCCCATAAGCCACAAACCACGCAGCAGTGGCTAAAAAAAATATTCTTGAATTCATAGCCGCAGAAGATTGGCCGTCTGGAGGTACAGATCTGAATCCATTGGACTACAGTTTGTGATCAGAATTGGAGAACATGGCCTGTCGAAGACGTCAGAGAAATTTGAAAAGTCTCCAACAATCTTTGGTTCGAGCAGTCAATATCCATGGAAAGCGTGCGTGCTGCAATAGCTGAATGGCCTAATCGTTTGAAGGCTTCTGTAAAGCAAATGGGGGAACATTTCGAATGAAAATTAAAATTTGTTTCCCAATATTTACATGATTAAATTAAACTAACTTCATTCAAATGAATATTGTAATTTCATACCTACAACGGACTTAACTCATAACAGAACTTATGGCAGGACTAATTAATAATATAGCTGTATGCACTTCTGAACCACAGCCTCCAGTCGCCGTTGCTGCAGTTTCCGAAATACAAATCGAAAGCATTGAAGGTTACAAAAGTATTTTATGCTTGTATTTCTTGGTTATTCACTAATTTGGAAGGAAAATATGAGGAAAGCTGTGATTCCCACAGGAATACAATTGCTAATGGAATGTTGTTCATCTGCCAGCGATGATGAAATGGAAAAAATTATTTTGGACAAAATGAAATCATGCGAGTCTAAACTCGTTATTTTTCTTTTTATTTGGAGGTAGCGCAAAATTTGAAAATTCGAGTTTTTATGATTTTTCCCGCCAACAATTTAATCAGCTGTTCGTATAACTTGCAAATAGTTACTGGCTTTGCGTTCATGTACATACTTATTTTTATATTATTCGCTTTCAGAGTGAATTCTCGGAAATTAAGTTACTGGATAATTATTACATGAACAGTCCTACTTAACCTTACTTAAGGAAACCTTCTCTCACCTGCGTCATCTTATCACTTTTTCCCTCCCAACTCAGCCGTTCGTCATAGTGCGGATCCGCATTCGTTCCAATGTAAATCGGCTCCCAATGCCTGAAGTATCCAGTACGTTTGCCTATGTGGAAGACACTCAGTTCCTCCGTCTCATTGGCGGCCATCCACTCTTTGGACTGTGGTACGCCATGACAGCTGGCGCAGACGCGCTTATGGAAGGGTATCGCTTTGCCGGTGCGCAAGTACTCTTGCAATTCGGTTTTGTCGTGTGGCACAGATACATTTGCTTCCACCTCGAAAATGGGCAGTGGGAAAACTCTAGAATTGTGGTTTAAATAGTATATGAGAAATGCGTATCATTCGAGTATTTGATTTGCCACTTACCTTGGCGCTTTACGGTGCAGATATGCTTCGTTGCGCGCAATCATTTCGAGAAATTTTTTCACTAGACCTGGATTTGGATACAACTCAATATCTGAGGCTAGTATAAAGTGTGTTAGGGCGGCATCGCGCGCTATATTTCTGCCCACATTCACCGGATACAATAGTTTCTTTTGTGACTTATATAAATGACCGGAACTAATATTGAAGTAGGGGGGTGGTATCGTGCAATTATAGGGCGTCTTGAGAACATCCGCCTGTTTCATGACTTGCTTAGGTATGTGTTTCGTGCTAAAGTAGAGGTGAAATGTGGTAAAAGCGCGTACCAAATGACTTTCAGGCAGACAATCACGCAGGTACTTTATGGAGTCAACGGTAGGTTGATAGTCGGTGCCAGGTGTGTGCAACGCAATACTCACAGGCGCATTCCAACTGAAAATATTGTCGTGATTAATAAAATTATATTTTTTACAATTGACACAACACTATGCCACACAATATTATATTTACCGCTCTAGCAAAGGTATCAGATTATCCAAAAATGAATAATCGGCATGCGTTGTGTATGTGATTGTTTCGGTGCACTTTATCGCACCATGATCGGCGCGCACGTAATTCTTGAGTACCCAGAAGTCACCACGCTGCAAAACCTCTGGATTGTAGTCACGATTGTAACAATTCAGTAGAGTTTCCAGCCGTTCATTCAAATCTTTTTCATCACCGGTAACAATATAGCCCTCGGTAATAGAACTATTCATGAATGCTGCTCCTTCTGAAGCGCCACCGCCAATATTACCCACCAGAGCACCGGCTGCCGAACTGCCGGAAGCGCTATTCGTGTGATTTTGTGCAGGTGATGCGACTATTTCGCTTGGCGCAGCAGGCGCCGCTATAGAGCCTCCAGAATCATTGGACCCTGGCGGCGCCGGTTGCAGATCACTAGATGCGGCTGGTAGTGGCAGTAGCTTATCGCCTACAAGTGGCTCCTACAATAAAAAGAGAAGTTTTGCTTTATATTACGAACGTAAATTTCTACTGATATCATTGCTTACATTATTCGGTAGTTGCGTATTCGAGGGCTCCACTCCTCGTTCCTGTATAAAGAATGTGCTGCCTCCATTAAAACCGCTACCATTGCCAATCATGACGTGACTGCATATGTAGAGGATGACAATAATATTGATGAGTATGCTACAGCGGAGCAGCCAATTGCGCCGTGTGAACATTTTCTGGCCTAAAGGTTCGAAACGCACCATTTGAAATTACAGTGCGGCAGTGGAGGACTAGTTGTTACGTGGTTATTGGAAGGAAAACCCTGTTGGTGTGTACACGCCGCCTAAGAAAACGATTTGTTGCCCAATAAAGTTTTGAACAGCAGTAATAGAAGGGTGTAAAATCAGACCGTCAGCTACAAAGTACACCTGAAAAAAAGGAAATACTTTTTCTTTTTACTCTACATTCAGAAAATTTAATTTTAAATAAATTGTATTTCTTCACGCCATATGAACTTTCAGATTTTTCCTAATTTGTACATACAAACCACAAAGGTTCCGATTACATAAAAAAAGATTAATGCTTAACATTTGTTAAACTCCCTTTTTATTTAACAGTTTTTAAAGTCTTAAGTATACAATTACACAATAATCTTTTCAGCCGTTTGTTGACTTAATACTACTTTTTCTTAAAGAAACTCATTATATTCCCTTGTTTCGTCTTAGGAGCTGCCGCCGGAGTTTGCTTCGGTTTGCTTTCTTTTGGACTCGTTTTTGCTGGCGTCTTTTGACGTGAAGAAGTTGTCGCTTTCGGTTTCGAGTTTGGTTTTTTTGACTTAACGGTTATAACAAAGCCATCCTCATCCAAATATGTCTCTGACTTTGGCGGCGAGTCCTGTACCTCTGCCGATACCGCTTCGTCCAATTTCTCTTGCTTCTTTTCTGGTTGCTTATTATCTTCATCTTCTTCATCCTCATCATCTGAATCTTCGATCCGTAAGCGTTTGCGACTGCTTGTTCCTGCTTCTTCCTTATCAGTATCTTCCACTCTGCGTCTCATCTTATTTAACTCTTCCTCCTCGTCAGAAGACTCCACTAAAACTTCAACCATTTTCTCTTTCTTTTCAATAATTTTCTTATCTTCCACATCTTCATCCTCCGAGAATAGTTGCACGGAAGTATTTGATTTCTCCTCTGCTTTCTTAGATGCTTCTTTAGAAGTATTTGATTTCTTCTCTGCTTTCTTAGGTGCTTCTTTAGAAGTAGTGGGTTTATCAGCCTGCTTTTTGAAGAAGTCGTTCAATTTCTTTGGCGATTTTTCACCTACAACTGCAATTTCTGTTTTATTGAGGGAAGTAGGCGCGCCTTTGCCCTTTGGCGCAAAGAAATTACCAATGCCTTTTTGACCACTGGCTACTGAGGCTGCTGCGGCTTTCTTGTCTTTTGGCGAAAGTTTCTTTTGATCGTTAGATTTTTGTGACATTTTCTTTACGTCTTCATCATTTTTACTTTTGTTATTTTGCGGCGAGACTTTTTTGTTGTCTTCCGATGAGATTTTTGAGGTAGATGCACCAGCATGAGAAACGGCGTCAGTTTTGCTAATGCTCGGTTCAGTTTTGGCAAAAGCGCCTGCAATGCCTTTAACTGATTTTGTTTCTTTTTTCGTTTCCACTTTAACAGAAGCGCTAACATTAGTCGTATTAGCTGCATTCCCATTTATATGTTTAGGTCTACTTTCACGCACTTCCAAGTTTTCCAACTTAATAGCGCACCATGTTACCGGTTTCAAGTCCTCCGCCGGCGCTTTTGCGCCACCTGCTACCTCCACCGAGTAGAGCGAAGATTCAGCATCTTTTAATTTGTTTAACCATTCATTTAATTTTGACTCGCCCTGCACTATTTTAAATATTTCTTTATTTGAATCGTCGGCTTCTGCCCCATGCACAACATATCGTTTCACATATTTAACGCCTTCTTTCTCTTGGCGACTCAAGTAGTCAGTTAGAATGCTACTCACTTCCTCAATTGGCATATGATATTCATTTATCAAATCCGTTAATAGTACACGACAATCGAAATTTATTAGGCAATCGTTTAGCGCTTCTTTCAATTTAGCAGCGCACATATTTGTAATATTTAATATAATATTCAGATTTTGCCAAATGAAAATCCTCAGAAGCGCACAATTTACAACCAGTGCTCGTTCACAATGAATTTCACAACGGCGCAGCTGTCAAATAGTAATGTGGATCTTATCGCGTGTGGATGACATAAGCGAATTACGCGGTGTGGATGTACTGCAAGAAATAAGTGGTAAATATTGGAAGTGTGCAAGAGCACGTTATATTTAAAACTCTTTAAAATTTAAATCTTGTAAACGTATATTTTCTTATGAAACTCGTTAGTCACTGATTAATTATTTTTTTAATAATATAAGCACTTTTTAAATATCAAATATATTTTCACATATGAAAACTGTCTACAGATAAAACCCCATTTACATCACTTTAAAAATGTATCACGAAAAAATTGAATGAAGAAATTTTCACAAAGCTGTTGAACTGCTTCTAATTATAAAATGTAAGTAAAAATAAATCCAAGCCATGTAAAAATTAAAAGTAATCAAATGAGCACCAATTAGTTCTTGAGTAGATTAATAAGGTGGGTGAGTTGAAGTACAGCTCCACTCCACTAACAAGACTCTGCTAGGAAATTCACCACCCAAAAATGAATTGGAACTAATTACAATTGGTTGAGAAGCGGGGAGTTTCCTAGCCGAGTTTTGTAAACGGAACAAACGGAAATTGCACCTTCATGCCTTTATATATATTTTGCTGTATTAAAAATAATACAACAACAATATTAAAACAAATATACCAAGCCGAAATCTACACAATCCTTTCACACATATTCACACACTCGTTGATCAGACGTCAATGAAGTGACATTGTGTTGATTATTTTTCGTATATCACTAGTCCAATATCAGTTTTTTTGTAAGCACATCCCCTGTTACGTCAGCTCATCAGCTGATTCTGCCAAATTCGCTGAGGGCCGGTCAGTTATTGGCCACACTTTCTCAATTCTTTTCACCATGCACACATTACGACAGTAAATTAGCTGATTTTTTCAAATTCACTGAGCGCAGGATAGCGAGAGAAAACGCCCACATAGTTTTGTGGACAATTTTACATCAGAATTTATTTCGTATAGATTTCCGGCCTTGACTATATAGAGAAGAGTTGAAATTAAGTGTTTGAGAGAAAAGGTACGAGTTTGTTGAAGGCTACTTGAGAACAAATTTTGGAATTTGACGTTTTAACTCTATTTCTCCTGTAAAAATTAAAAGTGCGAGGATTTTTTCTTTTCGCCAAGGCTTTTCTCCTTCGTTTGATACTCTAATCATAGTGCTTCGCGAATACCGAACAGTTATTTGAGTCTCATCAATGTTCAAAGTTCTTCGTCCCTCCCAAAAGACTCTGATACTCTCGTAAAAGCGAGAAATTAGGTAAATTTATATGTCGTAAATACGTATATTTTTTAGAATTTCTTGTCCATACAAACCATTTTAGTACCGTGAAATAAGTAAATCTGTAGTTAAGGGCCTTATAGAGCATGAAGGTACCTTGGGGTTTCAAAGTTATGAATATTCTCATGAAATAAGAGTACCAGGGATCTGTAAGATCGAAGTTCTTTTCTATTCTGCTACACGATTATTTTATTAATCTATCCAACGTACCTGAATTTTAACTTCTACACTTCCGACGAGTGCGTTTCACATAATGAGGAAGAAATATTAGTCCGAAGGATCCGAGGTCTAGAAAATAGGGGAATGTGAAACGAGTTGGAACTCTGTTTCCATTAATTTTGTGACCACAACTGCTGAGACGTGAGCTGATGCTTTGTCGTGATGGAAAATAAGAATAACTGGACTTCCGCGAATCAAACGAATGCCAAACACAAAGAAATATACCGATCTTCAAACGACCCTCGAATACAAACAGACAAGCAACGGAGCGCGTTAAGGTTAAAATAAAGATTTCCTTCAATCGAAATCATTTTTTTCTTTAATAAAAAAGTTACTCAAAAACAAATTTGGATGATTAATTTTGCGCCACCTTGTATATCCAAATTGGAAAAAAGTTGTAAAGTCACAGGTACCCATCTTTTCGATTGTTTTAAATACTTATTCGTGGCTGCTTATTAATATTATATAATATTTAAACCTTGGCAAACTGTTAGTCACTGAAATCATTTGTGCGTGTGTATTCACAATTAAGCTGTCGAGTACCTACAGAAAAATTTGGCATTTTGATGTCTTCACCTCTTTGTTTATTTAAAGGTGTAATTAAATATATGTACATACAGTAGTGTTTTTTTTTCCTTTTTGCAAACTACCTTTTTGTGTACTCGCCTCTGGCCAACTAACGCAATACACAATTGAATTTCATGGAATTAGCAAGTGAATTCTTCAAAATTAACAAATATTATTACAAATTGGTTTGCAGTCTCTGCAGTGCTTCTTGATAGGTTGTTGTTGATGTTAAGTTGCTTTGGGGGGAGAAAATATTGTGACTAAACAATGATTTCCTCCTTTCCTTTCTATTAGCCGGCATTGTTTTCAAAGCATTGAGTGATCATTCTTCCCGCCTTTCGATTCTTCGCCTCTGTGGCAAACAATACTATAGCTCGGTTTTTTTAAAGCACGAGAAGGCAGCCATCATATTTATGATACTTAAAAATGGTCGTGAAAACAATTTATACCTGAGTCATCACTGGTCCATGAGTGTATCGAGAAATTGAAACTGTTAGGAAGGTACAATCGCATCGGGCTTATTTAGGTCTCAGGGCACAGGGGTATAACGGGGAACGAAGTAGAAGGCGTATTGACAAGAGAGGCTGGGGCCTTGTTATTAATAGGATCCGAGCCCTTCCTTGCAATGGTACAACACACCATCAAGGTGAAGCTTAGGGGCTACTCCAGGCGAAATATCTACTGGGTGGGTACAACCAAAAGAGGTCTAGAAAACTCATACTCCTCCCTAATGATAAACTGAAAATGTTATGGGTATTCTCACAGGCAATTGCAGATTATTGCTTCTGCGACCAATCCCCGGAGATTCCGATACAGCTTCTCCTTGAATGCAGCGCTATAGCGCGGTGAAGGCTGAGACATCTCGGTCAATTGCTGCTAGAAGGAAAGAACATACACTCAGTTCACCCCAGCCTATCTTAAGTTTAATTAGGGAACTGAGTCTGAATGAGGTACTGTGCTGAGTGGAGGGCACAAAAGATCTAATCTAATCTATAAAAAGACAGAGATTGATCACAATTGTAGAGATTGACCACAATTGTCTGTAAAGCCTGTCTTGTTGGAAGAACTCAGGCCCTATCAAAACGCTTTTTGGTGAAAGGGGGCTCGAACATTGGCTAAAACGTTGGCACAAGTGTGTTAAGTCTATTTGAGGGGATTACTTTGGAAAACACAGAACAAATATTGATGAATAAATAAATATTTTTCGAGAAAAATATCAAGTAACCTTCCTTTTTGAACAACAAACATACAGTGAAGTCCAAAATAAACAAGACTGATCTCAAATAGACTCGGGGCTTTGTTCTGATAACTTCGAGTTTATTTATTCCACATAGTCCCCTCTACGCTCGATACACTGTTTTGCGCGATCTACAAGCTTTACAAAAGAGTGTTTCAGGTCATTGACCGGAATGTCCTTCAGGATGTCGGTATAAGCCTTTTAAATGGCTCCTATAAACGCAAGACATTTTCCTTTCATGGCCAAATGCAATTTTCCGAACAGACAGAAGTCATAGGGAGCCATATCAGGCAATTACGGTGAGTGATTGATGGTTAAAATGCGATTTCTAGTCACAAAATCAGTCACAAGAGTGGTTCGATGAGATGGTGCATTATCATGCAATAAGCGCCAGCTTCCTTGTATTTATTTTTTATGCACCGGTAAAATGAAGTGTTAATGTGACAAATACGGACTAGAGTAGGTATTTTTCTTCTTCTTGATTTGAACTTCTGATTAACTGGCGGGATGAAAACCCGTCTGGGAAATCACTGGTGTGTCAGGCAATGCTAAAATTCAATGTTAGTTTCTTTAATAAATTTCGACATGGAACTATACTTGTCTGCACTGTTACTACAGTAACTCTTTATTTTTATTTCTAGAGTTATTTTAAGCAATTTGTGTGCCTAAAAGATTCATGATTTACTCAGAAAATTTAGTTTCTGTTTAGAATAAGTACTGAGGATCCTGACTCCTCAGGTATTCAGACTGCCGTGGTCAGGACCCGCCATACAGGCCTTTCTACAGCTTGTACGCTACCTTTCAACTGTTCATGATTTTTATGAGAATCTGAAAGAAAAACAGTCGGAGGTTTGCCATTACCTGCCATGAGGCAAACAATATCAGAGTAATCGTTTGTGCAGTTCTATGTCCATAGTGAATACCGAACTATGTTACTCACAACCTTAGCCAATTACTTCGGCCGCACTTGGTGCCAGAATCGGCGCATTTGTAAAAATAAATTTTCTACCAACATGTGCTAATTGTTTTGCGATTATTGCCAGGAATTCAAAGGCGGAAAAAATATTAAAATGCTTGAACAAATCAGCACACAAAAAAAACAACAACAACGAGGCAAAACAATAACACAATAAGCGGCAAAGAAAGTGTAAAAAATGCGAAACACAAATGGGATATCTTCGCCAAATATGAAACCGGCTTCCAGACAAAAAACAAGCAACACATTTGGAGAGCATTGGCATCAATTAGTCATATTTAAGAGGAATTCAAAAGTGATCAGAGGAATTGCAGGAACAAAGAAATGAAAACCGACAACATAAAATAAAATTTGAATAAGAAAAAATCGTCAAATAAGCAAATACTTAGAACTATAGGTTTAAGCAAAAGAAGCAAAAACTCCATTAAAAGACAGACATGGCATACGGGCCCCTCAAAATTAATGTATAGGCTTCAATAACATCTCCAGATCAACAACAATAGTTGGTTATCGGTGGAAAAAGACACCAAAGAAAATAAATAAATAAGAAAAAATAAAAAAATGACAAAAAAAAAATCTGATGAGAAAAAAAGTCAGGAAAATAGCCATTTAAAGTCATTTAAGCTTAGTTTGCTGCATCATATCCATGAATCGGCATGAGATAAAGCAAACAAGTTTGTGAAATTGACTCTTTAAAGTATACGCAAAGCCAAAAAATGTATTCAGATCGAGAACTTCCGAACTCTGAACATTCTTTGTAGCGTAACCAATCAGCTGAAACTCACACTACCAAATTATAACCTTGCAGTAGTGGGTCTGAATACCCTTATCTATCTTTAATGTATATGCATATTGGCGGAATGTTCTTTGGCCGAGCTCCTCAAAGAATTTTGTAGTGTGCAAAAATACATGATTTTTGTGATTTTTTACACAAATGAAGAGATGAAGAGGAGCTTTTTCGTGGCAGAAATACATGCGGAAGTGTTTCATTGCCTGCGGAGAGGGGACTGTTATTAGAAACAACTTGATCATTTGATGTGTCATGCACGGAGATTCGAACCTGCTCACTTCCGATTGGTAGTCACGCACCAACCCATTCGGCTACGGCGGGCGAATGCTTTATTTCATATGCTTCGTAAGAAATTATTATATACTTGTTCACTCCGCTCCGGTGCATAGGGCCTCGACAAGACTCTTTCATCGTATATAGTTTTGGGCTGTTGTATTGCATCGTCCCATCTGCTAGTTCGCACAATCGACCTTCGCCAAGTTGTCTTTTGCGGACCGCGACCTCCGCTCCCTTGCGGGTTCGAGTACCATTCTCGTGATGCTATCTGGTGGTTTTCAAAGCATGTGACCTATCCATCCCCACTTTCTGTGCTTGATTTGCCATAAGATGGGCTCCCCATTCGATGTTCTCCACAGTGTGATGTTGCTGATTATGTTTGGACAGAATATGATACAGACACAATATGCTACATTTGTTTACGAAAGATTGTAGCCGAAGTGTGATGGTGTTGGAGACCAGTCATGTTTCACTTCCGTGCAAAAATACTGACTTCACACGAGCTGAATATTCCCTGCTTAGCGCGCCTGGAGATTTGCGTAGTCGCCCTTACTGTGTGCATTCGCGAACGCCGTCGTTGCTTTGTTTAGCTTGCAGTTGACATCTTAATCTGCTCCGCTGTCTGTCGAGATAGTGCAGCTGAGGTAGCAGAAGCTTTCGACATATTCCACCAGACACCCATCAACCATTATAGGTATTGCTTTATTGTGATTGCCTCTCATAGTATTCGTCTTGGCCTTGTTGACCTCCAGTGCGACAGTGCGTGCCAGCGTGACTAGTCCGTCCGTCTTCGCTTGCATGTCAGTGAGTTTGTGAGAGTGGAAGCAGATGTTATCGCCGAAGTCTAGGTCCTCAAGATGTCTGATGAAACTCCATACGATGCCTCTTCTGTGCAGGATCAATTGGCGCACAACGTCGTGTAGAACGATGACGAAGAGAAGGGGTGGCAGGAGACAACCTTGCCTTACGCTTGCCTTGGTTGTGATTGGGTCGGTGATGAAGAGATAAGAAATTACATATTCCGAAAATCTTGGTGTTGTAAGCAAATCATCTCGGACTTTCGGGTCTTAAAATAACGAAGTTCCAGGATCCCGAAATTGACATCTCTAGTCCACATGACATTGTTTTTGCTGTAGGGCCAATTGGTATTGAAGAATAGATAAAATCAGACCTCGTACAAATTGCGTAAAACTTTTATTTTTAGTAACTAAAATGTAATATTTATAAGCTACGTTTGTAGTCAAAGTGGGTAGAATTGGCTACTAACCGCAGCCACTTTCTTTCCATGCCTTTATCCATTTCACGAGAAACATACCCCGGGCATAAAAAGTTTAGTTGATCACTTATCTTATTACTAAATTTTTTACTTATTGCCACGTATACGAGTTATGGCAGAGGAATATACTAGTATATATGCTTCCATCCCATATCCAGTATTTTAAGATTTCATTTAAGTGCATACTTTGCATTCGGGCAATCCTTTGATTTTTTTGTTGTTTTGTTTTAAAATTTTTGTATGCATGTATATTGTTTTTATATCTTCTTCAGCTCCATCGAACAGCACAATAATTGGCACCCCTTCTGTGTTTTATGGTTCTTAAAGGAAAATACGAGCATTTAATGTTCCCTCTACAAGTTGATTATAGGAGTGAACCATCACCATTCATTCACTCATCTTCACTGGAGTATTGCGAACTTCTGCATTTCATCGAATTTATTATTGCCCATATAAATGGGCAGCTGCTTTTGAATTGCCTTCATAAAAGTAGTTTTTCGATAGTAGCGAAACCGAAAAAAAAAAATTAAAAAAAAGAAAACAAAAAAAAAATGTGGGAAAAACTTATCTGGTGTCGCTTATGCTACATAAATTTACATATATGGGGAGCATTCCAAAGCAAACAGTACGCTAAGAGCAATGAAAATTCAGTTTTACCAAAATCGATTTATTTTACTCAAAATTTAATTCAATATAAGGTAAACTCGCACCGTATTTTTTATATTTATTTTTTATGTCGGGACAACTAGCAAGTACAACACTCAGGCAGCATTAAGTCTATTGTTCTGCACTTGGGTTCCATTTTTAATTTTCTTTAAATTTGCTCGACATCCGAAGAAATCTGAGTAAATCTTGTGGTATCAAGGAGCCAAAGTGGTCGCTTCTTAACACATCAGTGCCAAAGACCTCAAACCTGATTCAAGCGAAGGCCGGGCAGATGCACAGAAAGTGGTCCGCCGTCTTACCCTTCTCTCCACATGCTGGGCAGAGTGAACTGTCTGCACCTACCTTTTCCATGTGCTTCGCCCATTGAAAGTGGTCCATCAGCAGTCCAACCAGCTGCCTACAGTCCTTTTTGCTTAATGGCAGGAGGGTCTGCGACAGTCGGGCGAACATGACAGATAACATCAGTCACCTCAAACCGTTAGTAAGGCATGAAATCATTTCAAATGACTATTTTATTTCGGCGGTCGAAATGTCCTGCCGGATGTCGGTACCGAGGTTTGTATAACTTTTCGTCTACAAAAGGATTTCTTTTCCACGGTAATTACATTTTTCTGGATGAGCAAAAGTTATACAATTTCAAGTCTCTCGAATACTTCAAGTAGTTTAACGCTTAATATAATTAATTCGGTGAAGTTAAACTTTCCGGCCGAAGTATTTACCTTTAAATAGACGCCAGTTATTACCTTATTAAAAAACATGTTGCAAAAAAAACCTTTTCACTTTGGAATTCCCCTTGTATGTATCTTATGCAAAGCAATTTGCACTCTTTGCATATCTATAATGGATAAACTATGTACTCCGACAGGCTTGATTTGAGGATTCATAAAAGACAAAAGCGCCCATCTGCCTTATGCCTGTCATATGTCTACCAGATCTACCACTAAAATGGATTTCGACCACCATAGCACTCTAAACAGCAATAAAAAATGTGAAATGGTACAGATGCTTTGCGATATGCTGGCTTACTGTGCAGAAGACCAAGCCATAAATGCGATTGTTAGTCGCCTGGGAATGAACGAAAATAATTATCTTGCATACGTTTCACTCAGTGCACAAAGCACAATGTCTGTGCAGTATGCCGCAATTCTCTCAATTTAACTAGGAATCAAAGCTAATGGAACTAAGGGCGATTGAAAGTAAGACTTGTGGTTTCTTCAGGAAAACAACGGTCTGCTGAATCTATGCTAGATAACTTCGTTAAAAATTCTAACTACCAAACCCACATTTGACTTGTGATTCGATTCGATTCAAAATCGACTGTGAAAGTGATTGACGTGCAACGCGAATGATGTTGTCATCCGATCCCTAATATATTTGTTTGTTGGCAGAACTGTAATACTAAATTTTTTGTATCTGTGAGCTATAACTCACGTCACAGCTTAAGAATCGTCTGGTGTGCAGGTGAAACTTGAATTTACTGGGGACATTTAAATGAATGGCATTTAAACAAATCAATAATGCAGGCAACTTCAAATAAAGTTCAGCTATGAGTCATTGCTGCAAACACGCGGTATTTTAGATAAAGGAAGTACGCATCAAAGTCGGGACTAACCGGAGAAAAATTTCCTGACCGATAAACGGATTTAATAGTCATGTAATAGACAAACCTGCTCAAGTGTCTAGTAGCTGCCAAAGTAGATGCCATTTATGATCACTGATGATGACTTTATAGTATTCACAAAGCTAACTAATTAAATTTGGTTTATAGGGCTAACAGAATGCAACTGGATGCGCGGAAAGAGCGCTCCATCTCGTTTCAAATTGAACGTTCGAAATTCAATTTCAACAAAAAAAGAAATACAAATAAACAGGATAAAATTACGCGCACAGGCTTTAAGCAACTGCTGATAAATTCCTGTTCAACTCTCGGGTAAAGTAATACATTACCAAAGTTGCCTGCTTTGTGCTATGAATTAGCATCGGATATTTTTTTGACTTTTTCTTAATTTTTATGAAGCAATTAGACGACCCCATAAAACCATGCAACAAACGTATTGAGGCAGCTTGCAAACAGTTGTAGTAAACGAAAAAATGGCAAAGAAAAAGAGGAGAGCCACTAAAGTAGGGAGGTGAGCAAGTGGCATCACTTTAATGCAAATTTAATCTCAATTTTAGAAGTTTTAATTACACCCGACTGGATGCTGAATCATAAAAGTTAGTGGTTTTGAGAAGTGAAATCGGCAGACCGTAGCAAATGGCGAATGAAGAAAGAAAATAAGCAAGGACGTCGCGGACTTCGACTGATTGTAAGCTAAATACCTTTTCAGGTAACTCAAAATTCAAGCCACTAATTAGATTGGTGGCCGCCATAGCCAAATGGGTAAAATAAAAGAAGTTATTCATACCGAATTTCATTTTAAAATTTTATAAATCAAATAAAAGAAGTTATTCGTATCGAATGTTAGTTTGCAATTTTTCTCCGACATCCAAAATACGTCATCATCTATTTCTATAGATCATCTATTTCTAATATATCATCATCTTTCATCTATATAATGTTAAAATCTATAAACAAATATTGGCTGTGTAGAGTAATTAAAAAAAAAAATTGGCAATTTAGAAATCTAAAAAGTAGAAAAAATCAAATCAGCTGCTTTACTGCTAATATCTGCTCAAAATGCCTTGGTTGTAACCAAGGCGAATTTATTATAGGTGACAGCAACCACATACATATAAGTAAAACCCTACATGTATTTGTTGTTGCCTTTGGTACAAGCATCAAGTCAAAATACAATACAATACGAATGTAAACATACCAATACATACAAACAAAGCATATCATTTTGATGTAAGCCATACCTACGGCGAAAAATTCAGCTGGGTGAATGCTGTCACCTATAATAAATCCACCTTGGTTGTAACAAAGTTTTTGAAAAATCTAAGAAAGGACGGTAGGAATGAAGTCAGCGATGCTGTTCAATGAACTTCGAATTTTCAATGTAGCCATTCGATTTCAATGATGTACTTTCATAGAAGTTACGAAAATATACTACGATCGATTCAGCGATACCCTTTTTTGGATGTTTGGACGAGCATCTCGTCCTATTTGCGGCGTGCGTCTTGATTTTTTCCACAAACCGAGGCGCCTTCAGTTTTAATCCGACTCTTAATTGCAAATGGTTTTGTGTGAAGAGCTTTTTCACAGCAAAAATACGTTCGGAGGTTTGCCATTGTCTGCCCAGGGGTGACCACTATTAAAAACATTGTTCTTGTTCCATCATTCAATATTTCATACCTGAAGATTCGAACCTACGCACTTCCGAATGGTAGTCACGCACCACTCATTCGGCTACCTTAGCTTACTTCGGCATTTGGCAACCTTAGCTTACTTTTGTTTACTTCTTATTACAATCAATCCAACAAATATACCAATTTTCAGAGAAATTTACTACGATATTTAAAATACTCGGATACTTGACATTGAATCACCCGGAAGTAGACTTCCTGCATGGTTTTGGGGCAAAGACAGATACTCAAGAAGCGTTTGACGAGTAGAGAAGGGGTATATATTAGAGGGAGCAGTAGGTACAATAAAATTAAAACAACTAAAAAAAATACAGCGTCAATTACGTTATTCAATGAATATACCTCGTAGAGTGTAGGTATCGCGGATGCGCCACTTCGTTGGCAGTTATGCTAAAATCATGCGAAAAGTCCAAAGAACTGCTTTTTTATGCATTTCTGGTGCTGTAAGGACCATCCCAAACTAAATCTCTAAGGTGCTGTAAAGACCATCCACTAAATCTCGTAGGGAAACACGTGGCCGCCGCCTCGGCGCTTAGACTTAAAAGTATGGCGCTATGGAAAGACCGGTGGTTTGGCCAAGCTTCTATTTTGCACATTCTGAATAGAAACAAACCAGAAATAGGATATTCTATTCCTGACTCACCTTCGACAGACTCTTCAAGATAATCATCCCGTCAGGAAGAGAGTGGCAGAAACCAAGGCTATTCAGAAGGGGGAATTAAATGTTTATACAGATGGTTCCAAGCTAGACGATAAGGTTGGCTATGAAGTATTTTCGAAAGAAATAGGACTGGAAGTATCCGTTCGACTACCAGACTACTGCAGCGTCTATCAGGCAGAAGTTCTAGCTGTGAAAGAAGTGGCTACGTATCTACATAAATACGCATGCCGTAACAAAAACTACGATAAATATCTTCTCGGATAGCCTTTCTTTTAGAACTTGGAAGGAAAGACGCTCGGTTGATGGTCGGTATTATTAAAAGAGACAAACCATGGGATCAACATATCACAACCAATGGAATCATTGAGGGCCTGACTTGCTTAGAGGAGGCGGATATCACTGAGCATTTTCTCTGTGAGTGTCTTGCCTTTGTTGGAGGCTACGAATGTTGGGAGAATGAGTAAAATTTGTTTTTTTTTTAACTGGAGGATATTTTCAGATTTACCAAAGAATCTGAAAATTTTTTACAGGTCTACTACCTCCATTTCTCTATTCTATCCTGTCTTTTCCCTTCTGTTACTTCCCTCCTTTCCTCCTTGACTATCTACGCTTTCACCTTTCAGAGCTTTAAATATAATGGGCTTTTTAGGCTGAGTATTTTAGAAGTTCCCAAATCTCTCGGTGCTTCTTGGCACGACTTTTCAAATTTCAATTTCAAATTTCTTCCGAGTGGCCAATAGGTCATGGAGACATGAAGGCAACAGCTAGGTTACTATGGCTGCCAATAAACAAGAAAACGACAAAAAGGAACTGCTTAGCCTCTCAAGAGAGCATGTGTCGAAGGTCGTGGCTATTTGGCAGGCATTCCTTGCGACTAGGACTTTTCTTCCATGAATACTGTAGAAGTTCTAAAGATGAAGAAGATGAAGAGCAGTTGAGAATTTCCTTTGCAATTCTTCAGCCTTAACAAGAGCTATAACAAGAGCAGGTAGTCTAGGTAAACACTTTTTCAATTCTCTTACAGAGCTGTCTGGCGTGGGGATGGGACCAAACATGCGATTCATAAGAGCCACGACGAAAAATAAATGAGGTTTTCGTGTCGCCGACTGGTATCACAACGGACGTGTGTGATCTAAATGAGTTGATCGTACGGACCAACTACCACCATAACCTAACCTAACCTAATCTAGATAACTTTCGAATGGGTTTAAGTAGATATGTGGATATATTGGTCATATTTCTGTCATGGTTTATATTTTTTTTCACATTTACGATATCAATTTTGTACCTCGGAATCTATTCTCGCGAGACATACATTCTGTCAAAAACATATCGGGAATTGCTCATTTAAAAAGCGCGCGTTACACATGTGTCTAAATTTTTTTTTGCTGCATTGTTGGTACAGCTGTCCAGTGTCACAGAGTTTGAGCGTGATTTGTCAATTAGCTTGTTTTTGGCAATTAATTATGTCAGTCAACCGCAGGTATGCTCTGCGATTTTCACTATGGATAAAAATATCGAACAAACAATTTGTCATAAATTTTGTGTTTTGAACAGGATTTCGTGTGCTGAATCGGTGAAACTTTGCAGAAAGCCTATGGCAAGTGGGCTTTATCAAATACACGGGTCTAGGAGTGGTATAAGGATTTCACAGAGGGCTGAGAAGTCGTGGATATTTGCCCCCATCTGGTCGCCCATCACCGTCTTCAACGGATGTAAACGTCGACCAAGTCAAGGAAATGGTGCTTTAAGTTTGAGAGAAGCAGCTCCTGACCTTAGCGTGTCTCACGAATCAATTCGCAACATTTGAGTCTGCGAGGATATCCAGTATGAAACCAAATAGATTCAATTATACGCATCATAAATGTGGTGAAAAAATTATTCTGCTATGAAGCTTTAATGAAGGTATACAATTTAACCGTCGTACAACTAACCATACCACCGCAACATACACTCACTTACAACCACATACAAGTGCACGACTGCCGCGCTAAAAAATTATTAATGATTTTGTATACGTAATCATGTTTGTGTGTGTTTGCTATTTCAACTGCAGTTAATTTTTCTCAGATTTGACTTGAAGCAGTGGAGAGAGCAGTGTGTGTGCGTTCAGCAAAATGCCAAAGGGAAACAATTTCTTGGCATACATATGTATCGGGTGTTTGTTTTTTAGCTGCATGAGAACTATGGATATCGATAACTATAGTTTGATAGCTGAGAAGGGCAAACTGTGTTGACATTTCTGTTCAGTAAGGTTTGGCAAGTCATCATGAATCGTTTAACGCCAGAAAAATGCTGGTTCAAAATGTGGAAATTTAATTTGAAAAAATAAAAAAAAACCTCTGAAGTATGATACATAGAGCACTTTTTTTTTGTATTTTATAACTTTAAACGAGCAATTCTTGTATGCATATCTGTATAGCCACACGATCTCAGGACTAGCTTAACGGATTTAAATGAAATTGCGCACACAGATAGTGTATCACATTTCTAGACTTTTCACCTAGGTGTTGCCACTGACAATGTTTCACAGGGTTGCCACCTGTTCGAAATTAAAAAAAAAAAATTGCATGAGATATGCCGATGTGGGTGCCAAAAGAAAGGTATTTCACTCCGCATTACAATAGAGATATAAAACCCCGATTTTTTTATTAATTTTATTATATTAAAATTAAAAATTGTTACATTAAACATTTTAATACTTTTAAAGAAACTTAGACCTTTTATTTTTGCGTTTGTAAGCATTTGTGTCAGTATCGCGACAAATAGACCAACAGTATTCGCCAAGCATATGCGTAATGTCTTGTCCTTTAAAGCGCTTTTCAATAGCCGCAATGTCCTGATGGAACCTTTCGCCATGTTCATCGCTACAAGCTCCTAAATCACCAGGGAAACAATCTAAATGAATGTGAAGGAAATGGATCTTTAGCAACATTAATATGCCCATTTCGCCATATGCCGAAATCATTTCTGCAACAATATTTTTATAATTGTTAGCTCGTTTGTTGCCAAGAAACTGCTCAATAACGGCAACTGTGCCTTTCCATGCACGTTGTTCGATAGCATTCAATTTTGATGAAAATTCATAACTTGCAACTATTTTTTTTATTTGCGGACCACTGAAAACACCTTAAATTATACACATCATTAAAAAAATAAAGTTACTAAAAGCCTTCGTAAAAAAATACCTGCATGAATCTTTGCGCCGCTCAGTTTCGGAAAAATATTGCGCAAACTTGCAATCGCCTCGCCCTCATGATCCAGTTTTTTAACAAAATTTGATACGACACCGAGCTTAATTTGTAGTGATGGCAAAATGATTTGAGATGGCTGCACTAATGGTAGATTTTCTATAGTTTCTACGCCTACTTTGTAGCATGTTCGCGGCTTCCACTTAAATTCAGTGTAATGCTGATCTCTTTTGCGAACTTCCCATGTACACAAAAAGCACTGGTGGGCTCTATATTTTATACATAATACACGTGTATTTTTATTTTTTTCCCCCTTTCCGAAAAAGTATATTTGGTTCATAGGACAGAAAAAAAGTTCGTTTTTGTAACGCAGTGTGGCGGCATCATCGGTCTTTCCTCCTTTCGAAATGAGCAAGGAGCAGCCGTTACGGTGAATGGTGAGCGCTATAGAGACATGCTGACTGGTTTTTTGTTTACAAAAATTAATCAGCTAAGCATAGCCGACATTTCGTCCCAACAAGACGACACAGCAGACGATTTATTGCAATATTCAAGTCACTATTGACGCCAATCGGCCAGATTTATTGGAAAAAGTAGTTAAAAATTTGACACATTGAATGGACCATATAACTCGTAACCATGGCGGACATATCCGGATCAATCGTTAATAAAAAAAATTGTCATGAAATTATCTATCAGAGGATAATAAAAAAGAAATCATTCCAACAATATTTCTGTTTTGTATTATGATTTTAAGTTCTCAAGCTCTTAAAAAAAACACCCTATACATATTTCGTATATATATGCATTTGTAGCTGGCCTACATGATCGTTTAGCTCTAAGAGTTTTAAAGAAATTCAACCACTGAAAATTATAAAACCGCAATGAAAACTTGAAAAAGCTGGAAATTGTGCTTTTGTTGCTTGGCAGGATGGAAAACCAAAGCACAGTTGGATTAGTTTAGGCAAATAAACTGCGTTTTTAATATTATATTTCTGCAAGGAAGGCGATTAACGAAACTGCGCATACTTTAAATGAAAATAAATTAAGTGTTGATGGAGCAGAGCGTCGATATCGTTAAAGAAAATTATGCGCCTATTGGGATTGTAATTGGAATGTTTCGCGATTTCGCCACGTGCGATGAATATACGAGTTTGAAAGTTGGAATGCTAAAACAAGTAGCGAAGGATGTCTGGACTGACACACATTGGTTCAGAACTCAATTATAATGAGAGTCTAATAAAATGCCTGACTTACGCAAAAACAAAAAAACCATCAGTCAAGCTTACAACCCAATTCTGAACTATGATAAAATAAGTAAATTATCCTGAGAAGATGGGTACTTTTGCCGTAAGATGTTACCAAAGTAAGAAAAGTATTCTTAAAAAATGTTTGAAAAAAATGAAGTAATTTAGTTAAACATGCATTTGTCGGAGTTTATAATCTCATTCACTTTCAACTACCTTTAATTGCATAAATATTTTTTGGTTTTTATTTAATTGGGGAATAAGTTGTGTTTTTATATTTTCTTTTATTTTACAACGATTTGTTTGCTGTTTGGCAAAGGGTAAGTAAGTATTCATTCTATAGAACTCTATCTGCTCTACAAAACTATGTTAATTCCATTTTTGAGTTATTTAATTTTTTATTAGTGTTGAGACTTAGAAATGGAATAACCAGGAGGCAAAATCAACATTTGCGACACCTGCTCTTCTTTGCTTTTCATCGGGGTCAGAACGCTACCGAAGCAGCCCGGAACATTTGCGACGTGTATGGAGAAGTGTCACAGGCAAGTCTACAGCACGGAAATGGTTTGCAAAGTTCACAAATGGCGACTTTGACGCCGATGACATGTCCCGCAGCGGAAGGCCTTCTGAATTCGATGAAAGGCGTCTCAAATCACTTTTGAAGGAGAACGGTCGCCAAACTAGTCGTGCATTGGCGGAAGAAATAAACTGCGATCATAAAACGATTCTCAATTACCTTCATTTAATGGCATTTACCGAAAAAATTGGAGCCTGGGTGCTTCACAAGCTCAACGAAAAAACCAAGAAAAGTCGTCTTGAAACAGCGCTTTTTGTACTAAATCATCACGGGAGATGAGAAATGGTGCCTATACATCAATATGAAGCACAGAAAGGAGTGGGTGACTCCAGAAGATACGCCAATGCCTAGAGTCAAACCGGATATTCATCCAAAGAAGTTCATGATATGTGTTTGGTGGGACTGGGATGGCATGGTGCACCGGGAAATACTCGAAAATAATGCCACGGTCAACTAGGAGCTCAACATTGCCAAGCTATACCGCGGCTATTAGACTGAAAAGACCTGATCGACATTGTCAAACCAAACTCGTGCACGACAACGCCCGGACCTATGTTGCACAAGTCATCAAAGCCGCACTCCAAGAGCTCGAATGACAAGTCTTTCAGCATCCGCCGTATTCTCCGGACCTTGAACCTGACCCATAACCATCTTTTCCGCTCCCTGTCAAGCCATATGAAGGACGTTTCCTTCGATAACAAAGAGGTCTTTAAAAACTGGCTCTGCAACTTCTTTGACACCAGACCAGGCTTTTTTGGCGGAACGGCATCAACAAATTGATCAAGAGGTGCGAGAAGGTTAGTGGAATCAGAATACATTCAATATTGTATGAACATTTGGTCATCAAGAACATTTCTCTCGTTGGATGTCGCACAATTTGATAATTTCCCAAAAGAGAACTCGTGTCGATTGGTGTTAAGAAATGTTGGGGGAATTCAGTCGCAATGGACTGCAGCATGACTGTAGCATCAAAACAGGTGACGAATCTTGGGTATGTGCGTATGAGCCGAAAAAAGTAGCATTCAAATATGGGTGTCCCAATACGAGCTTAATCCAAAATAGTTGTTCGCGGAAGAAGCATCCCAAAGGAAATGGTTGCTTGCTTTTTTTTTTTTAATCTGGTCATATTGTAACTGCAGTCAATCCCGAGTTGTACACAATCATTTGTTTGCTGAAAGAATTATGGAATACCAAGCAACCAAACACCGAGGACGACTCATCCTTCACTAAGAAAATTAGTGATTGTTGTTGGTATTGTTGTTGTACCAGTTTACTAGACCCTACCAGTGCGGTGTAGTAACCGATCGTCTTCGTCTAATTCATTTAGGCGATAGGCTCAGAGCTGTTTCGAGAGGTTGGGTGCAGAGGGAGATTTGAGATACGTGAGTAGGTTTGATGAGGCATGTGAATAGGTGGTGTCTTGTCGTGTGCCTTCACATGCTGAACATATGCCGGGGTCGATTTTAGATAAGTAGGATTTTAAACTACTACAATGTCCAGAACGTAATTGGATCAAAATTACGCGGATCTCGGGAGACAGCTGAAGCTCTTCCTCTGCAATAGGGAGTGGTTGAACTCCAATAACGGCATTCGTGGTCGAAAGTTTAGTAAGGTGGTAAGAGTCTTCCGATGGATGTCGTTTAATGTCAGTCTGTATACTATCCGGTCCAGCAGTTGTAATTGTGTTTTGTCCTGGATCCAGTCAGAGTAGTTGAATAGGTGCCTTCTGACATGCCTGCGAGACGGCTCGTACTCTAGCAAATGTCTGCAGGGGTGATACCTTTGCTAGGTATGTGAAGGTGTTGCAGGGGAAGACATCAGGAGGGAACCCGCAGCTGTCCTAATTGCATTATTTTGACATATCTGGAGTTTTGTCCATTGCGTATAATTATTAAGGACCTTGTTCCGATTTTGGACTTTCCCATCGCAGCTGGTTCCACATATCGGAATGACTCGGGTTTTTAACGACCAAGGGCTGCCACCTCAGTAAACTAGCTTTGCCTATGCACCGTACCTCACAATGCGTACTTTCACGTATTGGCTCATACAAAAGTGTTTTTGAGCACTCAAAAAACCGAATTACTGAGTTATCTGCCTTGGAGCCCTTATTTGGCGCCTGGTGATTTTTTTGTACACGAACATCCAAAATAAAGTGCAAGGTCAAAGTTTCTCAATGCCCTAAGCAGCTGTGAATGTCTTGAAACAGCTCCTATTGGAGTTATCCATATCTGAGTGGCAAAAGTGCTTTGAAAATTGATTCAAGAGAAAATATTTGAAAATATTTTGAAAAACAAAAATGCCACTTTCATTATTATTTTACTGTCTTTTCAAAACTAATTTTTTTAACTAAAAATTTTTTATGCATCTACGACTTTTATTTTCTATGAAATCTTGTGCCTTAAGGAGTTCAAGTAATAGTGTAAAGCAATCAAGATTAGTTGTAATTTAGTAATAATTTTAATGAAATAAAACCCACCTCTTAGGACTTGTACTTCTCATTCCTTCTTGCCCAGTAATTTGCCGCAGTTATTTAGTAGTGCTGAAATGAAATGAAAATCCAAAGAAAAAATTACTTTAACAGTTAGTCAACCAAAATATTTGATGTGTATCTCATATTACGTTATTGAAAAATAGAAAGAAAACGAAATCCATCTCAATCGAAAACTGCTGCTGAATCAATAACAATGACAATTGCTGCGCGCGAGTATTAACGGAAAAAACAACATCATTGAACAATGAAATGTTAATCATATAAAAGCTCAATGAAATCACCAAAAAAAAAACCCAAAAGTTGTTTATATGCGTACTTAAGTACTTTTTCGCGCTCATTTCATGGCTATGCCTGCAAATTCGACAAGTTGTGTACGAATACTTTGCGGCATTGGATTGTCCCACTTTTTTTAATGGGCAAAAGTAAAGAAGAAACAAAAAAAACTCAATACAAAAAGAAAATATTAATCGTTACGTGTGTGCATACCCTGTAGGCAAAATTACTTGTTCTCAACTATGCAAAGTACATATAAATACATACTTTGTAACCAGTTTGATTTGTTGATGAAGTAACTCCAAAGAAAAATCACATGTTGTGGATAGTTGGAAAAGTAAATAAAAATTGGAAAATTTAAATGAAAAATAAACATTTCAAAAACATTTTACTATGAACTAAAATATTATACAAGGAACGAAGTTGATGATAAAAAAGCCAGAAATGGAGCGGCCAGCCAATGCATAGCTCCAGAGCCATTATGAACTAAAATATTACACAGAGAAGGAAATGGCAGATAATTAAACGAGAAAAGGAGCGGCGACCCAATTTAAAGGTCCAGAGCCATATTGTAGGCTAAGAAAGGGTAACTGCTTTTCTCTTATTAAGGAAGTAGAACGACGACAAGAAGGTCATACTAGGACTATCTACCGAGCGTATCGCAATCAAAATTAATAATAGGTAGCTTTAACCTAAACCGATTTAAAGAGTGTATGGAATTAGATAAGAATACTTTTAGAATCATGACAGGGATTCTAATAGGCCACTGTAGATTGAATTATCATCTTACTGACCTGGAAATATTCTCTAACAAAATTTGTAGGTTCTGTACGGAAGAAGATGAAACCGTAAAACTTGGGCTGGCATTGGGCCCTGCACTGATACATAAGCGAAACAAAGACTTGGGTAAACATAATTTACCAGCAGAGGAATAAAACTAAAAAACAAAAAACAAGTTGGACTCAGAAAAATATGCTTAATCCATGAAAGGGCACATTATATTTTTCAGGTCGCAGAGCTGAAACCCTTTATAATAAGTTAGGTGAAGTTAGGCCGCCGTGGCCGAATGCGTTGGTGCGTGTCTACCTTTCGGAATTCGGAGAACGTAGGTTCGAATCTCTGTGAAACACCAAAATGAAGAAAATGTTTTTTCTAATAGCGGTCGCCCCTCGGCGGTCTATGGCAAATCTCCGAGTGTATTTTTGCTATGAAAAAGCTCCTCATGAAAAACCATCTGCTGTTGGGGATCGGCATACAATTGTAGGTTCACCGATTTGTGGAAATACATCAAGACTCACACCAGAAATTGAAGGAGACCAAGTTCACGCAAACACCTTACATTAGTGTACGCGCCAATTATTTATTTATTTTTATTTATAAGTTAGGTTAATGTTAATCTCTTTGTACTGCTGCTGAAGTTCATAAGATTTTTAATATCAAGGACTGCTATGTCAGCAGGCGTAGCAAAGAAGTCAAAACCAAGATACCTAAATCTTAGCTCCGCGAGAGCAGGGCAGCTAAGGAGAAGATGCTGAGATGTTGCCCCCTCATCCTCCACACAGCTGACGCAAAAAGGACTCGAGGTGATTCCAAATCTCACAGCATGCATATTTGGCGGACAGTGTCCTGTGAGAACGAAATTCGAGAGCTTAGATTTTGTCAACCTCAGAAAATTCCTCGAACACCTGCGATCCACACGGGGCCAGAAGGATTTCGCGACCTTACAAGTTTGTGTACTTGCCCAGCGCTCGCCCATCTTTCCAGGAGCAGACCGCAGGGGGTCAAGGCGATCCCAATCCTCTGTCATCGCGGAAAAATCACCTCAGAGGTCCCTTGTCTAGTCAGCTCATCCACCTCACAGTTTCCCTTAGGCTTATGTCGAAGAATTCGGATACAATCGAAAGTAAAGCCAGGTTTTCCCTGACCAATTTCGAATACACCATCATTGAGCCGATTGGCTATAGGAGTAAATATTTGCTTTATTGATAGTTAATACGTAGGTGAGTAGCCAATCAGCTGCTTTTTTGATTGCGGCTACCTCTGCTTGGAACACACTGCAGTGATTCAGTAAACTGAATTTGAGTTTTATGAGGAGCTCTTCACAAAAGACTCCTCTGCCAACCCTTCCTTTCAACTTCGAGCCACCCGTGAGCAGGTTCACCTGGGGCCCTCGGCCCACTCCTCCCTTGAAGGAATGTGAGTGGAGAATGTTCCGCTTGGGATAAGCGAGGTTGTACATTGATCCGTCGACGGGGGGATGAACCTAAATTTTCTAAGAATATCCCTTTAATAAAATATTACACACAATTTTTTTCCGACTTAATATTAAACTATTTTTAAAAAGCATAAAATGATTTTACTTTTTTTTTATTTTTAAAAATCACTTATAATTTTATTAAAAAATGCTCGGAAATGGAATGCAAAAAAAATTCAAAAATAAATTTTTCAAAATATTCTAAAAAGACAATAGACAAATTTTTTTAGTAAAATTAAATTCGTTGTTCGACTTGATATATTTTATTTCTAAAAATCATAATTTTAAAAATCATAAAATGATTTTATTTTGTATTTTATTTTATTTAAATTATTATGATTCATAAATCATTATTTTATTAAAAACATTTTTTATGGAAAAGCAAAAAATAATTGAAATTAATGAATGAAAATTAAATTCGTTGTTCAACTTGATATATTTTTTATTTTTAAAAACTAATATTTTATTTTATTTATTTTCTTGATTCCGATATTAAATGAAAGCAATTCCAGTAAAATATTATTAAATATTGCTACTCGAAAGCATAGCAACAATAAAATCAACAAAGATAATACATAGAAGAATATGTGTTTAGCAGACAATTCTAACTGGTAATTTTATAACTGGTACAATACTAGGCACTTTCGAACTAGTCAGATTTCCTTCAACAAGTTACCAGTTCGTGAACTAGAATGTTCGCTAAGTATATATATATATGTAAATATGTATATACTTTGGGCCTGCTTAGATGCTCACTACGTGGATGGAGCTGCTAGAGGAGGAGTACTTGTTGTCGAGAAAAGTAAAGTGAAAAACTGCAAAATTTTTGGCATCAGCTTTATTAATGGTGCGGCATCTGCTTTGTATTGCTAAGCCGAAGAAGTGAGTGCTGTGAAACATACATATGTATACTTGTATAAGTACTTATGTATTTTTAATTGGCGCATAGGTGTTCGGCTAGCCGTTTGGCCGGGCTGCTTCTCGGCCCATTTGAGGTAAGCGCCTTGATGTTGACGGACAGTAGAAGTGACCTACAGTTTAATACCGTCTTTAACTGACGAGCAACTAATTATTATGAGAAGCTTTCCTATAGCAGAAATGCACTCGACTATTTGCCGTTGCCTGCAGAGGGGCGACCGCTATTAGAAAAAAATCGTTTCTATCATATTTATTATTTTTTCTATTAGAAAGCAATTTTTCTATCATTTGATAATTCATTTCAACAATAGGCATCGAACCCGGAACCAAATAGATGTTAGTCACACACAAACCCACTATTAGATTCTTCAGAAAAAATAAAAATAACAACAAAAAACCAAGTCATAATCTGTGCTGAAGAGTAGACACGTTTTTGAGGGCTCACGTGTGCGGAATCTCATTAAAGCGTAAAATACTTCGGCTATTGTGTGTATGTGTACGTGTGTATGTAGGTAATAAAATGCAGTATAAATATGCCAGGGAGTATATAGGTACATACATACACATATGTATAATAAATCAGTAGCAAAGTTATTGCAAATGAAGTCGACGCAAGGTTAGAAAGAATAACGGAAAAAGACGGGAAATAGCGGAAAATATTGAAGATATTAGTTTTATTTTTATTTGTATATAGCGATCACCTCAGAAAAAAAAAACAAATTAAAAGCTAAAAAATATATTAATATCCCTTTCAGTAATAATCAGAAGAAAAAAACATCAATGCAAATATTTTAATTTGAAATGGAATTAAAAGTGAACGCACACACGCACAACTAAAAGTAATAAAATTTTTGTCTGCTTTCACTTGGGCGACATTGCGATCACATGCACTTGAACACTGGCGAAAAACTTCTCTTTGGCTACATTAGGTTTGGTGGCCGCAACGCACACAATTTAGTGGTTCAAGTTCCATGAGACTAAAATTATTCAGAATCACTACGCCGGACCACATTCAAAGTTACGGAAATTCAAAGTCACTGTATTTTCTTCTTTTCGGCAAATATCACAGAAACAGGAGTCTTGAACTAAACTTATTCTCGCCGACCGCCTGACCGAGATGCGTAGTAATCAACCTTGTCTGGTAGGCTTAACAAAGGCTAACGATCTAGGAAACAACGAAGGGTCGATTTAGATGAGAATTAATTATAATCGCTGAGACTTTTGGTGCCTGATTCGGACAAAGTCGTGGTATTAACATCTTTTTGTCAAAGCTGAACTTTTGACCATGATCCTCAGTAGGTACTTGTTTAGTGGAAAAAGTTGCTTGACTCGAGAGTGTCGCAGTAACCGAAATATTTCTGAGAAAATGGATGGCGGATAGCTAACAAAGGTGATGCGAATACTTCTGTCTGAAAGATAGGTGCCACCAAAAAAGGATTGAAAATTAAATACAATTCCAGAGTTGAATGCCAAATAATAACTACGATGATGTCCAGAAAAATAATTTCTACTCTACCTAAATTTGCCTTTAAGCCAGCCTGTTTTTTGCCAAATCCAATTAATTTATACCTAAACTACCCAGAGTTGAATAAGTGATTTTCCAAGAATTCTTATCGAATTATAAGCAATTTATTTCAATAAAGAGGATAACTTCATTTGGGAACACTGATAACAATGTCAACCATGGAAATAAACGAAGGCAATAGAATAGTAAAATTCTCGCTCGACGAGCAAAAAAAGAATGGAATCATCGAGAGAATGATGATTCACAAGAATTTTCTAAAACTTTACGCACTGCCGACCACGAATACCACAAATGTTGGAATTTTTCGGATTTTGCAACAGTGGAAAATTTAGTCAAGTCAAGAGTGGGAAGAGTCTGCGCGGACACAGGTACCTCTGTTTTCATCTCTAAATTTTCATTCTCTAAACCAGTCAATATTTCGGTCTCTTTTAAACTGCCGAAAATTAGTAGTGCTTCTCAAGCAGAGGTCTGCGCAATTCTGCTGGCATGCAAAATGCTTAAGGACCGTTGTTGCGAGGAAGACATAAATATCTTTTCCGATAGTCAAATTGCGAACATGGTCCTGTCCTCGCGATGTTGCAGATCTCTGCTCGTCAACTCCTAAGGAGATTTCTCTTAACTGGGTTCCAGAGCATAGCAACATGGAGAAAAATGAAATTGCCGTGAAGCTTCCAAGATGGTATCAACAGAACCGGGTTCAGTTCGTTCCATCTCAGGCAACGGTGTCCCCTTGACTGTTGCACTATTTCTTTCTTCAAAGCGCTAGACATATGGAGCTAGACTGTTGCGGATTACTGCAGGAAATGTCTAAAGCGAGCATCTCTCGAATGTACTTCGGTCACAATGGGACGTATTTCACCGAAGTTGTCGCAAAAACTGCAAGAAAGATTGGGAGGCAGACATGGTTTCGATATTTGGAAGCAGCATTATGGTTTCTGGGTGGCGAACACTAACGTAGAATACAGATGACCTTCCTCACAGGTCTGGTAGGAGTGATACAAATTAAATCATTTTATTACAAACAGCCTCCAATTTACTCTCAACTAAATTCAATCGCTCATAAAAGCCCTGAGAGGGGTTTTTTCAGGTATTAAATGTTTCAAGAAGATGAACTTAAAACTAAATCGTGGTATCACAATGAGCCTCTCTTTTGCTATTTCTATGTACCAATAAATTTTCTTTCGGCTAAGTACATTCTTGTTTTACGCTTTCCACCTTTTACGCTAGGCCTTCTCTCAATAACCAAAAAAAAAAAATATATATAGTCGGTACACAATTTTTTTTGTTATTGTAAACACATAAATTTACCTGTTGTTGCTTGATTGCTTTTATAAGGTTCAACTTTCTTTAACTTTCGATTAATTTAAGGCATACAAAAGAAATATCAAATATTTTTTTACTAAATGTTTACTCTTAATGCCATGTGAAATGTACTGAATAATTCGTAGAATAAAATTTAATTAAATACCTTTCGAGCACCCTTAAAAAACTTTGAATATATATGTATGTACATGCATAATTGTGTAGCCATTATGCAAAAATAAATACTTAGGTGTTTTTATTAATCAATCGAGTAATAAGAGGGTTACCCACGTGTTGTAGTGGGTGGACAAAATTAAGAAGCTATTGTTGTCGGCATTTCCTGTATTGTTGAAGCATTTCCTGAATTGTGCAAGAGAAACTGAAAATCCAATTGCTTATACCTGCTTACAAACAAGGGGTGACTTATAAGTTTACGACTGACGATACTTAGCTATGACTGGTCGTCGCACTAATTGCGGACTTATTGTTCGTATAAATAAAACTATATTTCTTTATTTGGTTCATTAAAAGTTACTTCGTGAAAAAGCAGCAAGAATGTGACATTGAAAAGTACAAACTTTTCAGCAGCACAATTCACAAATTCGCTTCACTTGAGGGAATTACATTGAAAAAAAAACAATATCTATATTATTAAAAAAATAAAAAAAATATTTTTATTAATTATTATTTTTTTATAATAATTTTTTTATTTTTGGTATTATTTATAAACGAAATATAATCATAAAAAATTGTGATTAAAAAAAATGTATTTATAAAACCAAACATTGCATTCATGGCGCACTGTACGCCGCCCCTCGTACGTCTGTACTTACATACGTATTCGGAAATTTAAAATAAACACAGAGCTCGTACTGACTTTTATAATCTTCTTATGTTCATGAGTTGTATAACAAAATGTACAGATAAGTCCAATTGTACGTGTTATTTACTATTTATGCTAAATATTCTCAGGTGCTCGAGCGCCCAAAGTTAATATTGAATGACTGCGGCTTATGTGCGCAAGCGTAGTGAAAATGTACTTTCGTAATTCAGTTTTGAATTGGCAGGTACTTATGAATACATCCACTCGTGTATATATCAATACTGGATTAAAATTTAAGTCAATCAGTACCTGCAGCGTAGAAATATTCAGTCAAACTTTCGCCTTAAATGCTTTTTGGGTATGCAAAAACTGGAGTATGCGGAGTTTTATTGTAATTAAATTTTTTATTTTTGAGTCTTTTATTTTAATGATTTCGTGCACTTAAAAATAACAGCTCGCGGCCAACCCATGCTGACCCAGCTGAATAACTCATGACAATGTTATTAGGTATATTAAACTACAATATTTCTCTATGTTTTTTAGATTTTTATAGATAGTTTAGATGAACCGTAGTAGTAATATTTGAAAAAGTTCCGAGAAAGGGTAATTCGAAAATAAGGTAATGGCTCATTCAAATATTGGTCTAGTTTGGAAGTCATTACAATGAAAATTAAAAAGCTTTATTTCAAGGAAAACATTCTACGAAGAATAATTGCAGCAACTCAGCATTGATATACATAGCACATAGTCGAAATTTTGAAGAAAGATTAAATTTGAGGGGGAAAAGAAAGTTTATGCATTTTTGCAGATTTCATTTACGGTCTTAAACAGGCAGGCCGCGAGTGGAACAAAAAGATCTCCGAAATCCTCACGACTATGGGCTTCAAAAGATGTCAAGCGGATAGTTGTGTATATTTTAAGAGGGAGTATAGTTCCATGTGTCTTATTGGTTTGTACGTGGATGATATGCTGTTAGCTTGCTCTAATGCAGGGCAGACGAAAATTATTTTAAAGCAGCTAAATGAGTTTGTTGAAGCTGTAGATAAAGGGCCGGTATCCTTTTATTTAGGTATGGAAATAGAGAGAGATGCATCTACTGGCACAATATCAATTCATCAAGAACATTATGTGAATCAACTTCTTAAAACATGGGGAATGGACTCATGCAAGTCGGCAACTACACCTTGGGTTGATGGCACGGTACTCAAGAAGTGTGAAAAGCAGTGTAAAGATATTAACGCGATGCGATACCAAAGTTTAATCGGAGGGTTGATGTACCTGGCGGTAATATCTAGGCCAGATATCGCCCATGTTGTATCTAAATTATCACAATTTAATAATCATCCACATGAAGAACATTTTAAAGCCGCGAACCACGTGTTACGATATTTGAAGCAGAGTTCAGCAGCGAAAATAACTTATTCATCTACAGGCGAAAATTTGGTGTGCTACACAGATTCCGACTGGGCTGGTGACGTATCTGATCGCAAATCATACAGCGGTTACGTAGTATTCATGTCTGATGGTCTGGTTTCTTGGGAATCAAAAAAGCAGTCTATCGTTGCCCTCAGTACAATGGAGGCAGAATATATAGCTCTATGTCAAGGCGCAAAAGATGTTGTTTTTCTTCGAGCGTTGTTGCGTGAAATGGGGTATGACGGATACGTAAATGAACCTACGAACATGTATTGCGATAATCAAAGTGCACAATTTTTGCTGAAGAACCCGATGGTGCACAAGCGCGGTAAACACATAGATTTAAGATTTCATTACGTCCGTGAGTTGTTTGAAAAGGGCGATATCGAGGTACATTTTGTAAATTCTGATGCAAATGCAGCAGATATAATGACTAAATTTTTAAAGAAATTGAAACATATAAATGGATGTAAATTGCTAAAGCTTACAATGTAAATAAAATGTACTCAAAAGTAGCAATATTATTATTACAGTTTTGTCGTAATGAAAATATTAAAATACGGAAAATTTTTAAAAATGTAATTTATAAAATAACTGGGTTGAGAGGGAGAATTGTAAGAATCATAGCAACCCATGATTATAAGAATCACAGCAAACAATGATTGTAAGAATCATAGCAAGCCATGATTTGTAAGAGTCATAGTTGGCCATGTACATTTTGGTTCATCCGTTGTTCTTAGTTTTAATATGTACAGTTAGTTGAAATAAAGCAACCGAGCAGTGGAAACGTGCGTTTTTCTTTTGCGGTTATATAAAGGTAAAATTACCTTACACTTGATAATTATACAATTAGGGAATAATGCAAGTAAGTTTAGCAAAGTCAGGAATAATGGGTTTCCGTCAAGGAGGAATGCTATCAAGTAGAGAGAAGTGGACGTTCAAGGAAGAACCGCCAGAATATAATTAACTAAGTGTGAAATTGACTCCAAAGTTAAGCTTAAAAAAACATGTTTTAAATAGAAGCAGCGTAGTAAAAAATAGTATAAGCGCTACGTGGCAAACTGCTCTGGCCAAAAATAAAATAAAATGATCAACAAATTGGAATATCTCTTTGGCAGTCACAAGAGCAACTCAAATTACGCGGTTGAGGTTTTCAACTGTTTGATGAAGTAGATACAACTCTCTTGTAGTTTTTAAAAGGAATTTTGACTTTGCCTACAAATATACCGCATACAAATATTTTTCTCTTTTTGTTATTATTTAATGAATTAAAGTTTCCCACTTCGTGAAAAATCGTAAATTAAAAATTTTATCAAACAGATATTTTAAATTGTCAAAGTTGGACTCAAATTTTATTAATGATTTTGTGCCACAATTATTCACCCTATCGGAAGATTTACAATTTTTGCAAATGGTCTCGTATGACTATTATATTTGAGAATTGTGAACTAGATAGCTGTAGTATACATAAAAACGGAAAAAAATCGAACCTTTGAACTAACATTTAAAAAAAAATGGTCGTAGAAGTAAAAAAAATATTGTTTAAGTTAAGTTAAGTTTTGAACAGCAAATGATGTAACCAATTTGATCAGAATTTATCAAAATTATAATACCCTTAACTATTAGGTGCGCAACTAAGTTCCCGCCGTGTGTCAATAGATGGCGCCAGCAGTGTGTGCTAGTCGATTCTAACATAACCTAAACGTCATAAACCAAGCTTAGACATATGGTAAATAAACTGCTCGATTCGTGATTTTGTTTCGGCATCTTATAGTTTTAGTTTTGTGAAAATGCCTGATTTTGTGCCGAATAATCGTCATTTGCGGGAAGTGTTGATTTTCCACTTTCATTCGAAAAAAATGGCGGCTGAAGCGCATCAAGAGCTACAAGAAGTTCATGGAGATGCCGCTTTAAGTGAAATAACGTGTCGAGATTAGTTCCGTCGCTCCAAATACGGTGGTTTTAATGTTGACGACCGTCCGCGTGAAGGAAGGCCAAAAACCTTCGAAGACGCTGAATTGGGGGCATTGCTCAATGAGGATCCGTGTCAAACGCAAGAAGAGCTTGGTTCCGTCAGTATTAGGAATTACCCGCTAATCCATTTCCAAGCGATTGCATGCCTTGGGAATGATTCAGAAACAGGGGACTTGGGTTCCTTATGAATTAAAACGTCGTTTTTTCGCCAGTGCAAAACTGTTCCAGCGCAAAAAAGAAAGGGTTTTCTTCATCGCATCGTGACGGGTGATGAAAAATGGACTACGTGGAAAATATTACGACCGGCTCTTGGTTTAGGTGCATATAAAATACAGCTCGTGCAAGAATTGAAGCCAAATGACCATCGTTTGCGTCGGATTTTTGCCGATTGGTCTCATTTAGAGTTCTTATTCAGATTTATTGGAAAAGTAGACAAAATTGGACCATGCAACTGGTAGCCGGGGCGAACACACGCCGGATATTATAATAAAAACAAAAATGCCATGAAATTATCTACCAGATTATAATAAAAAAATATTCCAACAATATTTCTGTTTTGTATTACCATTTTAAGGTCACAAGTTCTTAAAAACAACCTTTATATCCTCGTACAACAGCCTGTAATGACTCGAAAGGCATTTTTTAGGCAAGCGAGTGGCAACATGTTGGCTAATTTATAAGAATTTTGCCAAGCTTCTTCAGCATTTCGCAATATGCTCCGGTTAAAAGCAGCTTAGAAAGATATAAAATGTATAGAGACCACACAGATCTAAGATTTATCGTAAAATTTGTTTTTTTTTTGTTTTTTAAGTAAAATCTTTAGGCTTGTCACGTTCAACTCTTTGCATGCTATTTGGCCATTTTGTAAAGGTTCACTGAACTCCATGTAACAATTCTAGGTAATTTTAAACTTAATTACAATACTTTTCGAATGCAATTTGCATAATCATTTTTATTGGTTTACTTTTTCCACTGAACTACTGAATGGATTTGAAAACTTACATATCTACTAACAAGCAACTTTGTTGTAATTACAAATTTCAGTTCTTTAAGCGTGCAATACTTTCAAACCTTAATCCACATGCTCAAATAAGCACAAATACACGCACTCATACATATATACATACACACACACACACACATACAAGTAGGTACGTGACGACTCATTATAAAGTAATTAAATACTCACAAAAGATACGTACGATGGTATACTCAGCGTAGAATTATGCAGTTCACAACACCGATAAGCAACCGCAGACAGATGGACTGACAGACAGAACAACTGACAAACTTACTTACTGAACGCGTACTTAATAAACTGCTAGACTGTTAGAAACATGCTTTTGGTGGCAGGCAGATACGAGAGACGAGTATTTGTAATGAACGGCTGCGAACGTGTCGAAAGTCACTTAAAAGTGACTAAAGCGAATTGCAAGTACATTCTTACATATATATGTATGTATGTAAGCATGTAAGTTGTATGTAGGTATGCAGTAAACCAGTTTTGAACGCTTTTGAACGCTAATGGGCACGTGTGGCGCCCTAGGTCAGTAACCGGTGGCTGCGATAGCAGGAAAGTTAAAAATAGAGCAGCTGTGAACTAAAAATAATTGCAGCGGTGAGAAATAATTCAGTTGGCAATGGATTCTACATACTTAAATATTTTTATAGGCGCATACGAGGTGTGACTTTTAAGTTTTGCCGCTGATGCTGTAAAATAACTTTATTTGATTTGATGCATGTTTTTTTTTGTTTCACTTGCAGTAAGAAAAGCTTTCCTTTAACCATTGCGGGAAATTTTCAACTGCCAACTACTTCAAGACGCATTTTTTACAGCTTCATTAGACTCAAATGGGTATTTTACTTTAGGAAACTAGGATGCTATATTTGGCTGCAAACATCTTGACGGATAATCCAGAATAAGTTAAGAGTTTTTTCGTAGGAAAAGTTCAAATAGCGACTAGTCAGCTCAACCGATCGCCAAGCTCGGATTAAGGGGTTAGGGGTAGTCAGAATGTTCAAAAAACTGAATTTTTTTGCATTTTCCTAAAGAGTAATATCTAACAAATATTGTGTGAAAATTTGAATTCAATGCGATAAATACTTTTCCAGTTATTCAACAATTAACAAAGGGCGCTCAGGCGCTCCGGAATCGATAGGAAAACTTTAAATGCATTTTTCTCAAAACTATGTTTTTTGAACTGGTGATCGCTGTAACTTAAAAACCGCTTGATAGATTTCAAAAAACTGTTTTTGAAAAACATAAAAAAACTCGTGCCTGATAAAAGGATTTTTTTCCAAAAATTTCGATTTTTTTTGAACAATTAATTGTCGGTTTTTTTCTCGAAAATCTGAAAAATATTTCCTGAGGACGGTACACTGTTAATTATGAAAAAAAGCTTCGTAAGACACAAGATAATCTATTAATAAAACTAATTTCTCTTGTTCATTTGATTTTAGATGAATCTCCATGGACTTGTGTTGACCAGCGCAAGAGACTTCTGGAGAAACGGGTTCCCTACAAACAACTTTAACTGAAGTCAAGTCGAAACATAATGGATTAATGCTATGTTTTTATTTTTGTAAAATAAAGTAATTGACTAGCAAAAAACAAAATTATTAAAGATCATCATTTTCTTGGGCCTCTGACTACCCCTAACCCCTTAACGGCCAAGTGATTTTACTGTGTATTTGGTTGGATTGCGAGAATACTTACGAGGTTGTTGAATATAAGTTTTGCAGTTCGGTAAGAAAAACACAATCTCATGGTTTGAAATACAATTCATCATTCAGTATAGTCTCCCTGAATATTAATGCACTTGTCCAAACGAAATTCCAATTTATGCATTCTTTCCTAAAGTGAGAATCTGAAAGGGCCCCAAAGTACGCTTTCATCCTAAAATGAAATACGCTTTCCACGCATGCATTTTTTTAAGTCTGGAAACATATAGAAATCGCTAGGGGCCAAATCTGGTGAATACAGTGGATTATCCAACAATTCGCACTTTAATTCATGGATTTTAGCCATTGTCAAAAAGCTCTTGTGACACGGATCACTGCAAGTATTGATTAAAACGACTTTCAACTGGGTCTTTTTTACGAATTTTTTTCTTCAGCTGGTCTAAAAGATTACAAAAATATTCAGAACTTATTGTTTTACCAGTTTGTAAGTGACGCACAAACAAAACTCCTTTCGCATCCCAAGAAACCGATGCTCACATCTTCTTGGCCGATTTCTGGACAAGCACTTGTTTCAGAGCTGAATAACCAGGTTCTCGCCCCTCTTGTTTTGATTTAGGATCCGAGTGATAGATCGAAGTCTCACCATAGTGATGAATCGAAGCACGAAATCCATTATATTCTTTAGAAAATACTTTGAAGCTGCTGGGAAAGTCGGACTTGAATGTGTTTTGTTCCATTGTTAGCGACTGCGGCACCCATTGGGCACACTGCTTTCTGAAATCCAATTCTTCAGTCAAAATATTGCTTACACTGCCCAATGAGATGCCTAGGGCTTCTAATAAATCTCTTCCAGTAACTTGACGATTTTCCAATACGGTCTCTTATATTGCTTCTATGATTTCTGGTGTTGTTGCTACTTTTGGACATCCTTGACGTGGATCGTCTTCAAGGCTAAATTCAGCAACCTATCTTCCTACTCTACTAATTGATGGCGAAAAGTCCTTATACACGGTTCTGGACTGTTGTTTTTGCGTCGTCCTATGTGATGTCGCCATCTGCCTGCACATCGACCTTCTCCAAGTAATCTTTGGCCGACCGCGATCTCTGTTCCATTGCGGGTTTCAGTCTAGTGCCATTCTCGTGATGCTATCTGGTGGTTTTCTCAGCGTAAGTGGATTTCTAAGCGCCCTCTTTTATCATACACCGCGAAACTTATTGAACAACCTACTGTAATAATCAATCGAGCAAATAAAGCAGTTACTTTTTATATATATGTCAACTGCCCGTAGAGGCGGACTAAATGGGTTACATCTTTTTCAAAGCAAATCGAAAGGGCAATGTCAAGGATGGATGGATTGATCTTTAAACTCATCTCCAACTGAAAATCTTTCGAATTAAGGGGATTTTTTGTTTTTTTTTTCAATATTTCGAAAGTATATTTTCTTAAGAATATACTGTGAAATTTCCATGCGGAAATTTCCAATATTATAGCTTCTACAGCCCATTAAGAGGTTACATGGGTTTCGTTGGTTCAAAAAATCGATTTATTTTTTTTTGCTTATTAATTTCTACAACATCTCAGGAATATTATACTAAATTTTCAAGTCGATCCGAATAATAAATTCGGAGATACAGCCTTTGGAAGGTGTGTGCTCCAAGCCATTTTTATTGTTACTCAAAACTTTAAACGCGTTTTTCTCGGAACTGTGTTTTCAAAGTCGGTTGTGAAATGTTCTCGAAAACTACTCAACCGATCTTGATGAAATTTTACACAGGTGTTCGAAATACAATTTACTCCTGCTTGAGCGAAGGATTTTGTTGTTTTTTTTAACTACAACATTTAAAAAAAAACAAAATGTCAAGCAAATTTGACCGAAATTTTCATTTTTTTGGAAAAATGTCTGCCAAAATTCCAATTTTTACTTTTTTTTTCTTTCCTTCGTTCAAGCACGAGCTTATGGTCTTAACTAAACCACTTATTTTTGTTTTTTCATTTTTGATGAGCCTGTCAGGAGTTATGCTGACAACGTGGATGCAACTTTTTTTCGAGCGGTCACCGGAAATGACGTTACAATGAAGGAGTTTAAATTTTTTTTTTTTTGAAAATTTCGGAAATTATTCTTTAAATATGTATATATGAGGCAGAAAAAAGTTTGAATTAAATAAATAATTTTTTACATAGAAAAAAAAATATTGAAAATATATATTTTTTAATAATTTTTTTAGGTTTTGTGTTTCAAGAGCCAAAATGGACAACACCGTCTAGGTCCAATTTTTTGAGAGCGTCAACTTCAGTGTTATTTTTAAAATTACTAAAACTAAAAAAAAAGAATTATTTTTTTTATGTAAAAGAAGTTAAATAAAAAGCCTAAAAGATTTAAATATCGTTTTTACATTTTTTTATTGTAAAAAAATTCCTGAGAGTACCCTAGACCACCGAGTCTTCGAGCTCAGACATTTAAATTTCCTACAAAGAAAGAGTCCAACTCTTTTTTATTCGTTTACTCCTGGCCGCGAGCAACCAGATACCAAGCTATTGAAAGTATAAAACTTATTCTCTCTTATTCCTATCCAACCAACACAACCGTACACACGCGGTGATGCGGCCACGGATTCGTACGGTGCCTCCCCACTATTGTTCAAAGCGGAAAAACAGAAAAAAAATCGAATACAAAAATTAATATTTCATTTTATTTAATGTGCTATTTTACATCGTAAAAGTGCAATTAAAGAAAATATAAATAAAAAGCTACAAGCCACAGTATGTGCGCCTAAGCATGCAATAAATGTGAAGGCATAAAAATGAGTACGAGAATTACTGTAAACATAAATAAAAAATAAAAAATTCGATATTTGGCAAATGAGTAAACGCGTTGATGTATTTACGTATTTCTAATGCAAATCTAGAGTAGCACACGTTTGAGTAAATTTTTGAAGGTTCTGGCGTGCATAAATCGCACTGCTATCATTTATGTATTTCGTGCCAAATCATATTTAACCCGTTATGGGGGCATGTGAAACACCATATAGAAGGAGTTAGCCACAGAGGTCGTCAATAACTTTGTAAGCAAGCATTCGACTTCAATAAATTTATATACTTGTTAGTTATTTGTTATGTGTTGTTAGGAAATTCATTCGAAACTCCTGCTTTGAGTCATCACTAAAATTTCCCACAAGAAGATAAGAAGAAAAGTTTAGAAGAAGAGCAGGATGGTACGTAGATTTAACTATGTTGAACAAGAAAGTTATGAGGAGAGCTTCGGTTGTCACGTCACAAGGGAGATTCGGCAGCCGAATTCTGCCCGATTATTTTCCATGTATTCACACACACTCGTCCATTCAGTTGTTGTTCAAATGGCAACGAATTGTCATTGGTTGATTTTTTTCATATATCACCAACACAGTCTCAGTTTTTTGTAAACACAGCCCAAGTGACCACCGGCCATCAGCTGCTTCAATCGAATTCGCTCAAAGCCGAATAACGGTCCGTTAAAGAGTACGCCTCTAAAAATCTTTTCACCGTGTAATAAACGAGGACTAGTGCTAGGAATAAAATTCTATCCCTGTTAAATTCGCTTAAAAGATACTAAAAAAATGCCAGTTTTCACACCTTTAACCCTTTGCGTAATAGAGTAATGTAAAGAATGGATTTGTTTTTAGAATATCTAAATTCTTCGAAAACACCTAATCCGGTCTTTGCTTAAAAAATTCGCCGTCTTGGTATTATCAATTCTACTTGGTAATCTCTTCCAATTTGTGCAGGAAGAAAACCAATACACTGCGCAGACATAATCGATTCAACGTACAGCTGCTATGCTATCCTGGGGCCACAAAAAAAATGGATCTCTGATACTGCTTGAGATCTCTAATTCAGCGCAGAAATGAACGCAATAGGCAATTTATAAGCGATGGCACCCTTCGGTCAGCCTACAGAGAGGTGGCGAAGCAATTCAAGAAATCGGCCAGAAAATCTAAGAGGAAGTTCATTGAAGATCTTGCTAGCAATGCTAAAGCGGCAGCAGGAGCAAATAATATGAGACAGCTTGACCGCATAGTTGGCCGCCTAACCAACCAGCAGAGCAGTAGTAACCAACCAATCAGAGATCTGAATGACTGACATCCGATGATGACCAGATCCGTAGATAAAAAGAACCCAAATGAAGCAATTAACAACATTGCTTTTTGCAGTGAATCCAGCTTCGAAGTGGGCAGCACAACAAACCGCAGCAAAATATCAACATCTTGCCTTATTCTAGCGGAGATCAAGGACGCTATCAAACAGCTGAAGCTCAACAAAGCCGCAGGCGAAGATGGCTATAACCAGAACTACAAATCGTCGACCCGCATATTTCAGCGGAAATTCTGCATCCCCACATCACCGCCGTCTGGGATAATGAAAAACTGTCTCCGTCCTGGACCAAAGGCATCATCATGAAGCTGCCCAAGAAGGACGATTGGCGTGACTGCGGCAACAAAATAAGCCTGCTCAACGCCACCTACGAAATTCTAGGCCGACTCCAATGTATCGAACGCTCCTTAAGGTACGAACAAGCTGAATTTTGTCCTCACCGAAGCTGTGTTGATCAAGCCAACACTCTTCGCATTATAGTAGAATAATCAGTTGAGTGTCGCTCTCCGATTTACATGCTCTTCGTCGTATTCAAGAAGGCATTCGACACAATCAAACGAGACTCAATAAACATGCGCACTAAACTAGGAATATTCAGTTCATGTGTGAAGTCTGAATTGTTGTACGGAAGTGAAATATAACTGGTCTCCAACACCATCACACAGAGGCTCCAATCTTCCGTCAACAAATGCCCCCGCATCATCTGTAGAATATTCTGGCCGAGCACCATCAGCAAACTCGCGCTGTGGAGATCAACAAATGAGCCCATCCTATGACAAATCAAGCGCAGAAGGTGTCGATGGATAGGTTACATGCTTCGAAAACCACCAGATAGCCGCACGAGAATGGCACTATTCTGGAACCCGCAAGAGAGCAGTGGTCGCGGGTGGCCAAACACAACTTGGCGAAGGTCAATGTTGCGCGAACTAGCAGATGCCGACATTACATGGGACGACGCAAAAGCAACAGCCCACAACCGTGTATTATGGAACAGTCTTGTCAAGACCCTATGCTCTCGAACGGAGTGAACAAGGATGTAAAAAAATATATATAACACATAAAACCTGGCCATTTTGAGTATGCATTCTTCAATTTACTTCTAATAGGCAGAGAGTTTACTTTCAATAAGCCGCTTCTGGATATGGTAGAAATCACTCATGGTAAGAGTGCTCTCGGAGATTTCCGGTTACTCGCGAGCATCGCTGTTAGAAATATGAATTCTTCTATTTTACAATACTTCTTCTCAAATATTCAGCAAATATTGGATGTCTCAAATCCCAAAATCGCAAAAAGTAAATATTGACACTAACATTCTGCTCTGATATAATATAGTAAAGGGTTAAAAAAATAGATATGAAAACATGTGTGTGTGTGTAAGCATATTTGCAAGCCCAATTATTTTTCAGTAATTGCATGAATGCGGAAATACTGAGAAAGATTTTAGTAAATTCGGTTCGGTGGTTTTTGTTATTTGCTTGAATGAGGCATAACCGCCTAATCTTCAAGTGAAAACTAAGTAAATGCTAAAAAACATTTTCATTTAGACAAAAAAAAAAATAATGAAAAATGAAAAATGCGGTTCAGTGGTGGCAGAGAATGAATGCATTAAATTTATGGTTGGTGTCTGCACTGCAAATGGTTTTTGTCGGCAATATGTGTGGCCTTTTACTCATGTTCTGACATTCACCCAATGCCATTTTTGGCCTAACGGTCACTGCGAAAACCAGCAAATCACTGTGGCCAATGCGGCCAAGCAATAAGTTCATTTTGGTAATTGCATTGTGGGAGAGCATGAAAACACTCACACACACACACACAGGGCATAAACTTTCATCAGTTTTCTCGGCAGGAAAATGCACTCGTACCAAACTGTTGCATTGCCGATGATTGAGTACCAATGAATTTAGAAGCATTACTAGTTCTTATTACTTCGATTTTACTTAGGTGCAAGTGGTGAAAAAGCTCCTCATAAAAAAAATATCTGCCGTTCGGAGTCGGCAGGTCCCTCCATTTGTGGAACAACATCAAGACGCATGCCCCATGAGATATTATGCACTTGTGCCAACGTTTTTTCCAATCTTCGAAGCGCTTCAAAAAATATATTTTTTTATCCTGCTCAGCTCCTCCTTCGATGCCGTCTTTACCTCGTCAATCGTAGCGTAGCGTCGTCCTTTCATGGGCCTCTTCAGTTTCGGGTAGAAGAAAAAGTCACAGGGGGCCAGATCTGGGCGAATACGGTGGCTGTGGCTTCCTTAGTGTGTTGCTTTTGGCCAAAAAGTCGCGCACAAGCAACGATGTGTGAGCAGGGGCGTTATCGTGATGCAAGAGCCAATTTTTGTTTTTCGACAAATCCGGCCGTTTCTGGCGGATTGCTTCACGCAAATTGCGCATAACATGCAGGTAATAATTGCAAGGTTCTAAATGACCGTTTTACCCTGTGGCAAGAACTCATGATGCACAACGCCCCTGCAATCGAAGAAAACGGTAAGCAAAGCTTTTACATTCGACCGAACTTGGCGCGCTTTTTTCGGTCTTGGTTCGTATGGCAGCTTCCATTGAGATGATTGAGTTTTGGTTTCCACGTCATAACCATAAACCTACGATTCGTCACCAATTATGACCCTCTGGAGCAAATTTGGGTCGTCGCGGACAGTGTCCAACATCTCATTGGCAATGCTCATGCAATGCTGCTTTTGGTCGAAATTGAGCAGTTTTGATGCGAATTTTGCGGCGACCCGTCTAATGCCCAAATCATTGAAAAAAATCGAATGGCACGAACCAATCGATATGCCTAGGTCCTCAGCAATTTCTCTAACGGTGATTCGACGATTGGCCAATGCCATTTTCGTCACTTCATCAATGTTTTCGTCTGTTGTTGAAGTGCTCGGGCGCCCGGCACGCTTTTTGTCGTTCACATCTTCTCGGGTTTCTGAGAACATTTTGTACTCCCGATAAACTTTGGTCCAAAGTAGCTTCTCCGTATGACACAGTCAACATTCGGAATGCATCCGCGCACTTTATTTCGTTTTTTATACAAAATTTGATACAGGATCTTTGATCCATCTTTTTGAATAAGTAAAAATCGAAGACGAGCCGAAACACGTGCAAGCAAAGCAGCTGTCAACAATTAACTGAACATTCCAAATGGCCAAACTCATCGGCATGAGTGCGAGACATGAGTACCAACATATCGCCACACAAAAATCGAAATTCGAATATACGTAACCTGCGAAAATTCATAATTCGCGATACTTTCTGAACACACCTCATATAAGTGGTGAGTTTTATACGAGGCACAAAAGATCATGGCCACCCACCTCTTTGTTGTAGTGTGTCTCCTGATGTTTTTTGCTGCCTCCAAACGGCAGATGGTTTTTATGAGTAGCTTTTTCATGGCAGAAATACACTCTGAGGTTTGCCATTGCCTGTCAAGGACTGACCGGTATTAGAAAGAACTATTCCTTCTGTTAAATTATCAGTCTCGCACTAACCAGGTAAGGGTTTTCGATATGACGCACGAAGAAATGGACCTCCAATTCTAGTTCTTCTGGGTGCAATATAACACAAGATTTTATTGATTGTGGAGCTCCATTTCTTCTACGCTTTCCTAAGAAATAATTAATTGTGAAATTCTCCTTTAGCAACAGTCGGGGGATGCCGATGTCCGGGTAGGAGACCTCCGGTACCGATTCAGACGACCCCTTCCTAGCAAGCTCATCAGCAATTTGATTTCTCCGGTTGCTATCTTACTCCGAAGACAGTTGCTGCCCTAATCTGGTCTTACAACATTTTTTACACATGTGGTTCTAAATGGACCAAATCGTACTAGTTTTATACCAGTATGTGTGTCAGTAGTTCAAGTTTTTCCTGCAGGTTCAGTAAACAAACACACACACATATATATACGTAAATTTATATGCACACTTTTAGTTATTTAAATTTACATTTGCTTGACCACTTTAACCATGGAAAATTTCTGTGTTTTCCTCGCGCCGCTTAATTGTCTTCCACTGCCGCTATCAATCGGTGCCTGTCAGTGTTTTGTCAGTTGTGGTGGAAAATTTTAACATCTATAAATGTACACATACACATACACAAATACTTACACATGAATGTTAGCACTTACAAGACTAATTTGCATATTGGCAGTTTCTTGCTGGAATTTGTTGTCGGTCGTGACCTTTACACTCTCGCTCTTTCGCTTTGACAGTTAATTTGTTTTATTGACATTTTTCTCATAACTTGTTTGCTTTTCCTTCTTGCGCCGATGGTATTTACTTTCACAATTCTGAATGCAAAATATTTTATGCTATTTGGGCAGTGGATACGTCTCTTAGTGTCGGAAGTTTTAAGCTTTGAAGTTACTCAAGAACTTAAAATGAAATACTGAACGCAAGTTTCTGTTAGCCACAATTTATATGTTTTATAAAGTTTGTACAATAATATATTTTTTACAGTAAGTACCGAAGCTTTTATGTAAAGTATCCAATAAATTACAGTTATATTCGTAAGTTTGAATGTTTCAAATCAAAAACTAATTATATAATGGGGATTTTTTTTTTTTCAAATATAGTACTTTTGATAAGGGCATCTGTTCGAAGTTCTCATTATGTGAGCCATATTTCTTTGCCTCGCTCATCTATTGAATTTTGTTCCAAAGTTTGACTAGTCAATTATATGTATAGGTTTATACAAGAGGACGCAAAATTACTTTTTTACTAATTAAAAACAAAAAAAAAATATGTTGAGTGCTGGAAATCTTTATTTCGATCTTTACGCGCTTTACCTTCTTGTCTATATACTGAGTTGTTTAGCTCGAAAGTGCCAAATATTATTGACGTACGACGCCATTGCAAATCTTCCGATAGGGTGTACTTATAAACATATATAAGTATATGGCAACAAGCATGAAGCTGACATATTTAAATAAGTTTGAAACAATGTTTTTTTATTTAAAAAATTTAAAAAATTTAATGTTTAAAGACGCCCGTAAAAATATTTTTTCCGCAATACATGTCAAAATATATGATTTTGTTCCAAAGTGCATCTAGTTTTAAACTAATGAAAAAGGGCTATAAAAGAAACTGGTTCATCTGGGTACAATATAAAACTAGCTTTTTTTTGTTTGCGCATTTATCTTGAGGTTATTCTTATATAAATTTGCTACTTGAGGAATGCCAGACCGGCACTTCAACCATTTCACCATTTCATTTCGTTTTGAAACTTCCAACAGGGTGTACATATGTATATGTACATACACATGTATATGCAGGAGCATACAAAATCATAAAGCTGGCATAAATATGAACTAAGTTTCCTTTTGTTACATATTTAATATGCTTAAAGACGTCCGAAAAAATATTTTTTCCGCAATACATGTCAAAATGTATGATTTTGTTCCAAAGTGCAACTAGTTACAAACTAATGAAAAATGCCACACATGAAACTAGTTATTTTATGTACAATATAACACTAGTTTTTTTTTTATATTTATCCTGAGGTGATTGAAACATAAGTTTCTGTTTGAAACACAGTTTTCTTTTAGTCCGACAGCTTTTTTCCTGCTCAAAAACTCGACTATCAGTCAATAGCTGCCTTCGATTTACCACTACTCTCTCTCCTAGAGAATTTTGCAGCGCTTAAGGGAAACACAAGAGTTTAACGATGTTCTACCGACTTTATTTTTAGCCAATTATACGAGTATAGCTCACAAGCGACATGCTTGAGCCAATACTTTCAAATATAAGTGGGCATTTTTTTTTACTATAAGTACTCGTATATTAGGCTTGCATTCGCGTAGGTTTGCATTCTATTTCCTTAGCTATTATCTTATTTGTTATCAAGCAAGTTTTCGGTTTCTTCGGCTAAAATATACTCCTTATACAATTAACTTTTTTTAATAAAATTTCCTATTCCTAATTTTTTCTGTATCAGCTTTTTGTTGCAGCTTTTACAACTTTTAAGTTTTATCCAATTAGTTTGAAAACTCTGAAGAATTTCACTGAAATTTATACTTTTACCTAATCACTTCACTCCTTTACTACGTCCGCTAAATTATGGAAAAAATTTATTCCCATCCCATACACTCCCACATTATTTTTCACCTGCTCCCACTCATATATTATATTTATTTGCAGTAAGCCAACCAGCTCTTCATTTAGCTGCTAACAAGTATTCGTTGGCAGAAGTTTAAATGAATTGCATTTTAATTTGAATTTAATTGGGTTCTGCTTCTGTACCAAATCGACATTTTACCACTTCATTACGCTCCCATTGTGTACGCAACATCTCAGCCAACCAAACCGCCGCCGCCCTCTGCTGTGGAAAGGTCGAAATTTTGTGGCTTAACAATTCGCTTGGGTTTTCTCTTTTAATATTTTTTATTTTCTGTGCTTTAATTCCTTTTTGCTACAATTTTTGAGAAGGCTCAGTTTAAAGTGAATTCAATGGTTATGAGGAATGCAATGCCCAGTAAATGTTCGGCAAAATTAAGTTTCAGACGCACAAAAGTTTTACTATTCACTCACAAGTCGGCGAGAGTAGTAGTAGGCGGTCCTGAGACAATTTTTTTGAAATGCTGAAGATCCCGCCCAAACAAGCAAAGTTTAGAAGTGATTGAAAATTACTAAAGAAATTCTGAGTGAATAATCGACGTAATCACAAACAGCTAATCGAGAGTAATAGTAAGTGGCTCACACACACAGAAACATGAGAAACACACAGAAATGTTTGGAAAAGATGAAAACAAATAGAATAATAGTCAAGGACAATAGAATGAAAACCTACTCCATCTGGGACATGAACCGATCAAATTAAGCAAGAATATTTTATTTGTAACCAGAGTCGAACTTTTCTAGGTTGTGGTGGTGGTCGGTTCGTACGAACAACTCACTTCAACCTTTCAGGTCCGTTCTGATCGAATTTTTGAAAAGCTTTCGAAACGCAAAGAAGAAACGATAATGGTTTAAGTTTTCTTTTTTGATTTTGTGATTAACAGAGATCGAGATTCCGCTTAACCTCAAATAAAGGCCAAAATCACATTTTATACACCTTTAGGTGACAAACCTGAGCCACCAGATTCGGATTAAATGGGTTTATGTTAAATTTTGTGCTCAATCTGTGTATGGATTTCACTCTTGAGAACATCTATATGCATATGTCGGGAGTTTTTTACGAGCTTGAGAACTTAAAAGGATCATAAAAAATAAATAAATGATTGGCGCGTCCCCTCCCCTAAGGCGTTTGGTCGAGCTCCTTCTCCCATTTGCGACGTGCGTTTTGATGTTGTTCCACAAAAGGAAGAACCTACAGGTTTAAGCCGACACCGAATGGCAGATATTTTTTATGAGGCGCGTTTTCATGGCAGAAATACACTCGGAAGTTTGCACGCGGAAAATATCGCAGCTGCAATTCAAAATGATCTAAATCAAATAATTTCACGCAGTTTTGGAAATTGGAATTTTCTAAGGCTACATTTGCCTCTTATTTAGTTTACATGGTAACGAAGATCTTGGCCTGGTTAGAGTGCTGATTCATCCAGAATCCACCTAGCGCTTCCGCACTATTTTGATCTTGGCCTACATCCCCATAAGATCAATTTTACTCAAAAAGTTAAGCTTCTTGGCCATTTGAAGCGCCGAAATTTCTGCACGTAAGCTCAGCAGGAGTAAGTTTTCTCTATACCTAAAACCCTATGGGCCACCCAATAGCCTCTGCCTTACATTCATGCATTAAATTTTAATCAGAGTTACGGCAATTTCTGCAGCACTAAACAGTGGAAGGCCTCAACGGCTGCCTCAATGTTACTTGTAAAATGTAAAAGAATTTTAATGGCTTTCTGCAACAGACCGATTAATACTTATCGTTACTTGAAGGCACTGCGTTGGCAAATATTATAGTTCCCTAAAGTGTTATCAGCCAAACACTTGCAAAATAGCAGCACTTTAATTCCCGACATAATTTTATCATCGCCTGTAATATCAATTTCAACATCAGCAGCAACAGCAACGGCAACAGCAACAGCCACACCATGAATAAAGAGTAAAAATGTCCGAATTGTAGGAACATCACGCAGTCAACGAATCAGCGAATCAGCCAAGTTGCAAACCCCTCAAAATAGTATGCCAATTTGAAGTGACTGCAGTCATTAATTTTTGTTGTTGTCTCGCTGGCTCTGCTGACTGTTGACTGACCATTAACATAAAAAGCGCTAGCAAGCAAAGGAGGAAAAGCAAAATAGGAAAACAAAAACAACAATAACAACCGAGCAGACAACGATAACGAGAGTAGGTATACTCGTATCAGCAGCAGCAGGAGCAGCAACAATTTAAAAAATGCTTGGACTTGCATGTTGCAGTCAATTTCCTAGATTTTTATGATGCCACAAACATCAAATTTGTAGAATGAGTAGAAAAGACTTGGAAGCACTTCAAGTATGGGCAAAGATCTTGATGATAGTGCTGGTGGTGGTGGTGCTGGCTATGGTGTTGGCGATTTTGATGTTGATGGCAGCTGCGATGTGATGTTTATGATAGTTATGGAAATGGAGATGGAGTTGGAGTTGGAGATGGAGAAATAGAAAGATGATGGCTGTAATTCAGCAGTAGACTATGCCAAGCAGCGTATCGGGAATGCAGTTTAGCCGAAAGAAAGGAAGGGACTTGGTCGCGTATCATCGCATAATGTGAGTGAATAGTATTTTTGTACGCTGACAACTGCATTTGACTTGCATGACCATACAAATTAAGTTATATTCCAAAAACGTTTTGAAAGCAAAGAAGCCATGGCAGGGCGGTTGGGTGGCTGCGTGACTGCCTGGTTGGTTGATTGCAGCTTATTGAAAAGTTATACAGCCAGCCAAACATGCATGTGAAATGAAAGATTAGTAGAGGAAATAAAACAAAAGAAATGTAGAAAATAACCATAACGGGTGTTTATTTCTTGGAACTATAAAGTATATATTTTTTTTTCACTTGAAATATGAAAAATGAATGTCTTAACTATGTAGGCTTAACAGCCCCGGAGCATCTTCTATGCTACTGGCCGGCTCTCTCGAAAAGTAGACTATGCTACCTGGGCGCTCTCAGCTTTGAAAGGCTAGATACCTCAACTGGAGCTTGAGCGACTCCTAAAATTCGCGAACAGGATGCGCATCTTGAGTGATGCATATTTTCACTAAATAGAACTCTGATCTGGTATCACTATGGGCCGAAATGGTCTCTGCGTCGCTTCGGCCAGCCAGTATAACCTAACCTAACCTAAATCAACCTAGGCTTAACAGCTACAATATTTATGGCGTTTTATTCGTTGATTTAAGTGATTTTTAAATTAATATTTAAGAGTGAGTAGTTTGAAACCCGCCTTATCAAATTTATATAGAATCCTTCTAGAAGGCCTCCTCTGCGCAGGAAAGATCAGGTGGCGTAGGATTTGGCTTCACTTGGTGTATCCAATAGGCGTCGGTTTTCACGAAAAAGAAACGGCTGGTGCGCTGTGTTAAACTTGGCAAAAATCGCTAAGCGGTTATCGCGCCAATGAAGAGGAAAAAGAAGAAAAGAGTACAATCCTTTCAAAAAGTATTTTGAATTTTTAGCCTTAAACGATTTTAAGAACTTTTCGATCAAGGTGGTATTTACAGTCAAACTGCTCACATTGCCAATTTCTATCTCATTCCTTTTGGCGAAAGTTAACCTTACTGCTCCCTCGAGAGTATCAAAGCATTTTAGGCTTTTTTGTTTGTTTTGAAAACCATGTAAAGCAAATTACGACTTTTATGAACTATTTCGATCCTTGTGCTTAGATCTGATGGGTTCATTCCAGCACTTTTTATATGAGTACGTCGCACTCGCTTTTCTTCGACAAGAAACCGATATTTTATCCTCTCAATAATTGATTTACGAGGTTACGTCACTAAATTTTTACTCAGTCGTTGAATTTTTTCTGTAGCTAAATATTTTTAGATATCGACGCTCAACAACACCCCTGCATTTCTTGGCGCACTGCATACTCGTGGCGGTCGTTGAGTTTATTATTATTTATTACATGAAGGCGGGACTGTTTTGCACTAAAACTGCCTCTAATCTCTCTCTTAAAAGTTAATTGAAGTCACCCGGCATACAACGAACGTCCTAGGTCCTGCTGTTGCTAAGCTCGAACATTTACACAGGAAATGCTGGGCAGTTTTACCTTATCTTGAAGACATCAATTGCGGCAGGTTCTCTTTTAAGAAGGCTCTACACTTTTAGTAGACAAAGGCCCTTGCCTCCTTTAAAATGATGTTTTGGGTGTTTCTTTAAATGTGCGTAAAACGGAAATGAAAAAATACTTTTTCTTTTTGTTTTGAGGATATTATTTCCTAATTTATTGTTAAAAAATAAAAATTTTTTTTTGGCCATACGAGGTTTGCTCAAAAAGTTGTCAGCCTTCCAAAAATGGTCTTTACATGGACAATGGACGCAGATATAGCCGATTCTACTGAACCGATTTTGATGAAATAAAATTTAAATGGTGTAGAATTGATGTCGTTATCGTGAAAACTACGATCAATTGGAAAACATATTTTTAGTATTTTTTTCGGTCCTTTAAAGTCAAAAATGGTTTTTCACCTTTGAACGTCCACCATTTTCTAAATTTTTTATTTTTTTTAAGATCGTAGTTCATACGATAACGACTTTTATATTGAACATGAACCTATTTGTCTTTTTGATTTCAGATACCTGTGAGTCCCGGAATCCGTGTTTCCGTTTTTTAAGACAGACAACTTTTTTAACGAACCTCGTATGACCAACAAACATTTTTATTTTTTAACAATAAATGATAAAATAAAATAATAAAAAATCTTTTTTCGTTTCCGTATTACACGCTTTTAAAGAAACATCCAAAAAACACCATTTCAAATGAGGCGAGGGTCTTAAATTACGAAAATTAAGGACACATTAACTGAGCTTTGAGTGTGCCATAAAGACCGCAAATTTTGTAAATATTTTACCGCATCTTGCAAACGTTGCTCGAGTATTATAGTCTTTGCCACATTTAGTCGAAATACTGGTTTCATTAATATCCTCACGGAAATTTGTATGTGTCTTAACAATAACCCCGTTACTTTTATACCTATGTACTATGTGTAATAAAAAATAAAAAAACAGCTCCATAAAACGAGTACCACAACCACAAATAAATGCTCCCAAATGCTTCCAACAAAAAACAAAAATTTCACTGCAGCGAAAGAGTTGACTGGAAAACTAAAATTTTATTGAATATGAAGCGAACTGAATGAACTCAAAGTCGTAGCACGAGTATTTGTTGCTGGCAAAATGCAAGGATGAAAGCAATGAACTGTAGAAGTAGGAAGCTGTATAACGGCACTTGCAAATACTTATTATGTTTAATTAGACGAAAAACAATTTAATAGGCAGTTGGATCGATTTTGTTTTTCGTCTTCTCTTTTCTCTATGATTTTTACGCTGCAGCTGCAGTTTTTTTACGACTATTGCGTTGCTGGTAAGCGAGTTTCAATGAAGTGTAGTATGTTAAATTGATAGCTATTGGTGGAATTGGACGGATAGATAGCGATTTTTATAGAGCATGAACTCGTTGAAAATTCCTGAGAAATGGGCAAAGTGTAGATAGCAGATGGAAAAGCTGGGAATCAGTAAAATGTAAGAATTCAACTCCTCAAGAAAGAAAAGTTGGTTTTTATGTTACTAAGAGACTAAGTATATATAATAAATAGAAAATTATATACCGGAAATTCGAAAATTTATGATGAAAAAAGAAAATTAAGCAGAAATTTGAAAGCTAATTTCCATATATGAAGCATTCTTTTGCAAACCCAACAGCTTTCGTGCTGGCATATTTTTGATTTGACTGAAATTTTTTTGGCTTTCCAAGATCACATAAAATGAGGAATTCAAGGATTCTTGCTTAGCAGAAAAAAGAACACAGGAGGTATTGGCTGACAAAATTAGTAAAGTTAAGGTCATGGACTAGACACTTTGAAGCAATTTTTCTCCATATAACGAATGCACGAAATTTTGTTTATAAGGAGGGAAACACCCAAAACCATCAGCTGAAAAAATTGTGAAAAATCAAAGTAGTTTTTGAGGCACTTGAAACTTGTACTTCCACGTAACAAAATTTAATGTACTATATACAAAACTGCATACCGTAAAGTTTTCGAGAAAGTTTGAAGTTTTGATGACCATTCGCCGATTTTTTATAAATTTTGTACAAAGTTGCAAACTTTGCAGTAGTAGTAGTATAGTATAGTAGTAATTCTTTATTTATTTATAAATATTTCATCTTACATTACAATAATTTTTACAATAATTCGTTTAAATATATAAATACATAAAGAAAGAAATAATAAATTTGTGGCAATAACAGTGTTGTCTGTCACAACTCAAAAATTAATCAAAAATTGAACTCTGCAATAAGAAAATTTCTATAGCGTAAGGCTGAATATATAAAACAAGTTAGTCTTGCAGTATATGTTTTTCGTTGTAGTAGAAAAAAATCGTTTAAAAAAAAAAATAATTGAAATTAAAAAATGAATAAATAAAGAAGTTTTGACTCTTTTTCCAATATGTGGTGTACACTTTTCTTTGACGCTGACTGTATATATTCAAAATTAATGAACCTTAAAAAATAGTCAAAATTCATCGAAATATTCGTGTGCCATCACTTTGTCGAAGAGCGTGTCTGATTAACCCTGTAACGCCATTTTTTTTTGTACATTAACATCATTTTTCATCCATTTGTGGAACAACATCAAGACGCACACCATAAATAGGAGGAGGAGCTCTGCCAAGCAACCAAAAAAGGGTGTACGCGCCTAGTGTATATCATATATGATATATATATACGTATATATCACATCATTCATTGTCTATTCGCGTATTTTAAATTAATTTTAAAAGGATTTTCAACATAAGTAATGTGCACTATGTATTTTATTTTTATCTTTAATTATTTTTTATCAAAATTAGAAGAAATGCATATCAGTTCAACGCTTTTATAACTCAAATTAGAGTAAAATAAACGATGAAAGCATGAGAAAGCGCAACATTTCATTTGTTAATTGTTGTTCAAATTTCATTGCTAGCAGGGTAGCAGCCCGATTTAACAATATGTCTGTTTTAAAGTGTTCTTGAACTATTTTTTTTATACCCGTATTGCAATATTTTATTTAACTTGCATATGTATTTATTTAATTCACTAATTTTTTTCTATAGGTGGCAACACTTTCATTTTACAGATCACAACCTTATGCCGCAAGCACCTTTCGTTTGACACCAAGTGTGTAATATTATATTTCATGTAACCGAATACATATTCAATTAAATTTTACTTCCTAGATATGTGGCAGCTCCATACAAAAACTTTGAAGATAAAATTATTTCCAAATACCTTTTGTCTGCTTCCCATATTGCAATACATATTTTATTTAACTTATTTCGTTAACCAATTTTAATTCTTATATAGGTGATAGCCCTCTTACTCTATATATGGCAACCTTATTCCTCAATCACCTTTCGTTTGATATCAATATTGTAAATTTTTTTCTAGATTAAATTAAAATAAATTTTCTAGATAGCTGGCAACCCTTTTAAAATATTTGTAGCTGAAACTATTTTTAAATACCTTTCGTTTGACTACCATACTTTAATAAATATTTTATTTAACTTACTTTAATTTTTAGAAAGGTGGTAACCCTCTTACTATGCAAGTCAACCCTATTCCTCAAGCGAGCTGCGTTCGATACTAATATTTTAATATTTTCCCTATTTACTTCCTTATATTTCATTATACTTTACTTTCTAGATAGGTGGCAACCCCTTTAAAAATATTTGCAGATAAAAGTAATCTTAGACTGCTTTCGTTTGATACCCATGTTGTAGTATTTCACTTAGCTTACAACATATTTAATTAAAATTGTGTATATATGTACATAGGTGGTAACCCTTTCAATTTATAGGTGACAGCCCTATCCCTCTAGCCAATTTCGTTTTATTCCAAATTTGGTGTTATTCCAATTTTTTATGTTAGGCTTGGTGTAACCCAATACATTTTTAATTAAACTTAATTTTTATGCCAGTTGGCTACCCTATTAAAATATTTGTAAATAAAATTATTTTTAAACACCTTTCGTTTCGTTCCCATTTGCAATACTTCCCTTAACTTTCACTCAACTTAGTTGATATTAATTTTGTATATGGTGGCACCCCTGCTTTTTAGTTTACTTTTTTGTCCTTTTGGCACCAAGTTTCGAAATATTCGTCAGATTATGCAAGAGTTTATATTTCCTAAAAATATCAAATCGAATTCAAAATTGGTTCAGGGCAACTGAGTCTATCGAGCACATACCCACGTACCCATATCCACTTTCATATGCTCGCACATAGCACATATATACACATATATTTAAAAAAAAAATAAAAAAATAAAATTAATACTATATAAATAAACTTTCTTAATATTTTTTTTAAATTTCATGCAAGTTTTCATATTTGACCTTGTATGACCTTCTTCTGTGTATCTTTTTAATTTCGTTTTGTTCCCCGGCATCCGAATCGACCACTTGTGCGAATTTTATGCGGTGTGCAAATAATAAATTTCAATTAAACATTTCGCAGCCGCACAAATTTAATTCACTTTCACTTTTTTTGAATTGTGCCAATTTCCCGTCACTTACAAACAAGCCTCAAATGCAGACCAAAAATGTGTGTAAGTGCAAAAGTCATACAAAAGTAATAAAACACAATGAACTCAAATTGACTGGCACAAAGATATAATATGTTTGTGCAAACATATGAGTACGTATGCACATATTTATAGTATGTCATATACAGTTAACTACAATAAACATCATACAGTTAATATTTTTGGCTATTGAATGCAATAAAAAACAAAAACAGTTGAAGTTAGTTTTATCAATTAAGGAAGTGGACAAATTTTCATTGGTTGCAATAAAATGATCGCCGGAGAAAGAAGTGCCACTATATATTTCCATAAACTTTATACCAATGTATAAGTGGCATTATTTTGCTAACTAAAGTTACCATTTCTAGGAATGTAGAAAAAATTTGTAAATTCAAGTCGAATAAACTTTTTAGCTCGATCTAAGAAAATATTTTAACTCGAGTTGAAAACAGGACGAAATTTTATTTTTATTTTGAACCATTTTATACAAAAATCTATTTCAATATTTGATTTTATTCCATTACTACTTCAAACAGCCAATTTAATGCTTAACTCAACTCGAAAATCGTTTCTGCAAAAATTTGAACTAGGGTTAAGGGCTATAGTGATGCAGTAAAAATGCGTATATTCTAAGAAAATATTTTAACCCATGTTGGAAACTGAACATATTTTTCTGGTCCTTTTTTACAAAAATCTTTTTCTCTATTTGATTTTATTTCAGGTCTATTCTACGTAGCTTATTTAACTCAACTCAAAAATCGTTTATGCGAAAAGTTCAATCCGAGTTAAGTAATGTAAAAATATGTGTATATTTTAACTTTTAACTCTGTCTAAGAAAATATTTCAACTCCAGTTGAAAGCTGCACTCGATTTTATACGAGAATGTCTTTCGCTATTTGTTTTTTTTTTTTATTTCTACTTAAAGCAACTCAACTCGAAAATCGTTTATGCAAACACACGAATTAAAATTTCTAGTAATGCAGACAAAATGTGTATATTTAAGTCGAGCAAATTATTTAAGACAATCGAAGAAAATATTTTAACCTAATAGAGTTAACATCTAAGCCAACCTTTTTTATTTTGCTAAATTTTGTACGGTAATCTATTTCGCTATTTAATATATATATTCTTCTTGTTTATATATACTGTAAGCAGCCGATTTAGTGATTAACTCAAACCGAAAATCGTTGATGCAAAGTATTAACCCGAGTTAAAATTTCTGGTAATCTATAGAAAATGTGTATGTTCAAGTCGAGTAAACTTTTTAACTCGATGTAAGAAAATATTTAACTCGAGTTAACCTTTTAACGCTCTCTAAGAAAATACTTTAACTCGAGTTAAGATTTTTGCTAATGTATACGAATTTTCTAGATTGAACTCGAGTACATTTGTTTATTAGGTGCAAGAAAATACATATTAATATGTGTGGGTTGAATTTACCCGTGTTGAATAGAGGTGCCTATAAAGTGAGCGCTAAGAAAGTAGGTAATTGATTCTTACCGCTGAATGTGATTCTAATTCAATCACAAGACAATAAAAGGAAAATTGGAGTATATTTTCATCTAAATAACTTCAACTTACGACGTTATTAACTAATTGCTGATTGTCTCACCAATGGCAAACCTCGTTTTCATAATTCAAACCTTCAATCATCTTCGAAGGGTTAGCACAATATTTATCTTCAGCGGACTAGTCGTTACCGACAAGTGATGAGACTTGGAGCATTGATAATCTTAGAACCTCCCTCTTTCTCACTTACTCAATAGTAGCCTGAAGAAACCCTCAATTTACTTTTACGTGGACGTATAACCTCAGGAGTATCTGCTGCCAAAATGGAATCTGGAGTGAGAGCGGGGGTTTTCTCTAAAACAGCCAGCATTTCGGTCTCCTTTAAACTGCCGCAAACGAGCAGAGTTTTTCAAGCAGAGATCTTCGCTATCCTGCAGGCATGCAAAATGCTTCAAGATCGCTGTTGGGAGGGAGACATTAATATTTTTTCCGATAGCCAAACTGCGATCAAGGCAGTGTCGTCGCCGTATTGCAGCTCTCTTCTGGTGAACTTCTGTAAGGAGGAACTCAAACACCTCGATCGAGCAGGAAAAATCTCTCTTATCTGGGTTCCTGGGCACAGGAATATAGAGGGAAATGAAATTGCCGACGAGCTTGCCAGAAAGGGGTCGTCAGAATCGGTTTCAGTTGTCCCCTTCTCAGACATCGGTGTTCCTTTGTCCGTTGTTAAAGGGAAACTACACAATTTCTTTCTAAGAAAAGCGCAAGACAGATGGAGGTCTGTCTCATCGTGCGCTATTTCGAAAACACTATGACCCCAATACGATAGAAACAGAACGCTTAAGGTGATGAGAATCGCCCGCCATTTAATTTCCAAACTCATTGCGGTGTTCACTGGTCAGTGGGTGATCGGTACTCATGCGGAGAAGCTTAGAATTCCGTACAGAAGCTGTGGGGATCCTACAGAGAAAGAGACTGTTGAACATTGTCTCTGCAATTGTCCGACTCTGGCGGCTAGGCGATTGAGATTCCTTAGCGTGCCCTTTGGAGATAATTTGGAGAAATTCTCCAGTCTAGATCCCTTTTCTCTCCTCCGCTACATCAACAGCACTGGATGGCTGTAGACGATTTTCTTTTCTCCCTAAATCCTTTCACAGGTAGTGGTCCACATTATGGTATCAAAACGGCACGTAAGTGCTACTTGAAGTGTGCCTGTGGCACTCTTGCCATTTTACCTACCTACCTACCTATCTGCTAGCTAGCTCGTCCTAGTATTTTTTGTTTTTGACCGTGAACCTATATATATCTGATATGCGACTGACATGAGACTGACAGGGAAGTCAGGCATACGGGAAGTTAGTATAGTTTGTGTGACAGCATTGAGATAAGATGAAGCACTTGACGCTTGGCTAAGTTAATACAATTTCAAGCACTTAGGCGAGTTAAGATGGTTTATCATATGACGTTTAAGTTAAGATAAATTAATGGCCCTCGATCAGTTATGATGAAGTACCTAGGGAACATAGAAATTACAATATCAAATTTTAATCACATTCATATTAACCGTACTCATATGAATGCAAAAAAAATTATTTTCCGTTTTAGATTTGAATTATAAATATATATCAAAGGATTATTGAGCCAATCATTGGACTGAGCAAATTCCTAGAGTTTTTACAATGGAACTAAACGAGTTCTTAAAGAGTCAGCTACTGCATTTTTTTTTATGAATGGTCTGTTTGTAGCAAACATTTATAAACAACTAAGAACGTTTATTACATATTTATGTATATACTCGTAACATCATAAGCATTCCTTACATATATCCAAATATTTCATTGTACATTATGTACTTACGTATGGATACAACATTTTTTATGAGGCCTGTTGTCTGCTGCATTTTGCACGATGACTAAATGACCCAATTAACTTAATTAAATTATTCTGAAAAATTTTGAGCTGGGGTTATAGGAGAATTACTATAGGGACACACATACATATACTCATATAACCACGTAAAACATTTATAAGCTGCCAGTAATGGAGGGACAGCCAAGCGGAATGCATATAACTCCAACAGAATGAGTGTAGTCGTACACACATACATATATTTATATGCAAGTATTTGTAAGCGCATACAAGTTAAGTTTTCCCATACGTACATATGTAAGCTTGTATGTAGGTATAAAGGGTCTTTTGATAGGCACATCCTAATTGAGTTCTGTTGGCTTTCAAAAGGGTTTTCAAATTATGGGAATTTAAAAACAACTACCAGCATTATGGTACTCTAATGAGATGTCATAACTGTATGTCGAAAGCTCGGCTAACGATCTGGCAATCATAGTCATAAGTAGTTTCTGCAGAATTGCATTTGAGTCTATGATCTTTAAGGTCCACCTACAACCACAAATAAACGTCAACATTGATAAATACGAAACGAAGGAATGCCTGCAGACTCACGACAGAGCTAACTGGCTCCTTCCCTAATATAGGGCAGCTGTCATCAACCGGATAAAAACAAAACTATCTTCCACTTCCACTGTGAATGCCCTGCCCTATGGAAGGCGAGGATGTTAGCCCTTGACAAACCGGTAGAAGAGTCTTTGATCATACAAATGGGTTGAAGTTAAATTAATAGAGAGCCCACGATAGTCCGTTTTATGATGCTGGAACAGCCCAAATTTTTATGTGGTCAAGAACAGTAATTTCAGCAGCGTTCTCCAAGAATTTATTGGGAAGATGTTATGCTGTTACGACCACAACAATAGGATCTTTGATAGCATGCGTGGCTTGACGTGATGTCAAAATTATTAGAGGGACTTTACAGTCTGATCGCGCGCCTGATTGTTACCTTTTCTTTCATAGCTGGATAGCTTAAACAATACAAAAAAAAGCGTTCCAACGGCTAAATAAACAGATAATATTTGTCTGTTTCTCAAGCATAGCAATAATAAGGGACGAATAAACCTTTTGGTAAAGACGATTGGTAAAGTGCAGGATTTTTTACTCCATAACAAGAGAAAGTTGCTAGGATAGAAAGTTCAAAGTAAAAATTTTCGAATAGGTTCCCACAGTTTACCCTGGTTTCCAGCCACAACTAAAGCCTTCTCAAATCGAGTCGTTACGTCTACACATAGTGATAAGTGGTACAATACCTTTTCGCTTCGGACGGCTAACAGTCCAGCAAAGTTGGACTGATCAATGCGAGGTCGAAGGTAATGAGGTTGAGGACAAGTAAGGGCAACGTTGGAAAACACTCTTATGGAACTGTAATTAGCCATCGGTGTAGCCGAATGGGTTGGTGCGTGACTACCATTCGAAAGTGCACAGGATCAAAATCTCGAGCACGAAACACCAAATGATAGAAAAAAGTTTTTTTTTAATAGCGGTCGCTTCTCGGCAGTCAATTATAACCGTCCGAGGATATTTCTGCCATCTGCCGTTCGGCGTCGTCATCAAACTGTGGGCCGACAACAACAAGACGTACACCCCAAATAAGAGGTGGAGCTCGTCAAAATACCCAACAAATAGTGTAAGTGCCAATTATTTTTATAATGATTCTGCAGCTTTAACAGGTTATTTTCCAGATTTATAGCTGCTGAGTGAGTAACCTCAGAACAGAGTAGGTATTGAGGAAAACTTAAACGGTTTTGAAAAGGCGAAGCTATGCGGTTTACCGTTCAGTTGAAAGGCCATTAAATTATAAGGAGTAGCTGACTGGTTACCTAATTGGGTACCCCATTGAATTCAATGCGAGGAACCTAACTGGCAAATATTAAAAAAACTTAAACGTTTGCCTTCGAAACGCTAGGAATTCTCCAATAATCTTTAGCATTCATTAAAAAGTCTGATGTTGCTTCAGCTGTGTCTGACATTTAGATCACATTTATCCGCTTCGGTTAACCTTCGTTGGACAGAAGTGCTCATGAAAGTGTACCATTGTTTAGCGACCAAAAAAACTTTTCAATCATATGAAACATTTCAACCAAAAATATCGCTCACTTGACACTCGCCACATGCGGCAAAGCATATGATTTATTGCAAAAGCGGGTGCTCTTAATGAAACGCCCATTATTTTTGTTAATGTTGGCTTACGCTTTGCTGTCTGTTCCGGAGTGGCTGCGTTTTCACGCAGTTTTATCTACTTAAATTCAAAGTTTTATAAAAAGTAAATATACAAAACAACAAAACAAAGAAGAAAATATAAATCCGAAGTGACTGCATGTCTGGCGTGCGAGTGTGGCTCTTCACGCTCTAAATGTGAGGAATTTACAAACGGTAATGTGTGAGTGGTTGGCTTTAATTAATTCAATTATTTAAGATAGTTATTGTCAGAGATGGCACTAAGGAAAATTATTTAAAGCTTTCAAGTGCAAAAAACCGATTAAAGCGTTGAAAGTGTCTTGGGGGCGGTATTTGTTTGTTTATGTTAAGTAAAAAAAAAGATTAATTGAGGAAGTTGAAGAGAAAACCAAACCTGTTTTTCATTATCAAAATTTTGACCACTTATTTATTTTTATTTTCATTTTTTATATAACAATATAGTTTATACTATAACAAAAACCATACAAGTTGAAGTTTCAAACTTGGTAAAAAATTAAAAGAATTTCATTAAAATTTCAAACTTTGTAATCAGATTTTTAGAAAAATTTCGAGTACGCAGATTTTTAGGCCATTGAATTTTGGTTTAATGAAGTATAAACAAAAATTATTAATTCAAGAAGTGGAAAGGAAGACCAACCCTGTTTTCATTATCAAAATGTTGACTATTTCTTTTTTATTTATTATTAATTTTTTTTTTATAAAAATACTGTTTATATTACATATAACAAAAACCATTTAAATAAAAGTTTCAAATTTTGTAAAAATTAAAAAGGTGTATTTTTTTTTAATACATATAATATACATTTTTTTAATTTTTTTTTTCAAAATTTCTAATTTTTTAATCAGAATTAAAAAAAACAAATCGGTTGTGCAATTTTTTAGGTGATTAAATTTTCATTTAATGAAGAGTAGAAAGTGATTAATTGAAGAAGTTGTAGGGAAGACCAAACCTTCTTTTCAATACTAAAATCATAACTATTCATTTATTTGTTTTTTTGTAATAAATATAACAAAAACCATTTAAATAAAAGATTAGAATTTTGTACAAAACTAAAAAAAAATTTCCTAAAAATTTAAAATTTTTTAATTAGAATTAAGAAAAAAAAATCGAATATGCAGTTGTTTAGGTGATTAAATTTTCATTTAATAAAATGTAATAAAAATTATTGATTGAAGAAGTTGCATTTTTTTGCATTATCGAAATTTTGACTATTTATTTATTGTTTATTTTTTAATTTTTTTGTGTTGTTTTTTTGGTAAAAAAACTGTAGTATTATAACAAAAACTATTTAAATGAAAGTTTGAAATTTTGTACAAATATATATAATATTTTTTTTTCTAATATAAAATATTTTAATCAGAATTGAAAAAATCGGGTACGCAGTTTTTTAGTCCATTAAATTTCAATTAAATAAAGTGCCAATTAAAGTAGCTCAAAAATCGTATTGATTTTTTATAATTTTTTTACATTTTCTTCATAGAAAACAAATTTCGAGCATTCGCTAACGGGGAAAGTTCCTAACACCACCAGCAAAAAAAAAAAATTATAAAAAATCAGCGCAAATCTCGAGCCACTTTAAAATGGAATTTTGTTATTTCAAAATTGAATGGACAATAGAACTGCATACCCAATTTTTTTTCTAAAATTTCTCAATAAGGTTGAAATATTGATGCCATTTTTTTGAATTTTGTAAACATTTTGAAATTTAGACTTACTTTGTTTTTGCTGTTTTATAAATTATATTATCATAAAAAATAGATATCTAATCAAAACATTTTTTTTAATTTTTGTTCTATTATGTATTATATTTTCATACAAAAATAAAAAAAATATAAAAAAAAATGGGGGAAAATATAAAAAATCAAACTAATCAAAACTAGGCAATTTGTCGCGCTGCCATGGAAAATGCGCGGTAAAAAGTCCAGTTATTTGAAGAAGCTGAGAACTTCAAACGCAAAACTCAATCATTTGAACCAGAGCCAACCAGTGCTCTACGTCCCACGAGGGATTGAGAACCGGAAGAAGAAGAGCCAAGTAGCCTAAGATTTATATGTAATACCTTTAAGAGGCACAGCTATGTATCAATTTGTGTTTTGTTTTATAAAAACAAAAAAAAATACTACAAAAAAATATTCAAAATTCTGCATGAAGTTTTAATACTTCGAATATTTGTCAACTTTGCTTATTTATTCCAACTTCTTTTCCAATTTAAATTTCGAGCATTAAATATTATACAAATAAGAGTAATAATTTACACTTTAATAAATTTGCTCCGCATTACCTAAATTGCTTCAGAAACTCTTTTTTATTAGCGAGCACTTAAATTAACATTTATGCGGCCGTTCTGGCTTAACTACAATCACTTGAAAGCTAAATTGTGCGGAAAATTTGGCGCGTGTGTGGCTTTTGGCTGTAGGCTTTTAACTTTTTTTTTAATTTTTAGCTTTGCTTAACTTCTGAATTCGAATTTGCACTTTTCGTTTGCTTGCATTTGAAAGCCATTGCCAACGTTGCACGCACTCATAATAGGACAAACATTTTGAGGTCGGTTTTTGTGCAACGGTCATGCTAAAACACATAGGTGCGGACATAAAAATAAGGGAATTAAAAATTTCAGTTCTTTACAGCATTATTTTTCAACTTATGACGTTGGATTATGTTTTTCTCCCAGCTTTGCGAACTAGCTTATTAAGAAAAGCTATTTTCATATAAATATATTGAGGATTTTCCAGGTCGAAAGCTACACTGATAAGGTCCAATCAGTTGGTTGATGGTGAGCTTCAGCCTCTCACAGAGTACGCTCGCTAGGGTCTTATACGCGATATTTGGAACACTAATTTCGCGGTAATTAGCACAGATTGCAGTATCACCCTTCTTGTCGATTGGGCAGAGCTCATTTAAATTCCAATTGGCAGGCAAGTTTACTACCCGTTCGCACTTTTATGCCCTCAACTGTATATGTAGGCTTGCATGAGTCTATGTGAGTATGTAGTCATGCAGCTGCTGCCATTGCCATATGAATTTTGCCACACGCAAATTTGTGAACTCATTCGTACATACCAAATATATTTAAATTTTAAAATTTGAAATTAGGTTTCAATAATAAATTATGGTACTTAATACTCGGCATAAGCAATTTTATAATATTTTTTTCCTTATATATTTCCATTGTGGCCGCCATTGTCGCCGTGTCGAATGAGTATTGGCATTACTAGCATTCGGTGGGTGAAGGGCTAGTTGCCCAATATGGATGTCTAACATGAAATTTTGAAAAAAAAATTGTTTCTAATAGAGGTGGGAATGTTTTTTTGTCATAAAAGAGGTACTCAAAATAAAAATAAAAATATTTAAAAAATAATAAAAATATTTTAGAATTATAAAAAAATTTAAAATATAAAAAAAATAAAAAACTTCCTAACGGAGGTCCACCCAGGGCAGGCAGTGGGAGTGATTTTTTCTCATGAAAAAGGTTGTCAAACTAAAAAATATAAAAAATTTAACAAAATAAAAAAAAATTAAAAAAATTAAAAATTTCCCCATAGAGGTTTGCCTAATGCAGGAATGCATTTTTTTCATGAAAAGGTTCTCAAACTAAAAAATATCAAAATAATAAAAAAATTAAAAATTTCCCAATAGAGGTCCACCCATGGCAGACAGTGGGATTCATTTTTCTCATGAAAACGGTTCTCAAAATAAAAAACACACAAAAATTAGAAAATACTAAAAAAATAAAAGTAATAAAAAATTTCAAGTAGAGGTCTCCTGATGGTAGGCACATTTTTGTCATGAAAAACGTTCTCAAATAAAAAAATATAAAAAATTTAAAATAATAAAAAAATAAATAAATAAATAAAAAGCTACCCAAAAGAGGTCATCAACATTGATAAACATGAAACGACGGGACGCCTGGAGACTCACGGCAGTGATAGCTGGCTTTTGGTCTGTCGGAGAACAAGCAGCCGAAATGGGCATCCCGCACAACACATACTGTCACAGTTGCAAACAGCCGGAGAAAAAGGAAACAATCTTCCATTTCCTCTGTGAATGCCCTGCCCTATGGAAGGACAGAATGTTAACCCTTGGCTTAGATATTAACAACTTAAAAAGGTTTTTAAACCGCACATACTGGATATTGTCATGCCCTAAATAACCGTTAAACAAGTTGGTAACGAAGATGCGGCAACAAAATGGTGCGGAAGCGCTAGTTGGATTCTGTATGAATCACCACATTAACCAACCAAGAGGTCTACCCAAGGCAGACAGTGTAGTGCGGTTTTGCCTTGAAAAAGGTTCTCTACATGAAAATTTTTTTTTTTTAAATAACAAAAAAATTAAAAATATAAAAAAATTTCCAATAAATGGTCGACCTACGGCAGGCAGTGGGAGTGCATTTTTGACATGAAAAAAGTTATCAAAATAAAAAATTATAAAATTATAAAATAGTAAAAAATTTTAAAAATAATAAAAAGATTAAAAAAATACTAATTAAAAAAGTTCAAAATGCAAGCATTCATTTTTTCATGAAAAAGGTTCTCAAAATAAAAAATTAAAAAATTTAAAAATAGTAGAAAAATTTAAACTACTTAAAAAAGTTCCCAGAGGGCAAGTAGTCATTTTTGTCATGACAAAGGTTGTCAAAATAAAAAAATTTAAAAAATAATAAAAAATTAAAAAATATAAAAAATTAAAAACAAATAAGTTTTAGCCCCCATCTATAGTACAAAACCAAGCCGCAATCGACAAATTGGTGTAGAAGTTCGGCCGCACATATAGATTTGAGAGAGCAACCTACGAACCGAATAACAATTTAAAATTATCCGTCTTTTATTATGCTCTTCGATTTCTCTCAGTTTATAAATGTAGGTAATGCGGGAAATTTTAGAAATTTTTTTATGCTACAGCTACAAAAACTGGACCCTATTTAGTATGATCAATAGAGCACCGAAATGTGAACACATTTTTTCTTTTGCTACCCACCCAGTATTTGACGGATATATCTTGATTGGCGCGATAACCGCTTAAGCGATTTTGGCTGAGTTTAACAAAGCGTTTCATGTTTCAATACCAAAATCTGCATTAAAGAATAATTCGCTCTAATGGAAAATAATTCGGCTCGATTTTTTTTTAAAGCTCAAGAACTGGTCTGAAATCTCTCCAATAACGTATCGTTTTGTAACTCTTAAACTAACAAATTTAGGCGATTAGCAAAAATTAAAATTTTATTTAGGGTTAAGTAGGGAATATTTTTTTCATACATATTTTTGACATCCGAGTGAGTTGTAATTATGTTTGAAGCAATACAAGCTGGAAGTTTCCGAAAATAGGGCGATTTTAGGAAAATAGAGGCATAAGTGCTAAAGAAACATCTCACTCGGATTGCAATTTTTTCACAGACACCTGTGTAGGACCTCCTTCCAGGCCTTATTCGAGCCAATTCCGATTTGAGAATTTGGATTCAAACATTTACAAGCCATTAAAGGTAATTAACAAAACTAAGACAAGTTTGCAAATTTGTACTAAAATGAATATTATGGAAAAAAAATAAAAGGCATTTTTCTATTAAAATTCGCTAAGAAGCAATTAAAGGCACTTACATTTATGATTTTTTTTTCTTCAATCAATAAAAATGTTGCGCTTACCTGTAAAGAAACAAAAAATATTGAAATTTAGTAAGAATGTAAGAAAAAATGATTTAGCTTACAAAACTTATACTTATAAATCATTCACTAATCATCATAGAAAAAAAATCTAAGGAAATTTACGAAGAAATGTTGAAAGTGTAAAAGGACTTTTCGTCATCAATTAGTGCAGTAGAAAGATGGGTTGTTGAATTTAAACGTGACCGTACAAGCCTTGAAGTCGATCCACGTCAAGGTCGTTCAAAAATAGCAACACCACGAGAAATCGTAGAAAAAATACTGAATATCGTATAGGAAAATCGTCCAGTGACTGGAAGAAATTTAGTAGAAGATCTAAACATCTCATTGGGCAGTGTATGTTGACTGAAGAATTGGATTTCAGAAAGCTGTGTGCGCAATGGGTGCCACATTTGCTAACAATGGAACAAAAAACCATTCGAATGCGACTTTCTCAGCAATATTTTGAGGGTTTTCGAAAGTACAAAGTGGATTTTGTGCGTCGATTCATCACTAAGGTGAGACTTTGATCTATCACTCGGATCCTAAATCAAAATAAGAGACTAAAGAGTGGTGTGAAATTGGTTCTTCGGCTCCAAAATGCGTTGATGTCTAGAAATCGGCCAAGCAGATGTGAGCATCGGTTTTTTGTGATGCGAAAGGAGTTTTGTTTGTGCATTACTGGTAAAACTATAAATTCTGAAAATTATGTAACCTGTTAAACCAGCTGCAGGAAAAAACTCGTGAAAAAATACCCAGTTTGAAATTATTTTTAAGAAATACAATGATCCGTTTCACAAGAGCAGTTTGACAAGGGCTAAAAACTATGACTATGTCCTAACGTATGGCACAGAAACGTGGACGATGAAAACATCCGACGAAGCGACGCTTGGAGTATTTGAGAGAAAGATTCTGCGGAAGATTTTTGGACCTTTGCACATTGGCAACAGCGAATATCGCAGGCGATGGAACGATGAGCTGTATGAGCTCTATATCGACATAGACATAGCGCACCGAATAAAGATCCAGCGGCATGGGTCATGTCGTCCGAATGGATGCAAACGCTCCGGCTCTGAAAGTATTCGATGCGGTACCAGCTGGTGGTAGCAGAGGAAGAGGAAGGCCTCCTCTGCATTGGATAGATAAGGTAAGGAAGAACTTGACTTCACTTGGTGTGCTCAACTGGCACAGGTTTGCACGAAAAAGAACCGACTGGCGCGCTTTGCAAAGCTCGGCCAAAATCGCATAAGCGGTTATCGCGCCAATTAAGAAGAAGAGAAAAACTATGAATTAAAGTTCGAATTGTTGGATGGTCCACCGTATTCAACAGGTTTGGCTCATAGCGACTTCCATCTGTTTTAAGACCTAAAAAAATTATGCGTGGAAAATCTTTTTCATCAAATGATGAAATCATAAGAGCTATGAAGCTTACTTTGCCGCCCACAAAGATTCTCACTTCAGATAGAATTCATAAATTAGAACCTCTTTGAAACAAATGTATTGATGTTAAGAAATTTTCACATTTTTTTGTTTATAGATGGGCGTTATCAGTCCCATTCGCTAATCATGGAGAATGCATTCCGAATGCCATAGTTGTAGGATAAAACGATGCATAATTGGGCTCCTTTTGGGACTTTAAGAATTTCTATTGTAAAACTATCCTCACCGGGGGCCTTGTTGTTTTTTGTGCGGTGTACAGCTTTTTCGAGCTCCTCTAGGGTTGGTGCTGGCTCACTGCTGTTTCTTTCCTAGTTAATATGTATGTAGATGTTTTAAATATGAGTTGAATTGGTCCACAAATCAGTTTTTTGAAAATTTTCAATGTCAGCGCCACGCAGAGTCATATTTTTAGGATAAAAAGTGGTCTACAACTTGCTTTTTTTAATAGTATTTCCAATGCAAAAATATGACTGTTTTACATTTTTTTATAGTATAAATTAAGCCATTAATAACACGTGCCGAACAAAACATAGTTTTACTGCTAGCTATAATTGTCCGTGCAACAAAAAAAAAAAAATCATTAAAAGAAATTAAGATTAAAAGAAGAAAAGGCAGGCTGTCGACACCGAAAACTGATGAAATAAAACGAAAGAAAAGTTATTCAATTACCACAAATTAACTATCAGACTATCAGAGAGCTGACAGAGGACTTGCATATTGCTGATGGTTTCGTTCAGGTCATTGTAGTTGGTAATTTGGGTTTACGTTGTATCGCTACTGGGTTTCATGCAAATAAGGAACCGCATTGATATCGAAAATGGCATGATTTGCAAGGCTGAATCCGACTCAACATTCATCACACCCACCATTTCTGGCTATATTTCAGTTTCAGAGTTCCAGAAATGTTTCGAGAACTGGCTTAAAAACTGGCATAAGTGCGTTGCAGTTGATGGGAAGTATTTTGGAGGCGATGATGCCACTTTTAAGAAATAAACTTTTATTTTGAATTTTCGGAATAGACTAATTTTCGGAATGGTAGACTATACACTCTTTCCCAGGCTATTTTTGGTTCAAGTTCTATCTCAATCATGCGGTTGAAGGTAATGAATAGACTCCAAAATATTGCTTCAAACATCGAACTACTTGCTAAAGTAACCCGTATGGCCGACACCACGACCCAGGAATGATTTAGATGATGAGCGTAGCTTATTGTCCAATGAAAAGCTTTACTCACTGTAGCAAATATTGTCGCGACTCAGGTAACCAGTAACTGACTCTCAGAGTAGGTGTAAGCAGGGCCTTAGAGAGCATATCCGGGCCCCGGGGGTGTAAGTAATTTTTACAAAACGATGGTGTAGAAGGTCTGAAGAGTTTTTGTACAAAATTTTGAAATTACGTGCTTTCCATTCGTCTATCAACTACAAAGTATACCTTGAAGACTTTTAAATTTACTATTATTACTGAAAAAATATTTATTTATTTATTTATTTTAATAATCTACAATACAAATTACTTTACTGACTAGAGACAAATGTAAAGAAAAGCAAGCCAAATTTGGTAACTAAATTTAAATTTTTAAAAAATTAGATCTGGATAAGGCAAAATCAAGCAGGCTGGTATTAGATAATGAGTTACAGCTTCAAAGTGCGCGAGCAATGGCTGCATTACTCGCAAATTTGGTCTTAAAGTTTTTCCCATTAAAAAAGTAAAAATTTCAAAGACTTCTTTGGGGAACACTAAAGTTTATCCGCTCAAGTAGATCTGAACAGTCGACGATGCCATTAACAACACTGAAAATAAACGAAAGTGAAAGGATTGCCCTTCTCTTTGAAAGAGGTTCTAGATTAATTAGCTTTAGCAGATAATTATAGGATGGAACAAGCGACTCAAATCGGAGGGAACGTAATGCTTGCTTAAGAAAAATTTTTTGAGCGCGTTCTATTCTATTAATCGAGAGTTGGTCGTAAGGTCTCCGAAGGATAACAGCGTACTCTGGGTGAGAACGAACAAGAGACGTAAACAGCAGTTTATAGGTATACGGATCAGAAAATTCAGTCTTATTTTGACGGATGAAGCCTAGAACCGAATACGATTTTGAAAGAATAAAATAATGTGGCCACTAACATTTCCTTACCTGAAATACTGAAAGCTAAACTTTACTGAAAAACCTTCGCATTCTAAATACAAATACTAAATGCTTTCAAATCAGTTAACTGGGAAATTAATGCAGTTCCCCTTTCTACGTTCAATTTTTATTCAACCGCCAGATATCGAAGTACTTATTAGATATACAACTAAATTTCTCATGAACAAATACAGGTGCATACATAGTTACTCAGATTAATTACATGCCATCAAGATTAGTTTTGTATACAAATAAACAAAATATATCAAATGGTCTCCTATAGTAATAACAACAAACAAAGGACATTAAAAATAATGAAAAGTAGACATCAGACGACAGTCGTGGTAACAATGACAATAGCAACAGAAAAATAGAAAATGTAATATTATAAATAACTGCAGCGCATTAACAATAAAAATAGTTGCGGCAACGCCAGTCAACGGAAATTAAGCAAAAAGCAGAAAGCTAAAAACAGTAAAAAGGCAAGAAGCAAAAAAGCAGGTTGAAAAAGCAAATTGTTGTGGAGGGATATGGGAGGGCCTGTCATGACTTGTAGCTACAACAGCAGACAGCGACTACCAAAAATGAAATTTAACAGGAAGGACGAATAGCAGGCCGCAGTAAGAAAAAAAAGAGAAAAAGGAAGCAAAGAGGCAAAGCGGAGAATAAAAAGGGAAATGAGTTGGTAGGTTGACAAAAAGTCTTGAAATGCGGAGATACTAAAAGAAGTAAATTGTTGCAGGGAAGCAAGTTGAAAAAGTAAAAAGCTGGCAGCGCATTCAGCGCGGTTGAGTGCAGCTCAGCTGCTGCGATTGCATACATACATACACAAGCACATGCATACATACCAATAAACATACAGACATGTATCCGTATAACATCAGCAGCTGAAAACTGTAGAGGCAAATATTCAAAACCATATTAGATCGCATAAAGTAAAGAGCTAAACAAGAAGATGCAGTCTGTGGGTATTTATATATGTATACACCTATACATAAGTACATACGTATATATCCATGTATACGTTAAATGCCAAAGTGTCATTGTAAAAGCAAGTTACACCAGGAAGCTACTGTAATAACTCTAGCAACACTTCAAATGCGGGCATTAGTGGCAAGGAAATCAGCAAACACTGCTGCGCACCAGACAATTTCTTAAGTCCCTCTGTGCGGTTGGTTGTTAGTGGTACTGTCAGCTTTTCAGCTGATAAGACTTAAAGTAAATTTGATTTTCACGTCATAGCGACAGTAAATTGTTGTTGTTTTTGTTGGTATTTCGATACACATTGTTGCTACTGCTCATGCTGATATTGCAATCAGGTAGCCTGGGAGGGGCTGCTATTATATTTTTGCTTTTAGTATTGCGCGTCTGTCATCACTATTATGATTGCATTAGTAAAACCGTTTCGGCCGAAATATCTTTCAATATCTTACAACAACTTGCAACTTTTCTGATGAAGAGAACCGGGAAAAAAGAGAAATATGAATGATAAAATATGAGCAGAACATACAAGGTGGCGCAAAATTAAACACTTTTTCGGAAGATCTACAATTTTTGTAAATGCCAGCGTACGTCAGTCGTACACACAGACAGATAAGCAATGGAGCGCATTCGGGTCGAAATAAAGATTTTTTTTCAATTAAAAGAATTATTTAAAAACCCGATTGGATGGTTAATTTTGCAAGGTACCGCTATAATGCCGAATGGGATATAGAATAGTTAACGAGGATGTCAGTGGGCAATAATTGGAGGCTTGAAAATTATGTAAATTTCCAAATAATAAATAAGCAGAACATACAAGGTGGCGCAAAATTAAACACTTTTTCGGAAGATCTACAATTTTTGTAAATGACGTCGTACGTCAGTCGTACACACAGCCAGATAAGCAATGGAGCGCATTCAGGTCGAAATAAAGATTTTTTTCAATTAAAAGGATTATTTAGAAGCTCGATTGGATGGTTAATTTTGCACCGTACCGCTATATTGCCGAATGGGATATAGAATAGTTAATGAGGCTGCGAGTGGGCAATATTTGGAGGCTTGAAAATTACGTAAATTTCCAAATAATAAATAAATTTCACTTAAAATTAAAACTGAAAATGCCAACCTCTAAATTTTAATATTTAAAATTAAAAGTTTTAGAGTGAACATTATAAATTCGAAACACAAAATTAAAATCTAAAAACTCTAAAACCCAAAATTTAAATATGAAATTTGAAATGTAAAACTTAAAATGTCAAATTCAAAATCCAAACGCTAAAATCTAAAATTCTAAATTCTGATTTTAAAATATTTAATTCAGGGTTTAAAGCATAAAATTCCAAATGAAATATTTTAAACTCAGAATCTAAAATTGAAAGTTCGAAATTTAAAACTCGAATTCGAAAATAAAAATTCAAAAACTGATAATCAAAGTTCAATATAAAAAATTTAAAACTAAAAATTCTAAACTGAAATTTGAAAATTTCAAATTCGAGACCCAAATTTTTGAAATTGAAACCCTAAAACTCGGAAATGAAAAATTCTAATGAGGAATTTAAAACTAAAATTTTAAATCCATTTTTCAAAGTACCAAATTCTGAATTTATTACTCGATATTCATAATTCTACATTCGAAATTGAAGATACTGAATTAAAAATTTAAAAATTATAGTTCCAAGTTCAAGATTCGAAATTCAAAAGCTAAATGTTGAGATTCTAAATTCAAATTTCTAAATCCTAATTTTGAAAAACTAAGTTCAGAGTTTAAAACTTAAAATTCCAAATTCGAAACTCAAAACCAAAAATTTAGAACTCTGAATTGAAAATTTAAAATTCAAAACTCAAATTCCAAATTGTGAAAATAGAAAATCAAAAACTGAAATTCTAAATTAAATATAAGAAACTGAAAACTAAAAATTTTAAATTTTAAATTTCAAATTCGAAGCTGAAAATTTAAAATTCTAAACTCAATATCTGAAATTTAAAATTTAAATGCGGAATTCAAAGTCCCTATTTTAAAATTCGAAACTCAAAACCAAAAATTTAAAATAAAATAAAAATAAAATTTAAAAAATTGAAATACAAACTTGAATGTTAAAAATTGAAAACTTAAAATTTTAAACTTGACATTTCAAATTCGAAGCTGAAAATTTAAAATTCTAAAATCAATATCTAAAATTTAAAATTTAAATTCAAAATTCAGAATTCAAAATCCCAAATTCCAAATTTGAAACTCAAAACCAAAAGTTTAAAATAAAATAAGAATAAAATTTCAAGAATTTAAATTCAAACTTCAATGCTAAAAATTTAAAACTAAAAATTTTAAATTTGAAATTCAAAATTCGAAGTTGAAAGTTTAAAACACTAAATTCAAAGTTTAAAACTTAAAATTCCAAATTCAAAATATGCAACTTAAAATGTGAAATTTAAAAATGAAAATTTAAAATTCCAAACTCGAATTCCAAAATGCGAAAATAAAAATTCAAAAACTTTTGTTCGAATTCAATATAAGAAACTCAAAACTAAAAATTCCAAATTCTAAATTTGAAATTCCTAATTCGAAACGCAAAATTTAAAACTCCAAAATCAAAATAAAAATCTGAAGCTTAAAATTTAAAATTAAATGCAAAATTCAAAATCTCAAATTCACAAAGTCCTACTTTAAGCATTTTAAATTCAAAACTCGAAATTAAAAATTTCAAAAACCTTAATTCAATATTAAATATTAAAACTTGAAAACTATAATCCACAATTCAATATAAAAAATTTAAAACCGAAATGTTCCAAATTTGAAATTCAAAATTCGATACTAAAAATATAAAATTCAAAAATCAAAATATAAAACCTAAAATTTAAAACCCAAAATTTAAAATGTAAAATTTTAAATACAAAAATCAGAAATCAAAACCTAAAACTTAAAATTTAAAATTAAAATGCAGTATTCGAAACCGGAAACTCCGACTTTCACAATTTTAAGTTCAAGGCTGGAAAATAAAAAATTAAAAATTCGATATTCAATATTAAAAAATGAAAACGGAAAGTAAAAAATTTAAATCTTTAAATTTTAAATTTGAAACCCAAAATACCTAACTATAGATTTTGGACACAGAGTTTAAAATTCTAACTGGCAAAAACTAAAAAATCAGTACTTAAAATACCAAATTTGAAAACTGCTTGATCACAAAATTCGAAATTAAAAACTCTAAATATAAAATTCAAAAATCAAAAATAGAACCTAAAATTCAAAATACAAAACACACGAAAAATTCCGAAACAAAATTTAAAATTTTAAATTCAAATTAAAAAATTCAAAAATCCAAAATCGAAATCTACAACTTAAAATTTGAAATTTAAATTCAAAATCCAAATTCCAAGTTTACGAATTTTAAATTCAAACCTTGAAAAAAATTTCAAAAAACCCTCATTATTCAATTTTAAAACTATTGAAATTGAAAACTAAAAGTTAAAACCTCAGAACTCTAAATTTGAAACTCAAAACTATAGATTTTAGACACAGAGTTCAAAATTCTAACTGCCAAAAACTTAAAATTTAATACTTAAAATTCCAAATTAAAAGCTCAAAATTGAAAACTGATAACTAAAATCTATGAACTTTTAATTTCACATTCAAAACTCAAAATTCGATATACAAAACTTAATATATAAAATTCAAAAATCAAAAAAATAAAACCAGGGTTCAAAACACTACATTTAAAACCCAAAATTTTAAAACTCAAAATACAAAATTTAAAATCCAAAACCCAACTTTCACAATTTTAAATTCAAGACTAGAAAATAAAAATTCAAATATCAAAATTAAAATTCAGTATTAAAATCTGAAAACTGAAAGTTAAAAATTCCAAATTCTAAATTTGAAATTCAAACATCAGAGAATGATATTCCTTGTCTGTGAAATTTTCTTGTAGCCACGTCAAAGATCTCGAAAACCTTTTGGAACGTTACTGTTCACTTCCTTTGCTCCCTTTTTTCTCTTCCTTTCTTCATTCCCTACAATCTAGTAACTTCACAGCAGGCCTTTGCTGACTACAGGTCGAAGTGTGTCCCTTGGAAGCCGTCACCTATGATCTAACAAAACACAACTTCTATATAAAATAAATAAGAAAAATAAAAAAGCAGATAATTAAATATTTCACTCAGAACCACAAATCAAGTAGGATATGAAAGATCCGCCAATATACCCATCCGCACACTCTCCGAACAATTATGGTAAAATTTCCATCACCGCAATGACAGCGTTGACATTTCTCAATTTCACTTGCCGGAAAGTGTTGGTGGTGAAAAAAAGAGTAAACCGAAAAAAAAAAACAATAAATAATGGAAATATTTGTGCCACAAAAGCAGCGTCACTGTCTGCATTGCGCAACGAAATGCGACACTCGGAATTGGTGTGCCATTACGAAAAAAAAAAACAACGGCGAATAAATGTACTGAAGTAATTGGAATGACAGCAAGGTGTATATGTATGTGTGTATGACTCTGGGATGAGCGTAACGTGAGTGTTGTCTGGCGTTGCGGTAGTGTGGGACGTCATTAATATTTTAGACGTTCATGTGTATAAATATTGAACGTCTATCAATAAGTATGACAGGAAATTCAGAAGTTTAAGAAAACTACGAGCGAAAACATCGATGAAAGGAAAATAAGGAAGAAAATTAAGTTGTCATTAAAGGTATCGTTTAGGGAAATTTTATACGGCTGGCGACTTTAAGCGATTGTTTTAGGAGTCGAAGAATTATACCATTTGGTTAGGGATGTTTTTTTTTTTATGAAAGCTTTTCTACAAGCCAAGTAATTTTACGAAAATTTCTTAATTTTTTTGTCGAAGAAAGAATCAAAAGTTAAAGCGCCGATTAACACCTCTTTTGAAGCTGAGGTGATTAGAATTAATCATTTCCCACACAGCAACTGCACAAGAGACGTGAAATTACATTGGGTCTGGCCACACATATTCCCATCGGACAGCAGCCGGTTAAGATCTTCACCATTGACAAGAGATGGGGCTTCTTTAGCAGTAGAAAATTGCTTGACCACCTTCAACTTGCTTGTGACTAAAAGATCTTTGCATATCTACAAGCTAATGTTTTTGTTTAGAACTCCGCGCGCGCATTCAAGGCTTACTTGTTTAAAAGCAGACTACAAATAGCAGGAAGATATCTCATCTTCGTTTTGCATAGAGAAAACACTGCAGGACTGAGCTTTCAAGCCAGTTCATTAGGCATGCAGTTTTCCGAAATGCCTTTTAGGTCTGGTACCCATTTAAGCTTTAGAACCAAATATTCGGCTGCGAGCGAGAGAAAAACTTTGCTGGATAATTTCTGTTCGCTGCAAGTGAATCTAAGATCTTAGCTGCTGCTTGGCTTTCAGAATAACTATTTATCACTCTAAAGAGTATTCCACAAATAAACAACCCATTGACTGATTCTTGTGGCGGCCGCCGTAGCCGAATGGGTAGGTGCGTGATTACCATTCGGAATTCACAGAAAGGTCGTTGGTTCGAATCTCGGTGAAAGCAAAATTAATAAAAAACATTTTTCTAATAGCGGTCGCCCCTCGGCAGGCAATGGCAAACCTCCGATTGTATTTCTGCCATGAAAAAGCTCCTCATAAAAATATCTGCCGTTCGGAGTCGGCTTGAAACTGTAGGTCCCTCCATTTGTGGAACAACATCAACACGCACACCACAAATAGGAGGAGGAGCTCGGCCAAACACCTAACAGAAGTGTACGCGCCAATTATTTATTATTTATTGACTGATTCTTAGCTCACGGATACCTCCACTAGAAAAACGTTGCCAACGAAAGCTTTTGCAAGTTTAATAATTTGTCGACTTTAGAACGAAAGATCTCTTTATGCCAAGTATGCTTTATATGTCGAGGCGTGGGCAATAGTCATAAGAGAAGTCCACGTAGTCGTAGAAGCAGTCTTTGATTATAAAAGCACACTCTTCCTTCGTCAGTGTGTGAGCGGAAATGAGCAAAATGTTGAAAAATCTCGGTTTGATGCAGATCGAAACGAGACGCGTGCCCTCTTGAGTTAATGAAATAACTTGGCGAAAAGTCTTTCTTCCACCTCAAAACCAGCACTTAATTGGCGCTAACTTACGTGACACTTGAAGCGGATCTCACAGTGTACGATTGTACTTTGTTTATTACATGGCGGAGCATTCCATGTGCGTGACCGCTATTATGACTAGCCTTAAAAGGTTTACTGTGGTCGTCATTGAAAAAGAGATTTCTTATCATCAGCAGGGTTCCCCATTTCATTTCAATTAAACTTCAAATTGCCGAAGCCGAAAGTTGTGAGCTGCTTTAGCCGTATGCTACTGGCCATTCTCGGATGATTTAGTTACATAATTCGAGGAAATTTAAATTTAAGGATTTCCGGTAGAAGATTCCCAAAAATATGAAAATTAAGCGTACCACAGAAACATATCTCATATCCCGTTTTACTCTAGCGCTTTAAAAATTTTTTTTGGTTGAGCCTTCACAAAAGTACAAACATTAGTAAAATTTGGAAACTGAACGAGCTGGTAGTGGAATAGATATTGGGGTGAGAAAAAGGTATTGGCGAATGCGAAAAACGCTTAAATAATAAAGAATAAAATCAAATTTAAAGTCTCCTCTGAAAATTTTTATAAGAAAAAAAAATGTTAACGGGTTGTACTTTCTTTCTTCTTTCTACTTCTGAGTAAGAAACTCCTTTGTCACATTTGTTCCACTTCCATTTCCAGATTCACCAAAATTGTTCTATTATTGATTTATTGCAAAGTATTTATTCAAAATTATGTTATCTATTATTGTTAAATTACAGACAAAATTTATCATTTGCCACACCTGCTTGCATTACTGCTCAGCCACCATCTCCCTGGTTAGGGGTTAAAAACAAATTAAGCACAGAAATTCCAAACAATTAGGAAAATTATTGTCTGACACAGTAGAGTAAATATCTATGCATTATGTGGTTAATTGACAACTTAAATTCTGACTATAATTTATGTAAGTTCTCTATTTGTTTCGAATTTATTAGTTAGGTTAGGGAAGCTAAAAGCATCTGCTGGCTAACAGTAAAGCACTTCCTTATCACGAGCTGCTAAATTTATTTGACAGCAACATTCCATGGAACATATGTTTGTGGTCACTATTTCATATGACTGTGCAAATTGACTTAACCACAACAATAACAATGAGTATAAATTGTATAGCAAGACCAAAAGATAACGGTACTCGTATACATGGAAATTTTTCATTCGGACTTTGCAGAAGGACATGAAAATAAAGGTAGGGCAAGAGCAATTTTTATTTGTGTTTATGCTATATATGCATATATGCATCACAGGTAAGTACTACATACAGGGTGAAGCAAGCATAAATATATTTTCTAAAATGAAAAATGTCTCTCTGAACAATAGACGGTTGTTTTTATGAGAAGCTTTTTCATTGCAGTAATTCACTCGAAGGTTTGCCAATGCCAGCCGATGGGCGATCGCTAATAGAAAAAAATGTTTTTACCTGTAAATAGTTATTGATTGTTTAGTAATTAGTGATGAAAACAATTGTTGATTAATTACTAATACTTAATTATTTTTATTAATTGCTAATTAACGTAATTTTTATAATCACTAATATGTTTTTTTTTCAGTACCATTTCTGGTTATACAAAAATATTATAACAGATATGGTAACATTCTCAGTATGAAAAAATATGTGCTAGATATGACAGTATTAGCGTTAACAGTTGTATCTAATGTATATAATCCCGAAATTTCAAGCCCGTTGGAACATAACTTTTTTAAACTCAGTAAAAATTCAGTAATCGGAAAATTTATTTTAATGTTCGGTATTTCGGGTACTTAAAATTTAGTCCCGAACTTTCGGGCCTAGTCCCGAGACAGAACATTGTCAAATTCAGTAAAAATTCAATAATCCCAACATTTTTAACATTAATGGCTGTATGCAATATTTCGGGATTTTAAAAATTTGGTGCCGAGATTTCGGCACTAGTCCCGCGACATAACTTTCTTAAATTGAGTAAAAGCTCAAACAATTTTTTTTATGCTATCATTATGAAAATACTCCAAATTAACCCTTATATTGAAAGTAAATATTTAACCCCATGGGTACGGATTTAGGTGAGAAAATATTTGCCTGCGGGACGGATTTAACTTTTTGGTCGCTTGGAGTATTTGTAAAAGCAGTTCATTTTAAATAAGAATTAATGTTCAAATGCACACAACGGATTAATTAAAATACGATACCATTTTTTTTTTAAAGTGAAACTAAAATAAAAAAATACTTTAATAAAAACTAATATTGATATTTACTATGTAGACTCCATAAGGAAACAAAATTATGTAAACAAACACAAACTTTCCTGAGAATTTTTAACTTATCTTTTATCAGAAAACACTAAGACGAGATTGAAAATTTTTGGTTTATGAGGTTTGAAATGAGTTCACAGGAATGTTAAAGCATTAAAAGTTGTGTCTTCTAGACGTAATATAAATTTATTCCAAACTAAACTCGCTGACAAAAACACCACTTTTCAAATGAAGTGCTGTGGATACCTAGTAAGTCCTCTAACTAATTAAAAATAGTAGTAAAAAATAGTGTGTTATTAGGCCAAATCAAAATCAAAATAAAAATCGAGATCAAGATCAAGATCAAGATCAAGATCAAGATCAAGATCAAGATCAAGATCAAGATCAAGATCAAGATCAAGATCAAGATCAAGATCAAGATCAAGATCAAGATCAAGATCAAGATCAAGATCAAGATCAAGATCAAGATCAAGATCAAGATCAAGATCAAGATCAAGATCAAGATCAAGATCAAGATCAAGATCAAGATCAAGATCAAGATCAAGATCAAGATCAAGATCAAGATCAAGATCATGATCAAGATCAAGATCAAGATCAAGATCAAGATCAAGATCAAGATCAAGATCAAGATCAAGATCAAGATCAAGATCAAGATCAAGATCAAGATCAAGATCAAGATCAAGATCAAGATCAAGATCAAGATCAAGATCAAGATCAAAATCAAAATCAAAATCAAAATCAAAATCAAAATTAAAATAAAAATAATCGATGAATTGTAAAAAAATGTGTCCGGCTTGGAATTTTGTAATTTGAATTAATATAATTTTATTCTAAATCTTTTCTACTAAATCTGATGTCCAACCAGTTATTTGCTACGGATAGGAGTGGTGGACAAAAAGTGAAAACGATGAAAACAAACTCAAAGTGTTTGAACGGAAATTTGTGAGGCAAATCTTCGGCGATTCGCGCATAATGAGAAGAAAATGTTGTACAGTTCGTCCCAGCTTAAAGACAGAGATGGCTAGGCTATAGCATTAGAATGGACTACACGAGAGCTCAACGGAAAAAATTTGACATTAAAACATTTGTAACGAAAGCAGAGCCAAACCAAGATCAAGATGCATTGACGAACTATGATAGAAGGCGAAATGAGGAAACTCAAATCAACAATTGGAAGGAGTCAGCCAAGGATCGAGCCAAGTGGAGACATTTCGTGCAGCAGACACAAAGCTGTGGTGCCGAATGATGATAATAAAATCTTTTCTACTATTTAACTTGAAAAAAAATTGCAACTTACTCTGATTGATTACGCTAATTTTCGGTTACTACAAAAATATTTCAAAAGATGGCATCATCATTTCTGCCTCTGCATCTGGAAATATAGCGGAGAAAACTGCAAAAATTATATGCAAAAAATATATCTCACGACATTCCACAAAATCAGTAGATTTTAATCAAATTGAATCTTCCATGTAGCTAACCGACAACGCCAGGACGGCTGATCAACACGATTGCCAAACTTAATGGGGAAAAAAAAATGTTTCTATTAGACGAATGAGAAGGAAGGCGTCCCTATTAAAACCAAATATCGTCCAAGTTCATAGCATCAATTAGGGCCCATAAATTATTAAAAATCATGGCTTGTCAACCGAAATGGCTATATTTACGAAAAAAATTGGCAATGATGCCACTACTCCTAAATAAATAAAAATATGGCTTTCAGATGCATTGGCTTTTGGAAAATCACGTGCGGGACACATAAGATCTTCTAGGTTGAAGTGTCGGCTATTGGGCACACTACAAACACAAAGTTATTACCTATGGAACTTTCGATCCATCGCTTTAGCAGTAGCCGCCTTTGAGATGAAAATTCACCACATCGGAAAACATAATTTTTTGGTCAGACTGGACCTCCTTTTGGAACTGCCGCAAGGTCTAAACAAAGAAGAAACAACAGGACATGGTCGTTTTTCTTCAATAGCTGAGTCAATTTTGCTTTGTCAGCGATTTATTCAAGACCTTTCTGCGAAATCCTATTCGGCAAGCAAACATGCATGAACAAGGTGGCCCAAAATTAATCACCATATCATACGTCAATCATATTTGATATTTGTGAACCAGACAGCTGCAGTACACAAACAGGCAAGCAATGGAGCGCGCAAAGGTCAAAATCAAGATTTCTATCACTCAAAATCATTTTTTTTATTTAGTAAAAAAATTATTCATAAACAAATTATTTACTCCAAGAAATTTTCCTTAATTTAGTTAAAATGGTATTCAAAAACAAAATTGCTCGATTAATTTTGCGCCACCTTGTATATAAGGACACATATTTACGAAAGTATGCACGAATTCGTTTAGTGTGTATTTACATAAGTAAATTATATGGATATCCGGTCGGTAGCACATTTTACATAAGTTAAATGGCGCAAAAAGGTCAAATGTGTTAATTCAGCCGAAAGCTACAACTCACAGCTAACGCCAACGCACATTCATTCACTTACAAATGTGACATATGCGGTTGGTTACGTATACGCCATGTGTGGCAAAGTTGCTGATCATAGTAAATGTAGGTAAACCATGCAGCGTCAGCGCTTTAAAGGCAAGCAGTTTGTTATACGAATTTAAGCTACTTAAAATTAGCTTTATTTATTTTTTAGGTAAATTTGTTTTCTCAGCTGATATACTTATATTTTCGTCCCCCAATATTTGGTATTGATTGAAAGTTCAAGGCTTTTTTAGGCTAGTTTTTGCGTCAGCAAAATAAGTGCAAAGCTAAAAGTTTATGTATGAATGTTATATTTACTTATTTGTTTTATTTCTTTTTCGTGACTGGGCATGATATGGATTGTTATTATATATACTATATACATTCTGACAATCTATCATTTTTGGATTGTGGTGCCTTTTTGAGCTTTTCAAGTTATTATTAGTAAAATAAGTTGTCTGGGGATAAATGCCGAAATTATTAAGCCATGAAATTGTTTTGTTATTTCTATTGAGCAAACATCATCGAAAATTAAGTAATCTACTTAAATTGATTCAGGAATTGGCATTATGCGCATAAAAGATTGAACAGAAAGGCAAAAAAAAAAAGATTTGTGAATATTTAATTTAAGCTCGATTTAAGTGAAAAAATGAATACTCATAAAATAAAAATAACTAATAAAACAAACTTTCTAGTGTGGTTCATTTAGCGTTTGAGATTTAATTCATCGACTGCTTTGACTTTTAGTTTATGGTTATATAACTGAGAGATTCCATGTGAAGCGATGCAAGTATTTTGGACATTGTCATAAGTTTTGGAAATTAAAACAAGTAAACTGAAATTCTTTAAATCATTTTAAAGTGAATTATCTTCGGTTCTTTTTAAAACTTTTATAAACAAAATATTTTTTTTAATTTATTAGTATAGGGTGATCCCATGCCAAGCGATCCAAGTACTTTGAACATTATCACTAATTACATATTATAAAAATTTATTTATTTGAAGGCTTGAGCTATTATAATTTTGCTATTTATTCAATGTTGAAAATTTTGGTACACATTTGTTTAAAGTGAAATATCTTCGGTGTAGTTTTTTTAGGATCAAATATAGTTCTTAAAAATGTTTTTGGAAAAAACACTTTTTTTTTTTTGGAAAAAATTTTTGAATTTTTTTTTTTAACATTTTTGAAAAACCATTTTTTTCTTTATTCCTTAGACTATATTAAGTACCCCGGCAAATTTCATAATGGGGTTATGCGTAAAGGGCTAAAGTGCGTAGCGACGCATGTAATATAAGTGGATGTACGCTAGCGCTTCCCTAAGCAGCATTTTCAACTGATTTTTCACTCATTTGATGTGCTTATTTGAATATAACTCGAAAGGTTATGGGAATGCTATTATGAAACTCTTAGGGATTACTGAACATAGTATGAAAATAATTAGCTGAAAATGAATTTGTGGGAAAAACTAGAAGAGTGAGAAAACATCTGAGGAGTTGTGTTTTAAAAATGAAAAAAACAAAATTTCCACAAAAAAAAAATTTTTTTAAATGAAAAAAGTTTTTGAAGAAAACAAACTTTTGAAGAAAAACCAAGTTTTTTAACTTTTCAGTTTACTATTTATTTAACTTAAGCATTCCAAGGCAAAAAGTTATGACACGAAATAGCTGAAGATTACTTCATGATGAAATTGGAAAAGAGTGAGAAAAAAAAATTGGCAGGTGCTTTTACAAATAAAAAAGAAAAGAAAATTTGAAGGAAAAAATTTTTTTAAGAAAAAAAAGTTTTGAAAAAAAAATTTTAAGAAAAAAATAAATTTTCCCACAAAAAAAACATTCTGAAAACGATGGTATTATACCTATCTACTAAAATTTTCAGCATTGAATAAACTTCATTTTTTTAAGAAATTTTTTGTAGAAATTTTTTTTTCTAAATTATAAAATTTTTTTTATTTCTTCAGTTGACTATTCATTTAACTCAAGCATTCCAAAGCAAAAGGACACGAAAAAATTGGAAAAGAGTGAGAAAAAATGTGGGTGCTTTGCAAAAATGAAAAAAAAAAAAATATTTTTTTGCAAGAAAACAAAGTTTTGGAATACAAATTTTTGATGAAGAAAAAAAATTTTGGAAGAAAAGTCTAATACGTCCGGGCCATTTAGTTGAATCAGAACTGTTTGGAAGATTTTTTTTGCCTTAGGCAAGCGAAGAAAGGGAGTTAAGTTGGTCCGCTAGCACATCATCTGGGCGACAAACCAGTACAAATTCTTATCCTACGGACTTATAAGATAGTCTTAACAACCAAACCGAATATTTCGCGAGGTGTCACGTCGCTTGAGAGCGTACAACAGGGGCCGTTTCACATTACACCTCATCACGCGCTTATTGCCAACCTGCAAGCATTTTTTATGCTTCTATAGCAGGTTTATTTTTGCAAACAACTTTGATCTCATTTTCAAAGCTTATCAAAGCTAATTTTACGATTCCTGTTCCGCCATAGAGGGCCTTGTCGTACAAAAGCATGCGACATAGAAAAAGAACTATGATAGTTTGTTAGCTTAAACTTTCGGCAGATGTAGGAGTACTCAGAAATCAACATATACTTCTTTCACATCGCTTTCTAATCGAAAATCTGCCTGGGCATTAGTGAAGATTTTCTTCAAATCCGCTTGACACTTAATGTGTTAATTAGTTCCCTTTATATGAATTGATTTGTGTAAGCTGTTTTGACTTTTGATAGGCCTGTTGACCACCGAACCACATACTTTCGCAGTAAGGCAAAAAGTCTCGCATAGGAAATTTTCTAAACAAATATCCAGCATTGCAATTAACAAGTTCAACAAAACTGCACAGACAAATCTGAAACCTGCCACCGGCTACCAGCACACACTCACTGTCCACTGACTGTGTTTGCCACAAATAATAATGCAGACAAATAATATCATACTTATGGAGTTTAGCATAAACAAATGAAACGCGTGTATGCACATACATACATGCATGCTGTATATTATATATAGTATTGTAAATGAAAGTTAATTTGTCGTTTTCGTGACCAACGTAATTAGTTTCTACTTCGAATGATAGCTGGCCATTATGTTTGGTAGTTTCATGTTACTTCTGCACTCTGCTAAATAGACAGTTATATAGGTATGAAAGTCTTAGAGAAGTCAATCCCGTTATTTCGAGATAACGAAATCCCAAATTCTCTAGATGCCGAAAATATCGCGGTTATTTGCCCACAATACGGAAATTTTCGGAATTTGCAAATTTCTTACGAAGCACACGAAATGGAGACATTTTTCTAATTTAATGTATTTCATAATATACCAGATCATTTAGAAAAGATAAATTGGAAACGTATAAATTTGCTTTGATATCAAATGTTTCGAATTCACTCACTGAAAATAACCAGAATTGCTACATGCCGGGACAAAACTTCACAATCATATGAAGAAAAATCCCCTACCAAAGCGAGATGCCGAATCACGCAGTGCATGCGAAGCAAACCCAACAAAGTTAGAGTCAAATTGGTATCTAATAAATGGATATGGATTCCCGTATTTGGGAAAGGACGAAACAATGCATTCTTCAATTCCCTTTAGTGAGTCTGTTGTACTCAAATTAATTGAGCCATTGAGTGGTGCGGGAAGAAATATTATGACTGATAAAGTTTTACTAGCAAATCACTGGTATCAAAATTATTATTAGTTGGAACAATTTGTGCAAATAATAGAGAATTGCTGAAACTGGTCATCTTAAAAAAGTAGTTCTACAAAATCATAAAATCATAATTCAGACAACCTTCAAAGAAAAATTATTTTATGGAAATTACTAAATGCGTGATAGGTTAGGTATATCTGGCTGATCTGAATAGATCTCCCTTAGGTCACAAGGGTTTGTAGTGTTACCAGTGTTGTTGGAGTCATGTTAAACATAATTTGTGATACATATCTTGGCGAGTTTTAATAAACAGTTTAAACTTTTGTCAGCAATATCCTTAAGGGGGTAGTATGGTTAATTCGGTGTAAAACAAGCATATTTTTCGAATTTTTTTTTTGTCGACAGTTGATTTATTCAAAATTTTAAAATTACTTCATTATAAAGTCATATTTAAAGAATATTGTGTGAAATTTTCATTGATTTTTATGAAGAAATGAGTTGGTGGCAGCGAATCTTCGCGGACGTCTCATAAAAAAGTTTTATTGCGGTGTCCCTCAGAACTCATTACTGGATCAACTAAAATCAAAAAACCAAATTGATTTCATCAGCTAATAAAGTTTCGCAGGTAACAACGTCGAATTTTTTTTTTTAAATTTTTTAAAGCGCTTTGAAGTCAAAACACCGATTTTTCATAAAAAAAACTTGAAAACTTTGTTGTTTTAAAATATGACAAAATTTAAAAAAAAAAAAACTCGACGTCATTACCTCGTGAATAAAGTAAAGAATCGGTGCAGTAGATATGAATCTACAGTGGACACCGACCGTAAAACAGGCAAGTGTGAGAAAAACGCGTTTAAAGATTTGTGAAGATTGTGAAATCCGGTTGGAGAGGTAGATACTTAATCCTTTGTGTCTTTGTCAATTTTACTCTAATGCACTTAAAACTTTCACACAATAATCTTAAGATGTTATAGAATAACTTAAAAAAAAAAAAAAAAATGAAAAAAAAAAAATACCATACTACCCCCTTAAGAGATGAAAAATATACCGATCCAAGGCCGTTGTAACGATTTCTGCTTAGAATAGGACAGTGGTGTGGAGGTGTTCTAACGTATCGTTTCTTCTTCTTTCTTCGCATAAGTTACACGCGTCGTTCTGGACCAAACCCATTTTAGCTGCGTGATATGGAGTGAGACAAAGTCCCGTCAGTATTCCAACCAACATTTTACATTCCTTCCTTGGAAGTGATAAAATAAAGTTGACTGTTTTCGTGTTGCAATATCGTAGCTTCCCATATAGGTTGTGCTTCACAGATTAAATGGCCAGAAAATATGTATAGTATGAAGTCAGAAGCTCGATAATGGCGTCTTGAAGTATTTTTTAAAATTCTCGACTTTAGCGGCAATAAATGCATGGGTTTTGTATAACGAAATAACGGGTGAAAATATATCTCGAAACAATTTTTTGTTTCAATTAGCGGAAGAGTTTTGCCCAGGGTATAAAGATCCATCTGAACAGGACAACTTGAATAACATCTTGAACGGCACTGAACGTATATTAGAAAAACTTGCTAAATAGATTTTAATAAAGATAATAACACATATTCTTAGTTGTTTGTTGTAAAAATACATGTATGTGGTAAATGCACATTGAAAAAAAATTCTATATTTAAAATTTTTATAGTAAAAATTGTGGTGATCCAATTAATAACTCAACCTAAATAATGAATATCGAAATCTCGGGACTAATATCGGGATCCCGAGAATGTAGTGACAGCCTTTGTATGTACATATGTAAATTACTCTTCTCTTCACAAGCAAACAACTAAATGGTACTCATGTAAATGACAGTCGACAGGCGACTTAGAAAGTCAGGCCATGTTAATCTTTAGTTTATTGGGTTTTATTTGCTTCTGCTGTTGATAAACTTTGCTAGCTCCAATTTAAGTTTTATTAATTTGCCAACAAGTATTAACTTTAATGTTTTTCGTTGGCAGGATAATATCAAAGTTGCTAAGAGGAAATATTATATTAATACGAAATTCCTCAAAAATTATTAAATTAACTCACATTTCTGCGCACAAATGTGTTTGATGTCCGCACCCATCGCTGGCCACATCATTGCATTTCAGATTTGCGAAGCGGGCTAGGAAGAAAACACGAAGAAGTGGATTTTTACCTTTCCTTACCTTTTTTCAGTTCTTAACCGGGCATGGATGTTTCAAAGCGTACCTACATCGGTTCAAACACGAATCGGATCCTACTAGTTGTGAATACTGTGGAGAAAATGCGGTAGAAGATATCCACGGCAACATGCGACGCCAGTGCGGAGACGTTGAAGAAATTAAGGACCCCGAAAGACTACAACGTAGGAGCGGCGACTAATTCGCTTTTACTCCACGATGTAACGCTTGGCGTCAGTCCCGTGGGATGAGGAGTTCGATGTAATAACAAGTTTGGCTTGGTTTTAAAGTGCCACTTGAGGGTACACCGCTACTACAACGCCCATGCCAAAAAAAAACTCGCTTTTTTGATAATAGCATGCCTATCAAAACATCATAAAAACCTGCAACTCCTCAATTAAAACTAGCGAACGATATTCGCTCAAATTATCGTTGATCCATGAGTTCAACGGAACTGCCTAATCTAACGTTGAAAAATATAAAATATGGAAACCAGCGGAGGAAAGAAGTGGCTAAGCCTATCAATCTGTCTATTCCGTCACAACACACTCGATCCAGAAAGTTTACAACGGAAGATCGTTTTCGCTAGTGGGTGCTACTTGGCTGAGAAGAGAAGACTTTTCGTCCAATATCTTAAATCTCATATCGCTATCTTCTGTCGTTTGTCATCTTTTTTGAGGTAGAGTTCAATAGCACGGTGCATCGCTGAGTTATTCTCAGAATGACCAGCTTGAATACACGCCGCTTGAGTTCGTCAATTCCGTACACTTATTTTCCCTGTTTTCTAATTAACTTTAAATGTGTTAGTGATTCAAGTGTTTGAAGTGAATTCCATTGAAGATTCCTAAACATTTTTTTTGAAGAAAGCTTGACTTCCCTTCCTATTACTTCTAATAACTTCGCTATCATTCTTTTCGTGTATAGATAAAATGGTATAGAAACATTGGAAATCTAGCTGAGTCTTAGTCAGGCTTAGTCAGGGATCTCTTGACTGAGTTCCTCTTAGCAAAGAGAGTGTCAGGTTCCTTGGCTAATTACGATCTGCAATGGATAGGTGGATCTCGAACTACCTTAGAAGAGTGCAAGTTGGCAAATTCCCTTTGGTTTCCACGGCAGTCGACTCAAAGATAGCTGAAGAGGATTTATATTCGGCCAAGAACTGACAAGCTAGCAAAGCAAGGCCCTTTTGTGGTGGATCCTCTTGGCAATGATAATATTGTGCTTGGCTATTTGTGCTCTATTTTTGTATTGGTGGTCCTCGAGTTACCTCAGCAAGCACTAGGTGAGAATTGTTGGTGCTTTGGGTTGTTGGGTTGCAAATTATTATTTTTATTAGTTGCTCTCGTACCGGCTTTGGTTGCATAGTGTCGAAACAAATGTTAGCTAATGTTATCCACTTCTCGTTTCGTCTTAATTTGAATCCGTGAGAGAGTTTCGTGTTAGGTTGTAAAGCCCTTTACTAACTGCGGTTTGCTTTGGTTAGATGGGCTTCGAGCCAGCTCAGCAAGCACTGGACGAAAGTACTAACATGCAAATTTGCGAAGCTCTTCGGATTCCCACAGCAGCTGATTTTATGTCACCGAAACGGAGGGTTTATATACAACCTTGGGACTGTTGCTTAAATAACTTTTCCCAAAATATTTTATATTTGTTCTATGCGGATAGAATGAAAAAGCACTGGCATGCAAAGTTACGGGCTCGTTTTGAATACGGTCCCTCCATTTGTGCTACCACATCAAGACGTACGCCACAAAGAGGCCAAGGAGCTCGATGAAACACACGAAAAGCGTGTAAGGATGCAGGATTGGGAGCGTGAAGGGTCATCGTCATACAAGCCGCAACTCGTGGTTAATAATGCAAATCTTAATTTTACATTTGGCGATTAGAAATGATACAATGAGGCTCAACCTAACTTCGAGTCCCATCTGCGGTAGCCGTTTGGGGAACAAATATTTGCATTTCCCCGACGGCTACGCTACTTTCGCGATGTTAAGATGTACTCGTTTTGCGTCTCACTTTGGAATAGCGTTTTAGGAGTGATCAAGCTAGAACATTAGCTATCATTGCACATTTTTAAAGAAAAATTAGTTGAAATCATCTCAGCATCCCCTCCTCAGCTAAACTGCTTTCGCGAAGTTAAGATTCAGGCATCTTGCCTCCAACTTTTTAACTTTGTCTATCAGTCAATTCTAAATTCTAATGCTCAAATATCTTTTACGCCACTTTCTTTTTTTTTCCTCCTTCATGTTTAATGAAACGACTTTGGACGATTTTCCTTTGCTCGTTGAAGTGAGTCTTATCGATGGCATTCATCCAACCTAACCTAATTTAACGAGTGATATAAGAAAAGGAAAGTGACTGCGCTTGACTCTGCACTTGGAAGACCTAATTTACTCTTTGCATATTTCTTCTCATTCAAAGCAAGAAAAAATTAAAAATTTAATATAAAAAATTGTGCACCAAAATAAGTGAAATACCGACCTTTAATGCAAAACAGTCACCGCTGAAATATTTATATTTTTATTGAGCACACAAACGAAAAGAGACTCAGTCAAAGCAATGAAAAACGGCAGCAGTAAAAGTGAACTAAAAGACACACAAAAATGTAGCAGACTGCAATGAGCTCGTCGCGACATCAGGCGTGAATGGCGGACACGTATTCGAGCAAGAATATCAACGTATGAGCGAGTGTATTCACTTGTGTGAGTGTGAGTATATATTCATCATAATGTGTGTCGAATGGGTGCCGAACCCACATATGAAAATCGATTGTTTTTGACCTCAAATACCAGAATTCGGCGCGCGCGATTGAGCAACTCAGAGGGAGAGGAGGACAAACAAACAAACAAGCAGTAAAAAACATGACCAACGACAAGAAGGGGTTAGTGCGAGTGCATGCAGAGCAGGGGGTAGCTGTGGCACTAAAGCGCCAACTAGGCACTGGAGCAAAGCGACTGGCATACACTGGCGCTGCATACACACACATGCACACACATACATACATACATATCAGAAACGTAGCAGCAATGCCAATGCTCGTGTGCATGAGGAGGGAAAGGGAAATTCATTGGTACGAAATGTGGCAGACTACTTAATGCGAGAGAAACTAGAAGTAAACGCAAAAACGGTAAACGTCAAAACCACAAGGTAATAAAAACTCAGACGTTCAAAAAGAAAAACCAATGGAAGAAAAAAGAACCCAAACCAAAGTCGAACCAATGGCAAGAAAGAAATACAAACAGGAAGAAAAAATTTCTGAAAAAATATTAAAAAAAAAAACGCAAACGAAACAAGTAACTGCGACATGCAAAGTCAAGTGGCTTTGAGGAGCGCAAACAAATGAGAGAAAATTTCCAAAGGAAAAGGCAAGTAAGCAAAGTAAGTAAGTTTGGAACTTACACTCTTAGCACACTTTTCGGCGCTTGTACCCATACACGCAGCACCACACACACGCACACGCACACGTTAATATTCAAATATTTATGAACATTTATTTTAATGGAAGTTGAAAAAAGGAGCCGAGTGGAACCGCAAGCTTTTACACGCAATCACCAGGAAGAAAATATTTAGTATTATTTAGTAGGTGTTACGGTTGTTCTACATACACACATACATACATACATGCATATATACATACAAGTAGTTTAGTAGGCATAATATGAATGCTTGTAAATGTAGGTGGCAGTGTTGCCATTTTAACCAAATTTAGGGGCTTTTTTCTGTTTTTGTTAAATAATTTCATTTACTTGGTTCAGTGATAGGGTGAATGTCGATGAAAATCCTCAATAATAGGACTAATATTTTTTTTTGGAAAATTTCAAGTCGATCGTATCTAAAATTGACGGGATTATGAGTACAAGGTGGCACAAAAATAATCACCCTATCGGAAGATGTCAAATGTGATTGACGTACGACGCCATTTGCAAAAATTATAAATCTTCCGTAGGGTGATTAATTTTGCGCCACCTTGCATAAGTATTTCATACACAGAGCAGCTTTGTTTTATCAAAAAACAAACAATTTCTTCTCACGTAGGTAATGTAAAGGGTGATCAGATTGGTGGTACGTTTTCCAATAGGGTTTTTCGACACTACACGTGTGACAACTGTTTAATTAAAGACGTAAATTTTTCAGTATTCATTAACATTTAAACATGAAAAGATTTGCGTCTCAACAACGTCTACAAATCGTTCAATTGTATTACGAAAATCGATGCTCTGTGAAAAGTGTTCATAACCGTCCTACGTTTTTGGATTATTGGCTAAGTCAATAAGCAAAATTGCCGTATTTGGGCCGAAGAGCAACCCGAAGCCATTTAAGAACAGGCATTACATCCATTGAAAACAACAGTTTAGTGCGGCCACTGGACTGGAGGAAAAATCGGCCCATATTTCTTCAAAGACGAGGCTGGCGCCAATGTAACAATGAATGGCGAACTGTATCGCGCCATGATGGACGACTTTTTGAAGCCGGAAATTGAAGCTTGTGATCTCCACAATATTTGGTTTCATCAAGACGGCGCTATTTGCCCTACAACCGGCGAAACAATGGATTTACTGCGTGTCGTTTCGGTCTTAATGCTTTGTGGATAAAGCAGCTTCGATTGAGGCATTGAAGCCAACATTACTAAAGTTATTCATGAGATACTAACCAAAATCTTCCAGCCACTCATTTAAAATTGGTGTTTACGGATGGCCGGATTACGATGCAGTTGCGGCCGACATTTGAAAGGGATTATCTTGAATAAATAAATGTCATGAATGGTTATACCTAAAAATAATAAAGATTATCCAATTAAATTGAATTTTCGGTGTTTTATTTCAATTTAAAATCCGATACTTCTAAATTGATCACTCTTTATAAACAGGGGTAAACTAATGAGCCTCTAAATATATATGAACCTCTACACATGGTTTTTGTTTTATACACAATCGTCTGAAATACCAAATATCATAGCACCTTAGGGCTCTATGTCAGTTCTAGATCCAATTGTTGAGTGTTGAGTGGAGTTTATCACGCCTTACCGTATATTTTGCTGCATACTTACTCGTATAAGACATTGGAAGCATTTGTAATCTTTCCCCTACATTCAACCTTCATGTGGGTTTACTGTCTACGTTACCACTAAGTGCCTGATTTAGGTGTAAGTGTGGCATTTCCTAGTTTATTTGGATGCCTGGTCAGAATTTTGTGCTTTTTTGTGCAGAGTACTAAGTCCGACTTATCTGTCTGTATTCACATATAGTTTCGAATTTTGTGCTTAAATATCTTGTCATTTCCCATGAATGATTAGCTTAAATAGGTTACATTCTTCCTTGAGATGATGACAACCAAGTCACCTGGTTATGCAATTCACTTTCAAGCGCCACTTTTATTTGTTTTAATACTTTATGGGCGTGCGTCGAACATCTCAAGGAGGAAAAATAGGTGCAACTTCCAAGGTGCTCACGCTTATTTCGCTTTTTATTGCCGATCCAGTAGCATATGAGAATGTTAAAACTTAATTCGGTTGCAAAATCTACTCCACTAAGGCTTCTATCGAGTCGTTTTGAAGGCGCCTAATGCATCATGAGGAATGCCGCTGGTAGAAGAACTATTCTTTTTTTACATCTAAGTTAAAAGTATTTCTTTTTTTTTTACAGTAAAATAATTACAATTTTTTAACGCCACTTTATTAAAATTTTTACCCAAGACGTGCCATTTGTACCTGAATTTTTATAAAATAAATTTGAACTACTCATTTGCAATCCAAATTTTGTATCCCCATTTTTAGTCATAAAAAGCATTTTTTAGCCATTTTTAGCCCTATTCGCCAACTTTTTAAATGGGCCATCGCTCATCACCTGCAATGGCAACACTGAGACGTAGCATGTTAATGACTGCATGACGCGCAATTGGGCATATAAAAATCCTCATAATCGATTGTTTGGCACCCAAGTGGAACGAATGAGGTGTACACACGATAAAGCGGATGGAAAATATTATGGCCTACAATTTGGCGGTTCTGGTAGGTGGTAGTCCTGAGTGTTAGCTTGTATGATTGACTTCCTTCACAGTATACATACATACATTTGTATATATGTATCATATCTATAACTATTTGATTGTATTTTTACTAGTGTAAGTGGTTTTTTTTTAGACTAATTGTAGGTAGCCGTGAAATCCATTTGCTAGCTGGTAGCTGTGACTACAATTTTAATAATTTCGTGGCGCTTCACTTTGCTTAAGCTACTTTCGTGCCCTAACTTGTACGGGTATGCCCTTGCAGTAAGACTTCTCTCTAAGGTGATTCAAAAATACAAAAAAAAATAAAAAAGTTAAGTCTGAAAAGTTTAGCTCCTAGCCCAAGAAATTTCCTGAATTAAAAATAAACAATCTTTTGTTTAGCCAAAAAAAAGTATAGCAAAGCCTCAAGGCTCTAAACCCATAAACCTTTCCACTCCTATTGAAAAAAATTAGTTATCAATGGCATTCTCTGTATCTCTTCGCAAATTGTCAATTTACAATACGCACAAATTTATTATTTAAATAGTGACCCATACTTTTTTTCCACTACTTTTATATTTGATGTAGTTTTTCGGTGTCGGACTTACAAAACGCAGATAGTAATAATAATCAGTACCTAATATGTAATAAATAAATGATTGTGCATTTTTGATATTTTGTAGACAGAAGCAGCACAATCTGACTAAGAAAAAATGTTGCTCAGAATGCTGCACCAAATATACAAGGTTTTTTTACATCATCTAAAATATCTGTCTAACTTGATGCGCTTTGAGGCACTACTAATTATATCTTTTTTTTTTAACGCGCAAATACCGGTTTTATGGACCACCCTACTGACAACTTAAAAAAGTTGTTAACCAAGTTCATAGAGCCCAACAACCATAGAATTGAAGTAGGTTACGAGGCACGGAGCCGCAAGCTTTGGATATAAATTTTTGGCTTTGTATTAAAAATCGCAAAAAAAATTTTTGAGCAATCCTTCAACTGGCATCAAACATTTGAAAACCGTTATTAGGTGGTTAGACTACGTTATTTAAAATATATAAATTAGTTGGATTAGTATTGATAGCTTCATGTCTTGATGGAAGCTGCTCAAATGCGTGCTTTCGGTATTTATACATTTCAGTTTCACTACTCTGTTAGGTTAGGTTATATGGCCCAAGAAGACAAGCAAGGGCCCACTTGCAAGAGCAACACAAATAGGAAAGAGAACAAAGAAAGTACAGAGAGGGTTAAGTATGAGTATTGCGGAGAAAAGCGAACTATGACCGATGCTTATAATTTGTTGCGTGTTTGTGGCCCGCTTTAGGTACCACACAAGTTTTAAAATATTTTGTAGGTAAAGTCTCCAAACAGTATAGGTCAAAACTAAAGCACATTCTTTATAGAATTTCTGATAAATCAATAAATTCAGTGTTAATAAAATTTAACAAAAATTGTAGAGTATATTTGATATAAAAAATTAAATTTAAAAAAATTATAGTTATCAAAAATGACACTGTAGGGACATTAAAATGGCACATAAAAATGTCTAAACACGTAAACGTAGTTTTGGGTAGCAGATCTGGATATAGATCTTTGCTCCAGTTTTCTGGAATAGGTAATTTTCCCAAATTATTTCATAAATATATATTTCGACTGGTGATGCTCTTTCTAATCCAAAGAGGCCAAATCAAAACCGACCAAGGCGTCGCCAAGGACATCCCAAAATCTCCGTTCTCAGCAGTTGGGCATTGCTCGGACCACTTTACAACGAATTATCGGCATTGATTTGCATTTATTCCCGTATAAGATTCAATTGACGCAAAGATTGTTGCCTGCGGACAAGCCTCGTCGATTGGAATGGGCCCAAAGAGTCATCGAAATCCGTCGGGTCCGTCGAATATGGGCAACCCTGTACTAAATTTTGGTATTAATATTTTTGGCTTTTTGTATATCCTTTTTCAAATTAATACAATCCTTTGTGGAAAATCATTATATTTTCTTTTAATTTATTTTTTGTTTAAAATCGACCAACAGAAATCCGCAAGCACTGAGTAAATTTTTTTCATGCAAAAATAATCGATAACTCGCTTGAAAGATACTGCAAATTGAAAATCGAAATATTTTGAGAAAACGACCTGGTCTAGAAAAATGAAGCACAGATCCATAATCTACGACCCAAAATTAAATTTACATGTCTCGGCGTTATTTTGTTTCATTCGGCGCTTAACATTTTCTCTACAGCGTTTTTTTCTTATCAGATTTCCAGCGTGGTAGTATTTAGCAAAGGGTATATGTAAAAAGTCAATTTGAAAATGACTGTTTAACGATTGGACGCAATGGTTGACGTAGAAGCATATTTTTGTTTTGTGTAATGCTTTTATATTTATATTGATTTATTACGTTGGCGCTGTGAGCTTATACATACATACATACATCCATACATATCTTATTTGTATCGGTTGGCGGTGCACAATGGGACAGACAGCATGCAAAAGCGGTTAAAATTTAAAATTTCTTTGATTGTGCTTAATGTCGGTTAGGGTGGTCCATAAGAAGTTGAAGTGCTGAATATTTCTTACAACATGCACCAAAATTGTTTTCTTTGTATATTGAAAATAAAATACAAATTTTATTTATTTTGAAATTAGTTGATATTTAATAGCACCGTAAAGCTTATGAAGTTTCGCTTATAAAATCTTACAATAAAAAAATAGTATTAATAAATATTTTTGTTAGGGCGGCACGGTAAGTTCTTAAATGCCCTCATTTATTAGTTTTTACGTACAACTTCAAGGAGTAAGTTTAAAAATAAAATTCCAATTTTATAGGTTGAATATTTCTAAAAATAAATATGACTTGTTCATTAGAAAAAAATATGAATTTTATGCGATTTTACAAATATTTGTTTAAAAATAAAAATTTTTAAAAATTAAAAATCAAAAAAATAATGTGTGCGTTTTCCTTTTCAACGCAGCACAATTCGAAGGAGCTTACTACACACACTTGATACCCCAAATTTTTGTGAGCCACCCTAATGTTGTTATAAAAAACCTCTTTATAGTCGCTGATTACAAATTTATGGTTGAACTTAAAAAAATATCTGATCAAAAAGAGACAGATCCACCGATTTTCGAAATTTAATTGTTTTTTCATCATCGGTGAGGTAGGCAGCAGCACGGTAAAACGCTCTGTTAACAAGGGAACCCCTCAGGGAGGAGTCTTATCCCTCTGCTGTGGTTACTAGTTGTCAATAATATCCTTACCAAATTCAACCGAAAGGGAATTAAAGTAGCGGCGTACGCGGACGACATAGTGCTTATGGTTTCAGGAATATTTCCAACCACAATCAGTGAGATTATGGAAGGAGCTCTGGTATTACTCATAAATTGGTCCACGGACTGTGGTTTAAGTGTAAACCCGAGAAAAACTGAACTGATGCTATTCACCAAGAAAACCAAGGGACCAAACTTTTATCCCCCAAAACTAAACGGCGTTAGTCTCAAGCTAACCAAACAGGCAAAATACCTAGGTGTTATCCTAGAGCCCAAGCTCAGCTGGAAGTCTAACGTCGACTACAGGGTAAAAAAAGCGAATATAGCACTTTACACGTGTAAGATATTGTTGGGTAAAAAATGGAGTCCCCAACCAAAAATATCCAATTGGTCCTACACAGCCATTGTAAGGCCAATACTAACTTTTGCGCACTAGTTTGGTGGCCTGCAACAGAAGAGAAATACAACAAAACTAAGCTGAACAAGATACAAAGAACAGCGTGTATCTTAAGTACAGGAGCGCTTAGCACCAGTCCTACTGAAGCGCTCAATGTACTAACTCATCTGCTACCATTAGATTTACACATTAAACAATCGCTACTTGCAGCGCGGTGAAACTCAGAGACATAGGAAGCTGGACAACAAGGTCGTACGGTCACAGTAAGATCCTCCTACAGGGACTTTCGCTGCAGACTACGCAGTCCCCGACCTTAACTTCAAGAAAGACTTTGCGGTACGTTTTCCACCGGGAGCCGAGTGGAGCAAAGGAGAGGTGATTGGAAGACACGATATCGAAATTTATACCGATGGTTCTAAGATGAACTGTGGTGTGGGAGCTGGCTTCTATTCGGAGCCACTCAACCTATCTCAATCAATTCGTCTTCCTGACTATGCCAGCGTGCTCCAGGTAGAATTTTAGCGATCAGAGAAGCATGCAACTCACTCTACAAGCAAGTTGGTGCAAGAGTAGCTATCTTCTCAGACAGTCAAGCAGCTATAAAGGCTTTACACTCTAACTCCATTTCATCCAAACTAGTCTAACAGCTTACGCGATTTTTGCCGAGTTTAACAAAACGCGTTAGTCGTTTCTTTCTCGTGCTAACCGGCGCCAATTGGACACACCAAGTGAAGCCAAGCCCTTCTCCACCTGATCTTTTCAATGCAGAGGAGACCTTCCTCTTCCTCCACCACCACCTGCTGGTACCGCATCTAATACTTTCATAGCCGAAGCGTTTGTATCCATTCGGACGACATGACCCAGCCAACGTAGCCACTGGATCTTTATTCGCTGCGCTATGTTTATGTCGTCGTAAGGCTCATACAGCTCATCGTTCCATCGCCTGCGATATTCGCCGTTGCCAACGTACATAGGTAGGTCCAAAAATCTTACGTAGAATTTTTCTCTCAAACACTCCAAGCATCGCTTCATCGGATGTTGTCATCGTCCAAGCTTCTGCGCCATACGTTAGGACGGGCATGATGGGAGCCTTGTAGAGTGTTAGTTTTGTTCGTCGAGAGAGAACTTTACTGCTCAGTTGCCTAGTTAGTCCAAAGTAGCACTTGTTGGCAAGAGAGATTCTACGTTGGATTTCAAGGCTGACATTATTATCGTTGTTAATGCTGGTTCCTAAATAAACGAAGTCTTTTACAACCTCGAAATTATAGCTGTCTACAGTGACGTGGGTGCCGATACGCGAGTGCGCCAACTGTTTGTTTGAAAACAGGAGGTACTTCGTTTTGTCCTCAGGTTAAAGAAGTCACACGACAGCGAGTCACCCTGTCTGAAACGTCGTTTGGTATCAAACGGCTCGGAAAGGTCCTTCCCAATTCTGACGGCGCTGCTGGTGTTGAGCAATGTAATTTTGCTTAGCGGTATTAATTTTGTGGGGATACCAAATCCAGACATCGCGGCATACAAATAACTCCTCTTCGTACTGTCCAATGCAGCTTTGAAACCAACGAAAAGATTGTGTGTGTCGATTCTCCTTTCGTGGGTCTTTTCCAAGATTTGGCGTATTGGGAATATTTGGTCGATGGTAGACTTTCCAGGTCTAAAACCACACTGATAAGGTCCAATCAGTTGGTTCATGGTTGGTGGGCTTCAGCCTTTCACACAATACGCTCGCTAGAACCTTATAGGCGATATTTAGAAGACTAATCCAGCGGTAATTGGCACAGATTGCAGGATCGCTCTTCTTATGGATTTGGCAGTGCACACTTAAACTGCAATCGGCAGGCTGATGCATGCACCTTATCAGCTCCTCGCCGCCATGTTTGAATAGCTCAGCCGGCAGTCCGTCGGCGCCCACGGCTTTGTTGTTCCTTAGCCGTGATATGCTATTCTCGTCTCGTCATGGTCGGGTAGCGGAACGACAATTCCGTCGATGATTGGGGTATCGGAATCTTCACATTCTCTGTGACATGCGCAGCTATCACTATTTAGCTGGTTCGAAAAGTGTTCCCTCCATAATTTAAGCATGCTCTGGACGTCAGTCACCAGATCGCCGTCTTTGTTCTTACAGGAAAACGCCCCGGTCTTAAAATCTTCTTTAAGCCGCCGAACTTTCTGGTAGAATTTTTGGGCGTTGTTCCTGTTGGCTAGCATCTCAAGCTCTTCGCACTCACGTATTTCGGCCTCTCGTTTCTTCTGTCGGATAATACGTCTCTCTTCCTTTTTTAGCTCTCTATAGCGATTCCACATTGCGCCCGATCGCAGCGTGGCTCTATAGGCAGCATCCTTTCTTTCTGCGGCAGGATGATATTCCTCGTCGTACCAATTGTTTTTTCGGGCTCGCCGGAATCCGATTTCTTCTTCGGCGACGGTACGTATAGAACGAGAAATGTTGCTCCATTCCTCGTGCATGCCGGTTTGTTGGGCAGTACTCTCTGAAAGCAGGAGTGACAGTTGAGTGGTGAATCTTCTGGCTGTCTGTTGTGATTGGAGATTTTCGATGTTGAACATTCTTTGCGTGGGTAGATGTAAGTTTTTTGCTGCACAGAGGCGTGTGCGCAGTTTGGCTGCAACAAGGTAGTGATCCGAGTCGATGTTGGGTCCTCGGATCGTACGTACATCTAATATACTAGAAGCGTGTCTTCCATCTATCACAACATGATCGATCTGGTCTCGTGTTTTTCGATCAGGAGACAGCCAGGTAGCTTGGTGTATCTCATAGTCATACCCGTCTAGGGTAGTCCATATAATAACAATAATATTAATACAAACTGAGAAACCATAAAAATCTTCATATACCAGAATTAATATTAAAAATATTTTTCTAATTTTATATAATTTTTCAAACAAAAATGCAACAGAGGTCTCAAAATTTTACCAATTGTGCACTATTCTAATGAATTTTTTACGTTGAAAATTTCAAACTCCAAAAGTTGACTTTTATAAGCTTTCGTATGCCTTCTGACCTACTGTGCAGTGTAATTCCACATACGTACATTTTTTCAGATATACAAGTACTCGTATGTATCTACTTATATGAAGATACAAATGTGCATATTGATAAATCTCCCAGTTACTTATATCTGACTTTTTACTATGACTGTTTGTTTCTGTACTCATAAAAATATTCATGCATTCACATTTTAGCAATAAAATATTATTATCTCATGAATTTTACATATCATATAAAAATATTATGAAAACATTTGTATGATTTTATTGCTATTGTTTATCATATGAGCCTTGTAATGAAAATATGCTTTATTCTGATAATGAAAAAGTGGGGATTCTTTTATGGTGGAAATTAAAAGCACAATTTTCGAAGAATTTAATAATCCCTTAAGAGATTTAACAGAGGCTAACAGTGAATGTAATCAAAATGTGTGCCAGTCTTTGGGGATTTACCCGAGTTATGAGTGCGGCAGAGTAGCGAAATATTATGCGTTTCAAATTTTCCAAATAAAGGTGTTTGCATGTTTCTTAAGGTATGAGGACATTTTGGGTAATTTTTATTTATTTATTTTTTAATTATCTTCACGGTTTTGGCATGTATGTATGTAATGCTTGTTTACTTCTTTTAAATTTCAAACCTTTAGAAAGAGGAAGATACCTTTTCTCCTTAACTTTTGTATATGACATATTAAGGAAAGATTTTGACCGGTCCTTCTGCAAAGATTTTGACCGGTCCTTCCTACCCTTTTTATGGAAGTAACAACAAAACAAATTATACGCGCCAGTTGCTCGCGCTCTTAATGAATTCAAGCGGATCTCATCTCCTATCGAGTTTGATTTTTCTTTGTCTAATGTCGTTTTCATTAACCTTCTGAAATCTTGTATATAATTTTATTTAATTTGTGCTAAATGTCTGTAAGAATTTGTTGTTCATAGACTTTATATTTAAATATATGGAAAATGTTTAACAATTTTGGCAGAAATAAAAGGTGTCGAGAATAGTCATGATAAAATCGAAGAAGTTTTGTTTTGTACCAAAAATAGTAATACAAAAATTTAGTACCGTGATTTCTGACAGGGCCAGTATTGTTAGCGATATATGATTATAATGAGAAACTACATTGCGGAAAAAGAAGTAGCGAATGCAAGTCTCAACGTAAGACCATGGAGCAAATTATCTGTGTTCGACGAACAATATATACAAGTAGGTTGCTTTCAGAGGAGACCAAGAATTACACCGACCCGCTATGAAGACTGAAATGCTCTTTTTAATACTGGTTTATGAATTTATATGTCCCATCAATTGTTAAAGTTTATGAACTTATCCGGTTCATGTAGACTACATTGCTATTTTAGACTGCCAGCTCAGCATAACTTCACCTAAAATTATATATTTAGTCCTACACCGACCTTTTCGTCGATGTTGAAGCCGCTTTTACTAGCACCAAAGAAGCTGCCTATTTGACGGTATGTCCAAATTTGGGTCTATAGGTTGAAGCTCTCTTAGTTGTATCAAGATGCAACGACTGTGTTGGTTATGCCATGACAACAATTTTTTTAACCATCTGAAACAAATGCAAGGGCTCACAGGAAGGAACAGTTTCAGAAGCACTTGATATGAATAGTGACGCAACTACGTAAAGAATAAAAGTAACTGACGGAAGTTTTTGGTCTCACTCAAGACCGGCTGAGGTATGAAGAAACCTAAGGGGAAGAAGAAGAAAAAGAGGAAGAAGAACGATAAGAATTTGAAAAAGAAGAAGATGAAGGTGAGGGAAGAAGAAACATAAGAAAAAAAGAAGAAGAAGGATAGAAAGAGAAGAAGAGGAAAAAGAATGAGAAAAAATTATAAAAAAGAAGAAGACGAAGGTGACGTGAAGAATAAACATAAGATGACAAGGAAATTAAGAAGAGAATAAGAAAAAAGATAAGAAAATAAGAAAAAAAAGAAAAAAAGAAGTCTATTAAGAAGGAAGAAGAAGAAGAACAAAATAAGAAGAAAATAAGAGAAAAAACAAAGGTAAAAAGAAGAAGGTCGAGATGATAAGAAGAAAAAAAGTGGAAGGAGAAGCAGGAAAAGACAAAATTACCAGATAAAAGGAAGAAGAAGAAGTAAACTATCAAAAATTAAACCAAATATAAAAGATAAAAGAGGGGGAAAAAGAAGGAGAAGCAAAAAAGGAAGAATAAGGCTATGAAAGTGAATAAGTAGAAAGAAAATAAGTTGAAAAAGAACAAGTCGAAGGTAATAAGAAGAAAAAATAGTTATAAGGAAAAAATGAAAAAAAGAAGAAGAAAATAAAAAGAGTAATGACAGGAAGAAGAAAAATAAGAAGAAAAATTGGAAGGAAAAGCAGTAAAAGAAGAAGAAAAAAAGAAAAGGAAGAAGAAGAAAAAGATGAAGAATTAAACAAAATATTAGAAGGAAAAGAAAAAGATAAAGAAGAAGAATAAGAATAAGGAGAAGCAAAAAGAAAAAACAATAATTAGGAGAAAGGAAAGGAAAAAAATGAAAAAGAAGTAAAAGACAAAAAAGGTGAAAAAGAAGAAGACTAAAAAGGAGGAGCACCAACTAACATAAGGAGAATAAAGGAGAAGCAAAAAGAAAAAACAATAATAAGGAGAAAGAAAATGGTAAAAATGAAAGAGACAATAAAGGTGAAGATGAAGAAGACTAAGAAGGAGGAGCACCAATCAACATAAGGAGAATAAGAAGGTCGTTGACGCAGCTCATACTTCTCTATTCCTCTAAAGCCCAAACTCAAAGAAAGTATTTTCGAAAAATTAGCTTAAAACAAACTTTAATTTTAACTTGATTTTTAGCGCGTTTTGTAATAGGGACGTAACTGTTCTATATTTGTTTAAGTATAAACTAACTTTTAAATTTTTAGTTTTGCTAATAATATCTAGCAAGTCACGTAGGGTCCACATTTTTAACATAATGCAGTTTATGAAAGAGCAAAGTTCGAAATTTATAAAAAATTACTACCGAAAATCTGATTTAAACTTCAAATCGTTTGAATCCATCTTAATATTCATGCCGACTCCAAACGGCAGATGGTTGTTTATGAAAAGATTTTTTATAGCAGAAATACACTATACTACAAACGAAATGAGCGAGTGATGAAATATTGCGTTTCTGATTGTAAACGAAATTATAACAAAAAAAAAAAAAAAATTAAATGAAATGAAATATAAATATAAAAGGGGTTTAAAGGTAACAACAAATTTTCCAATATAAAACTTTTAAAAATACAAAAAATAACCCGCGCACTTATGAGGATGAGGACACATTTGAATATCTTTTGGACAAAGTTCGAGTTTTCATTAAAAAAATTGCCAACTATGGTGACAGCAATTAACACCGATAGGTCGATCAGCCATTGGAATTTAGGAAGTGAAAGAAATCAAAAAACATAAAACTGGTTACATAAAAATTATTGGCTACGACACCACATTTTTCGGCTTGATTAGACAGTTCTTTAATTCACAACGATAGCAACTGAAAGGTATGTACTGAATTGTTGCTTTTTCATAAATTTTACATGCAATATGGAATTTTTTTCGTACTCTTTAGCGAATATCCTAATTGCAATATTTTTCACTTTTTTTATTCCAAAGCGCTGGTCAATTTTTGTTTTATTGATGATAAAAAATGGACGAGAACAGAAAATTCTATGACAAGCGATTTTGCATTGCGACTGCTCATACATCAAAACAGAAAATTTTAGTATTTAAACATAGAATTGAAAAGTAAATACATCTCAAATTGTACAAGGTTGTCAGGTTTTACAAAAAATCGTAACGTCTGAGGGTCGCTTTAACTTTTTAATCCTTTTTTTTTCTTAAAATGCCAATATAATCCTTTAAGAATAAGTCAACAAATTTTTAGAACGTAAATTGAAGTATTTCTTGTATTATAGATCGTCAACCGTGACGACTCTATTCTTTGCGTTCGAGTGCTGGGAGAGGTATGTTACGTTGCCGGCTTTAAACGCGTTTTTCTCAAAACTATATTTTTCAAATTGGCGTACACGATAACCCAAAAAATTATTGACCGATCTCCCTGAAATTTTGCACACATCGTTTTTATGATATTACTTTTTATGTGCATTTACAATTTATCGAAAATTTTTCGCAAAATAATTTTTTCGAAGCAAAAATAGTATGAAAATTCGCCCCAAAATTCATTTTTGTTTTTTTGAATCATTTCATTCCGCGAATTCATTTTTTTGTTTAATTCATATAGAAATTATGACACCGATAAACAAAAAAAAATTTAGTTTTTTTTATTCAGGTCACTGACGCCGATGCTACCCGCTGCGAACTTCCTGGAAAATTTCTATTACTTTAATGTATAAATAAACTGTATGCCAATTTTGAAAAAAATTTATACTGACTTCTTCATTTTAAATCATTTTAATGAAAATCAGGGAAAATATGGCCGTTTACAGGTATTTGTCCCCTTAACGATTTTTTCGCGATCAATTGGATACCATTTTTTTAAAGGTGAAAAAGAAGAAGACTAAAAAGGAGGAGCACCAACTAACATAAGGAGAATAAAGGAGAAGCAAAAAGAAAAAACAATAATAAGGAGAAAGAAAATGGTAAAAATGAAAGAGACAATAAAGGTGAAGATGAAGAAGACTAAGAAGGAGGAGCACCAATCAACATAAGGAGAATAAGAAGGTCGTTGACGCAGCTCATACTTCTCTATTCCTCTAAAGCCCAAACTCAAAGAAAGTATTTTCGAAAAATTAGCTTAAAACAAACTTTAATTTTAACTTGATTTTTAGCGCGTTTTGTAATAGAGACGTAACTGTTCTATATTTGTTTAAGTATAAACTAACTTTTAAATTTTTAGTTTTGCTAATAATATCTAGCAAGTCACGTAGGGTCCACATTTTTACATAATGCAGTTTATGAAAGAGCAAAGTTCGAAATTTATAAAAAATTACTACCGAAAATCTGATTTAAACTTCAAATCGTTTGAATCCATCTTAATATTCATGCCTACTCCAAACGGCAGATGGTTGTTTATGAAAAGATTTTTTATAGCAGAAATACACTATACTACAAACGAAATGAGCGAGTGATGAAATATTGCGTTTCTGATTGTAAACGAAATTATAACAAAAAAAAAAAAAATTAAATGAAATGAAATATAAATATAAAAGGGGTTTAAAGGTAACAACAAATTTTCCAATATAAAACTTTTAAAAATACAAAAAATAACCCGCGCACTTATGAGGATGAGGACACATTTGAATATCTTTTGGACAAAGTTCGAGTTTTCATTAAAAAAATTGCCAACTATGGTGACAGCAATTAACACCGATAGGTCGATCAGCCATTGGAATTTAGGAAGTGAAAGAAATCAAAAAAACATAAAACTGGTTACATAAAAATTATTGGCTACAACACCACATTTTTCGGCTTGATTAGACAGTTCTTTAATTCACAACGATAGCAACTGAAAGGTATGTACTGAATTGTTGCTTTTTCATAAATTTTACATGCAATATGGAATTTTTTTCGTACTCTTTAGCGAATATCCTAATTGCAATATTTTTCATTTTTTTTATTCCAAAGCGCTGGTCAATTTTTGTTTTATTGATGATAAAAAATGGACGAGAACAGAAAATTCTATGACAAGCGATTTTGCATTGCGACTGCTCATACATCAAAACAGAAAATTTTAGTATTTAAACATAGAATTGAAAAGTAAATACATCTCAAATTGTACAAGGTTGTCAGGTTTTACAAAAAATCGTAACGTCTGAGGGTCGCTTTAACTTTTTAATCCTTTTTTTTTCTTAAAATGCCAATATAATCCTTTAAGAATAAGTCAACAAATTTTTAGAACGTAAATTGAAGTATTTCTTGTATTATAGATCGTCAACCGTGACGACTCTATTCTTTGCGTTCGAGTGCTGGGGGAGGTATGTTACGTTGCCGGCTTTAAACGCGTTTTTCTCAAAACTATATTTTTCAAATTGGCGTACACGATAACCCAAAAAATTATTGACCGATCTCCCTGAAATTTTGCACACATCGTTTTTATGATATTACTTTTTATGTGCATTTACAATTTATCGAAAATTTTTCGCAAAATAATTTTTTCGAAGCAAAAATAGTATGAAAATTCGCCCCAAAATTCATTTTTGTTTTTTTGAATCATTTCATTCCGCGAATTCATTTTTTTGTTTAATTCATATAGAAATTATGACACCGATAAACAAAAAAAAATTTAGTTTTTTTTATTCAGGTCACTGACGCCGATGCTACCCGCTGCGAACTTCCTGGAAAATTTCTATTACTTTAATGTATAAATAAACTGTATGCCAATTTTGAAAAAAATTTATACTGACTTCTTCATTTTAAATCATTTTAATGAAAATCAGGGAAAATATGGCCGTTTACAGGTATTTGTCCCCTTAACGATTTTTTCGCGATCAATTGGATACCATTTTTTTAACACGCCTACTGTACTATTAAAGGCGTTTGATTTATGAAATTTCATTTTACGCTCCAACTATGCTCGATTTCGTTCAACACAAAAATCGACCCACCCTAATGCACACAAGTATTTGTATATTTTATGTGCGGCTACTGTTTAATAGCCGGAAATTGAGTTTCGTAAACTTACATGAAGTGCAAGTCCATGTATTAAGGCCACAAAGTTGTTGTTTTTGGATTTACCTGCAAGCAGAATAAGAAGAAGATATTTGGTTAATTCGATATTAATTATTTTTATTGGTACCTATAATAATATGGCTATTGTTTTTGTATGTATCATATATCTATGTATGTATTTGTAGGAAAGTAGGAAGTTAATTGAATAAAGAACTCATTTTAAATATCAACATAATAAGAAACACTTATGTGCCTCAGAATTGCATAAAATAAAGTACCAAAGTATGTCTGTGGGCTAATAACTTGGCACAGAAAGCTTCGAATAGCACAGGGTTTATTGTTTTTTGAAGCTTACCTCTCATATAAAGCTTTTGTTGAAGTAAATTGCACAAACTTATAAAAAATGCGTGTCTATAAGCCAAAATGTGTGAATAAACCAAAAAATGTATGTTCAAACTACAACAAATGAAAAAAGACTCAACCGATTGAAGTACCATTTTTTGTTACAAATCTTCGAAATATTTACTACGATTCCGCATTCATAAATTTTATGAATTATTTCCTACAGCTATTAAAATTTTGAAAACCTCCAGCATTCTATGTCGCTGAGCACCCAGATTTGGGCACTCACACAGCTAGTGCAAGACTGTTGTCTTATATTCTTATTAATTGCAGTTTCTACATCTATCGTTGTACGGTCACCCCATCTTCTTGGTCTGGTCTCCCAAAGGCCAGTGGCCGCTTATTGTTGACGTAATTCGGAATATGTCTGCTCGTGGTTTTCTTAACAACTTGTCAGTTCCAGGTTAGTTGAAATTTAGTTGTTTTGCAGGTATCCGTGTTAGCCCATCTGTAAACGGCCTGCTTCTTGAATAGCGAGAAGTTCTCCCTTTTGCGCACGCCTTGGGCACAGCCTATTTCTACCGCTTTGGGTTCCTTGTAGGATGCCCCCTGTCTTGACAGTTCATCGGCTTTCTCATTACCTTCTATGTTCCTATGACCAGGTACCCAGATGAGAGTGATGTCTGTTGTGCGCAGTTAAGTATTAAGTTCGTTTTCGCTTTGTCTGACGATTTTTGAATTGGTTATAGGTGACTTTAAAGCTAAGATGGCTGTTTGACTGTCTGAGAACATACGAACTTCCGATAGTTGTTGTGGATGGTTTTTAATTATCCAACACACATCCCTTATTCCGAAAACATCTGCTTGAAAGATATTATGCCTATTCCCCAGTCGAAAAAACTTGGGAGTTTCGAGGTCTATCGATTATACGGCGCCGATACCACAATCCATCTTGGATCCATCAGTGTAAAGTGCAGTTGTATTCTTTTTGACTGCAAATCGGGTTTAGCATGCGGAAATTTACCATAAACTCCAATCTAAGGTTTAGGGTAGCGGTAGTAAAATCTGATGAGTTGCTAGTAAGCCTTTGGCTGTCTAAAATAACAACATGATCAAACATCCTAGATATCAAAAAACCACCTTATTTAGTGCATCTCATTAAGGTCCTCTGATGGACACGATTTCATAGCTCCAGTTATTATTCCACAGGCTGATCGTTGATAGGAGAGAGGACATTTTATTTCAATGCTGTGGATAAGGCCGAATGATGACTACTAACGTTTGTGCTAATGACTTCATACTACTGACGAAATGCAGCAGGTGTGTGATATCTAAACCTCCTATATCAGCAGGCGTAGCAAAAACCTGAGAAGAGCAGATCACAGGTTTTTAAGAGAACCCAATCCTTTCATTGTGCAAGAAAAGTCCCTCGAGATCCCTTCGTCTATCTGGCTCATTCGCCCAGCAGTTTGCCTGTGGCCAGCAACTCAAATGAGCCTAATGCCCTGACTTGGAAATTAAAAACTAGCACTGGACACTTATTGCCACTTGGCGCTCGCAGTAGTTACAGGAAATTCACAGCTTCTTTGAACGTGGCGTGCGTCTTGATGTTGTTCCACAAATGGAGGGGCCTACAGTTTAAAGCCGACTCCGAACGGCAGATATTTTTTGTGAGCAGCTTTTACATGACAAAAATACACTCGGAGATTTCCCACTGCCAGCCGAGGGGCGACCGCTATTAGAAACCACTTTTTCTTAATTTTGATCCTTCACCGAGATTTGAACCTACGTTCTCTATGAGTTCCGAATGGTAGTCACGAACAAACCCATTCGGCTACGGAGGCCTAAAAAAGATCCAGCGGCTTCGTTGGTTGGGTCACGTCGTCCGAATGGATACAAACGCTCTGAAAGTATTCGATGCGATATCAGCTGGTGGTAGCAGAGGCAGAGCAATGCTTCCTCTGCGTTGAAAAGATCAGGTGGAGAAGGACTTGGCTTCACTTGGTGTGTCTTACTGGCAACAGTTAGTACGAGAAGAAAATGACTAGCACGCTTTGTTAAACTCGGCCAAAATCGCTTGAGCTGTTATCGCGCCACCAAGAAGAAGAAGGCGAAAATGTGTGTGTAGATTTAAATTTGAGACTAACTCATACTTTGATATATATTGGTAAGAAAGTACGCCACTGAAGTTGCCTTATTGCAAATCATTTCTCTCATCATATCAAAGAGAAAAATTAGTTCTAAATGGACTTCCGTCTAATTTCAGTTTGTAGGCAACGGCATAAGAAGCATTAAATTCGTTTCAATTTCTGCATTATATTGTCATCATTCACACTCTAAGTATCACATAATTTATCAAATCCTTAGGAAAGCTTAATCAATTTAAGCCACTTACTACACAACTTTATCCGGCCTGTCGTCTAGTCCTTACAATACATCAAATCAAAACACAAAAGGGTAGAGATTTTTGTGAAACTCTAGGGCAAGTCAACATCGGCATTGTGTACAGCTGTTGCAATTAAGAAAAGAAACAGTTGGCGCACAAAAAGGCCAAAGGAGTCACAAAGTAAATGCGCCTAAAAGCAGGCAAATAAAATCTCCGCTACTTAGTGCTATAAAAGGAATATGTGCCAGCCGACGAAAGGCTAAGAATATTCAAGTAGCAAAGCTACCAAACAACGACATAAATTACTTCCTTTGGGATTATAATTTACACTTGTGGCAACACCAACAATTGTTATAGCTTTGCTCGCATTATTGTTATTGTTTACTTACCGCACTTTAATGTGCAGCCATTGTTTGTTAACACAGCTGTAGTTAATGTTTGGAATTGTTGTTGTTGCTGTTGCTATTGTAATGGCGTATCCAGTAAAAATAGAAAAAAAAAACAATAAACAGCACTAAAAGCTAGGCGCCATAGAAAGAAGCATACAAACAAAGGATTCAATGAATTTTATATCACAGCTGTTGTGCGCCTATCAGCAGGCTTGGAAAAGGAGAAAAGTATAAGTTGAAGTAAATTGAAGCGCCTACCTATTTCCAGTGGGTATGTATGCAAAAAGGATCATGTTTAGGAATGCGAGTGCAGTAGAGGGTTTTAAGAATGGATGAATATTAAAGCAAGGCATTCAGTTGTAGTCAACTGGAAGTTGAAAGCTATAAGACTGGGATAAACTGAGAACGTATGCATGTGGGAAGCGCTGTGTGTCGCAGTGACTTTGTTTTTGCGCCCAGATGCAAACTTTTAGAAAAAAAAAGTGCATTTACTAAAATATTCGACAGAGTCTGAATAAGGACATACACTTTTAAATTACATAAATGTCCTCGAGCGTTATAGTTGAGCGAGTTTGTGTGGAATTAGCTTGCTGAATATACCTGTCACGATCACTCAAGCAACGCTTTAGTAGTCGTATTACTTGCAAGAGAAACAAAATTCAGCACACTGAAAGTGTATCGGTAAGCCACACAAGGCGATGAAGTACTAGGAGCGCCGATTTTTACTTCAATTACCAGCTCAGTTGGCTGTCTGCGCTCCTGCGGCTTTGTTGCTCTTTAGCCGCGTTATCGCTATTCGCATCTCGCAATGATCGGATAGCGGACGACAGTCCTGTCGTCAACGTTTGGGGAATCGGGATCTTCACTTTCTCTGTTAAAGCCCCAGTTGTCCTTCGAGAAATGCTCCCTCCATAACTTTGGTACGCTCTGGACGCCAGCCACTAAGTCATCAACTTCGTGTTTACAGGTAAACGCCGCGGTCTTGAAATTTTCTATCAGCCGCCGAACTTTCGTCTGTCGTTTTTTTATTGCCTAGCTTTTCAAGTTCTCCGCAATCAAAGATTTTGGAACTACAGAAGAAACTTAAGTCTCGGTCGATAAATTTGGTATTTTCATTTTAAGGTTCTGCTACCGTTTAGGAGATACCAAAAACAACAACAAAAAATGTTTAAGAATTTTTTCTTGGCTCATATTAAAGTGGTACTTTTTAAAACCCATTTTACGTGCATCATAAAATTAAATAAAAAATATTACAAAAAATTCCCCATTTTACGTGCACCGTAAAACAAAAAATACATAAAAAAAAATATAAAACAAAAATAAAGAAAAAATGTTAAAATTTGTTCCCCTTTTAACGTGCATCATAAAATAAAAAATAAAGTAAAAAATAAAAAAAAGAATATAAAAAAAATTAAATAAAAAATATTTAAAAAAAAATTACCCCATTTCACGTTCACCGTAAAACAAAAAATACATTAAAAAAATATAAAACAAAAATTAATAAAAAAAAAATTGTTAAATTTTTTTCGCCCCATTTTACGTGCATCGTAATCAAAAAAAATATTAAAAAATAAAATAAATTTAAAAAAATATATTAAAAAAATAAATTAAAAAAAATTTAAAAATAAAATAAATATAATAAAAATATAAAAAAAAAATTTAAAAAAAAATTAAAAAAATAAATTGAACAATAAAAAAAAAGTTTTTTTTTCGATTCTTATTTTTTTACCATTTTTTCTATGAGGAACCTAAGCAGAGTATTCGTAAAATCTTCGTCGCATGGTGGATAGTTAATCTCAGTATTGAGAAGCCTGATACAGCAACTTCAAAAAATAGCTTGAAGATAAAAGCTTTAGAGGTCCACCATCGTTACTAAGAAAATCCAGAAAAAATGGAGAAAGTTTGAAAAAAATGAAGCTCATTTTCGATATTTTTCTTTTTGTTTATACTTTTTGCGAAAATTTTTTTTCCACTCAGGTTTTGTTAAGAAATTAAGTGCAGCAAAGTTTATTAAATCGGGTCAGTTGAACCGAAAATTAGGGCCTTAGTGCACCGAAAATGTTCATATGTACATTTTGCTCAAAAATCGCGAATTAACTGCCTGCTACTAAAACAAAAAAATGTTTAGAGAAAAAATATTATTCAGAATTCTTTAAAAGTCTTATTTTTGCGATACAAAATTTTAGCTTTCGAACTTCTGAAAAAAATATAGGAAATCACTTTTGAAACTTTAGATATTTTCTGCGAAAAATTAATGATTGCAAACTTGATTTTTTAATTCTTAAGTGTAGAAATACTTTAAAAATACAATGTGGCACAGAATTAATCATTCAGTTTTGTTTTAGAATAACTTTTATATTAAATAAAAAAAAAATAGTTTTTAGTGATGAAAATCTTTATTTTCTGCTTTACGCGCTCCACTGCTTATCTGTGTGTCTACTGCAGCTGTCTAGTTCACAAGTGTGAAATATGATTGGCATATGACGTCGTCAAATATATATATGTACGGCTTCAGAAAGAGTGATTAATTTTGCGCCACCGTTTATGTACCAAACTAGCGCAACATTCTCACGAAAAAATACAACGCGATAACAAAGCTTCTGAGGTATAATGCAAAATAATGAATATATAAACTTTTATTTCACGCAGCCAAACTCATACAGGCATATTATACTCGTATAATCCACATAAATAATTTTATAATTCATTCACTCGTTTCCACGTACATAATTCCATTTGAAGGAAACTTTTTATCGAATTCTCAGAAGGTAAATATCTTTGGGAGTGAGTGAGCGTTTTTCAAATCGTTCAAATCGCAGTAATTGCTTTAGATTAGATTCTGATGTTTATATGAAGTTTTTTTTGGGGTCTTTGTCTAATAGTGAATTGTAGTAAATAATTCGTTTGTACTAAAAATGTACAATGTATATGTATGTGTTGGTATTGCTTATTTGTTCTGTGAGTTTCTTCCGTTTTTTAGATTTTCAAGCATTCACTTAATTAACCATAAAAATGTAGAAATGTAGTAAAAATGAGGGGCTTTGTGAAAAATAATACAGTCTAATGTATGCATGAATGTTGGTGTATGTCTGTATTTACATAGGCAACAGATGAGGTACAATAATTTTTTATGAAGCTTTCGTCAACTGGGATTTTACCTTGAAGGTGATATACTTTGCAAATCTTTTATGACAATAGACGATTTAAGACTGTCTATTTGTTATCGACACTTATAAAATATAGTGTTTATCTAGCTCAAGGAGATATGTAGTCTCGAGCACTTGTGTCCCCATATATAAGTAACTTGACTTCATCTTTTTACAATATTTTCCCAATATTTGTATTGACAAATTTATTTCGTTAATTTTTTTATAAAAATATAGTTTGTTATATAACATAAACTTTATAAATTGAAGTGCCAAACTTTGCACAAAATTCACGAAAAATCGCGTTGGATTTTGAAAATTATTTTTTTTCCGATGTTGACAATTTTCTACCGCATAAAGCACCGCGGAAACATTTTAGATGGCAGTAAATGCTAAAAACCGCAGCGAAAACAAGTTATTAGAAATCGACGAACTTCTAAACGACGCTTGAAGTTGCTGAAAATTGTGTTGATTTTTGCAATGTTGACAATTTTCTCCCTATAAAAAGCACCTCTTTGGAAGTGGTTTATACGGAATGTTTACAGTTTTTTACATATAAAGCAAGTTTTAAAAAGTCCTTTATATGGAATAAAACGCTTAAAACCGCAGCGAAAAAAAAATTAAAAATCAACGAATTTTTTAAACGCTTGCAAATCGTGTTGATTTTTGCGATGTTGACAATTTTCTCCCTATAAAAAGCACCACTGCGGAAGTGTTTTATATGGAAGAAAATGCTAAATACCACAGTGGAAAAAATCAACGAATTAGTCACTCAGCAACCCATTAAAATTGTCGAAAATTTTTTGCATATGGAGAAACTACCCAACACAGTTAAAGAAAAAAATTCTAAAAATTAGCGTAATACTTTAGCCACTTCAAATTTGAACTTTTTATGCTACATTTTAATGAGCTATTAAACTGAGTACTCATGTTTTTTCTGAAAATACTGTACAGAAATATTACAATTTTTTTCTAGAAATTCGAATTATAAAACTTGCTAACCGGTACGATTTGGTAAATTTACTGTCATCACAAAACGTTTCGCTCTACTGAATGGTTTATGCGTTATACGTTATGTGTTCTATGTTATGTGTTTTGAGTTATGTTTTATGCGTTAACTCCTTCTAGTACATATATTAACACCTGTAATTAATATTAAGTTTTATGTAGTCTATTAACAAAACTAATTATTATTAAATTTTAAATTTTACAAAAACTGATTGAAGTGTTCTGTGTTTTATGTTATATCTTATGTTAGGTTGTTTTAAGCGTTATTTATTGTTTATTACGTGTTTTGTGGTATATGTTATGTCTTATGTTTTATGTTTTATGTATTATGTGTTATATGTTATGTTATGTTTTGTGCATTATGTGTTATACGTTATGTTTTATGTGTTACATGTTTTCTCTCCCAGATGCTGAACGGATATGGGTGCTTTCAGTATTATCTGCATAGGTTTGGTCCTTCCGCTTCACCACTCTGCCCTACCTGCCCAGAAAATGTTGAAGACGCACGACACGTACTCTTCTACTATCCAAGATTTGCAAGAGAACGTGAGAAGTTAGCCACTATCCTTGGAAGACAGCCAAGTGGGACTTATTTAACTGGCAGTATGAGCATTTCAAAACACTGCTGGGATGCTGTTTGCAAGTTTTCAAAGCAAGTATTGGGTACGCTACACAAGCAAGACGAAGCAAGGCGAACAATAGAGCTGTTTCAGTACCGGCAGCTAGAGCAAAATAATATTAACGCCCTGTGCCGCGTCTGATCACACTGAACTTCCCGACAAGTGCTAAAGCTAACATGAAACAGTGTTCCAAAGGAGGTCGACTCAGACATAGCGAGAACAATTACGGACGCTTGAGTTAATGATTCACAACCATATCATACGCAGACAAGACGGTAATGCACACGACATTACTGCACACTATAACCTCCATACGTCATAGGTAGAGAGCCTGAACGCAGGTTTCTTTTGTGGTTGTTATCCACAATCTCGGCTCCACCCTCGATGTAGTGCAAATACGGTCCCAGGATGGAAGTCAGCCGAAGAGGGGAGGTCTGTTTTAGTGGGAGCGTGCCCCACATATCATTGGCGCGACGGCATCAATTGAATGTTTCTAACATTTTTATCCTCCCCTCCCACAAACAAACAAAAAACAAAAAAAAAACAAAAAATGTGTTATATGTTATGCCTTATGTTTTATGTATTATGTGTTATATATTATGTATTATGTTTTACTTATTATGTGCTCTGAATTATGTTTTATATGTTATAAATTACATCTTATGATTTATGAATTATGCGTTATATGTCTTATATGTCATGTTATGTATTATGTTTTACTTATTAAGTGCTCTGAATTGCGTTTTATGTGCTATAAGTTACATCTTACGCTTTATGTATTTAATCTTATATGTTATGTCTTATGTGTTATGCACTATGTGTTGTATGTTATGACTTATAGTTTATGTATTATTTGTTATATGTTATGCCTTACATGTTATGTGTTATGTTTTATTTTTATGTGCTCTGAATTATGTTTTAAGTATTATAAATAACGTATTACGTTTCATCTGTTATGTATTATGTCTTATTTCAATTTCAGCTAGCCCATTAACGCCACTAATTATTAATAAGTTCTATAACTTCTAACTCTACCACCGCCTTATTAACCCCAAGTGGTGATTTCTTAGATATCTACATTCTTGCAAAGGCGAGAACAAAGCCATAAACTGTGTGCGATTAAAATTAGAATTAAATTTAGAGGACCTTGACCTTAGCGCTAATCGCTCACTAAATCCAAAACGCCAAATATCCACACGTGCAAAATTATTTCGAAGTTGGTTTCAGTGCTGATTAAGTATGAATTGGATGAGAGAAAAGGCAGAGTGGAGGCGCTGAGCAGAGGAATACATGCATACATGAGAGGACTAGGAAAAAAAAACCAACTTCAACCAAAAATTAATAATAAAATAAAAAAGCAAGTTAAAGAAGAATAGAAAGAATAGAAAATCTTTACTACAAACAAAAAAACGTTTGCTTAGCAGCAGACCAGCAGCTTAAGATCTGCGATATAAATAAATCAAAATGAAATCAATAGAAGTGGCACGCCTGAAAGAGTACGCAAAAGAGTATGTAAAAGAAGACAAACAACAAATTTGTATTAACTACCAACCTACACACACATGTAAGCACTTCAATCACTTTGCAACCACTCACCGAACCAAAGCCAAAAAGGCAAAGCGCAAGTCTAAACAAATCACAGCGAACAACTTTGGAAAGCGCTTCAAAAGTCACGCCCTGAAGGGTCTTGAAAGAGGCTAAACAAAAGAAAAAAAAAACAGCAAAGAAAAAAACATAAATTTTTAGCACATCTCGCGTGAGGTGCTTAGTTCAATGATTTCTTTATGAAGTTTGTAAGCCATTATGAGGCATAATAAAAAATAAATGATAAGTTTTTCTGCATAAATGTGGTCAGCTCGAGGCAATAAAATCTACAGCTGTTGCTGAGTCATTGCCAGTTAGGTGCTATTTCGTATACTCACTTCTGCCGTACCTGTATAATATTTTAATTGCTAGAATTTTTTCATTTTTTTTAATATTTAGTTTATAGTTTTTACTACTTTTTTGCAAACGCCCATTCATCTCTTGCCCTGATGCATTTTAATGCTTTTTACTGAAAGAAGAAAAAAATGTGTGTACTTTATTTCAATTTCGTTTATTGAATTTTGCCCACTTAGCTACTTAGCAATTTGTTCAATTATCATGCAAATTAGTTAATAAAATCTCCAATGCTACCAGTTGATTGATTGTTATTATTAATATTTTTCTTTGAAATTCATCGTTTGCGTTTGCAAGTAATATGCGAATAATGCAGCTACAAGTCTAAGCGCTTAAGCGTCTATAAATTAAATTGGTTGTTAAATGTATTTGTTTAATGTTTGATTACACTTTATTATAAATAATTGCAAAACAGCTTTTTTCGAGTGAGAACTATGCAACATAATTTGCTCAATACAAATTAATCTTGAACTGGAAATTCACTAGGATGAGAAAGAAAATTCAGGATAGGAAAAAATGTTAACCAAAATGGAGCCTTGGCAAACTCAGAAGTGGAATACTCGTGAGGAAAAAAATGTGTTTTAAGAACCTTTTTAAGATGCCAATTGTTTTAAGTCCTCTATTTCTATATTTGAGCATATACAAATTTCTTTTGGAAAATTCTATAAAAAAACACCACTCAATATTTGTCAGGGACTTTTGGTTTATTGAAAAATGTAGACCCTTGATTAATTCTGAACTACACTTGGGCAAGGTAGGTGGTAGTTGCAGTCTGTCTTTAAAGCAACTTACTTACGCCGTTGTCGATCCATTTTGATGCCACATCAGCAGTTTACTTGCTACTTCTCGTTAACTCATTTACTGGTTGTAACATAAGTATAATATTTTCTTCTCTCCATGACCTATTGGCCTCCTGAAGAATATTATTTTTTATCCTTCATGTTGCAAGTTGCCATAGGGATTCCAATATTGCCTGTGTTTTCAAGAAGTGGAAGATTAGTACACTTTCTGGCTACCTCATCGACCTTACAATTTCCTATAAAATCACTAGGTGCATATATCCCAGAACCCGTATAAGACTGACTCTGAAAATGGTTCTTATATCATTTAGAGCTGCTATTCATTCCTGATGTTAGTATAGCCGAATTAATTGATTGAATGGCCGCCTGGTTGTCCCAGAAATTATTTATCGTAGTTTTTGTTACGGCGTGTGCGTTAAGGGTACCCGGTGGTCTAGAGCACGAAAATTGCACCTATTTTCACGATTTTTTTTGCCATTTAAAAAAAGATGCTTCAACTTTTAGGGCTTATTAGTACGTTTATTGAGCATACAAAAAAATTTTTTTTTTTACTTTTGAAACAATATTTATTATTATAAAAATGCCGCTGAAGATGACCCTCTCGAAAAATCGAACTCGGACGACGTAGATTATTTCAAGACTTCTACTCATCTGAAACACAAAATTCAAGAAGATTCTTAATCAGAAAGAGTGCAGTTATGGCCGGAACTAGAACAAGTCGAAAAAATGAAAAATTGACAAAATGGCGCACTTTTGAAAAAAAAGTTTGCAAAATCGGGGGTTTTTCACTAGTTTTTTAGTTTAAAAAATAGGAAATTGTTTAAATAAAATTATGATTCTAGTTCCGACGATAGCGATACATGTTGTGAACAACATATCCAAATTTCAAGTGATTCGGTTGAGTAGTTTTTTTATTTTCATCCCCGCCGTGCCGAAAAAAGTCGTTTCGAGATAAATAAGTTTAAAGTTTGAGGTACAGAAGCAGGAGCGGACCGCTTTCTATCTAGTTAATGGGCTGTAGAAGCTATAATATTGGGAATTTCCACATAAAAATTTCACAGTATATTCTTAAGATTCCACATAAAAATTTCACAGTATATTCTTAAGATACTATACTTACGAAATAATGAAAAAACAAAAAATTGATTTTTTGAAATTTCTAGGCCACCGGGTCCCCTTAAGTTACGCAGTTACCTCCTTTATGGCTAAGACTTTTACTTGGTAGACACTACAGTGTATTTCTGCCATAAAAAATAATGCCATAAAAAATAATGCCATAAAAACCAACTGCCCTTCGGCGGTATAGAACTATAAGTTCCTCGAGCAAACATCCAAAAGAAGATGCATGCGCCAATTATAAAAGGTGGCACAAAATTAAATATCCAGTTTTGTTTTTGAATTCTTACTGCAAAAAAAAAAAATATGAGTAATAATGGAAACCATTTTTTTACCTGCTTGTCTCCATTGTGCACTGCAATTGTCTAGTTCACAAGTACTAAATATGATTGGCGTACACAAATTATAAATTTAACGAAAGGGTGACTAATTTTGCGCCATGTGGTTTATACATATCTAATGCCATGACTTCATAGAATATCAGATTCAAAACATATTTTGAATGGCGTTGCCACTTATCAACAAAAACAAAATTCAACCAAAAACAAACATTTTTTGGCTTTCCCTCTTAAAGCATTAATGTACCAGGTACCTATACCTATGTAGATAGGTATATCTATGAAATGAGACTTTCAGCTATTAGTCCATAGATGTCACTAGGAGTATTTTTAAAACTTCCCAAATGTCTTGTTTTTTTCGTCTGTCATCTGTCAACAATATTCAGTTCATTGGTTGTTACGTTTCATACAACAATGCATTTTTGTCGCTCTTAAACATGTTGAATTTCGTGCCTTCAAACTACGATTTGCCGACATCGAAAAACCACTTGTGAAATGCTGCTCTTCCGGTTCAAAAAGAAGCCTTTTTTGCATCGAATCGTTACGGGTGATGAAAAATGGGTGTATTTCTCCAATCCCAACGATCGTATGGTCCGTCCGGCCACAAGCCAAAAACAACGGCCAAACCAAATCGCTTCGGCCGCAAGGCAATGCTGTGAGTTTTCTGGGATCAGCGTGGTATGATTTGGTACGAGCTATTAAAACCAGGGGAAATAGTTGACGGTGCACGCTACCAACGACAATTGACCGATTTGAAAAGCGCTATACACCGAAAACGCCCAGAATATGCCGAACGGCGTCACAAAGTAATTTTTCTTGATGACAATGCATCGCCACATCGAACAAGAGTGACCCGGGAATTGGTGGAGACGTACGATTGGGACCCATTGGTGCATGCGGCTTACTCACCAGACTTGGCGCCTTTTGATTATCATTTGTTTGGATCGATGGGCCACGCACTTTCCGAGCAGCGATTCAGTTCTCACGAAGAAGCCAAAAAATGGCTAGATGATTGGTTTGCAGCCAAAGACGGCCAATTTTTTTGGCGCGGCTTCCACAAATTGCCTGAGAGATGGGAAAAATGTGTCGCTAGCGATGTCTATTATTTTGAAGATTAACTTTGTAACCATTTTTTGTTAATAAACGTTTGAAATTGAAAAAAGTCTCATTTCATACGCCTAGACTAGTAGTTCATTTCAGGTGCAAGCGAAGCCATGGCTACCAGTTCAGTTTAACTTTACCGAAAGGTATGCAACCATCGAAATAGACAGCAACTTTTTCGCTTTTCTTCTTCTATGTTCGGTATTTTAAATTAATATACCATTTAATTACAAACATTTTGTTTTGTCGATTTCAGCTGGTCTTCTATTCACTGGTTTTTATTTTCTTTATTTTTTTTTTCTTTCATGCCGATTCGAGCTGCTGCTCAATGGCATTCACGTTTTTGGTTTCGTTTTGTCTGACATTGGACTCAGCTTTTTTTGGATTTGCATTTATAATAGTTAAGTGATTACATAATCGCATACCAATTAATATTAATTAATAAATTATTTAGGCTTTGGTGGTGCACAATAGATTATTGAAGTATTCTTATAATGCAAAATAATTTCTAATGAAAACACAAAACTAAAAATAGAGGAGCTCTAATCAATGAGGTGGAATTAGTAGTACTTGGGAGAAGCGCTCAGCTAATTGTGAAAAAAGAAACAAAGAAATGAAATAATAAAAGAACGGGAGAAATGGAAGAACGTTTCCGAAGGGGAGGTTGTATTCGTGCGAAGTATTTTTCCATTGTCTTAGATTGCTCTGAGACGATAGCCACGAGAAGTATTTTATATTTTCTATTATTCCGGTGCCTTATAACCGCAGCGAGCAGCCAATAATTTACGGTCGGTCTGCAATGCACAAGTAGAATTGGCTAAATTGACTACATTTTCCAAGTGCATTAATTGCAATTGATATTAATTAACGAAAGTGTATAGCTTTTAATTAAAACAATTGATATATGAACACTTTTTTAACCGTTCGGTGCAATTTGCTATAAATATACAAATTTTTGAAATTTACATTTTTTGATAAATAAAAGCAAAAAAAAACAAATATTAAGTAGTAGAAACTTAAGTCCAATAATTAAAACGAAAAGAAAAGAAAAAATAAATGAATAATAGAATTACATAAAATATATAGAAGACACTTCAAGTGCCCGTTTTTTGAGCAATGTTTGTATATCTAAAGCGATCGGGTGAAATGTGCCAGCCGGTGACCGGATGTAGCAGCTTCTCTAAATTTTTAATTATTTTTCTCACAAAATTGTACGCGTGTATGTATGTATTTAGATTTCTTACTGAAAATTCATACTTTCGACTCTTGAGTTGCATTTTCCTATGCTTTGGCGTGATTGAAGATTTTTGAGATTGAATTTGAATTCAGCGCCAAACAAAAATTATCACTTCCCAGTGAAAAAGTAAAATTTGTTGCTTAGTGCTGCATTTCGGGATGTGAGTTTGTTTGCTTTTTATTCGTACTGTTACGAATATAGATCAGGTTAAGTTAGCCTGGTTGGTAGCAAGCCACGCATAGACCTTTTGGCCCCTAGCGATACCAGATGGAGACCGACCTCTATGAATACCTAAAGTAGACATCGTGTAGGATGTCAGCGCTTTTGGCGAATGTAAGGGTGGTCCGCTTTTGAGACGTCCTGCAGACCCTCAAACAATGGGGCTCCCAGGCATTTCAAACGCGTATTTAATAATGCCGGACAAACGAATAGAAGGTGTTCTAAAGTTTCCTCAACATCCTCTCTGCATTTGTCTGTGTTAGCAATCCCTATCTTGTACGCATGCCCAGCCAATAGATTATGACCTGTTAGCATACCTATGATAGTTCAGCAGTCTTTTCGCGAGAGAGTAAGTACGAATTGAGTTAGTTTTTTCTCGTTAGTTCTACACATGACTTTTGCTGCTTTGCATGTAGTTAGATTAGTCCACCTAGCTTCCACTCGCCTTTTCACGTGGTCGTCTATTTCATTGTTTATTGTATTTAGCGGTTTTTGTATGTCGTTCTCTTGTTCAAATGTAGTCTAACAGCACTTTTTGCTATCTCATCAACTATTTCGTTTCCCATAATGTCTTTGTGACCAGGTGCCCAATAAATGTGCAGCCTTCTGTTTGTGGCTAGCCTTTCTATGGCCTGCCTGCTCCGTCGAACATTTTTGGACTTCATACAATATGAGCTTATTGCTTTTATTGCTACTTGACTGCCCACGTATATATTAATTATTGACTTATTTCTTGTTTTTGTTTAGGTCAGCTCCGCGGCTTCCCCCACAGCAAAAACTTCCGCTTGAAAAGTACTGCTGTGGTCTGGCAGCTTGATAGGCTGCCTTATCCCTAGTTTTGAGCAGTAAATACCCGCTCCCACTCCGTCTACAGTTTTAGAGCCGTCTGTATAGATGTGAAAAGTCCTATGGCCAGGCTTCATGCCTTTGTGCCATCCCTCCTCTTCAATTGTAGTGCGAAACCTTCTCTCCCAATTAAAATACGGAGTCATGTAGTCTGTGCCACCTGAGCTCCACTTTCCTATTGAGCTGTGTCCGAAGGTTCTGCAGGTGAATACAATAGCAGCCACTAGGCTCCTCGCGGATTTTGCTGCCAGGTTTTCCGCTATAAGGTCAATAGGTGGCATGCTGAGTATCATTTCCAGCGCCGCCGTTGGACTGGTTTTCATCGCTCCTGTTATGCACAGAGCAGCGAGTCGTTGAATTCTTTCAAGTGGTATTAAGTATGTCAGTTTTCTTGTCGCAGTCCACCATACTAAGGTCCCATTCAGCAATATCGGTCTAACTGCCGCCGTGTAGCACCAATGCATCAGAGAGGGTGATAGACCCCAAGTAACGCCCAGCATTCTTTTACATTCATACAACGCATTACTGGCCGTTTTCACCCTTCCCTCAACATTGTGCTTCCACAGCAATTTACTGTCTAGTATTACACCGAGGTACCTTGCATGATCTTTGAGAAGTAGTTCGTTGTTGCCTAGCTTCGGGAGGTTCCACGTCGGGACCTTGTACTTCCTGGTAAAAAGTACCATGTCCGTTTTTCTGGCGTTTATCGGTAGCCCTGCGCTCTGGTGTACCGTTTTAAGCGTGTTATTCATCACATTACTGATGGTGTGCAGGTAGTTTTCCGTAACTACTATAGCTATGTCATCTGCATATGCAACTAGTCTTTTTAAATTTAGTTAAAAAAATTCTAAATATCGAAATTTTCACCAAAATTTCAAACTTTTTATCAGAACTTTAAGACTAATCTTTGGTATGCAGCTTTATAGCCCACTAAAGTTTAGTGATGTGCAATTTGCAAGTGTCTACAAGATACCGTTGATTTTTGAAAAAATATTTTGCTGGTAGTGTCACTCATTTTCTGCCATACAAAGACAATTTTTTTTAATGAAAGAAAAAGCTAACGCCGTCAGTAAAAAAAAATTAAAAAAGGGCCGATATTTGATAGTCACTTGCAACCTGCACTTTGGTAGACTGAAATTTAGTTTTCTATAAAACTGCTTACTAAGAATTAATCCCAAAAATGTTGGCTAAAAACTTTAAAGTTTTGATGAAAATATACAGATCTTTTATAATTTCAATAGTTATTGCACAAAATTTGAAAAATATGTTTTATGTGAATTTTGTTGTTCAATGAGTTCAATTTAAAAAAAAAAATTAATGCCCACTAAATAAACCAAAGTAAAATAGCCAAATTGTCGTACACCTTTTTTATGATCCATGCCCATAGAGTCTATACCTATTTCCACTCCATTAGGGTGTTACAAACAACCGTTATGTGAACAAAGTTATGAAATTGGTTTACATTTTATATACATATATAAATAATTGGCGCGTACACCCTTTTTGATGTTGTTCCAAAAATGGAGGGACCTACAGTTTCAAGCCGACTCCAAACGGCAGATATTTTTTTTATGAAGAGCTTTTTCATGGCAGATTTGCCATTGCCTGCCGAGGGGCGACCGCTATTAGAAAAAAAAATGTTCTTCATTTTGGTGTTTCAGCCTACGTTCTCTCTGAATTCCGAATGGTAGTCACGCACCAATCCATTCGACTACGGCGGCCGCAAATTTGTTTACATCAAAGCACTTAAAACCAGACTTAAAAAATTTAGACTACAACACGTTTTTCATTGCTTAAGCGATTTAATTTTGCTTTTTAAATATTGATGTAAACAAAAATATTTCTTTAAGAAACTTTCTATAAAATTGAAGCCTTTTAAATTTCCTCCTAAAACCCTCAATCTTAAAAATCTTTTATTTCGCACTTTCTAAAAATCACTGCAAACTGTTGAGCAACAGAACTTATCAAAATAAATTCGACCTGGCGCCCATAAACACGTTTCTGGCTTTGTTAATGCCCATGCAAAACTCGGCATATGTAGATATATTTTTAGATGTACTACTTTACAGTAAGTAAGTACTTACTGACACTCTATATGCAGTGTGCGCACTGCTCGCCAACAAGTAAGCTACTGCTTCTTTGATTACTCGCCTGTCTAACTGAGCAATCTGTGCGACCTAACTCAAGTATGTATGTATGTATGTGTATGTGTACTTGGCGATAAGTGTATTCTCATTCGCATGAGTCTGTAGTATTTTTCGCACGAATTTCGTCGATTTGTTTATTTATCTGGCTGTCAGTGTGACTGCCACTTTGAGTGTGGATATTCAAGTTTCCTCCTTTCCTTGACTTCCTCGTTCTTCATCACAGCTCAAATCGCCTGATTGCTCATGCGTTGGTATATTTACAAACACACAAAAAAAAGTACCTGTTTCCGTTTCGCCCACCCCACTTTGCGAACTCATTCGCGGTATACCGCAATTTAAATAAAATTAAAGCAAATTTGTGGCGTAAAGCAGTCATCAAAGTCAAAGGTGATTGTCCGTTTTCGTTAGACAAATGAATGCTGATCTTAAATGATCTTTAGAAAGATGCTGAGTAAGAAATTGCGTTGTGATAAAAGCGAAAACAAACGAATATTAAATGAGCAGCATAAATAAACTATCATCAATGCTGTAAATTTGTTGCAATTAGTCATAATCCATTCTTATGTTACATATGCGAGAATGTAAATATGAAAGTTACTTTGGGTCAGTCATCTTCTGAAGTAGGGATATTCAAATCGGAAAGGTAGCATAGTATAAAGCTGTGTTAGGTGAAGAAAATAGCTTAGAACTGAAATGCTCAAATAACTGTTTCAAATTTCGCGGTCGACCTGTTGATAGTGCATGAACAGAAGTATCCAAGTATTTAAGTATCTAATTCACTAGGTGTAGCTCTGCATGTCAGGTCAGAGAGATGCGGTTTTCTAAAACAAGCGAGAAGGTGCTACCAGAAAAATGGAAATTTATTGAAATATAGTGATTGGAGGATGGTTCCATGTGTAGAAGTCCACGCAAGTGGGGAAAGTTACTGATCGCCATTCACTTGGGAATGGCCAGGACGATTCTTCTGCATATGGTTCAAGCAGCTCACAACGGCCGGGATTAGCCCACGTATCCTCTGGGTAGCTTCCGAACACCCGTTCGGGAGTGAGCTAAAGTGAGAAGGCGAAACATTCCAGGATAGCTGGTTGGGCGTTGGGTTTGGGACCCGCCACTTAAAAATCGCCCCCAATGAAAAGTTTTAAAAAGCCTCGGATGAGACCTCCCTATATTGATGACGACCCCTGCAAACGAACTAAGGATTATGATTTGAGGGCATGCACCTGGAATGTCCGGTCCCTTAATGGGGAAGGTGCCTCTGCCCGGCTGGTTGATGTCCTCGTGAGAGTAAAGGCTGACATCACTGCCATCCAAGAGATGCGATGGACGGGGCAAGGAAAGAAAACCATAGGACCTTGCGACGTCTACTACAGCTGCCATGTAAAGGAGCGCAAATTCGGTGTCGGATTTGTTGTGGGAGAGAGACTTCGTCGCCAAGTACTGTCGTTCACTCCGGTGGACGAGCGTCTCGCAACAATCCGCATCAAAGCCCGTTTTTTCAACATATCGCTAATTTGCGCCCACGCCCCGACGGAAGAGAAGGACGACGCGACCAAAGATTTCTTCTATGAGCGCCTGGAACGTTCCTATGAGCGCTGCCCCCGCCACGACATAAAAATCGTGCTTGGCGACTTCAACGCCAGGGTGGGCAAGGAGGGAATTTTTGGTCCAACAGTCGGAAAATTCAGCCTGCACAACGAAACATCCGGTAACGGACAGAGGCTGATCGACTTCGCCGGGGCCCGAAACATGGTAGTCTGCAGCACCAGATTCCAGCATAAGAAGATTCACCAAGCCACCTGGCTGTCTCCTGATCGAAAAACGCGAAACCAGATCGATCATGTTGTGATAGATGGAAGACACGCTTCTAGTGTATTAGATGTACGTACGATCCGAGGACCCAACATCGACTCGGATCATTACCTTGTTGCAGCCAAGCTACGCACCCGCCTCTGTGCAGCAAAAAACGTACATCTACCTACGCAAAGAATGTTCGACATCGAAAAGCTGCAATCACAACAGACAGCCAGAAGATTCGCCACTCGACTCTCACTCCTGCTCTCGGAGAGCACTGCCCAACAACCCGGCATGCGCGAGCAATGGAGCAACATTTCTCGTTCCCTACGTACCGCCGCCGAAGAAGAAATCGGATTCCGGCGAGCCCGAAAAAACAACTGGTACGACGAGGAATGTCATGCTGCCGCAGAAAGAAAGGATGCCGCCTATAGAGCCACGCTGCGATCGGGCGCAACGCGAGCCATGTGGGATCGCTACAGAGAGCTAAAAAAGGAAGAGAGACGTATTATCCGAAAGAAGAAACGAGAGGCCGAAATACGTGAGTGCGAAGAGCTTGAGATGCTGGCCAACAGGAACAACGCCCGAAAATTCTACCAGAAAGTTCGGCGGCTTACAGAAGGTTTCAAGACCGGGGCGTTTTCCTGTAAGAACAAAGACGGCGAACTGGTGACTGACGTACAGAGCAATCTTAAATTATGGAGGGAACACTTCTCGAACCTATTAAACAGTGACAGCTGCGCATGTCACCGAGAAAGTGAAGATCCCGATACCCCAATCGTTGACGACGGAATTGTCGTCCCGCTACCCGATCATGACGAGGTGAGAATAGCGATAATGCGGCTAAAGAACAACAAAGCCGCGGGCGCCGACGGACTGCCGGCTGAGCTATTCAAACATGGCGGCGAGGAGCTGGTAAGGTGCATGCATCAGCTCCTATGCAAAATATGGTCGGATGAAAGCATGCCTGCCGATTGGAATTTAAGTGTGCTCTGCCCAATCCATAAGAAGGGCGATCCTGCAATTTGTGCCAATTACCGCGGGATTAGTCTTCTAAATATCGCCTATAAGGTTCTAGCGAGCGTATTGTGTGAAAGGCTGAAGCCCACCGTCAACCAACTGATTGGACCTTATCAGTGTGGCTTCAGACCTGGAAAGTCTACCATCGACCAAATATTCACAATACGCCAAATCTTGGAAAAGACCCATGAAAGGAGAATCGACACACACCATCTTTTCGTCGACTTCAAAGCTGCATTCGACAGTACGGAAAGGAGTTACCTGTATGCCGCGATGTCTGAATTTGGTATCCCCGCAAAACTAATATGGCTATGTAAGATGACGTTACTCAACACCAGCAGCGCCGTCAGAATTGGGAAGGACCTCTCCGAGCCGTTTGATACCAAACGAGGTTTCAGACAGGGTGACTCGCTGTCGTGTGACTTCTTTAACCTGATGTTGGAGAGCATCGTACGAGCCGCAGAACTTAATCGCTCAGGCACAATATTTTATAAGAGCGTACAATTGTTGGCGTATGCCGATGATATCGATATCATCGGCCTTAACAACCGCGCTGTTAGTTCTGCCTTCTCCAAACTGGATAAAGAGGCAAAGCGAATGGGTCTGGTGGTGAACGAGGACAAAACGAAGTACCTCCTGTCTTCAAACAAACAGTCAGCGCACTCGCGTATCGGCACCCACGTCACTGTAGACAGTTATAATTTCGAGGTTGTAAAAGACTTCGTCTATTTAGGAACCAGCATTAACACCGATAACAATGTCAGCCTTGAAATCCAACGTAGAATCTCTCTTGCCAACAAGTGCTACTTTGGACTAAGTAGGCAACTGAGCAGTAAAGTCCTCTCTCGACGAACAAAACTAACACTCTACAAGACTTTCATCATGCCCGTCCTAACGTATGGCGCAGAAGCTTGGACGATGACAACATCGGATGAAGCGACGCTTGGAGTGTTCGAGAGAAAGATTCTACGTAAGATTTTTAGACCTTTGCACGTTGGCAACGGCGAATATCGCAGACGATGGAACGATGAGCTGTATGAGCTTTACGACGACATAGACATAGCGCAGCGAATAAAGATCCAGCGGCTACGTTGGCTGGGTCATGTCGTCCGAATGGATACAAACGCTCCGGCTTTGAAAATATTCGATGCGGTACCAGCTGGTGGTAGCAGAGGAAGAGGGCGGCCTCCTCTGCGTTGGAAAGATCAGGTGGAGAAGGACTTGGCTTCACTTGGTGTGTCCAACTGGCGCCGGTTAGCACGAGAAAGAAACGACTGGCGCGCTTTGCTAAACTCGGCCAAAATCGCGTAAGCGGTTATAGCGCCAATTAAGAAGAAGAAGTGATATGAGCGTAGTGTAGATACAGAATCTCTCTTGCTGACAAGTATTACGTTGGACTAAGTGAGCAACTGGGGGGTAAAAGTGCTCTCAAAGAGCCTAATCTACACTTTATAAGTGCGAATTCTACATAAAATATTTAGTTGAAATATGTTTCAGCTCTCTTTTGTTATTTGTAAATATGATTTGAATCAATGTTCTTGAGACTGTACTGTAACTAGACATAGCAATGCCGGGATCGCGCGGCATTGATTTTAAATAATATTAATGGAATTTTTTCGAGTTGCAACAACTTAACTCAAAATAATGAATATCTAGATATTGGGACTAATCGCTAATTTTTTTCAAAAATTTAATACAAAAATTTTGTTCAAAAAAAGTTTGAAATTCTGAAAAAAAATTCGTTTCTTTTTAATTTTCAAAAATATCAAACAAATCAAAAATTACTCGAAAAATTGTCCCAAGCAAAAGTAAAACTAAATGAAAATGACGATGTGTTTTTCAAAAATGATGAAAAAAATTTGTTTCGTCAAAACTTTTGAACAAAGAAATTGTATTTTTTTTCTCAAGCAATTTTTTTTATTGTAAAAAATAAAAGAAACCAAATTTTACTCAAAAATTTTCAACAAGAAAAATTTTTTTTTGGGGAAATTTAATTTAAAGAAACAAATCTAAGGTAAGTGTTTTTCAAAAATCACAAAAACAAATTTTTCATCAAAAAATTTTCTGCAAGAATATTAAATCTTTTCAACAAAAATTTTGAAACGAACAAATCTTAAAGGTGTGTTTTTTTATAAATTTCAAAAAAAAAAAATATTGTAATTTTTTGTTTTAACTTTCAAGAAGAAAATTCTTTTTGTTTTTTTAATTTACAACAAATTTTTTTTTTGATATATTTTAAAGTAAAAATTTAAAAAAAGTGTTCTACATAAATGACAAAAAATTGTTTTTTTTGAAATATGTTTTGTTGCAAAAAATTCAACAAAAAAGTTTAAAAGGAACAATTCTTAGGGATGTGTTTTTCATAAATGACAAAAATATTGTATTTTTTTTTTACCTTCCAACACGAAAATTCTTTTTTGTTTTTTAATTTACAACAAATTTTTATCTTTCATATATTTTATAGTAAAAAGTTAAAACAAAATGTTCCACATGAACGGCTAAAAACATTTTTCCTTCGAACATTTTCTACGAGAAAATTTAATTTTTTTCTCAATTTTTTTTTAAATATGTTACATTATAAAAAATTACAAAAGAAAAATCTAAAGAAACAAATTTGGGAGGTATGCCTTTCATAAGTGACAAAAAAAATTTTTTTTTTAAGTTTCACAAAAAATGTTTTTTCAAAAAATATATTTTATAGTGAAAAATTTAAAAACTAAAAAAACAAATTAAGAAATAATAATAAAACAAAACGAATAAGAGGGATGTATTTTTCATATACGGCAACACAAAATTGTTTCTCAAAATTGTTGAACAAATAAAAAATTATTTTTGGTTTTTACAAAGAAAACTGTTTTTTTTTTAATATATTATATTTTTTCATAAGAAATTTAAAACTGTTATTTGTTTATTAGTTTTTTATTTAAAAAAAAAATTTCAATAAAATATTTTCATTTGTTTTTTATCTTAATTTTAACGAATATTTTTAAAAAATGACAGCACATAGGTCACTTAAAAAATGTTATAGCTAAATTTTCAACATTTCATAAATATTCATATTATTAAATTTTATTAAAAATTTTCAGTTTACTTCTTATTACACTCAAGTTGACAAATAAACCAATTTTTAGAAGAATTCAATGCCCAAATTTCTTTGACCACTCACTCATGGAATCGCTCTATAATGTTGCTCAATGTATTTGTTGCTTATTAGCTTTACATGAATCAAATTTTTTTTATTACCAAAATGCTTCAATAGGGCATGAAATTGCGGCAGAGTTCTTTTCCGCCCCCATTAAATTGCACTCGATGCATATCTCGAAAGCAATTTTTCACCAAAAATGTAACAAGGAAATTACCAAGCAATAATTGGCACAATACCAAAAGCGTTGAAAATTGATTTTGGCAGTCTCATCAAGCCAATGAAAGAATATTTTTCTGGCTCCAAGCAACTCTCATTGTGGATGCAACCAAAAGTGAAAAACTGGCAAAGAAGCATTGAGTAGAGGAGGAGAGAGTATGAAGCCAGTGCCATGGGCTGGAACACACACACACACTTATGTACAATTCGTAGATGGCCTGCACGCAGCCTAGAAATGGCAAGGAAAGCGCTAGCTCACGAAGACAGCGCGACAGCAATTCTTCTAATCACAAGCAGCAAAAAGGCGTTTCGCTACTTTTTGAAGAAAAGACGCAGCGAAGGTGGCGGACATGAACAACTAGATAGTTGGCCTTTTTTGGCTTTTTGGTGCGTGGAATGTGAGACTGGGAAGCAGTTGCTGCTGATGATTGCATTGTGATGGGTGTTGAGAAAGGTCGCGGTGCGTTGTCGCTGTTGAAATGGACTGCGCTAAGAGGCGGAAAAGAATTTGATATGGCGAACGCGCAAGCGCAACACTACGCCAGGTGAAATGAGGAGGAGGCAGCAGAGCGCACAAAAGCGAGGAAAGCGAGCGCACCACGTAAGCAAACAAGTCTTGAAAGGTAGCACGTGATGGCCATACTGATGATGATGACGATGCCTACCGCGACCAATGTACGCCATGCCCGCTAAGCCGGGAGGCCACAAACTAGGCGTCAGCAGCAACTCGTATGCGGTGGAAAGGCATAGTAGAACGCAGAAAAAGCATTTGGCCACAAAAATTAATGCGAACAATTCGCTGATAAATGTATGCGCTCTGTAACTGATATTGCCAAGAAGCAGGAAACGTTGTTGATATTTTTAGAATTGAATGCATTAACAGAAAATGAGTAGCCGCCGTAGTTCGTAGTTATGGGTAGAGGTACATACAAATTGCTCTATTTTTAGCAAAACACAACCAAAGGAAGCTGTTGGCTGCATGCACGCTTTCGGGCAGTCGAGTACTTAGTTGCAGTTTGGAGTTATTATTGTGCTGCTGCTGCTGCTGCCCCTTAATAAATGTAAGACCATGAAATTTGCAGCTATTCACAAATTGAAAAAGCCATCAAGTGGTGAATAAAAGCAGTGAATAGCATGCGAGTGCGAGTGCGAGTGTGTGTGTGTGCGTGATCGTGTTTGTGTGGCACATTAAAATGCAGTCAACGTGCGCTAGAGCAATGGCAGGAAAACAAACAGCAACAAAAAAATATTATGTACATACATGTGAAATAATGCACTCCCATTTGGCTTTGTTGTTGCATACTGTGCAATTTGGCCTGTTCAATGCTTAGCAGCACGTAGCATATTCGCAGAATCGCCGCAATTTGCAACAATAAGAAGATGACGACGTCACTACTTTGACGACGACGACAACGACGACTGTCAAGGTGGCGCCAATTGTATGAGTGCATGCGTGCAACGTGCGACAAACTGTGGTGTGGCTAATATTTATGGCAAGTTGCACGTACAGTGATTTGGTTTCAAGAAAGATGACGCATAAAATGTAAGTGACAAATTTAAGTCAAAAAGAGATTAAACGCATAAATTACAATATAATGTAATTTTTAGCAAATACATTTTTATTGATGTTTCCGTCTCTTAATAAGAATCATTTTATGTTACCGGTTCAAAAGCTCTGCATACAATTCTGGGTAGTTTCCAAGTACACATTAGCCGTAACGCAGTGGAATTGCTTAGAAGTGACTACTAAAAATGTAATTTTTTTCGATTTTTACCATACCGGAATTTTCGGAACCTTGTTATTACAATCCCGAGATTTCGGGATTACTCTCGAGATTTCGTTCTTTAGGTGTGACTACTAAAAATGTAATTTTTCCCAAATTTTACCATACCGGGATTTTCGGTATCTTGTTATTACAGTCCCGAGATTCCGGGATTACTCTCGAGATTTCGTTGCTTAGGCGTGACTACTAAAAATGAAATTTTTCTAAATTATACCATACGGGGATTTTTGGGGTCTTGTTATTACAATCCCGAGATTTCGGGATTACTCTCGAGATTTCGTTGCTTAGGCGTGACTACTAAAAATGTAATTTTTCTAAATTATACCATACCGGGATTTTTGGGGTCTTGTTATTACAATCCCGAGACTTCGGGACTATACCCAGAATTTAAATATTCAATAGTCTCAATTGTCCCGAGATCACGAGATTAGTCCCGGAATTTAGATATTCAATATTTTGCAACAACTCGGCTCAAAATTGCCTCTATACTGTTTGGGGAACCCTCATATCAAATGGTAAATATTATAACAAATAATAAATAAATAGGTTCTAAATACATTTTTTTATATAAAGTGAAAGTTATGCCATTATTAGCAAAAAAAGATAATAGTTAAATTTATAGGCAGGTAATAATGCTTTAGCTTGCAAAAATCTGATAAAGTAACTTAAGATCGATGGATCTGATGGAACGAAACCTATTACACAGGTTACACTGGTTTGAACTAGAAATACTGAAATTAGAACTTAATTTTATTACAGTAATAACAAAAATATTGCCCTTAGATAATTTTTTTTCAGTTATTTGAAGAGTTGCGCATTGAACACAAAAACCCAGCTGATTTCTTTCACAAAGTATGGTAAACGCAGAGTTATTTTCAATGTTGCTTTTCTGGTAAAAGGAAACTTTCTGGTATTCACTTCTTATGCTTCGCAAGAAATTGCAAGTCCCGAAAATCCCGAAATTATTTGTCAACAATTCCGAGATTTTGGGTACTTAAAAAAGATATCCCTTATGACTACCATTCGGCACCTACTGAAGGCATTAAAAATAATTGATTTTTATTTTTTGCTAATAGCAGTTGCTCCTCGGCAGTCAAAGGTGAATCTGAGAGTGTAATAAATAGTTCTGCCATGCAAAAGCTTTTTACAAAAACCATTTGCTATTCGCAGGTAGCGTAAAACTGTCGGTCCCTTCATTTGTAGAACAACCTCAGACTCATAGCACAAATCGGTGCACGGACAAGTGTTTATGAACGGAATATTCGCGCCAATCTTAAGCGATAGTAGCTTTCCTTGCTAGTAAATGGCTTGTGTTTCTAATTATAAGATATCAGGTTTAGATATAGGGCACTGATCCATTGTAGTTGGGTTATTTAGAAAAATTGTCTCAAAAATGCCAAAATAGCGCATCTTCAATGAGAAAAAAGTTTATTCGGTTAATGACTAGCAGTTCCTCGTACGACATGCCAATTGCCCGGGCATGATCAATTGTATACAGATTCTTTATCGCAGCATTGTGGACTGTATGTATGAACAATTTTTTTTTCTGGGAAATGTTGCTGTTGCTTTTTATGTTGCTGTTGTTGAAAACATATAAAGAAGAATCACGCAGCAAAGGCCATTTTTGTACAATATATACATGTGATCGCTGGGGATCGCATTAGAATCAGCTGGAGCGTGGACTTAACGCATAAACTACCTCGCCCATAACGGACTTCGCGCATAATAATTTACGTTCGAGCTACTCACTGATTGAAAGATATATTGAGCCTGCCTATTTCTTTCAATGAGTGAGGGTCTCGAACGGGAATTATGATGCTTGAAGCCCTAGGCATTTGCAAAAACGACGCCTTTGCAAATGTCCACCAAATTCTTCGAATAATGGCGGTTTTGCCCGTTACCACGGCAGCAAACGAAAGGTCTTTTTCCACGCTGCGACGCTTTAAATCTTACTTGAGGTCTACAATGAGAGAAGATCGTTTGAATGGACTTGCTTCTATGAATATCCATCGCAACGTGAATGTAGACATTGACTTGGTATTGAAAGAATTTTTTCCATACCTCAAAGAGTCGCAATGTTATCGGCATATCGATCAGCATTGGGAAAAGTGCATGCAATGAATGAAACCATGTTAAAATGTATTTAATAAGATTGAAATTAAAATATAATGACCTAAACCACTTCTTGAAGGTATGCGAGCATCAGAAAGATTTGGCGAAGTTACTTTTCATTGCAAAATATTTTTAATGTATATTACTCTAATATATTCATTTTATAAGACAGAGCAGAAAAAATATTTTATTTCTTTTTACATGTAATCCCTGCACACGATCCTTAAACACTCAACAAAAAGGCAATTTTTCTTTACTAACTCTTTAAACGTATATAAAAAGAGGTTAATCGCTTTTATCAAATTTTATTTGTGAATAAAATTTCAATCCAGAACCCCAGCACCCCCCGCCTCCTCGTGGGCTGAGTGCTGCGCACGGCCCTGCTTCAACTCCTATTTGGAGTAAAAGACTCGCTTGGAGGTGCTGATAGATTTATGTACATCAGCAAAAGCAAGCTAGGGCAGGCAGCCTAGTAACCTATTTGACTGATATTTGACTTGCAAACGCATCAAAAGAGGAAGAGCTGTAGAATAACGGAGTACCTGCCGCTTTGAAACCAAAGTTAAATTTTTTATAATGTATAGAAGTTTTTCTAATTTTATCACAAGTTGTTTTAAATTATTTGAAAAACGTGATCAAAACTACAATCACCGCTAGTTCACGATTCTGTGATAAAATTCAATGACGCTTTTGGTTTTGTAGTTCACGATTCTATGATAAAATATATACAATGGCGCTTTTGGTTTTGTAACATTTTAACTCATTTAGAACTTTATTTTTTTGTAAAAACATGAAAAATATTACGTTTGCAAAGTTGATAGACTTTATTAGGAGTCTTCTGAGGCGAAAACAGTGTGTGACAACGGACAATAATTCACCTTTCATTTCACCAATAAATGAGACAAGTAGACAAACAATTTTTCGTTTTAAAGTTCATTGACCTCAGATAACTCGTTCTAGTGCTTATCTACCAGATCTCAGGCCTTACCATCCTAACGTAGGTACCAGCCTAATTCCACTCCACTAAAGCTTGCCAAAAATCATGAAACTCTTGCTAGGACAATACTTTGATTATTCCAGAGGAATTATTTTAAGCTAATTTTCTATTTCTGATATAGGGATGGCCTTTTTGATGATCATAGTTCAGTTGAAAAACGCTTTGCAACATGGAAATTTTGATTTCTTTAAGGTTTTAGGATCTCTTGTTACGCAGTTTTTGCTTTTTGTCATCTACATAAATTCTGTGGAAAAATGTCAACATTTTTAAAGTCCATTTCCCTCATTTTAAATATGATTTTAGTCCGTGTGCAAAAGTTAAGCGAAATCGATTACCATTATCATATATCCTTCCCCTTCTGTTTTACACGACACTACTAAACACTAAACTATAGTTCGCATTACAACAAGAACCATGAAAACCAAAATTTTGAGCTTTATACAAAATATATAAATATTCGTCAAGTTTTCATCAAAATTTCAAACTTTTTACTCAAAATTTTTAGAACACTGTCGTGTATGCTGTTTTATATATTATTGAATTTGCAAAAAATATAAGTCAACCGATAGAGTGATTTATTTTGTGCCACCTTGTGCAAGTAATTTGCAGACATTTCCAAGCGAAACCTAATAAAAGCTATAAATAGCTTCTGGGAAATGTAGGGATCAGAAAAGGAGGTTCTATTTCGGCATAGGAAAGTGAGCAACAGCAACGATAGTATATAATTTAGGTGTTCTATAAATAGGAACTTACTATCCAAAAACCCTTCCAGGCCTTTAACTTAAGTAACCGGCTTTAGTTTGGAATCAGAAATGTAATAGGGCGAGTTTATAGTGTTACTCCTTAAGGGGGACCCTCATTTATCGGGTCAAAAAAATCGATTTTTTGGAAATAATTTTAATCTATTCTACAACTATTTAAGAATATACTTTCAAAATTTCAAGTCGATATCTGTATTTTTGAAGGAGTGACAAAATTTTTAACAGGACGCGACGGGTGGCCTGATCGCCTGTATCCAAAACTTTAAACGCGTTTTTCTCGAAACATCATTTTTCGATTTTGTGTACACAATTGAGAACGCTGTATTGAACCAATCAGGCTTTACAATAGCTCATTTTAAAGATAATTAAATTGTTTTCAATGTGACATTAAGTGTTTTTTAAAAAAAAAGATTTTCATATTTTTTTGTAATTTTAAAGTCAATTTTTATGCATGAAAAATTACTTTTAACATAAAACTGGGTAAAAAATATCAATTTCGACATTTTTTTTTAAATCAAAATGTCACATCGAAGGTATTATCCTAAAGTTTTAAAAAAAATTTGGTTTTTTTATTTCAGAAAAAAATTCAGAGCGCTAGAATGTACACAGATAGAATGAGGTGCCATGGACGAGGTGTATATTTCCATACTTAAAATGTTTTTTTTCTTCTCCGAAAATTTTTGTAGACAGTCAAGACATTTATTAAAGTACTTTATGAATTACAAAACGTTTGAAGTTATTTTACCTGAGAAAAAAATTCCCAAAAATGATGAATTTTTCGACCGTCTAAATGAGGGTCCCCCCTTAAAACGAAAAAATATTTGGTGACATTCCACGTTCAAATATGGCTGCTTATTCATACTGAGAATATTTTACCTGCCACGAATAAGGAGTTTCATGTGAAGTTTCAAAAAAATATTAATGCATCTGTAGTATTTTTTGTGAAATTAATTTAATTTTAATAAAATTTAGTAAATTAAATAAAATTTAGTGTTTTTAGTGGGATTTAGTAATTTTAGTGAAATTTAGAAGTTTTTAGTAAAATTTAGTAATTTTAGAAAAATTGAGATATTTTCATTGAAACTTAGTAGTTTTAGTCAAATTTATTATTTTTAGTGAAATTTAATAATTTTCGTAAAATTTAGATTTTTTAGAGAAATTTAGTAATTTTACTTAAATTTAATATTTTGAGGGAAATTTTGAAATTTTAGCCGAATTTAGTATTTTTAGTGAAATTTAGTAATTTTAGCCGAATTTATTTTTTTTAGTGAACTTTAGTGGTTTTAGTTAAATTTAGAATTTGTTAGTGAAATTTAGTAATTTTAGTCAAATTTAGAATTTGTAGAGAAATTTAGTAATTTTATTGAAATTTAGTATTTTTAGTGAAATTTTTAAATTTTAGCCGAATTTAGAAGTTTTAGTGAAATTTTTAAATTTTAGTTAAATTTAGATTTTCTTAGAAAAATTTAGTAATTTTAGTGAAATTTGATAATGTGAGTGAAATTTGGTAATTTTAGTAAAATTTAGTATTCTTAGGAAATTTAGTGATTTTAATAAAATTTAGTATCTTTAGTGGGATTTAGTAATTTTAGTAAAATTTAGTATTCTTAGGAAATTTAGTAATTTTAGTAAAAATTAGTATTTTTAGTCAGATTTAGTAATTTTAGTAAAATTTAGTATTTTTAGAGAAATGTAGTAATTTTAGTAAAATTTAGATTTTTTTAGTGAAATTTAGTAATTTTAGCCAAATCTAGGATTTTTAGTGAAATTTAGTAATTTTAGCTGAATTTAGTAGTTTTTGTGAAATTTTTTAATTTTAGTTAAATTTAGATTTTTTTACTGAAATTTAGTAATTTTAGTAAAATTTAGATTTTTTTAGTAAAATTTAGTATTCTAAGGAAATTTAGTAATTTTAGTAAAAATTAGTATTTTTAGTGAAATTTAGTAATTTTAGCAAAATTTAGAATTTTTAGCGAAATTTAGTTATTTTACTGAAATTTAATATTTTGAGTGAAATTTTGAAAATTGAAATTCTAGCCGAATTTAGTAGTTTTAGTGAAATATTTTAATTTTAGTTAAATTTAGATTTTTTTACTGAAATTTAGTAATTTTAGTGAAATTTGATAATTTGAGTGAAATTTGGTAATTTTAGTAAAATTTAGTATTCTTAGGAAATTTAGTGATTTTAATAAAATTTAGTATCTTTAGTGGGATTTAGTAATTTTAGTAAAATTTAGATTTTTTCAGTAAAATTTAGTATTCTTAGGAAATTTAGTAATTTTAGTAAAAATTAGTATTTTTAGTCAGATTTAGTAATTTTAGTAAAATTTAGTATTTTTAGAGAAATGTAGTAATTTTAGTAAAATTTAGATTTTTTTAGTGAAATTTAGTAATTTTAGCCGAATTTAGTAGTTTTAGTGAAATTTTTTAATTTTAGTTAAATTTAGATTTTTTTACTGAAATTTAGTAATTTTAGTAAAATTTAGATTTTTTTAGTAAAATTTAGTATTCTAAGAAAATTTTAGTAAAAATTAGTATTTTTAGTGAGATTTAGTAATATTTTATATAATTTTAGTTAAATTTAGATTTCTTTACTGGAATTTAGTAATTTTAGTAAAACTCAGTATTTTTAGAGAAATTTAGTAATATTAGTGAAATTTAGTATTTTTAGTGAAATTTCGAAATTTTAGCCGAATTTAGTAGTTTTAGTGAAATTTTTTAATTTTAGTGAAATTTAGTAATTTTGGTGAATTTAGTATTTTTGGTGGAATTTAGAAATTTTGGTAACAGGCTTTTTCACCTGTATAGTAAAGAGTTCAACGAATACTGAAAAAATATAAAAATAAGTTCTACTTTTCTTCCTTTCTTTGAGTCCTCTACGAATGCTAAAAATCTTGGAATTACATTTTTTTCGTTAATCTTTTATTTTATTTCGACTAACGAGATTTTGACAAGACAGGCTGTTTTGGGTTTTTAGCTTTTTCAGTAGCACTGCCCTACATTTGACTAAATTTGTGCTGAATGTCCTCATAAGGTGGTCCATTGTGATGCCAGTGGGGTTTATTTTCTGGTAAAATGTGTTATTTTTGTTTTTGTATTTCATTGGTACTACAACCCGAAGGCTATGATGCATGCAGCCTTAAAAAGGCAGTAGCTGATTATGGCTAGAACCAATAAAAGCAAAAAATAACAATAAAAATTGTACAAAAAAATGCAAAGTAAAAAAAGCGCAAAAAAAAAATAAGAATTGCAAGAAAAAAAATCAAAATAATAATGAAAAATAGAAATAATGCGTATGGCATGCACGTTTTGCTGCTTCTGCATAGCCAAGTTGTTTGGCATTTTGTTTTATCGCATTTTTTTCTAAGCTTTTGAAGCAACTGCTTACCACGTAAATTGAAGTGCACTAACGCCGTCGTCATCGTCGTCGTCGCTACTAAAACTGTTCTGTAGTTTGGTTTAGTGTTGATGGATTTACACTTTTTTTCGTTTGTTATTTTTCACATTTTTTACTACACCAAGCAACCAAAACACGCGTGTTTATTTGAGTACTATTGTTGGTGTGGCTTGCTGTTGTTATATTGCTTGCTTGTGCATATTAAAGTACACTTAAGCGAAGAATAGCATAACTTTTAAGAGTTTTGAGCTGCGCATGCGCTGATACTCGTTTCGTTTTTTGCCACTTGTGGCACATGTAATTAACCATAGCAACGCCCGCCAATGGCAAGCAAACTAAAGCTTAACAAACACACATGATGCAAACCTGCATATGAGTGTGTGTGTGTGTATGTGTGCCTGTTTATGACTGCGTACAATGCCACCAATCAGTAGTTGATATCAGCGGTGAAACATCAGCACCATCAGCGAGCCGCTTGAGTGGCGCTTTGTTGCCAGGTACTTGACGTTGTTAGCTGCTGGCTGCTGGCAGCTGGCGGTTGGCGGCTGATGTGCGTGCAGATATACAGCCTACAACTATTGTATCTGCGTATCAGCAATCTGCGCAATGAGCGTTTTTAAACTTGGCAAAGCAACGACAAGTAAGCAATAAAGGCAAGTGAAAAAACAATGCAAGACATGAAAAAATAATTGAAAAAATAAAAAGTAAAATAAAATATAAACTCTTAAGTGTCGAAAAAAGTGGCAAGGCAGCTACTTTGCGCCGATAGTGGCGGTTTTTTCTCACCACACGCTTGCCAGCGCTACAGCGCTACTTCTTCTTCTTCTTCGAGTTGTATTGCCACTATATGGAATATATCTATATTTAGATCTCTGTGTGGTTATTTTTTGTGCTTTTACTGATGATCTATTGTAAGCTGAAATTCTATAACTTTTTTCACGTTGATGGGCCGTTTGATGAAATTACTATAATCGGGCGTGAAAATCACACACACACACACACATACACACATATATATAGGCGCGTACATCCACGCACAAACTGCATATATGGATGCTCAGAAGAAGGATAGAAGAAGAGACCGCATGTGAACATAAGTAGATGAGGCAAATGAAGGTAGCCGAGACTTCCTCAATTTTAGAGATTTTAATAGGCGCTTTTTAGCACCAACAGACTAATGAACTTTTTCACAGATAGCAGGGTTACGTTACTTGTAGGTATATACAGACAAGTTTCTTTTTTTTGCGAAATAATTTTATTCGCTTACAATTTATGATGTCAAATAAGTGATTACTCCGAGCTTGGACAGTGGAGTCAAAATATTTCGAAATTGCCGTCCAATGAGCTCATACGGCTACTAATTCGAGTTGCAACTTGGTGCCGAGATCTCGGCTGTTTGCTATAATATGTTGACTTTCGATCCATTCAGATCAGACTTGGTATTCTTAAAAAGGGTGCCCGCGGTAGCAAAGGAGGACCGTTGTGGGGCTTAGAAAAGACTTCTACAGTCCTCGTCTTAGAAATACTTTAATCACTCCATTATTTTAGCGAACTCAAGCAGTCATTCCTAAACTGTCCAAGTAATAGAAGCAGTCTCTGCTCAAAAATCTGAACCGCATTAATTTTAATGAAAATGGAGTGCTGAATTATAGACCGGAGTAAAAAGCGTTAAAGACAAGTTCAGAGTTGAGTTAGTCTCCCTGAACAGTTTTAGGTTTGGACTATTAAATAATGGAGCTAGGAATCACATATCTCATGTAATCTCGTGGACAGGACGAGTTTGAGTTCATAGGGATTAACCACCCGGCCTTTCTTTCCTGTCTACTTGACGAGATAGTTAAGTGCAGTTGAACAGTGGATAAGAGTTGCCTTATTTTCAGATTACCTACAGGGGCTGGCACTCGAAGTGTATCCCACTTCAGACCGCCTGTGCGTCGGGACATCAGCTGTCTGTTAGTTGGCTAAATGATAGTCCAGAGTATTATTTACAAGCACGCGAAAGCATTTTGCCGAGAGTAAACGCGAAAAAAAAGAAAATCAGTAATGGAATTCAATCGTAATAGTGAGATTGCATTATATTTGGCTGGAAAATCACAACCTGCAATTGCTCGTGAGCTCGAGCACTTTAAAGTCAATAAAATTTTTGTTTATCGCACCATTTCTCATTACAATGATACTGGTAGCATCGCGCAACGTCATGGAGGTGGTCATCAAAAGACTGCAACGTCACGTGAAATGGTTCAAAAAGTGAGGAAACGACTTAAGCGAAATCCCCGACTCCCGACGAAGTGCCAATCAAATGGCGAAAGAACTGAAAATATCTGACCATAGCATCCGCCGCATACTGAAAACTGATCTCAAAGTCAAGCCTTATAAGATCCAAAAGGCGCCTGATCTCACACCAAAGTAGCAACAAGTCAGATTTGAAAGAGCGAAGGAGTTGGTTCGCTTAGCCGAAAGCGGTCAATTTCCGAACATTGAGTTTTCTGACGACAAAATGTTTCAAATTGAGCAATTCGTAAACTACAAAAATGATAGGGTTCTCGTTCATACGAGAATTTGAGTCATCGATTCGTCACCAGGTGGCAGCACACGCCACAGGTAATACTTTAGGCCACTATATCAGCAGATGGCCGCTCTCCAATCATTTTCATCGAGCCTGGCGTCAAGGTGAATGCGAAATATTATCGGGAAAGTATTCTGAAGGCAACAGTCTCACAAAGCTCGAGTGAACCAAGCATAGCTAAAAAATAACGTTTCGAGCTTCATAACATCCATGCAATGGCTCTTCACCAGACGTGAATCCGATGGATTATTCTCCTTGGGCCATTATGGAGAGCAGAGTCCTAACTAAAAGATTCACAAGTCTCGAGGCGCTGAAAAAAGCCATTGTCCGCGAAAATACCTGCAAGTCACATTCGAACAGCTTGCGATTCGTCTCTGGGCCATCTCAAGGCCATAGTCAAGGCAAAAGATGATCATATCGAGCAAAAGTAAATTGATTCTTAATTTTGTATTATTTTCATATATTTTATACTTTGAATTGAATAAAATTAATTTTCCAAACTAAATTCATTGCCTTTTTAATTGGTTCCACTTCGAGTGCAGGACCCTGTAGAATGTGAAGTAAAAATCCTGCTCAATATTTTTCAATAATTTTCGCATTTTTAGTACAATATCTAATATAATAATTTTTCGACGGTAATTTTTTTATGGACAGCATCAGCTGATCAGTGGCAAAACGATTAATGATTGAAAAGCAAACCAACCTTAATATACCTGCACTATGAACTAATTTATTATGAGTAATTTTTTACAGTGGGTTTTTTAAATAACATTTTTTTCCATCCGTTAAACCCATTTAAGAAAAACAATACCGGCTTTTAACCCTGACATAGAAACCTAACTCTTTATTCGTCGATTCAAAGGAACTTTGAACGGAAGTTAAAGCAAAACAGCGGCACTCAAAATTAAAGAAAATCCACATCCAACATATTTAAAAAATTTAATAGCATACTCACAAAACACAACTACAATATAATTGTAATTTTAAAAGCTTTTTTGTGCCTTTTATGTATTCGCAAACACGTAAACTTTTTTTTTTACTGACTACTGCCCATCTTCAAAAACTATTGTGAATTACTACTGAAATACCGCTTCTGCCATTTCTGGTGGCGTAAACGACCGCATTTTTTTCCATTTGCGCAAATATTTGATGTGAACTTTTTTGAGATGGAATTGTAGATAGATAGAGAGGCCTTCCCCCACAGTGACTTTTGTTTGTGTGCATCTTTATTTAATAGTTTTTCTTATTAGTGAGCGCAATAATAATAATGAATGGCTTTTTTATTGGTTCTTGAGTTGAGTGCCATCATAAAAGTTTATTTCCACTTTATGTAGAACTTTAAAGTGAATTATTTGTGCATATGATTGTATGTATGTATGTACCTACACTTGCAATATATGAGCATAAAAAAAAAACAAAAAAAAATATATTAAAAAAATTTTTTACAAACAAGAGGCTGGACAATAAGAAAAAAGTGCCTTTTAAACATTTTGGTTGCCCAGAAACAAAACTCATATCTCTCTTCTTTCGCTTGATTTCTCCAAAGCATTCTAATTCACACCATCCTAGATCAACTTAACTCGCGGAATACCGGTCTTAATATCCACAATTACTTAAAAAATAGCAATCAAAATAGAATCAAAACTTCTCAAAACCTGCTTCTGTGAAATCGCATCCCCCAAGGTTTGCCACCTCATCGTCAGTTCATTCCTAACACCCTACAACAAAGTTAGTAACAGCCTATCACACCACTTTCTCGCATCTGCAGATTATTTTTTACTACGAAAACAAAAACACTAAACAAAAATAACTCGGTTTGCCTAAGCTAAAAGGCGTCACAATCCAGCTATCCAAAGATATCAAATATTTTGGAGTAATCCTCGATAGTACACTCCTTTGAAAGTAACTCGTTGCAACAAAGACATATAAAGCACTGAGAGGCTTCACGCAATGCAAGGGTGTCTTTGGAAAAACGTGGAGTCTTTCTCCTAGCAAGATCTTATAACTATGATGTGATCTATTATCATCTATGCATCAGAGGTCTGGATGAGTAGACTCTCTCTCGTGAGAGTCAGCAGGATCTTATCGAGATTACAACGCTTTGTGGCCATCTGTTATACCGGAGCTTTTCCGACCACTTCAAGCCCGGCATTAGAAGCTCTGGTTAGTCTAGCACAACTTGATATTTTCATCCAAGGAGAGGCCTTAAAGGCCATCTGCAGGCTGAAACACAATGGGAATTGGAGCAGCCCATGTTTGGCATTGGACAACAGAGAAGTTATGAAGTTCGATCCAACGATCCTCGCCATCTCCTTGGACTCCATGCCATCCAGAGTCGTATTTGAAAAGAGATACAGTGTGGTGCTGCCAGAGGCTCAATTGTGGTCAAACTCTGAAAATGAGACCGGCAGATACTGTTTTCACATTTTCACGGATGGCTCTAGGACCGAGCACGGTTTGGTCTCTGGTGTCAAGGTGGAAGCCAGCAGAACACAACTACACTTTGCTCTTGAAATGCACGAATCGGTATTTCAAGCGGAGTTGTATGCTGTTCAAGCAGCGATGAACTTTGTGGTGGAAAAATGATGGAGAAACTGATCTGTATGTGCTCGCAGCGACAGCAAATCTACGCTTATTACCTTAGACAGTCTTCCAATCACTTCAAGGGAAGTTAAGTCCTGTTATACTAACATGGGCCCCTAGACACGTGGGTAGCGAGGGTAACGAGATCTCTGACTCTGACTCCGTGCCTCATAGCCCGTGTGCAGCCATCAAAGTCACGGTTAGCAAACGAGATACTTTAACCTACAAGCGAGAGGCTGTAAGAGGCTGCAGATGGACAAAACTGATGTTACCTATCGTGTCATGAGTCTTCTATTTTTTATTACTTCTTTTCGGCTCTTTAAGCTGTTAAAGCGCGTTCCCCGTAATGACTTCTTGACTCGATCAAACAGAAAGAAATTCACAGAGAGTCATATCAGGTCAAACAAAAACAGGTCTTGAACAAAAATTCACGAATCACAAAGGCACTGTGCGACTGTGCATTATCATGGTGCGAAATTCACCAGTTGTTTTCCCACAAGTCCTTTTTTTCGGCGAAGTGCATCCCGTAAACATTGCATAGTAACCAAATAAGAGTCTTTATTAACTGTCTGACCTTCTGTCCAAAAATTCTTGGTGTAAAGTATCGCTGTAATTCATAAAAACCTTTCTTTCTTTTTCAATTGAAAATGACTTGAGCTTTTTGGTCTTGGTCCTTTTGGAGCTCTGCACTCACTTGCCTGAAGTCTGGAGTGCGTGACGTACTTGCAAATCCTCGTCTCGTCCCCGATAATTATGCGCTTGATGAATGTTGAATCGGATGCAGGCTTGGAAATTACGTCTTTGGGGATATCTATGTGCTCCCCTTGTTGCGTGAAATTCAATTCATTTGGGGTCTTTTGCGTCTTTTGGAGCAACGGGCCGTAAAACATAATCATTAACTTCAATGTCCTGGATGGACCCGAAAGCCGTATTCAAGCCTCTGCCAGTTCTCTGATGATTAATTTGCGGTTTTTGATCAAATTTTCTTTCACTTTATTGATGTTTTCATCAGTTTTCGATGTCTACGGCCTGCCGCTACGTTCGTCATCTTCGATGGACTCACGATCTTTTCTGAAGCGTTCAGCCACTCGTAAATGACTGTTTTATTTAGCGAATCATTACTGAAACTGTTTTTCAACATTTCTAAGGTTTTTGAAGCTCTGAATCTGTTTCTAATGCAAAATTTAATACCACCTCTTTGTTGCAAATTCAAATCCATTTTTAAAACTATAAAAAATCGAAAATACGTGCAGACGTAGATTTAATCAAAACAGCGTAACTTTTACAAAATTCGAGTAATAATAATAAAACTTTGGTGGAAATGTTAATCACAGATGTGGCAATCGAACGAAAAAAACAAACAGAACTCAAATTAGACTTAGAGCGTCAACTCCGGCTGTATATAGTATATGTGGTTGCAATGTGGTATAAATGAATGAGCCAAAATGAGGTTTGTACTTCGCTCGCATGGCCTTTTGTGCCCTGTTAATTTATATCAAGTTGATACATTTTCCAACTCTTGCGACTTTTGAGTCTTCATGGGAATCACCAAAGAGTCACCTAATTTGAGACCAAGTGAGCAACGCCGAACAGTTTTGGAAGGCATGATTTGTCAACAAATGATAGCTTCGAAAGAAATACTTACAAATAACTTTAACTTTTTTAGGAGTGGCTTGAAATCGCCTTTGAGAAATTATCAGTGCTAGTGGCATTTATGAAGTGTTTACCAGAAGTTCCTAGGTAAAAGCGGTATTCAATATTTTATAATTTCTTGCTTAGATCTTCTTGGTTATTCTGAATTATTTTCCATTTTTTCTTCCATATGTTGAGTTAATTTTTTTCCTACAAATACTCATTTTAAAATTAGTAGAAATAATGAATAATCCATTCTGAATTTATTGAATGGATTTTTTTTTTTAAGACCAAATTTATAGATACCTTTTGTACGCAGAGTTTTAGTGCAGAGTGTGTGAATGTATTTTAATGGGGCGGCTTGTAAAGGCCGTCAGTTAAACATTTTGTCTTAGTCAATGAATATAAAAATGGGCAATCTTGGTGAGGTAATTAAGAAAACTGGAAAATAGTAGCAACAACAACAACAAATGTTAATAAATAACTTTAACGCAGCATAAGTAAGCATCAAACATATTGCCTATGACAAATTGAAGGCTAAATACAAATCTTGTAGTTATTACAACGCGCCTTTAAAATATGAAATCAGCTACGCAAATTATTTTATTGTAAAGTCATTAGTGTCAAGAATTGAAAATATTGCAGTTATGATATGAAAAAATTATTGTGTTTGTTCATACAGGGTGTTCAAAATGCAAATTACTCTTAAATCATTCACTGTTTCCGTCTCGACAGTGAATACAATGAAATCTCTGCTGTAAGTCGTCATTATGGCGCTGCGGAAGGAAATCGCTTAGTGCTTGAACTAAGTTGGTTACGAGTTATGGTCAGTTTATTGCCAAATTGGATGTTCTGTTACCCAAGCAACGCGTTTATTAAAGAAAAAATGTTGTATATTTTTTTTTTTGTTTTGCATAAAAAATTTAAATATATATGTTTGAGTTTTTAAGTCGGTTTTTGTCGCCATGTGAATTGTCAAATTTTAGAATGGAATCTAAAATCGAATATTATTCACTATATTTTGAATCCAAATGTAAACTCTTTCAAACATTTATGCCGCATATACGGATGACTCAGAAAGTCCGCTATTCAATTTCCAAACTCGTGGCTGTGTTTACCGGTCTGTGGACGATCGGCACACACGCGGACAAGCTAGGGTTACCATTTAGCCCCCATTGTAGAAGCTGTGGGGACCTTTCAGAGAAGGAGACTGTTGCGCACTTTCTCTGTAAATGTCCGGGTTTGGCAGCTAGTCGATTAAGGTCATTGGGTGATCCTTTTCTCGGCAGCCTAGGGCAGTGCGCCAACCTAAATCCTATTAATCTTCTCCATTATATCAACAGCTAGGGCTGGCTGTAAATATCTGCCTGTTGGAGGTCTCATAATGGTATTAAAACTGCACTTCAGTGCTTCTTGAGGAGTGCCAGACTGGCACTTCAACCATTTCACGTACCTTTGTATGTACAGGGTTCGGCTTTTTAAGGGTAACCAATTAAAAAGGCCATAAATTTAGTTTGGAAAATTACTTTACTCAAAGTAAAAAAGTGTGAAAATAATACCAAATTAAAAATCAAGTTACTTTTGTTCGATATGACCACCCTTTGCCTTGACTATGGCCTTGAGATGGTCCAGAAATGAATAGGAAGCTGCCCGAATGTGACTTGTAGGTATTTTGTCCCACTCGCGGATAATGGTTTCTTCCAGCGCCTCGAGATTAGTGAATCGTTTAGTTCGGATCTTGCTCTCCATAGTGGCCCAAAGAGAATAATCCATTGGATTCGCCTCTGGTAAACTTCAGAGCCATTATATGGACGTTATGAAGCTCGAAACGTTATTTTTTAGTCATTCTTGGTTCACTCGAGCTTTGTGAAATGGTACCGAGTCCTTTTAAAACATCCACGCTTCAAAGCAACCTCCAGAATACTTTCCCAATAATATTTCGCATTTACCTTGACGCCAGGCTCGATGCAAATGATTGGAGGGCACCCTTCTGCGGTTACAGTGGCACAATCCATTACCTGTGGTGGATGCTGCCTTTTTTTGACCAGTCGATGACTCAAATTCTCGTATGAACGAGAACGCCATCATTTTGGGAGTTTACGAATTGCTCAATTTGAAACATTTTCTCGTTCGAAAACACAATGTTCGGAAATAGACGAAGCAACTCCTTCGCTCTTTCAAGTATGACTTGTTGCTTCTTTGGTATAAGATCATGCGCCTTTTAGATCTTGAGAGGCTTGACTTTGAGATAATTTTTAGTATGCGGCGGATGCTTCGGTCAGATATTTTCAGTTCTTTCGCCGTTTGATTGGCACTTCGTCGGGACATTCGCTCAAGTCGTTTTTTAACTTTTTGAACCATTTCACGTGACGAGGCAGTCTTTTGATGACCACCTCCTATCAAACAATTTTTTTTTGTCTACCAGTGGGTATGCGTCTGCACGCCTAGCCTCTGAGAGTGACTGCCTATAAGACAAAGTACCCCGTTATTACAGAAATCAATGCGCTAAGGCTACGCCTATTTTGGCTTAGCAGGGCAAATGTAAGTTTAGCATTAAGAGTCGGCCAGCTGCGTCAGCTGTAAGAGTTAACTCCGAAATATTCTATCTCGTGCTCGGAATCTCCAAGTTCTTAGGTTTAGAGCTATTTTATTGTAATTAATTTAATATTCTCTGATAAACAGCTTGAAATTAGTCTGCTAATACTTGATTTTCTACTCGATCGCTTTTCATAACTCACACAGAGCGATTTTATAGAAAATAACTATGCACTCAAGTTACATACCTGCTTTAATCCCTTGAATTGATTCATTTAGGTAAGTAGCGATTGTGGCATCTTTGGCATCTGTGGGCTGCTCTTGGACAGGGGTGCATAGAAGAGTTCAACAGGACGTCTTTGAATACAAAGATACATATTATATATGCAAATTTGTTTTGGCCAAAGATGGATCGCAGTCTGTCGAGGTGGCTTGTCAGGCTCACTTACTTACTTTTTATGATAGTGAGGAATTTTCACCGGACTCTATCCATTAAGAATCCATAACAGCAAATATCAACTTTACTTGAAAACCCCAATTGTGGTAGGTATTCGAGAGCCGAAGGCGTGGAATCACCTAATCACTTTCTTTTCAACCAAATGGTGATCAAATTGGAGACACCTTTTCCAATAGGGGTTTCTTGACAGATCACGCGTGTCCACTGTCAAACTAAATATGATTTTTTTTTTAATTCATTGAAATTTCAACCTGGAAACACTTCCGCATCAATAAAGTTTACAAATCGTTTAATTGTATTACGAAAATCGACGCTCTGTGAAAAGCGTTCAACGCGCGCTTAACCCAACTTATGGTGTTCGGCGATGAGGCCCATTTTTTGCTTAATGGCTACGTCAAAAAGGAAAATTGCCATATTTGGCGGAAGAGCAACCCAAAGCCATTCAAGAACAGCCATTACATGCACTGAAAACAACTGTTTGGTGCGGCCTATGGGCTAGAGGAATCATGGGCCTAGATTTCTTCAAAGACGAGGCTGGCGCCAATATAAAAGTGAATGGCGAACACTATCGCTCCATAATAAACAACATTTTGATGCCAGAAATTGAAGCCTGTGATGTTCACAACACTTGATGCCAACAAGACGGCGGACGGCGCTACTTGCCCTACAGTCGGTGAAACAATGGATTTACTGCGTCGTCGCTTCGGTGAGCAATTTATCTCTCGTCTCGGACCAGTGGATTGGCCAGCAAGATCGTGTGATATCACACCTTTGGACTCTTATTTGTGAGGATATGTACATTCTAAATGCTTTGTGCATAAACCAGCTTCGATTGAGGCATTGGAAGCTAACATTACTAAAGTTATTCACAAGATACCGACCGAAGTCCTCCAGCGAGTCAATCAAAATTGGTGTTTACGGATGGCCGAATTGCGGCGCAGTTGCGGCCAACATCTGAAAGAGATTATCTTTTAAAAATAAATGCCATTAATGGTGCAACACAAAAATAATAGAGATTGCCCATTCAATTTGAATTTTCGTTGTTTTATTTGAATTTAAAATTCGATACCTCTAAATTGATCGCCCTTTACTTAACATGAGGCACAGATTCAAATATCTTGGTGCAGGTATGGATATTGGCGGCAAGCGGAGTATTCTTAAATTCATTCAGTTTTCCTTTTGTCGCCATTTTCTTCAGCTTCTCACTTCTAGTTACTGCTATCGAAGGACTATTACCCTTTATATGCGTAATAGGTGTTCCTTTTGGTACTTCGACCTCAAGTTAACCTAAATTTTATGCTTTTCGCCCTAAACCAATCTTATTTTCATATATGTAGGTGTGTATGTATGTGTACATCGAGCTAAGGCAAGCATTTTTGCGGTCTCATTTTTTTAAGTTTGCAATTGGTGCTTTGTGAAAATTCCATTATTATATCTTTATGCCGCACGCACAATGCAATGTGGTGCATGTGCACCCAACCATTACGCGACGGCCATGAAATATTCACGAGTATATGGCCAATTCAAGTGCAAAATCAGTCTGGCAGCCAAGAATGAGTAGCCAAGCGGCAAGTAACTGGAAGTTGATAAATATTTATGTGTTTAAAAAAGTAGGCGTACGGTTGTATGAATATCTTTGCATGTATGTGTGTGTGCATATATGTGTGAGTACAAGAGAAATTTGAAGCAAGTCGACGATGGTTGCTGAGCCTAAATAGAGTGGTATGCGGCATTTGTTGCACTAATAGAGGCATTAGCGTTGAATAAATGAAACTAATTGATGTTCGTACAAATGTAACATTTCGCGCAAATGACTACTTTGTCACTTATAAGTATATGCCTAGGTGCATTTGAGTGGTTTTCGTTGAAATCCAGTTATTTAGCAGAGGTAATTGCCACTGCGAACTTGTCAATTAAATACGAGCAAATTATTTTTCGAACCAAATTTAATTAGCGGCCTTCAGGAGTGGCTTCCTCTAACTCGACGCAATGATTCCATTGTTGCTCCCAGCATTGGAAGATCTCTTGATAATCATTTGAAGTTAATATTGGGTATGGGAATAAGCTTCCACCCTCGTAAAAGAGGTGTCATTGGCGATGAAGAATGGATCTATTATGATAACCCTAACCGTCGAAAATGTTGGAGCCTACCAGGTGAACCAGGTCCATCGACAGCGAAAAAAATTATTCATGTTTCAAAGGTTATGTTGTGCGTCTGGTGGGATCAGAAGGGTACCATCTAATATGAACTCCTTAAACCATTTGATGCGTTTGAACCGAGCTCTGAGCTCTCAAAGAAAAGCGGCCGGAATGGAGCGGTAGACATGACAAACTGATTTTGCTGTATGACAATGCCAGGCCACTCGTTGCTAAATCGGTCTAGAAATAGGATTAGTATCTGTTCTGATCAATGTCCTTATTGTAGAGCGGTTCACTTCTTACGAGAGCATCGCAAACTGGATCAGTGAATGGATGAAGTAAAAAAAAAATCGAATTTTTCGTCAGAGGAACCCGTATGCTGCCTGAAAGATGGAGTAAAGTTGTAGCTTCCAATGACACATACTTCACATAATATCGCGTATTGTTTAATTGTTCAACTTTGGCTTAGAAAGGACGTAAAGTTATTCCTATACCCAATAATAATTCTAAGCCATTTGACACCACGTTTGCGCACTCCCTGAGATGCAACTTTACCTTAGGGAATCAAAAACAGTTGCACGAGGTAATATTGACCTTTTAGGCTGGGCGTGGCAATGTGGGAACGAGGAAAGGGCGTATGCGTTGTGTAATGTCCACCTATTCTCGGTGGTTTCGGGTTGTGCACGGAGAATGCGTGCCCATAACCGCTGCCAACATAGAACTGTCAAGTTGTTATCTGCCCGGCAGAAATATATTCATAATGAACGATGACACGGATGTCGTGAAATATCGACATGGTAACTTTGATTTCCCATGTCCCAACCATTGGATATGAAATTGGCGAAGAATTGACCAACAGCGAATAAACGATCACCCCACTGGGACCGTAGCTAATAATCGGAATTAGTTCATGAATCGCATCAGCAATTATGTATGCAATTTACTTATACATAATAAGCAATGGTCCAGTCTGGAAAGCTTCGGAACTGAAAAGTGTTTTTTTACTAGCCCGAATAGAAAACTGCCGAACTTTCTTCTAAAACTTGGCAGACGTTCGGTTCATGGTCGGTGCTAATACAAAACACAGCCCGCCGGGTCAGCATATGGGCACCTGAGCTGAATCGACCCTGAGCTGTTGGTGTAGACCTTCTCTTTCACGTGGCCCCAAAGAAAAAAGTCACAAGCTGTTAAATCACAAGATCTCGGTGGCCAATTGTGATCACCTCTTCGAGAGATAATACGGCCCGGAAACTTTTTCCCGTAAAAGATTGTTGTTGTTGTTGTTGCTGTAGCAGTACCTTTGCTATGTCGGTGTAGCGTAATAACGGGTCGTCTTCGTCTAGTTCATCTAACGGTAGGCCCAGGCTGTTTCGACGGGTTGGGTCCAGAGGGAGAGGGGTGTTAGATGAGTGAATAGGGTTAATAGTGTTAATAGGGCATGTGAAAAGGTGGTCAGTGCCGTGCGGGGTGCCTTCACATGCTGGGCATATGTTTAGTGTGTCGGGGTCGATTCTGGGTAAGTATGAGTTTAAACTGCTACAATATTCAGAATGTAATTGTGTCAAGGTTACGCGGCACTCTCGGAGGTTACGTTGGAGCTCTTCGTCTGCGATTGGTGGTGGTTGGACTTCGATAACGGCATTCGGGGGTCGAGAACTTAAGAAGGTGGTGAGAGCCTCCCGATGAATGTCGTTTATGGCCTGTCTGTACACTGACCGATCCAGTAACTGTCTGTTTGTTTTGTCTGAGATCTCGTCCGCGTAGTTGAGGAAATGCCTCCTGATGTGCCTGGAAAGTGGCTCAGGCTCGAGCAGGTGTCTGCATGGGTGAGACCTGCGGTAACACCCTAGCAGAAACTGCTTTCTGAGCAATTTGTTATGCTCCTTAACAGGCAGCATTTGGGCCTCATTATGTAGATGTTGTATAGGTGACATCAGAAGACATCCTGTCACGGTCCTTAAAGCAGTGTTTTGGCAGGTCTGAAGCTTCGTCCACTGCGAATTACTGGTTCCAGGCGACTAAGCAGGCGCAGCATAGTTTAGAACCGGTCGGCCTATTGCTTTAAAAGTCGACAGCAACATTTCCTTGTCTGGAGAAAGCAAGTGGCGCACTGTTGTATGTCAGTTTGTGGCACTGCTGCTGGCACTACGTTTGGATCTGTCGGCCGGAGGAGGCAGAATAAATTGCCGGCTAAAATAGCACGCGTATCTCTTCGGATCCGACGAAGCACGGCCGTTGAAGGTGAGGGTGTCCCGTAAAAGATCAATGGTTTCGTTGTTTGTGTGGTACGAGGCGCCGTCTTGTTGAAAATAAAAGTTGTCCAGATCAGTACCATCCAATTCCGGCCATAAAAAATCGTTAATCATCTCTCGATAGCGCAATCCATTCACCAATAAGACCTGTTATTGGAAAAGCCTATACCATGGTTTTAGACCTTACGGAGAACGAATACCGATTATATTGTAAAATTCTGCTTAAAAGGTAATTATTTAGTAATTATCAAGTAAAAATACCAGGTGCAATTGCACAACGCTGCTAAAATTTTAAAGGAATCATTAATAGAGAGAAAATAAAAATATTAAAATAAAAATTTAAAAAAATAAGAAAAAAGTTCTGCTTGAGGCTTTAAGGGCTTGCAGTGTTATGGATATCTGGTCGATGGTTCATACTCTAGAGCCCCATTGGCGAGGTCCAATCAATTCACTGACGATAGGTCTTAGCCATTCACATGGCATGATAATTGACGCATCTGTATTGGAGTAGCTCAGCTGGCAATCTTTTAACTCCATCATATTATGACTACAAGTAAACCATTTGTACAAAGGCCATTGTTTTCGTTAAGTAATTATTTATACAACTTTATTGCTTGCTTGCATACGTCTACACATTTTATTGGCAGCTGATAAGTATAAACTTAATGAATTAGCATGCAAGTCAATTGTGTATTGTTGGCAAATATTGGAATAAAAAAATCAATATTCAATTATATAAACGGCGGTTGCCGCAGTGCACGAGTTCGAGTCTCGCCGCGGGCACGAAACAACAAAGTGATAGAAAAGGGTTTTTTTCTAGTAGCTCAGGGACGAAGGCAATGGCAAACCGCCGAGTATATTTCTGCCATGAAAAGCTTTTCAAAAAAAACCATCTGACGTTTGGAGATGGCATAAAGCTGTAGGTTTCTCTCTTTTGTTGAACAACATCAAGATTAACACCACAAATAGGAGGCGGAGCTTCCCAATAAAAGGTGTAAGAGTAAATTATGGATACTTATATATGAATAATAGGGCGAGTCGATTTAAAAATCGCTCATTGCTCTGTGAAAATCGTATTCTAGGGATCAAAATTAGAAACTTTGCCGAAGGAACCATACCTCTAAAACAAATTCTGATGTCCCCCAATTTGGGTCGAACGAAAAATCCCACTTTGACCCATTTAGAGTGCTTCAATCGAGTCCAAATGTATGACCGACCCCCACTAACTTTGGACGGCCGATCCACCCATGCCAGTGGCACACCCCCTGGAACTCCCCTGGGGCGTTCCCCATACAATAATTTCAAAATATCACCATTTTTTGCCTTTACATGAGAAAAGAAACAAAAAAGTTCGACCCATATTGGGGGACATCAGAATTCGTTTTAGAGGTATGGTTCCTTCGGCAAAGTTTCTAATTTTGATCCCTAGAATACGATTTTCACAGAGCAATGGGCGATTTTTTTGCCTCCTCACAAATCGACGCGGCCTAATGAATAATAATCATATTTATTATATTATATTTGTTTTTATTTATTAGGGTGAGTCAATTTGTTTGGAACTATTACATTTTTTTCGACATCGTTTCTAGCCGATTCAGATAAAAAGGCCCGGAAACGCTCTATATACATGTAAAAGAATGCTGGGACTTACATGGGGTCTATCTCCTTCAATAATATATTGGTGCTACTCAGCTGTAGTAAAGCCAATATTACTCTATGGTGCTTTAGTGTGGTGGACTGCATTGAGAAAAACGACATACAAAACACCTATGGAAAGTATTCAACTCCTTGGTGCACTCTGCACGACAGTGGATATTAAAACTACTCCTACGACAGCCCTTGAAAGAATACTCTACCTACCACGGGTTGACATTGCGACAGAAGGTCTAGCAGCTGGATCTATCGCAAGACTTAACGTGCCGGGTGAATTTACCTGTAAAATATTCGGGCAAAGCTTATATGACTCCGAAATACAATTCCGAACAAAAATTGAAGAAGAGGGGTGGCAAAGAGGTATGAAACCTAGCCACAATACGGAGTAAGTGCAGGGATTTATTGCGCAGAGCTGGACACCAAGCGGTCAATTAAGCTCCTAGACCATTGCAGTCTTTTTCAAGCAGAAGTCTTTGCGGTAGGAAAGGCTGCAGGAATAGCACTAGCAAGAACATCGAGCAACTTCAACATAAATATATACGTTGACAGTCAGGTAAGGTTAGGTTTGGTAATAATGGTTGCCCAGAGAGTGGGCCCACTTGGACGAAAGAAGTTTGGTTCATTCTTTGTGAAACCACTGCAAGGGGGAGCAAAAAAGGTGAAGGGAAAAACGATAGGACGAAAAGGAGAGGGGTGGGGAGGGTTGAGTATCTGTGGACTATGAACGGTGACTAATTTGCGGTTGTGTTAGCCTCTTTATGCTGCTGATGAAGTTCATCAGATTTTTGATATCAAGACCTGCTATATCAGCAGGCGCAGAAAAGAAGTGAGAACCAAGATGCTTGAATCTTAGTCCCGCGAGAACTGGGCAGCTAAGGAACAGGTGCTGAGATGATTTCACCTCATTCTCCATACAGCTGACGGAAAAAGAACTCGAAATAATTCCGAGTCTCACGGCATGTATACCCCGCGGATAGTGCCTCGTAAGGATGCCCCCGAAGCATTGACAGTCAAGCGGCATTAAAGGCAATAAACTCATATGAAATTTCATCTAAAAATGTTCTAAAAAGCAGGGAAGTCATAGAGAGGCTAGTCGCAGACAGGCGGTTACACATTGCAGGAAACGATATTGTAGATGCGATTGCCAAAAGCGCTGTTTACATACCATTTGAATGAGAAAACGACATACTGAAACCTTTAAATACGGTATAAAGGACATCGTTGTGGACATGAAAACACGAATAGAGAGCAGGTTGAATAATCTAGCCACTTGTAAAACCGCAAAAATCATGTGTACACAGATAAAAACGCCAGATTCGTACTAGCCCTGTCTAGAAAGGAGAGCAGAACTATCCTAGGTATATTAACAGGCTACAATTTGCTAGCGGCGCACGCATACAAGATTGGGGATTACAAACAATGATAGCTGCAAATGAACTGGAAGAGAGGAAAACGCTAGAACACTTTTTATGTTCTTGCTCTGCATTAGTTAGGACCCGAATGAAATGTTTAGTAGCTCTACAATAGAGGTTTGAATGTCTCACGGGGTTAGAGATTCAGAGTTTATTTAGACTTGCAAAAGACGCCGACGTATTACAAGATGTCTACTACAAAGAAACGTAAAGGTCTAGCTCCATCTGCTAACACTAAGGACCAATAGGTCTATGTGATGACTTTCGGCCTGCCGGGTCAACCTAACCCAACCTAGTAAGAAAAGTATCGACGGTGAATCTTGCTCGATAACCTTGTTGTTGCTTTCACATGCAAAATTTTCGCCAAGTTTGTACTAAAAAAATAACGTTCATAATACTTTGGGCAATATTAAACTTCATATTAACTTCCTATTTATTAAAAATAGTTTACTTTGAATTTTTGATGTCTCGAAGTTGGAGTTCAAGCTTAGCTGATATGGACTTTTTTGCTTAGAATTTAGTATAGAATCATAATCTGTTAGAAACGATGTCGAAATGACCCACCTTAATAGATATATATCTATATATATATATATGTACGTATTTACAGTCACTGTGAATTCAATTTTTTTTTTGTTAATTTAAATTTTTTTATTTGCTTCTATTTTTATTGATATTTTTTTTATTATGCTAATTTATTTATTTTGTATTTTTTTTTTTCGTTTTTCGTTTTTACTTCTTGTTTTTATTAAAGTTTTTTTTTATTGTTTATTGCACGTGATGCTTAATTCAAATCATAAAACTACAACTTTGGTATGCAAACAATCACTCAAAGAAAAAAAAACGATTTATTAATTAATCAACTTGCTTGTTTTTGTGCATCCTATTATTTCTTTCAACTTGCTAAATGCTGTTTTTGTTTTTGTTTTTGCTTTTTGACCTTTTAATTCCATTTGGCATACAGGTGTACTCAACTTTTGCTTGTTTAGATTTAATTTTCATCTTGCAAATGTAGGTATGAGTTAATAGCTGATGTATGTACCCATACACAGGGTGGTGTAGCAGAAAGCAAGAGTTTGAATATGAAATTATTATTTAAATAAAATATTATGTAAATAAAATAAAATAGTTATATGCTAAGTTACAGTGGATAGGTGTTTCTAAAACCAAAAAAAAAAAAACACAAAAAAAAAATAAACAACCAAACAAAGACGGTTTTCAAATTTCGGTAGCATCCGAGCTTAGATTGTTTTCTTTTTGATAATTTTCGTACACATGTCTTCAATATGTTTTGATATACAATAATTAGTCGTTTCGCATTTTTAATTAATTTTCAGCACGTATGAAAGACATTTAACCTTTTTCTGGCGTGCTGGGCAAATCGATCTATCGAAAAATAGCATCCCGTTGTAGTTGACGCCATTATTGGCTCGTGACTTTTTGACCACAAGTAACACCGTTAGCATGCTTCAGCCACCATATTCAGCAGACTCAATCCGCTTTGAGTTTTCCTGTTCTGCACTACTGAAAATACCCCTGAAAACACGGAGGTTTCCTATATTTGAGGAGACAAAGACCAGTTACCTAACAGAGCTCAAGACCAAAAGAACAAGAAGCGCATATCAGAAGCGCTTCGAGGACTGGGAAAAGCGCTAACATTAGAATTAAGTATCTCTTTATGACTCCGTACATGAATTTGCTTTGTTTTAGAGGCACAGAGCAAATTTTTGTGCCAACATCACGTAGATCGAATTCCATTTATAATGAACCCAAATTTTCAAGATTCCCGCAAACTATTTTTTTATACGTGGGTGCCTTGATGAGGAGCTTTTTTGTGGTGGAAATATGATCCGAAGTTTGCTTTTGCCTACCGTGGAGAGATCACTATTAGAAAAAAACACTTGGTGTTTCGTGCCTATCAACTTTCGAATGGTAGCCACGTACCAACCCATTCGGCAAGGGCGGGCATGCCTTCTTCTGCCAGATTAAAGTTAGGTAAAGTGGATGTCTTACGACACATCTAGGCCAAATAGAGGTACCACCGGAACTATCCTATCCTTACTCCACTTGGTCCTCTTTAAACCATCCTATGGACTTTGTAAATCTAGTTAGTCTAGCTAATTTTATATTTGCAACATCCGCGATGCTGTCCAGAAAAGCGATTACAAGCAAATGCAACTTTCTTCTTTCTGAACGTGTACAACTGTCTCTTCCTCTTCTACATCCTGACTGCCTCTGCAAAAGTCAAAGTATGGTGACAGAATTCTACTGGCATGCCTTCCTATAAGACAGTGCCCAGATAGGACTCCTATTAATATTCTTAAGCCTTTCCTATTAAATTTAAGTGGACTGTTAGTCAGACCCATATTACCATCTGGCCATGTCTGCCTACTAATGCTACAGGTATGTAGCTGTCTCTGGCAATACTTAAGGTGTTTCTATCTATTTGCAGTTTACATGTTGTCAAGGGCATAGGTACAGTTTGTGACAAAAAAAAGGAACCGCGACTATTCATGAAATATAAAAGATATATATTTAAAACTTGTTTTAAATGAAAGTGTATACAAAACTACCAGTCGCAATTACTCATTAAGCCGTGTAGTCTTCATCGTTGTCGAGTATAGCCTGGCATCTTCTCGGCATGCTTTGAACCAGCTTTTCTGCGTAGCTTGTCGACAAAGAGGGCCAGATTTTGCGAACTTGACTGGGGACTGACTGGGGACTAGGAAGGCCAGTCCATCACTGTGACCCCATTTTTTGTTTCCATAAAAATACCGCCTGGAAACGCTTCGCTTTCGCTGTTTCGCGAAATTTTCAAACGACACCGACCTGCGTTACCACTGGCGTCGTAGCCCTGGAGTGGGACTATTACGCAGCAAAAAGCATAACGAAATGTATGTAGAAGTTACAAGAAAAAGCCCGGTTCTTCTGACACAGACTGTGTATCAACTTTGTCCTGAGTAATTTGGAGCGTAGTATCCAGTCTAGCTAACTCATACGCCTTACAGTTACCCTCAAAGTTACTGTGACCCGTAACACAGAGTAGAGTTACAGAGAAAAACTGTGAGAGATCCTTAAATGTTCATAACAATCTATCATGCCTGACTATCGGAATATATGTAGATATTTCTGCCTGTAATTGCGTCTTTATTTAAGACTAAAAGGCCTTCTTTAAACGCTTGAAATACGCTGCAATGATCAGATAAGCGGAAAGGTATGGTAATGCCTATACTATCCGAATAGACACCACCTCCCACTTCATCGTTGAGTTTAGAACCGTCGGTATTAATACTGACTTCATTTTCATAAAATACTAAACCATTTCCCAGTCTTCTCTAGATAGAATTTCGATCATATAAGGCCTGTCAAGGTGTATTAGACCAGATTAGACCAAAAACAAGATTTTTTGGAATTTTCCGATCACAGGATCACCTCGGTTCAAGTTCTTCCAAAAGCAATTTTTTTGTGTACATATGCATTAGTGTATCTGCATCACTCTCCACATTAAAAATTGGTAGTATTGTTCCATCGGCATTATGAAAATTATTACATTTTAAGACATGTACCACAATATTTCAGCAAAATAATAGGTTTCACGTGAGCTGGACCAATTTGCAAGTATTCCCAAATTAGTTTTTAAAAATATTTTTTCTAAAAAACCAACTCAGATGGTAGAGGAGTTTAAATTTAAATGGTACCTCTGAATTGCAGCGGTCGATATACTCAAATTCTGCCTCTTCTGCGAATTCCTAACCCACTCAATCAGTGCAATATCACACCCTGTATTCACCTCATGCGAAAAACAAACTATGTTTTATGTATATACATCCGATCACACATACGTAAATATGTATGTTGTACTTGCTTTGATCTTTTAATAAACATTCACGCAGCTTCAATTAGCTCACCCATCATTTTGAATAGCGAAGCAGTGTAAACAAATAAAATTTATGTTTATTTGCAGAAACACTAAATTTGTTATTGGAATTTTTAATTTTCCACTAATGTTCACAAGGCTCGATGCGTCAGTCGGTGCTGCTCTTAACTACAAATGTAAAGATAAATGAGGCAATTGCCTCTGGGCAACATGCTTTTGGGGCACTGCAAAAATGAAAAAAAAACAAATTGCTTTAATTGCAGAAAACAACTTTTAAAAGTGGGCTATGCATGAAGCGTGTGAAACATAAGTGACAAGAAGTAAAGGGTTCGAAAGATATTGCGTTCAGAGCCCTTCATCGGTAATCAAGTTCCGCAATTAGCTGCCATGCATTTTAATTGCGCAGATCATCAAGAAAAGGCACTTCAGTAAGCCAGGGCAGGAAAGCTTTCGTCCTAAACGATCTTGCATTGATCACATAAGCAGCCTCCAAGTAACGGCGCTCGACACATTTCACCACGGTGCTATTCGTAATGGTCGCTCTTGAGTGTAAGGGCCCCCTTACACGTAACTGATCCAGCTTGAGTAGGCACTTTAGGCCAGGTGATGCATGATCAGCTCCTGGGTAATAGGATAAGGGTCTTCCCAAGCTTACGCCAAGGGTGCATCGCATCAACATCGCTTTTTAACACCGTCTTGGACATCGTTATCAAGAGCGTCGTTATCTGCAACTGGTAAACAAACTGCTTCGAGGGACCTGCAGGGCCAACTTGTTGAACTCGACTACGTGGACGATATTCGCCTACTATCACACACGTTTTTCGACATGGCAATGCAACTCCAATCAACACAGCAAGCCGCCGCTAAAGCTGGGTTGGTTTTCAACATCTCCAACACCTAAGTGATATACACTAACTTTCCAAATACGTCTCGGTTCCTGATCAGCCAAGTCTGATCAGTAGGCGGCCCAGCTGAAGCAAGCTATCTGTGCAGTATCATCCCGGTGTTAAGTGGGTTGAGCGAAGACATCGAAAATCGCATTAGGATAGGATAAGCAACAAGGATACAACAGCCAATATAAACGCTCTGAGTAAAGCCATGTCAAGTGATCCTCGAAAATTTCACTAATTCACGGATTTTAGGGCAAGATGTCTCGTTGTGTAGTCAAAGTCATGTTAACGCTGTTCTATAAATATTTCGCGCAAATTCCAATTTTAGCAATTGTTATTAACAATCAAAATTTTAAGCAAGATTAAATTGAAAAATTAATTACTCCGAAACTACAAAAGATAATGACGTGAAATTTTGCATACCATTCAAGTATTGTCTGTACTATTTTTCAAGAGTTAATAACTCTTTTTATTTTTACAAAAATATAAATAAATAATAACTTTTTGTAATCAGTTGCATTTTTTCATGTTTTCTTCACGCTGTTAAACAATCGGACTTACGCATAATTGTGCGGAAAACGCTTACTTTTAATAATCTGAAAATAGAATTTTGTACTTTTACTCCATTTCCGAGATATTGACTGTTTTGTAACTTGATGCGCTCGACGGTAGCATTGCTGCCATCAGCTGATCGGTCGCGCGCCGGCTTGAGGGTCCGCACAAACTGAAGCAGTGTATAACTAATTTCATTAAATAATTATATTGTATTAAAAGTCCGAAAGATTCCAACTATAGTACATTTTTACCATAATATGACAGTTTTATTTACGTTTCTTTCTTTTATTTGCTGATAGTATTTTCAAACAAAGAATCGTCTTTTGAAAAAATTCGACTTTGAATTTTTTTTCCAATCGTAGGTTGAAACTGGTGATATTGTCGCGTATTTTTTATCGCTACACCTCCTTTGATGCGGCTTTGATATTTTTTTTCCATGAGCATCATGCTCAAGTTGAGAGCAAAAATCAAAATCAATTGTTTTGAAAGCATTTTCGCCCATTCATAGAGAGCTTCCTGCTTACACGTTGCATACTTGCTTTATGTGCTAATCTCTTCAGAGCTCCTCCAACTCCATCGCACGCTCCTTTTCCATGAGACGTTGCGAAAAAATTCCATTCAGCGTCGATCGCAAAATCATTCTTATGATGATATAAATTTAAAACATTAAATTTGTTTTTGTACTGTGAACCTGTCCCATCGGAGAAGTAAAAAATTTTTTTCACATTTCTACATTCAAATTTCTTTTTCAAATACTTCGCATGTCGTGCATTGAATAAATGGACAGAATTCGAGTCATGAGTCAATTTTGCAGATATTATCACAAAACTAAGATGATAAGCTACTCCATCTTTGCGATAATATATAACATAAGGATGGAGAGTAGCTTGAGTATTAGACCAATGATGGGATTGGATTGCAACTTGAATCTGGAAAGTGTAATTTTCTTAACTGACAACATATTCTTCATCGGATACAGTATTTCTTTTTCTCAACAAAATACGCCACTTGAATTTTCAATAAGAAATCATGTTTACGGACTGCAGATAAATCGGCACCAAGCGTTTCTACAAACTTTGCTGCTTTCTCTGTTTCTTGCACAATTTCGCACCTGTAATGGAAATATTCTTAATCATGCATGATGTACTATAATGAAAATGCAGATTTTTTTATTTAGCCACTTCCCACAAAGTGCTTTTGAACGCCTCATAAAGGTTTACAAAACGCCCTTCATGGACACGTGGAATTTTTTGAATTACGCAGTTACCGGTCAGTCTTCACCCATTGACTGTATGTGATTTCTTCAACTTCATTTTCGGTCAAAGTTTGTTTAATGTGTTCCATGACTGCTGATACTCCGGGACATGCTTTGCAATCACGCAAAAAACAATGGGGCGTCGAATTTTCGCAGACACACTGTTTTATCAAATCGCCCATATTCTCCTGAAAATTTACTTTACATTTTTTTAATTCATGCCTGATTACATAAATTTTCAAAGCCACATTCTGATGCGTTTTACACACGCAAACTTTGTGCGTCAAAAGAATCTATAGAGCTATCCGACGCACATAGGGGTATTTGAACAATCTAAGGGGACAAAAGTATTTTTTGGGTTTAACGTGTGCTAATGGATGTTTCTGAATAAAACCAACTAAAATAATGAACTTAAAACATTTATTGAATGAAATATAATATGAGAATGAAGAAAGATTTACAAGATCAAACATAAAAAAATATAAACAATTAAAAAAAGCATCCAATCAAATGGTATTATCTAGATTTTCTTCATCGCTACGTGAAGAAAATTCTAGGTTTGGATCGGCAGGCATGAGCATTTCCAATGTTTCTGGCAAAAATGATTGGGACTTTCTTCTTTTTATTTGCCTCCTAGAGCTCATTAAGGGGTCCGAACTTAAAAGGAGGCGGTTAAAAATATCCCTGTTGCAATTTTCTCTAGTAAATTTTCGGGCAAAATCTAGCCGGTAAGAGCGGAAATGCTTATTGCGGGCTTCTGCAGCCTCTTCAGAGAGCTGGCCAATTGGTAACAAAGCACTCTTTATTATAACAGCTCCATGAATAAGTATTTTGTGCATTGTGGGTGTCATGGGATGCCACGGATAAAGATCCACATATAATCGAGCAGTTTCTGTTGCATAAATATCATATTTTTCAGGATTAATTTTATGACCACTAGAAATTGTTTCTAGAATAACTTTCAGTCTATATATTAATTCGTAGCTGATGCCTGTTATATCGGATGCTAATTGAGGATTGTCGAAAAATCGTCGGCTTGTGTTACCGTCATTGGTATTACCGAAATTCGCCTTTGGCATATCTATTAACAATCCCGTTTCTTGGCGAAACCTGTCCTTGATCTCTTATTTTCTCTCTTTCTCGAGGCTCTTTTCAGTTTCTGTTTTTCTTGCTCTACATTTTTTTACTGGCAACTTATAAGCCAAATGGAGAATGCTCTCAAATATTCTAATCCTGGCATGTAGTACCGAAAGGCCGAATTGAATAGCCTCGAAATTAACATCTATTGTTTTATCCAAATTGTTGAAATCCTTTGAGGTTGTGCCGCAAATGTAGCAACGAATGGTTGATGTGGTTCCTGTGGCAGCATTACAGACCTTTCCGTCAACCATTGTCATTATGAATTCGTGTTTCACTGAATAATGTTTGCCACTTAAGTCAAATTCTGTTGCAATCAAACTGTTTATCTGATTATTGACGTGATTAATTTCTTGCTCCGTTACATCAGTAGTCTCTTTGATAAATTTAAATCTTATAGGCCGACAAAATCGAGGAGAAGATGGTGTTGGATTTTCCCATATAGTCTTTTCCATGTTTTGGCCGCATACTAATTTTACAGGAACAAAGCAGCTTTGAAAAATGTTCGTATCTGAATCCGTATCATTTTCAATCTTTTGTTTGAACTGGCTCTGTTGGGACCCGTCGCAACCCCATTTACAAATTAATTTAAGGGTCTCACATTCTTGGACCTTCAATGTTGTTAGTACCTCTTCCAGGTAGTCCGATAATTGTCTAACGGTAAGGTCGACCAAAGGTTGCAATTCGGCTTCCGCACCTGTACTATTTACAGTGCAAGATTCTGGTGGCGGATAACACTTCTTTTTTCTTTTTGTAAAAGACTATAACAAGGAAAGAATTTCTTATTTGTTCTTCTTATTGTCTCGTATTGGTCTCGTGTTAGATCTGCATCGATGAACATTTGCATTGCTTCCTGGACAGATAAGGGGAAAATTTTATCTTTTGATGACTTTGTTCGATAATAGGCCTTTTTATATTTGGTTGCGCGAGTTGGCGAAGTAATGATTTCTTTTAGCACATTCGAAGCATCTCGTTTTCCTGACTTTCTTAATTCTACTTGCGCAGCATGCACGATAAGGTTTTGATCAAGATTAGAGCGCATTTCCTCAGTTTTTCTTCTTTTACTTCTTTCGCTCAGATCTCCAAAAGATTTACTCGGTCGTCCTGTTCGATTTGAAGGACTGTCAGCAACAACGGGAATGGCGAAGGTTCCGTTCAGCCAAGATTCATTACTTTTTAGGAATACCGCTTCTTTATAATGAGCTTTAGTCCATCGATTTTTAAATTCTGATTTGAAATGTGCAAAACTGCTTTTCAACGTCTCAATTTGATTGTCGGAGAATCCTTTAATAGACATAAACTGATCTTTCAAGAAATTTAGCCTTGCCTCTATGTTGGGTAAATTTTCATTGTTCATGAGGTTAAACAAGTATTTTCTAGTCACAATCCTCATTCCCGATGTTCCCATTGAACCTACAACAAATAAATACTTCGCTTAATCCCTTGTAATGGAAAACACCTTTTTCATAAAATTTTACCAACAACATTCAAAGTACTAAAATACCGTTTATCCGGACTTATCCGGATCAAATTCTTTGATGAATTGTCAAAACAAGGTACATACTAAACAATTATAATCGAATCTTAACCGGATCTAGCTCGATAGTATTACTTATTGACTAACAAATATTATTTTAAGAAAAAAAAGTAGTTTAAGAAGGTGTGTACTTATAGGGTTTAAAAGTTAACTTTAATACTTGAAAATTATAAAGATTCTAATTGATTTCATTCATTACTAACCTGATGCTTCAGAATCCATAACTCTTTACTCCACTGTTGAACACAAAAACATAAAATTTCACTTTTAAAGTTTGGGTTTTGCAAGAGTGCCGAGAACAGATAACGTGCACGAGGTGAGACGATCGAATTCCGACTGCCGTTATCGTATGTCAAATGCTTGTAGAGTGCGCGGGAGGGGCTGGCTTTTGTTCTCGGAAGGGTCAGGTACCTCAGGAAGTAATTTTTGTATATGTATTTATTGTTTTGTTAAATGGACTTTTGTCCCCGTAGATCTTTCAAATACCTGTATGTGCGACGTCTCACTTTCTGCACTTTGAGTAGGACTAAAAAAAGAATCGTGCACGCTGCTTCGGTTTGTGCGGACCCTCAAGCCGCCGCGCGACCGATCAGCCGATGGCAGCAATGCTACCGTCGAGCGCATCAAGTTACAAAACAGTCAATATCTCGGAAATGGAGTAAAAGTACAAAATTCTATTTTCAGATTATTAAAGGTAAGCGTTTTCCGCACAATTATGCGTAAGTCCGATTGTTTAACAGCGTGAAGAAAACATGAACAAATGCAACTGATTACAAAAAGTTATTATTTATTTATCTTTTTGTAAAAATAAAAAGAGTTATTAACTATTGAAAAATAGTACAGACAATACTTGAATGGTATGTAAAATTTCACGTTATTATCTATTGTAGTTTTGGAGTAATTAATTTTTCAATTTAAACTTGCTTAAAATTTTGATTGTTAATAACAATTGCTAAAATTGGAATTTGCGCGAAATATTTATAGAACAGCGTTAACACGAGACATCTTGCCCTAAAATCCGTGACTTAGTGAAATTTTCGAGGATCACTTGACATGGCTTTACTCCTCTGCAAGTTTTCACTAATCGATGCTTTAGCAAGATCCCGAAAATCTTCTGACCAAATACAATCTCAGAGGCTGTTCTGTGTAGAACAATTCAGCAAACTCCAATACTCCACAAAAGAAAATGGTGTTGGATTGACCAGGTTCTTCATAGACAATGACCTAACAAGAGTCGCTATTGAGTGCAATCTTCAAGGTAGCTGTAGACGAGGAAGGCCATCGAACACTTGGAGACGATTGTTGTTTATGGAAACGCGCACTTGGAATGAAGCAAAGAAACTGGCGCAGAACAGATCTGAATGAAAGAAATTTGTTGGAGCTCGTTGTTCCTCCCTGGAACCATAGGAAATAATAGGAATTTTAATCGTCAAACGGAAGGTCGAACTGGCAGGATGATAAATAATCTGCTTCTTATGTGGCTGCAAAAGCATTCGTGTATTTGGGCCGAGACCGAACAACTTCGGCAGTTGCTTCATTGCTTTGCAAAGTTGGATCAGTTATTCACAAAAAATTCAGAAAGTTACTTTTCTTGTGCTTTGTCCTGCCATTTTTATATATTCATAGGTAACCTTGTTTTTATTGTACTTATTCCCTTAGAAAGACTCAAGAATCAAAGGATTTTTTCACAGTAGCATAATTCTCTACTTCTAAGATGCGAATAAGTCAATGGAATCGCCTCATTTGTATGCGTTTCCCAATGTCTTTATTATTATAAAACTCCCATAGGTTCATCATTACATCCTTTTCTTTGATCTATCCTATCTTTCCTCTTCTACCTTTGATCTTCATCACCCACGCTTCCGCCATATAAAAGAGGGGTATGAAGGGCGACATATAGGTAGTCCTGTGGAGAGTTACTCAAGCTATTTATGACAATCACATTCAGGGCTTTAGGCATGTGTATGAATTCAGTTCGTAGTCACTTTTGCTTGCCCACCACTAGTTCATCATTCCCTCCTCTTCAGTACCAGATCGCTCATAGGGATAATGTCATATATATCACTTGCATTGAATAGTTCTCTCCTGAGTTCTTAATGCCTTTTCATCTCTTTCCATCCTAGCTCAGACTTCTCGGGTATATAAAAGAGTGCTTGTGAGGGGAGACTTAAAACTATGAACTATAACTCTTGTTCGTCGAAAGAGGACCTTCCTTTCGTTACCGAATTCAAACTATCACTTTTAGCTCGCATCACAAATTCGAGGTTTCTTTTTGATATTTTGATTGATATTAGTTTTTCTGCCGCAGATCCCATACTCAGTACACAGTCTCGTCCTGGTATAATAGATAATAAATATACATAAATTTTGATGTAAAAAATTCGCATGTTGCCAATTCAGACCTGGGGCTATGGCTCATAAATAAACAAACGAAAAACAATGGAGGCACATTTCTATGTCTGCTCGATTGTCCATACTCATATATTTAGGAGTCATATTTTTAAATTGAAGAAGAATAATTCTATTATTTATTCGTCAACGGACTTCTCAGGCTTACTAAGAGACTGGTTACTTCAGGCGGATTGAAGAAACTAACTCTATTCCCATGCCATTTATTCTTTCTTTAATGCTTAAATTCTACGTACCTGTGCACCTGTGATCGGAAAATCGGAGATGGATGGATAAGTGAACACGACCAACCCTAGACATAAATATATCAGGGAGGTTAAAAAACTGGCAAATTTACCTGTAAAGAAGAAAACAGAAATTGGTTAAAATTTGAATGTCACTATATATAATACAGAATTTAATGTAATTTCTTATATCATTGATAGCTAAATAATTAAATTAGAAAGCATACGTATTTCAGAAATTTGGAATTAAAATCATTGGTTTTTATGAGGAGTTTTTTATGGCAGAAATACACTCGGAGGTTGACCATTTCCTGCCAAAGGGTAGGAGAAGTAAAAAGTTCTGAACCCTTTCCGGCCTTTTGGGGATGATACTAGGTTTCAAGGAAAGTACTTTGACAGTCCTCTGTTTGCTGAAGCTAGTCGTGTGTGTTACAGCGTACCAAACAAGGACGGAAGTGCTAAATTCGTGTTTTATTTTTTTCGTCCCATTTTGTCGCACAGTCGTTAATATCTATAGGGAAGCAGCTAAAACTCATTCCAGTAAACAGCATAAATATTAGAAACTTCTTTCCGCTAGATATACATTTGCTAGAAAGACCTCTGTTATAATCGATATGAATAGGTGCAGAAAAAAAAGATTTATAAGAAAAGTTCACCTATGCATGACAAAATATACTAGTCGCTTCTTTTATTAATAGCGACACACAAAATAGCAAACAGAGTTACAGATTTACTGCAATGCTTTCTAAGCTTCATAATTTCATCACAGCTCAGCGGCTAAGCTTCAAAGCTTCAACCAGTTATCGCACTTGAATGAATTACAATGCCACTGTCACTACCAATGTCGCACAACACACACACACACACACACAGACACACAGTTGTATAAAAATAAAATATTAAAAACTCTAAATGTCCGCACATAAAACTTAGAGCCACAACAACAACAATGCTCGTAACAAATGCCACGAAAGTAGTAAAAGCAACAAACGGGAATAAGCGTAGACCACAACTGACACTTGTCATTGCAGTTGTAACAAATGAATGGGTGGAGAGGAGAAGTGCATACGCGCATTCATGCATATGTATAAGTGCATGTGTATTTATATACGCATATGTGTATGTAGAATGCGCATTTGTGACGCAATGAATCACAAGAAATGGCATAGCAGAGCTTGGAGTTTGTTCTACAGAAGAGTTGCTAGCAGCAAAGGTACCCAGCTGGAAAATTGTGCATCGCTGGTCATGGAATAGTCATGAATGAAATCATTGATGATATGTTGGAGAGAGCGAGAAAGTCTCTCTATCTCTCTCTCTCTCTTAAACTGGCAAAACCTGTTGATGTGTCAAGCGGTTAGTCACAGAGTCCGAAGAATTAAGAGAAGGGTATGAGTAACGGACCTCCTTGGATAGAACATTGAAAAATGTAAGCCACAAATAAATTTCTCGAAAAAATTAATACGAAAGCAATCAAAAAAATCAAATTTAAATATTTAAGTTTGTTGAATTATATTTTTCAGCTGAAGTAACTTTGAGATGAAGACCTTCACTTAGTTGGAAGGACCAAGTGGAGAAGGATTTGGTTTCACCAGGCATTTATAACTGGCTTCGATTAGCATGTGAAAAAAAAATCGACTTAGCATTTTATGGAACTTGGCGGTTGGCGGTTACTGCGACAAGAAAGAAGAAAAGAACTTTGAAAACATTGCCTTTTATTTGATAATTTTTTGTTTTTTTTGCATTCTAACTAAATCAACTTTGAAAAATATTATTTATTATTTTTAACATTTCATACATATTAAAATATGTATGTCTTTTCTTATAAAGAACTTTCAAAATATTACCTTTTATTTGATAATATTTTATTGGTTTTTTGCATTCTAACTAAATCAGCTTTTAAAAATCTTAAAATATGTTTCTTCTCTTAACATTTTAACAGCTTTTATTTCATTGTATGTGCTCAAAAATGTTACCAGTTTATTATTTAGAGAAAACCTAAGTTTAGGCAATTGAAATAGTTAGCCAAGACAAGTCATGGAGCGAAATAAAGAGATTCTGTCATAATAGAGTAGAGCCAAAAGAGAAATCCAGTTTAAAAGATAGAAAACGAATTATTAAGCATGCATGACATGATAGGTGACATGTCATGCAAAGTGTCATGCATCCCAAAGAAGCCTAAAAACACAACAGTTCTTTGAAAAAGTAAGTTACATCCCTTGAAAAATATCTACAGCATACCATTAATGATTTTCCATACCCGTTAATACATATCATCGTCATGGTAGACATGAATTTCCAAGTAAGTAAGCAAGTAAAAACAAGAGAAGTTGAAGACAAATTGCGGCTAGCGGGCAGGGTATTGCATTTTCCTGTGCAAGGAAGAGGAAGAGCAGGAGTAGGCGGATCAATAGGCAATGCACAACATTACCACAACGGCACTGCGCGCTTGTGATGCAACATTGCGGACAAACAACTTGTGCTATGTGATATTTTGCCAAAAGATACAATTTCAAGTAGCGAGGTGCTGCTGATGAGGCCACAAATACAATAGATTTATCTAGTAGACAAACGTGTGCGCGTGCGTGTGAGTGTGATTGAATGTTGGAAGACAGTTACAAACTGGAAACTGGCGCATCCATATACATACATACACACATACACACATATAAGTATGTACTTAAGCAGTAGAGCAAGTGAATGAATGCTAGAAAACGCAGCGGTGAAATGAATGAAGGAACAGAAAGCTGCACTTGCACATGCATATACAAATGTGCATATACATACATACAGATATGACTAGATTTGTATGCCAGCCAGCGTATGTAAATTTCTAGAGCACCATCTGCATGTATGTATGTACGCGCTTTCAAAAATATTTATTACTTGCCTGAGGGCGTGTAGTTGCCAGCAGAAGCTGCAAAACAAGCGCTCCATATAAGCAAAGCGTAACATTAAAGAACTACATATAAACACAAGTATATGTATGTGTGTGGTCGTAGCATCGTACAAATAGCAATAAAAGTAACAACGTAACACTAAGAAATCAAAAGCACAAATGCAATGCCAATGGCAATCATGCTAGCAGCTTCATGCCACCGACAACTGCAACAATTTGTGGTTACAAAATGTAGCCGAGCAATAAGAGCATGCGCTGGCAGCAGCAGCAGCAGCAGCGGCAGCAATGTTGTAGATTAAAACATGTTGAGTTGAGACAAGTGTCCGTAAATTGTATTATAAGTTTGTATGTATGTATGTATGTATGCAGGTACAAATACATACAACAAGTGCCGTTAGACTGAGCGTTGGCTTGTATGGCAAGATGGTGTAAAAGCAAATGCCTGGGAAACGCAAATATGTGTGTATGTATGTAAGTAGGTAGCCAGGCAAACATGAGCGCTTTACTAGCAAATAAACTTGTTTAAAAATAAATTAAATGTTACTTATACGCCACGTAGAATACATTGAAATATGAAACATTGTTTTGAGGTTAACAAATATGTACTTAAGCACTCATTGTTGGTAGAGTGTTGCAGTCTAATTGTACAAGTGAGATTTTAGAAATATGTGAAAGCATGACTGTATACACATTTTCAGCCCTAGAATGGACATTTCATAAAAGCGCTATACCGTACGTACTTAAAGTTTGAAATGCCCAGCATGCAAGGTGTGGCGCTAATGCGTAATTATAAAGGGTGGTTAAATTTCAAGGGCCGATGTTGATTTTGAATAAAATACAAATTTTGTAAGAAATTGTTTCCATTTCTCTTTATTATGATAAACTTGGTGTGGCTCAATTACGTATGGGGCAAAATATCGGCCAAATGCCGCCGCGGCCTCTATCCGATGGTCCAAATTTTCAATGGCGCTGAAGCATAATTGAGGTTCTATGCCGTTAATGTGCCGAATTATCTCATCCTTTAGCTCATGAATTGTTGCTGGCTTATCGACGTACACATTTTCTTTCAAATAACCCCAAAGAAAGAAGTCCAACGGTGTCGTTGACGTTTAGGTGTGGTTCACATTCAACATCGGCCCTTGAAATTTAACAACCCTTTATGTGTCCACATATAATGCATTTTGGGAATGATCCATGTCCACCGTTTTTTCTCTGCTGACACGCTTTATGTGACAATATACAGGGTTGGGGAATAAGTTCATTTTTTTTTATTTCACAACGATTTGTTTGCTGTTTGGCAAAGGGTAAGTATCCATTCGATAGAACTTTTTCTGCTCTACAAAACTATGTTAATTGTATTTTTGAATTATTAAATTCCTTATTAGTTTTGATGCTTAGAAATGGAATAACCAGGAGGCAAAAATCAACATTTTCGACACTTGCTTTTCTTTGCTTTTCATCGAGGTCAAAAAGCTGTCGAAGTAGCCAGAGACATTTGCGAGGTGTATGGAGAAGATAAGGTTTCATAGGCGAGTCTGCTGCACGCAAATGGTTTCCAAAGTTCAAAAATGGCGACGTTGACGTCGTCGACACGTCCCGCAGCGGAAGATCTTCTGAATTCGATGAATAACGTCTTAAATCGCTTTTGAAGTAGAACAGTCGCCAAACTAGTAGTGAATTGGCAAAAAAAAATTAACTGCGATCATAAAACGATTCTCAATCACTATCAATCAATAGGATTTACCGAAAAACTGGGAGCATGGGTGCCTCACAAGCTCAATGAAAAAAGTAAAGAAGCAAAGCCTTCAAATTGCTTTGCAAACACGCGGCGTCATAAACATCATAAACACCACTTTTTGTACCGAATCATCGCTGGAGATGAGAAATGGTGCGTATACATCAATGTGAAGCAAAGAAAGGAGTGAATGACTCCAGGAGATACGACAAAGCCGAGAGTCAAGCGGGAGCTTCATCGAAAGAAGTCCATGATATGTGTTTAGTGAGACTGAGAAGGCATGGTGCACTCGGAAAAGTATGCCACGGTCAACAAGGAGCTCTAAATTGGCCAGCTACACTGCGCAAATGAGACTATTCGACTGAAAATACTTGACCGACATGGTCAAACCATACTCCTTCACCACAACGCCAGGCCGCATGTTGCACAACTCGTTAAAGCCGCACTCCAAGAGCTCGAATGGGAGGTCCTTGAACATCCGCCGGATTTTTTCCGTATCTTGCATCGACCGATTACCATTTTTTCCGCTCCCTGTAAAACCATATCAGGGGCGTGAATTTCTTTGACACCAGGCGGAGTTTAACGAAACGGCATCAACAAATTGGTCGTGGGAAGAAATTGTAAACAGCAACGGCGACTATATATTTGATTAACTTATTGATATAATTATTGTTTTTTTGTTTAAATAAAAGTCTTCGATAAAAAGGCTACGAACTTATTCCCCAACCCAATAATATAATATACACAGTACCTGGCCATTGAATTATGACCGATGGCATTTTTTCTGGAAACTTCAAAAAAAAAGGTAAAATTTTCAATCTAATTTGAGTTTTTCCAAATAAAAAAGGGTATTAAGGGGTTTTTGACCTGTTCTTAGATGTTTTTGGCCTGCGACGATTAGAAAAGGATCAGTTTTTTTACTTATAAGTGAAAAGTTAAGTGTGCAAGTGCCTGTGCGAATTAAATCGGTCTTGTGTGAGGAGCATAAAAAATCTAATTAAGATCGTCTGAAAAGTGAAAGAATTGAATAGTGAATATTCATATATCTAAATTATAAGAACAGTAAGTACAAAATATACATATCTTTTGAATTTGTCACGTGGATTATCCTTTTTTTCAATTTAACCAGTTTTTCTTTTAGAAAATGGGCCGAAAGTCGGATTTGACATCGGGACAAAAGCAACAAATTGCAGTTCTTTTGAAAGCCAAGAACCTGAGCTATGCAGACATAGCAAGAAACGTTGGAATATCCAAAGCGTCTGTGGTAAATGTTGCCAAAAAGTTGACAAATACCAACAAAGTCTTAGCGGTAACTTCAAACAATCGCCAAAATTGTCGCCGAGAACGCATCACCTCAACCAGGCAGGATCGCAAAATCATCCAAACAGTTCTCTGGAACAGAAATGCTTCAAGTCGTATGAGAGGTTCAGGAATCTGGGGTAAATATTTCGGAAAGAACGTCACGACGATGCTTATACGAAAATGGATTTTTTTGCAAACGACCAGCAAAAAAGCCAAAACTGACGCCCTGTACGCGAAATCGGCGGAAACTTTGGGCACAACTTCACAGGGACTTAGACGCGGAATATTGGAAAAAAGTAAGTTTAAAAAAACATGTTTTTCCTTTCTCAAATAGCAGTAGTAAGAAGATGTGAATATTCGCACTTTTTTGTGGTTGTTTTTTTCTTCTTACAGATCATCTTCAGCGATGAATGCTGATTGGAAGCGGTCACCAAAACAGCAAATTTTGTTCGCAGAAGAGTCGGATAACGATATTCTGAAGATTGTGTGCTTCCAAGGGTCGAACACCCTCCCAGTGCTGTATAACCTCAGAGGGACCAGGTACGCTACATTTTGTTGAGGGAACAATGCGCTCTGTCCAGTACGTGGAGGTGCTGGTAAACGTTTTAATGCCATATTTAGAAACCCTAAAGTGTCCGAGAGACGAATACACCTTTATGCAAGATGGAGCTCCATGTCACACATCTAGAATAAGCATGAATTGTCTGAACTCAATGGAAATAATGGTTTTGTCATGGCCAGGCAATTCACCGGACCTTAACCCCATCGAACATTGTTGGGCATACCTCAAATCGGCAGTATACCAGCGAAATAATACCACAATACAACAGCTTAGGGAAAACATCGAAGATGAGTGGTATAATGACCAAAATCTTAAGACGAAGATAACACAGTGCGTAGCCAGTATGCCTCAACGAATTGCGGCCGTCTTAACAGCAAGGGGAGGAGCCACGAAATATTAGTTTAAAATAAATATTTTTAATGCAAATATGTCAAGAAGCTTTTAATAAAAACATATATGTAAAATTTGTTTAAATGCTTTAAAACCGTTTGCTTTTGATTCGCTCTCAAAGCCATAAATATGTAATTTTTATTATCGGTCATAATTCAATGGCCAGGCACTGTAATTTTGGTAAATTATTTATATTTTATATAGATTTATATCATTTTGGTTGTTGTATAGAGAAATGAGTCGCATATGACTCGTGAATTTATATCACAACGCTCTCATGCGTCACATATGACTCATTGGACAGGTAAGTTGTTAAGGAAAATTGTCATTTTCGTACTTTCGGGATCTCGGGATCCCGGTCTTCAATGATGTTAATGGTGTTGGGCATGCGAATGTTAAGGAAAATTAGTCCTGACTTTTAGAGTTCGGGATCTCGAACTTGTTTTCGGGATTGAGGGGTACACCACTGTGTACAAGATAGCAGTAGTGAGCTTTAATTTTTGGAGATGACTAACAGCTTAGAAGAAAACTTCCAAATGTAAAATCACCTAAACCTTAAAACATTCGGCATAAGAAAAATTGCGAAAAAGAATTCGTTGAGAAAAAAATCCAACGAAATTGTTCGATCGACAATGTTAATAATATTAGCGATCATTAAGAGAGCATATGTTAAGTATAACTATTACCTACAGCGTTACGGGTTCCCATGAATGGTTTCGGGGTTGTATTTTAGTTAAAGTTTTTTAAAAGGAATGCATTTAGGTTATTGCAACTCTGAGACCAAGACATCACTAGAAAAATATTGTTTTAGAAATTAAACACAACTTAGAAAAAAAGTGTTAATTGGTGGTACTTTTCCGAATAGGGTTTTCTTGACGGATTACGCGTGACTACTGTCAAACCAAATACAAAGTTTTTTCAGTATTCATTGACATTACATCATGGAAAAACTTACGCCTCAACAACGTTTACAAATTGTAAGTACAATTCTAATACGAAAGTTGATGCTCTAAGCAAAGTGCTCAACGCGCGCTCAGGCCAACTTATGGTTTCAAGCGAAGATACCCATTTTTGACTTAATGGATACGTCAAAAGACAAAATTGCCGTATTTGCGCTGAAAAAGCACCCAAAGCCATTCAAGAACAGCCAATTTCATTCATTGAAAGCAACCGTCATCTGTCCATATTTCTTCAAAGACGGGGCTGGCGCCAAAGTAACAGTAAATGCCGAACGCTATGATAAGACTTTCTGATGCCGGAAATGGAAGGCCGTGTTCTCCACAACATTTGGTTCCAACAAAACGGCGGACCGCGGACGGTGCTACTTGCCATACAGCCCGTGAAACAATGGATTTACTGAGTCGTCGCTTCGGTGCGCAATTTATCTTTCGTCTCGGATCCGTGGAGTCACCACGAAGATCGTGTGATATCACACTTTTAGACTTTTATTTGTGGAGGTATGTAAAGTCTAAGTGCTTTGTGGATGGACATTCCAGCTTCGATTGAGACTTTGGAAGCCATACATTACTAAAGTTATTGACGAGATACCGACCGAAGTCCACCAGCGATCCGTTCAAATTTGGTGTTTATGGATGGCCCAATTACGGCGCAGTTGCGGTCAACATTTGAAAGAGATTATCTTTAAAAAATAAATGTCATAAATGGTTCTACACAAAAATAATAAAGATCATGCATGAGCTGGTTCTTTCCCATCTTGAATTCGCTTCTTGAATGATTGGTGCATCTATATCTAGTCGTTGTGCGCAGAGAAATGGTTGTATACAGGGACCGGCCGTGCTGGCTACAGGAAGATTTGTGCCTGCTTTGGCTAGTATATCCACTTTCTTGTTTTTTTCAATTCCCTTGTTTTCAAAGTTGTTTTTATTTATTTTTACTTGATAGAAATACGCAAATAATAATATGTTTTGTTGATATACTCACTTCACAATCTGTATAAATAATACAAGCAAATAAATAAAAAGTTTTACTTATGCAACAATTTTAGTTTGAGCGAAACCTTAGAATGAGGTACAAAATTTATCAGCACATTTAGAGCCATTATGTCGCAACATGGTTCACGTGCTTACTTCTATGGGAATCGGCATGTGAAATCTATTGATATGTGCAATTTCTCTGTATCCTTTCCTTTCTCTATCTGGCTTAAGGTTTTGTGCTCTTCTTCGTTCCCATGAAATTTATAGAAATTACTGCGGGATATCTGCACTCTTTCCGTATGCCTTGCGATAATGCTGCGGCGCTTAGCAATATATTTTTTCTTCTACCTGATCAGCTTCTCCTACTCTCCTCATTATTGGACTCACATGAGTAGGGCTGTTTTTAAAAGCACTGTCGTTCTTCCACCATGTACCTGGTTATTTGAGAGAGGCTTCCCTGCAGTTAGTGTTCAAGGAGTGCTCGTTCTTACAAGCTCGCTTGCCGCCATGTGGCTTTGTAATACCTCGGATATCATACCAGATCAAAACGAAGCACCATGAGTACCTTCCTTCGGGCCAGACAGTCAATAAACAATTCTTAGATTTTGCATGATGGTAACGCGTCATCGCACCGAGCTCAAATTGTACTGGATTATTTGGCCAAACTCCAAGTAGATACCATCGCGCAAGCACCTTATTTACCTGATATGGCCCCGTGCGACTTATTTTTGTTTCCCAAGTTGAAGTTATCACTTCGTGGAAGGAGATTTCAGTCTTTAACTCTGTTTTGTTTTATTTAAACATACCCGGTACTTTCTGATCGTAGGGTATATACTCACGGCAGCACCATAGTGATATCCAAGACTGTATGAGGAATGTCTTAGGCTATTACTACAACAACCATCCCATTAAGATATGTGCGGCAGTCTACTACAGAGTCGACCGCTATATGAAACTTGTGAGTTCACAGCCACATTTAATAAATCGTAGCCGAATGGGTTGGTGTGTGACTACCATTCGGAATTCGTAGTACGTTGGTTCGAATCTCCGTGAAAGACCAAAATGACGAAAAAGTTTTTTCTAATAGCAGTCGTCCCTCGGCTTGCAATGGCAAACCTCTGAGTGTAATTCTGCCATTACAAAAGCTTCATCACTCGAACAACTTTTTTATTAGGTGCGCAACTAAGTTCCCGCTGTTTGCCAATAGACGCCGCCAGCAGTGTGTGCTAGTCGATTCTAACATAAGCTAAACGTCATAAACCAAGCTTAGACACATGGTAAACAAACTGCTTCGACACATTAGTGATTTTATTTTGGTATCATACACTTTTGGTTTTGTGAAAATGCCTGATTTTGTGCCGAATAATCGTCATTTGTGGAAAATGTTGATTTTCCTCTTTCATTCGAAAAAAAAACGGTGACTGAAGCGCATCGAGAGCCACACAAAGTTTATGGAGATGCTGCTTGAAGTGAAACAACGTGCCGAGATTGGTTCCGTCGCTTCAAAGACGGTGATTTTAATGTTGACGACCGTCCGCGTGAAGAAAGGCCAAAAACCTTCGCAGACGCTGAATTGGAGGCATTGCTCAATGAGGATCCGTGTCAAACGCAAGAAGAGCTTGGTTCCGTCAGTATTAGGATTTACCCGCCAATCCATTTCCAAGCGATTGCATGCTTTGGGAAGGATTCAGAAATAGGGGGCTTGGGTTCCTTATGAGTTTAAACCAAGGGATGTTGAACGTCGTTCAACACTCTTTTTCGCCCCTGAACAACTGCTCCAGCGGCAAAAAAGGAAGGATTTTCTTCATCGCACCTTGACGGCTGATGAAAAATGGATTCATTACAGCAATCCAAAGAAAAGAAAGTCATGGGGACTGCCCGGTTATGCTTCTACGTCGTCGCCTCGGCCGAATATTCCCACTGCGAAGGTTATACTATGTATTTGATGGGACCAAGTTGGCAGTTGGCGTTATTTATTACAATATGAACTGTTAAAACGAAGCGGAACTATCATTGGGGATCGCTATCGACTTCAATTGATGCGAATTAGCCGAGGACTGCGCGAGAAGCGGCCGCAATATGCGGAGAGGCATGAAAAAGTGATTCGATAGCATGACAACGCTCGGCCTCACGTTGCCAAACCCGTTAAAACCCACCTGGTAGCACTGAAATGGGAAATCCTACCCCACCTGGCATATTTTCCAGATATTGCGCCGTCCGATTATCACCTGTTGCGAACAATGGCACATGGAACTGCTGGTCACCATTCATATGAAGACATCAAAAAATGGCTTGATCCGTAGATAGCCTCAAAATATGAACAGTTTTACCGCGACGCTATACGAGATCTACCAGAAAGATGAGAAAAAGTAGTAGCCAGCTATGGGATATATACTCTCAATAATTCACTTGTAACCATTTTTTTAGAATGAAGTTGTATTTTCATCAAAAAAACAGCGAGAACTTAGTTGCGCACCTATATTTAGTAGAAAAGTTATTCAAAAACAAAGTATAGTGATTAATTTTGCGCCACCTGGGTTGCTTTAAAGCGAAATAAACTTGTATTTTATGAAATAAACGCTTTCGTTTATTTGCTTTGACTGCTTACGCATTTTGCCTAGAAAATATTTAACAAAACGAGTATCTAATATTTACATATTTTAAATATAAACGAATAAATATTGCCTTGAAAACTTTAATTTGAACTTTTCATAATACGGAAATAATGCAAAAACAACCAAAACAGAAAAAAAGAAAAACAAAATAAAGTTGTAAGAAATATACATAAAAGTAGACACAGCTGATGCTCCGCAATCTGTTTGCACAGAACTTCTTGCTGCTAAGCACAAAATAAAGCACAAAGCCGAAGACGCAATTGCTAAGAGTTATCTATCTGCACACATATATACATATACATATACATATACATATACATATACGTATACATATACATATTCATACACATACATATACACACATACATATTATGTCCACATGCTTGTGTGCGCATTATTTGCTTGTAAATTCAGCGCCCACACACAGTCAAGTACACGGAAATGGCCATGCAACTTTGTTCGAAAAATATTACAATATAGCAACAACAAGAACAATACGAACACTATCATAACATATGTAAGTAGCAGCTATATAACCAAAGATAGCTAACAATTTCGCTCTAATTGCAATGGCACGACATTGCCACTGCTGCATTTACAATAATTCTTTGGAAATGCACTTCCTGCTCTGCGAAATAAAAATATGGTAAGTTGAAAATATTGCTGATACTAAATAAAGCCAATTATTTGCTCTTCTTGCATTTTTATGAGCATCACGAAATGTGGCAAAGCTTTGTAAGCAATTTTACCAATGTATCACTAGACGCCCTTGCAGCAATGTTGCAGCTTAACTACTTAAAGTTTGTACGCTTAAAGTGTGGGCTCTGCGGTAGGACCTGTGGAAAAATCCACTTATACGGTATTAGTTGGCAACTAGTGAAGTAAGGACTGTGATGAATGCGTTTTTTTCACTTCGCAAACATAAGCAGTTGGTATGAATATTAGATGGCGATGTCCTAGAAAAAGGTTTATTGGCTACGGCGCTTTGGATAGTTCGAAACTAGTTCGAAATTGGTACGAAATGAAACAGATGAGGTTTAGTGCGCTCTGCATACTTTTTTTCATTAGTTTCGAACTAGTTTCGAATTCTTCACTTATATCTATACTAGCAAATACCCTGCAAGCGCTGACATGCAGATAAGGCAAAGTACTAGGTGGCGCAAAATTAGTCACCCTATCGGAAGATTTATAATTTTTGCATATGGCGTCGTACGTCAATCATATTTGACATTTGTGAAGTAGACAGCTGTAGTACACAAACGGACAAGCCATGGAGCGCGTAAAGGTCAAAATAAGGATTTAAATCACCCCAAATATTTTTGTATTTAGTAAAAAAATGTTAAATTGTTTTTGTTTATTACTTAGTAAAAAATTTAATAAAATAATTATAAAATGTGTTTTTTTTTTATTTAGTAAAAGAATTATAAAATGTTTTTTTTTTTTATTTAGGTAAAAGATTATTTAGTTTCAATGTTTTTAATTATTTAATTTTTTTTAACTTTTTTATTTATTAAAAAATGATTTTATTTGGTTAAAATGTACTCAAAAACAAAAAGGGATGATTACTTTTGCGCCATATTGTATATAATAAGCACACTTGTGAAAAAGACAGCTGCAGTAGACAAACAGATAAGGAATGGAGCGCGCAGAGGTCAAAATAAGAATTTAAGTCACCCACGATATTTTTTTAAATTTAATAAAATCATTTTTTTATTTAGTAAAAAAATTATAATTGTTTTTGTTTTTTATGTAGTAAGAAGTTGTAATTGTTTTTTTTTATTTAGTAAAATATTATTAAATTTTTATTTTTTTAATTATTTAATTTAAAAAAAATTTTTTTATTAAAAATTTATTTTATTTTGTAAAAATTACTCAAAATGAAAATGGGATGATTAATTTTGCGCCACCTTGTATAGGGTGGGCCATGTAAAATTTGCTTTTTGAATCAGCTATAAAAAAAAAACGAATCAATATTTTTTCAAACTTTTTTTTATTTTGAAGATTGAACATTGTCATTTATGAATGAAAAATCATGTCGTTCAAATGACTGCCACGACTGGCTATACAGCATCCGATCCACCCAATTTTTAAGCATATTTTCGATTGTTTGGGCTCCAATTTCATGAATGGCAACTTCGATTTCGTGTTTTAAAGCACGGTTCCTCGCTCATTTTCGAAAAAAAATGGCCCGATGATGCCGCCAGACCAAAAACCGCACCAAACAGTGACTCGTTGTGGATGCATTTGCTTCTCTACAGTAACGTGTGTATTTTCTGAGCCCCAAATCCGACAATTTTGCTTATTGACGTAGCCACCGATGTGAAAAGCTTCATCAGAAAAGGTGATTTTTCGGTAAAAACGCTCATCTTCGGTCAAGCGATTTTCTGCCCATTGAGCGAACCGAAAACGCATTGGATGGTCATTAGGTTTCAGTTCTTGCACCAATTGAACTTTGTAAGCCTTCATACCGAGGTCTTTATGCAAAATTCTCCTCAAAGAAGTGCGTGAAGTGTTCAATTCTTGAGAACGATGCCGAGTTGCGGTTGTTGGATGTTCACGCACATTTTCGGCTACAGCAGCAATGTTTTCGGGTGTACGCACTGTAGGAGGACGTTCACGTCTTGTTTTATCCATTAACGATCCACTTTCACGAACATGATTAACAAATTGATCCACAAACTGTCTTGTTGGCAAATCTTTTTTTGGAATTTTCCAATTTCTCACAGTTTGAGTAGAAGACTCACCACTTTGGAAATAGGTTTTCAATATTTCCCAATTTTGTTCAAGCGTATAGCGTCCCATTTCGTAAATGTCAAACCTTTAAGTAAATTATGAACGCATTTGACATGTAATTTGTGTTACCATTCCCAAAAAAATAGGTGGTTCAAAAAGCAAACGCTATATAGCCGACCCTGTAGCTGCCGCTGACATTAAAAATCTGATGAATTTCATCAGCAGCACAAAGCGGTTGGCGCAAACGCAGCATAGTCATCGTTCCTAATCCACACGCTCCTAACCATCCCGGCACCACCCCTTCCCGCCCTCTCCCTGTATCCCATCGGTCTTTTTCTTTCACCTCACCTTCTTCATAAAAGTATCACAAAGGACGAATCCATTTTTTCTTCGTCCAAGTGTGCTCATTCCATGGGCAACCATACCAACCTAACCTAACGAAGGGATTATCATTTATGCTGATGGGTAAGTGTTAATTGAAGCGGTAGGTCTTCCGCTAGAGCGATATGAACTTTCCCCGCAATTCCCTGCATTAATTTCGATATTTTTTTGCCTTCTGAATATATTTTAGGAAAAATTGTTCGAGAGGAGAATAAAAGGAACTTCAACCCTCAATATTGCATCACAAAAGCGATTGCCATTTAATAGCAAGTATGATTTCCAAGACCTATGGTTCTCTATTATCTATTTGGAATCAAATGAGGTTTCAATTGTTGCGATTCCATCTGCTGTGATTTCTGAAATGGAATTTCAGAGAATAGAGTCTACCCAAAGAGCTGCATAGATACAAGTCGATGTACACTGATATTTTTGATTTAGCCAGTTCCAAATCGCGCCACACGCATCTTTTCTTTTCTGATTGACATTGCAGCAAAATATAAGGATGCGATGCTAAACGGTCACCTGATAAAGTGTCTGCTATAATCAGACAAAAATAATGCACACTCCATTTGGCTTTCAATTCACAAGCGACAGCGTAAATATTCCGCATGAATGTCAGTGCCAGTCCATTCCCATTGCTACTTAAAACTAAGTACACAAAAGCAGTGCGAAGCCATTTCTCAACTAACAAAATCCACATTTGCACCATTTTTTTATTACTCAAAAGCGTAAGCAATGTCAACTTATGATAAATTGATATTTAAACTGTTCGATGAACATTTTCAGTTGAGACAACTGTGCCCCGAGGGGTTAAGTGGAGCACGAATTTGCTTTCATTGGGGTTTCTGAATTTGGGTCAGTTGTCCAAAGGGATACAATTTCTATATAAGACTTTGTGCAATGCTAAGTTTTTCTTGCGGCTTGGCTTAAATGCAATTACGTAATAAAAACACAGTGAAAAGTGCAGGGAAATTCTGAGAGTTTTGGCTAAGTTTTGCCTCCTAACGGACATACTCAAAAATGAGAGCTCAGTATTTCAATGAAAAAATGAGAGGAAAGAGAAGATAGATTTTAACAGTGAAACCAAATTTCGCAGCTACTCCAGCTGAGTGAGGAAAGTGAGAGTCAAGCTGTTAGCATCGCAAAAGTAAAGTTCTGAAGAGTAGAGGCCGATCATCCTTGGCATAGTAACTACCGCAGCTGACAGGCTACAAATAATGTCATAATAATTTGGAATTGTCACAAATTCTACAAATGGCATTTAATGTTATTGTGCTTTAATTTTTATGTTACAGACAGGCAGCCAGACAATTAATTTGCAAAGAACAATGCAAAATGCTGCGCTATTGTTGCTGCACAAATTTGCATGTCGTTGCGCTCCCATTTTGGCGATTCGAATTGGACGAACAGTAGGGGTGTTAAAAATTCATTGGTTAAAAAAATTGATTTTTTAATATGGTTAAAAATGTTTTTGTGAGCTTTGGTAATAATCGGGATCGGGATGCGGAATATTAAGAAAAATACTCGGGTTAAAAAAATGGATTTTTTACCTTGGTTAAACATCTTTTTTGACATACCTATTAATTGATTTTGGTGCTAATAGGAAACGAGATACTGAAAAATAAACGGTTAAAAAAAATGAATTTTTTAATTTGGTCAACCATCTTTTTTGATATTTTTGTTAATTTTGGAGCTAATCAGATGCGGAAAAACTAAAATTGGTCGCATTTTTTTATGGGTTTTTTAATTTGCGTAACCTTCTTTTTCAATATTTTTACTGATTTTGTTACTAATCGGTATTGGGGACACTAAAAAATAATCGGTTTAAAAAAATGGATTTTTTTAATTTGGTTAAATATTTTTCTTTTTTTTTATATTTTTGATAATTTGGGTGCTAACTCGCGGAATACTAAAAACGAATCGAATTTGTTTATGGTATTTTTGACGTGATACCGTCTTATAATTCCATTTAACAGGCTGCACGCACGAAAAAATGTGTCGTTACCTTGCTCATTAGTGTTACCTTGCTCATTGCCGTTACCTTGCTCATGTGTCGTTACCTTGCTCATTGCCGTTACCTTGAATGAACTGCCAGCGAAAGCGCGGAACGAACGACAAAGCAAACAAAGCAAACGAACGGCAACGTTCGACATCTTGCTCTCTCCTACTTAAGTGAGCGTATATGTGTATGTATATGCGCATATGTACATATATAAATTCACGTATTTGTATTTGCATATGCCTTCTTATTGATTATTATTAATTTGATTTAGTTGAAGAATTTAAAATAAAACCAAGTTTGTTAATAATACCTGTTGTTTTAATATTATTATTATTTTTTGACGTGATAACGTCTTATAGTTCTATGTAGCCGGCTGCACGCACCAAAAAATGCGTCGTTATATTAAATTATCTTGCTCATGCGTCGTTACCTTGCTTGAACAGCATGTTATGTTATGTTATGTTATGTTATGTTATGTGATGTTATGTTATGTTATGTTATGTTATGTTATGTTATGTTATGTTATGTTATGTTATGTTATGTTATGTTATGTTATGTTATGTTATGTTATGTTATGTTATGTTATGTTATGTTATGTTATGTTATGTTATGTTATGTTATGTTATGTTATGTTATGTTATGTTATGTTATGTTATGTTATGTTATGTTATGTTATGTTATGTTATGTTATGTTATGTTATGTTATGTTATGTTATGTTAAAGTATATTATATTATGTTAATGTTAACTCATTCTCTATATCCATACAAAATATCTATCAAACAAATAAAATTAAAATATTCTTTTGAAAAATGCAACCATACAATCAGTATTTTCTTATGACGTTATCACGTTAAACTATCATCTTTTTCGATAGTTTTGTTCACTTGGGTGCTAACGTGAACTAAAAACATACTAAAATTGTTTTAAGATTTTTCAATTTGGCTAACCATCTTTTTCGATATTTTTATTGATATTGGTACTTATCGGGTTGCGAGATACTTAAATCTAAACGGATTTTTTTTAAATTAATTTTTTAATTTGGCTAGTCATCTTGTTCGACATTTTTGTAAGTTTGAGTGCTAATCGTTATGCGGAATACTGAAAACGAATCGAATTTAATTTTCTTTTTTTTTTTTTTTTTTTTTCAGTCAACGTTTGAATACCATTGCCGGCTGAAAGGAAGTAGGCGTCTTCTTTCAGTTTGTGAAAACCGGCAAAAACTAAAATTTTGTAGCTTAGACAATATTGTTCGTAATAATAAAAATTAAGCTGATGGCCTAGTCGCTAATGCTTTTTAATTCATTGAGATTTTAATTCATTACTTTTTCCAATTTTCAAATAAAAAAAAAAAAAAAAAAATTTTCTTTTTTCTTAATTTGGTTAATAATTTCTTCGATATGTTTGTTTATTTACGTGCTAATCGGCAATCCATTTTTTAAATGAATTTTTTAATGTGGTTAATCATCTTTCTCGACATTTGTATAAATTTTGGTGTTACTCGGGATGCAGAATGCTTAAAACATAATCAGGTTTTTTAATGGATTGTTACAAAAAATATTTTTTTTAATGGATTTAAGAAAAAAAAAATATGTAATGGATTATTTTAATTTTGTTGACCATTGTTTTCGATATTTTTATGATTTTGGTATACTAAACAAAATCGGTTTCAAAAAATGGATTTTTTGATTTTATTAACTATCTTTTTCCGAATTTTGTATGACTTTGCTTTATGAGTGCTTATCGAGGGTTACTAAATAATAATAAATTTGTTTTAATAACATCTTTTTGGACATTTTTGTTGGTTTGCTGCTAATCGTTTTTTTTAATTTGTATTTTTTGTTATTTATATTTTTATTTTATTTTTTTATTTTTATTATTAAAATGTGTTTATTATTTATATTTTTTTAATATTCCTATTTTTTCATTTACTATACTTTTCTTCTAACATAAATACATCACAGCTAACATGAACACAAATAATAGTTTTTGCACCTACTAAAACTCTAAATTTTCGTGAAAGTCTTACAAGCCAATATTCTTACGAAAATACCCCAATTTAGAGTCAAATTTGCTGCAAGCACTGCAGACAATTCTGAATACCACAAGGCGACCACAGGAGATGGTCGTCTGACCGTTATAATTTTTCAAATTAATTTTATCAATTTCATGCCTGACTGAGTTTACTTCACTCACAATATGACAGCCAATTCAATTAATGTAATTACTTTTGTCCCACCCTCTTTAAAACAGAGCGCAACAAAAAGCGCACAAGAAGCGTGAATGTGTACACATAGTTATAAAGGGTCTTTCAAAAGACGCGCCTTGATGTTGGTTTAAAATAAATTATGTAAAAATTTATATTATTTCAGGTTTCACTATTTGTATGCCAAACCGGCTCTCACTATTTATATGCGAAAAATGACAGCATTTCAATGCCCACTATAGGTACGTCTACAGGCTGTCATACGAGAACTAAAATTTTCATCGACTCGCTCACACAATACCACATTGAGCGCAGCAATGTTGATTCGAATCTTATGTCTCAGCTATGGAAACGTCGTCGGCTTATTCACAAAGGCTTTACTTTTCAAAAAATCCCAGTCTGGTATGCCAATCCTCTTCCTGTCCTGGGCCCAACCAGTTTCTTGAAGTTTTTTCAACAATTTTTGAATTATCGACTCATTCAGAGGATTATTTCCACTATAAAAATCACGAATTTTGCGAGTTGTTGCTCTTAAAGATCCACCATTTCATAATAAATGTCAATAATTTTAACGCGTGTGCTCTCTTGCAACTTTGTACATCTGTCTACTCTATAAATATCAGAGATGACATAAAAAATGAATATGGAATTATTCACTACTAGACGCCACTTTTGAAAGGCCCTCTATAAGTAGTAAAAAAATGTATATTTATACTTATTTTCATGTCTACATGCATACATTAATTTGTATCTCGTGAAAATATCTACTGCAATCCATTTGATGCATTTTATCTGGAAAAAGATAAAAGCCGGAAGCGGATGCAATTGATGATACGCGATTAGTTTAGCGCTAGACAGTTGCTCTTTTTGTTGTGTTATTTATTTATTTTTTTGTTTTTTTTCTATTTTTTGTTTTTGTTTCTCATGTTCACCGGCTTTGCTCTAAATTTTTGCATGACTTGATTACTTTAGTTTCTGTTCGCAATATTGCAAACAAGTAATAAATAGAAATGTAGGTTCACTCATACAGTATTTTGTAAAATTGAAGCAATTTTTCTACTAAGTCAATTTTTCTGATATGAAAATATTATATATCTCCATGAATAATTTATCTTTTTATTTATCATCACTTTCTCACTGACTACACAAAAACTAACCAAAAGTTACTTTTGAGGTAATTTAAGAAAATATTATTTAATACACTAAATTCTATCTAACCGCCTTGAGCGATTCAAAAACATTTCCTAAAATTTGCTCTCCGCTCACTAAATTTTTCTCTACCACTATCTTCTCACCATGATGGAAAGAATAATGAGATGGCGCCTATCGTGGTCCCGTTACTTTGCCCTCAGCGAATTTGACGAGTTACGAGATTTGAGCGCCAGTATGGCCAGATTACCATTTTTGTAACTTGATTTAGCATTTATTTTTTGTTACTTAGTCTCGGAGTTTTAGTTCTTTCTTCATGACATTTTTCTAGCCTGTTCTAATTAAGAGTATCTAATTTTTATAATTTTTTAAAATATAAATTTTTTTCAAATTAATTCAATAATTCACTCAGTTTTATTTAGCTTTACTTTTTTTTAACATCTGGTGGCATTGCCCGCGATTGCCGGTGTTGATGGTGCTCTTCTGCTTTCGGCAGTCAAATCTCTCTCCCGCTACTGCAGTGTTGTCTAGTTTTGGATATAAAAACGCACAAAAATGCCCATTTAAAGAAAATAAAACACCAAGTTTTTATTGAATCCCTTAAAGAACTTTGTATGCGTGACAAATTGTCTTTAAAATGTGCGTTTTTGTTTTTAAATAAATGTGTTATGCTTATGTACGACTTAATTTGTGATTTTTTGTTTCTTAAGCGAGACTATTTTGTTAAGAAAATGACTTATTTGCCAAATTTGAGGTTATGTAACTAGATAAGGTACTCTTTTTGTAAAAATGTCAGTATGGTTTCTTCAGTATTTTCTGGTATTTTGTTGCTTATTTTTAAACCTTTTGATGCCCTATGCCCCACTAAGGATTGATGGCCGGAAGAAACGATTACACCTCTATGGTTTTAATCCGCATTCAGTAAATTCAAGCGCCTTTTAAAATGTGTAAAAAGGTTTTCAATCTTAAGAAGAGTTGAGAGAGGTGCATTTAAAAATCTTTCATAACCTTAAAAGGAGCAAAAAATTAAATTCACACTTTCAAAATATCAAATTTAATAAGAGCCAACAAACGTTCATTAACACTAAAGTCTTCTCAGAGTGGCCTTTTTTAACCTTCCTTTGTGTAATAATACATTTTTTTTTAACTTAAAGTTTCGGTAGCTTTAAATTGAAAAAAAGAAGCAAACACGAAACTTCAAAATTTTCGCAATTTCGGTATAAAAAGCACTAAATTTATTGCGAAGAGCAAATGGTTGGCAATACTGCACAACTCGGAAAAACGTGACGTCACGTACTCCCTGATGGGCGCAATCTTCTTTCTATCATTCTTGGCTTCTCATCATTCGCATTGCCAACTAATTAGCCTTACTACAATCGACGAGAGAACATCCAATTTCGCGTGCTCATTTGTCATTAACATCATGACTGCCTCTATTGACTGGCCTTCTCTTTTGGAAAAGATTGCTTTTAATATTCCCTCTATAATTCTTCGCCATTCGGAATTCTTTCAAATTGCTCTCCCTAGAAGTTGTTAAGGTGCCAACGCTCTCACATCTAGAGCCTATGCTGAACTTAACTTAGTCTTCAATGCTTTATATTTTGATTTCACGCAATCAAGTCCTATTTGACTAAATATTTCAGAATGTTTTTCTCTCCGCCACATCATTCGCTTTTTGTCTTACCTCATGATGGGTCTTCTACTCAATTTGGTGATAGATAGATATTTTCTGTCTCTTTTGCGTGAAACAGGTAAAAAGGACACTCATAGCAGAGTAATACAAGTATAACGGGTTAAAATGCACCACAAACATATTTTTTATAAAATTCTATTATAAGACTTTTAATAAACCAAAGCTGATATTGCAACTTAAACAACAGTGTTGCGAAGTCTTTTGAAAATATACTACCGCCTTTTATCCGATATGCCAGAGCACTGCCTTATTGCGCTGTGCCATATTCCCCTTCTGACTACCTACGAGTATATTCCCCTTCCCTTTTAAAACTGTTACTCTCTCACACAATTCATTTCTGTAACTGTGCAGCTTATTCGATTGTCAATTGTGAGTTAATTGAAGCAAATTCCGCGGATCTTTGTTATTTTTTCTGCATATATTATATTCTGACTAGATTTTGAGTATTAATTTAAACACCAGTGTAAGGTTTAAATTGTTAATCTATTAGTTATAAGTAATTTGTAACCAAAAGTCTAATAAATGTACATGTTTTATAGAATTTCCTACAACACACTTAAAGCACAGTTTTTCATTTCACACCCAATTTCACAACCAGAAGTAGATGAAAACGAAAAATACTGGTGAGAGTTGACTACTACTTTGGTCAAATTTCAATATAATACGAGTATGTACCGACATAGGTTACTGTACATTATTGTATTATTTTTTTTTTGCCCGCTCTCCATTGAAGCAATCTAGTAACCTTGTGTGTTTTCTTTATTGCATAGTGTTTTGGTGTATAAGCTCCCCTACACATTTTTTTACCAGAACCCATCGAAAAAATCTTGCAATTTTTTTTGGTTTTTGTTTTTATATTTGGTGCATAGAGTTATTCCCCGAATGAACCGGTAAATTTTACTCGTTAATAATTGAAAAATGCAATTCCCTGAATAAATATTTCCCACCAACTGCCTGAAAAAACAAATACTTCCAAATTCATAGCCGTCTGCAACGTTTGTTTATTCTAATTTTACATTTTAATAATTCTGCTCTATAATATCTTGCTTAAACACGTACTTTTACCTCGATTGCAATTAAGAATTGTATTTATGAAAATACTTGTCTAATCCCCTCCTCTTACGGCGCCTATTTTTCATTCCATCGCACAGTGGTTCCGCCATAGGACATTGGATGAAAATAGTCATGTTAAAATTATGCAACAATATTTAGCTAAATGTTAGTTCATTAGTCATAGTAACTTAGAGTATAAAAGAAATTTCAACTGCACAAACACTTCACTTAAAATTGTGCCTCCAAAGTAAGAGAATTTGAAAAGTGATAGTTAGCGTGGTCTCCGCTCCGTACTTACGCAGTTCCGGGAAGTGTTATTTTTCTAAGAATTACTGTGTTTATGACCTGTTGTACAATGGAAATTCAAGTTGAAGGTATGTAAAACATGTTGAACGTTTTCTTATCTTTTTTAATTATTATTTGATGGGTTTTCAGACCGTACGAAATACGTACTTTAAAATTTCCCATTTTTTTTTTTTATAAGAAGTTTGTAAAGTTTTAACTAAGTTCGCACGAATTCGCACAAATGAAACATACATTAAAATATTCTTACATATGTCCTCTTTAAGGAAAAATAGTTTCCAGCTGCGATGACCTGCGACTGCGCTTGATATAGGGTCTAATCTGTACCTATGTGACTCATTTACGAGTAAATGTTAGATTTGTGGTGCGACACCTAAAGAAATGAATGACGTAGAAAAGTGTAGAAACAAAGAAGTAAACTCCAGTAGATTTGAATTTGGTTTATAACCCCTGCATTCTTAGATTAGATTTTTTGAATACTTTATTCATGTTTCTTAAAGAATCGAATTTAAAAGGTGGCAAGCACGTTCATCTGAGGAAAAAGCACTTTTAGCTAAGAGAAAGGAATTCGTTCAGAGGGAGTTTAGAGAACAATTAGGCTTGATAGTTGACAAACCGCGAAGTGGAGGAAGTGGCACCTCTAATGATGGAAATACAGCACGAAAATTTTTCCTTCATTCAACCATATCATCCGAAATCACAGGAATAGACAAACACGTTATAGACAGATGTAGTTATCTCCTACAATGTCTTTCATCTGGTTTTAAAATTAATTCGAATAAATTCAAAATATACGCACTAGACACTGCTAAAATTCTAGTTAGTAAATATTCATGGTATAATTTACCTGCATCAGTTCATAAAGTGCTCATTCATGGGCCGGAGGTAATCGATCATTGTTTATTATCAATTGGAGAATTATCAGAGGAGGCAGCTGAATCATGTAATAAATTAGTGAAACAATTCAGACGTGATAATACCAGAAAGCACTCAAGAACTGTAACTTACACGGATCTTTTACACAGGCTTCTTCTTAATTCCGATCCATTTATATCTAGTCTACGAAAATTACCATGTAAAAAGAAATCTATGATGTCAAGAGAAGTGTTAGATTTACTGAGTTAAAAGTTTTGTATTTCTAAGTACATTAACTTTTTGGAAAGTGAATATTTTATTATTTTCATAAATAAGAATAAGTTAACTCATCCTTTCGGAATTTAATGTTTTTTTCTATTACTGTTTCTAATTTAAGATTTATGCAAAACCTTAAACGGAACAAAAAAATGTTATGTAAAAAATGTGTGTACCTAATTTTTTTTTGACTTTTTATATTAATTATATATTACTTTATTATATATTATTATTATTATATCTTATATATATTCTTATTATATATATATTACTTTTTATATGTCTTAATGTTTTTTTAACAAATAAAAACATTTATCAACTTAAAAACGTACTAAAAAGTCATTTATCACGCCAAAAGTTCCTATGACCGCTCTTCCTACGCAGCGGGACCACTGTGCATCGGCGCAAACTTTTTCATATTTTGGCAAACTTTATTTCCCTTTTCCCGAATTTTTAATATAATTGGAATTTGTGTGTGCATTTTGCACACCTTTTGCGTATTTTTCATTTAATTTGGAAGTTTTGGCACGCTTTATTTGTTTGCAATCAGCGAAATAGAATTGAAGAAAAAGTAGAAACAAAAATGTTTATCTTTAGGTCACGTTCGTGCAAATTAGCCAAGTTTGCGCCAAAGTCGATAAAGAACTAAGCGGAGGAAAAAAATGAAATATTTCCAAGTAAGTTTTTGGCAAAAACAGATTCAACAGAAGTAATAAAGGTGTAAAATTAAAAAACAACTAAGAAAAACGAGTTTAATAAGTCAAAAGAAATATAAAAAAATTTATTTGCGATTTCATTTGGGTAAAATGAGGCAGTGTTGACCTTATACGGTAAAATATAAAGTTCATACTTAAAGCAAAAGAGAGGTCACTGTACAATTTCGTGTTTATTTGCACTCTTTACCACACTTCGACGGAACACTGCAAGTGATTCCAGTTTCATTTTAATTTTCACACCTCACTTAACTTCTATTATGCACTTGTTTGCAATGAAGTTTTACAGCCAATCGCCAATCACCTGGGGTGATTAATAACAAAGTAGTTGTGAGTAAAGTGGCATAGGGAAAAATTTATTAAGTGTAATACATTTACCAAACTCGTGAACTAATTCCTTCATTAAGCATATTAAACCACTCACATAAAACTCCGTTACATAATCAGAACAACACTAACTCAGCATCTGAGCGAAAGGGCTTGTAAACAAAGAGCGAGAGCAGCTAGTGAGGTGCTGAGCAAGCGATGCTGCACTAACGAGAGAGAGAGACATGTTTGCTTTTGTAATTCGTCATACTCATAATTAGAAAGGCAATTTATTTGAAATACAATTGATTTGAGAGGTAATCGCATCAAATACAACAATAAATTTAAATGGGTACAACAACTTAAAAGCATAACTTACATTTGTAGTTAAAGAAACCAAGTTTAAAGAATTTTTTATTCTGTATACTCGTATTATTATTATGAAGAGATTCGTGACTGCCACCTAAAATACTTACATTTATGTTTAAAAGTATTTCTTATATAAATAGGTACATACAAAACACTGCAAACTTCAACTTTATCTCTGTCGAGTGAATACGACCGAGTGTTTCTCAAGGGAATATTCGCGCCGAAGACGAATTCAGAGAGATGTTTTAGCAGTTTGTGAATAATTGTAGCGGTGAATTATATTAGAATATATAAATAAATGATATACAGTAGGTTCTGTTTTTATGCGGCTTTTTTTTATGCGGTTTTGAAATAGTGCGGTTTTTTTTTATATTACAAAATGCATGTCGACCTATCGGGAATTGTACATATAAACAAGATTCTAAACCAGCTAAGCAAAAACTCATCACAGATTACATCAGAAATGCTAACCCTACAAGTATGGAAGATATATAAAGATATAATTTTCAAAGATACAATATTTTGTTTATGCGATTTTATTTAATTATTTCAGATTCATGCGGTCTATGGAACGTATCTATAGTAATAATATGGGACTAGTGCCCTTTTTTATGCGATTATTTCAGTTTTATGCGGTTTTAGCATTTGAAACGTATCTATAGTTTTACTATAGAACTAGTAGCTTTTTTTATGCTGTTTTTTTTTTATGCTGTTTCTTGCGGAACGTATCTACCGCATAAAAACAGAACCTACTGTATATAAAATGCATTTTTATTGGAATATATAAAATAAAAATATATATTAATAATCAAGACATTATCAGATAGTAAGACTCCTAAAGTCATCATCATCTTTTGGCTCTACAGCTCTTTGTGAGCTTTGGCCTGCTGCACGTGGGACCTCCATACGTTTCGAACGCTTGCGACTATTTTCCAGTTCGTTATCCTAAGTTTCTTGATGTAGTCCTCTTGTTCGTCCGTCCATTTTGATCTCGGTCTTCCTCTTGCTCTAGTGTTGAACGCTCTGGCTTCTACGATTTTTTTCTGCGCCCTCGTACCGTCCATTCTTGTAATGTGACCCAGCCATCTTAACCGTTGCGCTTTGATGAAACGTATAACATTTTCGCCCTTTATCAGTTGATCGTTTCATCTTATCCGCCACTCGCCGTGATCTTTGATTGCTCCGAAAATTCTTTTGAGTACTTTTCGTTCAAAGGCTTGCAGCTTTGTTTTATCTTCAATTATCATCCACGATTCAGCTGCATGGCATAATACTGGTCTAACGATGGTTTTATACAGAGTCAATTTGCATTGTCTGTTTAGTAGTTTTGATTTGAAGAGTTTCGTTAACGACGCATACGATTTGTTCGCTGCCAGAATTCTCTCATCGATTCAACGATTTCAAAAGAAAAATCACCAATTTTCAGTTTGCCTGATGTTGGTTTATTTTGTCTGAACATCATCATATATTTCGTCTTATCTTCGTTGATTTTAAGACCAATTTTACTAGCAGCAATTCTATATCAGCGTAGGTTTTGGTTAGGGTGCGGATATTTTTGCTGACAATTGCTATGTCATCTGCGTATGTGAATAATTGGGTAGTTCTGTTTAAAATATGTCCAGTTCTTTTTGCCTCGATTACTTCATCGATGGCACAGCATAGCATAAGGTTGAAGATTGTTGATGAGTGTCCTAAACTATTCCCTTTCAAATGAGCTATAGATGAAATCAATCACTTCTTAAGGGGTTAGGGGTAGTCAGAATTTTCACAAAATCGATTTTTTTTTTTTGCATTTTCTTAAAGTATAATGTTTTAAAAATATTGTGTAAAAATTTGAAGTGAATCCGACAAATACTTTTTAAGTTATTCAACAATTAACAAAGGGCGCTCGGCCGCTCCGGAGCCGATAGCAAAACTTTAAATGCGTTTTTCTCAAAACTATGTTTTTCAAACTGGTGAACACTGTAACTTAAAAACTGCTACGTAGATTTCAATAAAATTTATACAGCTTTTGAAAAACATTAAAAACTTGTGCCTGATCGAAGGATTTTTTTTTTTTTCAAAAACTTCGATTTTTTTTTAACAATTAACTGTTGGTTTTTCTTTTTAAAATCTGGAAAAAATTTTCTGAGGCCGCCATTTTGTTCATTTTGAAAAAAAAAAAAAGCTTCGATCCGGCCCGAGATTATCTATTAATAAAACTAATTTCTCTTGTCTGATTGGTTTTGGATGAATCTGCAAGGACTTGTGATGTTCACCGCAAGGGACTTCTGGAGAAACGGGCTTCACACAAACAGCGATAACTTTTGCAATTATTAATTTTTTTTTTTTAATTTTGGTGAAGTCAAGTTAAAACATGATGTTTTTATGCTATGTTTTTATTTTTGTTAAATAAATTAATTAAGTAGCAAAAAAAAATTCGTGAAAATCATGATTTTTTCGGGCCTAACCCTTTAAGGGGTTAGGGGTAGTCCGAATTAAAAAAAAAATGGATTTTTTTGTTTTTCCATTTTCTTAAAGTATAAAAAACTATGTTTTTCGAACTGGTGATCACTGTAACTTAAAAATCACTTGGCAGATTTCAATAAAATATATACTGCTTTTGAAAAACATAAGAAACTCGTCCCTGATCGAAAGATTTTTTGTTTCCAAAAATTTCGATTTTTTTTAAACAATTGAACAAATGAAAAAATATTTTCATATTGTTATTTTTGAAAAAAATAAATAAATTCGATTAGGCACAAGATTATCTATTAATAAAACTTATTTCTCTTGTCCGATTGATTTGAGATGAATCTCCAAGGACTTGTGATGATCATCGCAAAGGACTTCTGGAGAAACGGACTCCACACAAACAGCGATAACTTTTACAATTATTAATTTTTTTTTTTTTTGCTTAAGTCAAGTCGAAATATGATGTATTAATGCTATGTTTTTACTTTTGTAAAATAAAGCAACTGACTAGCAAAAAAAAAATGATTGAAAATCATCATTTTGTCGGGCCTCTGACTACCTTTAACCCCTTAATTTTAGCGAAAAAAACTCCAAAGAGTGCTAGGCCCTTTTTTGTTGCATATTTATTTTTCTGTACTTGATATTTTCGTTTTGAATTTCGAAGAATTTATTTCCTTACTATTTTGATCATCGCTCTGAATCGTACTGAGCTATTCGAAGATAATTAAAACAAATAATTTCATGCACCGTTTAATACATACCTATGTTTTTACAAACTCAACTAAAATTAGCAATTAAATAAGCTTAAGTCTTCCTTCATTTTAACGCTGTTTTTTTCTATTATTTGAACAGCAAGAAAAAAATTAGAGCACAATCAACGATTCAAGTAAATGAATCGTGTTTTTTACGGCTATTCCCATAATGTACTATAACTGTTACCCCTGTCTCTGTACTCGCAAGGCAATGAAAATATGTAGCGATCGTTCTTTAAAGAGAAGAGAGAATTTCATTGCCTCTCAACTCTTGCTAATATTTGTTGTCGAGTGAATGCCGATCATTTGCTAAACCGAATCTATCATAGCCAATCACATTCAATCACACTGTGCGCGAAGAAAAGCGAATGAGCTGGTACAGGAGTATTTACTTATGTACAGAAAAATGCCACTGCTCAGCGAGTCTTTCATTATAAGTTACACTCATACGCGTATTTCCATACCCTTTTCCTCTTGCTCACATTTGATTCACGTGCCCATTCCCTTATTCATGCCAGCTACTACCTTAGTGAGCTTCAGCTCATAAAATATTTGCCATTCTCCACACGAAGTATTCCATTGATTTATTCACACCTTCGGTTTCTATGTAATTATGCTTTATTGTAGTTGTTTACCATAACTTGCCTATCACTTTGATGAATTGGTGCTAATTCTATTAAGGCAATGTAATTTACTTTATTTTATTCATTTACATAAATTTCATTACAAAGTTTTCCAGTCATTAAAATGGCAAAATGTATGCGAAAGTAAGAGTGACTGATAGGACGGCGGAGCATATTATGAAATTTTTTCTTTTTTGGCGCTAATTATATTCAGAGTTTCGTACAAAGAATTTAGTTTTTTTTTCTTTAACATTGAAGATTTTCATTGCTTTGGTTCTGTGTCTGAACACTTTTTTTGTGCTCTAATACTTATTTGAGTAGAAAGTTCTTAAGGACAGTAGATAAAACATTGTGCTGCTTTCATTTAAAAAATCGTTTATATAATTTATTATTTTTTTTAATCTAAATTATTAAAAAAAAAAATTTATTCACTTTTCACCTGGATAAATGAAAGCGCACTTCGATGAAAATTGCTGCTAGATCGTTGATATATAAAGGAAATAGAAGATAACCAAGAATTGATCCGTGCGGATCTACCCTCTTTAATTCTGAAACAGATGATTGCAGTAGTCAACTACAAACAACTTGTGACTTATTTTTCGACCTCATTTTGCAGAGACAAAATAAGTTTATGTTAGGGCTCCTGACTCGAGGTACCGAAATATTTATAAAATTTTTCCTTTACAGAGGGAAAATCGACCCAGCTTTGGCAATTAAATTTTACTTTTAGCAAAATCAATATATTTGGTTTTCTTTCCAAGTGCCTTTGCCGCCAATTGCTCTTTCAAAATTATTGTCAAAATATTTGTACTTGGCACTTCTAACCATTCAAATAACTTCTTTCCCCTAAACTGAAAACTGATTGTGAAAATACTTTGTTTTGTAACTTTTCCAATAATCACACATTTTAAAAGGATAATTAAAGATTTCTCTTGGGAACGTGAAAACGAAAAAGGTTTAGTAAATTCAAAAATCTGAAAACTATCGAAAGCCGTAGGTCTACATTTCCATTAAAATTTATTTAAAATATCGTTCAAGGAATACTTGACTACCCTTATCACTTAGAAAGGAGTAGTTTTAATGTTCCGAAGTGCAGTCTTCGAATATCTTCTCTCTTCTATTGGGAACTTTTCAAACCAAGTTTGCAATCAATCCAGCAGAGCTTTGCGCGAGTTCTATAAGAAATTGAAATTTGAAAAAAGCGAGTCAAGAAGCACCAAGAGAATGGTAACTTCTACAACACTCAGGCCCAATAAAAAGCCCTTTCATTGTATTCAAAGCTCTGGAAAGTAAAAGAGATAGTCAATAAAGAAAGGAGAAAAGTAATAGAAGGAAAGAGATAGGATGAAATACAGACTGAGACACAGACAGAGACATAGGTAGAGATAGAGATAGCTAGTCCTATGAGAATTTTTCAGATTCTTTGGCAAATCTAAAAATATCCTCCAGTTTGAAAGAATGAAAATTACACATTCTCATGATATCAGAACACGAAATTTGTTGCTTTGCAAAGGCAGGACACTCACGAAGAAAATACTCAGCGCTATTCGCCTCCTCTAAGCAAGACAGGCAAATCGGGTACTCAATGATACCAATAGTGGCCATATGCTGACCCCATGGGTTGTGTTCTGTAATATACTGGTCATTAACCAAACGCCTTTTCTTCCAAGTTTTAGAAAAAAGTTCTAAACTTTCCACTCCGGATTGCCAAAAAAAAATACATAATCGCTGATCCAATTCATGATTTCTGTTGAACTGATTCCGATTATTGGCTCTGGTATCTATGGGGTAATCGCTGATCCACAGTTGGGCAATTCAGCGGCAATTTCATTCCCTTGAATACCGCAGTGTCCTGGAACCCATATAAGTACAAGCGTATTCCGCCTTGTAGCATAATTAAGCTTCTTCTTATATTCTTGAACAATCTTTGAGATTGGTTTTGTGTTCTCCAAGGACTTCAGTGCAGCCTGACTGTCACTGTTTCCCGCTCCATCTCCACTCAATTATCCATTCGGCTACTTTCAGAACGGCGAAGATTTCTGTTTGGAACACAGTCGTCATTCCTCCCATAACTTAATGATACTTATTACTCTCGTTTAAGTGTCATCCAACTTCAGAACCTATTTCATTCTTGAAGCCATCGGTAAAAAAATGTCCGTCAAATTTCATTGAATGCAGTCTGGATTACTCCAGTGGCTCATGGAAATCTGACATCAAATTTCCTTCCAAATGAACATATGGGCATAAAATCGTCCTTAGTTACTATAAACAGTGGATACTGCTCAGATAGCATCTTAAAGATTCCTCAGTGTTCCGAGGTTCCGTCGTCGTGCCAGAAACCATATTTTTTGAGCTTTTATTACTTCCTGTCGCATCTTAAGATCCAAAGGGAGCAAATAAAGCATAGCGTTTAAGGACAAGGGCGAAAATGTTATACGTTTCATCAAAGCGCAGCAATTAAGATGGCTGGGTGACATTAGAAGAATGGACGGGAAGAGGGCGCAGAAGAAAATCATAGAAGCCAGAGCGTTCAACACTAGAGCAAGAGGAAGGCCGTGAACAAGATGGGCCGACGAACTAGAGGACGACATCAAGAAACTTAGGATAAGGATCTGGAAAAAAGTCGCAAGCGTTCGAGACGTATGGAGGTTCCACGTGCAGCAGGCCAAAGCTCACAAAGAGCTGTAGAGGCAAAAGATGATGATGATGATGTTTAAGGTATCGCCGGAGGTTTTAATCTTTAATGCGTGATCCACCTTCAGCGAAACTTGTGCTTACCAAGCCAGCCTCTTATCCATGATTACTCCTAGATATTCAACTTCGTCAGCAAGACTTAGCGTCACACCTTTGTGCTCGAGGGTTAAGCCCGTCTAATTTCCGTTTACTCGTGAACAAGACAAAGGTAGTTTGGTTCAGACTGACAGAAAGACCTTGTCTCTTGCACCAGTCACCGATTTTATCCAGAATTCCTTTGACCTTCATGCAAAGCCTTCTTATGGATTTATCCGCTGCTAGCGCACAGACATCGTCCGCATATACTTGGACATGAAATCTGAGTTCCTGCATCTCCGTTAGCAGATATTCTACGACGAGGCACCATAACAGCAGAGATAGAACACCCCCTTAGGGAACATGCTTGATTGGCCCAGTCAGTAATTAGTTCGTCACTGTTCTCTCATCAGCGGTTAGCAGCCTCTCAGAGAGCATGGAATATATCAATTATACAATGGTTAGATTAATTCGGTGTCGGTCGGCAGAAGGAAATATTGAGGGAAAAGTCCCCTGGCTTCGGAATTAATACTATTCCTACGCATCGCCATTGAAATGTGACTAAGAGCAAGACAGGCTGTGACAATCCTTTTCATGACTTCAATCAACCTGTATCCTCCTTTCTTTAGCATTATTAGATATATTCTGTCAGGTCCAGGGGGCTTAAAGTATGCAAAGGAAGATAAGGAAAAGCTTATCGATTCCTCTGTCACTGTCTGTCAAAGTTCCTTCCGAAAAATCCATTTTTCATAGTTTGAAGTATAAGGTAAGTTACACCAGTAACTACAGAAAATTCAGTGAAACTCTGCATTAAAAACTTTTTTATAATCTTTCACTGAATTCAATACTCCAACCACTGAGAGAGAGAGAGTTCCAGCCACGTGTGAATGGAGAATATTTCGCCGGCGTTAAATTTCATTTGTTTTTTAATGTGAACAAAGCGTGAACGCCTTGAAATATGCAACAATTAAAGTGTGAAATAAACAAAAAAGTGGAAGGGAACTCAAAGGAGGAACTCACAGCGTGCGCGGGAAATATGCACAAATAGGCGAGGTCAATCAACAGCACTGCAATTGTGCGCGTATATTTTTACATTATTTCTATTTTTATTGCCTTTGTGGGCACTCGCTTTCACAATTTTTTTGTGCTATTATTATTTTTTATTAATAGTTTTTATTAGTTTTTTTATTATTATTTGCTCAACGCAATATGAACTGATGTGTATGCTCTCCAGAGGCACTTGTTGTGTGTGACACGGGCGGCGAGTATGCGAATTCAATTTCTTTATTGAAAAATTGTTGCTCAACAACTACAATGCACACCACAATTTTCAACGGAAATATCAGTAGCGGGTAAGGCAGTTGTATGGATGGCAGCTGTAACGGTAATTCTTGGCGGACACATGGCACGAAGCTAAGCCGCTAAATCACAACTATGAAACAATTTCAAGCGGCTCTATTTCTTGGCTGGCAGGCGGTCCAAAAGGCGGCGATGCGTGCACTTTCATCCGCTGTAAATTCTAATAACAAGTACAACTGTGGTGATAATAATACGATTAAAGAGATATGCATACACATATATATCCATACATACAAACATACTCCAAGTGCACACACACAGCTGTGTTCAAAATAATAGGATGATGCAAGGAATTACGCAGCTCAAAACTTTTTTTTTTTCCAGGTGTTAAATATTTTTCCATATAAGTATTGAATGTATCCCTATAAAAGTATAGTGCATTCTACAACAGCAACGATTTTTTTATTCGGAATTTTCAAAAAAATTGTTTATTTCTAACTTTTTATTCGAAATTAAAAAAAACATTGTTGTGTTTTTATAAAAGTAAGTAAGTACAACAACAGCCACATAACTCCAAGCTTTAAACTTATTGTGAAGTTTATAAAAATTTTAAAAATTAAAAAAGAAAATATATCAAAATTTCCAACTTTTTATTCGAATTTTTTTCTTTATGCAAAACTTTGTGCGAAATTCAAAAAAATTTTAAAAATTGAAAAAAATATCAAAATTTCCACTTTTTATTGGAAATTTAAAACAAAATTGATATGTTTTTATAAAAATATAGTAGATTCTTTATGCAAAATTCGCAATAATGTAAAAAATTTCAAAAAACAAACGCATGAAAATTTCAAACTTCTTATTAAGAATTTAAAAAAAAATATCGGTATGCAGTTTTATAGGCTTTTAGTACGAAAATTGTTCGAAGTGACTAAAAGTTTTAGTCTGATTTTTCTCCCGCTGAAGCGTTGCGCATTTTCATCCATATAAAACAGTGCCGAACAAGTCCTTTATATTGTATAACTGAAAATAGTCAACAGCGTATTCCAAAAAAAAATGTCAAAAATCAACACAATTTTCAAGCGACTTAAGACTAAAATTTCTAAAAGAATTAAAAGAAAAACAAAGAATGTATGTTCCAGAATTTCCACTTTTTATTCGGAATTTTCAAAAAATTCTGGGCATGCAACTTTATGACCCATTAGTATAAAAAGTGAGTTTAAAAAAATGTTTACTTTGAAATTTCCCGCTTTTTTTGCTAGATGTGAAGTATTTTCTTACCTATAAAAAAGACTGCCGAACAAGACCTTTGGCAGAAAATAGTCAACAGCGCATGCAAAAAATTGCAAAGATTCTCGCAATTTTCAAGCGACTCTTTATTCTTTATTGTACTAAAATAAAATGGCTAAAAAAAATGCAACCCCAGAAATTTTCTAAAAGATTCCAATCAAAAGCTGGAAAATTTGGAAGACTAAATTTTTCTGAGTTTTGTACAAAGTTTGGAACTTCGCTTTACATGGTTTTTCTTAGGCATTGCGCTTTCTTTTTATGAATAAATAACAAAGAAACAAATTCACAAAATAACAAAAAAATTGAAAAGTTTGAAAATTTTGATGACAACTTTTTGAAATTTTCTGAATTTTTGCGAGATTTGTACTAAGTTTGGAGCTTCAATTTACAAGGATTTTGTTAGACAATGAGCTATATTTTTATAAAAAATTAACAAAAAAATTTAACAAAAAAATTTATCAAAAAAATTTAACAAAAAAATGTATCAAAAAAATTTAACAAAAAAGTGTATCAAAAAAAATTACCAATAAACATTCAAAAGCTTGGGAAGTTTGATGCAATTTTTTTGAAATTTTCAAAATTTTTCGATTTAAATTTTAACAAAGAAACAAATTTACAAAAAAAATTAAGAAAAAAATTGAACAGTTTGAAAAATTTGATGACAATTTTTTGAAATTTACTAAATTTTTGCGCGTTTGGACTATGTTTGGAACTTCAATTTACAAGGATTTTGTTAGACAATGAGCTATATTTTTATAAAAAATTAACAAAAAAATGTAACAAAAAATTTATCAAAAAAAAATTATCAATAACTATTCAAAGCTTGGAAAATTTGATGCAAGTTTTTTGAAATTTTCTAAATTTTCGTAAATTTACACAAAGTTTGGATCTTCGATTTAGAAGGTCTTTTGATACAATGAGCTATAGTTCTATAAAAAGTAAGAATCAAAGGTTTCAAAACAAAAAAAAAATTGCCAAAAAAATTCCAAAGCTTTGAAATTTGTATGACAATTTTTTGAAATTTAGTAAATTTTTGTGTGTAAAACTCACACAGTTTCCAAAGTTTATTGATTTACAAAATTTTAGTTAAAGAATGAGCCATAGTTTTATAAAAAATTAACAAAAAAATAAGAAAAAAATTACCAAAAAAAAGCAAAAGCTTGAAAATTTTTATCACAACTTTTTGAAATAAACAAAATTTTTATGAATTTTGTATATTTTTTTTATGAATTTTTGAATATTTTTATAAAAAATTAACAATAAGAAAATTTAACAGAAAAAAATTCCAAAAACAGTTTACCTTGAAAAGTATTGAAAATATTTTAAAAAGATAAAATGACTTAATTATGCGAGCACAAGTGTATGTACATAATCGTCCGCTCAACGAAATGCTAAATAAAAACGCTCTACAATTACAACCTTTTCTTTGCTCACTTTCATTACAGCGTCGACCAGCGCGTACAGCTCAAAGTGTGGCTGCCACTGCCACCGCCGCTGCTGCAACCGATGTTTCCACTTTAATGCTTCGTTGCATGCATTGCATGCATCGCTGTCCACCAACGCGCCTGTTGTAACACCTCACACAGCTACGCACATACATGCATGCATAAAAGATACATATAAACATATGTGTATGTACATAGGTATGCATTTTTATTGTTATTTTTACTGTAAATTTAATTTATTCTACGCGAGCGACCGAAAAAATGCATCCCCAGTGTCTCCATATACATAAATATTTGTTACAGCGCAAAGGGGAGGGTGTGTGGTGAGTATTTGCAGCGCGAAAAATTACTCAACATATGCGCATTTGTGTGTGCGTACATACTATATGAATTTATTTGTATTTATTTTTATGCTGCACTTTTACCAGCCATAAAAATATAGGCAGCCTGATACCTATGACAGCGTAAAACTAACAAACAAACAAACAATCAACAACAACAACTGAATGTACGCAATGCTAACAGAAGCAAAACAAATTTGCAGAAATGCAAAAAATGCAACAACAACAAATCCAATTTACAAAGCAAGTGCATATATGCAGGCAGCCAGTAACAACATGAAAAATACAAAAAAAAAAAAATTACAAAAAAAAACATATTCGCGGGTCGCTTGGCTACACCTATGCATAGATGTACAAATAGATGATGCTGCTGATCGCCCTTGTTTTGCATAGGCTTTGTTGTTTTGTTGCTGGGCGACGCGGGTTAAAATCATAGGGATGTAAGTGCACACAGTCACTGGCCACTAGAATACGACTGATGCCTGTTTCTTGTGCCTTTTCTCTTAAAAGGCAACATACCTTTGAAGATTTGGAAAATGGAATGTTTGTTGTTTTTAGAAACCAAGTTTTCTTTTTATTATTATGATGCGATTCAGCACTACGAGCTGAAAAATCTATTGTTCCACTCTCACGGATTCAGAGTATTTCTCTGGGGCCAACTTAATCAATAAATTTTAGTATTTGTCTTATTTTATTCAGTTCTATTCCTCCTCTGGTAAAATATTAATTTGGGGAAACAGAAATCGATTATTTTCTTGGTAGACGGCTGCTGTGATCGATATCTCCTAAAGGAGACTACAAAATATAATATATCATAAACTTTGAAACGATGAACGGTGTAAAAGAAAAATTTAAAGATTTCATTGAAAGTCGAATGGCTCTATGGAGGTATCCAGAACAACTAAGCATTACAACTGTTTTTTTACCTGACAAATTTTGGTTAATGTGCTTCATGGGCCTTATTTAACTATCCACCGCTGTATGTGCAAATTTTCGCACACTGAGGCTTAGAATTTCAAATTTAATAAAGATATGCGTAAAATATTTCCTATACAATTTCGGATGAATTCGCTTAGACTGAGAGAACCATCGAATGGTAGTGCTCGTACCTATTACGTGGGAGAATGTTTCACTGGCCTCAATACTTTTAGAGCAACGACGATAACGAGCAAATGGACTACTTAGCGAAATAAGACCTTGCAGCAAAATTCCATCGACTAGAATCCTACCCAACGTCCACAGAAAGGAAGTTATCAACAATTGGGGAGGCACAGAATTCATACGACACTGCGTGGAAAGGCCAGAGCAGAAGCAGAAGCATCAATAAAGTGTATCATTCCTTCTATAAGAGCATCAAGCGGTTGGATAGGGAGGGCTTTCGAACCCTCACGGGCTAATATATGGAACACTGCAGTCTTCGTTATCATTTCAAGATACTGGGACTAATGGAAATAAGCATCTATAGTTTTTTTCGAGTTGGGCAATGAAACCGCAGAGCATCTCCTCCGTGAATTTGCGGCTCTTGTAAGACGAAGGCTCGCTTACCTCGATGGAGTGACCCTAAATCCATTGCTGTTATGGAACAAATAGCCAGACGAGGTGTCAAATTCATTAGAAGTCTGCAATCAGAGGTAGCAGTTCACTATTTCTATAATAAGAAAAGAAGGATTTATTTCAATAGAACCCACCGAAGTTATGTATCGTAGCTACGCGTACGAGTTAAATAGCCCATTCAATCACTTCAGCTTTCGACTATTTTTTTCAAATAAATAAATCTGGCTATATGGCGTCAATGGTGGCTTCAATAGTGAAATAAATTGACTGTAAAGCGATTGTAAATTCAGTCAGCATGACTCGATAGCGCTCGCAGTTCACTCTATCGACAGCTTATTCCTCATTTCTAAAGAAATAAGGACCGATAATGCCGCCAGTGCTCTATGAACTTTGCGAACAGATTTAGTTATTTATTATTTTTTTGAGCAAATTTACACAATTTGAAGGCGTCAAGCGATTCACAGTGGCTTGCCAAACCTTACGGAACAGAAATGTCAACACAGTTTGCCATTCTCACTTGTCAGTTATGGATATCGATATTTTCCCTGCTTCTAAAAAACAACCGATAGTACGGCAAATTACAAATGTATCGATACTTTAGGAAATTTATTAGAGAGGTAAAATAGTTTGACTGATTGATTGGCTTTCATAGATATATGATCTGGTAGCAATGCCACCGTAGTTTTATCACTCAGAAATGCTACAGAGTGGTGCCTCCACGCTCCACATTTGGATGCCTTCGCCCCCCCATTTGCTATTTAGGAATTTACATTTCCCTTTTTGTCTGCCCTTTCGACTTCGAACTTCAAACTAAGGAATGACATAATTTTTACATTTCACCAACAATTACAATATTTCCTAGCGAAAAGTAGAATAACTTAAGGTCAGCCAGCCGCACCGTTCACCTACTTAAGTACCTATGAAGGCACGTAGAGAGATTTCAAAGTCACTGTCAGGGCAAATAAGATTTGTTGTAAAGCAAAAGCGCAAAAAATGGTGAGCGCAGTAAAAAGGGAAATTAAATGGTGTTAAGGGCAAAACTAATACAACTGTCTCGTAACAGTATTTACGTTTAATGGGAATTAGGAAAAGTGGGGAAAAAACTTTGCTAACCACAGGTAGGTATCTGTGATTGACAGCAGAGATAATAAAATGAACAAGCGATAGCCTGCATAGCTGCTTATGTGTAATGACCATGGACATTTCCGAACAGCTGATGTGGAGCTTATCTATCAAGTTACACACACATACTTACATACATACATACGTGCCTATGGAGTTGCTGTTGGCGCTGTTTGTGTGTATGAATATAGCAGAATTGCGGGTGGCCTTGCAAAGGAGAAAATGGGTTGACCAATACAAAAATCCAAACAAATATGGGTGGTCTACCTTCTATGACAGATTGGTTGGCGGCGTACATTCTGTAAAGTAACAGCGTGACAAGTGCTAATTAAGGTTGATGAAATGTCCCCGATGTGTTGGTGAGATTAAGGTACTCGTATCCACTGACGAGTGGTGTCGCAAAAGAGAAAAGAGCGAGCGCGGGGAAATTTTCATTTTGTTGCGACTTATTTTAATTTTGATTTATGACTCAAAGCATATGAAAGAACTTGTTTCCCCTTTTTAGTAAAATTTTTGTGACATATTTATAAACATATGCGAGCGCTTATGAGCTTACACACACAAGTATACAGTACCTAAGTATCATACATATATGCATACATACCTATTGCTATTTTACGTCACACTTTTTGCACCCGCTGACCCTAATGACAATTTAAGCGGGCGTGTGTCGTTATGCGGCAATGACACAACAATATTTCAAATACTTTGGCTTCTATACAGGGAGAGAGAGAGAGAGGAGCCGAGAAAACTTGCTGAAGCACAGCTTAGATGGCAGAGTTGCGCGAATTGACTGAAACTGAAGAGAGCTAATAATAATAGTGAATGGATTGAGCGGTAGTTGCAAAAATCAGACGTAGCGGGAGGAAACAGATAAAAAAAAGCGGAAATTCATTGAAGAGATAATAAATTAAAATAACAGCAAGTCAGTGACCTAGTAAGTAGCGCGAAATGATACATATTTGCTGAGAATTCCCCTGTGCAATCAGCTGTTCGGCCGTTCCACTTAGCAGATTTCAATTTTACGGCATAGTTTTGCAAATTTTTGGTACAAACATAATAGAATTTATTTATGGATTTTTTTTTCGGAATTATTTTTTTTTAATTTTTACTATATATAAATATAAGCTATTAAATTTATAAGTTTTCTTTTATCAAAATAAATAAAGCAGTCGATATTTGTGCGATATTAAAACTCAGTTGTAGTAGATTTGCGTGCAGTTTTTTTCCACTTGTTAGATTACTTTAAACCAACTAGTAACTAAGAGTCTAGAATTTGACATGCTGTAATATTACAAGATATGCCGTGATTATTGATCTAAAAATTTCGGGATATATCGGCTTCCCGGAATAATTCTTCTTAAATTCAGTAAAAATTAAATATTTTTTATAAAGAATAACACCGATTTAAGTTCCCATGCTAACACACACTGATCCCGAAAAATGTACCTCGGAATTCATTTTAATGATATTTTTTAGAAAAGTTCCAAATATGCCCTTTTATAGCCCATTGAATTTTTGCAAGGTTCCAATTTGAAGTGGCTTAATTTTTGTAATTTTTTTGAAGTCAAACTCCTTAGGCGTCGATGGACGAGCGGGAATGGAGAGTGAAATTTCAAGGCCATGCAACGTTTTGGGCATTTTCGGTCCGCAAGAGAGAAAAAAGATATAACGTAGAGGAAAAGGAGAGATAGAGCTATACCTCATATATATCTTAGATACACTTTAGGCAATTTTTCCTGAGTTTTTCCTTGTGGTTGCTAATTTCCAGTGAGAAATAACACTGCCTACTTTTTGGCGCTTGTTTATTGGTGCAAACTTGTAGGAAATATATTTTTGGTGCCTACTTTTTGGCGTTATATTTCCTTGGTGCCTCCTTTTTGGCTTATTTCTGTTTCCTGGCTAGTGCTTGTGCGTACTATAAAGTGCTATCCATTCCGGCGTCGGAGTTATTGGTATTGCGGGTGATGAACGCTGGGAGTAGTGCGCGTTGTTGCCACGGCTTGTGTCCGGCGTTTACCTACACTTGTCGACCCTTTTCCGTTTTTTGTAAATTTCGTCTATTTGTATTCTCTGCAAATGTTGTGAATTTATTTAGATATATATTCTTTCTCTCTCTCTCCCTCTCTTATTCTCTCTCGGGTCTCTCCCTCTTTCTTTGTCTGCCTTGAAAGTTTCACTTCTGTTATGTGTACTACGCTACACGCACTTTTTTTTTTGCTGGCGATGCTGAGTGTTTTCTTCTATGTAGATAAATGTCCAGCATTCGTTATATAAAGAAAATATACAAGACCGCCAGCAAAAAAACATTAAAAAAATAAATAAAAAATTATATTATATAATGTAAATTTTGGTTGATTTGTACGTTGAATATATCAGAGGGAAGAGTTCGTTCTAGAACAATATTCAGACATGAAATGTGGTCTCCACAAAAAATTAGAAATTATTTTTAAATTAAAATTCGAAGCTTTTATTTGCTTAAAAGTAAGTAAAATTAGAGATTTCAAAATATTAAAAATACTGAAATTTGAAAACTAAAACTAAAAATAAAAAAAATTAAATTATTTTTTAAATAAAATTGCAAGCTTTAATTTAATATTATACAATAAGTACAAAAAATCAAAGATTTCAGAATTTGAAAAACTTTGAAATTTTAACTAACACAAATGCTTTGAAAAATAAATTAAAATTATGCACAAAAAAAAATGCAAACCTTTTATTTGAGTAGAATAAATAAAATTAAAATTTTTTTTAAATAAAATTCCAAGCCTTTATTTGAATGTAAATGCAAAAAAATTAGAGATTTCAAAATTTCAAATTAAAAAATAAAATTCCAAGCTTTTAATTGAGTATAAGTAATATTTTCCAAAAATTTGAGAAGTATTGAAATATTAAATAATATTAAAAAACAAAATTGGGGAAAAAATTATAACTAAAAAAAGTTAACAAAATGGTTTAATAGAAAATGTTTTCCAGTTTTAAAAATATTTAAATTTGAAATGGTTTAATAAAACAGTTAAAAAAAGGGTTTACCAAAAAAATTGTCCAGTTTTTTAGTAAAGAGAAATCAAGGATTTCAAAATTTTTCAAATACTCAAATTTGAAAAATTAGATAAAAACCTTGAAAAATAATTTATATATTGTAATAATAAATAATAACTTAATAAATTAAAATAAAATGATTTTATTTGAGTATAAATACAAAAAAATCAAAAATTTCAAAATATGTAAAATATTGAAATTTAAAAAATTAAAAGAAAAAATTGGGAAAAAGATAAAAAAGGTTAAAAAAAAATTTCACAAACAAAAACTTTTTTCAGATTGTTTTTTAATATTTCATCAGGAAATACGGGAAAAATCTTTATAAAACGTTTATTTTGTTTTCTCTTAAGTAGATAATTCATTTCGCGTAATTCATAGTAGTCTAACCTTGCAAATCTATCATCCTTGGCTGATTGCAGCATTTCTGGTGAAGCTAGCCGCATATGCCTAGCAATCATTGCATAACTATCAAATATTTTTCTTCCTCGAATTTCGCTTCATTGAGCGCAGACTTTAGTGCTTGCTCTGCAATGGTGAATGAATTAAGACGTCTAAGGCGGCTTGCTTAACAGACTCATGACTTTAACAGAGCTGGGGGTGCGAACTTCTAATTAAAGCTGCAATCGAGTACGGCAGTACACATCCCAATGTGCATATACTCGAAAATACTGCAAAATCCAAAAAAAAAAACCCACAGAAGAAAACAAACTTCTAAAGAATATACTTTTTTTTTGTTTTCTGGCGCATTTTAAATGCTTCCCAAAGCATATTGCAATCGACATTGTGAGGTTAGTGAACTACAATATGCCCGATGCGTGTCGCTGCATGGCTCATTGACGCACTCAAAGGGAGCAATTGTTCACAAGTGGTGCATGCACAGAAATGCACAACTCACACACTCACATGCAAATCCACTTGTGTGTGTATGTTTGTTCAATATTGTCTTCGCATAAATATTTGCTATGCGTAAGCTTGAGTATCTTGCCATTTTTCGCATGTCTGTTTCTTTATTCACATGTCTGCACCAGCAGGGGGCCTGTTAGTTTATTTATCACTGTAAAGTTTGCTTTTGTTTTTCGCAAATGAAGCATAAAGCCACCGCAGTCGATGTCAAATTAGCTTCATTAACAGTCGGCATGGTTTTTCCTGTTTTGTTTTTGTTTTTTTGAGTTTCTTTTGGTTTGTTTGCGTGTTTGTTGGTTTTCTTTAGGTGAAGACAAAAGTGTGATTCATTCATTAATGTGGAAATGTGAGTTGTTTATTTGCTTGGAGCTGCTCTTTTCAGAAAGTGACCTCACATCAACTTGTCAAGTTTTAAAGAGTTGCGTGCATTTTTAGTTTTTTTTTTTATTTGCTTGACAAGAATTTGAAGTTCGAAGTAATTATAAGATATGCAGGAGTTTTTTTTAATATGTGTTTCTTAATTCCTTGGAATAAGATTTAAATTTAAAAAAAAAATATCAACACAGAACAGGCGCCATTGGCTTCCCTCCCTAATGCGTAAACGAAATTTTTTTATAAAATATGAGTACAAATTTGTATTTAGATTATTTGTAAGCTTATCTAGATTTTAATAAAAAATAAATAATAAAATTTACTCTTTACCCCTTTATTGGCTTTTTAGCGGAGCTCCCTCTCATGCTTGTGGTGCGCGTCTTGATGCTTTTGCAGAAATGGAACACAATACAGTTTAACAGTCTATAGTCTGCAGTTTACAGTCCGCAGTTAACAGTCTGAACAGCAGATGATTTTTATGACGAGCTTCTTCGTGGCAGACATACCTTCGTAGGTTTACGATTGCCTTTTGAGGGGCGACCGATATTAGAAAAAAATGTTGGTGTTTCTTGCGTACCGCTACGTAATGATAGTCACGCACCAACCTATTCGGCTACAACGGCTGCTCTACTTTACAGTAGCTAATAAATTTGGCAGAAGTGGGGAAGCAAATATATATTAAGTGGTAGTCAAGGAGCGTCCAAAATATTCTCTTTCTTTTTTTGCAAATCTCATTTTTTTTTTGTGAATTGTATGTTAAGTATTTCCAACTTCAAATCTCAAATGAATATTGTTTCTGTCGGAGATATTCGGCAAATTACTTTAAAAATTAGCAGATATTTTGAACTCTCCTGGTAGCACTGTATATAGTAGATGCCTTTCAAGCCGGTATGCACTGACTAACTCACGGTGGTATTTTGGGGGTCAAAACATTAATTTTTCGAAGATGGAATTTCATGAATCTAATGCATTTAAAACTTTAAAGCAAAAATATTACCAAGTAAAACTCGCTATTTTTCTCCTAAAAGTAATGTTTCGCCGTAGAAAAATTTTAGCGAAGTTTCGAAAGGATTAGATTGAAAAAGATTGCAGATTTTGTAATGACCTGGCTGAGAGGGAAACGTTAGAACACCTTCTATAGTATGTTCTTGCCCTGCCCAGCTATAACCAGATTGAAATGCTTAGGAGCTCTACAATATGAGAAGTTAGAATGCCTCTAGGGATTAGAGTTTCAGAGTTTAAATTGATTTGTAAAAGGCGGAAACGTATTACAAGATGTCTACTTAAGGTCTAGCTAAAACTACTAACACCAAAGGCCAATAGGTATTTGTGATGGCTTTCGGCCTGCCGGGTCAACCTAACCTAACTAAAAGATTGTGTAGCGTAAGGGAATGAAATTTTTCATACTAACTAATATTTCATCTAATATTGAATATATGATACAAAAGCTATTTTACTAAAATAAAAAAAAAGTGCGTGAAGCGTAGTACACATCACAGAAGGGAAACTTTCAAGGCAGACAAAGAAATGGGGATAGACCCGAGAGACAATGAGAGAGAGAGATAGAGAAAGAATATATATCTAAATAAATTCACAACATGTGCAGAGAATACAAATAGACAAAATGTACAAAAAATGGAGAAGGGTCGACAGATGTAGGTACGAGTAAACGCCGGACAAAAACCGTGGCATCAACGCCCACTACTCCGAGCGTTTATCACCCGAACAAACGCAGCGATTCCCGGATCGCAGCAACGGCACAAATTATCGCAAGGCAATACCAATAAATCCGACGCCGGAATGGATACAACTCTATAGTACGCACAAGCACTAGCCAGAAAACGAAAATAAGCCCAAAAACGTAGACACAAAAAGAACGCCAAAAAAAATTAGGATCAAAAAACGCCCCAAACAGTACACATAAAGGATATTTAACGCCAAGAAGTAGGCACCAAAAAAGTATTTCGTACAAGTTTGCACCAACAAACAAGCGTCAAAAAGTAGGCAGTGTTATTTCTTACTAGAAATTAGCAACCACAAGGAAAAACTCAGGCAAAATAGCCTAAAGTGTATCTAAGATATATATAAGGTATAGCTGTCTCTCTCCTTTTCCTCTACGTTATATCTTCTTTCTCTCTCGCGGAACGAAAATGCCCAAAACGTTACATGGCCTTGAAATTTTACTCTCCATTCTCGCTCGCCCATCGACGCCTAAGAAGTTCCACTTCAAAAAATTTAACGCCATTTTTATTAAAAAATAGCATTTTTCTAACAATTTGAACACAAATTTATTTTGTTTACGTAAATTCAAATTTCAAAATATATGCGCGAATCAAATTGGCATTATAAAGCGCAGCGTTGACAATTTTCTTTGGAACAAAATAAAAAAAGTCGGTTGCTCGGTATTCTTACTACAAATAAATTAAAGGTGAAAATCTGTTCTTCGATTAACGTAAAAACATTCATTGTATATAACTAATCGCTGCCAACACTTCAAATTTCAGTAACTTAGTAGGAAAAATTGAGCACTCACCTTATTTTTGCTGCTAATTAGGTTGCTGCGTGCCAAAAAATATTCTGAGAATAATTTGACAATTAACTGAAAATAAAAGAAAATACAAGGGATTTTTATTATTAGTGATAATATAATAGTAAGTATAAATTCTATGTATATATGTATAAATACGGGGGACTCTAAATATGAGTTTAAGGAACCTATATTACATATGTATGCAGGGTGTATGCCATAACACCTTTGGCACCTTCGCTTCGCTGGAAGTCGTGACGGAAAGTCAGTACCATATCCTCGTAGTAAGAAGAATGCAACACTTTACTCTTAAACAACGTAGGGAAATAGTGCAAACTTATCTCCAAGTCAATATTGTGTAGTGCAAATAGTGCGTTTACTGAAACGAATTGAAAACCAGATTTTCTGAAGAAGCGCTTTTTCATCTCGGCGTCTGTATTAGCAAGCAAAACTGGCGCTTTTGCCTATCGGAAAATCCACGCGACCTATATCTTCTAAGTCATCAGACTTAGATTAAAAAACAAAATATTAATTTTTAAATATTTTATTAAATTAAATCAACCGTTTTGATTGATGCGAATCTTAAGACTGACTTAAATAATTTTTTTATTCTAATGTCATCTGGTTTTCACTTTTTGCAGTACTTTATGCTTATTGAGAGCATAACTGCATTAAACGAAATCCAATGCAAGAGCGATTTTTGGTGGACAACTTTTTTGTGCAATTTGAGTACCTTATAATGTTATTATTTTAGTTCATGTTTTCAATTTCATTAAATGTCAGAGAAGGTTCTCGCAACTCAAAAACGAGAGATAGGGGAGTAGAGTGATGTTATGTAACCCACGTGATTGTCGAGAAGGTACCTACTCAGCATACGATGCCTACTCCATAGCGGTTGCTTAGTGCGGAAGTCTTGAGGTGCTCTTTTTGATGGTAGTTCTCATGCAAAGCAGCTTGAAAAAGTAGATGCACTTACTTTACAATATATAGTAAGTATAAGCAGCGATGTTAGTTGTTGTACGAGTATGTAAATATTCATTTCAGATAATAAAAACAACACAGCATTATTCCCTACATTGTTTCTCTATGATCTGTACATATTAGTTATTTAACATAAGCATTAGCACTAACATTAACATAAGCACTTATCCATGTATGCATACCTCACTCTTGCTTTGGGTTATATGCCGTATGCATTAACAGCTGTAGAGCGCTCTCACTTGTGATTTGAAGGTGGGCAGCGCTGTTATGTGGGCGTATATGTTAGATTCGATAGGATTTTTAAAGTTATGGATATCCATTTTTAGGAAGGTTTTAAAAAAATGTTTACTTAAGACAGTGAAAAATCGTTTCCAAAATTCATAACTAAAATAAAAAAAAACGGGACAGTTTCCCCAGCTTTGCAAACAGAAAGAAAATACATATAAAGGGTGGTTAAATTTCAAGGGCCGATTTTAAATGTGAACCACACCTAAACGTCAAGCTTTTTCTCCATTCCATTTGACATTTTTCAACCTCAGACTAACTCAAAGGAAAGATACACAATCGAGCAATGCGTTAAAGTTATTCAGACCTATTATGAAAACGCGCGTGCAAATCAAAATGCATATCTCGCACTTCGTGAAGAAAATCATCTTCAGTGATGAGGCACATTTTCACCTCAGTGAATTCGTCAATAAGCAGAATTGCCGCATTTGGGCGAATAATAATCCAAGAGTAATAGCCGAAAAACCAATGCACCTACAAAGAGTGACTGTTTGGTGCGGTTTATGGTCCGGCGGCATCATTGGGCCGTATTTTTTCCAAAATGAGACCGGTCAGGCAGTTACTGTGAATAGTGTTCGCTATCGTGAGATGATAACGAACTTTTTATGCCCCGAATTGGAAGATATGGATGTGGACGTTATGTGATTTCAACAGAACGGTGCCACTTGTCACACAGCTAACGAAACAATGGCTCTTTTGCGCGAAAAATTTGATGGCCGAATAATCTCACGTCGCGGCGATGTCAATTGGCCGCCAAGATCATGTGATTTGACACCGTTGGACTTCTTTCTTGGGGTTATTAGAAAGAAAAGGTGTACGTCGATAAGTCAGCAACAATTCAAGAGCTAAAGAATGAGATAATTCGGCATATTAATGGCATAGAACCTCAATTATGCCTCAGCGTCATCGAAAATTTGGACCATCGGATGGAGGTGTGCCGCCGAGGCCGCGGCGGCTATTTGGCCAATATTTTGTTCCATACGTAATTGAGCTGTACCAGTATTATCATAATAAAGAGAAATGACTATAATTTCCTAAAAAAATTGTATTTTATTCAAAATCAACACCGGCCCTTAAAACTTAACTTTATTTGCATGGATTTGAATAACCGTGTTTAGCATTTGCGGAGTCGTTAAATAGTTAAAAAAGGGAGATCCACGATTGTTATTTATTCATTTATTTATTTTTTTTTTATTTCTTTTTTTATTCATTTATTTATTTATTTTTTTATTTCTTAACTTATTCATTTATTTATTTATTTTTTTAATTCTTAATTTATTTATTTATTCATTCATTTATTAATCTCAAAATGCAATATTTCTTACAGACTATGAAAAAACCGATTAAAGCTAAACGTTTCATTTAAAAATAAATAAAATTTATAATTTACTTATTTCATTTTAATACAGAAAATGCAACATTTCTTACAGTTTACATAGATTTCATATAAATTTTATATATACATATATTAGATTAAAAATTTTCAAATATTCTTTATTGGTACCATTAGATGGATGTATCAAGAAAAACTAAGTTGTTTTAATGTTCGTAAAAAATTCAACAAAACATTATTTGTAATAAATATTTTTGCTTTTTCACACTTTTAACTCATAAATTAACGATAACATATATTTAAAAAATTAACTACCGCTTTTTTTACACAAATGCGCGTATGCTTCAATGCATGTGTGTCGCTACATTTGAATTTATGTATGTATGTGTTCTTGCATCTCTAAAAATAAAATCGCTCGTACACGCCAACACCTACATACACACACCAATGCAAGTGCACCAAGAGAATAGAAAGAATCCAACCCAATGGCACTCGAATAACTTAAGTGTCGAATAATTTCCGGAACAAGCCGTTCACAAACATTTTATGCGACACTTAAATTTCGCATTTCTTGAAACTTTCGCTTTGTTTTAAGTGGGAAAGTTTAATGTTTGATTCGTTTTTTCCAATTTTTCCCCCACTCACAGTCACTTGAATGCGAAAACAAGCAAACGCATTTTATGAAATGGTTAAAAGTTGGACATTTTTTAAGCTGACTGTGAATAGGAATTTGTGTATGAATGTGTAGCTGTGTAGCTGTGCGATTTTCGCATTGAAGTGTGCATTAGTACATGAATATGTACTTGAGTCTGCTCATACATACACGCAATATGCACTAGTATTATATATGAGTTCATGTGCCGCCATCATTAGGGCAGTGCTTGGAGGGGAATTTTTTTTTTATTTTATGTGCTCGGGGATTAAAATTTATAGGGAATGTATAATAGGTGTTTATAAGACCTAACCCCGATCGAATCCAGCTTCAAAGAAATCATCAATATTTTGTGTATTTCGCAGTTCTTTTTCTTCTAACAAATTACAGTTCTTAGTAATTTAGCCTACATTTTTCTTTTTTTATGATTTTTTTAAATTTACGTACGAGAATAATGGTTAACAATTTTCGCGACAGGAAGGTTAATTTACGAATTATTTTCAAAACTTAAACCGAAATATAGGGATATACATATAAAATATAGGGATAAACATATAAAAAACTAAAAGTTCACACAAATTTTGAACAAAAAAGGAGGAAAAATGTTCGGCTGTTGTTCGCCTCCAAATGGCCGCAGCTGAAGCAAATTCTAACCGATCTTTTGAGGCCGAACGTGGCCGAAGCCGAGACTATAATGCTTTTTTTATCACAACAGAAAAATTAAAAATTTATAATTAAATTTATTTCAAAAATACTGTCTAGTCTTCTGCCCTTTTAATAAAAAAAATTATATTTCTAATATAGTTCAGTTAATCTCTGGCAAAGTAAAGGACTTACAACATTGATTCAATGATCGCCACGTAGTTGAAGTAAACGTGCCAAATACGGCAACAAGAAAAATCCGGAATTTAGTCGCTACAAAATGCGGAATAATTTATAATTTCCTTCAAAAGTATTTTAAATTTAGCTAACAGACTCAATTTTTAATGCTTTTCTAAGGAGTTTTAAATGTAACAAACTTTCTAAGGCACTCATATAAAAATAAGAAACAAATTTATAATTGGGGCGTACACTTCTGTGAGGTGTTTGTACCACAAATGGAGGTAGGTTAGGTTAGGTTAGCCTGGTTGGCAATAAGCCACGCATAGACCTTTTGGTCCCTAGCGATACCAGATGGAGATCGACAAATGGAGGTGTAGGCCCCTACTGTTTTCTAGCGTACTCCAAACGACAGATGGCTTTTTACGAGGGCCTTTTTCATGACAGAAATAAACTTGGATGTTTGCTATGCCTACCGAAGGGCGACCGTTGTTAGAGAAAAGTTTTTCTATTGATGTTTTATGCACGGGGATTTGAAGCTAAGCACTTCGGAATGGTAGTCACACACCAATCCATTCGGCTACATCAGCCATGGTTCATACCAGATCATTTAATGGACGTAGTCAAACTAGTGCGAAAGTAACTAGTATTATACCAGTTGCAAAATCACCAATTCACCTGTTCTTTGAAAAATAATGAATTCAGGTATATGCCTGTTGTTGTTGTTGTTGTAGCAGTAACTGCTGAACAGGCTTGCTAGACACTAACTGGTATAATGTTGATGCAGAAGCGGGCAGTGACCATTTTGTTGGATACTGCTAAGTTAAAAATACCGGTTACTACCATTGGAAGAAGATGCAGAGGGAACGAATTACCTCAGTTGCAAAGCACACTGGTATTAAAGAATGTAGTTCAGAACTAATTACGAATTGTAGGAAAATCAAAAATGTCTGATATTTTGGAGTCATACTACTGCTTTTATCCACAAAAATAGTTTGAAAAATGAACAAAATTGTTTTTTTTTTTCGTAAATATAACTTATGATATATTCATTTAGTTATGGGTGCCCTTTTCAAAAAAAAAATCATCATCATGTAATGTAATGTGACCCAGCCTTCTTAACCGCTGCGCTCTGATGAAACGTATAACATTTTCGCCCTTTATCAGTTGATCTAGTTCGTCGTTCCATCTTATCCGCCAATCGCCGTGCTCTTTGATTGCTCCGAAAATTCTTCTGAGTACTTTTCGTTCGAAGGCTTGCAGTTTTGTTTTATCTGCTTAAATTAGCGTCCACGATTCAGCTGCATAGCATAATACTGGTCTAATGATGGTTTTATACAGATTCAATTTGCATTGCCTGTTTAGTAGTTTTGATTTGAAGAGTTTCGTTAACGACACATACGATCTGTTCGCTGCTAGAATTCTCTCATCGATGGTGAGGCTCATTGAATTGTCTCTTGTTTGAAGCCTAAATAGGTAAAGGATTCAACGATTTCAAAAGAAAAATCGCCAATTTTCAGTTTGCCTGATGTTGGTTTATTTTGTCTGGCCATCATCACATATTTCGTCTTATCTTCGTTGACCGTTTACTAGCAGCCAATTTTACTATCAGAAATTTCAATATCAGCGAAGGTTTTGGTTAGGGCCTGGATATTTTTGCTGACAATTGCTATGTCATCTGCGTATGCGAATAATTGGCCTCACTTACTTCATCGATGGCACAGCATAGCATAAGGTTGAAGATTGTTGATGAGAGCGTATCACCTTGTCTTACTCCAGTTTTAATTCTTAAGGGGTCGGATTTTTTATTCTGTATCATTACTTTGGATACAGTTTCTTTCAGAGTCATCATCCCTATTCTGGTTAGTTTGTCTGGGATTTTGCATTTATAAAATATTGTGGGGATAGCCCTCCTTTTGATGCTATCGAAAGCTTGCTTGAAATCAACGAACAGCATGTGGAGTCCAATGTTATGCTCAAAACATTTCTCTATGGACTGTTTGAGAGACCATTGTTGACCTTCCAGATCGAAACCCGCATTGATACTCTGGAAGTACTCTTTCCGAGTGGCCTATAAGTATTTTGTTAACAATTCTTGTGAAGATTTTTTACGTTGTGTTGAGTAAGGAAATCCCGCGATAGTTTTTGCAGTTTGGTGAATGGGGAGTATTATTGCTGTGTTCCAGTCGCCTAGCAGTGTTTCCAGATCAATCAAAAAATACCAACATTTTCAATTGAGAGTCTTTATTTCATATTAATATTCTTCAAAGATAATTTTTATTTAAAATTTTTGACCATATCAGCGGATGAGAGGGTCCATTCTGGAGTACCAATTTTAGGTAACACTTACATGGCAACTGGCCAGCAAGTTCACTGACCCGGATGGTGAAATTATGGATCACCGAATCGTTATTGCAGTAAAGCTAAGTGGCGTTATTTTCTTGGATTGAAATGTGGACGAGACCACAGGCTGTGCTAAGCTAAGTCTGTTCATGTTGAAATTTTAGCTTTTAATGCTGAACAGAAATGCCACGTAATACGTCCAGAATTTTCAAAATTTATATTTTTATTATTATTATTATTATTCTTTATAGTTTTAGGCATATTTCTGTGGAGGTTAATTGTAAAAATTCCCTATAGATACAAGGTTATGATAGAAAATGAAACTGCCCCACGAGAGTTTGATGAGCACAGGTCTTTCGTTCCAGGCAGCTAGCCGTTACTACTCGTTTTTCTCGAAACTACTTTATCCGGCACGATCTGCATGATAACTCATACAGTTTTTGATATTTTTTGATGTTTTCTTCCGGTTTTTTTTTTTTCAAAATATTCGAAAGTGTTTTCTTTACAGTCTGTCGAGCCGGATTTTTGATATTTTTATTAAAAAAAATGTATAAACATAATTAAAGTGTGACATTTATGACGTAAAACGCATACTTTTTTAAAATTTTTCGGTCACGTGATTTTTTATATACTAATTTTTGTAAAGAAATATTTAAATAATTCGTTTATAAAGTTTAGGTACTAAACAAACAATGTGAAAAATTTTATTTCTATTGCTATTGATTCTAAAAACAGTTTTTCTTTTAGCGCATTTTTGACGCTGCTGCACGTATGTAACCCCTTAAATACGCGCCATTTAAAGCAACTCTCGATATTGCTGTGCAGCGTAATTCTTCTAGTTAAAAAGAAAAACATTGGCCTAAATGAGTTTTACTGAATTTGACAAAAAAAATTATGTATTATGAGTTTCGAAAACTTTGTAGGCCGAATTAGCCTCGAGCCTCAGTCTTTTAGTATTCGATGCGGTACCAGCTGGTGGTATCAAAGGAAGAGGAAGGCATCCTCTGCTTTGGGAAGATAAGGTGGAGAAGGACTTGGCTTCATCTGGCGGCGGTTGGCACGAGAAAGAACCGACTGGCACGCTTTGTGAGGCTCGACCAAAACTGCTTAAGCGGTTATAGCGCCAGTCAAGAAGAAGTAGAAGTCTGTCATAAGCTTCAATGCTGTCCTTATCCTCCTCATGCCACAAAAAAAGTGGAAGCGGCTAAAAGAAGAAGAAGCATTCGTTTTGAAACGGAAGTGCCAGCACTAATTTGAAGTAATTAAAAAACAAAAATTTACTAAACTTTTTCGTGGCAAGCATATGAATTGATGAGTGGGAGATGCAAAAAACTGATTTTTCAGAGAGTGTTTCAAATGAAACTTGTTTCAATTTTAATTTATTTATTTATTTAATGTATTTGAGAATTAAATGTAGTTTACTTCTGTATATGGAAATAGTCTGAAAACCGTGTTATTATTAGTAAAAGCTTCGTAAAAACAATAAAATATTGTAGTTGAGTGCTCTAAAAAAATGGTGGAAAGATGACGCACCAGATACAAGTTCCGACCAAGCAATAGAGGGATAAGAGAGTGGAAACAACTGCCATTTTTAAAGACTCAATCTTCGTGAAGTTAGAAAATATACTTTTAATAACTTTCAAAAAACAATTTAATAAAAATCCTTATACCCTTTCCATATGAAAAATGCTGATTAAAGGCAAGTTAAGAGCAATAGTTACTTAGCAAGTGTCACTTCCACCTACAGCAAAAATATTCTCGTAATACGCGCTACACCCTAATGAGCACATATCCATATAAATACAAACATATGCCGTCACATGCACTTTTACTTTGGGAATGTTCGCCAAAAATTGTTCGGGTGTATGCATTTTGAGGCTAAACTTTTTGTGGCACCATTTTTTCTTCTTGTTTTTTTAGAGGAAAATATGCGTCGGGAGAGAAAATAGCTAACGTGATAAATTATTGTTCAGAAGCTAGATAAAACCAGCGAATAACAACTAATGGCAAAGGAAGTTATAAAGTTATTATGTCACAAAATTTAAATGTTATTCCGATGGTTGATTAACAAAATATGTCAAACTAACAGAATCCTTTGTACGGGGGTTGGCTTTTATATTTCATTGTTTTTCAAATTATTCTACTTGGAAGTCATTAGTTAGTCTGCATTATATATATATATATAATTGGCGCATACACCCTCTTTTGGGTGTTTGGCCGAGCTTCTTCTCCTATTTGTGGCGTGCGTCTTGATGTTGTTCCACAAATGGAGGGATCTACATATTTGAAATTCCCTGCCGAGGGGTGGCCGCTATTAAAAAAAAAGTACCAGTCTAACGGTTAGACGGGATAGAAGTGAAACCTTCCGTAAGACAAACTGAGAGAATAAGACGAAAGCAGCATTAGGAGCGGGATAATTATAGGTTCGTTATAATATTGCTCTAAAGTTCATATTTTATTTTCTTCATTTTATTTTATTCATCCTCAATGTTTTCAATTTCAACAAATGATTCGAGTGGCTTATGATAGATAAAATATGATACAAATGCTTTGGTTTCGATGTTGTCAAAAAAAATACCCAAACGGACCGAAGAAACAGACTTACAAATTTCTTCCATTTTCGTCTACTTGTATTCATATAAAAATTTATGTCTCTTCCCACCAAAGCTAAATGTATTTGTATATTTCTTCTTGTATTTATTCAAGGCCGAAATCCCGGCGGTACTGCAATACCGGGCCTTCCTGTGGCAGAGGTGGAGAGCAAGCTCCTAAAACACTCCGCCCATTTCCAAAAATCAGTTTAACTTTTGTTGTCCTCCGATGGAGGATCTATCAGATGTTAAGCTGATAACCACACTACCTAGTCAATAGATTTTAAATAAAAAACCTAATAAACCTTTTGAGAATTACAAGCTCACAAAAATTATTTATATCAACATATAATATAACGCTTCGTAACTAAATAACTTTTAGGCCAGCAACGACAGCATGGCGCGGTAGCCGAGCGACTAGCAATGTGAGCTTCCGATCCAAAATCCTTGGTTCGAATCACAAGAAAAAATAAAAGTTATTTTTATTTAGCTCGTCGCTACGTTTATATCAACATATAATATAACGCTTCGTAGCCAAGAGGGTCGCTTTTTCGTTTCACTTTTCCTCAAATCACTCCCAACGATTCTAAAGAAGTTTTCACTTCAAAAACTGTTTCTAAATTTTGGTGTTTCGCCGAGATTCGAACCTACGTTCTCTCTTGATTCCGAATGATAGTCACGCACCAACCCATTTGGCTACGAGGGTCGGCAAGTCAGTCTGCATTAGCTTGAACAAATTTTCTAAGCTTTCTTGCCAAATATGGGCTAAAAGCGGCTGATCCAGTAATTAGATCTTTTGAGTGCCCAAAAACTCTTTTGTGTGAAATGTCAGAAACATCATTAAAGGCGTCGTCGCACCAGTGGTATATGCCCCCTCCCACTCCGGGACATACAGATATTTCATGAGAGTAGAGCCAAGTTTATGCCTGCTGGCACAGCAGGTAGCTGCGTCCAGTTCCTCTTCTGCGGGTATATGGAGACTCTACGCCTTCGATAATATCCATTTCTTCTTCAGTATTTTCGGAATAAATGTTACAATGGAAATTTAGTGTTACTGTGAAATTTACAAGCTATCGTCTGGTCATCTGTCTGATACTATAGTGAGTGATTATCTCAAGCGTCTGTTCGATTGTTTGTTTGTCTAAAGCAGTTCGTCTCCGGCAGTACGCTGCTGCCGTTGTCGCCATTGAGCGCTCCATTCTCAATCAATTTGTTGCCGTTTCTTCATATTGAGACCGCAAAGCGCTGTTACTGCGTCCCATTTGACGCTGGACGAACACATGTCCTGCAAAAATCCCATCTCTGTCAGCGGGTGATCTAAGACACTTGCTCGGCGCTCTCTATTGAATTGGGGCAGCTGGGGCAGTGGTTGATGTTTGTAAGCTGGAAGTGATGTAGATATTCCAGAAAACAGCCATGACCGGTGATTAGTTGGGTGAGACCGTTGATTAGTCAGTGTTGCCGTGTCGTCTGTTCACCCATTTTCCCAGGTTCAGGATAAGTGTGTACGTCCAACGGCCTTTGGTAGACTTTTTCCATCTTCTTTGCCACTCGGTCATAGATCGTGGACTGTTTCAATGCTAGAGGCGACCATTTGCTTTGAGGTGCTTCTTCTATGAAAAATTTTTGTTGGAGTAAGTTCGCCTTAGAACACGCATACTGTCGATTGTTGTTTTGTTTTCGGCTCATATGCATAAATTCGAATTTCGTCACCTATTATGATATCACACCATATGCATCTTGGATAAACGAGTACACCATATTTTATATCAAGAACTTCATATGAAAAGCTGCTTGTACCGCATTCGTTAGCAGCTGTGGTGCAATACTTTGCATAGCTTCCGAAAAATCATTGCAGAGTTTGTAAAAAATTATTGGAGTATCACGAGGATCTGTTCTCTCATATTCCAGCTATTTAATCAGAAATTTGTTACCGCATATTTTAGACCATTCATTAAAGAGCAATTCGCACCCACAAGGAGCCGTAGCAAACTTGACCTCTTTTATCAGAATTTTTGTGAATTCATGTCTACATAAGAGTCTCTGTATGTGTATTGAGCAGGATTCTTTGAAATATATTTGCAGTAATAGGAAACCACAAATATTTACAGAACAATCAACTTGCACTCTCCACAAATTTTCACTTCCCACTCCCCACTCACACAAGTCGATAAAGAATTTCTTGAATGCCAGTTTGGCGATATTCGTCATACGCATTTTAGTATATTATTGTATATTTTTGGCAAAACTACACTTCGAAATTCTTAAAAACGCACACACGTACTCACTCAAATTTTCACCAAGCACGTATCTGTGCTTTTATTGGGTTTATCTTGGCCTTTTGTTCTGTTTTGTTGTATTCGCCGTTGATAGCAATGAGTTTGGCACAAGTCGTGCCATCTTCTCTAAGTTGCTGTGAACTACTTTACGTTCCTTAAATGCGCTACTCTAAAATTCGTACAACTCATATGCTTGGGTATATATGTATAATATGTACATTAGGTCGGGTCGGATTCCATACAAACCCAAAAATTGTTTTGACAAAAAAAATTATTTTGAAAAAAAAACTGTTTGAAAAAAAAGTAAACGGTTATTTTGAAAATAGAAAAATTGTTTAAAATAAACAAAACATTATTTTCGAAGAAAAAATTATTTTGAAAAAAAAAAATTTATTAAAAAAAAAATTGTTCTGAGAAAAACAAACGTTGTTTCAAAAAACAAAAAAAAAACAATAAAAATTGGTTTCGAAAAAAGCCTTGTTTCAAAAAAAAAAAAATTATTTTGAAAAAAAGCTATTCTTTTGAAAAACAGCTATTCTTTTGAAAAAAAAGTTATTCTTTTGAAAAAAAAGTTATTCTTTTGAAAAAACAAATTATTGTTTTGAAAAAAAAAGTATTGGTTTGAAAAATAAAAAATTATTTTGAATAACGAAAACCACGCTCTATTTCGAAGAAAAAAATATTTTGAAAAAAATAAAAATTTATCAAAAAAAAATTGTTTAAAAAAAAAAAACGTTGTTTCAAAAAACAAAAAAAAAACAGTAAAAATTGTTTTGAAAAGAAAACCTTGATTCAAAAAAAAATATTTTGAAAAAAAAAGTTATTCTTTTGAAAAAACAAATTATTGTTTTGAAAAAAAAATATTGGTTTGAAAAATAAAAAATTGTTTTGAATAACAAAAACCACGTCCTATTTGAAAATGTATGTGACGAGTAGCTAGAAAACGAAAAAACAATTTCTTTTTGGACCACCCTAAAAATTGCCAAAATGCAGAACTTTTGTATTCAAAATCAGAGTTTTATACACGATTTACTGGTTTTCTATGACTTGTTACTCATATTCGAAGCCATATTTTATTAGTGAGGACTTAAAATCAGAGCTGTACGTCAATGCAATTTTTTGCGTTTTTTCACAAAATTTTGGTAATCGAAAATCTTTAATTCCTTAGAAAAGAGTGTAGCAACCGCCGAACCTTTTACAAGAATAAAACGTTACTAAAACTTGCGCATAAAAGGAAAAATCTATGACAAGAAATCATTTATGGTGGTTCCTAGGTGGTGAAAAACTTTTTCATGTTTTTTTTTTGATTGTTTCATACATATTTCGTGATTTCCATTTTGTTGGTTTTTAGGGTAGTGATTTTTTTCGTGTTTCGTGAATTTTATTTTAGTGATTCTTAGGGTGCTCAGGAGATTAGTAAGTAGAGGTACACCGCAAGGCGGAGTCCTCTCACAGTTTCTATGGAACGCAGTTGTAAATAAACTTCTGTTAATACTGGAATCGGTGGGCTGTAAGGTGATAGCTTACGCCGATGATGTTGTCATTGCTGTCTCTGGTAAATTTGTATCTACATTAAGAGACCTAATACAAAATGCTCTAGAAATACTTTCTAGGTGGGCAGCAAAGTGTGGTCTAGGAGTCAACCCAGACAAAACACAACTTATATTGTTCACTAGGAAACACAAAATCCCTCAACTAAGTCCAATTATGCTCAAGGGGGAAGCTCTTGTGATTTCGGATGAAACCAAGTACTTGGGACTAATCATAGATAGGAAGCTGACTTGGAAGTCAAACATCTTAGAAAGAGTCAGGAAAGCGAACCTAGCTTTTTATGCCTGTAAGAGAGCTTTAGGTAAGACCTGGGGAATTAAACCTAAGGTTGGTCATTGGCTTTACACTGCTGTCGTCAGACCCATTCTTCTATATGGAAATGTTGTCTGGTGGTGTGCTATGCAGAAAAAAACCTATTCTAATTTATTGAATAAGGTGCAGAGATCAGCGGAATTAGCAATATGTGGCGTCATGAAAACCACGCCATCCATGGCTTTGGATATCATACTACATCTGCCACCCCTAGATCTCTTCTGCAAATACTTAGCGGCCTGCTCCGCTGTAAGGCTCAAAGCGAGCTCACAATGGAAGACTGTCACACAGGGACATTCGACCATCTTAGACTCCTACACGGATATACCCAGTGACTGCGATTATCATCCTCCCATTCTCTGCTTCGAAAGGAATTTCCTAATGAAAATCCCTTCTAGACTGGAATGGCTTGAAGAAGATCCAACACCCAACACACCCGTTAAGATCTACACGGACGGGTCTAAAATGGATACCGGTGTAGGATCAGGGTTATTTTGCGAAGAGCTTTCTATTAGTGAATCCTTTAAACTACCGGATCACTGTAGTGTTTTTCAAGCGGAAATAAACGCTATTCATGAAGCCTTAAAATGGCTAAAGATAAACAGAATATCATCAACGGATATCTGCATTCTATCAGACAGCCAAGCTGCCCTACGAGCCCTGGATGCATTCCAAACAACATCAAGGAGTGTCTTACGTTGTCGCCAATCTCTAAATGAGATGGCCAAACAATATCGTATAATCTTGTGCTGGGTTCCAGGCCACAGAGATATACCAGGGAACTGTAGGGCCGACCAACTTGCAAGAGAAGGTACCCGTTTGCCAGACATAAGTAATTTTATGGAGATACCTCTCGCAACTTGTAAGCTTCTCATTAAGGACGCACTAATCAATTCTGCAAATCAAAGATGGATTGGCGCTAACACCTGTGAAATTGCTAGGCAAACATGGCCAAGGCTAAATTTACGTCTGTCCAAGAGCATTATAAAACTGAATAGACTTCAAATCAGGACCTTAGTAGGGGCCCTCACAGGACATTGTCTCATAGGAAATCATGCAAAGAGATTAGGCGTTTACACGCATGATTTCTGTCGTAGCTGCAGAAATGAGGAGGAGTTGGAAACAATTCAACACCTCTTCTGCACATGCCCAGCTCTAGCCAGAAGCAGGAACCGATTTTTAAAATCCTACTTCTTAACGAATATAGATAATCTATACATTTTAGGTATCAACAACCTTTTACGCTTTGTCAAAAGCTCAGGATGGTTTAATATGGAGAGGGAAATGTAGCTCAGCCCCCGCGGCTTCACAACGGACCCATTTCGTGGTCTAAGTGGCATCGTTGTCTCTATGTGCGATGCGGCTGCCAAACCTAACCTAACCTAACCTAGGGTGGTGAGTTTTTTTCTTCGTCTTTTTCATTTTGGTGGTTTCTAGGGTGGTGGAAATTTTTTTCTTCGCTATGCTCACCTCAGCATTATACTCTCCAATACGCAAACAGTAAAAGTTAACGAAAAAAATTGGTTTTTGGTGGTCCTCAAGATGATCAAATTTTTGTATTTTTTTTTTTTATTCTGTGATTTTGACTTTTGTAATTTTTACGGTGTGATATGTTTTCTTCTTCTTGTGATACTGGCCACATAAATTATAAAAGACAGCCAAAGTTAATACAAATCATAGTTTTTGTGGTTCCCAAGGTGAGAAAATTGTTTGTTTTTCTGTTTTTAGAGTGGTAGATTTTTGTTTTCATAAGAATATAAGTTTTAAAATACGTAGAAATCTAGACTTGCGAAAAAATAGTTTTTAATTGCTTTTAGAGTGCTGAGAAACTTTGTATTTTGTTTCATATTTTTCATTTTGGTGATTCATAGTGGGGTGAACCTTATTTTTTGTAGAGATACTCACCACACAGGTTTAAAATATCTACATTGAACGCCAAAGTTATGACAAAAGATTGTTTCGGTGGTTGTTAGGGTGGTGAAAAACGTTGTCTTGTTTTTTTTTTTGTTTCATATTTCGTGATTTCCATTTTGGTGGTTCTTTTTTTTTGGGTTTAATATTTCGTGGCTTTGATTTGAGTGGTTCTTAGTGTGGTGACATTTTTTGATTCGTAAGTTTAAAATTTCCAGACAGCCCACGTTAATGAAAAATAGTTTTTTGGGGTTCTCAGGACGGCGAAATTTTTTAATTGTTTTTTTGTTTCGTATTTTCATTTTGGTGGTTCCTATGTTGGTGAAGTTTTTTGCTTCGTGTCACTCTCAATAAGTTTTAAAATACACCGGCAGCCAAAGTTAATACAAAAATAGTTTTTGGTGGTTCTCAGATGGTGATATTTTTAAATTTTTTTTCTTTTTTTGCTTTCTTGATTTTCGTGATTTTCAGTTTGGTATAAAGTGGTAAAATTGATTTTCTTCCCATAAAAGTTTTAAAATTAAGACAAAAAAATAAATTCGGATAATTCTGGTTGAGTGGTGAAATTTTTATCTATTTATTATTTTATGTTTTCTTTTTCCGTTCTTCATTTTCATTTAGGTGATTCTTTGGATAGCAGAATTACGCTGTTTGCTTTTTTTATCGCGACACCCTTCACAGAAGCTTTAAAATATACGGCTCTTTTCTCGGCCCACTCTAATGTGCATATCTTGCGCTCCCTACATTGACTTTTGCTACAGCTGCTGCTCTTATCGGAGGATAGCCACAGAGTCAGAAGAATGTATGCTAGAAAACCACGAATGAAATGACTTCAGTTTAAATTTCTTCACAATAGAATTGCGTTTTTGTTTTTTTCTTTTCTTAAATAAATGAAAGCAACTTTCTTTCTATTCTATTTCTATAAAGTGCAGTTTCTAGAACAGAGCGTGCAGTGAGTGCATTAACATATGCGTGTATGTATGTGCGCGCATATAATCGACTATTGTACTTAGACTATAAAATTTTGCTATCCCAGAAGTTTTTGTGTGAATTTAAACCAACTGACAAGGATTACTATATTTATCTTGCTTTCAATTATTTGCTTCTATCGAGTCCTACGCTCAGCTGTAACTTCATTCGCATACTTTTCCGCCTCACCCAACGCTACCAAAAATCTTTAAATAATTTTCACACTCCACTGCTTGACTGCGTCTCTACTTTGCCATCCTTCCTTTATCACTCTTCAGTCTATGCTATTCATTCCTTTCCTGATAGGTTTAGCAAACTTTTAATTGCTTTTAATATTTTAAGAGGATTAAATGATAATTTAGTAATTTCGCATATCCATAATTTGAACTCAATCAAAACTCTTGGGTATCACTAAACAAGTTAAGAATTTTATATTTGAAAAAAATGTTCATCGCACCAAAAAGATAATTTAAATGCCACAAAGAGGTTCATTTTTAAATATTTTTTGAATGATTTTTTTTTTTTAATTTTTCTCATCCTTTTTAATTGCGCAACAAAAGAAATGCAAATTTTTCAGTTTGTTTCAATATTCGTTTTCTCATTCTTCTTTATGGGTATTAACTGCTTTAGAGACTTTGGCTGATTTGCCTTTTCCTTTGCAACGAACTTCACTAATGCGATTTGGAAACTTTGTGGAATTTTAGTCAATTGCTGATGTCCTCACTCGTAGGTGTTTAATGAAATACTTTTTGGGCTTATGGGTTTTTTGGGCATTTGAGTCCATCGAGACGACTTGACCTTTGCGAAGGCAACGATGTTTATGCATATGCATAACTTAGTATAGCTCAGCTCGTTTCTCAGCAATCAAACGTATTATCCGTCCGTTACTAATGCCAGGGATTAGAGCAAAAAGTTCCATAATAAATTGTCGAGGAGTTTTCCAAAAGTGCGCTCGAACTTTGAAAGAGTATAGCGGCCACCTTAATGAAGCTACAGCTGTCAAATTTGGCGGAAGTGCTTATTTATTCTTCAAGATCAACCATGGGATGCTCGACGATTCAAAAATTCGTAACATTTTTTGAAATATTATTATTAAGATCAGTGCTCTGTTTACCCAACGCTCGCCAAGGCCATCATCTTCAGTGATGAAGTTCATTACTTCTGATTAAGCAAGCAAACTTGCCTGATTTGGAGAGGCTAAAATCTACGCAAAAATCATCAGGTCTCCCTACACTCTCTCATTTTCAATCACTATTTGGTGTGAATATTTGTCCTGCTGTATCATCGGCGCTTATTTCTTCGAAGGCGCGGCACCAGCAACGCGCTTAGTTAATGGTGACAGAAACCAGACAATGATAAAAAACTTTTTGTAGCCTACGATGGATGATACGAATCTCCAAAACATCTGGCATCACTGGCCAAACTGTAAGGAAAACTTTGAATTTATTGGTTGAGAAGTTCGAGGGTTTCATCACCTCGCATGGCAGTGACATTTACTGGCCATCGAGATCGTACGACTTATTGTTACTGGACTTTTTTCTGTAAAGCTATGTGAAATTTTTGGTCAATGCAGATAAGCTACTGCGTTGAACGCCAAGATAAGTCCTGTTCTCGTGAAAATAAGCCCCATTAATGAGAGAGAGTCACCCAAAATTGCTCAAAATTATTTATATACCAAATAGAATGTCATCGAATGCATATGAATACAAAAACCTAAAAATTTAGAAACTTATTATTTATCTTTGAAGGTGTCTACGCTCATGTCAATGAAAACTTTAATTAGGAACATTTTTTCAAACGCATTTTCCGGTATCAACTTTTGTTCTCACCGAGAGTTCTGTGTTATGACTTTTGTCGGCTGAAAACGAATGCTTCTAAATGGTAATTTGAATTTAAGAAAAGAGAAATAAGTCAGCCGAAGCCATACTGGGAGAATTTTTATTTATTTATTTATCATAAATGTAATTATGAATAATTATATAATATTACATTACGAAAGACGCTGGTATAGGAGAATCGCCTTATAGGAGAATAATTTTGGTTGTACGGCGATATATGATGAGTTTTTGATCTGGAAATTCATTCACAGTGATAGCCTTGCGATATGGTTCCCCAACGTTGTATAAAAGCCATACGTTTTTTGCACACAAATCTACCCTTTCTTCAACGAATTCGCTGTCTTAAAAGACATTGGAACGAGATTACCCGGACTCTGAACCTCCAGCAATAAACGGACTAGAGGAAACGGACTAGAGGAAAAGGAAAGAGGAGCTTAAATTTATAGAAAACCACACGAATTTCATGAAAATAGATCCAATTTCCACCTGCGAAATTCTATTCAAACGGAATAAAATTGCAGCATTTTTAAACGTATTTACATCACGTCCGACAAGAATATGCGAAAAGCAATCTGGACCCCTCTGAAGCTTCTCAGATTGCAGCAAGTAAAGTAAAGTGACTTTGAGTTCCATCAAAAGAAACAAATTGCGCCTTGTGAGGTGCTATCGCTTAGCCACAGCGGTTGCTTCTAATCACTATTGTCAATAATTGAGCTGAATGAAGCCAGCAATTCAATTGAAACAGGCAGATGATGGCTTCGCTTTCCAAATTTAAAACGTTCGACGACATACAGATTAGAGGGCGCGGTCGAAACTGAGGGAACTTGGCTGAGAAGTTTTGATGTATCCCCTATATTATTACACTTGAGTTCACAATAGTAGAAGACTGACTGCGATTATTGCGAGACTCGTGAACGACAGTACTTGGCGACGAAGTCTCTCTCCCACAACAAATCCAGCACCGAATTTGCGCTCCTTTACATGGCAGCTGTAGTAGACGTCAAAAGGTCCTACGTTTTTCTTGCCTTGTCCCGTCCATCGCATCTCTTGAATGGCAGTGATGTCAGCCTTTACCCTCACGAGAACATCAACCAGCCGAGCGGAGACACCTTCCCCATTAAGGGACCGGATATTCCAGGTGCATGCCCTCAATCGTATTCCTTAGTTCGTTCGCAGGGGTCGTCATCTAGTATAGGGAGGTCTCATCCGAGGCTTTTTTAATATTTTAATTAGGGAGGATTTTTAAGTGGCGGGTCCCAAACCCAGCGCACAATCAGCTATTCTGGAATGCTTTGCCTTCTCCCGTTAGCTCACTCCCGAACGGGTGTTCGAAAGCTACCCAGAGGATACGTGAGCTAATCCCGAACGTTGTGAGCTGCTTGAGACATATGCAGAAGAATCATCCTGGCCACTGCCAACTGAATGGCGATCAGTAACTTATCTACATAACCAACGTTCACTACATACCCAAAAATGTTCCATGAATTCTGATTGAGAAGCTTGAAATTTCTATGCACATTTTTTGAATTTTTCAAAAATTTGTGCAAAATTTTAAACTTTTAATTTTAAGGTTTTTTTTAACGTTTAAATGAAAAAAATTTAAAATAAAAAATAAAAATTAGTCAAAACTTAGCAATATGTCACGTTTCTATTATTGTTAACACAGGTCTACCTATGATGCTGCTTAATATTAGGCGTCTTCGATTCGACATTTCTCTGCTCGCTTATCCACAAATTTGCATGTGGAAGCAGCAACAAAATTATCGAGTAAGATTCAAGAAAATTATCACGAATGGTTATACCTCATAAAACTAATATAACTCACTATTTTAAATGCTCCCAACTCTCTCTACTGATATTAAGCAAGTTTCATTAGACCGAATTCATACAAGGAAACATCGGTTGTTTAAATTTTACGAGTTCTGTTTTTATGTTCCCGTCCTATTTCCACAACTTGAAAGTGTTAGTTGTTAGTCTACAGTCAAAAAAAAAACATTGAAAACAGTGCTGTCAACATATGGTTATTTATGCAAATTGCTTCATCTACTCGTTCTCGCTAACATTTGGTGATTGGAAAGCGTATTAGGAATCTAAAATAAAAATTACTATCGTATGTTTTGGTGCGGATATGGCTGATCTATTTAATAGTGTTAGAAATACACTGTTTTCGTCTGAGAAGGTAGGTAGATAGGTGAGATGGTTCTCTATTACTGGTACTCCCCAAGTAGCCGCCGATTTGATACCATAATGAAACTTCAAACGGGCAGATATCTACAACCAAGCAGAGTTGTTGATGTAATGCAGATGGTGGATGGGATTTAGGTTCGCGTACAGCCCCAAACAGTCCCAAACCCACTGGGCTTAATTGTCTAGCTGCCAAACCCGGACATTGGCAAAGAAAGTGCTCAACAGTTTCCTTCTCTAAAAGGTTCCCAAAGCTTCTGCAATGGTGATTAAATGGTAAACCTAGCTTTTCCGCGTGTGTGCCGACTGTCTAATGACCGATAAATACTGCTTCGAGTTTGGAAATTGAATGACGAGGTGTCCCTAGAACTTTCTGCGCCCTATGTATAGTGTACTAGGGCCAAAGATTTTTCGAAATAGCACAAATAGAAAAGGAACTCCATCTCTTCAGCGCTTTTCTGAGAAATTATTTTTGCAATTCCTCTTTAACAACAGTCAGGAGGGTGCCCGACTGCATAGGAAATCTCTTAGACTAATTCAGTCGACCCCTTCCTGGAAACTCTTCAGCAATTTTTTTCCTTCTCTGTTCCTGTGTCCTAGAGCCAAGATAAAAGAAATGTTATCTGCACACTTAAGAGATTTAATCTCCTCCTTACAAGAGTTTACTAGTTTGGATCTGTCCCAAGGCGTTGCCAGTGCTTTGATTGCAGCTTGATTAGGAAAATATGTTAATATCTCCCTCGACCCAAAGTTCCCTAAGTATTTTTCATGCCTGAAAAATCGCAAAGACTTCCATATTGAAGCCGCCATCGTTCCAATTCTGCCTACTTGAAAAGATTGCCCTGGGACAACCCTCAAACTGCAGATGCAGACAGAGAGATCTGACCGAAATGGTACTATTGCCCCTTAAGAGATTGTCTCCAAAGGTCTACCTCCTTTAACTTGATTGCTCTTTGAGCAGCGATGGATATACTGGATAAGTCGATTGAAAGTAAGTGCAAAACGAGAATATCCCTACAGAAATTTTGCGAATAATATATTTTTTTTTAAATATTTTAACTCTCTAATGACCCAACAAATTTAACATTCTTCAGATTTTTGAAAACCAATTTTTAAAAATAAATGTCAAAATGACCCATACGGTAAGAAATATTGGTTTAAAATGTTCCACAAAAAAATGCGCCATTAAATTTTATTCAAGACTCATAAACACTCATAAATTTATATCAACATGAGGCCGAATTAGGGAAACTTCAGAACTCCGTCAAAATCAAATTTGACTTTTTGGGACAAAGTGCCTGTGCTTAAGTATTCTAAAGTTCCTCACACTCTCACAATTGCTTTACCGCATTGTTGTCTTTTTGTTGACATTTGCTTCGCTCTCAGCGACATTCTTTTTATAGCAAATGTTGAATTCAATTGGTTCTAGAAACATTTTTGCGCACGTTAAAATCAGAATTTCTTCAGTTACGGAAAATCGAGTATAATGATACACTTTTGATTTAGTAAAGTTCATGGAAAAAATCTACAAAGCATAAAAAACACTTTTATTATTATTATTTTTACCTTGCACCAATTTATTATGAACTTGCTTGCCTGCCAAACCAATTAATAAAAGCATTAGGGAAAACACAAATTTAGCTGTACTAAAAATAGCTGCAGGTGTTAAAATGAGCCTACGCACCCCTAATTACGTGCCAATGAATTATGCTATTCCTCTGTTTGCAAATGTGATTGAAATGAAACTCATACCGCTCTTTTACCTTAATTGCCCTTGTTAAATTCCCCTCCGCCTTAATGCCATTTAAATAAATGTACCTTGCAGAGATTAAACGAGCCTCGAATCTAATAGCCGCTCACATTCTTCTACCGCCTCCTGGTTTACCACCTACATGCATAGCTGCACATACCTAACCCGTACATATCTAACCTGTACATACGTAACCATAACCTAATTTTCAACACACACACCTATTCAATTTTTATTACATTTTCGTAAATTAAATTGGGAGGTGGTTGGCGCCTATGCCGTTGTTTTGCAGTGATTTCATTAAACCTTGCTCACATAGAGAAGAGCCCTTATGTAAGCACATGTGCATCGATGTGAGCTCTTTTACACACCCACACACTCGTGTATGAGCGTGCATAATATTACACACTCCTGTGCTCGATTTGAAAATATCGTTGGGTTGACACAATTAGCTATTTTTTGTATCCATAAATTGCGTTAATTTGTGTGGCACAATTGGCATTTGAAAAAATTTTAAATTAATTATAATAATATAATTTCCACATAATGTAAATTTTTCAAATTTTGTTTCCATCTGTCGATCTATACATATATTAATGTGGGCATCACGCATAACTAGCGAATTTCACATCTTTACATATAATTTTGTTCTGATTTTACACAAAAATAATAGTTTACCATTCCCACTAAAACAGATGTCCTGCTTCCCAGTAGAGGAGAGATGAAAACAATTATCTAACTTCAGATAATTTAGTACTATTTAATTAACTAATATTAAATAATATTTCGCAATTAAGCCATGCCCCCGCGCATCACTTCGTAAGCCCGTTTGACAGTTGAGAGAGCCTGAGCGTTTTCGGGGTATATCATTTACGACATCTCAGCTGATTTGGTTAACCATGAGTGATATCATATACAGTCTGTGCCAGAAGAAAAGAACCGGTTTTTTTCTTGTCACTTCAAGATAAATTTCGTTCTGCTTTTTGCTGCGTAATAGTCCCACTCAAGGGCTGCAACGCCAGTGCTAACTCACGTTACCAAACCAAACAAAAATGAGTGAGAAGTACACGAATTGTCTCGAGGCTGTATTTTTATACACGCATTCGAAAGGGCCTAAATTATCTGCTGCAAAAGTGGTTAAAAAATCAAAAAAAATTGTTTTGATGTGGAATCAGCGCTAATAACGTGTACTAAAATGTTGATGACTTTTCCGAGCGCGGCTTGAAGCGAGTGACGACAAAAAAGCAGGATAAAATGATCGTCCAACTATTTAAGCGGAACCCATATTTGCGACTACGCCAAACACGCACAATTCTTGCTAAAGAGGGAATAGATGTGAGTATCAACACCATCGAACGATGACTGACCACATCGTCCCACAACAAAAGAAGAAAATGGCGTACAGTAATGGGCTGGCCTTCCCAAACCTCAGACGCCAACCCTATTGTAAATGTGTAAGAAATTATGAAAACGCATCTTGTCGAAAAGATAGTCCATGATTTAAAGCAACTCGTACGTCAAGTTGCCGACGAGCTACGCAGAAAGGCTGGTTCAAAGCACGAAGAAGATACCATTCTATACTCGACAAAGATGAAGACTACATGGTTTATTGAGTAATTGCGACTTGTAGTTTTGTACATACTTTCATGTAAACAAATTTTAAATATATTTCTTTTATACTTCATGAAGGCACTGTCGTCGCCGTACTGCAGCTCTCTTCTCGTGAATTCCCGTAAGGAGAAACTCAAACGTCTCGAACGTGCAGGAAACATTTCCCTTATCTGGGTACGGCAGGGCACAGGAATATAGAGGGAAACGAAATTGCCGATGAGCTTGCCAGGAAGGGGTCGGCAGACCCGGTTCCAGCTACCCCCTTCTCAGACATCGGTATCCCCTTGGCCGTCGTTAAAGGGAAACTACACAATTTATTTCTAAAAAAAGCGCAAGGCAGATGAAGGTCTGTCTCATCGTGTGCTATTTCGAAAACACTATGGCCCCAATACGATAGAAACAGAACGCTTAAGGTGATGGGAATCCCCCGCCATTCAATTTCCAAACTCATTGCGGTGTTCACTGTTCAGTGGGTGATCGGTACTCATGCGGAGAAACTTGGAATTCCGTACAACCCCTATTGCAGAAGCTGTTGGGGATCCTACAGAGAAATATACTGTTGAATATTTTCTCTGCAAATGTCCGACTCTGGCGGCTAGGCGCTTGAGATTCCTTAATGTGGCTTTTGGGGATGCTTGAAGAAATTCTCCAGCCTAGATCCCTTTTCTCTCCTCCGCTACATCAACAGCACTGGATGGCTGTAGACGGTTTTCTCTCCTCCCTAAATCCTTTCACAGGTGGTGGTCCACTTTATGGTAGTGTACCTGGGGTACTCTTGCCATCTTACCTACCTACCATACTTCATGAATAATCGCGGTTCCTTTTTTCTGACACAGACTGTATATGCAGCATTGATTTCATATAACGGTTAAAATACAATAAGATTTTAGTATTTCTAAGATTTCAGTGGTTGTAAGATATGAGCAGTGTTTATAATCAGATTTTGGATATCATAATCACTTTTAAACACTCAAACAGGAAATAAAGTTTTGATCAGTTTTGACAATTTTTATTTTTTTTTACGTTCATTTTTGTTATACTCGTATTATATAAAAGTACAGTTTAATGTCTAAAAAAACCATGTAAAAAAATGTCAAACTTCATACAAAATTAAAAAAAAAACTTGCTACGCAGCTTTACAGCCCATTAAATTTTAGAACAATAGAGTGCAGTCGACGCACTCGCCTATCGGCAACAAAGTCACCATTGACAGTTATGATTTCGGTGTCGTAAGAGACTTTGTTTATCAAGGAATCAATATTAACAGCGATAATAATTTCAGCCTTGAAATCCAACAGAGGATCTCTCTTGCCAACAAGAGCAACTTTGGAGTAGACTTTAAAGCTTGAAAGAACCAAATTGCAAAAAAACCGTTTTAAATGCTTAAACTCACTCCATAATATTAATATGCATTTCAAACTAAAGAAGTTCTATCCAGCTAATAATATTTTTTTTTCTGTTCCTTTCAAACTTTTAACTAATTACTTTTTATTATTTGAAAAGTGGTGGGAGAGCTGTGCAAAAAAATTGATGCAATTATTTCGCATTAATTTGTTGCAAGGTTGAAATTTTTTTGAATTGTTTGAGCCAAGGAGCACCAAGAGATTTGGTGGCTCCTAAAACATTCAGGTTAAAATGCCAATTGTATTTATGTTGCAATGCTAGGTTAGGTATATCTGGCTGATTTGAATAGATCTCACATAAACCACAAGGGTCCGTAGTCTTAACCATAGTTCGAGGTTCATATCTTGGCGAATTTTAATAAACAGTTTACTCTTTTGTCTGCAGTATCCTTAAGATATGAAAAATATACCGATCCCAGACAGTTGTAACGATTTCTGTTAGAGCAGGAAAGTGTCAAATGAGGTGCTCCAACGCACCCTTTCTTCTTCTTTCTTCGCATAAGTTAGACGCGTTGTTCTGAACCAAACCCAATTGAGCTGCGTAATATGGAGTGAAAGAAAGTCTCGTCAGTACTTCAATTTTTTACAATTTTCAATATTTTACAATCTTTCCTCGGGATGGATAAAATAAAGCTGGTTGTTTTCGTGTTGCAAATACGTAGCATTATTGTGGTAATCCTGTGGGAGGTCGAGGCTTCCCATATACGTATAGACTCTAATTTCAGAGTTAGTTCCTCGTCTAGTATTCGAAACTGAAAATGAAGGATATATGTTCGACGTACTCATCCTAGACAGGCGGGTCTCTGCCTTAGCAAGTTCGTAGTTGCAAAATAATGAGTGATTAAATCTCGTGACTAATGTTGGAGTTCAGGGATCATAAAAGTCGATAAATGGAAAGCTGGACGCCAACATACAAGTAAAACTTTCCACGTACGTCTTGTCTAGTAGGAACATATTCATTTTGATGATGCGGCCGTCAACAAAAGTTTAACATTTAATTCAGTCGCCACTTAGGCAACAGGCCTTTACATGGCCACTCTCCGACCAAGTGCGCACTACTGACCAAGTTCACGGGTCTTGGGGTCTTTCCTTAATATCCAGACCTAATTTTTAGTGAATATTTTAGTTAGGATTTACGAGGGTTTTCCATTCGATTTCATAAAAGTTCAATTCTATTGGATGTTTTTGCTTCAGATTGCTCATCCAGTCAAGATGACGGAATATGGCAGTGAATCAAGGGATAGCACCATTTATTTTTAAAACTTTGCTACTTTTCAGTAGTTCTTATACATTTAAATTTGGTGCTAAGAAGATCGATCTATAAGTTTCGGTGAAAAAAAAGTTGCTCCACTTAGCATTTTTAACTCCTTTTATTGTTCCTTTTAAGAAAAAACAAAGCCGCTGGATGTATCAAATGAGACAAAATTAAGTTAAGGTTTCAGTTAAGAAGAATAATTGCCGCGTGATGAATATAGGAGGCCCCAAAGAGGTTATATGCGCCCACTGCGCTGCATTGAAGTTCACTAGAGAAATGTCTTAATTTGCTGACTCAGCGGCAGAATGAAATTGTCATTATTGCCTCCATCACAAGAACTATTGCATTCATTGCTTGAAACACTCAAAGATACAAGGACTGTTTTCAAATGACTTCATTTCAAGCAGACACTACCATTTTATTTTTTGATTTATTTTTAGTGTTTAAGTTGAATTTTGAGTTATGAGTCTGCTTGACCCTTTTACGCAAAAGAGAGAAAAATAAACCCATCTATTGAGTAGTTAAAGGGTTAATATGTTCCACGAAAACGTTTCTTGTTACATTTTATATAAAACTGCTAGCACATTATGCTCCTAAAATGTAAGGGTAACATATTTTCCTATACTAATTAGCCATAATAATGTGGAAAAATATGAAAATTTTGATCGCTTCCAAAATAAAATTCAGAAGCAAACTTTTAGATCGCCAATTGACTTCTTTTTTTTTTGTGCTTCCCCCCAAAAAAGAGTCAAATTCATATGACACCCTCGACTTTTTTGTTCTTTCTACCAAAATCCTTTGCTGGAATCTGGTTTGTTTTTTTGGAATTTGTTTTTTTGTTTATATCTACAATGCTATCGCAGAACGTAACTCCAGTTGGCCATTTAAGGTGACTTTTGTTAGAGACAGTAAATACTAAATTTCTTTTAGTGGTCATAAATCTGAAATTCACCATCGAATTCGATCACTGCAGCTGCATGAAGACTCACAGCATATATACATACAAATTTATTTCACTCGTTCTCACAGCTGACAACAAAAGGAAAAATGTCAGATAGGACAGGACATTTATTAAATAAAAAATAAATTATTGTGCGTGATAGCTATCTTCATTTTGACCTTTACGCGCTTCATTGCTTGTCTGTTTGTGTACTGCAGCTCTCTAGTGCACAGGTGTCAAATATGATTGACATGCGACGCCATTTGCAAAAAGTGTAAATCTTCCGAGAGGGTGATTAATATTGCGCCATACATTGTATACCCATATAAATAACATTCGCGTAACTATGAACAAAATTGAGTTGTATGCATGTGAAAGCATGAACATAAAGCCAAGTTCCTAACTAATTTTCGCCTCCTTTATTATGTGCCACACTTATTCAACCACGCAAGCTGTTTTATTTTTCAGCTATAACACTTTCGGAATTCTATGGTAAATGCCATTATCATACATACCTACTTATAGTTGTATTATATTTTCATAATGACTAAACCCATTTATAGCCATTTGTACGTTTAGTTTTATTTTTTTGTTTCTGTTATTTTCCCTTTTCTAGTTTATTGCTATTATTGCGGTGGGTAAGAAATGGCATAAATATATGTATATAAATGCATACAATTTATGTATTGAAATTTATTCTATCAAAACATACATAATAAATGATTTATTCAACTGGCACGATAACCTGCAACCTTTGTTGCCTTTTGTCGTTGACTAAATAAATTACTATAGACCTAAATTTGTTTATCCTTACGGCAGAAAGGTGAAAAAATATTTTTCATAAGAAATGGTGTTTGTGGTTTGTGGTTAAGGAAGTGTGGCGTTGTAGAGGCGTAGTCCATTACTTGATAGTAGACCAGTTTTGAGACTTATGAGTAAAGTGAATACACAAAAATATAAAAAGAATAAAAATAAAAGTTAGGTGGTTGAGTAAATATAATATAAAGGGTTGTGAGAAATCTGGAAAAGTGGAAATTTTAATATATATAGAAAGTGCAGTGAAACTTAGATATGCGAAACCTTGTTATAGCAAACAATTCTGGTAATTAAAGAAAACTCAGCTATGTTTCTTGAAAAAATTTATAAAAATACGAAAAAAATCTAAGCATTAGGGTGATCCAGAAAAAAAAATAGTGGTTGACTAAATATGAATATAAATATAAAATTTCCATGTTTCTTGCTTCATAAAAATGCAAACCAAATCTTATCATTAGGGTGACCCAAAAAAAAACAAAATTAAAGTTACGTGATTAAGTAAATATAGAAGGTTGTAGAAAAGTTGAAATGTGAAATTTTGAATATAGATAGAAAGTACAGTAAAAATTCTATATAAAGAACCTAGTTATAACAAAACAAAATGTAAAAATTTACAACTCTAAGCATTAGGTTGACCAAAATATGAGAATTTGTGATAATTCGATATACAAAACGTCGTTTTAACAAAAAATAATAGTAATTCAAGTAAGCTCAGCCGTGTTTCTTCAAAGAATTGATAAAAATGCGAAACAGACCTTAGCATTAGTGTGACCAAAAAAAGAAATAAAAAATTCAAATTAAATGGTTGAAAAAATATGGAGTTGTAAGAAAAGTTAAAAAGTGAAATTTTGAATACAGATAGAAAATACAGTAAAACTTCTATATAAATAACCTAGTTATAATAAAAAAGTTCTAGTATTTAAAGTCATGTTTTCTGAACATATTTATAGAAATGCGCACAAAATCTAAGCATTAGGGTGGCCCAAATAAAACTATAGCGGGTTAAGTGGTTGAGTAAATAAAGAGGGTAGTAAGAAAAATTAAGACGGGAAATTTTTAAAATAAATTGAAAGTACAGTGAAACTTCTACACACAAAAACCTTGTTAAAAGAAAAAATTACTAGTAATTAAAATAAATAAAATATTATTAAAAAAAACAAATCTAAGCATTTGGAGGCCCAAAAATAAATAAAAGTGAAGTGATTAAGTAAATATAAAGGGCTGTAAGAAATCTTGTAAAGTGAGAGTTGAAAAGTGAAAGTTTAAAAATAAATAGAAAGTACAGTGAAAATTCGATACACGAAATCTCGTTATAAGAAAAAAATGCTAGCAGTTGAAGTATACTCTTGCTACTACTTGCTCTACTATGCTTTTACAAGAAATTTATAAAAATGCGCAACAAATTTAAGCATTAGGGTGTAACAAAAAAAAATTTAAATCAATCAAAATTAAATGCTTGCGTCAGTATAGAGTGTTATTAGAAAAAATAAAAAGTGCAATTTTGAAAAGACTAAAAATAAAAGGAACAGTGAAGCTTCGATATGCGAAACATTGTAATAACAAAAAACAAATTGGTAAATAAAATAAACTCAGCTATGTTTCTTAAAAAAAACTTATAAAAATGCCAAACAAATATAAGTATTAGGGTGACCAAAAAAAATGTAAGTTAGGTGGTTGAGTAAATATGAAGGGTTGTAAGAAAAGCTGAAAAGTGAAATTTCCAAAATAAATAGAAAGTGAAAAAACAGTGAAACTTATATATACACAAAACCTGGTTATAACAAAAAATTCTTGCAACTAAAGTAAGTTCAGCTATGTTTATTCAAAAAAGAAAAGATCAAACTGAAATTTTGAAAATAAATAGCAAGCACAACCAATAAATACATTACACAAAACATCGTTATGGCAAAACATTATATTAATTCAATATGTTTCTTGTAAAAATTTATAAAAATACGAAAATATAGGGTCTGCCATATAACTTTACGGAATTAAAAATGCTATAAAAAAGAAACTACTCAATATTTTTCCAAACTGTTTTTTTTTTATTTTGAAGTACAGTCCTTCCGGTTAATGATGGAACACAACTTCATTCATATGGCTGCCTCGGTTAGCCATGCATCCCATACGATCGGTTAAATTTTTCAACACATTTTCGATTGTATGCGGCTGTATTTCAGCTATGACATCGCGTATGTTGGTCTTCAGTGCATCAATTGTTGCTGGTTTGTTGGCCTAACACTGGTCTTTGACGGCACCCCAAAGATAATAATCCAATCAGAATTTCCCAGTTTCTCTTACTTTTTTTGTAAAGTAACGCACATACGCTTCATTCGGAAAAAAATTGTTTTTTTTGTTTTTGGTGATGTTACCCCATATTCATATGTATTGTGCCCTATTTTTTACATATATGTTTTTAATATTTGCATCTGTTTGAAAACTGTTTTGTTGTTGTTTTAAAAATTACCATTGAATTACTAAGAGCACTTTGAGGGCAAGCCTTTCCACCACTGCGGCAACGTATACTTGATTTTCGGATTGTGCGATTTTATACCTCTAGACTACCTACTTTATAGCGACAATAAACAATAGATATTTACCAAAAATGTTTAGTGCTTTCAAAGTCAAAGTGGCTTAACGAATTATATTCAGCAAAATCGCCGGAAAGGCATAGAATTTGCCTTCAAAAAGGTATACAAACAAATTTTTTGAATACCTCGAAATCAGCATTTTTTATTTTCATTTAAAACTCAAACTTCTTTATTGAAATACCTTTCATTTAAGCATACATCCTTTTACAAACTCCATTCCACCAACCTATAAACGCACACTCGCGCATTTGTTTCATAATAATTTGATGTCAGGTATTACCAGTGAAATAACCATTCACTTGACACATTACTTTCCAAAAACAGCAATAAAAACAATGTATTTCGGTTAAACAAAAGCGAAATAAATTGCAAACGGAGCAAACCAAGCATATCTGCGGTAGCATAAGGATATCAGCCATGCCTTGAAAGCTCGTTTAAATTATGCTGCAGTGAATAAATTTAGTGTAATTGTTGTTGATAGTAAATTTACACAAGTATATGTAAATAATCAAGTGTTTGATGAGCGCACGTGTATAACTTAGAGTTCGTTTACACTCTTTTAGCTTACGTTTTAGATTTATCGCTATTTGTGAACGAACTTTCAGTTTCTCTGAAATTTATTGCTTTGCCTTCTGCGACAAATTTAATACTGTTATTTTACGCACTTTTATTCTCGCTTATGTATATATATGCACAACAAAGTTTGCTCTATTCACGTATTTTTTGTTTACTGTTGTTTTTTTTTGTTGTTTTGGCAATATATACAGTCGCACTATTATCGTCTGCTTAAGTCAATTCAACTGTTGCGCATTATTTGAAAGACAATATATTTTGCAAAAGCTTACATATATGTGTGTGTATATGTACTTCCTTAGTGTATGTATATATACTAGGGTGGCCCTTAAACAGTTGAAATTAACGATTTTTTAGTCAAATCTCCTCAATCGGCATATAAATTTTAGTGCTGATTGGAGACGGTTGAGGCGTGTCGCATAAGGGTCAAATGTCAGATTACAGTATCGGATTCAAAAAATTAAAATAAATTTTTTGGTTTTAATCTAATAGTCTAATTCGATACTATTCTGACCACCTATAAATTTTGGTGCTCACTGGAGACGTTCAATGCGAGTCGCATGGGAGTAAAATCGGATTGCTCCATGGAAAATGAAAATTTTAAAATTAATTTTATTTTTGAATCTAATACCCAAAATCGAAATACCTGCCGAATATATTATTAAATTTCATTTATTTGCATTTAGTTGTAATTTTTTGAGTCTCCATAGAGGAAACTAAATTTAGCACCCTGTGCTACACACCATAAGCGTCTCTAATCGGGACCAAAATGTATATATATTGACATTGCGGTTGAGGTTTAGAAAATCTGGGTAAAAAGTTGCCCCCTACATTTAGGCACCACCCTAGTGCATATACATATGGACATAACTAGTATGCCTCGTCGTATGAGTGACGCAAAAAACAATTTTGCAAAGCAAGAGAGAAAAAAACTGTTATCGCCATCCCCTGGAGGAAAGATAGGATAGTTTTCAAACTCAAACCAAGAAAAAAATGGCTATACTAGGGCGCTATGCCTCCACCTATCGGCTCTATAGCAAATTTATATTATTATTATCATTATTATTATTATACAATATCAGAGCAAAAAGTGCCATGCTAATTAAGTTGAAATTTCCCTTGATGCCCGAAACGTCTTGTAGAAAACAAGCACTTAATCAATGGCCAACAAAACATACCAATCGCCTTGACCGAAGAGCCCCCAATCAACACTAATCCACATGGCTACCCAAGTAGCGCATCTTCTTCGAATCAACCTTACATAAAACGTGAGCTGTGAGTGGGCCTTGCATTTTAGCTCATTTTTGGGACAGACACACCTATTCTCTCTTTGTCGTATTGATGCGTTTAAAAATGTTGCTCATACGCCGTGGGTCCACTCTCCATTAACATTCGCAAACGATTTTGTGAAACAAATATGCTTTTCCTAGAACCCACTTGTTGTTACTTGATGAATAAAAAGTAAATCACGACTCCAGCAACTTTTAAGTATCCTGCACAAAAAATCTAACCGGAGCATTTAATGAAGAAAGGGGTATTGATTACAGAGTTACTCATACGCCATGGCTGTCTTCTACACGGCGCACGCACTAACTTATTTTTAATGTTATTTTAAAACAAATCTCAGAAGCAGAGCTATGGAAATCATTTTGCGAGCTATCTAACACATATAAAAACCCTTTAAAAATAGTTTACTCCACTAACAAACAAAAATGATATTAATCCCATCAGACTCTATGCCACATTTACTAATGGAAAAAGCCAACCAGACCAGCAAATGATCAGTCTGACATATGTATGTCTACATAGCCCAGCACAATTAACACAAATTAGCAAATATGCGATACAGAAACCTAAAACTAATATATACCCCAGAGGCACATTAGTCATAGCAAATAAAGTACGTAAATATTAAATGTATGCAAATATTGTAACAAACTAGTAGGCAGTGAAAGTACAAAAAAAAAAAAAAATGAGGCAGTTAAAGTCAACACCAGACAAGCAGAAATTAATTGAAAACCGCGTCGCCATCAATGTAAACTCCCAATGGGCAAATTTGTATTAATTGCAACGCAAAACTAGCAACCACTACAGCAACACATAAAACAGTAACAACTACGCATAACCATTTACATAATTTATTATTTTTAGGCAGACAAGCTTATAAGCGCACATTCGCCCTGAAGCCTGTTAAGAGTCATCCGCATGGATATACACAAAATAAACCATCACGTATACGCCATGTATCACCACCACATCACTCTACGTGCCTACGTATATGCGTGTGCACGCCTATGTGTTCAACTCCAGTTGGGTATTTTTAACGGAAATTAATTCAATGCGCTAATGCTGTTATAATTTATTACACCAAAGTGATGACAACGAAATCTGGTACAGCACTAATACATATATTAACGGGATGCAAGCGAACTAAGTAATTTGCTATATTTTGAACTAAGTACGCGCCAAGTAAAGAGTGGAAACCTTCAAGTCTCATTAACTTGATGATCTAAGTATTGCACTCTAACTCTAGTTGGCAAATTGCTGGCAGCATTAAATAATCAATAGCACTATCATTTTCGCATTCATTTCTTAAGTAACTTCGTGCGCTGCTCCTACAACAAATTAGGCCACGTGGGGGCGTAAAGGATGCTAAATATTTCGTACTAATTAGTAGCGAAGACATTGCAAAAGCGGAATTGGGAATAGTTTCCTCTTACTATAATTGCAAGGATGCAGTTTGCTGGCGGAAAGTTGGGTAGGAAAATTGACAGTGAATGTCCCCCAAGGGCCAAGGAAAAGGTATTGCTTAGTAAATACGTAGCTGGTCGGGAACTAACGAAGGATGTTAAAGAAAATAAAAACATAAAAGTATATCATAGATTCTTACATATATGCATACAAATATCTTAATTAGGACAATAAGGTGAAGTAAGCAAAGCTGTAAGTTAAAACACACAGATGTAAGCACATTTATTGAATTTAAGATAAAGGTTAAGCGAAGAATTTAGAAAGTAAGTATGGAAAGTTTTGTGCTTGCTTATGATTTCCAATAAAAGTGCAATTGACAATATTTCTACCTACAGCAAAGAACAGATACAATGGCGAGCATTACAGAGTGAGTGTAATTTGAGTTGGAGGCTTTTGAGTTAGAATTCTTTGGTATTTTTTTTTCGGTTTATCCTTTAAACAAAACCATATAAACTTTCAAACTTTATGCAAATTTAAAAAAAATTCAAAAAATTTTATATAAACTTTGAACTTTTAATCTATGGCTCATGAAATTTTAACAAAACAAAAGAAAGATGTTAGCGGGTAAAAAATCACTTGGGTATTACATTATATATACTATATTTTTTTAAACTGCTTTTTACACATTCTTTTAAATGAATTTGTGTCCTTATTTAAGAACGAAGTTGTGCGAAAATTAAAAAAAATCAACTCCAAGTTTTATTAACTGCAATTGTTATATAATATAGAACCCGGAACAGTCACCTTTTAGAGAGCCGCCTAAAACTTGCTCTTTAAGGAGCTGTAAGGCTGCATTTTCAAAATTAAAAGAAAAATGCTGATCAAAAATTTGGAAATTTTGATGAAAACTTATCGAATTTTTTTTAATTTTGTATAAAGTTTGAAAGTTTAATTTATACGGCTTCAGTTAAAGAATAAACAATATTTAAAGATAAAAACAACAACAAAAAATAATGAAAATTAAAAAAAAGTCATCATACACTCAGCTATGCTCACCACTGCAGTTTAAAGTACGGCTAGTAGCTTGGGAAAAATGATTACAGCGGTATGGTACCGATAATAAAAGGTATTCCAATGGTAAGCTAAGAGCTAGAAGTATGTAGTATAGTATAGTAGGGGTAAAAGTAAGGAAAGCCGGAATGGTAGTAATGGTAATGATAATAATAATGCTTACTGTAATGGTAATAGTAATGGTAATGGTAATTGTAATGGTAATGGTAATGGTAATGGTAATGGTAATGGTAATGGTAATGGGAATGATAATGATAATGGTAATGGTAATGGTAATGGTAATGGCAACGGTAATAGTAAAGGAAAAGTTAATTGTAATTTAAGTAATGGTAATGTGGTAATGTGGTAGTGGTAATGATAACGGTAATTTCTGTAATGATAACGGTAATGGTAATAGCAGTGTTAAAGGTAATTTTAGTAATGGTTATATTATTGGACAAAGAAATGGTAATAGTAGTGCCAATAGGAGAGGTATTGATAAAACTAATAGTAATGATAGTAGTATTGATAAACGTAATTGAAAAGGTGATGTTAAAATTACTGGTAAAATTTATGGTAATGGCAAAGGTAATAGCAATGGCAAAAGTAATAATAAAGGAAACGATGAATTTAATGGTAATACTTAGTAATCATAGTGGTAATATTAACAGCAATAGAAAAAGTAATGTAAATTTAATAGTAGTAAGTAGTGGCAAAGGAAATAGTAATGGTAGAAGTAATGGTAAAATTATTGGTAATAGTAATGGTTATAACAAAGGTAATATAAAATTGATAGTAATGGTAATTGCAATAGTTTTAGTAATGGTAAATATAATAATAGCGGTAATGATAAAATTAATGGTAATAGTAATGATAGTGGTAATATTAAAGGCAAAAAGAAATAATGTATGTAAAATTGTAATGATTTTAGAAAAAGTAATGTAAAATTAATAGTAATGGTAATACAATACTTAAAAGTAATGGCAATTGTAATGGCAATATTTATAATAATAATATGGTAATACTGTGGTACTGAAGTAGTGGTAATGTTTGCTGAATCTTTTATATATAATTTCAGTGGAAATTGCAACCTGTATGATAAATCCTCATACTGTTACTGACATTTCGAGGGAACATATTTGTTCTTTTGTCCTATGGGCTTTTAAGTTCCTTGTATGAAGATTTTTTTTAGCATAACTCGAATGAAATTTTCCGGTGGACAGTTTTCTAGAATATTTTAACCTTCTATAGACCTTCTAAATGTCATTTTATTTAGACTTCCCCAGAAATGGAGTAAAAATTACCTTCTCGTGAGAAACCTAATGCCTTATTTAGTTGCACAAAATTATTTGTCGCAAAATTGTTTCAAATTATATACTGTATTTCACTCCTATACGAATTTTGATCCCTTTTCACTTATTCTAAAAATAAAGGCAAAAATTGCAGCTTATTATGGTCATAAAAATTGGTACCTCTGGGAATGCAAAATTATTTGAAAGTTTGGAGAATGTTTTGTAAATGTCATAGGTGGATTAAGTGGAGTATAAGACCCTAAAACCGAAAATCGCAGCCATCGAAGGCTTTTAAATTTGTAGCAATTTCTTGTTAAATTTAGGTAATTCAGCGAAAAGTTAGTGCTGCCAGACATCTAACAAGGACGGAAGTTCGTATACAAGTTTCTTTGAATTTTACAGAGGCGTTGACTAGAGGGCTGTTTATAAGTCTGCAGTATTTTGGCATAAAGACTCTTTCCACATTTCTAATGAACTCTTATTCCCGTACAAACTTAAAAAGTGATGGTATTGATAAATGCATTTACTTTTAATTTTCAGTGAAATATTATGAATACAAATATAAAAATGAGTGAAAACACGTACGTGACCGCACATTTTATGAATTCAAGAGACATTTCAAAGAAAATATAATATAGTTGACCCAACTATGGTGAAGTTTTTTTTTCTTATTTTCGCTTAATCTTTTAATCTTTTCACAGGTGGGGGTCCACATTAACGGTATCAAAACGGCTCGTAAGTGCTACTTGAAGTGTACCTGGGGTACTCTTGCCATCTTATCCACCTACCTACCTATGGTGAAGTTGCTGAAACCACTTTGAAGGCAAATAATTGCAAAATTATTATTACTGGACCATGGGGATGTAAAAGGTTCATCAGGTTCTGAACATCTTAACTAAATTTCAACTACTACAACTGAATCTAGCACTGATCACATTGATCATCTTAGTAGTGATGAATGCGAGATTAGAAAGACCCTTCATATGCATTTAAATTTAATAAAGTATTCTACACCAACTAAAAATAGTTAGTTTTCAGGCTATGCTACAAATTTATTATTCTCACACACCCAAAACCTCTCACCATATTCCGCATATCGTAAAACGAGATGCTGTCACTGCTGCCTTGGCGACGAAGTATCTCCACTGCCTACTTCTCTACCAAATTTGCACTTTAGGCGTAGATATTTTGCTCACAGTTGATTTCTTTCTGCCAAAAACTGAAAGAGCATAAATGCAGGCACTTTTTTCTCAAAACAAAAAAAAATAAATAAAAAAATCATTGCTGCTTCTGGTGCTCAACTGCAGTAAATTTTCTACTTCGGTGCCAGGTTTACTCTTTTTTTCAGAAAAAAAAATATGGGAAAGGTAAGAACTACTCAAATGGCATAGGCTGTGAATGAAATTTGCCAATTTCGTTGCACTTATGTACATAAGCGCATATGCGCATAAGCACTTGGCAGGCTGCAACTCCACAAGACTGCGGTTCGTTTGGGTACCCCTCAATTGGAATTATTCATATGCGCATAAGTATAGAGCACATTCGCATGAAATTCTTAGGTAGGTGTGAAAATTATATTATATTTATACGTACAACAAGATAAATATTAGTAATACTCAGACCTGGCTATTATTTTCTGAATCGACTGTGGCAAGTCAAATAAAAAAGTAATTTTATTGCAATAGGTTAGATTTTCAACAAAAGCAAGCCAATCTTTTCAGTGCTGCATGGTTAAATGATAAGTAATCCAAAATTGGATTGCATACTCGTTGAATATTATTTTACACTAAATCCTGTTATCGAGTGCTATTCATTGCTGGCTTTTACTTTTTGCCCGCCTTGGCTCCAAAAGCCTCATGTATTATGCAAATTTTAATTAGGGGCCTATCTACTCATACACTCACATGCAATGCTAAAATAGGCAAAATGTTCACTTATTTTTTTGCTTTTCACTTATTTATTTTTTATGTTTTTTTTTACTTCATTTAATTCCTTTTCAGCAAAAATGTGCAGTATGAGTAACTCATTGGAGACACATAGCCATAGAGACTACATATAAGAAGGCACAACTTCAACGGCAGGCTTTTGCAGCAAACTCTGCATTTTAGATGTCGCTAACATTTATATGTATGTATGTATGCATGTGTGTATGTATTTTATAATGTGCTGTCCAAGCAAGCAACTGTAGGGAATCAGTTTAGCAAAATTCAATTAAAATCCGTGTTGTGAATTTTTAGCGTATTTTTTCTAGACCGAAATACATTACAAGTGATTTAGCTGAAATTTACAAAGGGTGTTTGAAAAGAACAACTTCGAACTCGCATTCTTATTTGAGATATGTTGAACATATGAGTAACACATTATTTCAGATGGTAAGAAACTTGGTTTTTGGGAAAAATATTTCTGAAGGGCTACTTTATAATACAAAACTGATTCATAAGGAATTTTTAGACTCTGAGAAGGTGGTTGTTGTTGTTGTAGCAGTATACTTATCACTGTCAGTGTTATGTAGATCACCGGTTATCTTCGTCTAGCTCATCTAACAGCAGGCCCAGGAAACTTGCTGTTTCGACAGGATGGGTCTAGAGGGAGAGGAGTGTTATATGAGTGGGCTTAGTGGGGCAAATGAAAAGGAGATTAGTGTCGTGCGGGTTTCCTTCACAGGCAGGACATATGTTTAGTATGTCGGGGTCGATTCTGGATAAGAAGAGGTTTAACCTGCTACAGTATCCAGAACGTAATTGTGCCAAGGTTTCGCGGGTCCCTCGGGGAAGTTGCAGCTCTTCGTCTGCGATGAGTGGTGATGGGACACCGATGATGCACCCGGGGGTTGGGAGCTTAAGAAGGTGGTAAGTGTCTCCCGATGAATGTTGTATATAGCCTCCCTAAACACTCTCCGGCCCAGTAATTGTCGATTTGTTTTGTCCTGGATCTTAGTAGCAATTGCGGTTGTGTGCGCAGAGAAGGAGAGCAAACTGTCGAAGGTAACTCCCAAATGTTGAGGTTGTCAACACTTAGTATTGGTGTGCTATCGACTTTCACCTTAAGTTGCAGTTCGACCTCCTTTGTCCAGGTGATAAACGGGGTCGACATGGACTTAGTGGTGGAAAGTTGTAGATTCCCCGCATTGAAGAAGAAAGAAAGGTAGGTAAGGTAGTCGTTCACTTTGGCGCACAGTTCATCAATGTCATTACCCGACACCATTATCGTACAATCGTCGGCGTAGGAGACCAGCGAGACTCCCTCTTGTGACTGAGGGAGCTTCGAAATGTAGAAGTTGAAAAGGGTGAAGGGCAAAGGTGAAACACCCTGCGGAACACCTTGCTTTATCTTCCGCTGTTTAGAGATTTGGTCTCGAAATATTACCGACATCGCCTTTATGTTTTTCCACAACTGGAGTGACCTACAGTTTAAACTGACTCCGAGCGGCAAATACAATTTTTTTTAATTCTTTTTTGTTTTTCTTTTTTTGAGGAGCTTTTTCATGTTAGAAATACACTCCTCACGCACGATTTTTGTTTCGAATCCGAGGCAACTGCAACATGCATAAGTTCATATGGTTGCAGTGGCCGCCAAATTCGTCGAGGATCCCAACAACTCTTTCAGCTTAATATCGTTAATTTGTGCGAGACTGGGTGGTGTTTCGGGAACTGAGAGAGCAGACGAATGTGCATGGCAGTGAATCAAAACTTTGGCAAGTAAGTATAAGCATACAAGTCCCGCCGGGCTTTCCTATTTCACAAGTTGAAGAGAAGACTAGAGCAGGAACTAGCAGTGGATAGACGAATCTTGCCACCTGCAGAATATCAAGTTCCCTATGCACAACACTCAGAGAATAAAGTTAGGGGAACTTACAGGGGTTCCATAAATCGAATATACGTAATTTCGTGGGCAGTGCTCTTGACAATGCCCATGCGGGAGGCAGAATCAGAGCCCCGCTTAACAATTTCTGAAGTACCTATAGAGCCGAGAATGAGGTAGAGTCCATTCCACATTTCGTGTACGAATGCCCCGAGCTTGAAGAAATGCGCCACAGATTTCCACGAATCACTTCTTCGAGAATTTTAACAGCTTAGGCGCAGTATCACTGGATCTGCTGATTAGAATTCCCAAAAGATCGGAATAGGAGATAATGGAGAGACAGTATTTCCGAATACTGGGTCACAACAATGGGCCTCCGTGGTGAATAAGTTTCCTCCGTGGTGAATACGCTTCACATCTATACTAGAGTTTTTCTAAAACAATGAAGTTCAAAGAGTTAAAATGAGTAGTAAGCTCCACTGGGCGATGTAAGACTCGATCGTGTTCGTAAGTAGCTTTGAGTGGCGTAAATTTCGCAAGCAGGTGCCACTTGCTACCTAAGTAGAGACACGATTAATTGAAGCACACATTTTGTAAAGTCTCTGAGTGACTTTCCACAGATCCGTGGAGTCTCTACTGTCAAGCTCCACTACAGAAAGTTGCCTTTATGAAGTAAATGTAAGTGAAAAAATTATGAAAATTTGAGTTGACTTATTTCACCTCTTGTTTATGACAGTGCCTCGGTTGGGGCACACGAAGGCTTATTTTATTATCTATTTTTATTGGACTATTTGACGCCCTATGTGGAGCATAGGTGTTGAAGGAAAACATATATATCATATACATATATTAGATCACTGCGTCCTCTAATGTGGTCCATTATGCCTGAATGTAAGCCCATAATTGCAAACTTCTAGTGGATTTGAGCATCACCACAGGCTTTTTCTTCCGTGACACTATGGGATTCAGTGTTACACCGCTTATGTATGTGAGTTCTCTTCTTGGATTTCATCGCCCAACTCACAAGAAGGACAGACGCGATTTTTCCCTAGCCTTAGTTCCCTGAAATGACAACGAAGACTGCAATATCCCGCATAGTATCCAATGAGGGTTCGTAAGCCTTTTCTATCCAGCTTGAAAAACCCACTTCAAACTTTTGAGGAGGGCGATTACGTGGTTTGTCTGTTTCTTTCTTGGCTTCTCCATCCAGTGTCGTAGGAATTCCGTATCTTTCCAGTTGTTGATAATTTTCTTTATGCGTCCTTTGGTGTAACCCGTAAAGGGGTTCTGGTCCATGGAATTTTGATACAACTTCTCATTTTGCTTAGTGGCGTCCGGTTTTATTTCCGTTATGACCTGTTTTGTTCTGATACCCAGATATGTTATAATCCCAGCAATATGATTTTTTTTGGAGCAAGTGGAGACGAAAACCGGTTCCATTATGATATCTCTAAATGCAGCAAATTACATGACTACTCAGTAGTATACGCTTTGTCACTTAGCTGTCTTGGCTTAGCCTTCTTCGTCTCATTGAAGAATATTGCGGACAAGAAAATTAACAATTTAACTCGCAAAAGCATGCATCGCATGCAAAATCTGAAATTATTCCTCCGTACAATATGCTGGCAATGCCAAGGGCCAGTTCTATTCTTTGAGCTTTCACTTTACATCAGCCAAGCGAACCAAACCTAACCTAACTCAACCGCAACGTAACCTAATAAACACAATACTCCTGTACGGCAGAGAAGTATGGGTTGACCTGCTAAACTGTAAAATCAAGCGCAAAGCACTGGAGGCACTCAGAGTTGCCTCTGCCTACCGCACTGTCTCAGGCGCAGCAGTTTTTGTGATCAGTGGGGAGATTCCCATCGACCTCATCGCCCGAAAAAGAAAGGATGCGTGGGACTCTAGGAAAAAACACGCCACCACTAATGCCGCGGTAATACCAGCAATAGGTTAATGGGTTCAAAGGAACTTCGGGGAAGCCGGCTATTTCATGACTCAGTTCCTCTCGGGCCCGTGGACTTCCGGAAACACATATACCGCATGGGTAAAGTAAGTGACCCCAGGTGCATATACTGTGAAGTGCCGAACACATGTTTTTAATGCTTTATGGACGGCGTTCTACGCCTCCTCGAAGCAATGCACAAAGCAGTCTCGGAATGGGTGTCTCCCCAGAGGAGAGGAGCGATTGATTTAGTGGTCACACTACTCGCCGCAGTAGACGACGATCGCTATAAGTGCGAAGGCATTCTGATCGCTTCCTCACCCACCAAAAAAAAACAAAAAAGAAAAAAAACCTAACCTAACCTAATCAAACCCAACTGCTTCTAACCCCTTCTGTGCAACTCGCGGAACTCTTATTTGAAAACCCTTTGCATGCACGTACATTTGTTTTGTGCACTTACGTAAATATAATATAAACTCATTCACTTTACATTTCGGGGAATTGGGGCTCATCAGAGGTCAGCTGCTCTTAGCATTTTTGTTTTTTTTTTACTTTTATAAGCGGAAATTCAATGCATTAGAAATCTCAGAGGATGCAAGCAGGTGCATGAGCAATGCGCCTATAAGCTGGTAAATAGTTATGTATACAAGGAAAATAAATACTTATTTGCGGATGGGGGGTGAGCATACAAATTTTATGTCCCTTCCATTGAGTGTTTGAAAGCGACGTGAAGTTTACTGTAGGGATATATAAATAAGGAGCGCAGTAACAATTCTCGATTCTATTGCATGTTAAGGACAGGGTTAGTCGTGCGTGAAGCGATTGGTTTTAGGTTTTAGAAAGCTAATTGCCCAGTTCCTTCTTATAGAATGTACAATTAGACGAAAATAAGTTTTTTGAAGTTTTTTGGGTTTGTCTTTGCTCAAGTCAATGCTTACGATTCATATTTTCTACCCCAAAGAAACGCAAGAATTCCTCATTTTTGGTATAAATATGCAAACTATCCCAAAATAAAATAAACGGTTACATCAAAAAGTAGTCGGCCGAATTCGGTATACTGAAAGTTCAGATGTCACTCAAGAAAAAATCACGTAGCCACAATGAATTTTCTGTGGGAGTCTACGGGTTGCTGGAGTCATCGAACGCACTTGTTTGAAAATGATACTGGCAACACTGATACGGTGAACCGTGAATGAGGAATGTTATCGTGACATCATAATACTCTTTTTGTATTTTAAATTATGGACTTTGACATGAACTTTGACAAAATGTGGTTTCGATAAGACAGTGTCACTTGCCTCCCTGCGCATGAAGGTTAGCTTAGGGTGAAGCTGTTGCCCACTATAGGACACATTCCGGCTCTTAGCCCATTATGATGGCACATGGGGAACTTATCCTTATTTCTCCTAAAGCCGATGTGTGGTGTTCAACGATTTTAGAATATCCCCAATTTCCACTGTACTGAGACCTTCCAATTCATTAAAAAATTGTCTACCTAAAAAGCTGAATCTTCATCTGAGCGTGTCTGCCTATTAGGCAATGCCTCATTATAGCGGAAATCAGTGTGCTAAGGACTATGCTTATTTGGCTTAACAGAGATTCAATCAATAACTTACTGGATGAGCTGATGAGGAGAGGCTGCAGGATGATTTCCAGCGTGGACGACGTGGCACTAATTGTTAGAGGAAGGTTTGTAGATACCCTGTACGATTTGATGCAGAAATATCTGAACGTAATTGTTATATGGGCAGCGGATTCCGGCCTATCGGTGAATCCTCCCAAGACGGCGCAAAGAAATACTCAGAGCTGAACTCCTCTCAATAGGGAGCGCTCCGTTGGTGCTTTCTGATAAGGTGACTAGGTCTAATCCCTGACAGTAGGCTAACAGAGACGCCCAACATTGAGGAGAAGATAAGGAAGGCAACAATAGCCGCGTATGGATACAGGGGCGCTATTGGCAAACGATGAAGACCTCTCGCCTAGAGTTGTATTTTGGCTCTATAATGTCGTCTAATGGCTAAGCGCTCTCCGGACTATCTGCAGTTTCCGTACAAATTCTGATGACGCTTCCTTGGTCAATGCAGATTTAATCCCGGTAGATACTTTGGTTAAAGAAATGAAGAGAGTATGAGTGCATAAGGCTATCGGAACACGGCAGTAGAGAAGGACCTAAAGAAATTGTAGCACAAAAACGGCGTTATCTGTACACCCACTGGCAAGACCGTGGACCAGATCACCTGAGCGTAGATGGACGCACATGATAATACCCATCCTCACCACGTCGTTAGAAAGGAACCGTAAGGGAGCAAACTGTCACCTAACTCTATTCAAATACCCCCCTAGGTTTGGCCATGATAGTTCAGCAAACTGCCCAATCTGCAGGAAGAGGAAAGAAAATGTTGAACACATCTTGTTCCATTGCCCCCGCTATGCTTCCGAAACCTCTAAACTCTTAACTCTGAGATGTACGCTATAGACAAAGCAACAAAAACGATAAGACTAATGGACTTACCTTCGACAAATTTTTTGATAGTCAAGCAGCAATCAAGACACTGGCCTCAACGCGCATCAATTCAAGATATGTTAAAGAATGCAGGAATCCCGCTTATCCAACAACACAACACCGCACTTTTTTGGGTTCCCGGCCACTTTGGAGTTAAGGAAAATGAATGAGTGAATAAGTGTGTAAGGAAAGGCTCTGAGCTTGACCATCAACGAGTGGTAGAGGTCATAAGCATTCCTCTCCTCTAAACAAAGTGTACTCTGCGATTGCCTCTAGCGTAATCGCCGAAACCAATAGAAGTTGGTCTCTGACTACTAACTGCAGGGTCTCCAAAACCCTCTGTCCACTGAATTATAAAAAAACAAATGTCTGCTTGGGTTTAACAGATCAGCTACCAGCGTCCTCACAGCTGTTATAACAGGTCACTGCGCTATTAGCACCCTAGCCAGTAGAATGGGTGTACCTCACAATGACTTCTGCAGGGGTTGTGGACATGAAGAAGCAATTGAGTCGGTACAACACCTCCTTTGTGAATCACCTGCTCTCAAAAAAGCCGTGCCAAATATCTGGGTAATTATTTATCTAAAGATGTGGGAAATTTGCAAAATATCTCACTAGAAGAGACTATTTAGTTACCTTCTTAAAAAGATGTAAGTGGTTTAAGAAGCTTAGTTCGGTAATGGAAATCAAATGCAGGCATCACAATGAGCTTGAAGGCCACAGAGTGTCTTGTCTGAGACAATCAACCTGACTAGCCTAACCTAAACGAAGAAAATATTGTTATGGTGTCAACAACAGCGAGGAACCTTTGAGCTAACCAGCCTTGTGAGGTCATAGCTTCGTGCTAGTTCTACCAGCTGTTACTTTGTTACTCTTGCTGAAAAATCTTTAAAGAATAAATGAATGCACATACATTTTCATTTCCCCTCTCATCAGCCCTTAACAATTATGTAATCCATCATTTAATCAACGAGCACTCGCTACTACAGCACAACAGCTGCGGCAATTGAAATTCTATAGAGAAAACTGGAAGCGAAAAAAATCGACTTACAAAAACAATACATTTTACTATTAGCTCGGCTGTCGATCAATGTCGGCGCTTGTTTGTCGGCATAGTCCCCTTGCTTTTCTTCATATAAATTTTCTTTTTCAACACTTACTTGCGAACAAACAAACCCATGCACAATATCACTTTCACATGTGGCACACTTTTAGGCGTGCAAGCCCAGCCATTGCATATTCACACTACCAAACAACCGCTCACAACTCACACGCAACATGTTGTCGGGACACTACAGCAAAAAAAAAAAATAAAAAATGTTAAAACAACAACAACAACATTATTTTTGCATTTCTCCCGATGTGCTTGCCGTTTAATTGCTTTTATTAATGAAACCCCAAATCCCCCAACCAATTTTGTAACATTGCGGCGCTGCAGCACTACAACACTGAGTGCCGTTCCTGACAAATTTTTTAATTAAAATTTGCTATTATCCTTCGTTCTGTGAAAACGCTGCCTGTTGGCCAGACAAATTGCTGTGTGAGCAGGTGTTCGTCCACCAGCTTACAAAATGGTGGCATTTTTTCTTTGTTTTCGTGCTTCGTTTTTTTTTCTCTTTGTTTTGGCTTTTTATGCATTCATTATTTTATACTTTCCTTCCACTTACTTTAATCCATTCATTTAATTTCCTGCAAGCTCAGCTCGCTTACCGTATATGTAAATATTTATAGAGGTAGTGATTAAAAAAAAAGAAAGAAAAAAACGAAAACAAAATAACAAAAAAAGATTTGCTGCAGTAGCGTATTAAAATGTAATATGTTAAACGCATGTGTGTAAGTGCGTATATGTGTATGTATATATGTAGATAGTCGCAGCAATCATGAAATGCCTTTTTTGAAATGTTGGTCTCTACCTATTTTAGATTCTTTATGAGGGAGTTATTGAAGTGCGATGGCCGTCAAGTGACGGGGATTTTTTGAGGGCACGATTTTGCCGACTTCTATAAAATAGTGGAAAAAAAAACTCACCATCACAAAAAAAATACTGTTGGTGTTTGAAATAAAGTTTTAAAAACACCGCACGATAGTTTTTAACATAAAAGTTGAGACAAACAATTCTTGAAAATTTGGTTTTTCTACCTAAAGTGTGGCATTTTTGTTTTCTAAAACATGCATAATTACAAAAATTAAAAGTACTTACATTTACGAATTTATTTAAAATACTTAAACTGTATTTATTTTTAGGCTTACCTGTAAAGAAAAGAAAATTCTTAATTTAGTAAGAATATAAAAAGAAAATATTTACGTAATAAAAGTTTAAATCTTGAGTTCTATTTTTTGTGACCATGGAACTATCATGCGAACAAAACGCATATAGTTGTCTTTAATATTTTAAAACGCTAGACCATTTGCGCTTAATTGTTAATTACTGTAATATTTTAGAAAGAGCAACAAAAAATGCGCCATAAATTATATCACAAAATGCTTGCCTTCACACAATATGTTTTTACGAAAAATTTTATAACTACAGCACACGCTCGATAACGTGAACTAATTCAAACCAAGGCAGTTCACGTTAAAAAAAGTGTTCACGTTTTGGAATGCCCAAAAAGACTAAGTAAATATCGTCCCCTTAGTATAACAATAGCCTATGTGCTCATAGGCTATTATTTCTTTATTGAATTTTTGGATTCTCCATCGTCGATTTTATATGTGGTCAAAATTTTGTCAAATTCTAGTTCCACAAAGTGGGTCAAAACGTCAGTCAAAAAATAATAAATATTTACAGACATTAACGAGATTTGAGTGAGAGCTACTTTCGACAAAAAGTTTGAAATTCATTTTCTCAAAACATCAAAAAATTTAAAGGCTATTTTAATACTAAGGGCACGATATATTTTTTCACATTTAAATTCACATTTTATTCTTGTTTTCGTTATATATTAATTGAAATTTAAAAAAATCAGTCATCTTTTTTTGTATCCACTTGAAGCACAGATTTCTCCCTTAACCGTCTTAGCACACTCATATCATTTTGATCGACGTCTTTGTGACCAGGCCATATTAACGCCTTGTAGAAAATTTCAACTGCTTCAGTCGGCTTAATTTTCTCCAGTTGCTCTGATACGCTGTCATCATCGGATTCGTCCTCTTGTTGATGATCGTCATCTGCATTGCGCTCCTAGATATCTTCGTTCTATTCATGAATGGCTGGTAACGTGAATTCAATCAGAAATTTTTAATTAAAAAAGGTTTTTCAATAACCCATACAGGTACATATCTTTGAGCATATCTGCGAACACGAACGAACCTCAGGATTTAAACTGCTAAGAAGATCGACGGTGTTGCTCATCAAGGTGCGAAGTTCAGCTTCCCATTTTTCTTTTAAAACCGCCAACCGAACATTATCTTCGGGATCATCATTGTTTACCGCAAAATTTAAGATACTGTTCCAGCACTTAGCTAATGTTGCTTCACCAACACGAAACCAAGCCGCATCCAAAAGATTTGTAGCTGTTTTTAAGTTAATTTTTTTCAACGACTCGAACAAATCAAACTTTGTCGCTGCTATTGAAGCTAGAAGGCTGTCTCTGTAATGCCATTTTAGCTTTAAGTTTTTCTTTAAACGGATCCACTAGCTGAGGTTGCAAAGACAGTTTTGGCCTGATATTTTAAGAAGACGAATACCGTACCTCTTCTTGAATCCTTGGAGCCATCCATTATTAGCGAATAAGTTGGCTTCATTTACTTTATATTTTGCATGCAGTGTTTTTGCCTTTTCTTTCAACATTAGAGCACTTACTGGCCATTTTTTATCTCGCATTCGGATAAATCAACGATAGTTCTTTCCATTTTGGGCAACTCTGAAGAACGCAGTGTTTTTCTATTTCCAGGTCCACAATACGTGTTGTTTACGCATTTTAATGTTACAAGTTGTTGATTTAGCAACATTATATTTCTTTGCTAAATTCGTCATAGATGAGCCTTTTTTTAAAAAGCCGAGAGTTTTAGCCTTTTGTTTTAATGTCAAGTACACGGGTTTTTTAGAACTCATTTTCACCGGAAAACATAAGACGAAAAACTCTTTGCAAAACCAAAACCGCGACTGAAATATTTTACTGCTTACATGCAATTACGAATAAAATAAATATTTTATAAATAGGGGATTCCCCAATTTCAGAATTACTTGAGATCAATGTAAAATACATTCAAATAATTGTAACGTTTATTGTTCATGTTTTAGAGCTTTTTGGGCTTGTTCACGTTTTGGAGTAGTCAATGCACAAAAATGTCTGTTCACGTTTTGGGATGTTCACGCTTTAGAGCGTTCACGTTATCGAGCACGCGTTGTAATTTAAAATAACATACACACTTCTTATGCGCCAGTCAGTGTCCTAGGGACTGGGGGTGAGTACAAGAGAAAGCTTTAAAAGGCTAAACATTTTGAGTTACCATCAAAGTAGAATTAGCCTGACTGAGAATAGATGGAAATTTTTAATTCGATACTCATTTCACTTATACACATTCATTTTGGGAGGAAAAATAAACATCGTATATAGCATTTACTGACCTTTGTTGGTGACAAAAAGTTGTATTTTATACACAATACGAAGCAGCTGATAGTTGCGATATACCACTAAAGAAAACGCGGCGCACAACCTGGGGTATGAGTTACTTTATTGGGCGATAGGATATTATTGAAGTATCTCACTGACACGATTTACGCTTATTTTTCATCCGCATGAGTTTTTCATCTACGGCGACCTACAGAAAAATTGTTTGCTTAAAACTTCTGTGGTATATTTTAACCCTGTAGCTGCCTTTTTTAAGCAACTTTCGTATAAGTTCTTTAAAAAGAGGGTGAAAAAGTCCATTCAAGTAGGAGCTAGCGGGGTATCATGAAAAAAAAATTGGATTTTGTTGGAAAGGGTTATTAGTTGGTTGTTCGGAGGAAAATTTGGCGTACTCGACACTATCGAATACTTGTAAAATTTCACTTTTTGTATATATTGGGCTGATTATTCACTAAATTTCTTCCAAGGCCAAAAAATTGTCACCTGTATATTTTTTTTATCGTGACGTTAACGCTTTGAAAATGACCATTGAATTTGCAAAGAAGAAGCGGTCTTTTCCATAAATTTGGTATAAAATATTTACAAATCGTTGTTATTGTATTTCCTCTTAGGTATAGTTTTTCACAAATGCCCAACAAATATAACAAACCTATAAAAATGAGATAAATGTTTATTATTATTTTAATTTTGGAGGTTTTAGGGTCACTTTAGTGCATTTTTTATTTTTTCAATAAAGCATAGCGTATAATTTTTTGGATTATACAAATTCAATAGTAATTTTGGAAAAATAATTTAGGTATTGGGAATGATTTCATCCCTTAAAAAGGGTTGGAAATTTGCGTACTTGTTATATCTGGTGTACAACTAATTAATTTCGTATTTGTTACTAACCACATATCTATTTATGTAGTCAATATTTTGAGATTGTCAGCTATTCTATGTTAAATCCCCTCAAAAAATCAAGTAAATTTGATATGTCACAGTGAATATTAGTAAACGCACAATTTTTTTATATTACAGTCAATTACAGAATGTCAAATTACGTTCTAACAAAACAGCATTTACGGGGAGGTTTGCTTTTGTTCTTCAATTTAAAGAAAAGTGCAGAAGCTCATCGTTTACTCTCAAAAGCTTATCCTGAATATGCCCCAGAGGTTAGAGTATGTCAGCAGTGGTTTGCACAATTTAAATGTGGTGATTTTGACACAGAAGACAAAGAGCGACCACCAAGAAAGTTTGAAGACGAAGAATTTAAGGCATTACTCTATCAAGATTCATCTCAAGCTCAAGAAGAACTTGGAAAAACATTGGAAGTCACTCGACAAGCCATTTCTAAACGTTTAAAAGCAGCCGGATACATTCTCAAACAAGGAAATTGGGTGCCACACGAATTGCAGCCGAGAGACGTTGAGAGACGATTTTGCATGTGTGAAATGCTGCTTAATCGCCACAAAAAGAAATCGTTTTTGCATCGTATTGTCACTGGCGATGAAAAGTGGATTCATTACGACAACCCGAAGCGTAAAAGATCATATGTGAAGCCAGGCCAACCAGCCAAATCGACACCAAAGCCGAATATTCATGGTTTGAAGGTAATGCTCTGTATTTAGTTGGTGGGATCAGCAGGGTATGCTGTACTATGAGCTGTTTAAATCGGGCCAGACGATCACGGGAGAGCTATACAGGCAACAATTGATACGTTTGAAGCAAGCAATAGCCGAAAAACGGCCAAACTTGGCGACCAGACACGAGAAATTGATTTTCTATCATGACAATGCTCGACCACATGTTGCAGTATCGGTCAAAAATTATTTGGAAAATGCCGGATGGGAAATTCTACCTCACCCGCCTTATAGCTCAGACATAGCTCCTTCTGATTACCACTTGTTTCGGTCGATGCAGAATCACCTTTCTGGAATACGGTTCACCAATGTTGAAGGTATTAAAAAATGGCTTGATGACTTTCTCATGACTTTCTCGGCGATGAAAAGTTTTTTTGCGATGGAATCCATAAATTGCCTGAAAGATGGGAAAAAGTTGCCGCTTCCGATAGACAATATTTTGAAAAAACTATATTTACACTTTTATACTTAAATAAATGGTTTTTTTTTAACAAAAATTCCGAAATTAATTAGTTGTACAGCCAATATATTCCATTGATTATAACTACAATAGCAAAATGATTAACCGATACATATAGTTTTTTGTCTTAAAAGTTTTCCCGAATTTTTCATAAATATCCCTATTCAAGTGTGTGTTTTGATATATAGTAATAAAAAAAAATTATAATGCGGGCCTTGACAGTCTCATTCAAAATAATTTACGAGCATTTAAAAAAACAAATTATTAAAATTGGTCAAAAATTGCTTTCTCTAAGTCAACAGAATTTGTCGAAAAATTCTCATATCGCGCTGACGGCATTGTAAATATTAAATAAAAAAAAATATAAAAACAAAAATATTGTATGGCCATAGGACAAATTAACGAGGTAGCATCACAAACAAAAAAAACTTTTGTTTTGCCATTTTTTGTACGAATTCCTAGTCCTCTGACTCCTGGTTAATATTCCTTCAAATCTGTAAAGTATTGGTGGTGACTCCTGGTAATTCCACAAATTTGAACACTTTCGTGAAAATTTTATTGCACAAATTTTTTATCCAAAATATTTGTCCATTTCTTAATAAAATAGAGCCCAGATCTCGGAGTTGTAACTGTCTTTCGCCTTCATTTCTATTTAATCACCCTTTATTGAATGTTTATTAGAGTTTTAGTTTTACTCCAAATGAAGAGTAGCAAAAAAGTCGGCTACAAACCAAAATGCCTTTCATTAAAAATATTTATATCTGCCACAACTTTTGTAGAGCTTTCCGAAATGGCAATTAAACAATAGGCAAGCAATATTCAAAACACACATACACATAACATATATTTATGTGAACCCGCCTTCACTAATGAGCATAAACGAATCGCCATAAAGTGGAATAAAAAAAAAATATGACACTAAAGCCAAAAGCGAAAGTGTATAAAATACTTTAAATGCATTACGAAAGGCGACCAAATATCATTACATTAGATGGCGGAATAATTGGTGTAATTTTTGGCGCCTACTGCAGTAACTTTAACCCATTCGCGATCGAGACTAAGTAAACTGCTAGAAATTTTTTTTTCCATACATTCAGTCAGCTAATTAGACTATAGTAAACATCTATTCTGCCAATAAATATCACAACATGATTTTAGTCAGCTTTTGGGCGACTGATGTGGTATGTTGGAGATAGGCCATGTATAAGTAAAGACATTACTCGATGTCTCTTTATGTATATCAAAAAAACAAAAAAAAATGTTTGGAAAACTTTCGCATGCTAAGAAAAAAGTACGGGTTGTGACTCTTGATAATCCCACTAATTTGAACACTTTCGTGAGAATTTACTGAACATATTTTGTGTCTAAAAGCTTTTTTCATTTCTAACAGGCGGTAGGTGAATGCCACATTTTCTGCATATCCATAAAGATGTTCCACTTGAAAGCATTTATCCCTTTTTTCATAAGTAAGCGCACTCTAGGATTACCTTTATTGCATGCATACATCAGTTTACTTTTTTGAGTCCTTAGTCCGCACACAAGTCCATGTGATACCCATGGTTCTTGAATCACGGCAATATGATGTCCACCTTTGGCCAGGTGGATTATGAGGTTGGCGGACGCAACCTTTGAGTGGTGTAGGTTAATTTGAAGAACCCGTAACATCATGGTTACTGGGCTTTCTCTCCACCACCGTCATGATAGGATCATCTGAGTCTGACGCCAGTAGCTCTTCCTCATCAGTGAGAGCATTATCAAGTACTCTATCTAACAAGGAAGAGATACTGCCGTCAGCAGATGCCTTTCGTAGCGCTGTAGCAGTGTTGGGACCGGAGCCAGATTCCGCCGTGAAACCTATCTCAGCTCCAACCGGGTCCTTTAAATTAGACGTCTTGTCCTTATTATAGACCCTCAGTGCTATGGACGAAAACCCATAGCTTACTACACCGTCAGATCGCGCCAGTGCGTCCACCGAGTCCTTGCTGACTACGAAAGTAGCGATTCAGTACTCACCCTTGGGATCGTCCAGCTTTGTGGCCTTCCAAGACGATGTAGGAAGCTCCGGGTTACATACCCGAAGCATTTCAAGGATCCTTTGAGGGTCTGATGGCTCCGCTGGTAACCAGACCCTAGCTCTTGGTAAATTGGGGATGTCATCCCTTGAAATTACCTCGAGTTTAGAACCAGGCCATACTTCGCCAATCCTTGAAATGGCTATTTTATAAAGATCAGTTGATCTCTGATCGGCACAGGCGATATACTTCACGTGGCTCTGATGCCATCCACTATCGTGACAGAAAGGAGCTGGATCAGGATTCTCTTTCAGAATTAGGAAGAAAACGCTTGAGAGCCTGGCTTCCACTTTCCTCCAATTGTCAGGTGAAATAGTGCCGTCAGGCTTGCTTCGTTGTAGGTAGCTGGAGAAGTCTTAGTGTGTCGGGGCTTCTTTAACGTGTTCGGGCTGCTGGGTGGGTCGTCCGACAACTGACGTTTTGTATTCGGTTCGGAACCCCGAGGGGACTCCTCTGTTACCCGTGATTTTAAAACATTTGCGAAATCACTACGTGCCCACCAGACGTCGCTATAGCAACTAAAGATCATAATAACTATTATTATTGTTGTAGAAAATTCAATGTTCCAAAACTTATTTGACTGACTGTATTCGAGTGCAGGAAAATAACAGCACCGAATCTATTTCCACCTTTATTAAATATTTCAGTAGGGTGCCCACTTTTTTGAAAAATTTAGTATCTAAATTCATTTGCAATTTCCATCTGGAAACTTATAACTGACTTATGACCTTTTCCATGTGAAGTGATCTAAGTATTTTGGACGATGCCAAAAATACTTCTTAAAACTGGTTCATTTGTGGGCTTCAGTTTAAGTAATTGAAATAGCAAGTAGCACTAAAGCGTCGTTTTGATTCCATTTTGAGACCTTCAACGGGCATATATCTACAGCCAACCAGAGCGATTGATGTAATGGAAAAGGTTGGTGGGATTTAGGTTGGCACACTGCCCCAGGCCGTCGAAGAACGGGGCACCCAGTCAACTTAATCGCTTAGCTGCCAAACCCGCACATTCACAGAGAAAGTTTCCTTTTCAGAAATATTTCCACAGCTTCTGCGATGGGAGGGGCTTTAGTCGAACAATTTTTAAATTTTATTCTATGTGGAAATTTTTGGTACAGAGTTTTTTAAAGTTAAATATCTTCGCTGCTTCTGAAAAGCAATGGGGCCGAAAGGGTTAAGTGCAACAACATTCAAAAGCACCAACGACAAGTAAAAACAAGAAACAATTCAGCCAAGTAGTGTCACAACCAAAGTGGAAGCCAGTCTTCGACAGTGACAACAACAATAATTAGCTCTGCCAACTAAGTAACTAAATTAAAAGATAACAAGCATGAATACCGTGAGGGAGGAGAAGAGCAAAAACAAAGTCAACATGAGCAGCAATATTGCGATACCGCATATACCTACATTCAAATTTGAAGGGAATTCGTCAGCATTGGCAGCAATAGAATCAACTTAGTAGCAACTTCCGCATACGGTAAGAAATTTCTAAAGAAAACAAAAAACAAAATATTTTAATTTTCTACATTTTTTGTCTATATATTAATTTAATTGATTAATTTTTTCCTGCTAATTTCTTTTAATATATACTTTTTTGTTAATTATATTTTAATTTTCTAAATTTTTTATGTACTAATTAATTTGTTTTTCTGTTAATTCCTTCCAATATGAAAGTCTAGTCTGGATTGGATTCGCCATTTCACAGGCCAGTGTATAGAATGGTATGTTCTCTTCAAAGTTGCCTTTACAAACTTCAGTTTTTTAAAGCAAACTTTCACTTTCACATGGAAGATGGCACTTACAATTTGGCTTTTTGATGAGATGACAAGCCTATTATTATCTCGGTATAAAATATTGAAGTTTTCAGATTCTCTAATAGGGATTAAATGGTAAACCTAGCTCCTCCGCATGGGTGCCGCTCGTTCAATGACCGGTAAACACAGGTACGAGTTTGCAAATTGAATGGCGGGGCGTCCCCACGACTTTCTGAGTCCTCCGTCTATTGTACTGAGGCCAAAGGGTTTTCGAAATAGCACACGCAGATAAGGAGCTCTATCTTTTCTGCGCTTTTCTGAGAAATAGGTTGAGCAATTTCCATTCAACAACAGTCACGGTGATGCCGAGGTCAAGGTAGGAGACCTATGAGACAAATTCAGTCGACTCCTTCATGGCAAGCTCATCAGCAATTTCTTTTTCCTCTATGGTCCTCTATCCTGAAACACAGATTTCCAGATCAGAGAAATGTTACCTGCAAACCCAAGAGATTTAATCTGCTCCTTGTAGGAGTTGACCAGTATGGATCTGCGCCATGACATCGTCGTGCCTTGGTCACAGCTTGGCTATCAGAAAAAATGTTAATATCTCCCTCGCTATCGCGTTCCCTAAGCATTCTGCATGTCTGCAGGAGCGCAAACACTTCTGTTTAAAGGAAATATATAAATTGGCTGATTAGAAAAAATCCCTGCTCCGACTTCTGATTCCATTTTGAAACCGTCATTGAAGACAGAGGTAAAAGCATCGCTACAGATTTTAACCTTGTTCCAATCCTGCTTACTGGGAAAGATTTCCCTGGCACGACATTCTAGAGGAAATTTTCCAAGCAAATACATAGTTTATGAGTATTGCTTTAGCCACCTGAGTGTTCTTTAAAAAGGGGGCCTTGGGCCAGTTCAGTGAACTACAGAATCTTTCTATCGAAAGAGTAGAATATGAGTACACTTAAATTTCAAGTGACACATTTGTATTAGTTCCACCATATTTTACATATAGGTCGCCTCGACCTTAAGCTTCTCAGCTCTTCGTCGACGAATTGAAATAGCTCTGTCGGTAGTCTGTCGACACCCATAGTTTCGTTCTTCTTTGATAGAGTCCTGGTAGATCATCAAGAAGCCATTTAGATGTTCGATAATTTCAGGCTCAAAGTCTAAATTTTCCTGGGACTCCTACTGCTGTCACCATTCAGCAGTTTCTAGAAATGTTCATCACCTCGCTGTGCTAGATTTTTTTTATTATTTATGGTTAAAAATACTTTCACACAGCAAGTCTAGCAACAATCACATTACTACATGCATAATTCCTGTGTAGGTACTATTTAGACACAGATAGGTTGCTAAGAGTATCTACTGACTGTCATCTAAGTACCGGCATTGCATATAATTTCTGTAGTGTCACCAGTGTTGCAGCTTGTCACTGTTACGACATAAATTTGTTGTCTTAATTCGTAGCAAATTTCATTACTGATTAATGCATATTAAGACGTAACACCAGTCAACCGTGACGAGGATAGTTTTTAATGAAAACATAAAAGAAATCACAACACATAAACAATGGCTGTGATTTGGTGGAAGTGACCAAGCATTGCCACCTTTTTGCTAAGTGCAAAGTAGTTAATATTTATTATCATCTATTCAACTCTTCCTCGCTTGCCTTTCTGCTACTGCTAATGCGTAAACTGTGGCTAATGATGTTAATGCGATATCGACGTGCAGCTGCTGTCAGTTGCCAGTTGCTACTTATTTACTTTTTATTGCTTTTATTCTTCCAATTGTTTTTCATCTCTGCCACTGCCGATGAGTCTGGCTGTTGTGGTGACTGCCGATTGCGTAATGAAGCGTAGCCGCAACGCAGCAATATTGATTAATCAGGAGCCATTGATGCAGTGTACAGCGTTTGTATCAGCATTGTTGCGCTTCTGCGGCATCTCTATGCGTAACAAGTTGACATTGACTTGGTTATGCGTGCCGCTATTTGTGCCGCATCGGCAATATTTTACAAAATATTTTGAAATTTTAATTTATTTTATGCTACCGTGAACATTGGAAGCACTTTTTTGCGTAAATTAGATACCATATATGCATACATACATTAGGGTGCATAAAACTATGGTTACTATTTTTCCTTCGAAATTATAAAATCGTTAAAAATATTATGAATTAGAAAGTGAATTTGTTTGTTGGTTCAGCTTCTATGCTTTAACTACTCATCCGATCATCATGAAATTTCGTACAATGGTGTCATTTAGCACAAGAAGGCGTGGCACCTCCCATGCACACTAAATATTTCATATTGTATACCTCCGAATAAGAGTATTTAAACAAACTTTAATATTTATAAAGAAAATAAATTTATAAAGGAGTTAATTCTGATATAAAACGAATTTTGTTTGTCGTTGCCACCTGAATTTTATTGCATAAATAACGGTTTAACACAAATTTAACTTGATAAGGCAGATATATGTTGGTATGAAATGAAAAGTGCGTAAAAAGATTTCATAAACAATTTTTTCATTTGGTGTTGCCACCTGATTTTTATTGCAATGACACATCCCATGTATAACGTACTAAAATACGTATACCGAATAAGACGTATTTAAACAAGTTTTGTAATCTATTAAGCTATAACTTTGGATATAAAAAAAATTTGTTGGCGTTGCCACTTAAATTTTATTTTAAATAATTTTTTTATAAATTTTTGTTTTTTTTATAAAAAGGTATCTCACTCTTTAATATTTCTTCGTTGACTTAAAACTTAAAAAAAAAAATTTTCTTTTTAAACTAAATATTTTTAAACACATTTTGTTTAGTTAACTTTTTTTTTATAAAAATGTGTTTCGCTCTTTAATATTTCTTCGTTGACTTAAAACTTCTTAAAAAATTGTTTCCATTGAATATTAAGTTATCATATATTAAATTCTATATTTTTAAACACAACTTCATTAAATTTCTTAAGAAAAGGATGCGATGTCACACGACGCAAATACTTTTAATTTTTGCAAATTTAGTGACACGAAGCCCTGGCATCGATAACTGAGTTTGTCCTTTAGCACTTTTTGATACGGTACTTTGCTTTTCTTCGATAGAATTTTACTCCAAAATTTAACTTCAAATTATGAACACTTCCCAATCTGAATTTAATATTATTTTTATAGTAAATAATTTTCACATAAATTTCATAAAATGTTTCTCTAAAATTTACCTTTAAATAATCAACACTTCCAAATCTGAATTTAATATTCTTTTTATGGTAAATAATTTTCACTTTCGTAATTAAATATTTATTAGTATTAAAAAACTCATTTCATACCTAAAAAGGATTTTTTATTTTTTGGTATTTAAGTAAAGAATTAAATGAAAAATTTGATATGAAAAAATAACCGTTTTTTGCGACTATGCGTGCGACGGGTAAGTTGGTCGTTTACCAACTAACTAAAATGATATGGGTAAACACCCTCTTATATGCCTTGAACTTGAGTCAATAAAGTTATTTGTAAAAGCGCTTAAACTTAAAACGTCTATTCATAGGAACTAAGCTGTATAAATATTATACCTATATGTAGTATGTCTGCTTTCCGGTTTAGTCTCCAAAACAGCTAAACCGATTTAAAAAAAAACATTGATATATTTTAAGCTGAACTTCTTATTCAGTATGTGAAATTGACGTCGATAAGTTAAATAACAAGACTGGTGCTGTATTAAAACACTTCTTTTATTTGACTTTCAATATACTCCACTCCTCCACAAATCAACACTACAATTTCAAACTGTTCAAAACATTGCTAGAGATATTCTACAGCCAAGTTATTAAATACGTAAGTAAATTTGTTTTTTTTTTTTTAACTCACATTTCAACTTAGTAAACAAGTAAAAGTTGCATGGCACAGGATCCCTCAAATAGGGCAGAAGGAAAAACACTGTCAAACCCTTAACGATTCGCTTCCAAAAGAATCACACAGTGGTAAAGTGACTGACATAATGATAAGGATCGCACTATGAGTGTAAATTCTTCGTCATCCTGTAGAGACGAAACTGATGATCTGGTAACGAATTCGCCAGGTGTGCCCAGATTGTGAAGGGAATACTTTTTTTATTTTTTTATTTATTTATTAAGTAGTAAAAAACGTTTAATATAAAATTTGTTGGTTAAACCTAATTTGCAGAATAGGGTGTACGCTACCTTAATTCTTAAATATACTTATAAATAGGGAACTCTTATCCAAGCTGTTGGCAGACGCAGAACACAACAATCCTGCCTCTGGAGCGGATATCCCACAATCCCCAATCAGGAATGATGGAGTGACAGTCTTGTCTTGTCGAAGTGAAGTGCAATGCAGCAACTCAAAAACAACAAACCTGCTGGAGCTGCGGACCTGGCTGGCGAGCTGTTTAAAGCTGAAAGAGATGAGTTGGTAGGCAATGTGCACCGACTTATCAGCAGACAGGATTCCCAATGATTGGAGTCTCAGTATCCTTTATCCTATCCTAAAGAAAAGTGACCCCACGTACTGCGCGAACTATCAAGGGATTAGCCTTACCTCCATGGCACATAAGATTCTATCCTGTCTGCTATGTGATAAACTGAAACCTTACGCACAATCCCTAATTGAGCCGTACTAGTGCTGTTTCAGGCCTGGTCGCTCCACCGTCGACCAAATATTATCACTCCCACAAATCCTGGAGAAGACCTGTGAGGACCAAGTTGACACGCACCACCTATAGCGACGAGTAGAAGGCAGCCTTTGATAGCACGAATCGCGTCCAACTTTGTCACCTAATGTCGAGATCGGTATCCTAGCTGAGCTGATACGGCTGTGAAGAATGAAGTTAAGCAACACACAAAGCTCCGTTAAGATAGGAAAGGACCTCTCCAAGGCGTTTGATACCGTTCGAGTCTTCAGACAAGTTTGCCCATTGTCTTGCAATCCCTTCAACTTTGTTATGGTGAGTGTGGTGCGCAAGGCGGGGGTAGAACGAAACGGATTTTTTTTCTATAAAAGTGTCCAGCTGATTGCGTATGCTCATAACATGGACATCATCGGTCATACCAAACGGGATGTCGCCGCCAGTTGAAAAAGAGTCCGTATGATTGGTCCTGACCGTAAATGAGCATATACTGGCGCGCTGCAGGGAGTCCATCTTGAAACACTTCCTTTACCTTGGTTTCACTGGTAAGAACAACAACGACGTCGGCCTTGAAATCAAGCGAAATATAACTGTTGCCAACAGGCACTAAGTTAGGCTAAGTGCACAATTGAGTAGTAATGCCCGCTCTCGATGAACGAAACCACACTGTAAAAGGCGCTCATCACCCCGTTGCTTCTCTATGGCGCTGAAGCCTGGACAGTCAAACAATCAGATCTTCGAAGAAATAGGTGCTTGAAACAGTAATTAGTGGTCGACGGCGAAGAGGACGCCCTTGTGTCCGGTCGAAGGACCAAACTGAAGATGATTTGGCGTATCTTGGCTTAAGAAACTGGAAAAGGTGTGCGGAAAACAAAGACACCTGACAAGACATTATTCGGCAGGCTGTAACTCGGTAATAGGTTGTTACGGCCCATGAAGTAAGTAAGTAGGTGACATAAAGATAAGGTCACCAAATTTTTATAAGATTTTTCTATATATTTTTTTTTTAATTTTAATTATTATTTTTTTATAAATATAATTTATAATTTCAGAACAATAACCGCATAAGCATCCATATCCATTTATATTTTACACATTTTATTCAGAAAAAAAATTTTGGGTATGCAGTTTTATAGCTAGAAAATTTTAGTGTCATAAAATATTTTTAGAAATGGCTGGAAATTCTCGCTCAGTTTTCAGGAAAATAAATTATTAAAAATCAACGGGAACTTTACGGCACTTCATACTTACATTTTATTGTATTAAAATTTAATGAACTATTAAGTGGCGTACCCAATTTTCATAATTTGAAACATAATACAAAAATGTCAACAGAATTATGAAAAATTATAGGAGCAACTAAATTTCTTATATTTTTATTATCAGCTTAGGCCTAAAAATTTATGGTTTAATATTTAAACTGTCAATGCAAAATGCCGAAGGAACCATACCTCTAAAACGAATTCTGATGTCCCCCAATTTGGGTCGAACGAAAAATCCCACTTTGACTCATTTAGAGTGCTCGAATCGAGTCCAAATGTATGACCGACCCCCACTAACTTTGGGCGGCCGATCCACCCATGCCAGTGGCAGACCCCTGGAACTCCCCTGGGGGGTTCCTCATACAATCATTTCAAAATATCACCATTTTTGGTCTTTACATGACAAAAGAAACTAAAAAGTTCGACCCAAATTGGGGGACATCGGAATTCGTTTTAGAGGTATGGTTCCTTCGGCAAAGTTTCTTATTTTGATCCCTAGAATATGATTTTCACAGAGCAATAGGCGATTTTTTTACCTCCCCACAAATGGACTCGGCCTAAAGTACACATTAACTTAAGTACACGAAATTTAAATTAATTATCAACAAAAGTAAAATCGGCAGAAGAAAAAAGTTTAAGACTAGTTTGATTATAACTTGTTGAAGTAATCGATACATCGATTTGATTAAGTTCTTTACTATCTTCCATTTTTCAAAAGCGATTGAGAAAGTATTACCCATACATTAAAGAATATAAAATAGCGGGCGAGTTAAAACTTGGAATTTCGTTGTGCTTTTAACTATAATTTTGAACAGAAGTTTATATTTAAATGTTCAGCAGTTCTATGGAAAAAGCAACAAAAAAAATTGTGTAGAACAAAATAGTTGGGCATTTTTGCTCCTTTGCGTAAAAGGGCCAAAAACATAATTAAGAGAGGGTATAACGGATTAAAATGTACTACAAAAATATTTCTCAGAAAATTCTACTATAAGTCTCTTCATACACTAAAGCTCAGAATGCGGGAAATATGGAAGTCAAAATCGTAAAAACATTTTTTTTAATCTTTGCGTTCATCTGCTTTAATATCCTTCCGCACTCTTTGTGCCACACTCAATGCATACATGTCTGCTCTACTATCCTTAGATACTCATACTCAGTATGCACTAATTACCCCCGACAGATAATAGTCCTTTCTAATTAAAAGACCTGTGCATTTGGTAGCAAAATACATAGTATGGTTGATAAACTGTATTTCTCTCTTTTGCCCTGGCTTTAAGTAAAACGTTTATTAGGTGCTTGAAGGTTAAGCAAATAACTAATTCTGGCGTAATAACTGTAGCAGTTATCAGTTGACATGCAGTAAATATTTATTACCTTAAGTTCTATTTATATATACGAGTATTTATTTGGCCTTAAGTTAACTGTAAATACGTAGATGTTAATGAATTTGGCATGGATTATACATGAACCTGAAAAATAAAGATTATCCGAAAATGCGTTTTAAGTTTCACGGTTAAATTTTACTCAGGTGAACTCAAGAAACTGTGGTTCCGTTGACTTCAAGTGGAGTTTTTGTCGTCGGGTAACTGTATGCAAGATAAGCGGGATAAAAAAAATAACATTCATTACTGATTATATTATTTCCAGGCAGGGAGTAGGGCTAAATTCGCGAGTTGGCTGATATGCAAAAAGAGTGTTCCCTATGTAATGTAGAAAGTTCTAAACGAGATTGCAATCGGTTGAGAAGTACCAAGAGTGAAGTACCAAGAGCAAAAGAATTTCGTAAGAACTCCTGGTTTTAGTTGCTTTTGAGAGCTGAACCTGCAATTGAATTTGATTTATTTATTTATGCAAGTCTATGAAGGAAGTTCTTACTGACTACTTATATTCTGGCAAAAAAATATCGGGAATTGTTCATTTACAAACGTGACATTTTGCATCATCAATTGAGTATGGCACGCGTGGCTGCTTGACTCTTTCCAAGAGAGTTGAATTTCTTTGAAAAAATGCATCGGAAAAAGGTGGCTGAAGACATACTCAGTGGCGTATTTCCTTTCCTTACAGCCAATATTTTCACCTGGAAGACACTTCAAGTATTAGAAAGTCGTACAGATTTTCCAATTCTAAGTCTATGGGAATTGCTGCAGCACCACAATCCATTTTTGAACCATCTGTGTTAGTGACAGTCAAGCTGCACTGAAATCCCTTTCTAACCCACGCTGCTCTTCGAAGTTAGTCGGCGAATGTAAGGCAAAACTGCACAGTGTCCAGTGTGTGTCTGGACATTGTGGTATTACAGGAAATGAGTAGCTCATAAACTTGCTAATAAAGGCTCCGCAAATATGGTCCCTGGTCCCTTTCTATGCGTCAATTCTGGATTGATGACTTCATGAGGTCTACCCATAGAGGACGTTGGTCTGGGTTGAACTCGTGCAGAGTAGCCAAGTGCTTCGTGAAAGAACCAAACAGGGAAACAGCGACCTGTCTCCTAAAACTCAGCAGAAAAGGCCTGAGAGTTCTGGTGGATGTAATCACAGGGCACAACGTCGGTGGTCAGCATATGGCAGCCATGGGGGTCGTAGACAGCCCGATATGCCTAATCTGTCTTGAGAATGACGACTTTGCAGAGCGTCCTGCATTTTCCAGAATCAAACTTAGGATATTGGGTTGCGATATACTGAGTATGGATAAAGTTCATACTCTTCCTCTCCCGGATCTCTTAACATTCATCTGGATTCATTGATCCCGATATTCAGAGATTTTATCTTTCCTATCTATCTATTCTTTCTACTGAAATATATACGGGTCTTGTAAAATGGTCTCCTGACTGATTGCTTGGATTCGAGTTGTTCTTCATCCCAAATATGGCAATTTGCTTATTGATGTAGCCATTAAGGCAAACGCGCGATGAACACTTTTCACAGAGCATCGATTTTCGTAATACAATTGTACGATTTGTAAACGTTGTTGGGGCGTAAGTCTTTCCAAGATGAAATGACAATGAATATTAAAAAAAATTACGTATTTACTTTGACAGTAGTCACGCGTGATCTGTCAAAAACCCTATTGGAAAGAATGCTTCCAATCTGATCCTTCTTTACTTCGAAGCTAAATATTTGCGCGGGTTCTTCATAATCTCCAAACTCGTCACCATGCAAGGCCGTTAAAAAGTTAATATCTTAACTATACACTGAACGCCGTTTTTTCAGGAACTCGACGCGATCTATACACACAACCCCGTCCACATATGCCCAAACTACTGCCAATGTTGTTTCTGTGGCTTTTACTTTCTGGCCACGTGCAGAGTTTTCTAATGCATATATTTTTCATTGTGTTTTATTTTATTTTTATTTCTATTTCCATTTCATTTTATATTGATTATCTAAGTTTTCCCAACACTTTGTTCCATTTTTTCATTTTCATTTTTTTTTTGTTTTTTCATTTTCATTGTTTTTCGGTTTTCGCTTTCGGTTACTCGAGTAGACATGCAGTTAAGTTTTATAGTTCCATTCACGGTTTCATTTTCACTTTTTCGGTTTTTCGTAGTAGCTTTTGGTTCGGTTTTCATTACAGTAAATGCACGTACGTAAAAATATTTTAGTTGTATAACAACACACACACACACACACGCATACACATACGAGTATATAGAAGTATACGCGTGTGTTGCTTAGTTTTGGAGGTCAAGGTGGTAGCGTTCCACACGGCTTTGTCATACTAATTGTGGTGGTGCAGTTGAGCGAGCGTGTGTATACATGTGCATATGCGACATATATGGAAAGCATAACATATGTAAGTGTGAGTGAATATGTATACCTTTTTGTATGCAAGCCAAATTTCGTTGCTAAGACAGGTGCATAAAAACATTTTTTTGTTTTCCAAATAGGTAACCCAATCGGGTAGATGTTAGGTAATATCTGAGCACACTTTGAATACCGAAGTTTGTGAGTCTATTTCGTTGCTGCACTACTAAATTTCTACTGAGTTCAAACAAGTCTGAAATTGGTGTCAAACTATAGTACATAGTCGATTTACATTGAAGTTAGAACAACGACTATTTCATATTTGCATCTGTTTTGTAGATTGACTTGGTCACTCTCACTTTTCCGGCAGAAGGAGCCAACAACCTGATGACATTCTAATTAGCCACACATCGCAATGCCGAGATTTCAAGCTCTATAGATGGAGAAGAAATACATATACATCATCTCAACAGAATCTATCGGCTTCTGTCCCCAGCAACTTTTAATGCTAAAAGCTTTCACGTTTCAATTGTTAGAGGCTGTACTTTATACTTTTCAAGTCGAGGTATTAATTCATTGATTTACAATTATTTTCTGTAATAAATAAAAACGCGACTGATGTGATGCGAACCTTCAGGTAGATACAGTGACAGCACACAGTGTCTATAAGTATTTGTTCGTAAAGCCTTAGCTTTAAGACATTAGAAAATCGCTTGCGTGCAGTTGTAATTCTAACTCAGCTGTGATCGGACTGAAACCAAATGTTTTTACAGTTGCAACTAAAACAGTTCCTATCCTTTGCTTTCCCGAATAAGTCTAAGATCCAACTATGAGATTATGCTGAGCCCATGAAATCTTTGTTTTTCTTTTCTTCTTTTAACCCATATTCCAAAGCACAAAAATAGTTTTACATTTCTGCACTCCCCAAAACATTTGCATGCATTCGGCTGCAATGCAAAGGACCACTTTGCATTTTATGTAATAAAATTTATCCACTTTCATGGCCCTTCCGCAATGGAGCTGGCATGACTGCGCTGCACAGGTGTGTGCCCAAGTTGGCTGAGACAGTAGAATTAATAACCAAAATGAGGTTAGCTGAACGGCCAAAATTTGTATATATATACATACGTACGTTTGTGTGTTTGTACGCACAGGTACGACACAAAAACTTTATGTTTCAGTGTATTTTAGGTCAGGGGAAATAAATTAATATTTTCTCGTTTGGGCACAAATGGCTTGCAGTTGTAATTGATGTTGTTCGCATATGGAATACTCTGCATATGTGCCTACAAACAGTTGGCAGACGCAATGCAGCTACTGCAGGATGTCAGCCCGGCTTGCTAATCCTGATGGGGTTCTTGCTAGTTCGTTTCAAAGCTGAACTAGGTTAGGGGGGAATTCTTCGCCCACTATCTTTCCTCCATACTTGAGTAAATTAGTCTGTAAGTCTGTAAGAAACCTTCTTTCTGAATAAACTAATAAATAAAGAAAAACTAAATAGTTTAACATAAAAGACTTGCTTAGGATTTTCTTTGATAAAAATTGAATTAGTCATTAGTAGAAATTGTCGCAAATTGGGTGCTCAGGGCAAGTACTTATATATATAATAGAATCTTTATTCAGCACTTTGGACTAACAGTCCGCAGGAAACACTACAACATCTACTATCATACTTTAACAGCATGGGCTTTCCTTAAGAGCCTGATAAATTTCTAGTAGCTAAACCTCGACTTTTCAGGGCACCCCATTAACAAATTTGAATCAAGTCGCAACTTTAAGCTAACCTGACGTTGGAACTTAACGCGTCAAACTTTGGAAAATGACGCAAAACCTCATGCACGAAGATCGTGAGTAATACCACGATTATCCACTCAACATTGAGTACTCATGGCACGACATGAAAAACACTTAACGAGATCGAATCATAACCTCAAGGCGGCGAATTGTCATCACCGGGATAACTGATATAATAACCGAGCATAGCGGGGAAAGATATTTATTGTGTGAATAATCAAAATTTTATAATTAATTTTTCATTGAGGAAACTAGCTGCTAAGGCACGGGCTTAAAAACTGCATACCCAGAATTTTTGGAAAAATTTGAAATTTATAGGAACATTTTTTTTAATTTTTTACAATCAAAAACATTAAATAAAAAACAACTAAATAATCAAAATTTTATGAACAATTTTTCATTGAGGAAACTGGCTGCTAAACTCTTTGGGCTACCCAACAGTGCTGACAAGCAGACCACAAAGGTGACAACTGTAACTGACAACGTAATTACGGAATTTCTTTATTTTGTACACAGCTCGAGGCTTTCAGTTATATGATTTTTTTTATGAACTGTACTGTACTGTTAAAAGCATTAAATAAAAATTTAAAAAAATTTTCAAAACTGAATATGTCGCTTTGCTATCATTCCGACCTGCACTGTATATTATTTTTATAATTATACTATAACTGTTAAATGCTACTATACTTACATTTGCAAGTAACTATAAATTGACTTCATATTGCCATGTCATAACTGTGTCTATGCGCTTACCTACAAAGAAAATATTGAAATATATTAAGATATGATTCACAGTTATTTAATTTAAATAATAAATTGCATGTTCATACATTTAATGTGAAAATATATTCTATATTCCATATATCAACCAAATCCAACTTCAAAAACGGACTAAACGGATTTTCGAATTATACCGACATTCGCTACTACTAGCGGATTAACTTCTATATATTTTTGGACGATTCCATGTGAGATGATCTCAGCATTTTGAACATAGCCGGAAATTTTTCTGAAAGTTGGTTTATAGACTTGATTGTGGTAAGTAAACAGAAAAAGTTAATAAATAATAATGGTTTTGAAATTTTTCGAATGTGGAAAATTTTGGTATAGAGTTTTTCAAGTGAAATATCTTCAGATATGTTTTAATTTTATTTTTTTTATTTTTCAGGAAACAAAAAATGTTTGGAATAAAAAAAAAAATTAAAACAGACAGTAAGTAAACACAAACATTTTTGAAAAAAAAAAAATAATTTTGCGATTTGAATGTTGAAACTTGGGGAAACTCTAAGTATCTTTAGTCATTTTTAATAGTTTTTAATTTCTATTTCTATATTTTTATTTTTTAGTAAGTGGCTGTGGTAAAGAAATAGAAAAAGTTTTGGAAAAAAATAATGATTTTGAGATTTTTTGAATGTTCAAAACTTTGGTGTAGAGTTTTCAAGGTGAAATATCGTATTTATTAACATCTATTTTTATTTTTTTTTGTTTTTGTTTTTCAGGATAAAAAAATTTTTGGAATTAAAAAAATATTTTTGGGATTTAAAATAAAAATTTTGGAATTAAAAAAAATGTTGTTTACTTGACTGCAGTAAGCAGAAAAAAAATAATTTTGAGGATTGAATGTTCAAACTTTTGGTGTAGAGTTCTTAAAGTGAAATAAATTCAGTTCTTTTTCAATATTTTTTAAAACCTTTTTTTTTGTTCTGTTTTTATTTTTTAGGATAACAGAGTTTCCGAAATTTTTGTTATTTTTCTTTAATTGAATTTCTGGATTTTTTATATTTTTTGTTTTTGTTTTACTTGACTGTGGTAAATAAAAATAATGAAGTTGAAAAAAAAATAATAATTTTAAGATTTGAATCTGATTAAGTTTGAATTTTTGGAATTTCATATAATTTTTTCAAATTTTGAAGTGAAAAATCTTCGATTCTTTCAACATTTTTAACTTATTGAAATAATTTTTTGTTTTAATTTATTTTAATTTTTTAAGATCAGAATAACTTCCAAAATATTTTTTTCTTTTTTTGTACAGCTTTATTTTTGTAATTTCCGAAGTTCGGTTGTTTTAGCACTTTAAATTAACATTTTTTTAATATTTTTCAAGTGGAAATTTTTTTAGTATGTTTTTGTTAATTTTGTGGATAAAATATACCTCTTAAAAATAATTTTTGTTTTAACTTATTATTTTAATTGTTAAAATTTTTTTTTGTAGTAGTTTTATTTTTTTTTTAATAATTGCTGAGACTATGCTCAGTAATCCATGTAGAGTTTCAAAGTGCAATTTCCATAAATTTACGAAATTTATTGAAATACGTCCAGCGAGTCGGTGAAAATAACGTGCAAATGCTTATTAATGTACGTAGCGTCGCTAATAGTGATTTGCCAATGGTTTTAATGCACAAGTATGAGTGCTAGAACATTCATTAGAACAGTATTTGGCACTCGGATCCCTTAGCATGGAATCGCTCTATAATAAGTCCTTCGAGGTCTCAGGTCTGCATGTCTGCGCTGCAAGTCAGTATTTGCGGAAAATCAGTTGGGGTATGCAGTTTTTTTGCCATTGAATTTTATTACACGGAAGTGTAAGTTTGAAGTCACTAAAAAATTAAATTGTTTTTGGGCAAATTTTTTGTAGACGGTGGTAGGCCTTTTCTGCCTTACAAAAAACTTCCATACTTTGTATGGAAGAAAAGGCGTCACACCTCTGCGAAAACGAATTTCCAAAACGCAACGGTATTTTTTAATCGCTTGAAACCTGCACTTTATTATGCTAAAATGCAATGGGCTACGCTCTGCATATCCAGAAAAATTCTAAAACTTATGGTAAAAAAGTTCGAAGGATTGATGCATTTTTTTTTTTTTTAATTTTCTAAAACATTTGAAACTGTACTTTATATGTTTTGTGTTGTAGTAAAAACTATATTTAAATAGCAAAAAATAAATAGTGGTGTGTTTATAATTATACAATCGCCAGAGTACGAATTAATAGTGGTTAGGGCAAGCAGTAATGTTGCATACTGTATTTTTCATTTTCCTATGAATTAAATTTTTAGAGGGCTTTATAGTTACGAATGGGAAAACGTAAAGAAGGGATCCATGGCGAATACTTTATTTGATTTCTTCAAAATAATTGATTAGGAAATTTCAATGATTTTTAAGGATACATTTTTCATAGGAACCAATTCATACCATTTCTTCCCGGCGCAATCAGCAAAACTTTTTTTTCATAACTGGTATATCCTCTTTCATGTTAATATTATGGAGTGAGGGAAAGCATTTAAAACCAATTTGAAAATGTATTCCTTTGAAATTTTAAAGTACTTTCATGTAATTGACATTGATTTGGAAGTGAAAAACTGAGTATGTGGCATATAAAATCTGAAATCCGTGCATATAAAATTTTGCCTGAACAGATTTTCTGTCGCACGCAGTAAGCCGTGTAAGCTGTGTAAGAAATTTCTCTGCTTGATCTGCTTCTTCTATCTTCCACTCCGTAAACCATAAAATCGACTTGCATGCGATAGAATCTTTAATTAAACCTTTCCCATTTGGAGCTTTCTAGGCGGCCTTTCAATTCTAATTTCTTTGCCGTTGGACAATAGCTGGCGGCCATCACACAAATTCGCTCATCTCACTAGTTGAGATAAAAATGTTATTGCAGCTGCCACTTGCCACTTGACCAAAGCCGCACGAATTAGGTTGTACAAGCATATGGCGCATATAAACGCGTCTATTCTGCTTGGTTACGTTACATACATCTACAGCTCTACATTTAAGTAGAGCTATGTCCGTGACGAGTAATCAAAAATGCCAATTGTGGGAAGAGGAAGACAAAGAATGAAGAAGCAGGACATTTGTGAAATGACATGGTTTCACCACGGAAATGTATGCTCCAGCCTGACAATGCGCTTGGCAACAACAATAAAACGCAGATGTCATCGCTCGCCAATAGCTGCACACCATGACGATTACCCACACACACAAACACACTCACACATACACCTACGTAGGCAATCTTAATAGTCTTGGTAGTGGCTGGTTAGGTGCACACACTATTGTTTTCACTGAAATGCATTGTACGCGCGTGTGTGTGTGTGTACTTGTTTGTATTTGCTTTCGATTGTATTTGTGTATTGGTATTCGTAAATACCAGGAGCTACAACTACCGATCCACTCAATGTTTGTCCATGAAATAGTGATTATGAACACTCGACACACTTCCGGACTGCCAAAGAGGCGTGCTTCCTTCAGGTAGATATGTATGTTTAACGGCACCTATACATGCATGGACGCCTAAATAGTATAAGCATCAATATGTATGTGAGTGTATGTGTCGTGCTGTGTTGCGGACAATGTTGTACTGCCCCCAACAATTTCGTCACCTTATCGCAGGGTTATTGTTGTAAACTTGCTGTGGACTAACATTTGTCTTCCGTGGGGTGGTGCCAAGTCAGCTCCCTTGCGAGTTGGAGCACGGGTTGGCTAATCGACATGACAGCAACAGCAGCAGCAGCAGCAGCAGTAGCAGTAGCAACAATAGTAGTGGCAGTACCAACGACAGCAATCGCAGGCAAAACCAGGTCAAGTGTGATTGATGCACTTGTCCCGAGCAGCTTGAAACTACTTACTATATATGTACATACATAAGTATGTATATAGATATGTACATAAATACGGACGGCAACAATTGTTTCCAACTACGAAAATGTGAAAAACAGAAAAAATTGTTGTTGGAAATGCTCCCAACGGTAGCGGTCAGTTAAATGGTTTGACTTTGTTTTGTTATTTGTACCTAGATTTGGATGGAAGTTTATGAGTAATGTTTAAGAATATAGGTTTGACAAAAATTAACATAAATAAAAAGGAAAACAAACACAATCAAAACAAGTTGAATTATGGGCTACAAACTCATCGTCATTTTTTTTTTTTTTTTAGCCTCTGAGTTGTATAATGTTGTAGATGCCTGAAGTATACAGAGTTACCGGAAAAGGAAAGTACGTCTTTGATATATATTTTTTTATTTAGATAAAACACAAATCAATTTTTAAAACAACTTGCATAATAGAACCCTCACAAAAATTTTTTTCAGTGATATGCAGAAGGAAACACTTAGTGAAAAATCATAAACTCAAAACTTTTTGTAGTAGCCATTTTTAACTATCAGGGCTTGCTTAAAATTTTATTGATGATTTTTTATTAACTGACATATATGTATATATATAATTGGCAGGTACACCCTTTTTGGGTGCTTGGCCGAGCTCTTCCTCCTATGTGTGGTGTGCGTCTTGATGTTGTTCCACAAATGGAGGCACCTACAGTTTCAAGCCGACTCCGAACGGCAGAAATTTTTTGTGAGGATCTTTTTCATGGCAGAAATACATTCGGAGGTTTGCCATTCGAACCTACGTTCTCTCTGTGAATTCCGAATGGTACTCACGCACCAACCCATTCGGCTACGGCGGCTGCCTAACATATCCTTTAATAAAAACAAATCAAAAATCTTACCCTTGAAGTAATCTTTAAACGCAAATGGACTTACAAGGAAAACATTTTTATTTTTTTTTTTTTGAAGTTTCAACTATCACGGCTTGGTTAAAATTTTACTACCTGTACTAAAAGCAAAAAAAAAAAACAAAAACAAAAAAAAAATCTTACCCTTGAAGAAACCTTTAAACGCAAATGGACCTACAAGGAAACATTTTTTTTTTTAATTTTTAATGAATGAATGAAAATGAGGTATGTACTTCGACCCCATGGTCTTTTGGTCCCTCTCAATAAACCCAAATGAAGCTGAGTGGGGCTAAGCGTTTGTGCCTTTCGTTCAGCCACTTCCAGCCGAGATATCTTAACATATCCTTCTTCCCGCTATAGCGAGAAGTAGGAGTATTTCCAGGGATTGGTGGTTCCAGAAACGGCGGGCGTCAATGGACCATATCCATAGTCTATGCAGGTGGCAGCGCAATGCCATTGACAATTGTCAGTTTGTTCTTATCGAGGATTATGAATTGCTTGAACCGCTTTTGAGCATACCACCAAGTAAAGACTTCGCCCCACGTCTTGTAGAATATGCTCTTTGCTCCTAAGTTCCTCTTTGATGACATGTTTTTCAATGGCAAGGAAGAGTTGGGGTGCTATTAATAACAAGGCCGCAGACTCTTTAGCCGATGCATCAGCAACTTTGATCACAGCTATATCTCTACGTTTTGGAGCCCATATAAGCCGCATGCGATTGTGCATTCCTAATAAATTCAATTTCTCGATGCACTCAAGGATCTATGAGGACTTAACCACAAAGGATGGCAATGCCTTGAGTGTCACCTGACTGCCCCTCCGAATAGTAATCCGCTCATTGTGGAGACTTCTGTCCAAGTTGATCTTTGCACATGGACAGATGACATGACTTCCTCCTAGAAAATGCTGGAAAAACTACTCTTCCACACAGCTCGCTTTGCTTTGGGGTCATATAATCCAGCTCCTATGCTTTCAGGTATCTTCGAGCGATCTGTTTGCCAATGAGTGGTATACTCTTAGAGTTTCTTTTTAAGAACAGTTGAGCTCCTACTTAATTTACCGCCCAGTTCGATTTTGAAACAAATTTAATAACCTTAGCGATGTCACCCATGGGTAGCTGGCCAAGTGCGAAGTACAAGGTTTTTTTTTGTTATCCTTAAAATCAAAAATATCGAAAGCGGTTAGGTTTTGGGCATAAGGTTAGCAAATTAAACAAAAATTACCTAAATAATAACGTCCTTAAGTATCTAAGACGTTTTTTCCGGTAACCCTGTTTTCAACATGCGGTTTTCTCTTAGAGTGCTTTATTCTCTCCAAGCCAAACTAAATAAATAGTTAAAACTTATCAATATGTGGTGTACACTTTCTTGTGACGTTCACAGTGCATGATTTTAGTCCACAAATAGGTGGAAGAGCACCGCCAAGCCACCAACACAAGAACAGGTAAGATAAAAAATATGCTTCAGCATATTTTTGGTTGCCCTAATTATAAAAAATATCATTTAGTAATTTGAAAAAGAAAAAGAAAACCAGTGCTAAAGAAATATGCAAAAAAAACTCACTAAAAACAATAACACATCTTTTTCTAGACAAACTTATTGTGTACTCATCAATTATACTCACGAGATGATTCCTAAGACAGTGTTGGACTTAATTGATTAACTGTCAGTTTTGACAGCTTGCCTACGCAAATTCAAATATCATTTGTGAGGCGTCAATAAATAGAGGCAGACACAATTGGAGCGAATGATGAATCACAATTTAGAACATCCACTACTGCAGGGTGTATCAAGTTCGAGTATATTTCCGCAGTTCGTCTTAAGCATACATTTTGAAGGCGAATTCATTGTCTGCTTATTGACATTTTTACTTTATTTTATTTTATTTAAATTTACTTACTTTTATGATAAATGCGATTATATCTAGCAGACTCAGACTTCTATGGTACAGCAACAAGTATTAAATTACAAAATTAAAAATCAAAAGTGATACGTAAGTAGTCCCAACTTTCTTCACATGTGAGCTTAAAAATTACGATTCTGTAAGTTAAATTTTCGATGGCATTTAGTTTCCTTCTGAGCTTCATCTGAAGTGTTCTCTATATTTGAGCTGACCTTACTGAAAATGGTCAGAAGGCGTTAAATTAGGTGATCTTGGCAGTCCAATTGCTACAGAATGTCATGAATTTCTTCTTTCATTAAATCTCCTGTGCAAAAATTGTTAGATCTCGCATCGTCATTTCGAAACTAAGTGTCGTTAATATCGTTTGTCGAAAGCTTCTGCCATCCCGGCAGACAGTGGAGAAGATGAAGATGTCAACTGCAGCCTAACCAAACAAGGACGGCGATCGTCCGAATGTATATAAAACTAAACTGTGAATATTCAGTTCATGTGTGAAGTCAGTATCGTTGGACGGAAGTAAAACGTGGCTGATCTCCAACATTATTACACAGAGCCCACAATCTTTCGTCAGCAATTGCCTTTGCAACATCTGTAGAATATACTGACCGAACACCATCAGCAACGACGCGCTGTAGAGAGCAACGAATGAGAAGCCCATCCTATGGCAAATCGGACGCAGAAAGTGGCAATGGAAAGTGGATGATCACACGCTAGAAAGCCACCAGATAGCAAAAGGAGAATGTTACTGGACTGGAACCCGCAAGGGAACAGACGTCGCGATCCGCCAAAGAATACTTGGAGAAGGTCGATGTTGCACGAGCTAGCAGATGCCGACATCACATGGGATGGCGCAAAAACAACAACCCAGAACCATGTACGATGGAAGAGGCTTGTCTATGCTCCCAAACGGAGTGTATAAGGGGGAAAAAATGTAGTCCATATCAATAGCATTATTAGAAAATCTTTATTGGAAAAGGACCCACTGTTGTGAACGCCAATCAGTTGAGAAATTTTGATCTTCTTCTTCACTTACTACAGCGATATTTCAATTGAGTGGCTGGAATGAAAATTGCAAAAACTTCCAGGTCTATATTTTTTACTAACCAGTCGACTTAGGTTTTTCGATTAACCTTTTTATTCCGGACTCTGTTGAACTATAAAGAAAATCACAAATTTCCACCATTTGCGATATTACCAATTTTTATAGATTCATCACTTTCTTAGTTGTTTCTAATTATTATTATGCGCTTTTGGAGTAAAATCGAAATAGGTTGTAGTGCCCCGTAGAAATCCTTCGTAACATTTGTCGAAAAAAACTCCAACTTGAAAGGCCCTGTACCTGTACACAAATTTATTTGTATCGATGCCGCTGACCATCAGTTCAATGTTTATACTCGCAAGCCAAACAAATTAACTTTTTATTATTTAAAAATATTAGATCTGTTATTTATTTTGAATTGAAATTTTACTGAATTTAAGAAAGTTATGACCCAGGATAAGAGCCGAAACTGATTGTATTAAAAATATCCTAAACTTCTGGGATCAGCATTTATAGATAATATTGGCATGCCTAATACAATCCTCATTCATTTCATGACTCCGTTCCTCTCGGGTCACTGACATTTCCGGAAATAGCTATACCGCATGGGTAAGGTAAGCGACCCCAGGTGCATATAAGGGGATACACCGAGGACACGTTCTTTAGTCGCGCCCGATGGCTAGTGGAAAGAGATGTTCTGAGAGAGCAGATTGGCGACATCGCGCCGACCAATGTGATCGGTAAGAACGCGAAAATAACTGGAATGCGGTTAAAGACGCAGTATAACAAAGCGAAGACTCACAGACAAAGACATAAGAAGGTTAGCCTATAGCATGAAGTTGACAACAAGCATGGTGGACGCAGACGTGGCCGAATAGACTGATTCATTTCATGGACGTCATTCTGGGCCCACCCGAAGTAATGCAGAAAGTAGTACCGGGAAGGGAGTCTCCCCAGAAGAAGAGGAGGGATTCTTTTAGTAGGCGTACCACTCGCCGCAGTAGACGACGTTCCCACGACAGTCGGTTCTTCGTAACTGGAACGACCCAGATTTATATACGACCAAGAACTGTAACTTCAGCATCATTCACCGTATATGTATGGGGAATGTTTATGCTGCTACAACAACAACAAGGCAGTAGACGACGGTCGCTGTAAGTGAGAAGGTATTTTGAACCCTACCTCACCCACCAAAAAAATAATACAATCCTCGTTCCTACAGTTGCTGGAAGTATCAGAATACGAGACTCCGAACCTTGCGATCGTGTGAACGAGTATTCAGTTCAGTAAACCGTTATCCGCGGTTATCGCGCCAATTAAGAAGAAGAAACCGTTGAATCGCGTCAATCAAGAAAGAGAATCTCTTGAGAAACGGCAGTTATATTCGACTTTGCGCCCTCAATTTGTTTTCTGTTCTATAGAATGTTGTTTCGTTCTACATCGAGTCTTGGCGGAAAAGTAAGCATTACTCTACAGAATACCTAAATTAGTTCACATTATTTTAGTATTTTGCTCCAGAACTCTTTATAACTTGTGGAAAGAAGAAACCGGAAACATCATTCAGTTCAGCAATCCGGCACAGATTGACGCTGTGCTATTGAAACGGGCTTAGGGATGTTTGACACTATCGAATACATGTCGAGTTAGTTGCGATAAACCTGAGAATTTTGATTGCAGCCAGTCTGTCGACAAGGAAGACAAGCTTCGAAAACGTGAGATCCATCATGCTTGAAAACTTTACCACCATGCCAATTGTAGAAGTATCGACTTGAAAACCACTGCAGTAGTCTGACGGTCTGTAAACTTCTCTCACTAAGAATTGCTGAAACAATGCACAGTTCCTGTTTCAACTACAATTTCTTGAATCATCTATGAAGATTACAATCTCGTCAATCTCTTAGACATTATCATTATCTATTCGGGGTAGTGCAACTTGTGGCCTTGAAGTTGTGGTCAAAGTGGATTTCTGTAATTTTATAATAGCAGCTTTTGCACTCCACCCCGGCCTCTTTCGGTGTCTTAAGCTTAAGACACTCCTAGTTACCGAGCATTGCAATAAACAATCAAGAATAATAGAAAATAATTAAAGTTTGAAAAAAAACTTGAAAAATAATTTTAAAAAATTTTTTGGAATATGTGAATAATACCTGTTTAAGAAGAGTATCTAGAAATGATTACAGCGAAAGAAGTGTCTGAGATGTTTACTAGACCTACCACTAACAGTCCAAAGTCATTATCATTGCTGTACAAAAAAATTCACAGATCAAATTTGGAAGCAAAAGTTATATATTCGCTATCACAATGGCAGCCCATCAACAAAAAAATCCACTACATCAAACATCAGCATTATCCCCTCTCGTTACGCAGCCAATTCCATCAGTAAATGAAGATATCTAAAAACAGCTCATTAGGTGGTACGTTCTTGGGCTGCTTTTATATGTATTAGATGTTTTCTCTACTCTTCATCTGATTCGAATGCTGACTTGATGAAAAATATTTTGCGCAGAAACTACTTATTTATATGTACGTACAGATATGCAAGTACGGACGCATGGGAAGTAGAATTAAAAGTGAAAAAAGCCAATAAAGCAGGAAGGAAGCGTTTTTTCGCATACAGCATTTGCACTCTGCTTCCTAAGTTTCTTCGTTAATCTGTTACATATTATGATGTATTCTTATCTACATTAAGCTCATTAAATTACAGCTTTCGTATTCCTTTTTGCTGCGTACATACATGTAACATATAGTATACATGTACATTAGGGTGGCTCTTCACGAAATGCTTGCTATACTATTTTTTTAAATTTTTTGTATTATTATCACATTCACGCTTTCAAAAAATATTAAGGAATAGTTTTATTTTCAAATAAAAATATGTTTAGAAACAAAGTAAACTCTTTATTAGAAAAAAGCGTTGTACGAAAATACACATTTTTTTGTTTTATTTCTAATAATCCTCACTATATGTATGTAAGTATGTTTTAAATGAAGTTAGGTATTCGAAGCAGCTAGCAAGAAAAACTGAACTTGGGCTTCTCAACTCGAATGTTAAATCCCTACTGCTCTATAGCTGTAAAACTTGGCTAGTATCCGACGAAGTAACAAACAAAATTCAAATCGCTGCCTTCGCTTATTTTCTAGTGGGCCGAAAACTGGTTCTCAAAAGCAGATCTACTCAATAGATATAACCAAAAACCGATAAATATTGAGATTCGGTAAAGAAAATGGCGCTGAGTACGGCATGATCTGCGCAAACCAGCGCACGAAGTCAGGAAAGTTGCTCTACACTGAAAACCACAGCTGATTCGAAATAGAGCATGTAAACGTAAAAAATTTTATACTCAATAAAATAATAATACTTGAAAGCTGTAAATTATCTCTCCCAGACCTTCCACGGTAATTTTTTACTCAACTGAAAGACGCGAGGAAACGGAATAAGAAAAATATTTATCATTGTTGTCTCGCTGAGATCTATGAGACGTATAGGAGAAGGTTGCGGGTGAAAGCAATTATCTGAAAATTGTTAGCTCTTTTTTTTTTTGTTTTGCTACATCCCTTCAAAGTTTAGTCTCATTCAAATATATTGAAGGGAAATAAACAATTTCACTTAAGTAGATGGTTATGAAAGGGAGCTACGCACTTCGACAATAACTTTTTTCGTGATAACATCTGTTCTGCCAACGACTCCTCACAATACTTCAACCAGGCCTAGTTCTCTTTAAAAAATTAAGATGATTTTGGGCTGAGAAGAGTCGACTTGCATTTCTTTCGGCCCTACTGAGCTGAGAAGTTTTCTCCTTCCTCTCGAGATGGCATCGCATTCGAGCAGTAAATGCATTGGAATGAGTCACAGAACCGACAAAAGACGATAGCTCATAGATGGTCTCGTAGCATGGAGTACTTTCGCAGATTTATAAGTTGTTGAAACCTTTTAAAATTATAAATTTTTACTTAAGATTTTGCCTAATATAGTGCCACAGTGTGGTGCCAGTTAAAGTGACTTTAGTGACGTTTTCTCTCCACTTCTGAGTCCCTAATTGGTAGTGTGTTACCGCACCGCGAACAAGAGCTCATGTAATTTTAGTTTAAAATCCGCAAGCCCTCTACCAGCTACGTCGTTCTTATGTATGAATCGCTGGGGTTCGGTTATCTGATTGCTTATGCGAGGCTTCACTAAGACGAGAAGCCCAAACTTCATCCTTTGAGTTCCCTTTGTGAGGAAAAAGAGATGAAAGCACGAAAAATAGTAAAGGAAGTATAGAAAAGGGAGGTTCTGTTTGAATATCATGGCTATATTAACCACCACATACTACTGATGAAATTCATTAGATGTATAATATCTGCACCTGCAGATATAGCAAAAATTGTATGACAAAGATAACAAAATCTCAGCCCGGCGAGAGCAGACCAGCTGAGGAAGTGCTGAAATTATTCCACCTCATCGCCAGATAGAACTCGAAGTCGCCCGAGTGTCGCCTCGTCGATATTTAATGGGCCTTGTCTGGAAAGACCACCCACTAAATTCGAGTGGTGCGGCTCTGTTAGCATTAAGAATACCGTCGAGCACCTAAGAATTATCTGTGGCGATCTGGCCGAGGATTTATAGAAAATTATTGCGACTGTGCTCTCGTAGATAGTTTAGTATTTCATGCACTTTAGAACTAGAGAAGATTTCACCCCAGACGGCAATAAAACATTGAATGAAGTTTGACTATCACTTGGAAAGATAATTCATTCCCTTCATATTTTATGGAACAATTCAATGAATAACAACCACATTTTAATATAGCCATAAGGAAAAAAAGCTATATTTCCTAAATTATTATTATTATTAAAATCATATTTATATTTATTAAATTCTTAATCATCCACTAACTGAAACAAGAACGTTTGCAGTGAACTGCAGTTGCTCGTTCAGCTCCAAGCCAGATGAAGTCAGAACGATCGGCAAAAAAGTTTATGGCATCAGTTTTTCGGTATGCGAACAGGATTTTTGTTTGCTAAATTATCTTGAGAAAGGTAAGAATATAATTGCAATCTCTTGGATCAGCTGAATGAAAAACGACCAAAACGATACGTAGGACGAAAAACGATACGTAGGTCTCGAATGAAAACAAAATTTTCCATCACGGCAATTCCAATGTTAGACGATGACAACATCCGAGAGTCTTTGAAATAAAGTATTCAGTGCGGTACCAGTTGGTGGTAGTAGAGGAAGAGTAAAGCCTCCTCTCTGCGTTGAAAAGATCAGGTGGAGAAGGACTTGGCTTCACTTGGTGTGTCCAATTGGCGTCGGTTAGCACGCGAAAGAACCGACGGGCGCGCTTTGTTCGGTCAAACTCGCCCAAAATCGCAAAGGTGTTGATGATGGCAAAATTTAATGAAATAAAGAATGAATTATTTGAATACTCACTGATACGCAGTGAATAGTAAACCTACCAAACCTAGATTTGCTTACCAGTAAATAGTAAACCCACAAAAATTTCAAACAATTCCTTCAAGCAAACCGTTTTTCGTCGCATTAAGAAGCTTTTAGTGGAGTTTACGGATAATCGCCGTAATGATGATATTAGAGGATCATTGGAATAAGTGCGCTGATTATTTTGAATCAAAAACGTAATTCGTTTAAAAATTCGCTTTCTTTATTTTTGCTTTCTTGCTTTTCAACCAGCACGAAATTTAAAAATTTTTTAAATTTAGCAGTCTACATTTATTTAGTTAAAGTTTTATAATTTTTGTGGAAGCTTTTAGATTTTAATTTTTTTAAGAGCCACCCTATTGTGCGGATAGATTTTGTATTCTGCTCAGATTCTCTTGTTAGTGATTATATTCCTAGCAAACACGATTACATCGAAGGCTTAGTCAGCACAGAGAAAATGTTAACGTAAGTAATAAATGTTTAGCTCTTTGTCGATTTTTCTTTTCTCGGTAATTTTATTAATGAGGAAAATATTTGCACTGGCAGCGCATATTAAAGCGGCTTCACCTATTCCACTTTTAGCCAGAAATATTGATTTACTAGCAAATTAGATAATAACCCGGTAGGTTTATACCCAAATTTTATATTTAGATATAAAGGTTCACATTTATAACTTTAAAGTTTTTTAATGATTTTCATTTCAAACGTCCTATTTCCAGGAACGAGTTTTCAAGTTTCCTGCAGATATTAAATTTTTACTTGAGTGGACTTCTAAATAGCACTAGATTCCAGTAAAAGAAATGAGCGTAAGACTATGCCCTAATTACTACCGAATCGACAATGAAAATATTCATACGTCTATCGTATGTCAAATCGGTATTTTCTGGTTTGCATGCACTCGCTGGAGTAGGTAATTTTAACTGCTGTCTTCTCCACTGTACGTCTCTACCTGTGACTGTCAATTCCTTAAGAACTATCAGATTTATGCCACACGAAACAGTCCAAAATGCCCTGCCTAGTTGGCTAGAAAGTGTACATGAGATAATCAAAGCGAAGATAACGATGGTTTGACTGATTGCGAGCGCAATTTTATTGAACCCAAAACCTTAATAGCTGGATTTCCCGCTGCTGTAGACTGATTTGTCTTATCGAAAATGAATTTAAAAAAATGTTTTTTCAGAGCTTCGGCGAGCATATAATCAAGGCATTTAAGATAAGCATTAAAGATATAAATACACATTCGTCCCTAGTCGAGCTCTAGTCGAGCTCTAGTGAGGAGCTCCAGTTACCCGCGAACAAATTCCAAAGCAACAAGACACAAGAACCGGATGTAATACCCACAGAAATGCTCAAGAAGATCGCAAAAACGTGACCACAAGTCTTACCAGACATCTACACTGCCTCTCTAAGAGATGGAATTTTTCCAGAAATGAGGTAAAAGTGGTAGCTCCTGCTAATAAGCAAGGGGAAAGGTAACCCGAATCTTCCATCAGCATTTCGGCTCAACACAGCAAGAAAGCTTCTTAAAAGACTGATTAAGCCTCGACTGACCACAGCCTGAGACCATGCCGGAGGACTATCGGCAAGACAGCACGGCTTTAGACGCGGAAAGTCTACAATAGGGGCAATCAAAACTTTCATAGACAGCGTAGGAGCAGCACAACAGGGCAGTATTCAGTCCAGAAGCATAGTCTTCTTAGCCACTTTAGAAAGGACGTTTTCAACAGCGTAAGATGAGCGGACGCATTAGCCGCCTTAATGCCACAAAACGCCTAACCACATAAAAGGTTCCAAAGTATCTAGGCATAAAACTGGACGAAAGACTAACCTTCTGAGTACAAATAAAACACGCAGCAGAGAAAGTCACTAAGATGGCACCCCTACTCACTGGCAAACATAGGGGGACCAACCCAAAGCAAATGGAAAATAATGATGGCTCTCCGTTCTCTTATCCATTCTCAGCTTTTATACAATCCAAATGCTTTCGGGGCACGGGTGTTTCCAGAAATACCTGTTCAAAATAGTGAAATATGAATACTCCATGCGAATTCTCCATGCGATGATGCCGAACACACCTTTTTCCAATGCGTGCGTGGGGAACAAGAATATCGAACGCTGGAGCATGCAGTCGGTCACATACCCACTGAAAATGTAAACGGCAAGATGCTAAGCAACGAGGAAATCATCAGTAGTTTCGCGGAAAAAATTATCCGGATGAAAAAGCGGGGCCTACACAAGAATAAATCATAGTATTGAGGAGAATGAAACTCCGCTCTGAAGTAATGCGGAAGCGGGAACTCAAACATTGGGAACTCAAGAACGGCTGCATTTGATTAAACCTAAAGAAGAAGCTATGCGACGCATGAAGATTGCGTACAAACCTACATACCCACGACCTGGCTCTTAACTTAACAACCGAAAGGTGGTAATGTACCGATAGTAGAGAAAGAACTGTGTGGGTTCAGCTTACGACGAACTGCATTAAAACAGCAGCACTGAATACGCCGCCCGACGAACGGCAGGGAAATACGGTACAGTGGACGTACAAAAGGTTTTAGTTAGAACCAAAGTTTCACTCTGCCACGCATTGTCCTTCTTAAAAAACAAAAACAAACGATGATGAAAACTTGCCAACAGATTTTTCCATGAAAAAATCTTCTCTGCCTGCTATTTTGGTCCGGCGAGGCATAATAAAACTTCCATTGAGTCATTAAAAAACGTTCAAATCAAACTCAATCTGACTACAGCTGTTTATTTACTATTCGCAATCAAATTTTTATTACTTAGTGATCACCGGAACTTTTGTATCCACTGAAGTATATACATACATATCTGTATGTATGTATGCGGTTGTGGGCTCATTAAGGACATTGCGACTACATTGGCACATAATTAAAATCTCTTTTATGACCACGCGGATTATAAAAGTTTAATTGAACCGCAGGCAGACAATCCGAAAGAAGACGAAGAAAACTAAGATGGGAGAGATCAAACCATGGAAACATATATACAAACTTACACGCATATTTCAGCATATTTCCACAAGCGTCTGCTTCCTTTATCCACAGCCTCCTAACCTCCAATTCCCTCCATTTGATTGGGGACCTTGAATGTGCGCTGCATTGTGAGCAGCTGGGCTTTTCATGAGCAGTTACAGCTTTATGACATAATCACATTTAAATGCCCAAACAAATTTCAACCAATGATACGAAAGTAAATTTTTGCTTTTTAATTCCACTTAATGCGGCGTGTGGCGGTAAGCGGCCGACCCACCAACCGACCATCCGACCGAGCGCACAGACACGTCTGCAACGGATGGACCATACGGGCAGGACAACAAGCCAGCGCCAACCACCAACAGCCATGCTGGATAGTCTCGACAAAAAGTGAGCAAACAAAGGACGAGTGGCAAACCTTTATATGCGGAGGAATTTATAATAAAAATAAAAATATTTGCAGACAGTAAAGGTTGGACAAGGAAGGCAGGATCAAAAGGAATGAATAAAATGGAGTAGTTTATGAAGTGAGGGCGCAGTTTGGAGTGAGAAAACATAGAAGGGTTTGAGCGACTGTCTATCGAATGCGACAAAAAAAGGTTTGAGTACAGAATTTAATGGAATAACTCGCTGGCGCTTGTGTGCTTGGTGGTTGACTTTTGTTTGCTGCCAATTTGATTAGTGTCGATTGACGGGAAGCGCATATACGGAACTCAAAGGTAGATCTTCGATTTTTTTAGACTTCATCAACAGCCGGCAGGCTTTTCAAACTAGGCCTTCTAACATATGTACTTAAATGTGATAAAAAACATGATTTTCGAAGGCAAAGATGGGAGGTGAATTTTACTCATATAAGAGCAACTCAAAACCCACGAGCCTTGGGGCCATAAGTAGATGACGGACGAAATGTGAAGAGTAACAGATGGGCCAGCAAGCAAATACTTGTAATCATAGTAGACAATCAAACAAAGAGCTTTTAGCCACTCACAATCTACGATGCCTTTACAATCAGTCAGTTTGTGGAAACAAGTGCAGCCACAGGCGGCCAATAAAGCTGGTAATAAAATCAGCAGGATGCAGTAACGTAAGCCAACAAAAAGCACACACAATGCGAGTGTTAAACTAGGTGACTAGAGAGGTGGTGTGCGAAAGGGTGAATTCATTTCAAAAAGATACCAGTCGATTTGAGCACAGCCTTAATGCAGTGCAGCCTTTCGAATTGGTGAGCATCCAAAGGTGCTGATATTTTACGTAAGCCTGGCATCAAGCCAATGCCGCAGTAGAAACGAGGTGGAAAATAGAAAAAAAGAAGGAAAAAGTAGAAAAAACAGGAAGAAGTAGCAAAAAATAAGAATAAGTCGGAGTGTTTTTGTATTCGGTTAGGCCGAAGGCTAAGTGCGTTCCGTAGAACATGAAACTAAAGTGATGTAGTTAGCAATTTAGAAAGATAAATGTATATGAATTTTAGATATGTAGTTAAAAGTGCGTTCAAATATAGCAAGGAAAGTGCTTTTTGACTCATTTTGCTAACAAGCATTTTCACTTTCTCTGATGAACATCCAAGAAGTGGTTGGAGAATTTCACTTTCAAATTGACAGTAATCCGTATTGAATAGGAGGCCATGCATAATCTGGCAACAATTACACTAGGATGTAAAAAAATTAATTTCTGACAATTTTCAAGATATAGCTAAAATTTTTCTGCGTTCTTTATACATATCTAAATTCATATTCGCAATCAGTGCAGCTTAAGGAATGATGGTCAAGTACTACCTTGGCCTAAGTAAGCAACTGAGTAGTAAAGTCCTACACTTTGCTCTTAGCCATAAGGCCGAGAAGCGATGAAGCGATACCCTGCCCAGCTTGTGTAGAGCAGGATGAGACGGCGGACCACTTCCTGTGCGTCTGCCCCGCCTTCGCTCGAATCAGGTTTGAGGTCTTTGGTACTGATGTGTTAAGAAGCGACCATCTTGGCTCCTTGGCACCACAAGATCGACTCAGATTTCTTCGGAGATCGGGTAGATTTAAAGAAATCTAAAAGGGAATCCAAGTGTAGTACAATGGACTTAATTCATGTCTGAGTGCTGCACTTGCTAGTTTTCCCGACAAAAACAAACAAAGTCCTTTCTCGACTAACCAAAACTCAGTTCACCACACTGGTGCCGAAGCACGGAAGATGGCAACACTCGATGAGGCGTCCCTTGCAGTGTTCGAAACAAAGATTTTGCGGAAGATGTTTGGGCCTTTTCACGTTACCGACGGCGAATATCGGGGACTATGAAACTTTATGAGCCTTACGGTGACAAAGACATAATTCAGCGATCAAAGATCCAGCGGCTCCGCTAGCTAGGTCATGTCATCCGAATAGGTACAAACGCTCCAGATGGTGGCAGTAGAGGTAGAAGACGACCTCATTTTCATACGAAAGATCAGGTGGAAAAGGACTTGGTCTTACTTGTTGACACCAATTGGTGCCCGTTAGCACGAGAAAGAAACGACTGGCGCACTTTATTAAGCTCAACCAAATCACTAAGAGTTTATCGAGGGAATCAAGAGAAAGAATAATTATTATCAAATCGCGTACCAAATATGGTAGCACATGGGCTGAAAAGCCCCATGCATAACACTTTTTTCAATTGGTATAAACCTTAAAAATCAGCTGTTAAAATTTCGTGAGATTCTATTCATTAGGTCGTCAGTTATTATGCTAGAAGTGACGCTACTTTTGTATTTTCAAAGCAATGAATCAAAAAGAATTTCGTGTCTTAATTTCGCACTGCTTCTTGATGGGAAAAAATACCGTTCAAGCAAAGCAATGGCTTCAAAAGTATTATGAGGACTCCGTTCCATCAGAAACAACAATAAAACGATAGTTTGCTGTCCTCAAACGTGGTCGTAGAGACACCGATGATCCGATGATGCACTACGGGGTGGACGTCCAAACAAAGCGGTAACATCAGAAAACATCAGAAACATCCATAAAATCGTTTTGAATGATCGAGAAACTTCACTTGCGTGAGCTAGCTGATATCGTCGAGATACCAAAAGAATCTGTTGGCTTTATACTACATGCACATTTGACTATCATAAAAGCTCTGTTCAAAGTGAGTGCCCCGTTTGCTCACCATTGATCAAAAACAAGAACGAGTGGACGATTCTGAGCAGGGTTAGGCCATGTTTAACCGTAATAAACCGGAATGTTTGCGTCGATATGTGACAATGGATGAAACATGAATACATCACTGCACTCCGGAATCAGACGATCGTCATCTGAGTGGACAGCAACTGCGGAACTTCATCCAAAGCGACCGAAAGCCCAACATTCGGCTGGAAAGCTTATGGCCTCGGTATTTTGGGATGTTCGTGATATAATATTCACCGACTATTTTGCGAAGGGAAGTACCAACAACAGTGAATATTATATGGCGTTATTGGACCATTTGAATGACGAAAATGCAAAGAAACGTCCGCATATGGCAAGGAAAATAATTTTGTTTCATCAAGAAAACGCCTGGTCAGAAATTCACCAGATGTGGCTCCCAGCGAGTGCTGGCTATTCGGCGACCTAAACAAAATGTGCGCCGGTAAGAAATTTAGCTCGAATGAAATGGTTATCGCTGAAACTGAGGACTATTTTGAGGCAAAAGTTAGAGCGGCGCTGGAATGATTGCGTTGATCTTGAAGGAAATTGCGTTGATGAATAAAGTTAATTTTGAACAAACAAAACTGTGTTCTTTGTTAGGCCCGGGACTTTTCAGCCCATGTGTTACATTTCCAATGCTCCGAGATCTAGAACTCTGAGAGAATTCATTGCTTTGAAATCATATGGGGCTAGATTGTTCTACATTAAAGTAACACTTCAAATTGTTAATAAATAAACTGTATAAATAAATTTTAAGTATCATCTAATAAATGTTACATTTTCTAAATTTATTTTTGATTGGATTATTTAGCATTAATCTGTAAAAATACTACCTTTTTAATTTTTTTTTTTAATAATTTCCTAATTGAATAAATAAAAATAAATGAATATTTGTACATCATGCAGTACATGCAGCTGCAATCCTCTTCGTCTGGCCCTAAATCCCTCGTGGGGCATAGGGCTGTAGTATTAGCTCAAAATAAGTTAAACTGTACGCGCCTTGGATTAGAAAAGTGGTTAGTTACTCGATTCGCTAATTACATCGTTAATGATACAGTGACAACTGACACTCGTGACACTGGCGGGTACTGCATGGAACAACAACTCGTGCTTACCCGTACCTACATTTCCGATATTCACTAAAATCCGTTGCATCACATACATATATACATACACACATGTGTTATAAGCATACCATTCTCTAAAGTAAAATGTTTACAGTATTTATTTAATTTTTGTATAATTCAATTTTTGCTATTTATTTATGAGATTTTAATTGCCTCCAGGGTTTTGTAACCGATATGGAGATTAATAGGGAGATATGTAACGTTGTGTTTGTAGATATGTAAATAATTGCGAAAACAATAAAAAAGTGTCATCGATTAATTAATGTAGGGTAGAGTAGTTAAATAATCGGGCTATAAAACATGAAGGGATTAAAATAAAATAAATAAGTAAAATATATGGAATTTAAAAAAGTAAATATAAATCTTTAAGTAGGTAATTAATTTAATTTTGAAATCTATAGCAGGAGCAGGGAGGTGCGAAAATAAAGCTTGAAATTTTTTTGCTTCAATTCTACTAAGAAGCGAGGTAGGAAAAAAACTATATAGAGTGATAAGGTGATCACATAATTGATAGGTTTTTTTTTACTTTTTTTTTGGTGGGTGAGGTAGGGTTCACTTGGTGCCTTTGCACTTAAAGCGACCGTTGTCCACTGCGTCGAGTGGTGTGACCATTAAAACCCTCCTCAAAATCCCTCATCCTCTTCTGGGGAGTCACGCTTCTCGGGCCTACTTTCCGCAAGTGGACCAGTTCTGTTCACCGACGTCTGGGTCCACCATAATTTTAACCAGCTTCCTGCTATAAGCTCGTCTTCTTATGTCACTATATGTACCACGTTTTGTCTATTGACCACAATTGGTTGCCATCGACTTGTTCTCGTCTGATATCGTCGTGAGCGTTACCTCAGTTCGTGAGTGTCGTTCGTCAGTCAAACAGTTAGTGCCTCCTTTCTCAAGAGTCTCTACTCTTCTGTCGCCCACTCCACATATCGGAGGTAATGCATTATTTTTAATAAATATGTCTTAACAGCCTTTCAGTTATTGCTTGATGCACACGTCGTGGCTGGTATCAGATTAATCACCTACAACGGGTGTCCAAGTAGCACCTTCAGTGTTTGGCGCTCGTCTCGAAAACTTTCACATTAGAAAACTATTGGGTTGGTCACTAAGTAATTGCGGATTTCACTCATAGATGACTTCCGTTGAATTTTTAGGTTTGCAGACGTAGTACAAATGTAAAACACACTTTGTTATTAGGTGCGCAACTACTTTTCCCATCTTTCTGGTAGATCTCGTATACCGTCGCGGTAAAACTGTTCATCTTTTAAGGCTATCCACGGATCAAGCCATTTTTTGATATCTTCATATCAGTGGAACTGCTGGTCAGCTAGACCATGTGCAATCGATCGGCATAGGTGATAATCGGACGGCGCAATATCTAGAGAATATGGCGGGTGGGATAGGATTTCCCATTTCAGTGTTTCCAGGTAGCTTTCAACGGGTTTGGCAACGTGAGGCCGCACGTTGTCATGCTGTAGAATCACTTTTTCATGCCCCTCAGCGTTTTGCGGCCGCTTCTCGCACAGTGCTCGGCTCAATCGCCTCAATTGAAGTCGATACCGATCCCCACTGATGGTTTCGCTTGGTTTTAATAGTTCATAATGAATAACAACAACTTGGTCCCACCAAATACATAGCATAACCTTCGCAGCGTCAATATTCGGCCCAGGCGATGACATAGAAGCATGACCTGGCAGTCCTTAGAATTTTTTTTCTTCGGATTGCTAATGAATCCTATTTTCATCACCCGTCATGATGCGATGAAGAAAACCCTTTATTTTTTGCCGCTGGAGCAGTTGTTCACGAAAAAAGTGTTGAACGACGTTCAACATCCCTTGGTTTTAATTTATAAGAAACCCAAATCCCCTGTTTCTGAATCATTTCCATAGCATAGAATCGCTTGGAAATGGATTGGTAACTCCTAATACTGACGGAAAGCGGAAGATCAACACTTCTCACAAATGACGATTATTCGCCATTTTTAAAACGACTGATAACTGGCGATGAAAAATGTGTTGCTTACCAAAATATCAAGCGGAAAAGATCGTGGAGCAGGCCAAGTAAACCAACTCAAACAACATCAAAAGATGATATTCATCAAAAGAAGGTTTTGTTATCAGTTTGGTGGGATTATCAAGGAATTGTCTACGTTGAACTCTTACCACCCAACCGAACGATCAATTCTGATGTCTACGTTGAACAACTAACGAAATTAAACAATGCAGTTGAAGAAAAGCTGCCCGAATTGACAAATCGAAAAAGTTTGTGTTCCTTCATGACAAAACAAGGCCACACACATCTTTGGCCACTCGGTAAAAATTATTGGAGCTTGGTTGGGATGTTTTGCCACATCCACCATATAGTCCTGACCTTGCACTATCTGATTACTTTTTCTTTCGATCTTTACAAAACTCCTTGAATGGTAAAAATTTCAATAATGATGATGATGTCAAATCGTACCTGATTCAGTTCTTTGCTAATAAAACCCAGAAGTTTTATGAACGTGGGATTATGATGCTGCCTGAAAGATGGCAAAAGTTCATTGATCATTATTTAGTTCCATGAAAAAATTGTCTTTGATTTTGATAAAAAACATCCGCAACTAAGTATGTCAACCGAATATATTCTCTTAACCTAACATAAGGTTATACTTGCTGGCCAAAACAACGCAGAGACCATTTTGGTCCATAGCGATACCAGATCAGAGGCCTTAGTTTTTTTTTTTTTTTTTTTTTTGTAACGAAAATGTGCGAGAAGCGCGTACTGTTCGCGCGTTTCAGGAATCACTCAAGCTATGCCAATGCTAGCATATTATAATTTTCGAGAGAGCCGGTTAGTAGTACAGAAGATGCTCCAAGATTTCTCTCTTATTCTCTTTTTAATTAACTATAATTTTTTTTTCATAAAATTATATTCCATTCCATAACAAAAATTACATACATAAATCGAAGCTTCAAACTTTGTGCAAAATTTTTAAACATTTATCCAATTTGCATCAAAATTTCACACATTTTGTACAAAATTTTTAGAAAATCTTTGGTATGCAGTTTTATAGCTTATTTAATTACAGTGCATGGAAATTTGATTTTTGATAATTTTTTTTCTTTGTTGTAGATTTTCTCCTTATAACGAATACATGATATTTGTGTTTTTTTTTTTTTTGGAAGAAAATGCGCAACAACATCAAAGAAGAAATTGTCAGAAATCAAAGAAATTTTCGAGCCACTTTAAACTTACACTTTATTAGACAAAAATTGAATGGGCTGCAAGGCTACATATCAAAATTTTGTTCAGAAATTCTGATTAAAAAAGTTGGAATTTTGATGGAAAATCTTTTTTTATCTTTTTTGTGTGTTAAATCGTTTGCAAAAATTAATTAATTAAATGAAATAAAGAAAAAGAGAAAACTTGTCAATATGTGTGGTGCTTTTGTAATTTTGCAACCAACTATACATACATACATACATACATTTATCCAAGCTCCCCAGTTGAACGCACTCAATAAATTCATTAAAATAATATGTAAAAATTCAAAACAGGTCTTTCCATTGCCCCTGGTTAATTTTTAACCAATACTCAATCGCACATTTCTATTTCACTTTGATTCATAAGTACAATGCCTGTAGCTTAAGAATCGTGGGAGCAATTTGAAAGGTTGATTGTTTGTTTTGAATTGTTTTGTATGTAAATATAAACATTACTGGCGTTATGTGCCAAATTGTCACTCAAAAGATGGATGGGTTGGGAATAAGTTCAATAGCAAATTGACAAGCTGTCCAAGGCAGCGCTTAAACAAGATGTAGTGCTATTTTAGGCATACAGGCATGTTCTGAAAATCGCGCGATTTCAATTCGGATCCGAAATGGCAATTCGTACGATTTTGTTTTGGGTGTTCTGTAATTCGTCCGATTTCATTTAAATTCGAATTTAAGTTTGAAACAGCTGATTTCTCTTTGGCAATTAAACAAACCAAATTACAAAAGAATTCGTTGGCAAAAAATACGAAATAATTGCAAAATAAGAGGATTTAATTAAAAAATTATCATGTTTTTTATGGCAGCTTATGTGTTAAACGAACAGGAGCAAGATTACCAAAGTAGAATAGATAGGCGGCGTTTAAGAGACCATTCGAATTCTCTCAGTGCACCGGATTCTACGTAAGATTAGAAATGGTTATACTTTGTGGCATTCATTAAGTTTTTCTACTTTAGATTTGTTTCCAACTATCGCCTAAACAAGTACGCTGTTTTAGAAGTGCTGAATGAAGTAAAATCTTTCGTCAAGGAAACGTCCATACCTATTTTATTAAAGCTGGCAGCAAGTCTTAGGTTTTTCGCAGAAGGTTCCTATCAACGTTCCGTCGGAAAGGATACAGATATTGCTATGGGTAGAAGCACATCTCAAAAATATTATCCGAAATGATCAATGCTTTGGAAAATGTTCTGTGTCCTAAGTGGATTAAGCTGAAAATGTCTGAAGAGGATTCTAGAAAATCAAAACTTCATTTTGTAGAAAAATTCGTTATTCCAGGAGTAATAGGGTGTATTGATGGAACACATGTGGCTCTGATTAAACCTTTTGAGAACGAGCATCTATTTTTTAACCGAAAAGGATTTTTTAGCATAAACGCAATGATTGTAAGAATGAATTTAAATTGTGTTTCTAAAATTTAAAATTTACTGCCCTTATTTTACAGATTTGTGATTTTGATATGATAATAAGAGCAGTTGATGCAACTCGGCCTGGTGCAAGCCATGACGCTTTCGTACTTAGTATGAGCAGTGCAAAACACTATTACCTATCGCAGTATGAAGCTGGTGACCGAGGGTCTTGGCTACTGGGAGATTCTGGTTTTGGTATAGAGCCATTTCTACTGACTCCATATAGAAACCCAGGCCCAAGATCGGCAGAACACAGATTTAACCAGCAGCATGCAAAAGCACGTAACATCGTTGAGCGTGTTATAGGAGTATTAAAAAGTCGGTTTCGTTGTTTGAAAACTACCCTGCCATATACGCCGCAAAAGGTAGTGAAGATAATAAATGTTTGTTGCGCACTACATAACATATGTAGGAGTAATCAAATAGATGACATTGAAACAGTAACCGTATTAGTAAACAATCCAATTGATGAGGAAATTGCTGAAAATGAGGAAAACAGTAGTTTATATAGTGTTGGCAGAAATATAAGAGACTCTATTGCTAGAAATTTAATATTATGAAACATAAAATTTATTCATATTAAAAGTAAATATATACATAACATTTCAATAAGATTCTTTTATATTTATTTTTTAGTCTCCATCTCAAGCATTTTAGTTTTAATATTAAATGTTTCCTGTTGCAACTGCTCCATTTTGAGGTAATGTCTTTGCTTTTGCTCTATACTTTGAGTCTTCAAGCGATTTTGCTCTGCCAGCAATTCATTTTGTTTCTCAACAACACGACGAAGTCGTCGAAACTCTTCCCTTTCATCTTCCTGCGAGTTTTTGAATAAGTTTTAAATATTTTAAATAAACACTTTTATTTACATAAATATATGCAGTTATTTTGAGTAAATACTCACATTTTGATAAATTTATTTCAACAAACAGTTTTAAGAATATCACAAACCGCTAACGTTTAAGTTGCCGAAAATAAAACTGGAAAATTTTAACGATTTCGATTTCCAGAACAGGGTGAAAAAACGATTTGCTGATGTTCGAAAAAAAACGAAAACGGAACGATTTACAGAACATGTCAAACGATTTGAAAACGGAAAATGCGAAAATATTGCCCGAAAACGATTTGCAGAACATGCCATAATAATTAATTGTGCAATACAAGAAAGACGGTTCTATATTTAAAAATTGTAGATTTAAATTGAAAAAAAAATGGAAAAATGAAAAACGTGTAATGCGTGTAATAAAAATTGTAGATTTAAATTGAAAAAAGAAATGGAAAAATGAAAAACGTGTAATGCGAGTGCAAGCAGTTTATTCCCTGGCATAACAATCATTAGGCGCTACAGCACTTCGATAGCTTTGGCCTGCGGGACAATACGCCTACGTGTTTCTCGGTTCGTTGCTGCCTTCTTCCTCAGTTCATGTATTCATTTATTTATACAATTAAGTTTATCAAACAAGAATTTCTTACAAACTATTTAAAAATAGAGATTAGAGTCTATTAAGTCTATGAAACAAGAATTTCTTACAAACTATTTAAAAATAGAGCTTAGTCTAGGGCATAGAGTTTAAGTGGAGGATAGTAAAAATAGTTTTTAACAAAGAAAAATCAAGGTTCACTAGAATTTGAGATTTTATTAAACTCATTGGAAGCCAGCCTAATAGAGGCATATCGGGTATAATTCGTTTTAATATTGTCAACTAAGAAAAAGAAAGAAAGTATCTCTGTGAAATATTAAAATATTTTTTTCCAACAGCCACAGGCAGCCACACACACTTTGGATAAAGGAAAAAGTAAGAGTTAAGGAGAGGACAGGTCTTCTGTTACTAGCGTCTTTTGTTATTGCTAAATTTAGCCTATTATAATAATTTTTTTTTTTTTAATTTTTTGTTTTAGTTCCCATTAATTTTTTCGTTTACTTTTAAAGAAAAGGTAATTTATTTTACGGTTTAAAATTTAACAATAATATTTATTTAAAAGTTTTTTTTTTTTAATTTTTTTCTTCATTTTTTAAAGACATGGAATTTATTTTACGGTAATATTATTTTTAATTTTCCCATCTTATTTTTTTAATTATTTGCTTTATTTTTTCAAAGGAAAGGTCATTTATTTTACGGGTTTCAAATTTATCAATAAAATTTATTAAAAATTTCTTTTTTTATTGCTTTAGTTTTTCATCTTTTTTTTTAATTTTTGCTTCAATTTTTTGTTTTGATTTATTTTAATTTTTTTAATTTTTGTTAAGAAACCCCCATTTATTTTACAGGTATTATTTGTTTACATTTTTTATTATTTTTTATTTTTTATAACTTTTTAAATTTTTTTATATTGTTTTAATTTTTTTAAGGAAAGGACATTTATCTTACGAGTCTAAGTTTAACAATAATATTTATTTAAAAATTTCATATTTAAATTTTTAGTTTTAATTTTTTCTTACCATTTTTAAAATTTTTTTTATTTAGTTTACGGTTTTAAGTATAAAAATTCAAATTTTTCAAACGAAAGGTCATTTATTTTACGGGTTTCCGCTTACCAGTAATATTTATTGAAAAATTCTATTTTAATTTTTTTTTAATTAATTTTTTTGTTTTAACTTTTCACATAATTTTTCAAAACATTTTTAAATTTAATTTAAGGAAAGCTGATTTACTTTTTAAGTTTCCCAGTAATATTTATTTAAATTTATTTTTTAATTTTATTAATTTTTTATTTTCTTTATATTTTATATTTTTTGTTTTTAAGGAAAGTACATTTCTTTTACGGGTTTAAGTTTAAACATTTTATTTTTGTTTATTTATTTTTTATCTTTTTTTAATTTTTTGCTTTATTTGTATTTTTTTTAATTTTATTTTTATTTATTTATTTTTTATCTTTTTTTAATTTTTTGCCTTATTTGTATTTTTTTAATTTTATTTTTATTATTTGTTAACTTTTTATTTTTTTTTCTTTATTTTTTTAAAGGCAGATAATTTATTTTACGGTAATTTATTTTTTAATTTTTGTATCTTTGTTTTTATTTTTTGCTTTAACTTTTTTTAAGAAAAGGTCATTTATTTTACGGGTTTCAGTGCAACACTACTATTTATTTAATTTTATTTTCATTATAATTTATTTTTATTTTAATTTTATTACCTTCCTTTCTTAAATTTGTTGTTTCAATTTTTTTTTTAAGTTTTTTAGGGAAAGGTCATTAATTTTACGGATTTCAGTTTATCAGTAATTTTTATTTAAAAATTTTGTTTTCTTTCTATTTTTTATTTAAGTTGTTTGTTTTAAATTTTTTCCGTAATTTTTTTCAATTTTTTTCAATTTTTTTAAATTTAATTTAAGGAAAGGTGATTTATTTTACGGGTTTAAGTTTACCAGTAATGTTTATCTAAAAATTTTATTTTTATTTATTAATTTTTTATATATTCTTTTTTAATTTGTTGCTTTAATTTTTTTATTATTTATTTATTTTAATTTTTGTTAAGGAAAGGTCATATATTCCAGCAAATCTGGAGAGAAGAAGTGATGCCTAGTGATTGGAAAGAATCTATCATTATTAAGCTACCCAAGAAAGGCGACCGGAAAAAATGCGAGAACTGGCGAGGAATATCTATGCTACCAGCAATCGCAAAAATTTTTACTCAAATTATCCTAGAACGAATATCAGCCCCGCTGGATAAACTTATCAGACCAAATCAAGCCGGTTTTAGACCTGGACGCTCGTGTATCGACAATATACATACTCTTAGAATCATGATAGAACAATCTGCTGAGTACAACTCACCACTCTACCTGGCATTTATCGATTTTGCAAAGGCGTTCGACTCCCTAAAGCGGGATATAATCTGGTCTGCTCTATCTGCGAGAGGTGTGCCAGATAAAATAATTAACATCATAAAATGCATGTATGACGGCTCATGCTGCCGAGTGTTGCACGAAAAACAACTAAGCGAGTCCTTCCCTACTGTATCAGGCGTGAAGCAAGGCTGCGCACTCTCTCCCTTACTCTTCATAACAGCACTGGACATAGTTTTCGAAACTTATAATCGATGTGGTATAAACTGGAAGATGACTCAAAAACTTGGCGACCTATCATATGCGGACGACGTCGCTCTAATTAGTAACTCTTATAACGAACTACAAACAAGACTCTCCAACACAACAAACGACTGCTTAAAACTTGGCTTACAAGTTAATATAAAGAAGACCAAGTCTATGAGAATTAACGTAATCAACAACACAGAGTTTAAAATAGACGGAGGGCAAGTTGACGATGTAAACAAATTTGAGTATCCAGGTAGCATCCTAACCCCCGATGGTGGCACAACGGCTGACATTCAGCGTAGGATATCCATAGCGACGAACACGTTTGCTGGGATGTCACGAGTGTGGTCTAACAAAGCGCTTAAAAGAGACACTAAAATCGGTATATTTAATGCTTGCGTAAAATCTGTGTTACTGTATGGTAGCGAAACGTGGCACATGAAACAAGACTCAACGAGAAAACTACAGGCATTCGTAAACAGATGCTTGCGACGCATTATCGGTATCTGGTGGCCACGTACTATATCTAACCCTCGCCTGTGGCAACTGACGAACCAAAAACCTATTGAAAAGGAAATAATGCACAGAAAGTACAAATGGATCGGGCACACCCTCCGAAAACAACCCGATGAAATAGCCTACTCAGCCTTACAATGGAACCCGCAAGGCACTAGAAACAGAGGGCGTCCCAAAATGACTTGGCGTAGATGCGTTAACCAGGAATCCAAAAAGTCATTCAATGAATTAAAATTCCTAGCCAGCTATCGGAATATGTGAAAATCTTTTGTAGATAGACTAAGTTCTTAGTACATATACCTATATGTATCGTAATACCTGAACATGTCAATAATAATAATAATAATATATAATGTGTAAGTAATATTTGTTCACATTTCTTTTTAATTTTACTTTTTATTTATTTTTTATTTGTTTTTACAGTCTTTAATGGAAAGGACGTTTAATTTACGGGTTTAATTTTAATAAAAATATTTATTTAAAAAATTTATTTTTAATTTTGCATTCAGATTTTTTGTTTTGTCTTTTTTGTTTTAATTTTTTCTTGCCTTTTTTAAATTATTTTTTATTTAGTTTAAGGTTTTAAGTATAAAAATAATGTTTATTTAAAACAAAAATTATTCTATAAAATCCGAAAAAAGAAATACACAGCATTTTTATTAAAAATATTTTAATATTCTCTAGATTGGTTGAAAAATTAACAAAATTTAAGAATTGCGGTCAATATATTTTTCCTTCCACAAACCTTGAACTTTGACGTTTTCCTCAAAAAGAAAAAAAAATTAGTAGAAAGTAGAAAAAACTGGCGAAATCAGCTTGGAATCATTTTTTAAAAGTTGTAAATTTAGTTTACGGCATTTGGCGCCTGCAAGTATGCCACCATTTTCATACATCAAAACAAATATTGTTGACAACAATGCTGAGCACTGTGAAGCCGGCGCATGGCACAACAACACCAGCATACCATCAGACTTCTTACACACACACACACACACGCACACATGCAGCTATTAAGGACCACCGCCAGTCACGAACAACAGAACAACAAAGAATGTCAAAAGTTATTTTCTTGCTGACTTTCGGAAAACTAAATCTTGAAAGCAACATGGCGCGGGAGCGAAAAGGATATGTGCACAAAAGCAGAAAACGAGGAAGCGGAGGTGAATAAATGGAAAAAAATACTTGTTCAACTACCGCAATTGCACTGCAGTGAAACAGCAATTTGTGCAACGTCTAAACATATGCTAAGTTTGCCTTTATTATTCGTACATTTTGTGAGTTTTTCGACTGCTTCCTCCTCTTCCTAGTGGCACACTTGCCAGGCCGCACCGATGCATGCAGCAAGGCTACCCGTGGCCGTTGTCAGCTGCCAACAACTATATATGTATGTGTGCAGGTATGTGTGTATGTATGTCGTACAATGGCAACCATAAAGAGGACACCAAGTGTTCACTGTTGGCAGCTAAAAATTATAATTCACATTTTCGTGGCCTGCAGCGGGAAGGTAAAGGATGCTGAACAAGCATTTGACGCGCCGGGGCCACTTGCAACGCTTGGCTTAGTCGAGCGAAAGCAAGAGTGAAAAGCAAAGGATAAGCGACGCAGAGAGGAATCCGTTGGAAAAGTACGATAAATGTATGCCTGCTTCCCTAACTGGCTGGTTGGTGGGTTGGGTTTTCAGACGGCCTTCCTGTGTTGGCAAAATTATAGAAATTTTAAAATTAACATTAGAAAGATAAAATAAATTTGTTTGTGCTGAAAATTTAAATTCGTTTATTCGATGAAAACCATTTCCAATTATTGTTCAAGAAAATATGGCAACAATTTATTTACAAAATGTTGAAAAATTTTATTAAACGGCCACTTAAGAAAGAAATGGACTTGCTTCCAAAAAAATGGTTCAAACAAAATTTAAATTTTTTTTTAAATTTTTGTGTTAAAATAATTACAATGTTTGCGGAAAAGGCTCATTTTAAAAGAAAGAAATAAATAAGAAATTTACAGTTAAGGCTTTGGTATGTAATAAAAATTTTTATTGTAAAAAAAATCTCTATTAAATTTTTTTTATTTGCGTCCAATGGATGTAATAGACTTTTTTTTAACAGCTCAAATATTTATTAAAAAAGGTATTTCAAAAGACTCGCTTAGATGTTGTTTTAAAATAAAAAATGTAAAAATTTTAATTTTTTCCGGTTTCATTATTTTTGTTCAGGATATGACTCTTTGCCGTGATGATGTAGCCAACCCTGTGTTATTGTGGTTAACTCTAATGGCCTTGGTCTTGGCGATGTTGACCTCCAGTCCGACAGCGCATGCCAGTGCGACTAATTTGTCCGCCTTCGCTTGCATATCAGAGAGTTTGTGAGAGAGAAGGCAGATGCCATCTACGAAGTTCAGGTCCTCAAGATGTCTGGTGAAACACTTGAAACGCTTTAATTATTCTAGCCAGGATATCCTTTCCCACACTATTCTTAGCAGATATTACACAGTTTAGGTAGATAAAATCTTCGACTTATTTAATTTCTTTGTCATGAAGCATAAAATTTTTGTCATTTTTAATGCTGATTTTTATTGCCTCCATTTTGTCGATGTTGATTTTAAGCCCAAATTTACCCGACTCGGCACACAGAGCGTGCAGTTTTGCTCGCATGTCAGCCTGCTTCAAGGATAATAAGCAAATGCATCCGCGTATGCGAGGTATTCTTCGAGATATTCGGTGAAGTTCCCGCAGATGCCTCTTCTCTTATCATCTACGGAATTGTGTAGGATGTCAACAGTAACAGTAAGAAAGAGGATCGACGAAAGCAAAAATCCTTGTTGAAACCTGCGCTGGTTGTAAAGCTGTCTGAGAGCTCGCTGTTGTGGACTATTCAACACTTGAAATCCCCACATTGTGCTTTGATTAGGGCTGTGAGCTTCTCAGGAACATCTCTAGATCTGACCGCCTCCCAAATATTTCCGCTGAATGCTGTCAAACTCCCTGCTATAATCAACGAATACCAGTTAAAGGGTCGACTGGCATATATTCATTAGCTCAACTATGATTCATAGGGTATTAATTTGGTCAATACACGAACGATTTGGATGAAAACTAGCTTGCTGTTTTCTCAGAGATTGGCCAAGCTTTGTTTTAAGTACTTTGGAGTGATGGAAATCTTTGTTTTGACCTTTATGCGCTCCATCGCTTGTGTCTTTGTAAAAATTATAAATCTTCCGATAGAGTGATTTTGGTTTTGCGCCACCTTGTAGGTCCTTTAAATGTGTTTGGAAATAACTAATAACTTCTAAACACTAGTATAACTTTACATCTTAAAAATTTTATCGCAAACAAGGTGCAAACGTAGAACAAGTAATGGCGCACATCGGCCTACGCAGTGTGAGATCGCTGAACTAACAGCCATAGATCGATTACTACCCTAGACATTCCGCTACGTAATACCGAATGATGAGGTAATGCAATAGAGTACCTAATACTTTTATTACTTATTATTATACTTTTATTAGGTCTGCCGTTAGACGAAATCGTTGATTACACTTAGTGGGACACCTAACTAGGCGCCGCTTAGTAAAGCTACTACAAGAAACGGAAACTAAAAACCACAAAATTGAAGAAAAAAAAAACACCTACAGTAAAGCATATTTAACAAGACATCCCCTATCACTTTCGCTGACTTGGTAAATCAGTAGAAAATATTTTATACGAATTATAACTATTTCTCTAGATTTATTTAATTATTTTTCTCTTTATTCTCATTTCTCAAAATGTTCATTGTTCTATTGTTTTATTGAAATTCAAACGACCTCTGTGAACAAGATAATTAAAGTCTTCATGAAATTTCTCAAGAAAGCGCTGAACCTCTTTATTCTCTTACCACCATCAATGTCGGTGTGTGTGTGTGTGCATGTAAATCAACTACTTATACACACACAAGTGTACACATCCATTCCTATGCACTGCCGTACTTTCTCCACATTTTTGCATTTTTTATTTGAACTTAGCTCTCCTTAGCCCGTACTCTATTGTTTGGGGACCAAATTAATGGCAGTCGAGGTTCAAACGAGCAAGGCAACCCAAGCGCGCGCTCCTTGGGCCTAAAACACACAGAGATGCATTTATGAAAAATGTACAAATGTGCACAAGTACAAAGGCATGCTTGTAAAAGCATAGCAGCACTGAAAAGGAATAATGAAATGAGAGAAAGAGAATAAGCAGAAGAATAGGCCATAGTCACAAAAAAAAACCGAACAAAAATTGGCGCACACAAATGAAACAGCTTGAGATGTGCAAGAAAATTAAAAGAAAATGCAAGCATCCACTAACTTGACGGCATACACTCGCCCATATGTGTATGTATGCATATTTATGTGTGTGTGTGTCTGTGTGTGTGTAAAAGGACTGCAAATTTATGTAGATTTTTTATATGTAGGCATATTCGTGCAACACACAAGCCCATTTCACTTCTATGCGCTTTAGATGCGCTTGTGCCATCTTCAGTGAAACCTTGACCGATTTAACAAAAACAACAAACATCAGCATGTGCTGCAGATTCACTTTCAATTGCCTGGCAAGCTGTTCCTTTCTTTTGTTTTATTATTATTATTATTTCTCTAGATATTTCCTGTTTCATTTAAAACTGTAATTTCATTGGCAAATCGAAGAAGCGAAAGCCGATTCTTGGCGTACAAATACAAAGGGGAAAATGAATATTAAACTGAATTGATTTGATGGATAGATGGTGTCAAGATTTGGATGTAACTAGAAAAGTTAATGGAATTTCACTATGAGATTTTCAGAGATTACTAAGGATAGACTCAACTATTAATGAAATATAATATATAACGCATAAATCTGGGTCGAAAACGAAAAACAAAATTACATAATAAAAATAACCTTAACGAAACTAAAAAAAACCTTATACCTAAATTTTTACCACTGAATGCATCTCAAAATTCTTTCTTTGTTTTCAAAATGTTTCCAGTTTACTTCTTATTATAGACAAACATTGTTATATTTATACCAATTCCTAGAAAAATTTACGATAATATCCAAAATACTTGGATCACTTGACATGAAATCACTCAGTGAGAGTTGAGAAATTCGAAAATATGCATGGCCTTATCTAATTACGAATTCAAGTTAGGTACAAAAAGTGCTCGAGCTGCAAGAAAATCCTGTAAGTAACAGTACAATTTTGTGAAATAAGTGAAGAGAGCACAGTACAGCTAGTGAGCGACCAGCTCAAAAGCGATTTCTGTCTTTTCGACTGGCGATAAACCGCGTTCGTTTTTTTTCCTGTGGAAAAATCGAACGAACTTTCTTGGTTACCTTTTCGTAGAGGAACACAAAGGTGCATTTCTTGGCTAGACAACATTTTGGTATGCCCTCACTGTCATGGGAGTCCCCCACTTTCGGAAAAACGTTAAACAAATAGCAGCAGGAGCTCGGCCAAACACCCGAAGAAATATATTCACAATTGCGAACACGAAAATACCGGTACCAAAAAATATTAGAATATTAGACTAGTACAAGTACAACATTCAGACAACATAAAGTCCATTGTACTGCACACGGGTTCTCTTATAAATTTTCTGCAAAGCAATCTGAGTAGATCTTGTGATGCCATGGAGCCAAGGTGGTCCCTTCTTAACACAGCAGTGCCAAAGACGTCAAGCCTGATTTGAGCGAAATCCTGGTAGACGCACAGAAAGTGGTCCACCGTCTCATCCTCTTTTCCACTTGCTGGGCAGAGTGCGTTGTCTAAGATGCCTGCTTTTTCCATGTGCTTGGCCCATAGAAAGTGGCCCGTCACCAGTTCAACCAGCTGCCTACAGTCCATTCTGCTTAATGAGAGGAGCGATCTGCGACAGTCGGTCAGACACGACAGGTAACATCAGTTTTGTCCATCTGCAGCTTCTCTCAGCCTTTCAAGCTCGCGTATGGGTTAAAGTTACCCGTTTGCTAACCCTTGGTTTTGATGGCTGCAGAAGGGAGTGGCAGAACAGGCTATGAGGCCAACTTCTTTGCTCCGGAGTCAGAGTCAGAGATCTCGTTACCCGCGATGCCCACATAGCGCGGGACCAATGATAGCATCAAAATATTATGTTTATCGACATAGTTTAGCCTGGATTTACAGGACTCAACTACACTTGAAGTGGTTGGAGGGTTATCTAAGGCCATGAGCGCAGCTTTGCTGTCGCTGCAGACACATACAAATCTGCCACTCCATCTGTTTTCTTCAACAAAGTTCATCGTTTCTTGAACAGCATACAACGCCGCTTGAAACACAGCTGCGTGCATTCCAAGAGCAAAGTGCAGTTTCGTCCCGCTGGATTCCAAGTAAATATCAGAGCCGGAATCGTGCTCGGTCCTGGAGCCATCCGCGAAAATGCGAAAACAGTGTTTACCGGGCTCATTTTCAGAAATTGACCACAATTGAGCCTCTGGCAGCACCACACTTTATCTCTTTTCAAGAGCAACATTGAGTCCACCAATTGCCCACATCGCTGCTTCTGAATCTTTAGGAACTCATCTTTAAAAATTTCCCAAAGTTGTTGATTGTTACTCGGTTTAGCATTGTGTACAGATCCTTTTAAGTTCCGCAACAGATTTTCTATAGAATTGAGGTCCGGGGTCTGAGTTGGCCATTCCGTAACGTCCATTTTTTTTGCACGAAACCAATGCCTACCGACTCGTGTGTTTAACATAATTTTCCTGCTGGTAAACCCATTTTATTGTCGTTTCCTCCATGCATTTCAGAAGCATAACATTCTGCATTATTTTCATATAAATATTGCTGTCAACTATGCCATCAATTTAGTGCATGCGCCCTGTGCCATAATATGAGAAACACTCCCATACCATTATTTTTGAGGGCGATTTAATAGTTTTTAGAATGCTTTGCTGCTGAATTTTGGTACCAGGTGGACGTCTAACATATTGTCATACAAAATTATATTAGACTAGCCAGTCCACAAAATATGTATTACGCCAGATGTCAACTGTCCGGCTGGCATATTTTTTACAAATTCCCAACGTTTTGCATCATAAAAATTTTGTTTTCAGGAGTGAATTTCTTTGAGAGCTGCGAGTCTACGTACAGTCGTGTCAGAAATATTTAAGTAGCACCTTTTTTTATTTGTATGGCTAACTTCATGGGATTCTCTTTGGAGCTCCTTGCAATTCTGCGATCGATCTGGCAAGGAAGTTTTTAGTTTTCCTCCTCTTTTCTTATCATTTTTGTGGAAGTGATTTTTGCTGAACACGGTCGACCGAGTTCTCTCAATTTCAGTATCTGCTTTCCGTGTTCGATGCTTCAATATTACGCTCGACCCACTATAGTCAAAACAAAGCAATGACACTCATCAAATTAAAAAAAATATGTATGAACAAAAAAAATTTATAAAAATATAAATAATAAAAAAACGTAGTTTCATTTAAATCTGTGTAAAATTTTATTAACTGCAGGCACTGCCTTTTCAATGTTGCACTTAAAAACGCAACGACGCTAATAAATAACCGTTATTTACGTAGTTCCCAGATTGATTCAGATGAACTCTATACAACTGAAATCCCTTAACTCTTCGTAGAAATGTGGTGGTGAAATTTTCTTTTACATGATTTGTAGGAAAAAAATTAATGATTTCAAAATAGTATGTTAAGGGTATGGCTATTTTTATGTTCACAGCTGTACATTTATGTATATATATATATATATAAGTAATTACTTATGTCGCATGCAACTTGTTTAGTATCTCACACATTTCACTGTGAAATTTGAAATGGCACTAGTTGCCCCGCCTTTGAGGCCAGCAAACCATGAACTCTGGACAACTATTTTCATATTTTTAACAGATTAAAAATACAGCAAATTCCATCTTTTTATTGAGGAAACAACATTTTTTAAATATGGTTTATCTTCAATTCTGGCCACCGCCAAATGATTAAATAAATCACAATTCATTTGTAGACGAGCTAGCGCCCCTAAATTGCACCAACAAAGCAAGCGCATTTGAGACGTTAGGAACACAAATTTTTTCTTCTCTTTGTTTACTCTTCAGATATGTATTTGCTCATATTTTGTGGTTTTCATAGTACATATATACATTAGGGTGGGTCAGTTTGTATGGAACGATTTTTCTCTAAGAAAAAAAGTCCACTAACGCTTAGCTCTAAAGTCAATTTTGGGTTACTCAAATTTAAAATGAAGTTATTTTTAATTAATACGAAAATTGAGCGGCAATTATGGCAATGAAGCTAGAAAGTAGAAAAAAGACACTACGTATTAAAAAATAAAGAGAATCTAAAATTAAAATAATTTTTCAATTGTTATTTTATAATTATTGAAAAAAAAAAAATAATTAAAAAAAATTTTTAATAAATTTTTGAAATATTGGAAAACTTAATTGCTTTAAATTTGTTTGCAAGTATTAGTTTCATTTACATTAAAAAAAAGTTACATAGTTACTTTTCCTATCACAGTATTGAAAAATTACATATCATTTATTTTGCAGCGCCATATTGGTGTTCTTTAAATAATACACACCAAAAAATTCTCAAGAATTTCGGTGAAACACCAAAATTAAGAAAAACATTTTTCTAATAGCGGTTGCCCCTCGACAGGTAATGGCAAGCCACCGAGTGTATTTCATACAGCAATACATTTTTGTCGTTCTTAAAAATGTCGAATTTCGTGCCTTCAAACTACGATTTGCGGACATCGAAAAACCACTTGTGAAATGCTGCTCTCCCGGTTCAAAGGGAAATCTTTTTTGCATCGAATCGTTACGGGTGATAAAAAATGGGTGTACTTCTCCAATCCCAAGCGTAAACGATCGTATGGTTCGCCCGGTCACAAGCCAGAAACAACGGCCAAACCAAATCGCTTCGGCCACAAAACAATGCTGTGTGTTTTCCGGGATTAACGTGGTATGATTTGGTACGAGCTATTAAAATCAGGTGAAACAGTTGACGGTGCACGCCACCAATGACAATTGGCCGAATTGAACAGCGCTATACCCCGAAAACTCACAGAATATGCCGATCGGCGTCACAAAGCAATTTTTCTTGATGACAATGCACCGCCACATCGAACAAGTTCGACCCGGGAATTGGTGGAGACGTACGATTGGGAACCGCTGGTGCATGCGGCTTACTCACCAGACTTGGCGCCTTCCGATTATCATTTGTTTGCGTCGATGGGCCATGCACTTTCCGAGCAGCGCTTCAATTCTCAGGAAGAAGCCAAAAAATGGCTCGATGATTGGTTTGCGGCCAAAGACGGCCAATTTTTTTAGCGCGGCTTCCACAAATTGCCTGAGAGGTGGGAAAAATGTGTCGCTAGCGATGGCTATTATTTTGGAGATTCAATTTGTAACCATGTTTTGTTAATAAACGTTTGAAATTGAAAAAAAGGTTTCATTTCATAGGTATCTACCGGTAGGTAGCTCCCTCCATTTGTGGAACAACATCAAGACGCACACCACAAATATGAGGAGGAGCTCGGCCAAGCACCCAAATAATTATATATTTATAGGTATATATAAAACAAAGATTCGGCCGCCGTAGCCGAATGGGTAGGTGCGTGATTACCATTCGGAATTCACAGAGAGGTCGTTGGTTCGAATCTCGGTGAAAGCAAAATTAATAAAAACATTTTTCTAATAGCGGTCGCCCCTCGGCAGGCAATGGCAAACCTCCGAGTGTATTTCTGCCATGAAAAAGCTCCTCATAAAAATATCTGCCGTTCGGAGTCGGCTTGAAACTGTAGGTCCCTCCATTTGTGGAACAACATCAACACGCACACCACAAATAGGAGGAGGAGCTCGGCCAAACACCTAACAGAAGTGTACGCGCCAATTATTTATATTATTTTTTATAAAACAAAGATACAAGTTTCTATTATAAAACTAACACTCATAGAACATTTTCCTTAAAATTTAATGTAAAGTCCGAATCTGCGTAAAGAAGTCGAAAAAATTCGACCCGCCCTAATGTACTTCCACATACAAAATTATTATTATTTTTTTTAATTTCTTGGCTTTGGCCAATGCATAAATTCTGTCAGCCACTGCGGATGGAAAATACGTAAGGAAAGTTATTTGCTGTGGAAAAAAACAAAACTTGCAAAACTCTATCGTACAACAAAATTTCTGATTTTAGTAACAGTAGCAAAAGCTGGCGCGCCAATGGTTAAATGACCAACGAGAAAAAATTAAAACAACGAATGGCAGACACATAAATCATTTATGACTGTCGTTGTGCAAGTATTGGTGCATAGTGCAGCTGATAAAGAGCAGGGATGTGCGAGGAGTTGAGTTATTTTTTTGTTTATCGAGCTGCAGTGATTTGTTGGAAAAACATGTGCAAAGCAAGCCCAAAGAAAAGAGAAATTATTTTGCACTAAAAATATTTTCTGATGTCAGTTGGCGGTTAAACACATTTTTGTTATTTAATGGTTAGAAGAGGTTAAACACCAGACCAAAAATATTTGGGAAAAATATTGATAAAAAAACGAAGAAGACAACAAAAAATAGTTCAAGTGGAAATGGTTTTATGCAGCACTGGGTGGTGCACGCGACTTTGTTTGCATATAAAATTAAATACTTAATGTATTTTATACTTTTACTTATAAAATACTATACAACATTAAATGTTTGAATGGGATATGCATACATTTTCTGTTTTTAGTTGGCCTTTGTTGTTATATATTATATATATGAGGTAATTCGAATATTTCTTAAATCAAAAAAAAAAATTGGCAACGCCATTCACAAAATATATTTTAAATAGAACAAACTAGATAATAATTTGCGAATACCCACATACTACTCAATTCAACTGTTACACCATTGTACCCTAAAAATTAAGTGGCAACACCATACACAAAAAATTATAATTAAAGCTTTTGTCATTTCTTAAAAACCATTTTCTTTGATGCCTTTGATATCCTAACCTCTATATAAAGTGTTTTATTAATTTAAGTATTTTTTTAACTAGTGGCAACGCTTTTTAAAACTATTTTTGGACTAAACTCGTGTTATCTCTGCACTAATATATGTATATAGATATTTTTTCACATATTATATATATTTTTTTATAAATTTCTTAATTTTCAAAAATATAGGTGGCAGCACCAGTTTAAAATATTTTAGTGTTAATCGTATTCCTTTTATTTAATACCTTGATCTTAATATTCCATTAAAAATTTTGACAAATACTATTTTTGCAATAGAATTCAGGTGGCAACTACATTTATAAAAAAATTGAAGTAAAACACTCTAAATAATAATTTGCCAATATTCACATCTCTCTCAACGCATAATTCAACTGTACTGTTATATATCATTTTCTGCTTAAGAATTAGGTGGCAACGTACCTTAAAAATTAAGGGGCAACACCATACACAAAAAATCATAATTAAAGCATTCTTCATTCCTGGAAAACTATTTTTTTTGGTGCCCATATTTATATATAGAGAGAGAAGTTATCTCTATTGCATTATTAATTTAACTTTGTTTTTAACTAATGGCAACGCGTTTTAAAACTATTTTTGGATTTAAACTCTTGTTATCTCTACATTGATAAATGTATATACATATTTTTTTACAGTTAATATATTTAAGTAATTCATTTCTTAATTTAAAAAACTAAGTGGCAACACCAGCTGAAAATATTTTCTCATAAAGGAATATCTTTCATTTAATACCTTTATCATAATATTCAACAGAAAAATGTGCCACGTTGTCATTTTTTCAATCGCACTTAAGTGGCAACGCCATTAATAAAATATACTTTACGTTAACATTCTATGTCATAATTTGTGTAATACCAACATTCGACTTAAAACATTCTTCAACTGTATTATTATATACTATTATTATGTACCATTTTCTCCTTAAGAGTTAGGTGGCAACGCCATACACACAAAATTCGAATTAAAGCTTTCTCAAATCTTTTGAAAACCATGTTGTTTGATACTTAGATTCTGACATCGAATTCATTTTTTTATTAATTTAAATATTTCTTTAAAATCAGATGGCAACGCATTTCAAAAATATTTTTGGATTTAAGCTTTTATTATCTCTCTATTGATATATTCATATATATTTGTTTTGTAATTAGTATATTTTTTTAATCCATTCCTTAATATCGAAAAATTAGGTGGCAACACGCGATTAAAAAAATTTGTTACTAAAGTTGTTGGAACATTTTACATTTAATACTTTCCTCTTAATATTCAATTGAAAAATTTGACAAATTACTATTTTACAATGAAATTCAAGTGGCAACGCCGTCAAAAAATGTGTTTTTAATATTTACCTTAAAATCAATGGTTTAATGTTTATCTAAAATTGAATATTAATGTAATTTAATAAATTACTTACTTTTTAAATACAAATAGGTGGCAACCTCGAGTTATGAAGTGCACTTATTTAAGGTTGCGCTAACTTAATCATTTAATTCTGTTTTTGCATAACTCTTTTACTAAAAAAATTCTAAGTGATTGAAATCTTTATTTTGATCTTTACGCGTTGCACTGATTGTATATTTGTATACTGCGGTTTTCTACTCCAAATACGATTGACGTACGACGTCATTTTGCCATTTTGCGCCACCTTGTGCAAGTACTCAGTTTGGCTTAGGAATTGGAGAGCTAAAGTATCAAAAATATATTTAAAGCAAAGGCAGCAAACGTTTGCATTAACACTCCTGCAGCAAAAACGGCATCCATTGTCATCTCCGTCAGAATTTTGCATTCGACACAGATTTTTTTCCTCATTTCTCGTGTGGCAGTAATATTGTATTCAAAAAACAAACATAACCACATATGCAAAAATTTCAATTAAAATGCATTCATGCACTTCAATGTTAGTTTTATGACGAAATTTAATAACACATTTTATTTTTTTAATTTTAATTGTTTTGTATGTATAAAGTTTTAAACTAACAATGGTACTTAAAAAAAAATAATAATTTTGTGTGCTATTTACAAACTGAAATTACGAAAACTTTTAAACTCATCCATCATTCTCACGTACTAGGCGAAAAAAACTCAAGCAAACAAGCAACTAAATTGTGATGAGTAAGGCGCTTCAGCGTCGCGCAATAACCAGCGAGCAGTCAATGTCCAAAGGTATTTTTATTTCCCAAAATTTTATTTTATATTTTTTTTTTGTCGGAACTCGCATCTGCTCGCGTAAATATTTGTGTACAAATATTGAAATGCAAATTCGTTTCTCATAACATTTTTTGCCATTTCATATTTATTACAAAAACTTTAGGGATTTGTTTGCTCTTCAAAGTTTTGCAACATAGGTTTCATGAAATATGAAAATTCATTGCACATCATTATTTTTAATTGTTTTTTTTTTCGTTTTTCTTTTTTAGCATTAGAATGCTTTACAAATATTATATGATTCAGCAGATTTTTTCATACACAGAGCAAAGTACTGCAATTAGTAAAAGGTTTAAAGAGCGTCAAATGAAAAATTTAAAATTACATCACAAAAATTACATTCAATGAGTTTGCCTAAAATATTAAAAATCATTTTCATATTTTATAATCGGATGTTAAAGAGCTGGAAAATTCAAGGCTGAGAAAACTATTATGGCGTTTATTGTTTAGTGTAAGCAAAACACAAATCCCTTTATTCTTTAATAAAAATCAAAATAGTGTGAAGCCTTGAGAGTTTACGTCGACATTATTCTATCGAAGCTACAAATTAAAATTTTTCTGCTGCCCATGGAAGGACCCCTAACTTTCATAGTATTAGAACTGCTTACGCAATCAAGTTGTAGCAACCATTTTCCTATCACGCCAACATTTCTAAGATTTCCACGATGCTAAACCCCTCTTTGCAAGCTTTTCGGGTATCACAACTCTGGCAACGCAATCACATACGAGTACAGGTATACTCTTAGACTACTAATTACAGTGAGTTCTGCAGAGTAGTCCGTGTTTTGACTTATTAATTCAAAATTTACATACCTTTACTCAAATCCAAATGCACTTTTTCGTCAGATCTGAAATAAAAATACAAAATTATTAGGTTTTAGCTTAAAGCTTATCTTACTTTTAAGGAATAGTGGAAAAATGTTAAAGAATTAGTGAAAAATTAATTCAAAATCTATCTGAATACTTTCTAGAAATAGTGGAAATACGTTCAATGCAGACTTATTATTGTACATAATGTTCGATGTCGCTGATTACGAATCGCAGGTTTGATTTTCAAAACTCAAAATTCATAGCATTATCACATTGATCAACCGTAATGCTATAGGAGATCAAATACCATAACAAAACAACAACACAAAAATCGAGACACTGTTATCGAAAAATTTATAAAAGTTGTACATATGGTCCAATTTGATTCATATACAAAATAGATATGTATAAGTTACTGCAGAGAAAATACTTTTCTATCGGGTTGAATTTTCTGAAAACGTATATTTATAGTCCAAAATGGTTCATATTCAAAATATGCACATACAAGAAAATATATTTTTGAAGCTTTGGAAAAATCTCTCCTCCCGGTGCGATTTATCTACATAACATTTTTATTATATTTTATTTTCTGGCTTTTTGGAATATTTCCTATGTATGTTGCACTATAGGGTGATCCAATATGGGTGAAATGGAATATATCATATGTGAGGTAAAAAGTCAAAAAAATGTTAAATACTAAATAATAATTTGTTCAATTCAACAATTTTGAGATTTGTTCTACAATACTGTTGAAAATTTTGCTTGGAGTTTTTTAAAGCTTGCGTAACGTTTTTATAATTTTTTTTATTGTTTGTATAAACTTTTTTTCTTTCTTAATATTTTTATAATTTTTTTTTTTTTTTTTGCATAAGCAAATGTTTTCCCTAAAATTTGGAACAAAGAGAAAAAAGTCGAATCATTCGTATAAAAATCTAAGCTGGTGTCTTTTCTACAATACCAAAAAAATTTGTAAGCAAGAGAATTGAATTTTTTTCGAAAAAAAATTGGTTTATATTAAAGGATTAATTTATTTCTACCATTTGAGATATTTTTCATATTCAACTTTTTGTGTGCGGTTTCTTTAGGTTTTTTTTTAACATTTTCATGACTTTTTAGTATAAAAAAATGGGTTTTCGTCAAAATTTGGAACAAAAACCATCTCTTTTATATCATTTGTGAAATAAATCTGAGGTGGATTTTTTCATAAAATTACAAACAAAAAATTTGTAACAAAAAAATTAAATTTTTCCAAAACTAAATTTTTTAAACTAAGTAGCATACATATTTTATAACAACTTTGAATTCAATGATTTTGTGATTTGTTCCATATTAAAAAGTTTTGGTAAGGAGTTTTTAAGGCTCTTTTTAATGCTTTTATAATTTTTTTTTGTATACATTTTTTTTCGTTTTTAAAGACCTTATAATTTCTTTTGTTTTTTTTGTATAAAAAAATGTTTACTCTACAATTTGGAACAAAAAAATGTTTTACACCACCCACCTGGAAAACATTTCTTTTATCATTTGTGAAAAAAGTTGAGGTGGGTCTTTTTTTGAAATAAGCAAAAACAAAAAAAAAAAATATTTTTTCAGAAAACCTTTCTTTAAAATGAAAATTTTATAACATTTTCAGATTTTTTTCCACGATGAAAATTTGGTATGGAGTTTCTAAGGCTCCTTGTAATGTTTATATATATATATATATTTTTTTTTTGTAGAAAAAAAGTATTTTCCTTAAAATTTGGATCAAAAAAACTGTTTTCATCATCATCAAACAATCTGAGGTGGGTTTTTTTTCTAAAATAACACAAACAAATTTTGAACAAAAAAATTAAATTTTTTGTTAAGCAAATTTTTGTTCTAGTATACTTCATAACAATTTTAATTTAGTAGTTAGTGGAAAAGATCAGGAGGAGAAGGACTTGGCTTCACTTGGTGTGTCCAACTGGCGTTGGTTAGCACAAGAAAGAAACGGCTGGTGCGCTTTGTTAAACTCGGCCAAAATCGCGTAAGCGGTTATCGCGCCAATTAAAAAGAAGAAGTTTTGATATGGATTTCAACATGGAAAATTTTGATATGGGGTTTTTTAAAGCTGTTTTTAACATTTTTATACAATAATATCTTTGTTTTTGTACAAATTTGTTCGCCCTTCAACTTGGAAAACAAAAATTCCTTAAGATTTCGACCAAGAATTTTTTTTTTTGTTTTTAATAAATAAATTATTTAAATAGTATATTTTATCCTAACAATTTAAAAAATACATTTACTTTGGTTAACAAGTCTCTTTTCGATTCTTTTCGGAAATGTTCATACTATGTTTCGAAGATATTCCAGTTTAAAAAAATGTATACCAAAATTTTCAACGTTGAATAAATTTCAAAATTATAATTTTTTTCCAACAATTTTTCAGTTTACTTCTTATTACAGTAAATTTTACGAAAAGTTGTAGGCATTGTCACTTAACATAGAAACGCTCAGCTGCATATGCTGAAGCATCCCTAAGCCATAAGTTTCATAGAATTCAGACAACAAACTTCTTTGTTGTGCTATGGTTATGTTTACCAAAATGCTAATTAGTTGCATATAACGTCAATTCTCAAGCCATCGTAATTGTTTTGAAAGTAGATGGTGCGCCGCCTATTTCTAAGAAATTGTAGTCCTTTCTGTGTATGGCTACCCACACTACAATTTTAGCACATTTTCTGAGTTAATTACCGAAGTATCACATTTCTGATAGCATTGAACATTCCTTTATATGGCAGTGGCTGCGATTAGCGCCCAATTTTTCTCACATTCAATAGAGAACTAAAATACTTAGGGACAAAAGTTATGTTCTTACCACCTTATATACAGATGCACCCTGTTTTGTACAGACAGATATGGCAAATCGATTTGTCTGCTCATTCCCCACATTTTGGTGTACGTACAGGTGAATACCTGTAGATAACCCAATACTAATCATCCAATTTAGTTTTTGAATAACTCTTTTACTAAACAAAAAAAAACTATATTGAGTGACGTAAATCTTTATTTTGACCTTTACGCGCTCCATTGCTTGACTGCTTGTCTCACTGCAGCTGTCTCATTCACAGTTGCAGAAATTATAAATCTTCCGATAGGGTGACTAATTTTGAGCCTACCTCAACAAATCCGTTCAGCTGTTGGAAACAAACGTCATGTGAACAAAGTTATAATACCCCATAAAATGTTATAATAAAAGCAATTAGCTCCAGGTAAATATGTACATGTGGATGTCAACAACAATTGTTCTTTAATATGCAATCGAAATGTTTACTCTGGTTGCTCGTTCAAACAGAGCCAATTGCACATATCCGTAGCTGCATGTCAGCATGTGCAAATACATACAAACAGTCATGTGAATCTAAGCAATGAATATAGTAAATAAACGATAAGAATGAATAAGTGTACATATTTTTGTTTGTATTTAAATTGCCTTGTGTGCATTTAATAAGTCAAAGAAAACAACAACAAAAAATCGATAATAATGGCAAAAAATTGCTAAAACCAAATCAAATAACAGGGCTAATTTATAATCGCATACATACACACGTATGTGAGTGCATGTGTGTGCATGTGTATGCAATGTTTTGATGATGACATTTTTCTAAATTGGATGCTTTAATGACAATGTTTTTTGTACTACAATAATCTTCATCCAATTAGTGATTGTCAATAGCATCAAATAAAATTTAGCTAACTCAGGTTATTAGAGGAAATTGTTTAATCAGATAGCCAAACAACTGATGAATTCAATTAATTTAATGAATTTGAAGTTTTTCAAACTCTATATGGGCTTGCATCGGGTGTTTTTTTAAGAGCTTAAAATTGTAATACAATATAGAAGTACTGTTGGAATACCTTTTTTATTATAATCTGGGAATCATTTCATTTAGCGGCCTAGGTAGTCTAGCGTAAGTGCACTAGCCTGCCATCCCAGCGGTTGTGGGTTCGAATCCAACGTAAAGCACGGTCCTCGCACTTTTCCAAATTTACCTACTTTCCTAGTTTCTATAAAAAAAAATAAAAAAAATTCATTCCGCAACCCCAACATCCTTATCCTTCCAACCCTTACTCCCGCACAGAAGTCAACGCATTACTTGCATTGTGACTGCTAAAAAACAAGTAACAAGCACAGTTAAACATTGCATCAGTGGCGCCACCAAGAGGAAGCCGGCAATCGCGGTAATAGCGCATACACACTAAATTTAGCAAAGTCCCCAACCATCTGTGTGATCCTTCTGCTCGAAAAATGTGACACACAGATGGCGCTTCAAGCTGTAAGAAGGGATTGTAAGCAACGACAGGTGGGCATTCTCACTACTTAGGACTGGTTGCGACAGGCTTATCACCTACCCTGTCAGAAAGCAAATAGATTAACGAAACCAACGCAAGACTAAGTCTTGTCGAGGCCCTATGCTCTCGAGTGGAGTGAACAAGGAAAAAAAACATCATGAAATGACTCAAATATGATATCCGGCATATGTTCGCTGCGACTACGAGTTACATGGTCAAATTTTGGTTACTTTTCCAATTAATCTAAATGAGCCCGAATCAGCAAAAATGTGACGCAAACTATGGCCATTTGGCTTTAATTATTGCGCGTGCTGTATTTTATAGGCACGAAAGCCAAGATCTTTACATACAATTTTCCACATAGTAGAAGGACAAAGCCAACAAGTTGTTGGCGTCTTTGAAGCCTGTATAGTTCCCGCAGTGTTGGCTTAACCATAGTCCGTCGCCATCAAACTACAGAGGCATAAGTAGGGATTGATCTGATAAGTGCTGTGTATATCGACCAGATCACAGCAGGTTTCAGACCCCAGGTTTTTCCAAAGTCTCTACGGTATTGTTGAAAAATTCTTAATGCGCGATTCACTTTCAGTGAGACAAGTGTCTCCCAAGGCAGTTACCTATCCAAGATTACTTATAGATATTTAGCTTTCTCAAAGAGACTGGGGTCACACCTTTCAGAGCTCGAAGATTAAGTTCATCCAATTTCCGTTTTCTCGTGAACAAGACTGAGGTAGTTTTGTACGGATTGACGGAAAGACATTGTCTTGTGCACCAGTCATCGATTTTATCAAGGATTCTCAGCACTTTCACGCAAAGCCTTCATAGCTTTGGAAAATTCGTGAAAAAATAAAAACCACTTAATTGTTTGGGGTAATTTTTTTTTATTTTTTAACTTAATCTCATTATTTTTCGACGTAATCTCACTTCGTGCAACGCAATTTCGTTTTACTTTGTTGATCTCTGAAAAATAGCCATTGGTTTCTACAGTCATCCCTTGTTTGAATAAAATCTTTTTCCGGCCAAACATTTTGTTTAAATCGGAAAACAAATAGTTGTTCGACTGATCCTAGAGAGCAAAGTCTAGAGGAAAAGGGGGACCACAACTGCTGAGGCGCGAAGTGATGCTTCGTCGTGATGGAAAATCACTCGACTAACTCGATTCAAACGAATGCCAAACACAAAAAAATAGACCGATCTGGCTGAAACTTGGTTTGTATTTTTCCAAGAGATGCTACTCACCAAACATAACCGGTAATACCATCTCTCTGACTTTGCACGGACTTTTCAAACGACCCTCGTAGAAAACATTACAACAGGTTAACGAATTCAACCAGACATCTAGCCAAATAAACTTTCCTAGTTTTTTTTTTTTTAATAAAGTCAGTTCAGCTTCTTTGTCGGCTTCTGCATTTGAGCGGCTTAACCATTCCTCTGCGGTTCATGCAGTACTTTTATGAAAAATTGGCTATACCAACCAGTGAGTTATGAGCGCAAGTTTTTCGCTAATTTTCTAACCCAAAGTGTGTTAAGTCCACCACAACCTAAGGAGTGACTCCATCGACAAGTATTTGAAGTCCAACACCCAATGATCCCCTTTAGTTCAATGCCTAGACAACCAATCGTTCTTTCTCACAATCTTTCTTAAATATTACGAAAACAGGCAAGCGAGTTATTCTTTTTAACACACTTTTATTAGGTCGGGTTGTATGTATGTATGTATGTATGTATGTATGTATGTATGTATGCATGTATGTATGTATGTATGTATGTATGTATGTAACGGAATCTTTGAGCTTAATTTTCACTGGCTTCTAATTATGTGATCGACTTGAAATTTTGCACACCTATCAAGGACCGATGACAATGCAATAATTTGATAAAAGTTTTCCATTATCCTTATTAGGATTGCCTGGATTAATATTTTCTTTTTTTTACCTGTGGGCAAAAAGTAAGGTGAATTTGGTTGTAAAATGAAAAATCTTTTTTCATTCTTGTAAATCAGTTTCTCAGGCTCCCTCCACGAAATAAGTTCTTCATCCCGATTACTTCTTTATCGCGGCCGATAACTGCATAGCTTTAGACTCACAGTCGATAAGAAAGGAATTAAATATTACACGAATATATCGAATCATTTATTCACTGACTGCAATGATAACAATAATTTTCATTCATAATAAACAAAAAATAGTTTAAAGAAACTAAAAAACACGATTTTTTGCTAATCGAACTAAAAAGTAGAAAATAAAAAATAGTTTAAAAAAACTAAAAAACACGCTTTTATTGCTAATCGAACTAAAAAGTAGAAAATAAATTTTAATGACAAAGAGACCTATAATGAAGTAATAGCAAATCGAACGATCAGTCATAGTCAACTACCTCAGAACAGAATTATAACAAAAATTAAGATACAAATAGAGTAGTTCAAATTAGAGTTAAAAGCGTGGGATGCTTGATATAGTAAATATTACAATCATTCTATTGGCAACTACCTATGTACAGAGGGTTATGAAAGTGAATGCATCCCACGCTTTTAACTCTAATTTGAATTACTCTATTTGTATCTTAATTTTTGTTATAATTCTGTTCTGAGGTAGTTGACTATGACTGATCGTTCGATTTGCTATTACTTCATTATAGGTCTCTTTGTCATTAAAATTTATTTTCTACTTTTTAGTTCGATTAGCAATAAAAGCGTGTTTTTTAGTTTTTTTAAACTATTTTTTATTTACATTGAGTATCTGAGTTCCACTTCAATTGTCGCTTTTGTGCTTTTAAATACTTGTAACCACTCAAATTTAACATAATTCCCATACTTCATATCAGAAAGCTAAATAACTCAAATATTTACTATCTACTTTGAGCGAATAGTGCAAATATGTACATACAAATGTAAGTAACCAAAAGACACTTAACCAACTCAGCCTACGCTTTACTTTACCACATTTCTTAGCACCAAAATGGGTAACCTAAATAATTCAACAGTCATCCATGGCTGAGCAAATCTACAAATAATGAAAGAATCTCAAACAATGCAATAATGATTCATGCACACAAACATACATACATACAAACAAACATATACATATACATACATATGCATAGAAGCAACAACAATAACTAGTGATTGAATAGAGACGAGTTAGACGAAAAAGCAGATGAGAATAGAGGCGCAGAGCATAAAGAATTAGTTAGAATACAAATTAGTAGAAATGCTGTAATGGCATGGCAAAAGGAAGGAAGAAGAGGAAGAAGAAGGAGTGAGTTGAAGCTCATTGAAAATTCCATAAATGTAATTAGAACATGTAAATGATGCAAAAAGCCGGTCTCTTTGAATGGCTGTCTGTCAGACGGAATGCTTGAAGAATGTAGACCAGTATTATGTACAGACCTATGTGCATGATTTTATTCCTATAGACGTATGTACATATATATGTACTTATGTACATGAGAAATATCACCAGAGAAATGAATGCTTAATGGCTTTGCTTGGTTGTTGTTGTTCGCTTCCTGACTGCTGTATGAATGGATTATTTGCCACTCTTTGAATTTTTCGTTTGGTTTATCCAGAAAACAGCTATTTGCAAATATGTACATACCACTCTTACATACCTATATACATATGTACTCGTGCATACATACCGCGCAATACCAATAGTTTGCTTTCATGGCTTGGCTATTATTTTTGCCCGATTTGTCATTCGTAAGCTACTGCTGCTTCTTGCTAAATGTACAAACTGTTTCTGTTGTGTGCTTTTTTTTTTGGTTTTTGTGTGTAAATTTGCATACACAAGTGACGCACCTTGAATGCGGTGGCAAATACGTGCATACACATGCATCTACACCCGCGTTCGCAATAATAGCAGCAAGCCATATTAGACAATTTTGACTATTTATTTTTTTTACAAAAATATAGTTCACACTACAACAAAAAAACATGTTATTCAAAGTTTCAAAATTCTTAAAGAAAATCAAAAAAAAAAAATAAAATAAAAAAATCTTCAGCATAATTTCAGTAGCAATTCGTAGAAAATTTCTGGTTATGCATTTTTGTAGTCCATTCAATTTTGATATTTTGGAATTGTTGTGTTCTTAATATTAATTTTTGAAGTGAAACTTCTTAAGAGTCGATGGACGAGCGAGAATGGAGAGTAAAATTTCAAGGTCATGCAACATTTTGGGCATTTTCGTTCCGCGAGAGAGAAAAAAGATATAATGTAGAGGAAAAGGAGAGAGGGAGCTATACCTTATATATATCTCAGATACACTTTACACCTTATATATATCTCAGATACACTTTAGGCTATTTTTCCTGAGTTTTTCCTTGTGGTTGCTCATTTCTAGTGAGAAATAACACTGCCTACCTGTTATGTGCACTACGCTACTTTTTAATTATATTACACAACAACAAAAAACATATAACTCAAAGTCTCAAAGTCGTTTTAAAATTTTTTAAAAAATTCAAACTAATTTCATCAAAATTTAATTTCAAATTTTTTAATCAGTATTTCTAGAATAATTCTGGGTATGCAGTTTTGTAGTCCATTCAATTTTGCCAGTTGAAAGCGGCTTAAAATTTGAGTTGATTTTAGATCGTTTTTTTTTCTTTACGTTATTATGCATTTTCTTCCATAAAATAAAATAAATAAATAAATAACGCGTACCCTTCTGTTACGAGTTTGACCGATCTCCTGCTCTCATTTGTGGCGCTCAAAGAGCGTTTTATGAGCAGCTTTCTTATGGCCATTGCCTGCCGAGGGGCGATCGCTATTAGAAAAAACTTGTTGTAACATTTTGCTGTTTAATGCACAGAGATTCGTAGCTACGCACTCCCGAATCACTCCCGAATGGTAGTCACACACTAAGCCATTCGCCTACGGCGGCCGTCTTCTTCTTCCATGCCTCTACATTTTGTTCATGTTCATATTCACCTTTATAAAAGCATGGCTCATTGTCTAAAAATAAATCACATAAATCAAGCTTTATTAAAAAATTTGAAAACTTGGACCAAATTTGTCAAAATTTCAAACTTTTTAATCATTCTTTCATAAAAATATCTGTACAAATAACTTAATACTTCAAACTGCCTGCAATATTTTAAAAACTTAAATAAATGTTCAAAATTCCAAACTTTTTATCAGCTGTATACTCCCTCAATAGCTTCGTCCGCGAATCTCGATCCTTTGCAGACATTCTCCAGTTTTTCAATCCAAAGATCTAGGCGTAGCCATTAACTGTGTCAATTCAGGTTTTCCTTCGGCCGACCCCTTTCATAAGGCACATTCAACTTACTATTGCGGACCTTTTTTGCAATTTCGTTTAGGTCGATCCTCAGAACATGTCCAGCCCACTTAAGACGCTAAAGCTTGATGTAGTCGCCGATTTGGAAGTCGTTTAGCTAAGCTAGACATTCATCGTTGTAACGTAGGCGATAGTTGTCATGATCTATCCGCCCCGATTCAAGGTTGCGGCGTAGAATTTTTCGCCCAAATATGTTAAGCTTTTCTTCATCCGCCTTACGCGTCTCCCAGGTTTCAGAAGCATAAAGTAATTCAAGACCTAATTTTTGTTTCGTAGAGCTTCAGCTTCGTTCGCTTACAAAGAAACGAGGAACTTTAATAGAAACTTGTATAGAGATTGGTAGACAATGTTCCCTGTTGGAGCCTCGCACTAATTTCTTGTTGCGTCCAAGATATTTGAACGACGCCACTCGTTCAAATGTGTAACTGCCGATCAACCTGGCACATTTGCATACATTTGGAGACTAAAATTTAATGAACTATGAAACTGCATACCCAAATTTTTTTTTTTAATTCTAATTAAAAATTCGGAAATTTTGATGAAATTTAAAAAATTTTTTATAAATCTTGTAAAAAGATTGAAACTTGAATTAATATGGCATTTACTGTAAAATGAACTATATATTGATAAAAAACAAATTTAATTTAAAAAAATTAATTTAAAAAAAAAGTTTTAAAAAATATAAAAAAAAAACAAAAAGTAAATAAAAAATAGTCCAAACGTATCAAAATGTTGAGAGGCTACATTTTTTCGAAACATTTTATGCTCGAAATGGTTTTTAGATCCAGATCGCCAAGAATGCCAAAATCGCGAGCAAAAATAATTATCTAAATTCAACAAGAATGTTGAAACACATCAAACTTGCTTAAGGTAGTAGAAATTCCAAATTTTCAAACTAAGTTACCAGACTACTACCTTAATCGGCTATAAAATTGCGTACCCATTTTTTTTTTAATTCTGATTACAAATTTTACCAATTTTTATAAACCTGCTAAACATTTTGAAAGCTACATTAAAATGGCCGTTCTTATAAAATGATTTATTTTTTATAAAAAAAAAATATAAATATATAAAAAATAAATAAAAATCAAAACATGTCATAATGTTCAGGTAATAGATTTGTTTTCGCGTGCCGTAAGCTGGAAATTTTTTTATATGGAGTAAAGGCTAAAATAATTATCAAAAATCAACGAAAATTTTGAGACACATCAAACTTGCACTTTGTTAAACTAAAATTTAAAGGGCTAAAGCCCTGTATACCCATTTTTTTCCTTTTTTTATTGATCTTTCAATCAAAAATTTTAAAAGTTTTGTGAAAATTTATCGAATTTTTTATAAATCTTGTACAAATTTTGAATCTTTGATTAATATGACATCTACTGTAGAATGAACTATATTTTTATAAAAAAAAATGTTAAAAAATAAAAAAAAAACAAAATAGACAAAAAATACCACAATTATTAGGTGTTTTATTTTTTTTCGCGAGGCCGTATGGAGAAAATGCCAGCGAAAAAAAAAATTTCAAAAATCAAAGACAATCTCGAGTCACATAAACTTGCACTTTATTATTCTCAAATTTAAAAAGCTATAAAACTGTGTACCCATTTTATTTTTTATTTTTTGCAGTTCTAATTAAGAGTTTTGAAATTTTTATGAAAATTTGGCAAAGTTTGAAAGTTGGATTAATATGATCTTTATTATAAAACAAACTATATTTTTATAAAATAAATATAAAAAAATAAAAAATTAATTGTCAAAACTTATCACAATGCTGAGGTGTTATATTTTTTTCGTGGGCCGTAGGCTTGAAATATTTTTTATATGGAGAAAATGCCAAGACCGCGAGCAAAAAAATTATCAAAAAGTCAACGAGAAATTTGAGGCACTTCAAACTCCCACTTTATTGTAAAGAAATTCAATGGGCTATAAAACTGCAGAAATTATAACTCTCTGATACAAAATTTGGAAATTTCGATGAAAATTTATTGAACTTTTTTAAGTTTGAAGCACTAAATTATTTGTGTCGCTTTTTTTTAGAAAAAATATAAAATGTTTAATAAAAAGTACACAAATCGTCAAAATTTTTCAGTATGTCGCACTGCTATTATTGTGCGCACAAGTGTATATAAGTACATAAATGCATATCTGCCAAGATATTGGCAGCTACAGACGTAAAAGGTGTATCGTTATATGTATCTAACCAAATATCTTACATGCACATGTGCAAGTATGTATGTGCCAGAATGTGTATGAAGTTACAATAGGGGAGATATGCATGAGATTTAAGAGATGTGTTGCAGATGTGGAAGTAGGGCAGTTGGAGAATATATTTATTGGTTGAGTAAGTAAGTAGTCGCAGAGGTATTTAGAAGTGTTTGCGTATTTACATACATTTTGCATGCGGTAGGAGAGCTGTATAGGAGCAACTATTTACAAGCATTGATATGTGCATACAAATATCTAAAACTCAATGATAAATATGCCAATAAGCCATTAGGCTACGTGTAGGTACTTGTGTAAGCAGCACTTGGCGTATGGTTGAGTAACTAGGACGAAATGAAATGAAATTTTGAAAAGGTCGAGCCAAGGAGCACCAGGAGATTTGGTGGCTCCTAAAACACTCAGGCTCAACAGACCATTGTATTTACAGTTTTGGAAAGGGGGTGGATAGTCAAGGAGGGAAGGAGAAAAGTATCAGAGAAAGAGATAGGAAAGTATAGAGACAGAGATAGAGATAGTTAGTCCTGTGAGAATTAGCCAGATTCTTTGGCAAATTTGAAAATATCCTCCAGTTTTAGAGAACGAATATTACTCATTCTCATGACATCGGAGCCCAAAACTCGTAGCCGTGCTCTAGCAAAGGCAGGACACTCACAGAGAAAATACTCAGTGCCATCTACCTCCTCCAAGCATGATGTGCACAATGGGTCCTCAATTATTCTAATGGTGATTATATGCTGACCCCATGGGTTGTATCCTGTAATGATACCGACCATCAACCGAATGTCTTTCCTTCTAAGATTTAGTAGAAAGTGCGACAGTGGGGGCACCGCTGATCCACAATTGACCAATCCGTTGACGATTTCGTTTCCTTGAATACCGAAGTGTCCCGGAACCCATATAAGTACAAGCCTGTTTTGCGACAGAATTGAGCTTCTTTCTTAAACAATCTTTGAGGTTTGCTTCGCGTTCTCCAGGGTCCAGGGTCACTGGAAACTCCAATCTGTTTCCCACTCCATCTCCTCTCGATTATCATTCGACTACTTTCAGGATGGCAAAAACTTCCGATTGGAAAACAGTTGCCATTTCCCCCGTAGCATAGAGATACTTATTACTATCGTTTAAGTACCATCCGGATCCAAACACTATTTCATTCTTGGACCCATCGGTAAAGAAAATATCTGTCAAACCTCCCTGCATACATTCTAGATTGCTCCATTGTTCACGCAATGGGGATATGACATCAAATTTCCTTCCAAATGAAACTGTGGGTATCAGGTCGTCTTTAGGTGCCAGAAACAGTGGATACTGCTCAGATAGCAGCTTAAAGATTTGTCTGTGTCCCGAAGTTCCGTCTTCGTGCCAGAAAGCATATTTATGGAGTCTACACATTGCTTTTATCGCTTTCTCTTGTATCTTAAGATTCAAATCAAGCATGGCTTTTAGGGCATTACCAGAGGTTGTACTCATGGCACCCGTGATGCATGAACATACACTTCTTTGCAGTCTGTATAGTTCCCGGATTGTGGACTTAAGCATGCTCCGTCGCCACCAGACCACAGAAGCGTAAGTGATGATTGGTCTGATAATATGTGTTGCCATTCACCCCATAATGGTACTTATTACTATCGTTTAAGTACCATCCGGCTCCAAAACCTATTTCATTCTTGGACCCATCGGTAAAGAAAATATCCGTCAAATATCCCTGCATGCATTCTGGATTGCTCCATTGCTCACGCATAGGACTACAGCAGGTTTCAGACCTCAGGTCTTACCAAAGGCTCTGCAGCATTGCTGAAAAATCCTCAAAGCGCGATTCACCTTCAGTGAAACGTATGTCTCCCAAGTCAGCTTCTTTTCCAAGATTACTCCTAGATATTTAACTTCATCGGAAAGACCAAGTGTCACACCTTTCAGTGTTGGAAGACTGAGTACATCCAATTTCCGTTTTCTCGTAAATAGGACTGTGGTTGTTTTGTTCGGATTAACGGAAAGACCTTGTCTCATGCACCAGTCATCGATTTTGTCAAGAATCCTCTGTACTTTCGTGCAAAGCCTCCTTAAGGATTTATCCGATGTTAGCGCACAGACATCATCCGCTTGGACATGAAAACCGAGTTCCTGTATCTCAGCTAGTAGAGAGTCTACGACGAAGCACCACAGCAGCGGAGAAAGAACACCCCCTTGGGTACATCCTTGTCTGGCCCTGACTGTGATTTGTTCGTCACTGCTCCCACCCGCTGTTAACAGCCTCTCAGAAAGCTCGGAAAGAAATTGTAATAAAAAACCATGGAATTGTAATTTTAAAGAAATTTTCTAATTTTGTGCATAACCTGGGTTTATATGAATTTCATTCGACTTTCTTAAAAAAAAATAATGCAAATTAAAAAAATCGTAAAAACTATTCAAAATATTGATGTGCTATTGGTTTGCCTGTATATTTTACCCAGTGATATACTACGTATAATCCGTTAACGGCTCATGGCGCCGTCAATTTTTAATGGCTTTGCTAAGTATCCGAACAGATGGTAAGATATCCTCTTCACTACCAAAGTTGTGATTTTGCATATTTGCGCATTAAACCGCATTTATATAAAGCACTAAAATATATTACAACAAAAAAAAATTAAGGGATTCGTTATAAGGTCATTTGAAAATTGCCATAAAAAGTCTCAAAAGTCGTCGATTATTAGGGGCGCATTTTCAAGAGTCAACCTATCATTTTGTTAATGTTTAACCTTTTTTGACACCACTGCCACAACTAAGATTTGCATAAATTCATTGGACACTGTTTTGCATTTTTCTTTTTCTTTTCTTTTCTTTTTGTAGTTTTTTTTTCTTTTTTTTTTTTTTGTTTGCTTTCTTTACACTACTTAAATTTACGTAGGCGCACATTTTTTTGAGAGTCTGCCTTTGACTTCGAAGAGTTCATGAACTACCAGAATTCTTCAACATAAATTTGATACACATTTACTTTCCGCCTACAATCGCTTTACTCCGACATACATACTCGTACTATGCTTTTTCTTCCTTTCAGCAAATAAAAGTGTGTGTGTGAAAACTTTCTGTTGCATGTTGAAACTTTCTTTTCCGGACAATTAAAATGTTTCCCGTGACAAGCTGTCAAAACAATAATTTACATATACATCCTTACTTACATACACATTGAAGCGTATTGAAGCATCATTTTAAGAGCTAAAGTTTTGTTCTTGCCATTTAACTGGATGCGGAAAAAGGTCCTAATTTCAATGTGATGTATTGAAATTGTTGTTTGGTTTTTTTTTTTCATTTATGTAGACGAGAAAAATTGCTAAAAATTTGCAAAGTAAAAACTTTATCCACTTTTCTTGGAATATTTAAGTGCATGTAAGTGCATAATAGGTTTTAAAGCTTATTATAAATATTCTAAGAGCTGGTCGAGAGAAATTTTAACCTTTCGTATCTTTCAAGTACATAAATGCCTTTCGTAATTTTATTTTTCAGCAAGTCAAAAGGCCAAATTTTATCCAATTGAGTTTTGACATTTTGAGGGACTATTAAGTTTCGTGTAAATAAATTGGTTGGAGAAATTCAATTTGTTGGAAATAAAGAGAAATCTACAAGAAAGAAGTGTGCAAAATTAAATTTTTTTCTTGCGTTAGAATTAAGAAAAAAAAGTAATATATTCTAATAAAATGCGGCAATGCGTTGCATTTATTCAACAAATATAAAATTTGAAAATACCTACATAACACACAACATTTCTAACTAATAGGAATTCAGTTATTGTACTTATATCTATATATGTGTGCACGTATGTACATATGTATATAAATATTGCTCCTTTTTTATGTGTAATCGCATTACGCACGAACGGCTCAATTGATTTGCTTGATTTTTTTCAATTTTGTTTATTTCTGGCTGCGGAAGGTTCTTCAAGAAAAAACTTGGAAAAAAAGTATTGCCAGATTTTTAAAATATACAAGAAAAAAACTTAAGTTAAATTAGCCGCATTGACTCTATTTTCAAAAGATTGTATGAAAATACTCAATACAAAAAATTTAATTTGGGTAGGGTTGCCACCTATTAAGAAATTGCAAACCGCATTTAAATATACTAACGTATACCATATAAAAACACTGCCAACAAACGAGAAAAAACAAATATGCTATTCCTTTTTGTAGGGTTGCCAACTCTCAAAAAAAGTTAATAAAATGTTGGATGGAACACAAATTTTTCGTTATCTGCCGACCGATGTAGGTAAATGCCGAACACAAACCATGGCAACAACGCCCACTATTCCGAGCGTTTACCACCTGCACAAACGCAGCGATTCCAGGACCGCAGCAACGGCACAAATTACCGCAAGGCAATACCAATAAATCCGACGCCGGAATGGATAGCACTTTATAGTACGTACAAGCACTAGACAGAAAACGGAAATAAGCGCCAAAAAGTAGGCACCAAAAAGCAACAAAAGCGCCAAAAAATTGGGACCAAAAAACGCCCCAAACAGTAGGCACCAAGTAAATATAACGCCAAAAACTAGGCACCAACAATATATTTCCTACAAGTTTGCACCAAAAAACAAACTAGAAATTAGCAACCACAAGGAAAAACTCAGGAAAAATAGCCTAAAGTGGATCTGAGATATATATAAGGTATAGATCTCTCTCTCTCCCCTTTTCCTCTAAGTTATATCGGTTTTCTCTCTCGCGGAACGAAAATGCCCAAAACGTTGCATGGCCTTGAAATTTTACGCTCCATTCTCGCTCGTCCATCGACGCCTAAGTAGTTTCACTTTAATAATAAAATAATAATGTAATAATTACTTTAAAACATTTAATAACATTTTGTTCATTAAAATATATAAATATTTCTCTTTCACTATCAAAAATATTTCACTTAAAAAAAAGATATTTCACTTTAAAGAACTCCGTACAGAGATTTTTAACAATGCATAAAACTCAAAATTGTAAAATTTTTTTACAAAATTAATCGGTTTACTTCTCATTATACTCAAGTTTCTAAATATTCCAACCAATTTTCAGAAGAATTTACGACAATGTCCAAAATATTTGGGTAGCTTGACATGGAATATCTCACTTGAGGAATACCAGCTGTTGAAAATCGTTGAAATGCATTTCGAAAGAAAAGAATTCGCATTATCTTTTGCATACATACAAGGTGGCGCCAAATTAATCATCCAATTTTGTTTTTGAATAAGTTTTTCACTGAATAATAAAAGTGATTTTTAGTCGAGCAAATATTTATTTGCGCTCCACTAATTGTCTGTTTGTACACGCAATAATTGTATACTTAAATCATTAAAAAAATTAAGAACCTTTGTTTTACATTCATATTAGAGAAATTATATAAGACCATAATAAGCAGACTTACTACACCCGGCATTATACGTATCAAAATCACCCAAAACACAAAGTTCTTCCCCTAGGCTTTGTATAACTCAGCGTAAGTAAGATGTTGTCGTCATTGTCATACACTTCAGGCCGACGAACCATCCATCCTACATATGCGACCACATTTCTTATCGGCTGACAACTCAAACTCTTCGACTCCACTAGTTTCTTCTTTTTTAAACTATTAAACTTTAATTCCTTTAAGTACTTTTCTTCGCTCCTTTTGCCCGCTATCAATCCATGCGCCAGTTAACGTTTAACTATAAAACTCGAAAGTACGTCAAAATATATTACCCATTATCGTACCAAAAGTATTTTATTCAACTGTCATACTATAAATAATTTGTCGAGTGTGATCTTATATTAGATTCGGAATTACATTGAAAATTTGACTGATTTATGATAAAATTATAATTGTTTTCAGACATGTAGGTACATATGCACGTACATACGAACAAATTTAATTTGCGTCTCCATGTAGAAAATTAGTAATCACGCATATCAGTACCAACATTTTATAACGGCACTTCATTCATACCAAAAATGACAAGTGCCGCATTTAGGACCCTGTTGGAAAAATCTGGTCTATATAAGGAAGTTGCGCCTGCTAAGTATTTTATGCGCCTAGCAAGCAAGGCTTCAATTCTCAGCCGGCTTATAAGCGTATTGCTAAGAGCCTCATATAATAACTTCTTTACATAGACAAGATTTTTCCAACAAGGTTCTTCACTTGTTTCCGTCACTTGTCAAATTTGGCTTCATATAATAAGGCTCTTAGCAATAACAGAAAGAGCTTCGCAACTAAGCCAACTACCTTGTAAGCAAAAAACTCGCGGAAGCTAGAAAGCTCGAGCTCAAATTTACCATGATTAAATATTAACTTTGCGTGAGTTAAAAATTTGAACAAAGATTTTAATAGGTCATCTTGATTGAGGCTTTCTTAATCTAATGACGTCCTCCTTTTCGTTAGATTGGCTCCTGTTCTCGAGATAACAGAATTCGAAGGTTTCCCTTGGCACCACTTAAAAGTTCATTTAGAAACAACCAACTTTGAAATCAAAAGCCGTTTAAATTTTATGCATATAAAAAAAATCTAAAATAATAAACGATGCAAAAAAAATTTAAAAATATTTTAATTAGTTGCTTTTTATTTTTAATTTTTTTTTAAACTGAAATTTGAAAAAGTCGAGCCAAGAAGCACCGACCAACTCCTACAACACTCAGGCTAAGAAGCCCATTATATTTAAAGCTCTGGAAAGAAAAAGGATAGATAGGCAAGGAGGAAAGGAGAGAAGTACCTGAAAGAAGGAGATAAGATAGAATGGAGACATATAGGTAGCTAGACCTGTGAGTCTGCCTAGCAGTTCGTATGAGTTACAATGATTTACAGATGATATTCTAGTTAGTTAGTAAGTCTGTGCACTGCGGCCTCGGAGATGGTCTATTGGGACTGACCGCGGTCCTATAATTGAAGGCTTCTAATGAATTACACCACTTCCTCAGGCTTTCTTAGAGCCACACCACCTAACTACATACATATGTAGGTGTATGAGTCTTCGCCTTGCGAGTACTTCACATTCGCAGAAGAATGTGTTCTGGCGCTTCTGGCTTCATCGCATTGCTCGCAAAAACTGCAGAAACTTGTTTTTGCTAGACTTAATATAGTTTGTTTAAATGATAATGGAAACTCGTGTAGTATCCAGTAAGAGTTTTAATAATTTTAATAGTCTCCCAAACATTAAAGCAGCAGCTATGAGGGCAAATTTTCGGAAGCTATAGAAAAAGCTATAGTACTGAAAAAAGGAGGCAGAGTGCACTACATTTCATCTGCCGAATTTTATGTTAATTCCGGACTATTAGAAAAAGAAGGCCCCGCTGCTTAATAAAGAATTTTTGCTTACAAGTAAAAGAAAAGAAACTCGTTCTAAGTTCCCTAAAAGCGCGCCATATCGTCTCTAAATAATTTCCTTTTAGGTAACCAGTACGCAATACATACTTAAGTACACACTGACGAACAAACAATGTGCGCTCAAAAGAGTTGACAACCTTTCATTTAACAGTAGCAGAGCGCGTGAATGCGCAAAACAACTGAATGCAAACATAGAGAAACAAACAACAGCAGTTAAATATTTGGTATTAGCAAACAGTAGCAGCGATGGGGATAAGATAAAAAATTAAATGAAAACACTTGAAATTGGTAACTTAATGCTGAGAAAATTGTATTGTTATTCTAAGAAAAAAAAATATAAAGGGTTTTTTATTTAGCCTGATACGATTTAATTGGAAAAAGACGCACTCTTAGTTGAGGAGACTCAAGTGTTTTTGTTCAAAGTGAAGTACTACAATCGATACAATTTAGTTTTTAATACATATTATATATCACTCAAATGGCCTCCACAGCTCCCCGTGAGCCCAATTTTCGAGCAATTATGTTTCTTTTTACTTACAACTTCCTTAATACATATGAGGGTGACCTTTTATATTTTGCGCCCAATAATGAAAACGCAGTGAAATCTTTACGAACTTGGCTTTATTATTTTTCAAAATATTCTTCTTAAAATTCAGTACACTTCCGCATTTGCTTGAATCTATTTTCAAAGCACTTTTGCCACTCAGAAGTCGGGATATCCAACGCGAGCTGTTTAAAGGCTTCAACAGTTTCTTCAGACGTTGCAAAACGTAGAACTCACATTTTATTTTTAATGTTCAGGAAAAAAAGAAATAATTAGGTTCCGAGTCAGGGCTGTTCATCGACTCTACAGTTCTCCTCGATTTACCATAGCACAACAATAATATCTTTCTTTTGAAAGATCGGATTTTTTAATGTCCTTGACTGGTCATTTATTTTTCCGCCGCCCTATTCGAGTACAAACAGGTACTCAAGTACTCCAACTACAGGTTTGAAGTCGTTCCATCTAGGCGAAACAGACACTCCCGATTGCGACATGATCATGAACCTCTCTCTTTAGCTACAGCTTGAACTACTACACCCTGCTGCCCTGTTTTCACAAGATACATCATCGTTCGTCTTCTATTGCATTGCCCGGGTAGCATCATTAGTATGTCAATGTGATAAATCCAAAATTTGCACTTTATGTCACAAAAACTACATCCTTCGTGAAATTAGCACTGAAGTTAGATTTAGTAAGGTTATAATTTTTATTCAAACTAATATAGGTATAATCTAGCTGCAAAAATGGTACTTCGAAAATACTCTAATTGATGGGCACTAAAAACTTTTAAAACTCGTTTGATAAATAAAATATTATTTCCAACCAAAGCTGCAAATTTTGTTTGGAATTTCATATTAAAACAGAGAAAACTGTTAAGATGCTTTCCATTTCAATTCAACCGGGCTATTCGGGTCATGTTCTTCGATTTCGATGAAACTCAAATATGTTGCTCTCTGGTCAAAATAATGAGACACGTTTTTTTTTGTTCCCCCCGAAAAAATTTTTTTCAAAATTTATCGGCAATTTTGTTTTTCGGCTCAAAATCGATTTTTTTTAATTATATAAGAATATTTTCTCTTAAATGCTCATAACTTAGTCAAAAATGAATGGGGTCAAAATGATCGCCATTACTTGCACGAGCGACTTCATGTAGAAACAATTGCAAAAAAATTGTTGAACATTTTTTATTTTGCAAAACAACAAAAATTCGAAATTTTTCGAAAGTTAATATTTTAAAAAGTGTATTTATTGTTTTTTTGTAACTTTTTCCGAATCAAGAAGACACCTCAAACTTCAATTGAGTTGAATGCCCAGTAGCTAAAATGAGTTGTTTTTGAGTAATGAATTTTTAAGTAAAAAACCTGTTTCGCACTTTTGGTTTTATGCAAAATAAAAAATTTTTAACTACTTTTTTGCAATTGTTTCTACATGAAGTTGTGCAAGTAATGACGATCATTTTGACCCCACAATCATTAAAATCATCGGTTTATTTTTGACTAAGTTGTGAGCATTTAAAAAAAAATTTCTTATATAATTAAAAAAAAAAAACGATTTTGAGCCGAAAAACAAAATTGCCGACAAATTTTGAAAAAAAATTTTTTCGGGCGAACAAAAAAATACATACATTTCTCATTTATTTGACCAGAGAGCAACATATTTTAGTTACATCGAAATCGAAGAACATGACCCGAATAGCCCGGTTGAATTGAAATGGAAAGCATCTAAATTAATTTCGACATAAATTTCATGTCTACACAAATACCAGCTTAATCAAAAAGTTCCCGAACCAACCGCCAGGTGATGCTCTAAGCCAACTAATTTGAGTTCTGTTTTATAAGGGTGCCACTCGTTTAGTCCAAGCGCAACATTATCCTTCCACATTCCATCAAGAGAGAGAGAGAGGCATGAACCCTCAGAAAAGATGGTGCGTCCATCGATGTGATGAACGTATTGGCAGACCCTGGACATCGAAAACAGATGAAAATATCAATAAAGTGAAAGAAAATTAATCAACAACCGCAAATTAACCATCAGAGTGTTGGCAGAGGACTTGAACACTACACTGCCAGAAGGTCAAACAGTTAATAAGGGATATTAATTGGGCCGGAATTTTGCCAAGATTCACTTCAATATTTACAGCTGAAGCAGCTGCGTTACATGAAGCAGTAATCTTTGCCTCCCAGAAATGTAGCAAGCACTTAATTTGCACCGATAGCAAATCCTCAATCGAAGCTATCTTAAACCCCACAAATGACACCCCGATGATAACAAAAATCCGCAATATAATTTCAATACATATAGGTGCAATCAAAATTATGTGGATTCCTGGGCACTCTGGGATAAATAGTAACGAAAAAGCTGACAAGAGAGCGAAAGAGGCGAATAAGGAACCTCTACACACATTTGACTATATCACTTGCAATGACATAAAGATACTAGCGAAAGAACTTGCCGCAGATAACGCAGCAACTAAATGGAACATTTATCAGCATCCTTATAAAAACTTGAACCCCTTTGGGGGAAAAAATATCTAAACTCCATCTGCATTATGTCACCAAGCAAAAATCTTTACTCGACTGAGAATCGGTCACACACTCATGACACATGCCCACCTGCTCAGCGGTTCACCGAAGCCTACATGACCTTTTTGTGGCTCCAACGAATTTACTACACTTCATCTGATAGATACTTGTCCTTCCCTACAAAATATCAGAACATCCTTTTTCTCAAGCATCAAACCATCGGAACTCCCCGAACAGTCAACGGTATGCAATTTAAATAAGATTTGTGATTACGTATCTAGATGTAAGTTAAGGCTATAAGATACGCTGTCATTTTTATTATACTAATAGCCGAAGGCCAAAGTAGCCAGTGCTTTAGCTCTTTAAGTGGAATAGTTATTTATAATTGTTACTCTTTTAATAAATAAATAAAAAATAATTGGGTGTTATGAGACGTTTACGTGAAACAATTCGCTAAAAAATAATAGATTTGGGAAAAAAAGAAAGATTGCACCATTTTGCACGCACCGTGAATTTTTAACCAAGAACGAAATGAATACCATCCAATAGCCATCGACTTCTGATATGGCTGCCGAATCTGATATGGCTATGATTTTTCTTTATCTTTGATCGAGTCAAAAAGCCACTGCGGGGAACGCGTTTTAACAGCAGAGAGGATGTAATGAAGAAATCGAAGACGGCTCTGTTGGCTATACCGAAAATAGAATTCCATAAATGTTTCGAGAACTGAGTAGTAAGTCGATGCAATTGATTTTGATCAACGTGTAACAATAAAAATTTGATGCATTTTTGAGTGTTCGTATTTCAGTGTCCGCTACTCTACATACTTATATGTAGCTCGTGAGGGCTACAAAAGGCCCTATGGAGCGTTGAAAGCCCATTCCACATGCGCTAACAAAAATCGCATGAGAGAAGGGAGGAACAATTTTCTAATTTTTTTTTAGTTTATATAAGTATATATGTATATTTCTTTTTTTAATTTTATATATATATATATACTTTTTTTATTTCTTTTCTGCTCCAATTACTACGTCTATTTGAAATTTCAGAAACTTCTGTATCAAAAAATTTCCATATTTTTTTATTAGAGTATTCCACTCATGGGATATTGACATGGGATATGAAATAGCACTAAAATTGAAATCCTGATAATATGGCAAAAAGCGTTGCTTGGATCTAAAACTATACTACATAGGTGTGCGAATATTCATGACAAACACATTAATTTCTGTGTGGCTTTTTTCTGCGGACGCCTGATATACAAGTAATATTGAAAGTTCTGGTGCTTCGCTTTTCACAGCCACACGCAAATAGTGCGGAAATAAGTTGTAGTACTTACAAATCGAACACATTCTAAGAATCGTCCCGACACATCACTTTCCGTTCCACAAAAAAGTTCAATTAGCACATTATGTATTCTATTACAAATACAAATTTAATTATAAAAACAAGTTTGAATGAATTGATGAAATGCTGATACCAACCATCTGAAAATCAAATCATTCAATACAATCAACTTGTCAATACTCCTGCTAAAATTAAGAAAACATTCCTATAATTAAATGAATCAGCTGAAATTTGAAAGCTTGACAAGTACGAATTTCTTATCTTTTGCTACAGGCATTTAATGAATTTATCACTGCGATGTTCTGCGATAGTTTGTAATTTGGCAGTACTAAATTCTAAAGTTGAATGACAGTGCAAAAAATTCATGTATTTGATAATAAAATTAAAGATACTGTGCCGTAAAAAAATTCCAAAAAATTTTTAGCTTTTTATACCTAAAAAATAGGTGATTTTAAAAATACTCCGTATTACGCAGAAACAATTTAGTACAATTCCATCAAATACTGTTTTTTTCTTTTGTTGAATTCTTGTGGAAACTTGTGTTATCTTACTGTTTTTGGGGTCGTTGTATTCATTTTTTATTGACTCCGTCATTGGGAAATCCAAACAGATTATAAAAAACGATAGAGTCTATAAAAACTCTATTGGTGAATAATAAGCAGTGTCGCACTGCTTTTTCTTCTTGATTGCCACGATAACCGCTTCCACGATTTTGGCCAATGTCGATGGGTCGTGAGAGTCCGGCCAATTCGTTGAGAAATCATGATTTTTTTATGAAACTACTGCACGGTGCATGTTTCATGCCATTTGCTTATGATAAAATATTATTAAAATAAAAATTTTTTGAAGAAATCTCTGCGGATATGTTTAGTTAAAGCTTAGAAGATACCTTATGATATTTTTCTAATTTTCTGTTGGCGTTTTATAGTAGAAATAAGCGGCGGACGCGAACGACCTATCGACGTGGGATTAATAGGTCAAATGGAACGATATGGGATTAGAGCTAACAAAGTGCGTCTGTCGTTTCTTTATCCGAGGCTTTGTTTGAGTTTTCATTGCGGAAGCATTTTTACGTGGCGGGTCCCAAACCCAGCGCACAACCAAATATCCTGGACTGATTCGTCTTCTCACATTAGTTCGCTCTCAAACGGATGTTCGGGAGCTATCCAGAGGATACTAAGGTGACGCCCAGAAGTTTTGAGCTGATTGGACTGTATGCAGAATAATCGTCCTGGCTACTCCCAAGTGAATGGCAAGCAGGTACTTCTCCACTTGCGCGAGGGAATACTTGTGCATATGGAACCATCCTCCTAAGTTACTGCAGGTATCGCAAATTCCACTATCGACTAGAATCCCAATTAGCTGAGACTCCCAAAATCATATACAGAGCTCATTTTAACTACTTAAGTGTGACCCGGTTATGTTGTTTATGAAGCAAAGTGAGTACTGATTCTTAGGCTATTTCCATCATCAGCTGGAGCTAACGAAAAGGTTATTAACGCAACTCAAGACTTCCGTTCGACTGCAAGCTATAAGAATTGTTGACCACCACTTGGGAAAGTAGGTAATGCATGAATGAATGTAAATAAGGTTTTCCCTTCGTTCTGAGGGTTTTTTATGTTCTCAAATCCTCACAGCACCTCATCCAAACCCAGCTCTCTTAAAAGGCTAAGATAGAACTTGGGCCGTACGTTTCCTCCGGCCCTAATATCTTATTTTTCTTCACGCTATAGCATCGCATTCGAGAAGTAAGTGTGTTGGAGTTTCCGGAGACTGGTCGCAGAAACGATAAAAGTGAGTGGACCATAGCTCTGCAATCTGCTGTGACCTGTAAGAACGCCCATGAGCTCGAATCTTTAGGAAGGTTTAGGAATTGCCTGAACTTCTTTATATTATACCCCAGCCGGTAAGAACTTCGCCTGGCGCAGTCTCCAGAATTTTATATCAGCTCACGTTTCTTAGCTTTTCGCTTCTAAGCTCCTCCTTGATGCTGTGTTGGGTCGTGGCAAGGAAGATCTCGCATACTATTAATAACGTAGTCGCAGAGTCCCGGAGGTTTCTGTCTAAGTTGATCTCTGTACGTAAACAGATGGCATACACTTTCACCTGAAAAAAGCTGGAAAACCTACCCATCGGTACAGACCGCTTTGTTTTATTTTATTCATATATTCATTTATAGGTAGGTTTATATTGAATTAAGAAAAATAATTATTTAAAGTGGCGATTATTTTACAAAAGGTGCAAAATGGTAAGACAACAAGCGATAATAATAAGAGAGATCTGACAAAAATGAATTGAAAAAATTATGGTTATTTTCCATTAGAAAAAGTGGTATACCTTTGCACGGAGAAATCCTTTGAGACCCGATAGAAGATATTACATTCAATGAGATTTTTCTAGTTTACTGCTTAGTTTGCTAAGCAAGGACGAAACTTTCTATAAACTGGTCAATAAGGTTAACAGAGGTGGATAACATCAGAATATCACTTTTCTTTACCTCTACCTGTCTATTCTACTCTATTTCACGCTGAACGGATGGTGAGCGATAAGGCTGCACCCCAATTGTTCCAGTCAGGTATCATCTATTCCTTCACTCACTTACACTTATACTGTCCACGGTTCGCAAGAGAAAATGAGGAGTTAGCCACGAACTTTGAAAGACAGCCAAGTGAGACAGATTTAACTGGCAGCGCGATTCGAAACATTGCTGGGTTTTTACATACAAGTTTGCCAAGCAAGTGTTGCGTAGGCTACGCAGCCAGGATGAAGAAAGGCGACCGATAGAGCTGTTTCAGCAGCGGCAGCTAGAGCCAAATAATATTGAAGCGCTGTGCCGCGTCTGATCACAAGCGAGCTTCCCGATAAGTACTGAATTCAACATGAAACAGTGCTCCAGAGGAGGTCGACTCAGACGGACCGACGACAATTACAGACGCTTGAGTTAACGTCTCACGACCATATCATACGCACACAAGACGGTAAGGCACATGAAATTATCATACCCTTCGAAGTTCCATCTGCTTCAGAACGAAAGTAATGTAGACTCTTAGTGACTTATAACCTCCATACGCCATAGGTTAGAGGTTGATAGACACAAGAACGCTCCACCCACGATTTAGTACAACTGCGATGCAAATGGGTGGAAGTCAGCCGAAGAGAGGAGGTTTGTTTTAATGGAAGCATGCCCCACATTTTATTGATGCAACGGCATCAATCAAAATATTTGTGACATTTTTATCCTCCCATTCCCAAAAAAAACACAAAGTATCCACTTTCACAAGCGAAAATAACCAAGGTAACCATGAAATACCAATGAAAAGCTTCATTTCCAATTAGTAGAAGATCATGAAAAGCATATTTGAAAAATTTCACAAATTAGCATACTGCAAACTTAATCCAAAAAGTGCAGGCTGTAAGCCAGCTTCAGTTTTGATTTTTGATCTCCAAGGATTATCCGCCAAATTGAGGAAAATAAAGGACAACTCGGCAAGCAAAGGCAGACGATGTGCACACATGAGTTACATAAACTACGTAAATTAATTGCGTAAACATGGGTTTACGTATCACGGCAACAAATACGTTTGAAAATTAATCTGTTCGCATGCGTACTTATACATACACACGTATTCACATCTACATAAATAAATACTGCAAATCATTCGCACCCATTAAGAAATTGCTGCGATTGTTGGATAAGTGGTTCATAGAAAATGCATAGTGCCTAAAGAAAATTTATCATTTATAGGTTGGTGCGATCGCACACCAATCCATCCAATAAAAATCCGCAGCACGTAACAAATAAAGGGTCATCAATTTAGAGCTATCGAATTTGAAATTGAAATAAAATAATGAAAACTTAAATTGAATGGGTAATCTTTAGAAATACCGTACTCCGAAAAAGATTGACTGCGACTTCTTTTGGCCTCCAGTCAAGAGACATTAACTAGCACTCAGGACCGTGCCAGACATAGTACGCCTAAATTGCAAGCAGATCTAAAGCCAAAAACGGCTACAACTCGAGCGCAGAAAAGTAGCAAAAAGAGTACACATGAAGTAGGTGTAGCTTCTACCTCCAAAGCAGCATTGCAGGCGACCTCCAGCGCAGTCGCGCCTAGAGAGCCGCAGAAAAAAAATATTCATACCAGAAGGCTCTCTACATATTGAACAGAATAGCCAAGAACGCAGCAACCGGCAGCGTGCACGAACGTGACCAAAGCAAAGATACGAGGCGGTGATCGAGGAGTATAAGAAGTTTTCAAAACGTACACCCGCACTAATTACTAATGCAGGCAGCCAAACACAAACAAGAAATCGCTCCCAGAACGAAAGGGGTAACGCCCACGCCAAGAAGCCCGAAACAGGGGATGAGCAACTAGCAGTAGAACCAGCAAACACAAGACACTTCAGCGTGGTCGCAAGGGATCACCTACTAGTGGAGATCATAGAGAAAGATACGAGGACACCACAGACAGATCAGCAGAATTGGATGGAGATCAATGTGGGAATAAGATGAATCATGATGAACTACTTACTTGACAATCGCGAAGGTCCTCACCCGCAGTTTTATTCATCAGAAATCTGAAGAGGTTATAAGGTAATCAAATCTTTGGATTTCCTCACCGACAGTGTTGTTAAGCTCAACGGGCTTGAAGGTCAAGCTAATTCCGGCGAGCGAGATCCCGTGAAGACGCAGAGCTCGCATTTGGTTGTCACCGATGAACGCACCAGGGGAAAAACTGCTTCGGTGCTTAAAGCTGCAGAATAGCAAGGTGCCAGCTATCAGCGAATTGCAGCCAATAAAGGTAGAAAAAGACAAGAAAACCTCTCGTCCACTCCTTTTGACCATCAGTGAAGAATCGCTGGAGGAACTGTCCAAGGCACACAACAAAATCAGCTTTGGCATCTAAAGGACGAAACATTCAAAAACAGCCACTAGCAGTTTAGATATCCTTCTCTACGAAGAAGATATTCATATTAGTATCATACAAGAGCCCTGGGGCTCATGGAGCTCAACAACAGTTCGTACAATTTCTTCTATAGAATAGAGCTAAATACTAAACTCAGTATATGTAATAGAGGTAACAATCCGCCCTTCATCTTTCCAAGTTCAGATAGAGTTTAAGGGTGGGAAGAAGTCCTGGATGTTACACTGTTGGCTGGGAGTGTATCCGTGGAGAATTGGATGGTATCAGCTAGAATATCAATGTCTGATCACTGTTTTATACTATTCAATTTCCAAAGCAGATCCTAGACTTCCTCCATGTTTAGAAATCCGAGAAGAACGAATTGGGATGAATTCGTTAGAATATCGAATCGCAAACTAAGAGGTCGAGAGACAACTTAAGGTCAGTTTTTAAGAAGGTCAGAAAGCTAAAACTGAGTAGGATATTGTCTAAAGAACACTTCTGCCGTACCCTCTATTAAAAGTGAGGCTGGAGTGTGGACAAGCTCGGCCAAAGAATCACTATAAATGTTAGTTAAATGCCACTTTCCTTGGTGTAAGCCCTATGATATGCCAAGAACCTGGAATGGCCAGAGACCACTAGAAGACGAGATAGATTCAATAGTAGATACAGAGAAGATTGTACTTTCAATAAACAGTTTTGAACCATATAAATCAGCGCTGGTCCAGATGGCACCATGCTAATTATGCTTCAGAAGCACATGAAGATCTGGCTCCGGCTTTCGTTTAACTTATATTCCAAAGAGCTGGAGAAGAGTTAAGTTAGTAATCATACCCTAGATGGGTTAGAAGAAAGATGACATAGCGAAGGATTTTCGTCCGATTAGTCTTAGCTCCTTCCTCCTTAGAGCACTAGAAAGCATTTTAGATATACACGTTAGATTTTTGGTGAAGGTGCAAAACACTTTACTGATCCTAGCGCATATTTCAAAAACATCTTTAGCACGCGTTCGATCCTGTCGATTAAAAATTTATAATATGGCCTCATATTGCACCCTACAGAAAGCAGAAATTTCATGATATACGAATACATAAAATGTATTTGAAGACAAAGCACGAAAATGTTGCATTTAGAAATGACATTTCGCTTTTATGAATATAAAAGATTTGTGTGGCTCGAAATCGAACTCAAAAGTGATGCGGTCCATTGTTTGAATACAACAAGCACGATTTTTTTTAATTATCAGCGGGAAACTATATTATACCAAAAATGCTGATAGGTATCCATAGCCTCGATTACAAAGATGCTACTGTTTTCTTAAAAAAGCACATTCCAACGGGGTGTGTGGTGCAGATTCGTAAGCAAAGGCAGAAGGCGAAGGGGTTCAAAAGGGATATGAACATTGTCAAATATATATTTCCGCTACCAAGTGCCACACAAACATTTATTTAATACAGCTACGCAACAGTAGCAAGCACAACAACAGCAATAACAAACAGTTGTAAAACAGAAAACGCATATGTATTCGTTTTGAAAAGCAATGTTGCCTCGGCAACAACAAACAATGTTGGTCGAGGGAGAATGTTCCTGTTTTATATAGGATGAGAAGTTTGTCTCATCGAAAGGATAATATGGCAAAAGGTGTAAGTAAGGAAAGGTGAGTGCATGCATGTATGGCTGTATGAATTTCTGTGTATGTATCTGCATTTTTTGAAATGTTCACGGGCTGTGGGCGCGCATGAAAAAGAACAATTTATCAAGTGGCACGCATTTGACAGCTGAAATGGACTGCAAAAGTGCTAAAATTTTTTGAAATATCTACATGATTACATACATATATACATATATGAGCGCATACAACTAGGGTGGTTCAAATATATTTCAAAAACAAAAATTCAATAAAATGACGAAAAATTTTAAAAATAATAGTTTTTTAATTTACAACATATAGTAGGTGTAGGTTTCACTGAACGGAGAAAAAACAATTTTTTTGGATCAGTGAAACCTACACCTGCTATAAATGGACAAAAGTCTAAACACCAATTTTTTGTAGATTTTTTTGAATAAGGTGAATAATCCTATGTTCGAACGAGGACAATTGTTTTTTGAATTTTATGAGGATGCGAGCCTTTTCTTAATAGGCAAACGAAAAAAAAATGAGTGCGCAAAAATTCAAAAAAAGGTAGAAATTTCAGCTATCCTGTTCTGCAGACAACAAAATGTATTGTTTGAGAGTAAAACATAAAAACTGTAAAACAACAATTGCCACTTGGCTATCGGAGTAAATATTTACTTCCTTAACGGTAATTACCGAGGTAAGCAAACAGTCCACCGCTTCCTTAATTGCGGATACCTCCGCTTGGAAAACACTGCAGTGTCCTAAATTTAAGTTTGATGGGGGGCTCTTTACAGAACACTCCCCCACCAACCCTTCCGTCCAATTTCGAGCCATCCGTGAACACGTTTGCCATACCTTGCCGCCAAATGTTGCACCCAGTCCACTCATCAATTGAGGGCATATGAGTAGAAAACGGTCCGCTCGGACCTGGGTGTAGAATGATCCAGCACCATGGGGTTAAACTCAAAATTTTTAAGGATGCTAGAGTGTCCGTAACTTAAGTCTAGCCTATGGCCGAACACCTTGGTCTGAATGCAGTGCGTGCAGCGGTAGTTTTTCCTACGATGTCCACGGGTGCCACATACAACATAGCGTTAAGCGCTAGAGTAGGAGTGGTACGGAGCGCCCCACTGATTTCAATGAGGGCAGATCTTTGTACCCTCTCAAGCTTCTTAGCTGATACCATCCTTTCTAGCGAGTTCCACCAGTTATAAAGCCAAAAAGTGACTTTAGGCGAGAGGCCTCATCTTTTGCCGATAGCGCCCCTGCAACAATACAAGACGATTGTTGCCTTCCTAATTCTCCAAACACTCTAGGTATTTTGTATTTCCTCGTAAATAAGACGAGCTCCGTCTTCAGAGGATTTATCGATAGGTCGCAATTTGAGGTTCAATTCATAACTAGATTCCACGTCATCCGCTTAGACCAAGTGCCACGTCATCCGCTTAGACAATCACCTCTCCAGCTCCTCCAGCAGACCAGCCATGATATTTCTTGGACGCTATCCCACCAATTACATGACCTCGACTACGCTGACGATATTTATCTGCTTTCAAACAGACATTTCCGACAAGCAGGACAAAATCGATCTTCTAGTCATCGCTGCACGAAACGTAGATATGGTAATAAACAGCAAGAAAACGATAGCAATGCGAATCAATAACAGAAATTCCAACAAATTTATAATCGAGGGAGAAGCGGTGCAATATGTTCAAAGTTTTCTGCTGTCTTGGAAGCAAAGCATCGACTAACAGATGAGCTGAAGGAGACGCAGAAAATCGTCTGCGTAAAGCTAGGTCAGCTATTGGAAAGTTACAGCCAATTTGGAAGAGTAGACAAATTTCACAGAAAACTAAAATAAGATTATTTAACGCATGTGAAAAGTCCACACTCTAATATTGCAGTGAAACGTAGCTTTACAAACAAATGCCTTCGGATTATATGTAAAGCTTTTGTGCCTAACACTATCCGAAATGCGGACTTGTTGCAGATCACCGAGCAAGAACCCATCCAAAACGTGATAAGAGGCCGTAAATGGGAATGGTTCGGGCACACTCTCAGAAGGGACAGGGGAAGCATTAGGGGAATAGAACCATCAAGGACAGAGACGGCCCACGAAATACCTGGAGGTTATCTAAACTTCGTAGCTTAGAAGCAGTTAACCAAACGTGGGATGTTGTAAAGAGAACAGCAGTTAGTCGATTTAGATATAAATGTTTTGTTGAAGCCCTTTGTTCCCAAGTGAAATAATAAAGGAATAAAACAAATAAAATCAAAAACCCAATCAAATCATAAATACGTTTTTTCCACATAACTCGACCTCAGCGCCATCAGAACAAATCTAGATTCATAAATCAACTAAATTCATAAATCACACCGAAATGTACTCAGAACGGCACACAAACCAACAAACTTTGAAATTAAATACATCTATGAGAAGTTTCCACTAAAATCCAGAAACAAAAAAATTTCCACACAAATATGGATATCCCTTATATAAGTACTTTTAAAAATTGATACTCATGGGAGCGACAAAGTTTACATGCCAGCGGCTTGTGTGCAACATTTATAGAATAAGCGTCAATTCATTCAAAACATAGAACAAATTTTCGACAGCCTCTGCATGCTTGAGTGAACTTCACGGTGATCCCAGAGGGTGTGTTGAGGGTGCAAGTTGCATGTTGAGGGTGCAAGTTGCATGTTGTTCGTACGAGTACTAGTGGGCAGTATATTGGGTTCAAAGCGAAAACGGGATACTACTCGTATTTTGTTCTAAAACAGTAAAAAAGGAATGTATTAGCAAATTGGTTTCGGTTGCTCTTTCGTTGATTTGAAGCAATTTTGTAATTTTGTGCAATCAGTGCGTAAATTTTGAAGCCTAATATTTTTAAAATAATTTAAAAAATGTGCTCAGCACGTGGCGCTTACGGGCAAAGCTTGGAAAATTAGCGCACAAGAAATTGGTTTAAGGGACAGATCTGAATATTTGCATTGAGTTGCGAAAATATGTATGTACTTTTGTATAAAAATACAGTCATACATATACGCGCACACGCACATATATACATACATTTTTATACTATAAGTAAAATGCAAAGCAATATTATACATATATGTAAGGGTCTCTCAATAGGTGCGCTTGAACTTTAGCAGTATAAGAATATAAGGCCCATCTTGATTCAATAATGAGTTGACCATTTTTAAATCTTCTTCTTCTTAATTGGCGCTATAACCGCTTACGCGATTTTGGCCGAGTTTAGCAAAGCGCGCCAGTCGTTTCTTTCTCGTGCTAACCGGCGCCAATTGGACACACCAAGTGAAGCCAAGTCCTTCTCCACCTGATCTTTCCAACGCAGAGGAGGCCGCCCTCTTCCTCTGCTACCACCAGCTGGTACCGCATCGAATACTTTCAAAGCCGGAGCGTTTGTATCCATTCGGACGACATGACCCAGCCAACGTAGCCGCTGGATATTTATTCGCTGCGCTATGTCTATGTCGTCGTAAAGCTCATACAGCTCATCGTTCCATCGTCTGCGATATTCGCCGTTGCCAACGTGCAAAGGTCTAAAAATCTTACGCAGAATCTTTCTCTCGAACACTCCAAGCGTCGCTTCATGGGATGTTGTCATCGTCCAAGCTTCTGCGCCATACGTTAGGACGGGCATGATGAGAGTCTTGTAGAGTGTTAGTTTTGTTCGTCGAGAGAGGACTTTACTGCTCAATTGCCTACTTAGTCCAAAGTAGCACTTGTTGGCAAGAGAGATTCTACGTTGGATTTCAAGGCTGACATTATTATCGGTGTTAATGCTGGTTCCTAAATAGACGAAGTCTTTTACAACCTCGAAATTATAACTGTCTACAGTGACGTGGGTGCCGATACGCGAGTGCGCCGACTGTTTGTTTGAAGACAGGAGGTACTTCGTTTTGTCCTCGTTCACCACCAAACCCATTCGCTTTGCCTCTTTATCCAGTTTGGAGAAGGCAGAACTAACAGCGCGGTTGTTAAGGCCGATGATATCGATATCATCGGCATACGCCAACAATTGTACGCTCTTATAAAATATTGTGCCTGAGCGATTAAGTTCTGCGGCTCGTACGATGCTCTCCAACATCAGGTTAAAGAAGTCACACGACAGCGAGTCACCCTGTCTGAAACCTCGTTTGGTATCAAACGGCTCGGAGAGGTCCTTCCCAGTTCTGACGGCGCTGCTGGTGTTGAGTAACGTCATCTTACATAGCCGTATTAGTTTTGCAGGGATACCAAATTCAGACATCGCGGCATACAGGTAACTCCTTTCCGTACTGTCGAATGCAGCTTTGAAGTCGACGAAAAGATGGTGTGTGTCGATTCTCCTTTCATGGGTCTTTTCCAAGATTTGGCGTATTGTGAATATTTGGTCGATGGTAGACTTTCCAGGTCTGAAGCCACACTGATAAGGTCCAATAAGTTGGTTGACGGTGGGCTTCAGCCTTTCACACAATACGCTCGCTAGAACCTTATAGGCGATATTTAGAAGACTAATCCCGCGGTAATTGGCACAAATTGCAGGATCGCCCTTCTTATGGATTGGGCAGAGCACACTTAAATTCCAATCGGCAGGCATGCTTTCATCCGACCATATTTTGCATAGGAGCTGATGCATGCACCTTACCAGCTCCTCGCCGCCATGTTTGAATAGCTCAGCCGGCAGTCCGTCGGCGCCCGCGGCTTTGTTGTTCTTTAGCCGCATTATCGCTATTCTCACCTCGTCATGATCGGGTAGCGGGACGACAATTCCGTCGTCAACGATTGGGGTATCGGGATCTTCACTTTCTCGGTGACATGCGCAGCTGTCACTGTTTAATAGGTTCGAGAAGTGTTCCCTCCATAATTTAAGATTGCTCTGTACGTCAGTCACCAGTTCGCCGTCTTTGTTCTTACAGGAAAACGCCCCGGTCTTGAAACCTTCTGTAAGCCGCCGAACTTTCTGGTAGAATTTTCGGGCGTTGTTCCTGTTGGCCAGCATCTCAAGCTCTTCGCACTCACGTATTTCGGCCTCTCGTTTCTTCTTTCGGATAATACGTCTCTCTTCCTTTTTAGCTCTCTGTAGCGATCCCACATGGCTCGCGTTGCGCCCGATCGCAGCGTGGCTCTATAGGCGGCATCCTTTCTTTCTGCGGCAGCATGACATTCCTCGTCGTACCAGTTGTTTTTTCGGGCTCGCCGGAATCCGATTTCTTCTTCGGCGGCGGTACGTAGGGAACGAGAAATGTTGCTCCATTGCTCGCGCATGCCGGGTTGTTGGGCAGTGCTCTCCGAGAGCAGGAGTGAGAGTCGAGTGGCGAATCTTCTGGCTGTCTGTTGTGATTGCAGCTTTTCGATGTCGAACATTCTTTGCGTAGGTAGATGTACGTTTTTTGCTGCACAGAGGCGGGTGCGTAGCTTGGCTGCAACAAGGTAATGATCCGAGTCGATGTTGGGTCCTCGGATCGTACGTACATCTAATACACTAGAAGCGTGTCTTCCATCTATCACAACATGATCGATCTGGTTTCGCGTTTTTCGATCAGGAGACAGCCAGGTGGCTTGGTGAATCTTCTTATGCTGGAATCTGGTGCTGCAGACTACCATGTTTCGGGCCCCGGCGAAGTCGATCAGCCTCTGTCCGTTACCGGATGTTTCGTTGTGCAGGCTGAATTTTCCGACTGTTGGACCAAAAATTCCCTCCTTGCTCACCCTGGCGTTGAAGTCGCCAAGCACGATTTTTATGTCGTGGCGGGGGCAGCGCTCATAGGAACGTTCCAGGCGCTCATAGAAGGAATCTTTGGTCGCGTCGTCCTTCTCTTCCGTCGGGGCGTGGGCGCAAATTAGCGATATGTTGAAAAAACGGGCTTTGATGCGGATTGTTGCGAGACGCTCGTCCACCGGAGTGAACGACAGTACTTGGCGACGAAGTCTCTCTCCCACAACAAATCCGACACCGAATTTGCGCTCCTTTACATGGCAGCTGTAGTAGACGTCGCAAGGTCCTATGGTTTTCTTTCCTTGCCCCGTCCATCGCATCTCTTGGATGGCAGTGATGTCAGCCTTTACTCTCACGAGGACATCAACCAGCCGGGCAGAGGCACCTTCCCCATTAAGGGACCGGACATTCCAGGTGCATGCCCTCAAATCATAATCCTTAGTTCGTTTGCAGGGGTCGTCATCAATATAGGGAGGTCTCATCCGAGGCTTTTTAAAACTTTTCATTGGGGGCGATTTTTAAGTGGCGGGTCCCAAACCCAACGCACAACCAGCTATCCTGGAATGTTTCGCCTTCTCACTTTAGCTCACTCCCGAACGGGTGTTCGGAAGCTACCCAGAGGATACGTGGGCTAATCCCGGCCGTTGTGAGCTGCTTGAACCATATGCAGAAGAATCGTCCTGGCCATTCCCAAGTGAATGGCGATCAGTAACTTTCCCCACTTGCGTGGACTTCTACACATGGAACCATCCTCCATTTTTAAATATTATTGTTTAAATTAGTGATTGTTAGGCTTCGAGAAGAAAAATCATCTTAAGCTATGTGGCTCCTTTCTGGCTAAGTGGTTTCATAAGCATTACAAATTTTGCGGACTTTGAAGCGCGTAAATCCACGGGTCATCATGTACTACCTCTACACTCCGAAGAAGTTACTGTTCGGCATGGCTTTGGGCGAGCGGTCCTTATTGCTTCGAAGCAGCTGAACTTACCGTCAATGCAGTCTAATATCGAACGATGACACCTAGTTTTTTTTTTTTTCAGCCTAGGATGAATGGTATGGATCGCACAAACGTGTGGTTTCAACAACATGGCGCCACTTACCACACTGCAAAAGAAGCATTTATTGGATGGAAAGTTCAAGGGTTCCAACATCTCGCGTGGCGAAGAAATTTACGAGACCCCGGGATGGTGTGACCTAAAGCCATTGAACTAACTTCTGTGTGGCTTTGTGAAACATCTCATCTATACATCTGCAGACGAATGCAATGCTGAAAGTCAAGATAATGTGTTTTTCATGAAATTTAGTTAAAGTCACGCACAAGTGGTCCACTAGGCTACGTCACGTATAGCAAATCGAGACGGCCGTTTCCACGAAATTAGATTTCGCACATAATTCTATTGAATGCATATGAAAAAAATGCAGACAATTTCACTTAATATAAAGGGTGGTTAAATTTAAAGGGCCGATCTGGAATGTGAACCACACCTAAACGTCAAGTTTTTTCCTACATTTCATTTAACATTTTTCAATTTCAGACTAAGTCAATTTGAACCATGGAAAGATACACAATCGAGTAACGCGTTAAAGTTATTCAGGCAGAATTGCCGCATTTGGGCGAATGATAATTCAATAGTGATTGCCGAAAAACCAATGCACCCACAAAGAGTGACTATTTGGTGCGGTTTATGGGCCGGCGGCATCATTGGACCGTATTTTTTCCAAAATGAGGCCGATCAGGCAGCTATTGTGAATAATGTTCGCTAACCTGAGATGATAACGAACTTTTTATGGCCCGAATCGGAAGATATGGATGTGGACGATATGTGGTTTCAACAGGACGGTGCCACTTGTCCCACAGCTAACGAAACAATGGCTCTTTTGCGCGAAAAATTTGATGACCGAATAATCTCACGTCGCGGCGATGTCAATTGGCCGCCAAGATCATGCAATTAGACACCGTTGGACTTATTTCTTTGAAGTTATTTGAAAGCAAAGGTGTACGTCGATAAGCCAGCAACAATTCAAGAGCTAAAGGATGAGTTAATTCGGCACATTAACGGCATAGAACCTAAATTATGCCTCAGCGTCATCGAAAATTTGGACCATCGGATGGAGGTGTGCCGCTTTTGGCCGATATTTTTCTCCGTACGTAATTGAGCCATACCAATATTGTCATAATAAAGAAAAATGATAATAATTTCCTAAAAACATTGTATTTTATTCAAAATCAACACCGGCCCTTAAGACTTAACCACCCCTTACTTAAGCTGTTTGTTCTATTAAAATTCAAAATTTAAGCGCTCTTAACGAAAACCCCTCTATATCTGTAAAAGTGTGCCATATTTCTTTTTTTTTTTTTTTAAATAACCGTATCCAGTTTTATGTACATGCGTATACGGATTTAAATGTGTGAATTTAAGCATTTACAAGTAGATTTGTACATACATAAATACACCCACATGTACGAGCAACAAACAAATGAGCATCCGATCTTGCTTACTTGCCTGACTGCCTGCCTGGCTGCCTGTCTGAGAGCTCACTTGAGTGTATTTCCGTTTTGAAGCGATAAAAACCCACTTCTGATTGCTGCAGTCCCCATTGTTCTTATTGCTGAAGAGTTCTTGAAAATACCACATGAATGGAACACATGTCATGGAAGTAGTCAGCTATCAACGCCTAGTTGAAAATTTCGTGATTTATGTGTGCGCATTCCTAGCACAGGCTACCAAAGTTGTGATAAAAGTATACTATTTTGAGTATATTTCTTCGAAGTGACTTAACAATCGATGGATCTGGTAGATATCTCACGGTTATGTATTGATCGATATGACGCATTTATTCTTAGTAGTCCCAGTCATGCAACCGTATGCTGGGTAGTCATGCAAACTCAGGGATAAGCAAGTACATAAAGCGAGCCAATTCTTTTTTTTTTTTTTGACATTGTTTCTTGCAGCTCCGGGAAGAAATTGACTTTAGAGCTATAATCTAGTGGACTTTTAGATCTGACTGTGACTGCTAGAAACAATGTCGAAAAAAAATGTTACTTTTCGTTCGATACCAAGCAATTTTGGTATCGACACTTTTGAACCAAATACTGAATAGCTATCGAAAACAATACTCGTAATACTAAGGTAAATTTTGTTCGGAATTTTTTCGGCACCCATATTCTTAACATAAATGATCCGTGCTTTGTTCCTTTTCTTATTCTTCTTGATTGGCGCAAAAACCGCTTAAGCGATTTTGACCGAGTTTAACAAAGCGAGCCATTCTCAGCCAGCTAAGTCCCTCTGTATTTGCTCTTTCCAACGTAGAGGAGGCCTTCCACTTCCTCTGCTACCTCCAGCTGGTACCGCATCGAATACCTTCGATCTACCTGACCCAGCCAACGTAGCCGTTGGATCTTTATTGGCCTCCGAATGCATGTAAGCCGGGAAAAAGCAGCAGGCGGCAAAAGCTGCAGGTTCCTCCATTTGTGGAAAAACATCAATTTGCACACACCAAATAGGAGCAAGTGATCGGCCACGCTCGGCATACTCCAGTTAAAGAGAGAGACAAACAATGTGGATCTTGCGGTGAATGAGGGCAAAACAAAGTACCCGCTGTCAACACATAAGGCGTCTTCACATCTTGGACAATACGTCAGTCTTGACATCCAGCAATTTGGAGTTGTGAAGGACTTTATCTACCTTAGAAACACCATCAACTATAAAAACAGCATCAGCCTGGAGATCAAGCGGACAATAACTCTTGCCAGCAAGTGTTACTTTGGGCTCAGTTGGCAATAGAGAAGTAGAGCTCTGTCTCGAAGGACCAAAGTGACACTCTACATACTAAAAGCTCATCTTTCCTGACTTTTTATATGGCGTGGATACGTGCAGGATGGCAACAGTAGATGATAAAGTTTTTTGAGCTTTTCTAAGGAAACTTATCCGTAAGATCTTTGGTCCCCTCCATGTTGGTGAGAAGTATCGTGTAAGACGGAATAGCGAGCTGTATGAAGGACATGAACATAGTTAAGCGTGTGCAAATACAGCGGATACGATGGCTTGGCAATGCCACCCATATGATTGCAGACGCTACAGCAAAGCGCACCTAGGAAACGGTACCCCAAAGAGGAGGACGAGGAAGGGGAAGACCACATCTTCGTTGGAAGTACCAATTGCTGCAGGACCTGTCAGCGTTCAGGATTTCTAACCAACACCGGTGAACGTAGGACAGAAACAGATGACGGGTTATTTTGGATTCGTCCAAAACCAACATAGGTTGTAGCGCCACCTAAGTTTTTTTTTCTTTTTTTTTATAGGGACAGACTAAGAAGTACAGGACTCGGAGAACATTGTATTGCACTCTGGCTCAATTTTTGATTTTCTTTAAATCTACACGACCTCCGAGGAAATTTGAGTAGATCGTTGCCAAGGAGTTAAGGTGATCGCTTCTTAACACATCAGCGCCAAAGACCTTAAGCCTGATTCAAACGAATGCTGGGCAAACGCACAGAAAGTGGTCCACCGTCTCATCCTCCTCTCTACATGCTGGGTAGAGTGCATTGTCTGAGATACCTACCTTTTCCATGTGCTTCGCCCACAGAAAATGGCCCGTCATCAGTCCAACCAGCTGGCTACAGTCCCATCAGCTTAATATCAGGAGGATCTGCAACAGTCGGGTGGACAAGACAGGTAACATCAGTTTTATCTATATGCAGCCTCTCTCAGCCTGCCAGGTCACGTTTGCTAACCGTGGCTGCAGAAGGGAGTCGCAGAACGGGCTCCGAATCAAAGAATTTGGCCTCAGAGCCCATCTTAGCTAAAGAGTCTGAAGTCTCGTTACCCGCGATATCCACATGTCCCCGGGACGCATGTTAGCATCAGGATACTACGTCCACTGACATAGTTTTGCCTCAACTTACAGGACTCAATTACCCTTGATGTGGTTGGAGGGCTGTCTAAGCTTTGCTGTCGCTGTAGACACATATAGATCTGCCTCTCTATCTGTTTTAAACATCAAAGTTCATTGCTTCTTCTTCATCCGCTTGAAACAGAGATGCATGCATTTCGAGATCAAAGTGCAGTTTTGTCCCGCTGAATTCGGGAATGCTCTAGACACTAGAGTTGGAACCGTGCTCGCTCCTGAAGCCATTCGTGAAAATGCGAAAACAGTGGTTGCCGGGTTAATTTTCATAGTTTAACCACAACTGAGCCTCCGGGTTTGTAATATATATTATATAAATGGTATGATCGCCAATATTCGGAATCGAATTGGCAAATAAAGAAGAAGAAGAGCCTCTGTTAGCACCACACTTTATCTCTTTTCAAGTACGACTCTTGTTGGCATTGAGTCAAGGGGCGATGGGAGGATCGTTGGATTGCAGTCCATGCCTTCTCTGCCGTCCATTGCTGAACAGGGACTGTACCAATTCCCATTGCGTTTCAGCCTACAGATGGCCTTCAATGTCTCCTCATTGCATGAAAACATTAAGTGGTGGTAGACTAACCAGAGCAGCTAATGCCAGAAAAGTTCCGGTGTAACAGATGGCCACAGTACGTTGTAGTCCACCTACGTAAGTATATACTATTTAATTATTAGGTGCGCAACTAAGTTCTCGCTGTTGTTTTGATTAAATACAAACTTATTCTGAAAAAAATGGTTATAAGTCATTCATTGAATCAATCAATCATTGAAAGTATTGTCCATCTTTCTGGTAGATCTCGAATACCGTCGCGGTAAAACTGTACATGCCTCTTCTCGTATTGCGGCCTTCTTTGGATTGCTGTAATGAATCCATTTTTCATCACCCGTCACGATGCGATGAAGAAATCCTTTGCTTTCTTGCCGCTGCAGCAGTTGTTCACAGGCGAAAAAACGACGTTCAACATTCCTTGGTTTTAATTCATCACCCAGTTTGTGAATCATTCCCAAAGGATGCAATCGCTTGGAAATGGATTGGTGGGTAACTCTTAATACTGAAGCAAGCTCTTCTTGCTCATCATATCTCAAACTGTAATATAATATAAAATTATGTACAAAACTAACCAAAGCACTTTAGAGCCTATCAACCACACTCCGGATTGCAACCGCCCGATATCTGTTAATTAACCTCAAATCTCTAATAAAATATATGTAGGAATAAATATAATATTAAAACAAATTAAGTTAAGCCATGAATAGATAATATTCTTATTATTATTATTCAATATTATATTATTACTCAATATTTGAAGTGAACTTATCACTTTGAGTGTTTGCAAACACACATTCATTCACACACACAGGGGTATGCACCTGTATATGAATATTCAACATTGGGAATACGCACACATATCGATTATGATTAGAAAGGACGCCCTTGAGTGTGCGCAGTAAGCCTTAATTTGTTTTTAATTGCCTAGACATTTTACTATTGTTATCATTCCCATACGCACATAGATAATTTTATTTGTAAATTAGCAAATCAGAAAATTTTATTACGCCTATGGTAAAACACATTTTTGTAAGTGGCACCCATTATAAATGATAGTTTAAAAAAATGTATTTAAAAATGCACTTATTCAGTCTAATTATGAAGGAATTTAATTAGCGCTATCTCAGATGATAACAACAAAGTATCAACTGGCTAACTGACGTTTATTCACTTTAATGAACTTTAGAGAGAAACACGAACTTCTCATTAAAGAAGAATAAAAATATTTTTCATTTACAAGTACACAACTTTTCTAAACTAAAAGTAATAAAGAGTGACACTTTAATAAACAGGAAATGCTATAAAAAGACAAACAAAAATATTATCGTTTGATAAGAAAGTTGCATAAACACCCTATCCAGCTATGTGCATAAACAAATTTCCTACACAACCCGTGTAAGTATAACAGCTTTATATGTGTATATGTGTATATGTGCATACGTCATATATTTACCTACCTGCAATAGAATTCTGTGATTTTTCATTCAATAATGAAAAACACAACGAACCCAGTGACTAATCAGGCATTTGAGTAGTTCATTTGTCAACATAAAAGTTGTAAATGCAATCCATCTTTTAAGAGGCCATTAATTACAGAAAATTACCCGGAAATGTCATTGACACCTTCATGCAAATTTAAGTGTGTACTTGAGAGCCTTCGCATTATCAGTAGCATTTTTCGAAAAATTGCACAACCTAAAATAATAAATACAATAGTTGCGAAATTCGCAATCGGGACAAGACTGTATTTGTAAGGCATCAAATGCAGCAGAAAAAAATATTTAAAATATTATGTAAATACTAGTGTTGGGCAAAATCGTTACTTAAAACAGTAAGTACTCGATTCTAAAAATAATCGAAAGTAACATTACCCGCAAAAGAAAAGGGATTTCAATTCAGTAATCAAAGAAAATACAACTGCACTTTAAACTGACTGATCCAAAATGGATTGCGGCGTCGGCGCCTGTGTAAAGACTTCGAAACTTTAAAGCCTTTTCGCCTGGTGAATGGTATTTTTCAAGCCGACGTTCTCGGCACAAGCGAAGCTTGCAGGATAATTAGAAACCATCCTCAACAACTATCAGCCATTTAGCCATCACCTATAACCAATTCAAAAATCGTCAGACAATGCAAATACGAACTTAAGGATGCTTTTGCGCGCATAACAGATATCACTCTCATCTGGATACCTGACCATGGGAACATTGAAAGAAATTAGAAAGCTGATAACCTTCCAAGGCAGGGGTTATACCAACATATAACGAATCCGAAGCGGTAGAAATTGGCTGTCCTTCCAGTAGCAGGCCGTTGATAGATAAACTAACAAGGATACCTGCAAAATAACTAAACAAACGTAGCCCAATTTCATGAAAACCTGAACAAACGAGTGGTTAAGAAAGCCACGAGCTGACGTATTCAGCTCTACGTCAACAATAGTCGGCCACTGGCCTTTGGGAGGCCAGGAAGATGGAGTGGCCGTCCAACGATCGATGTAGAAGCTGCAATCAAGAAGAAACCAAATAAACAGTCTTTCACTAGCTGTGTGTGTGTCCAAGTTTGGGTGCTCTACGGCATAGAATGCTGGCGGAATCCTCGATGGGCAACTGGAAAGAAATTGCAGAATTGAAAATAGACAACATGGGCAGGTTCATAGTCCAATCTATGTAGATGGTTCGACTAATAAAAAGAAAATTTCCGCAATAAAAAAGTGCTCATCCAGCAAGACAAATTGAGTATCCGAGATGAAAGTGCAAAAGTTAGATATTTTTTGTTTTAAAATCTTGGGAAACAGCTTCAGGTCCTGCGAAAAATCCCAACACAACTGAGCGCATAAGCTTATGGAATTATTTCCATATTTGCTAAAGCCACGTTGGAAATTATTCCAGTTAGTATTGGAATTCCTTAGGTCGGTATCTATCATACGACTCTAGGAGGTCTTTGGTCTACCACAGCTTCTTACGCTTTGCGAACTCCAAGAAAGGGCAGATCTGCAGATTTTGCCGTCATCTTTGCGTAGTGTATGGCTTATCAAGCTAAACCATCTACGCTTCATGGTTAGCTCGATGGGGATTGGTCGATTTCAATAACTCTGTAATAAAAATGATATGTGGCCACAAGATCGTTTAGATTTTGCTAAGGCAGGAGTTGAAAAAAAGATTGCAGCTTCCAAATCAGTGCAGATGTTAACGCCCAGGACTCGTAACCACATAGCAGCATGGCGTTGACATTGAAACTGAAGATCTGAAGCGTGATCTTGACTGATAAAGATTTTGAAGACCGCGGGCCATTGGACGTTCCGCCTATTGGTGTTATTTTGCTTTCGAGTTAACAAAAGTCCTTCTTATAGTTTATTTTCCTCCTGCATACGGTGAAATGTGAGACATCATTCTCTAACCAGTTCGAGGTGAATTACGTCCCATTCAACTTCGCTTCACCTTCGTCCAAGCTTTCATTTTGCGACTAGTGACCCGTAAGGACACTCCCAAAGTTTGAGAGCTAAGCTGTTGTCATCCTTGGAAGCTCCCTCGAACGTCTTCGGTTTACACGTGGCCAGAAGGATTTCCCGACCTTACAGGTTTGGGTACTTGCCCAGCGTTCGCTGAGTTGACGCCAAGCCCATCGTTCCAGGAGTAGAAGCAGGTTGTCAAGGAGATCCCAATTCTTTCCTTTCGCGGGGAAATTACCCTTGTCTAGCCAACTCGTCCGCTTCGCACTTTCCCGCAATGTCGCTATGACCAGGTACCCAGATTAGCCTTATGTCAAAGAATTCGGATCCAATCGAAAGTAAAATCAGGCGTTCCCTAATCAGTTTCGAATGCATCGTAATTGAGCCAAGGGCACTAAATGTCCGCTTGGCTATCGAAGTAAGTATTTACTTTCTTAACAGTTATTACGCAAGTGAGTGGCCAATCAGCTGCTTCTTTGATTGTGGCTACTTGGAGCACACTGATGTAATCCGGTAACCCGAATTGGAGTTTGATGAGAAGATCTTCACCGAATACTCCTCCGCCAACTTATCTAACTCAGAGCTATTGGCGAACAAGTTCACCAGGTTCTGTCTCCAAGTGGTGAAGCCAGTTCACTCCTCCCTTGATTTAAACGTGACTTGAATGGAAAAATTTAGTTTTTCTAGGCGAGCCATAAGCTGGCCTGACAAATGTGTATCACGGGCAAGGAATTTCGGTTGATTTAGATTTATATTTACTGGAGGTTTGCACTTCGACCTCATGGCCTTTTGTGCTCTCAGTTGGTTTAAAGTTTTTCTATATTTTTGGTTGTTTTTGTATTAGCTGTGAAGTACATAATATCATCCCTATTTCAATATATTCTAATGAAATTTCGGAATTTGATAATTTTTTTTATTTTTTATTCGCTCTGAAATAATCCTAAATCCGTAATTCCGGAACTTTTTCTGGATTGAAAACAACCGACAATAATCAAACGTGAGACATCAACCCTTTCTTGAATGGTAAACATAAAAAAAGTTTCTCTAAACGAAGTCATTTAATAAATAATGCCACAAAGGTAACTTTTTAAAGGCTCCAAACTACACTTTACTTGTTGGGAAAACATACAAAATATGGGAAAGATTTCTGGGGAATATTTGTTTTCACATACGAACTGGGATTGGCTCTTGGCAAACTACAAGTATAACTCGGCAAACCTGGTCACATTTTCTATAGCATGCCCAAGTTGTACATAATCGATATACCGATGAATGGTTCAGCGAGAAATGTGTGCCTATTCAAAGAACAGTTACGATCTGCGTATGCACACACCTTCGCATAACTTTCTGCAACGCCCCACAACTTAATGCGTCGCATACCAAATTTTATCAGCCCTGATAAACGCATGAAAACACGCGCCACTGATTCACCCGTAGTGACGTATTTCTATGAACAAAAACAGCTGATGTTTGTTTTTGTTAGTTATTAAATAGATTTGTTAACAGAAAGATTGATTGAAATGTTGATAAGAAGCTTTAGAAGTTTGCAAACTTGCTACAAAATATGTGTTCGTAAATGAAATGAACTTACCACTGAAAATAGTTGCTGATTAATTTAATATGTAGGTGCTGGAAATTGGAATTTTTTTAGAATAAAAACAGAAAACAATTTTATAGAAAAAATAGAAACAAATATGTGAAACTCTCGTACGTGTTTGTACTCATATAATATATGTAACTGCAAATGCGAAAATTTTGTACTGTGCATGAGGCTTTATAGAGAAAAGGAAAGTCTGGGGCACCTTGTGTTCATCCAAAGTTAAAGTTCGCAACATTAATTCTCTACATTACCCGTCGCTACAAACATGTGAGAAAGAGATCTCAAGCCTCTCCCTTTTCCGTGCATCGGTGTCATGTAAAACAAAATCTAAATTTAATAGACCCGATAATTTCTGATAAGTTGTGCTAATTTATGGGTAATCAGATACCTAAACAGGTATGCTAGGTAGGCAGAAGTGGCAGTCGACCTTTAAACCAACACTTTGATACCACACCAGCAGTTTACCAGCTACTCTTCGTTAACTCAATTTGTTTTAATTGAATACCCATTGATATGGCTGACTCTTATATCCCTAAAGCCAGTGGTATCATTCAAGAACGATGAACCAAAGTATCTTAACCTAGTGGCATGTCACGCGGGACAAGGAATAGAGAAGACTCTGGCAGACTCTTCCTTATCCTCATTCTTTCTGCTGCTGTAATAGTCATATGGCATATGAACAAAGTGACTAACATAGGAACGTTTTTCTTTGTCCGATTGAGTAGCGTCTTTGAGCGCCTGACATCCCATTCCGGTCAAATCCTTTCTTTAGTGGCACATGCCAGGCTATCAACCCATCTCGTGTTGGCTGAATGCTACTGTACCACGCAGTTTTTAGGTTAAGCGAGGTATACCTACAACCTCCTTATCAAGAGGGAGACAAGTGGTAGCGCATTTTCTCGCTAATTTGTCTGCCTTAGAACTCTCTTTTATGCCCAGGCACACATATCAAATGAATACAGAAATATTCCGCCATCTCGTTAATGGAATTAGTAAAAACCCGCTTGGCTATCAGAAACCCACATTATTAATGACTCCAAATTTCAAGAAGAAGAAGGCGAACCGAAACTCTTACTTTCTTCTTCTTAAAATAGTCGCCATAGCAATCTTTATCGTCAAGTTTTGAGCCATCAGTAAAGAACCGTATTACTTGTCAACTGACTCACGTCTAACTGGAATTCGAGTACTAAATAACCTATTAATATATGGTTCATCCAAACAGTAGTCAACCGAGTTAGTTGGACCCAGACCGAGTGCTATGTGCAACACCTGAATCGCGCCATAGATTAGTTCCAAGTAGCCGAGCTGCAGTGTTACCTGCTTTCTGTTGACGGACCAAATCTAGGGGAGGTAGGAAGAAAAGAGTATTCAGAGCATCAGACAGTGTGTGTCTAAGAGTGCACCTGAATCATATACGCGCCATATGTTTAACTTTCTAGAGCCTGTTTCTAATCTTATCGAGAGCCGTTCACCAGACTATAATTCCGTAAAGGAGACGGGAATTCCATATAGCCAGTGATGACAGCACTCCCGTATAGCTAGTGAATGTTCTTCGGAGAAAGAAATAGAGCCACAGTAGCTTTCTTTACTCTGTGCAAATCAGCCTCGGGTAACAAAACCAATTCAATCGTCAACAACATTTGGCTAGCGTACTAAGATCGTACTAATTCCTTTGCATACGTGAAATTCTGTTAAGCTATAAAATATTTTAGCACTGGATGATCTATAGTTAACCACGATATTGGAATGAATTTAGGGATTTAAGTCACTTTCCACATCCAAAAAAGAAAGCCTTGCATGTCTTTTAACGCCTGCAGTTCGTCTACAGCGAATGTAGTTTCCAGGGTGAACCACGAGGAGATTGCAGTACTATTTTTAGGCCCCTTTATTATTATTATTTTTTTTTTTGTTTTTAATTATTATAAATTTTTAAAATTTTTTATATAATTTTTCTTTAATGCTTTAATTTGGACTAACTTCAGATTCGTAATCAGCCACTTCAAAAACTAATCTGTGCGAAGTCTCATTAAGATCGATCAATGCCTTGATATTTTCGCTACTTTTGATGGGCTTCATCGCGCAACGTCTTGGACTGGTTGTAATAGATACAACAGAGGTATGTGTTTGAAAAAGAGGAGCTGTAAGAAACTGCAAGACAGTGTCCATAAAAGTACTAGCACCTCTTCAGATTCAAATATAGACGCAGGCAAAAAGGAATATACTAAGAGTTACTAATACCAATAGTGAAAAAGAAAGATATCTGAGTTGTGAGAAGATAAATACTCCACGCAAGAGGGCAAAAGAGGTGAAGGAAAAAAGGACAAACGGGAAAGGGATGGGGAGGGTTGAGTGTTTGTGGACTATGAACGGTGACTAGTCTGCGGTTGTGTTAGCCTCTTTATGCTGCTGATGAAGTTCATCAGACTTTTGTTATCAAGACCTGCTATATCAGCAGACGCAGAAAAGAAGTGGGAACCAAGATGCTTGAATCTTAGTCCCGCGAGAGCTGCGTAGCTGAGGAGCAGGAGCTGAGATGATTCCACCTCATCCTCCATACAGCTGACGCAAAAAGGACTCCAAGTAATTCCGAGTCTCATGGCATGTATACCCCGCGGACAGTGCCCCGTGAGGATGTCCACGAAATTTGAGAGATGAGGTTTTGTCATCCTCAGAATATCCCTCGAACGCCGCCTATTCAAACGTGGGCAGACGGCCTTCGCGACCTTACACGTTCGTGTACCTGCCCAGCCTCGCTGAGTTGGTGCAAAGCCCATCCTTCCAGTCCAAGTTGACAAGGGGATTCCGATCTTCCCCTTTCACGGGCACACTACCCCACAGGTCCCCTGTCTGGCCAGCTCGTTGTCTTCGCAGTTTCCAGCAATGTCACTGTGACCAGGTACCCAGATTATCTTTATATCGAAGAATTCTGTTGCAATCGAGAGAGAGACCAGGTATTCCCTGACCAGTTTCAAATGCACCATAATAGAGCCTAGCCGTCCAGCTTCGAGCCATCCGTGAACAGGTTAACCAGGCCCTGTCCCCAAGTGTTGCAGCCGGTCCACTCCTCCCTTGGTGGAATATGGGTGGAGAAAGTTCCGCTTGGACTAAGCGAGGGCACACACTGATCCATCGACGAGGGGATGAACTCAAAGCTTCTGAGGATGCTTGAGTGCCCATATATGTATGAGATTGAGCTTATAGCCCAAGCCCCGCAGTCTGATTGCGGTACGTGCAACGGCAATTCTGCCTGCGATGTCTATAGGTACCACATTTAACATTACATTAAGTGCCAGAGTAGGAGTAGTTCGAAGCGCCCCACTGTTTCCAGTGAGTGCAGACCTCTGAACTCTCTCTAGCTTTTTAACTGATGTCGTCCTCTGCAGTAAGTTCCACCAGACAACGACTCTATATAACAAGATTGGCTTTATGATGGTATTATACCTTGCCACCTTGTCAGAAAGCACCAACGGAGCGCCCCCAGGTTAGAATACGCGGTATTCCTTTGGATACTGTTTCATGCAGTCTATTTTAATAGATTAGAGTTTGTTCAGAGAGCTTTTGTGCGCTTTTCTTTGCGCTCGATGAAATTCGTTGATCTCATTCCGACCCATTGCTTACTAATAAATTTATTTTCCTCTATCTAGACTTGTCTAGACTGAGTCTAGACTTGCTTTGTTGTCGATGTGTTTTATCTTTGATATTTGTTCGCTAAAGAAACTTCATTTTAATTGTTCCCTCACGCATTTTCCATTGTCATGAATTGTTTTTTGTGGGTATTGCTAAAACTGTTTTAGAAAGGCAAAAAGAAAAGGAAGAACCTCATATTGAATTGGACTGAAACAATCTATCAGATTGAGAACACATCAAAGCACTTTTCAGACTTTACAACCGAAAACGCTCGAAAGAACTCATGAACTTATCCAAGAACAACCAAAGCATTATTGAGAAAATTCTGATAGGGAATTGTTGGACCAGCTATCAGCTGACTAAACTGGGAACGTATTCTTGTGAAATCAGCAGATAATGCATACTTGAAGAATGCGCTGCCCGCAAAAGAATGTTGGTTGGATATATAAGAACGGGCGGCACGATGAATTCCACGAGCTTCGGCCCCGTACTAGAGTTCATCTCGAAAGTAGCATTGAAGTAGTTATCTAAATCTTTGAAAAGGTGCAATAAATACCAAAGTGTGCGACAGCCAAAACTGGTACAGAATCAAAGGAATTGGAAGTGGTAGTTTCGGGTAGCAATAATAGCTTTTCTCGAGTCTAGCTCAAATAAGCAAGATATCTTTAATTTAATTCTTTTTTTTTTTAGCCGCTTATTTCATTTTATTCACTTCAGATATTCATCTAAAAAAATAAGAAAAAAACCATGAAATTCTAGGTGTTCCGATTTTAATACTCGCAACTGTGCATGTGAATATTATCTAATTTTTTTATTTCTGTTTAATGTTTAGCTATTTTTATCACTAAGCGAAACGAAAATTTACAAATTCAAAGCGTATGCAAAAGTCTTATGGCAATAGCAAAGCGATAAGAAAGTGTATAATTATTTAGGTCAACTACATTTGCAATCAAGAAATTTTATTTCTTCCAAGTTTTACCGATTTTTGTAAATATAATTTAATTTTATATGAATACTTAATTTAATATTTATCTAATATTTTCTATTGAGCGTAGCGCGAGAATAGCACTATAGTGATTGCTAAATTTTATCACGGCAAAAATAAGATTAGCTAGGGGTTCATTTCCGATATTTCATATAAAAAAAAACTCAACCAAAGTCGCAACATTGAATAAAAAAAATTTTAATTTATAATAATATTAATTAATATGAAATCAATTAAGAAATTTTTTTTCAGTTTCAGAAGAATTGGCGATAGTGTTCGGAATAATTTAATCAACTGACGTATTTGAATCATTCGCTCTATTTTTAAGGCATGGAATCCGCTTTGCAAACGGTAGCTGAAGAGAAAGACCTCGCAGTGGCTGCCTGTTTTGCTACTAAGTTGCATTTTTGTAACTAATGCTAGTCTGAAGGTCTTAAATTGCATTGAAGCTAATTGCGTTTTGAATTTTTTTTAACTGTATGTTTTTAAAGCTACTTTGTTTCCGTCCTATTTTTCGAGATTTGGAAATGTTGCTGAATTAGGAATTGTTTGCTTTGGAATTAGTTTTAGGGAGCCGTAGACTAATGTTTATTTAGTTTCGTTTGGATTTATGGTTTATTTGTGTTTGCATGCTTTTGCTTGTCGCAATTTTATCTCGTCTGAATTGGGGCGCAATGGATTCTTACTTTTGTGTACTACTTTATCTTTTCAAGGTTTTTGTATACTACGAGTGTAATTGTAAATGTTGTTTGTTGTTGTTGTTGTTGAAGTGGCTGAGTATTTCCACTGAAATAATCCTAATTAGTAACCAGCACCGTTTTACACCGTTTGTTTTACTTTTTGTTCTAAGTCAGATCCATTTAGTGAGGTCCAAGTATAGCAGCAAATTCTTTATTTCGATACCTGAGATCTCATTAATTTGCTGCATGAAAGGCTTACCAAAGGAGCGGAGTCGTGCCCTGGACATTCACTTAAGTAGTGGAACGGACTTTACTTCGCACCTTCCGCTTGACAGCTCCTGCAGATAGGATTAAAGGGTAGATTGAGTCTAGCTGCATGCTCTTCTACTTTCCAATGGCCTGTAAGGGTTGCAGTGATGCGTGATATGTTTGACAGGGAGCATCCTAACAGATCATTCTTCCTTTAGATTTTGTATGACGGCCATATGTTTTTTGTTGTATTACATGTAGTTAGTTACTTCCATCTTCTTTCGGAAGCAATTGGTGATTTGATTGTGTTCAGTGAGGTGGAGACTGCCACCGCCTCTGCTAAGTCTAGTGTCGAACCTTTTCTTGCTAGTTCATCGCTATCTCATTACCCCGTATGTTCCTGTGACCGGAAACCCAAATCAGAGTGATTTCAAGCCAATGACTAAGCATTTCCAGTAAATGTTGTTTACTTTTATTTTTTTTTTATATTTTTTTTTTATATATTATATATTTTTTTATGTTTTTTTTTTAATTTATTTGTTTTTTTTAATTTTTTTATTTGTAATTTTTTTTTTATAATTATTTTTTATAATTTTTTTTTTATAATTTTTTTTAAATTTTTTCATATTCCCATTTTCCATAAGATATTCAGTGTTTGAGATTTAACGATATCTACTTCAAAGCAGCTAACGGTAATCACTCTCAAAAGTAATGAAGTAAAATAGAAATTTGGATACCAATTGAAGTGAGCGACTCTTCATTTTTCGATGTTTGCCAAATCAGTTTTATATTTTCTCCCTTTGGTGTTTTTGTAAGTAAATCGTTTTATCTGCGCTCTTACGTAAAGCTTTTTACATACACACATATACAAACACACATACGTGTATATCAAATTTCCGCCTCTGATTGCCTGCAGGTGTATAGAAATTATTTACCTTTTACTATTCTTTGCATGCGCAGTAGATGGAAAAATGCCCCCTTGATTAAACCTACACACAACCACACCGACTTGCATATACTCGTACACGTATTCCATGTAGCACTTAATAGCGAGGCACGTGATTTTATATTAAATAAATTTCCGGCGACATTTCTTTACATAAATACTTTTGGTTCAATCTCAAAATGAAAAAAAATAAGCACTAAAATAAACTAACTTAAGTACAAAAGTAAAATACTTAACTTAACCTTTTTTTATGCAAATTCCTTGCATTTGTAGAATTTTCGGAATATTGGAGAAATCGACTTATGCACGCGCGTCTATATGTACATATTTCCGCCACACAGCGTAACGTTTACACACGACGTTCATAAGATGTGGTCGAAAATAGCAAACATGGTCCAAATTTGCTGAAACTCAATACACACTCTACATTCACTTAAGAAAGAAGAGGAGTAAAATATGTGACGTGATACCCAAAACTTAACCGTTTTTAAGATATACGATTTTAAAAATTCTTTAAAAAATATATATATTTTTTGTTTTTGCTGTACGTCCACTTTTATTTTAAATTATAGTCCAATTTTTTCCCCCTGTTCTTAGTTGAAAGGTATATCAATTACAGGGAAACCTCCCTTGGGCGCACCGTCACCGTCAGTCAACTTTTTTCCGAACAAGGAGAGGGCTAGATTTCCAATCCATGTATTATTTTCTATTGTTATAAATTCATCAGAATTCGAATTAGATTTCCCAAGGGTTTTCGATGACTCAAATAACGAAGCCAGCGTTGGTAGCAGCAAGTCATCTTCTTCTTCTTCTTAATTGGCGTGATAACCGCTTACGCGATTTTGGTCGAGTTTAACAAAGCGCGCCAGTCGTTTCCTTCTCGTGCTAACCGGCGCCAATTGGACACACCAAGTGAAGCCAAGTCCTTCTCCACCTGATCTTTTCAACGCAGAGGAGGCCGCCCTCTTCCTCTACTACCCCCAGCTGGTACAACATCGAATACTTTCAAAGCCGGGGCGTTTGTATCCATTCGGACGACATGACCCAGCAAACGTAGTCGCTGGATCCTTATTCGCTGCGCTATGTCTATGTCGTCGTAAAGCTCATACAGCTCATCGTTCTATCGCCTGCGATATTCGCCGTTGCCAACGTGTAAAAGTACAAAAATCTTACGCAGAATCTTTTTCTCAAACACTCCAAGCGTCGCTTCGTCGGGTGTTGTCATCATCCAAGCTTCTGCGCCATACGTTAGGACGGGCATGATGAGAGCCTTGTAGAGTGTTAGTTTTGTTCGTCGAGAGAGGACTTTACAACTCAATTGCCTACTTAGTCCAAAGTAGCGCTTGTTGGCAAGAGAGATTCAACGTTGGATTTCAAGGCTGACATTGTTATCGGTGTTAATGCTGGTTTCTAAGTATACGAAGTCCTTTACAACCTCGAAATCATAACTGTCAACAGTGACGTGGGGGCCGATACGCTAGTGTGCCGAGGGTTTGTTTGATGACAAGAGGTACTTCGTTTTATCCTCGTTCACCACCAGAGACCCATTCGCTTTGCCTCTTTATCCAGTTTGGAGAAGGCAGAACTAACAGCGCGGTTGTTAAGGCCGATGATGAAGAAGCCATTTTGAAACAAATCTGCTGTGGGGGTGACTGTATTAACGAACAGACGACAAGCACGAACGCCTGAGGTAAAGCCTCAAGACAAACCCAAATAGAAGACAAGTCGATGCAATTTTCCGATGTCCCCTTGGTGACAAACCAATGGATGCTATCGATAGCCTATAACCCCAATACGCAATTAAGAGAGGTACCTGGACACAGGTACCTGGTGTGTCTGAAGGACATAAACACGGCTCCACCTTAATGAAATTGCTTTTAGCAGTCCCAGGGTGGAATTAGCCGAGGAATGTTATAGGGTTAGTGGGAGCATGCTCCACCTACCACTGATGTGACGGCACCTTTGATGATGTTTCTGATATTTTCGATATTAACCCCCTCTGCGAAAAAAAAAACAAAAACACACATCGATATAATCAGCCTAAGCAAGCAACAAGACACTTTTATAGAAAATAGTGCCGAAGATGTCGACGTTGGGGGCAATAATAATTTTCTCCATCAACAAATTGAAACAAAGGTTGTGCTAAGAGATCGCCTTGTCTAAAACCCCGCTTCATTTCAAATGGCTCAGAATGGTCACAGCACTCAATGTTATTATTAAAAAACTTATTTAAAAAACCTGCATTTTCCGTACGAATTTGGAGGTACCTATTTCCATGACCATATGTGTACATATCAACATAAATACATTTATCGAATAAAGTTATATGATTCCATGACTATGGCACTTCACTAAAAGTATGTGTCGGGTATATGAATGACGCTAGTCTCCGCCCTTCTCACTACTTTGAATTTAAAGAATTGCTATTAATTTAGCTATGACTGCATTCGCCCATACGAGTACTTCCACATACATTTTATACGTATCGAGGAGTACATGCACATACATAAATGTATATATTTATATAGATGATACATAAATAAGTAAAAGTGCTTGTGAGTAAATTATGTGTATAGATTAGCATATGTGTACATATGTTTTCCATATTCCACTTGCCTTCACTTTATCAATAAAAATGCAGAAAGAGCGAAAGCAAAGCTTAGAAAACCCGATATCACAATGAAGTGAGAAAAATAGCACTTCTGCTCACTTAAATTCACATATATTGAGATAAATAATCATATGAATTTAAATGCATATGTAAGCAGGTACTTGTGCAAGTAACTATATAATTAAAGAATAGGTTAGGTTAGCCTGGTTGGCATCAAGTCACGCATAGACCTTTTGGTCCCTAGCGATACCAGATGAAGACCGACCTCTATGAATACCGAAAGTAGACATCATGTAGGATGTCAGCGCTTTTGGCGAATCTAAGTAGTGCTGGGAGCTCCGCTTGTGAGACGTCTTCCAGACCCTCAAACAAAGGGGCTCCCAAGCATTTTATATATACGTACATATTTTCCCGAGGCTCCCAGATGGAGCATAGGGCCTCAATAAACAAATTATATTTAATTTTATCTAAGTCTAAACATTTAATTTCGTACCATGCACGGCCTGCTTTTCTTGCTTCTGCGTCGACCTGACGCCTCCACGTATTGGCTGATCTCCCACGTCTGCGGCTGCCTTGGGAGTTCCAATCCAGTGATGTTCTTGTTATGTCATCGTGGGGCTTTCTCAACGTGTGACCGATCCATTTCTACTTACGGCGTTGAATTTCTATGTGGACTAGTGTTTGCTTGGTCACGATCCAGAGATCAGCGTTACCTGGGGCCAATATATGCGCATAATCTTGCGTAGGCAACGATTAAGAAAGGCTTGCAGCGACTGTAGTACACATGCCGATATATTCCAAGTTTCACACCCATTCAACACTACGGATTGCATGCTGGCATTGAAAATCTTGAGTTTGGTATGCCTGGAGATGTGAGACGCTCTCCACACCTTATCTAGCATGCCAAATGCAGCGCATCCCTTGGATATACGGTTACGTATGTCAGCTGCTGACCCGCCGGATTTGGAGATAATGTTCCCCAGGTAGCAGAACTCATCTACATCTTCCAGGGGTGTGCCGGCAATCTGAAGAGCTTGCGATTCGCTGGTGTTGATGCGCACAACTTTGGTCTTCGCGATATTGATTTTTAGTCAAGTTTGTGCTGCGGCCTCGCTCGCCGCATGAAGTTTTGCTGATATGTGCAAATATTTATGGGACAGCAGACATCCAGGCATTTTAATCCCGTTTTTAATAATGCCGGACAAACGCACAGAAGGTGTTCTAAAGTTTCCTCAACATCATGTCTGCATTTCCTGCATTTGTCCGTGTTAGCAATCCCTATCAGCACTTTTTGCTATCTCATCTACTACTTCGTTCCCCAGAATGCCTTTGTGACCAGGTACCCAGTAAATATGCAGCCTTCTGTTTGCGGCTAGCCTTTCTATGGCCTCCCTGCTCCGTCGAACATTTTTGGACTTAATACAATATGAGCTTATTGCTTTTATTACTGATTGACTGTCCACGTATATATTAATTGTTGAGTTCTTTCTTGTTCTAGTGTAGTCTAGCTCTGCGGCTTTCCCCACAGCAAAAACTTCCGCTTGGAAAATAATGCTGCGGTCTGGCAGTTTGACAGTCTGCCTTATTCCTAGTTTTGAGCTGTAAATACCCGCTCCCACTCCGTCTAAAGTTTTAGAGCCATCTGTATAGATGTGAAAAGTTCTATGGCCAGGCTTCATGCCTTTGTGCCATCCCTCCTCTTCAATTTTAGTGCGAAACCTTTTCTCCCAATTAAAGTACGGAGTCATGTAGTTCGTGCAACCTGAGCTCCACTTTCCTATTGAGTTGTGACCGAAGGTTCTGCATGTGAATACCCCCGCAGCCACTAGCCTCCTCGCGGATTTCGCTGCCAGGTTTTCCGCCCCATAAGGTCAATAGGTGGTATGCTGAGTATCATTTCCAGCGCCGCCGTTGGAGTGATTTTCATCGCTCCTGTTATGCACAGAGCAGCAAGTCGTTGAATCCTTTCCAGTGGCATTAAGTATGTCAGTTTTCTTGCCGCAGTCCACCATACGAAGGCCCCATACAGCAATATCGGTCAAGCGCCAGTGTCTCTTCTGCAGTTCGTTGTAATGACAAATCTGCTACAACACCTGCGAACGTAGCCAATTTGTTTGCCGCAGACTGATAATATGACCTGCTACAACCCCTATTGTAGAGCAAGACCAAAAGAAGAAGAGATATCAGGTAAGCAGGTTTCTTGGTTGAGGAACATTGGGCAGTGCACCGTTATACAACGTGTGGGTCACCTCTTGGAAGCCGCTAGAAACCGCGAATTATTTTCAAATATAATTCAAAATTTGTATTAAAAAACAAAAATCCATACGAGTTGGCTCTGTGTTTGGTGCGATTAGCAGGAACTAGTTTGGCGACCAGGTTTGGCTAATAGGAGATAAATTGTATTCCATCAGCGCACAGTAAAGCCACACACAAACACAGCGATAGTGATTCGCCAGAAGACCTGAGAGCTTGGTTAGAAGATTCTTATGCATCCCTATCTGTCACGAAGTGGTTACTATCTGTTCCTATCTACGGAAAACGATTTTGCTGGTGAAAAGTTCGCCTCAACAGAAGCTTGAGCAAATCGATTGTCTCAGTTGTTTGCCAATAGGAACGAGAGTTTCTATGAAAATTGCATAATGGAATTACCTCCAAATTGGCGACAATTTATTGAATAAAACGGTGTATATTTGGCCTGTATCGGATCTTTATTTAACTATGCCAAACAAGGTTCTCAGTATCATTCAAAAAGAATCGATTTTTTCTCGCCTAACATTCTGGATATCAACCAAATCGGACCGAGCATATAATATCCCAATACTTAGTGGGGTATCCCATTTGATTCAGAACAGCGTTTAATCGGGAATTCATAGATTGTACAAATCTTGCTGTATAATCGGAACTAATTTTCAGATCAGAAGCATTAGAAATAGTGTGGTTTCTTATTTTATTTTCCAGCACTGACCACAAATTCTCAACAACGTTGAGATCTGTACTCTGTGCAAGTGTCTGTACTACATGTGGGCAGTTCCAGACAAGCCAAGTTTTTACAATACCAGACGTATGCTTGGGATCGTTGTCTTGCTAGAACCTAAACGAATCCCTAATACGCATTTTATCCGCACTTTGTACTAAATTATCTTTTAACAGATCCGGATACATCTCTTTATTCATGTTTCCTTCGATAAATGTTCAATTTCCGACGCCTGAATAGGAAATGCAACCCCATACCATCACACTGCCCCGCCGTGTTTAACTGTAGAGCGCAAATTACACGGTTGAAGCGCGGTGTTTGGTTTTCACCCAACGCAGGACATCTCATCAGACCTGAAATGGTTAAATTTGCTTTCATCTGTAAAAACAACGGACCTCCAGAACGAAATGTCTTTGTTCAAATGTTCTATTACGATCATTAATCAACGGCTTATTTCGGGCAGTCTTTCCATGAAAATTTTCTTCAGGAAGAACTCTACGAACAGTTTCATGGTTACAGATCTTGCCTAAGTATTTTTCGACTTCGTTCGTTACTTTTGGAGCACTTAAATCCTGTTTTTCTTTAACTTCGCAAACAATCCACCTCTTAGCTGCATCATTAAATATTTTATTTGGCGCAGATCTGCCCTTATCTTCTATCCTGTTTTCGTGGCGAAACCTTTCTAATAATGTGCTAGACAGTTGAGGAACTAATAGCAACAATTTTTGCAATTTTTCGTTGGCTTTGGCCCTCTTTATAATGACGAATAATGTCTTCTCTTTTTCCAAGTGAGGCCAGTTTTTCCATTTAAAATTTTTTTAATTTTGTCAACCTTTCTTAACAAAAATTTATTGAGAATGTCTTAGGACGCTAAACTAAACAGACAAAAATACTTTTCACCGTTATTGCATTCTCAGAGAAAATATAAAACACACTGCATCATTTAAGCTGTGAGCATATTTTAATGAGAAAATTATTTGTTTCTATAATTTTTCAGCAAGCTTTGTTTTTGTTATTGTTCTTTCTGCAGTGATAAACAGTGCATACAAATCTCATTACAAGTCGTACACATTTTTTTAAATTAAATTTAATAAACATCGAGTCATTTTCTTTTTTCTAAAAAAGTGTTACTGCATCTAATAAGCTGTGAGTCACTGTTCATGTGAAATAAATAAAATAAAAAAATAATAAATCGTAATATTTTCCCTAAATATTTCAACAGATGTCCTAGAATATAAAAAATGTTATAGTGCCGATGGAAAAACAGTACCGAATTTTTGCACTCGAATGTAAAGGGTATTTCGAGAGACGCGCTTAGATTTTGTTGTGAAATAGAACATATAAAAATTTAGATTCTTTCAGGTTTCACTATTTTTATTCAAAATACGGTTCTTCACAATTATAGGTGAAAAAGTTCATAATTTAAATGGCCACCATGAACCCGTCTACAAATAAAACCCAAAAAGTCCAAACAGTTGATTCATGAATTCTGAAAGAACTTGAATTGTTGAGAAGGTCGAGATATCGGATATCGATGATCGATGATCGACGTTAAAGGCTGTTCAGCAACACTTTGCGCTACAGCAGCAATATTCTCAACATACCAGTTTTTGTTCAACCAGTCTATCTTCCCTGGAAAGTCTACCATCGACCAAATATTTACAATACGCCAAATCTTGGAAAACACCCACGAAAGGAGAATCGACACACACCATCTTCTCATCGATTTCAAAGTTGCATTCGACAGTACGGAAAGGAGTTACTTGTATGCCGCGATGTCTGAATTTGGTATCCCAGCAAAACTAATACGGCTATGCACGATGACGTTGCTCAACACCAGCAGCGCCTTCAGAATTGGGAAGGACCTCTCCGAGCCGTTTGATACCAAACGAGGTTTCAGACAGGGTGACTCGCTGTCGTGTGACTTCTTTAACCTGATTTTGGAGAGCATCGTACGAGCCGAGAAAGAAACGGCTGGCGCGCTTTGTTAAACTCGGCCAAAATCGCGTAAGCAGTTATCGCGCCAATTTAGAAGAAGATAGTCTATCTTCCCTTTTCTTTCCTCAACAGAATCAGTTTCTTGAAATTTTTCAACAACCTTTGAATTGTCAACAAAAATTGTCCACCAAAAAAATTTTGCGATATGTTGTTCTTAAAGATGGGCCAGTTTCATAATAAGCATCAATAAATAGCTTTAACGCGTTGCTCTATCGTGTAAAAATTGTGCATCTGTCTACTTAACACATTTCGAAGATGACATAAAAAAGCTATCGTCAAGGAATTATTCACTACTGGCATCTAGGTCTCATTTTTGAAAGACCCTTTACATACCTAAATATATTTTAAATAAAAAATTAAAGCTTCTTACTTACATAAAAAGAACGATCTCACGTTGAGAAATTGCCATCCACGTTGCTGCCGCCAAACAAATCGAAGTCGCAGAAGATAAAATTAATTTTATTTCACTTTTAGAAATTTTTTCCTAATTCATTTTTGTTTATCACTTTTTTCTTAAACTTTAGAATTTCTGAAATTTTTAATAAATTCTGTATGACCAATTACTTATTTTTAAATTTATTGTTTATAAATGTATGTAAGTATGTACGTATGTATATGTATGTATGCATATGAGCAAATTTCGCTTGCGATCGTCGTTAAAATATTTTCTTGTTATACACTTGTTTTTAGTATTAAACAAACAACAACACCGGCAATATGTTGCGCTGCATGTCGACACAGCTACTGAATTTTTTTAGCGCACAAAACAAAAACAAAAAACACCAACTATACACTTCCAGCGCATGTGTTTCTGTGTGTACTCGATGTACAAACATCCAAACGTACAAATGTGCATAGGTCGGTGTAGCACACCGTTTTACAGCATTGGTTTGCGGTCACTTTTTGTTGGTTGCTTTCTTTTTATGTGGATTGTAGGGCATATTCATTCATTTGTTTACAGCTCATAAGTGCGCCACCTCTCAACTCTCTGCCTCTCCCGCTATCTATATCTCACTCTCTCTGACTAAGGTTTGTGCTCTATTCCGCGCTTGGGCTTGTGAAATGCTGTAATGAAAAGAGAGATGTTATGTAAGTTTGTATTTATTTTAATGCTTTTATCTAAAGTTTTTAATATTTGTTGTTGTTGCATGGACAGTGGTGACTGAGGTCAATTACACTACTTTGCAGTAAAAAAACAAAAAAACAAAACCAAATCATCTGATTCCTATCTAAAATCGGTCGCTGAATCCGAAACTTCACAGAATTTGTTTTCCTGTTTTACAGTTTTCGAGATATTGTCAAATAGCGGTTTTGGATTAAAGAAAAACTGCAGATCATAAAAATTTCCAATATTTATAGAGTGAGAGGGAAATACGGTGAGTACGAAGAATGAGTTCTATGAGCTCCTAAAGAAAGATTAAAGCGCTGCTTTTACGATATTCGAATTCTGCTTATTGGCTTCAAATAGGATAGGCAAAGACGGAAAGTTCCGTCAAACAGTTGGCAAATCCAGCTTTGATAAGAATACCTCCAGCAGCCAAGAGAGGCTGATCGACTTCACAGCAGGACCGAATTTTAGTTCCAATAGACAACAAATTCGGCAGGCAAGTGCAAACCTCCGAGTGTATTTCTGGCATGAAAAAGCTCCTCCGCTCTGAGTCAGCTTAAAACTGTAAGTCACTCCGGTTGTGGAACAATGAGCACAAGACGCGCGCCACAAATAGGAAGAGGAGCTCGGCCAAACACCTAACAGAAGTAAACGCACTATGTTTTTTTTTTTTCTTAGACAAAAACTTCGAAACGTCCGCTTAGAAGTAATGAAAAATCACAAGGAGGCGCCGACATTGATTGAAAAGTTGCATGGCTACATGAAAGAAAGTGTTACGATGCTGAAGGCTTTATGTCGAGTAGCTGCAATCGCAATTTAAGCAACTGGTAGTTTTAGCACTCATCTCTACTCGAATTTAGGTGCACACATAAAAACTCAAATTCCAGCTACCATATTTTTCGTATTGTGGAAGAAGTAGTTACAGCAGCGGAAACATATCTAAGCAACGTACGCAAAATCTCGAACGGAAAACCTGACAGGAAGGAGTACATCCCGAGAAATCGATGGAAAAATATAAGAATCTATATAAAATCAAAGCCGGGATTTCTTCTTCCAGTGGCAGATATGTAAGCTCACGAACGGAAACTTGAGCAGGAGAACAGTCCAAGAAATCTTTTGGAAATTAAAGACGGAACAAAGCCGGGGTTACTTCCTCCAGTGGCGAATATGGAAATCTGGTAACAGATTTACACGCTTGAGATATATAAGAAACTCTTGGCAAGGACGTCTTTGAGACGTTCAAAACCAATTCCAGACTTTAGACTATGACAAGACTATGTGACTTACTTTCGGGAGATACAAAACCGCAGAAGCCAACATGAACAGGACCAACAATATCAGTCGTAAGATAAGAAGAAAGATAGCTTCGTACTATATTGGGCTCAGGAGGCAGTGGCTAAGCAGGACTCTCTCTCAAGTCTCATATCACGCCAGTCCTCTTCTATATATAGCGCAGAAATAGAAACATTACCAAAACTCAGAAGTGAAAGTAGTACCGAAAAAACTATTCTGCTGAAGACCTCCGACCGTATTCGCGTGGGCGACTGGTACCAAAGACGTTGTAATGCTCACACTGTCTTCATTGAACCAGCCTGGGGCTTTAATGTAACTAAAAATCTTTATTAGTTTTCATTTGGCTACTTCTGCCAAACTTTTTTCTAAAATACTGAACCTTCTTCTACCCAGAGCTCCACATAGAAAGTGTGTGCTACATTATATTCTAATTCGATGTCGTTGTAGCTTCTACAGTAGTCGTTATAGGGTGCACTCAGTCTGCTGGCATGCCTGCATATAAGGCAATGCCCTGTTAGAACCGCAAAAAGAGATCTCACATCCTTCCTGTTAAGTTTCAACAGACGGTTTGTGCGACCCGTATTTCATTCTGCCACGTCAACCCACTTGTCACACAGGCCCATAGAACGTGTTAGTTCTGTCAAAACTTCGATAGATTTGTTTATTGTCTTCAAGGTAATATTAAGTGATTGTAGTGATTTCAGGGCCGATTGGCTATCTGAGTGTATATTTTTTTGTCTTGTGGTGAGGATCGGTAATGTGGCACCCAATCTCGCTAATTTATCTCCTTTGTAGATGTATATGTCTCTGTGGGCCGGTACCTGGAGGAGATTTATTGTAAAGTGTTCTGTTAGTTCTGTCAAAACGTCGATAGATTCCTTTATTGTCTCAAGGCAATATTAAGTGATTGTAGTGTTTTCAGGGCGATTGGCTACTTGAGTACATATTTTTATTCTCTTGTGTTGAGGACACTTTTCTTTAAGACCAACAGGCTTTCCCTGCTAGCAAGAATTTCAGCTTGAAATACGCTACAATGATCCGGTAGCCGGAAGTAAATGCTGGCACTCTTCTCCTCAGAGTGAAATCCTTCGTCTACGTACTCAGTGGGCTTGAAACCATCACTATATATACTGACTCTACTTCTATTCTCCTTGACCCAATCTCCTCTCGTGGGGAAAGTTGTGGTAAAGGATGTATTTAAGTGTAGCTTTGTTGAGTTAAGAAAGTTACGAGCAATAAAAATCTCATAAAAATAAAACAACCTCATAAACTCACCTACATTCTTCATTCGGATTGGAGGGCCATAGAAAATGATATGGTAAACCTTGCCATGCCTCAACATAAAAGATTGACCTCAACACAGTGCAACAAAGAGAAGCCGCACAGATAGAGACACAAGAAGACGAGCCTATAGCATGAAAGCTGGCTACAAATATGGTGGACCCAGACGTGGGTGAATAGAAGTGGTCCTTTATGGATGCCGTTCTGGGTCCTCCCGAAGTAATATAGAAAGCAGTTCCGGGAAGGGAAGAAGAGGAGGGATCGTTTTAGTGGCCACACCACACGATGCAGTAGACGACGGTCGCTGTAAGTGCGAAGGCATTTTGAACCCTACCTCACCCACAAAAAAAAATAAAACAAATGCCTCAACATATTAAAATAAACAAAAGAAATTGTAAAGTGCAAAGAATTCGGCATTTAGAGCCGAAAGTTCTCAATTAACTTTGCCGTATCGCAAACGTGAAGGCAAGTTGAAGTAATTCATAGCCAACATAATCAGCTCATGTTCACCAGCTCAATTTCTTCATTGAAAATAATACTTAGGATGATCCGCAAAACACCGCCATTGAACTTGCTAACGAGTTTATCCATCCATTGAGAGTCAGCTGTTGGGGAAAGCGAAACAAACCGGTTGTCTCACTAAAACTGCATCCTGTCCAGTGTTGCCAATTTAGCGACTTTGTCGCTAGAATTGACGACTTTTGCTTGACTCTTGGCGACAAAAAAAAAAGTTTTGACGACAAAAATGATTTAGCGACTTATCTGGCGAATATTTAAATCTATCTCGAGGTTGCTTAAATAATGGATTTACCTCTGAAAAAAAAGCAGTACGTTCAAAAATATCGAGATGTATGGGAAACACAGCCTGAATTGAAGGGATGCCTGAAACCTAACTTCCGTTGATCTCAAATTTCAGTAGAGTTGGTATTACTGGTTTAATTATTATTCATCTGAAAATGTTAAGTCCGCAGCTGGCCTCTTGTGCACCTCTCAGAATGAAATTTAGGATCCGCCCCTGTTGGAGTTTGCGACTTTCTAGCGACTTTTGATATTGGCCCTAGCGACTCAGATTTATTGGCGTTGGCAACACTGATCCTGTCACCGAAATTGAGTTAAGAAGAACTGAGAATGTAATGATTGGTAAATTTCAGAGTTGTAAAACTTGAGGGGGAAAACGTCATAAAGAACATGAACATCAACTTTCGTCAGTTGTGAAATTGGTTTTTATTAGTTTTATTTTTCCGTTCCTCCTATAGCCAATTTTAGATTACCCGACTAAGAACTGTCAATCAAGCTGACACAAATCCAAAATGCTCGCTTTTAACGCTCTAAAGTTAAGAGCGCAGCCTGTGACACTCTGTATATTGTTATTATTATTTTTCTGGAAATGATACATTTTTTTGAGGTTTACGTACAAATTTGACTAGCAAAATATTAGCTTTTCTCATTAGTTTATTATGCCTAATTGTTATCTACGTCTATTTCTTGATTGCCACACGTAGAATTGCTAGGAAAGTAAAACTCATTAGAGCATTTAACGAGCTTAGAAATCAAATTACCCGCAATAAAAATGGTTCACTAAATCTATACTTAATGACCTACTTGAGTTTACTAGTTTCTCTGTACCAAAAAAAAAATAATAAAAATAAAAAAAATAAAAAACAATTTTTCGACGCCCAATAAATCATTTGCCACCTAGTCAAAAGACTAAGTTCCCAACTAGAAGTTTGAAAGTGATAACACATGTCATAATATGACGAAACATTTAGCGAGTACTTTTCAAACTAATGAACAAATGAAAGTGAATTAGATAAAGGGTGGTCAGATTGGAGGTACTTTTTCCAATAGAGTTTTTTTGACAGATCGCGCGTGAGTACTGTCAAAGTAAATACGTATTTTTTTTCGATATTCATTGACATTTCATCATGGAAAGACTAACGTCTCCACAACGTTCCCAAATCATACAAATGTATTATGAAAACCGAAGCTCTGTGAAGAGTGTTCATTGCGTGCTCAGGCCAACTTGTGGTGTACATAACCGTCCCACCGAACGCACTATTCGGCACACCATCGGCACAATTGAGAATAATTTTTCATAATTGGATGATTTTCGACCGATTACACTACGTAGAGCCCGAATTGAAGGGAGAGAGAGAATGAGAGTTTTGTCGTACACCCAGTAGAATCGATTCCGCGCCGATCTCAACAACTTGGCCTATCTTATGACACTACTTAAGCGGTTTTACACAAAGATCTTGCTGTGAAAGCGTATAAAATACAGCCTAGTCCAAGATTTAAAGCCGGCCGATCATCCAAAGCGTCATAATTTCAGACGTTGGACTCTAGAAAAACTCGTCGTAGATCCGCATTTTGGGAACCAATGAGGCCCATTTTTGGCATCAACGAAAAGTCAATAAGCAAAATTTCCGTATTTGGATTGAAGAGCAACTCGAAGCCATTCAATAATAGCCATTACATCCATTAAAAACAATTGTTTGGTGGGGCCTATGGGCAGAGGAGGAATCATCGGCTCATATTTGTTCAAAGACGAGGCCAGCGCCAATGTAATAGTGGATGGCGAACGCTATCACGGCATGATAAACTAACTTTTGAGTCCCAAAATTGAAGCCCGCGATCTTCACAATATTTGGATCTTTGGATCCAACAAGACTCGCCATACAGTCCGCAAAACAATGGATTTACTGCGTCGTCATTTTGGTGACAATTTATTTGTCGTCTCGGACCAGTGGATTGGCCAGCAAGATCATGTGATATCACACCTTTGGTCTTTTATTGGTGGAGGTATGTAAAGTCTAAATGCTTTGTGGATGAACCAGCTTCAATTGAGGCACTGTAAGCCAACATTACTAAAGTTATTCACGAGATAACGACCGAAGTCCTCCAGCGAGAGATTCAAAGTTGGTGTTCACGGATCGCCGAATTACGACGCAACATTTAAAGTTATTATCTTTAAAAAGTAAATGCCATGAATGGCTCTGATTGCCCAATCAATTTGCATTTTCATTGTTTTATTTCAATTTTAAATTCGATGCCTCTACACTGATCGCCCTTTATTCGTTGAAGTAAAAAGTGTTGACACTCTTTCGATTTACCACTTCAATCCATAAATTCGTCTTAAATAGTTTCCTAACAACTCCATCCTAGCGCTCCCTCTGTTGAATGAGACAATTTGAGTATCTCTGCTGGGGCGAAATGCTTGGGTTTCGATTTTGACTTCAAGCTAAGTTGGAAGAAAGTTACCTTATTTGTTCGCTTTGGGAATAATTGGCTACAGCTACTGTACATGTCTGGGCAACCCTGGCTTGATGGAAAGCACTAACAAATCAAGCAGAAAATAGCTAAAAGTACATCGGTGGTATATCTGAACCTGTGAGTGGGACACAAAGGCTAAATTTCGGGCAGGGAAGAATGAAGATAATATTTCCCTACAATTTTAATTACTGTCGCTGCTTAAAAAAAAGTTTGAGTTAATAACTTCTCTAAGAGAATTCAACATTTGGAAGCCTGCCTGACTGGTCAATTTCTATTCAGCTTGAAAAACCTTTCTTTTAGTCTCCAAGATTTCTGCCATTTGCACTTGAACTGACCGATAAAACTATTTTTAAAGCATCATTAAAATATTCTAAATTCAGAGGTTTATTTTTACAAAATTTGTTAAAGGTGTTTTTGAAATGTCTGAAGGTGAAGACTTCATTACAAATTTCAGCTACTACTCAAATTTTTGCACTAAAATTGACTCAGAAAATCTGTTATCCGGCATGTCGCAACTATTCCACAGCCATTTCTGAGGTGCTACACAACCATTTATTTGCCAGAAGTTTTCGGAAACAACAGAAAACCAACCTCCGAAGACGAATCATCCGTCACCTAAACAATACGAGCTCTTACGTATCGGCTCACAAGATCGAATTAGTGGGACATCCACCTTATAGTACCTTCCAAGACGAATACAGCGAGAAAGTTATAATTTTATTTGGAACAGAAGGTCGATTAAAGATGTCTGAAAAGTACGTCTGAGACTTAACGAATACCCTTAAATACTTACGGTCAGACTATAGTCAAAAGAGATGGTTTTGATATCGAAGAAAGATGCAGTGGAATACAAGAAGTTCTCAAAGATTCTGAATTGGAGGCAATTCTTGATGTAAACTATAGTAAAATCGAGAGAAAGCCGCACTGTGAAGCTAGTGACGGACAATTGGGTTGCTTCTACGTTACCAGAATGACCCAAATTTATATTCAGCCAAAGAGGGTTACTCTAGAAGTATTCCCTAAATATTTCAGAGAAATGTTGATGGTGTTATAAAAACAGTAACGAAACCGCTATTGCGATTGCGTCGCGCAGAAAAAACGTTCACAGCTTTAATAGAGACACTACATAGTTATCTTATCATGAGGAAATAACCAGAATCATGGAAACGGTAAATCTTGTATCACCGGTCATGCTCTATACATGGCTGATAGTCTTCCTACTATCATTAGTTTCGATCTAAAGACCTCACTTTGGCTGGACAACATTTTCACTACTATCACCGCAAACAATGAAGAGTTTGTACATTCCCCGAAAGATGGGAAAAAGTAGTGGCGAAAGAGGGGCAACGATTTGAATTGCCTTAAACTTTAAGAAAACAACGACGGAATCCGATTTATAGCCGAATATCATAAAGAACATCATTGGAATTTGGTATCAAAAGCTATTGTTCATTTTCCGAGAAAATAAAACTCCATACATATTGGGTATAGGAATAAGTTTCCGTCCTTTCTTAGCCAAAGTTACGAATTATTTAAACAATCAAAAAGTACAATAATTGATGATATTATGTGAAGTATGTGCCATTGGAAGCTACAACTTAACTCCATCTTTCAGGCAGCCTACGGATTCCTCTGACGAAAAAATCGACTTCTTTTGACTTGATTCATTGAACCAGTTTATGATGCTCTCATAAGAAGAGAACCGCTCTCCGAAAAGGGCTGACTGCATTGATCGGAACAGATAGTAATCCGAAGGTTCAATCTCTGGGGAATACGGCGGATGGGCCAAGTTTTCCCAATTCAGTCCCTCTAAATATTTCTGAACCGATTTAGCAACGAGTGGTCTGGCGTTGTCATGCAGCAAAATCAGTTTATCATGTCTACCGTCCCATTCCGGCCGCTTTTCTTTGAGAGTTCAGAGCTCGATTTAAACGCATTAGCTGTAGTCGGTAACGATCGTCAGTGATGGTTTCAGATGGTTTAAGGAGTTCATAATAGATGGCATCCTTCTGATCCCACCAGATGCACAACATAACCTTTGAAGCATGAATATTTTTTTTCGCTGTCGATGGACCTGGTTCACCTGGTAGGCTCCAACTTTTTCGACGCTTAGGGTTATCATAACTAATAGATAAATTTTTCATCGTCATCAGATATAATGCAGAAAACATTTTCTTTTCTACCATTCAAGAAGCATCTCACATGTCACCGAACGTCTCTCGATATCCCTCTCCTTCACTTGAGGTGACACCCAGTTACCTGCTTTCTGGACCATTACCATCGCGAGCAAACGTTTACCGTCGGTTGATCTGTCAACATCCAACTTTTTAGATATATTATCAAGGGTTCGACATGCGTCTTCGTCCAATAATTGTTGCAGTTGATTATCTTCGAATGTTTTCGGTGCTCCTTCGCGATCTTTATCACTCGCATCGAAATTTCCACTTTGGACGCTTCGAAACCACTCTTTACAAGTTGTATTTGGTGGAGCGTGATTTCCGTAAATATTGATCTATATACGACACGTTTCAGTTGCACTTTTTTTTTAAAAGGTATCTAATAATCAAGCATGACTTCGCGCAGAAGCTGTTTTTTTCGGGACGAGATTTTTGATGTCAGATAAAAAAGGATCTTTCCGGTTCAAATGAATGTCAACTACTGCGATCGAAACCTTAGCATCAATAATAGTATCAGCAGCGACAACTCTTTTACGAGGGCGGAAACTTATTCCCATACCCAATATATATAAAATTTAATGTTATTTATAACTATTTCACATACATATTATATATCGTATACAAAGTGGGACAAAAATAATCAATCAATTTGTTTACTACAGCTATCTACTTCACAAGTGTCAAATATGATTGATGTGCGACGCCATTTCCATAATTATAAATCTTTCGATAGGGTGACTGTTGGGATTGCTTGACTATTTTGATGGGCCCAAAGTGTCCATTATCCGTCTCAACTAGAGCAACTCTTACTTACAATTTATTTAAAAAATCTTATACTGTACTAGACTGCAGTTTTTTTTACATAAGAAAACGTTTCCCTCCAATAAATTTCCCTATTAATTTAAACGCCATTTAACTTATATTTGTTTGCAACTAAAAAGCCACGCGCTTTTGTTAATTATTTTCAACCTTGAAGTCAAAAACGAATCAATTTCAAATGTCATGTCACTTCTTGATTGCCAAACAGTGGCTAGTGCTTATAAATAACCATCGCAAATGATTGCTGCTTGCGTCACTAACAGCAACAAGTGCATCCAACAGAAGTATGAACTTTTCGTCACCACCTTTTTATGCTATACTCTGTGGTTCAAAAATATAAACTCAGCCTTAGTTTGAAAATTAAAAAAAATAGAAAAACAGAAAAATATTTTTTATTATCTTTATGAATATTTCTGGAGTATTTCCCAAAAGGCGACACCAACTTTTTATGCTATACACTGTGGTTCAAAAATATAAACGCAGCCTTAGTTTGAAAATTTAGAAAAATAGAAAAAAAGAAAATTATCTTTTATTGTCTTTATAAATATTTCTGGAGTATTTCCCGTAAGCTCCATTATAATCAAAGTTTAGGAGTTAGAGCCTCGTTAAGTTCCGTCGGTTCACCGTTAAGTTAAGTTAGGTTATGTCGAATCGGTTAGTTAAGTTAGGTCGGATCGCCGTTTTATCACCTTTTTCTTAGACCAATATGATATTTTTTTTAAATTGAGGCGGATATTCTTTGATAGATGCTTGGCTGAGTTTTTCCTCTCATTTGTGGTGTGCGTCTTGATGTTGTTTCATAAATGCTCTCCATCCAACAGTTTTAAGTCGACTCCGAATGGCAGCTATTTCTTTGTGAGAATCTTTTTTCATGTCAGAAATACACTTCCGAAGTTGTCATTGTCTGCCGAGAGGTAACTGCTATTAGAAAAACATTTTTCCATCATTCGGTTTTTGTTGTCCACAGTGAACTTCGAGGCCGCGCAAACCCATTGATATGATTTCTCAATTCATTTCAAGGTAAAATGTTCTTGAACGATAGTTTTTTTTACAATAAATTTTTCATTATAATATTCTTTAAAATTTCAAAAGAATCTAAATATATGCGATATTTTTACAAATCCAGGGGAATTATATTCCGAGGATTCAAAGCAAATGAACACCCAATATCTGAGTTTTCAAAATTTTTAAATGTAATTTTCTTAATTAAACAATTACAACAAATTGTAAACAATTTAAAAAAAAAATATTATTTCTCTTAGCCTCAGACCCGTGTCATTCATAATACAAATACATACATATGTATATCACAAGGCGTTGAATCTAGCGTTTGGAATTTGAGCTATCGATTTTTTGACATAAAAACTTTGATGTGTCAGAAATGTATTTTGTGGTTAGTTATTTACAAAATAGGTTACTTTTCTAATGGGAAATATTAAAAACATTCAATATCTTGTCTTCGAAAATCGAATAATCAGCCGAAGCGAATATGACAATTAGTAACCAAGAAACTGTTTTCTTTTTTTTTGCCACATTCGACAATTTGTTATGGAGCGCCGCTACACCAACTATCTCTACAGACGATTCAAGTGTTGAAACATGAAATCCGGATTTTTTTTTTTCGTCGGGACAACTAGCAAGTACAGCACTCAGATAACATTAAGTTCATTGTACTGCACATGGATCCCTTTTTTAACTTTCTTTAAATCTACCCGGCCTCCGAAGAAATCTGAGTAGATCTTGTGGTGCCAAGGAGCCAAGGTGATCGCTTCTTAACACATCAGTACCAAAAACCTCAACCCTGATTCGAACAAAGTTCAGGCAGACGCACAGAAAGTGGTACGCCGTCTCATCCTCATCTCCACATGCTAGGCGGAGTGCACTGTCTGAGATGCCTACCTTTTCCATGTGCTTCGCCCACAGAAAGTGGCCTTTTATTAGTCCAACCAGCTGCCTACAGTCTTTTCTGGTTAATGAGAGGAGGGATCTGCGACAGTCGGTCGTACATGACAGGTAACATCAGTTTTATCCGTCTGCAACCTCTCTCAGCCAAACTCGTTTGTGGGTTGAAGTAACCCGCTTGCTAACCGTCGCTTTGCTGGCTGCAGAAGGGAGTGGCAGAACGGGCTCTGGGCTAAAAGACTTGGCTGTATTAACGGGACTGAACTACCCTTGAAGTGGTTGGACGGCTGTCTAAGGCCACAGACAGATCTGCCTCTCCACCTGTCTTCCACAACAAAGTTCATTGCTTCTTGAATGACATACACCTCCATTTGAAACACAGATGCGTACATTCCAAGAGCAAATCGTAGTTTTGTCCCGCTGGATTCCACACAGACACCAAAGCCGGAACCGTGCTCGGTCCTGAAGCCATCTGTGAAAATGCGAAAACAGTGTTTGTCGGGATCATTTTCAGAGTTTGGCCCCAATTGAGTCTCTGGCAGCATCACACAGTATCTATTTTCAAGTACGACTTCTGATGGGAGACCCCTGCCGTCAAAGGGCATGCAGAGAATCGTTGGATGGAAGTCCATGCCTTCTCTATTGTCCAATTCGCCGGACAGAGGCCGTACCAATTCCCATTGTAGGCTGAAAACAAATGGCCTTCAAGGCCTCTCCTTCAATGAAAACCTCAAGTGGTGGTAGACTAACAAGAGCATCTAATGCCGGGTCTGAAGTAGTCGGAAAAGCTCATGGAAAGGTTTACGCTTTGCAATTAATTAATTCATTGGAAAATATTGATTGAATAGAAATTAAATTTCGAAAAACAGTGAGCCAATGCAAAAACAGCGCCGCCACAACACAAAATTGCAATTTTATTTACTCCTTTAATAGGAAGTTTATGATTTCATGATTAAACACAGGAAAAATTAGGTGTATTTATAACTATGCACCTCAGTATATTTCCAAAACACAACACCTTAGTGACAACCGAAGGTTCAATTGAATATTATAACATGAAAATGAACAGTTATCGCAGCCAACCAATCAAGAGCATGTTAGCCACATGCTTCTCAGGGTTTTCGCAGCGCATTGCGACCTCTCTCGAATGCTCTCTAAGCAGAGACGAGTAGTGTTAATTGAAATTAATTTCAGTGAGAATCTAAATAGTTATGTGAGGAGCGCGCTAAGGAGTGGAGACGTGTTCACCTCTACTCATATTTACGTTTGTTATTAGGAAATCACTAAATGCAGCTAATTGGAAATAAACATTTTTCACATGGAGAGTTATGAGGTAAATGAAATTTAAGTACTATTATGAAGAGTGCAGTATATTTTAAATATTTTAAATGTTTATTCTTTTCCTGCCCTCTATTCCGAATATGAGCAGAGAGGGAGCAGAGTGTGATGGAAAAGCTACAAATATTTCAAATATTTTCGCATTTGCCGCACAATTGATTGTTAAAATTTATTTATTTATTTATTTTTTTTTTTGAAAAAGTGTACATATTTGCTTAGACTGCTGGTTTAATAAAAAATTATACACGTTTAAAGAAACACCCGTTACTACAATGAGCTAAATTTAGTTTAACCGTTTGAATGCTAAGCGATTTTCTTTAATACATACGAAAATTGCGAAGCAAAATTTGGTCTAAGAAAACTGAAATATGATGGCTTTACAAATATAAGCATAGAGAACACAAAAACACACATATTTCAATAATTTTATTTTTATTTTGTAGACTAAACTATTAGTTATGATTATAAGAAAAACTTATTTACATTTTTTTAATATCATCTTTTATTTTTTTTTACAACAAGTTCCGGCATTATTATTCAACACTTAAACTCGAATCACTATCATAGTCCATTTCATTGTCGGAATCCGGTATCGTATCTTCCACGTCAGTAAATTCTTCACTACTAGACATGGTCAGGAATTATTTTCAAAATATCGATATTGAACGAAAAATAAAAATTGTTTTTAACGGTCTCAACTAATTTATACTTTTATATGACATACATTTTTGATAAATATCGCAAAATAATATTCAACACGTTCCTAGCCGAACGCCAAATGCACAGTGATGCAATCGTCGCTATAGCGACGCGCCGCAAATTTGGAGTAATTAGTTATCGTCGCTATATCGACGAATCGCACTCAAACGGTTAAAACAATTTTATGACGCCATATTCTTGTTTTCGCCACGATAAGCTTACCGATAAACTATCGATGACTTGCCAAGATAAAAATTGCTTTTTTATTCTTGATATTGCCGAAAAATTACTTGTCCAAGTAGTAGAAACTGCTTTTTACCTGATTTCGATTTATAACTTCGCAGATTTTCTTTTGTGAATAAAACACAACAAAAATTGTTTAAATAATTTTTTTTATGTCAAAGCACGTGAACACTCGCCGAGTAACAGTCGCCACAAAAATAATCAATATTAGCATTTAAATTGTGGGTATTTGCATTTATGATACAAAGTCAACAGCTATTGTTCATACAGGGTGATTCAATAAGACTGCAAATTTTCTTTTTTAAACAAAATAAAGGATGGTTAAATTTCAAGGGCCGATGTTAAATGTGAACCACACCTAAAGGTCAAGTTTTTTTCTGCATTTGATTTGACATTTTTCAATTTCAGATTAACTCAATTTGAACCATGGAAAGATACACAATCGAGCAACGCGTTAAAGTTATTCAGGCTTACTATGAAAACGGGCGTTCAAATCAAAATGCATATCGCGCCCTTCGTGATTTTTTCAGAATGATGGCAACAGTGAATGACCAATTTTCGTAGGAAATCATCTTCAGTGATGAGGCACATTTTCACCTCAGTGGATTTGCCAATAAGCAAAATTGCCGTATTTGGGCAAATGATAATACAAGAGTGATTGCCGAAAAATCAATGCACCCACAAAGAGTGACTGTTTGGTGCGGCGGCATCATTGGGCCGTATTTTTTCCAAAATGAGGCCGGTCAGGCAGTTACTGTGAATAGTGTTCGCTATCGTGAGATGATAACGAACTTTTTATGGCCCAAATTGGAAGATATGGATGCAGACGATATGTGGTTTCAACAGGACGGTGCCACTTGTCACACAGCTAACGAAACAATGGCTCTTTTGCGCGAAAAATTAGATGGCCGAATAATCTCACGTCGCGGCGATGTCAGTTGGCCGCCAAGATCATGTGATTTGACACCGTTGGACTTCTTTCTTTGAGGTTATTTGAAAGAAAAGGTGTACGTCGATAATAAAGATGGAGGTGTGCGGCCATTTGGCCAATATTTTGTTCCATACGTAATTGAGCCATACCAATATTATCATAATAAAGAGAAATGACAATAATTTTCTAAAAAAATTGTATTTTATTCAAAATCAACACCGGCCCTTGAAACTGAACCACCCTTTACAACAAAATTTCTCAAAATGATTTCTTTTTTATTGCCACATATTTTGTAATCTCTGACATTTATGTGCGAGACCCAATATCTATCCGATGTCTCGGGGAGAGATGTCTGAGGAAGCACATTGGCGACATAGCACCGAGCAACATAATCAGGAAACGCGAGGAACTAGAACGCTCTAATGAAATAGGTACATTGAGAAAAAAAAAAAATAGACCTCGACACAGTGCAACAAAGCGAAGCCTCACAGACGAGACACAAAAACATGAATCTATAGCATGAAAGCTGTCTACCAATACGGTGGGCCCAGTCATGGGTGAATAAAAATGGTCCGTTATGAATGCCGTTCTGGGCCCACCCCGAAGTAATGCAGAAAGTAGTACCGGAAAGGGAGTATCCCCAGAAGAGGAGAGATTGTTTCAATGACCACACCACTCAATATTATGTATTATATGAGTTAATATGACTTCCGGGTATTTTGGGCCATTCGCGGACAATGGCTTTTTTCAGCGCCTCGAAACTGGTGAATCTTTTAGTTTGGACCTTGCATTCCAAAATGGCCTAAAGAGAATAATCCATCGGATTCGCATCTGGTGAATTTGAGAGCCATTGTGTGAGCGTTATGAAGTTCGGGACGTTGTTTTTTAGCTATTCTTAGTTCACTCGAGCTTTGTGAGACGGTGCCGAATCCTATTAAAACGTCCATGGTCTACCACCGAAAGGTTTGTCTGCCCGCGGCTTCAAATCAACCTCCAGAATAGTTTTCCGACAATATTTCGCATTTACCTTGACGTCAGGCTTGATGAAAATGATTGGAGAGCGCCCATCTACGGTTACATCGGTCCAAACCATTACCTGTGGCAGATGCTGCCTCCTGGTGGCCAATCGATGACTCAGATTCTCAAAACCATTTCGTTTTGGGAGTTTACGAATTACTAAATTTGAAATATTTTCTCCTCAGGGAACACAATGTTCGGAAAATGAACGCTTTCGGCCAAGCGAAGCAAGCCCATCTCAATTCTGACTTGTTCCTACTTTGGTTTGAGATGATGCGCCTTTTGGATCTTATAAGACTTGACTTTCAGCTCATTTTTCAGTAAGCGGAGGTTGCTTCGGACAGATATTTCCAGATCTTTCGCCATTTTATTGGCACTTCGTCGAGGATTGCACACACATCGCTTCTTCACTTTTTGAACCATTTCGCGTGACGTTGCAGTCTTTTGATGACCACCTCCATGCTGTCTCGCAATGCTGGTAGTATCATTGTAACAAGTAATGGTGCGACAAATAAAAACTTTATTTACTTTAAGGTGCTCGAGCTCACGAATCAGCTGCGCGAGCGGTTTGAAGTTGGTTACACTTTGAGTGCCGGACTCTGTTGTACGCCGTTTTTTTTTTTTTGATGAGGAGATTTTTTCATAGCAGAAATACACTCAGAAATTTGCCTGCCCAGAGGTGTTCACTATTAGAAACAAAACCTTTTCTAGCATTTGGTGCTTCATGCCCACAATGGGTTTGGAATCAGAGCTTTATCGAAAGGTAGTCACGCACAAACTCGTTCAGCCACAACGATACCTCGATACTTTCCGAACTAGGATGGAAAAATTTCAAGATAAAGGGCACAAATGAGGCCCATTCATAGCCGATCTCGATGAAAATGCCAAATTGACTTCAATTTAGTCAAATTTATTTTCTAGTTAATGTAAAAGAGATATTACGACAGGCCATTACTATGCAAATTTTGCTTCGAATTAATTAATTTCAACTTTTAATTAATTGAAGTCGGTCGAAGTGAGTGCAGCATAATAAATAATCCAACAGCTTTATACCCGAACATGCCGCCAAAACAAAGGAAATCGAAATGCGATGTCAGAGAGAAGGAATTCTAAATTCTTCTCCGTTCAGCGAGGCAGGGGGTCATCCCTATAAAAACGGCTAAACTGGCATCACCGGCAACATGAACATCAACATCAGTCAACTGACGAGTTACTCTCCAATTTTGTACGTTCATACATGCATATACATACATACATATATATACGTGTGTATGAATGGTTAAATAAGCGTGAAAAGTTTATCAAAAAGCAGAAATTCTGACAGGTTTTAAATAATTTAGTTATTTCGCTCAGTTGTAGGCCATGTGTTACGATTTTCGTATTTTTTTTTTTTTTTTTGGATTTTTTCTTTATCCATCTCTTTTGTTCACTACATACTTTGCTTTACTAAACATTTGTTTTACATTCTTTGCTTTATTTCCTTAAACAGCGCATAAATGCTTAATATATGACTAGTATGTCACTAAGTAATGTGAAACTGGTTTTCTAGCTGAAAATATTACAAAGAGCTTCGGTTGACCGGCTGAATTATGCATACTTTTGCCAAAAATAACAAATCAAGGAATCTATTTTTGGATTTAAACTTTTCAAATTTTCATCATGAGCAGCTGGTTTGAAGATAAAAAATATCAAATGCGGAAAATGAGGAAATATTAAGAGAGTTGCAAGGAAAACGGGTTGTTATTGTTGTAAAAGCAACTGGCAAACTGGCACAAAAGTGACAGTCCTTGGCCCGGCAGACCAAACTGACGTGGGAAGCTAGAAATGAGGTTCCAAAACCACATCAAATTGTACTTTTGCAGACGAAGCTCGGCTAAACACTCGGCCAAAGGATGTACGCGCCAAGTATAGGAGTGAAAGAGCAATCGAATTATTTAGTATCTGATTCCCGCCAAAGTTTCGCTCAGGGTAGCTGATGCATTTAAAAATTTTAAAAAATAGTCTTGGATTCTTTGGTGCACTATTTCATTTTGTGCCCAGCTTCTCTGCATCGAATGCATAGACCTTTTCCGCCTCTGCCTGGTCTCGTGCAGTTTGATTGAAGGGGTCCAACATCGAAGCACCGGCAGCACCGCTTCAGAGATATGCTAACTCTCATCCTTGCACTAACCCATCCGAAATTGATGTTCTTGTGCTGGAGCCGTTGTTCCGCGCTTTCAATAACGAGCGTAAAATAAGTCCGTACTTATTCTCGTTGATTAGGTTTTGTGATCCTAATGTCGGTATTTCCATTAGTGTCAGATAGTATTTTCCTCACAACTTCATCGACCACCTTCTTCTCTGTAACAGCATCCAAGTCTCTCATTGCTATAGTCGAAGTTGGTCTGAAGATTGTAATGGAACGGACCACATTTATTGTTTCCTCTAATTGCTTCAGAAAATCTGGGTTAACTGTTTTCCCATTTTCTAGTTCAAGTCGCCAGTTTTGGTTCTTCTTATAACTTTCATCGTTGTGGTTTCGTCTGGCATAAATTTTTCGGATGTTTTTGAAGATTTCAGCGAAACTGTGACCCTCTACCGGTTTTACTAATAAAGCCTCCGATTTTGGCTTTGGTACTCGTTCATTCTAGGTTTCGTTCTTCTTATCTTTCTTTGCTCCATCGCTCTGCACTCCTCTTGGCACGATATTGGGCCTAGATTTTTGCCGGCTTACCACTTGCCATTTCTCAGGCTCTCGGATCTTTGGTTTCTTCGAAGAGTCGGGTGCGCCAGGACTTGTTGTACTTCGTTTTGCGGTTGAAGTTGTGTTCACCTGGACAATACCTGTTTTTCGAGCTGTTGAAAGAGTGTCACCTCCGATTTCATTCGTGGACTTATTCGTCAAGAGACGCACTTTAGCGGTTTTCTCAGCTTGAGTAGAACTGCTGTCATCTTCGTCAGCGCTCTTAAATATTTCTCTACGACTTCCTCTTCTTCAGCTCGCGTTTTGAGAATAAACTCCTGTCGCGGAGATGCAACTTTTTCTCTTGCTGTGTTTGTTTCCTTTCCGGTTGCAGGTGTCTGTATCGCCGCATTGGTCTCCATTGCATTTTTTTCAATCTCTTTTGACGTTACTTTTATGCCTAGTTTTTGAGCCGGTATTTCTTCTGCTTTGACGGTTAGTCTTTGGTTTCGCTCTGGTTGGCAATGAAACATTTGTAAGACGCGTATTCGTCTTTTGTAGTGGCGAGCGAAGCAAACGTAGTTTTCTTACGAAAGGGCTCTGCTTTACATCTCCATCATTAAGTATCTGATTCCCTCCAAAGTTTTCCTGAGGGTAGCTGATGCATTTAAAAGTTATAAAGTAAAATAATCTTAGCCGGTAAAGCAAATGATTAGAGGCCTCAGGGTTGAAACGATCTTAACCTATTCTCAAACTTTAAGTGGGTAATAATAAACCAAAAACACTAAAATATTCCACTAATTTCTATAAAGAAAAGCCTTTTAAATTAGTGTTGTCAGCTGAACGTCAATTTTGTAGCTAAACTGTCATATGTGAACGGGTAAATTGATTTTTGTGCACTTATTGCTAATCACTGCATATGTGAACGTACTTTGAAAACCTTGCCTTTCTTAATATGACAGTGGGATTATGTTAAAATGTGCCCAGTGGGCCACTTTTGGTAAGCACAACTGGCGCTCTGGTGGATGAACCAAACGTACTGTTACGGCGCCAGGCCGGGAAAAAAATCTTAATTAATACTTCAACTTTTTGACAAGTTTTGATATTATTTTTTTATTTAAATTATTTTTTTATAAAAATACAGTGTACTCTCTCTTAAACGAACACTCAAGTGACTGAAAAATTTGTCCACTTATGGGAGAAAAGTGTAAAAAAAGCTAATAATATATTTTGGGAGATTTGTCCGCTCAAGAAATACAAAAATAAAAACCCAGCATTAATACATCATGTTTCGACTTGACTTTAGCAAAATTTCAAAAAAAAAAAAAAATAAACTTTATAATTGTAAAAGTTATCACTCTTTGTGTGGAGCCCGTTTCTCCAGAAGTCCTTTGCGGTAATCATCACAAGTCTTTGGAGATTCATCTAAAATCAATCGGACAAAAGAACTTAGTTTTATTAATAGATAATCTTGTGCCTGATCAAGGCTTTTTTCAAAATAAATTTTTTTCAGATTTTAGAGAAAAAAATCGATAATTAATTGTTAAAAAAAAATTGAAATTTTGCACGAGTTTATTATATTTTTCAAAAGCAATATAAATTTTATTGAAATCTACCAAGCCGTTTTTAAGTTACAGTGATCTCCAGTTCAAAAAACATCGTTTTGAGAAAAACGCATTTAAAGTTTTGCTATCGATTCCGGAGCGTCCTCTGTTAATTGTTAAATAACTCGAAAAGTATTTTTCAGATTCACTGCAAATTTTCACACAATATTTTTAAGATAATATACTTTAAGAAAATGCAAAAACCTCAAATTTTTGAAACTTCTGATTACCCCTAACCCTTTAAAGATTCGTGGCATGTACTGAAAAAATGTCCGCTTATGGGTCGTGCCCGTTCGAGAAAGGTGTACGTTAGGAGAGAGTACACTGTATAATTCTTTCTATAATAAATACCATATCAGCCGAGGTTTCAAACTCTGTACAAGATTCTTAAAAATTCGTGAAATTGTTATCAAAATTTTAAAATTTTTATTCAGAATTCAAAAATTTATTAAAATCTATTAAAATTTAATATAAGAAAAAGCAAGTTTTTATTAGCTCAAAATTCTCAACTCAAAATAATTTTTTTCTCTGACGGTGTTTCGCACGATTAAAAAAAATTCAATTTCGATGAATATTTGAGCAATTTTTCTAATTTTTGTGCAAATTTTGAATTTCGGATTTCTGTGATTTTTTTTTTTTGGCAATGTGCTATACTTTTACGAAAAAAAAACTAATAATTTTTTATTCTGATAAAAAAATTTATATCTTGATGAAAATTTATTCATTTTTTCTAATTTTTGTGCAAATTTTGAATTTTGGATTTCTGTGATTTTTTGTTTTTTGGCAATGTGCTATACTTTTACGAAAAACGAACTAATAATTTTTTATTCTGATAAAAAAAATTTTGATTTTGATGAAAACTTATTAAATTTTTCTAAGTTTTGTACAAAGTTTGTCATTAGGATTCATATAATTTTTTGTTAGCTATACTTTTATAAAAACATAATAATAAAAGATAAAAAACCGAAAAATATTCAAAACTCATGGTGAAAAGATTTTTAGAGGTGTACTACCTAGCCGACCGTTAATCGGCTCCTAGCGAATTTGACAGATATACCGACGTCATTCGCTTTGTGTTTCATAAAATTTAGCTTTAGCCCTCAAAAAAATTTTTTTTTACCATACCTAACGAGCAAACCTGGTATCTATCATCCTTGTTCAAAACAGGGCAAAATGTTCAGGTGCCATATTTTTTTGCGCACTGTACGAGTATATGATTGTATATATTCCTAGGTACCCAATTTTAATTTGACTTTGAATAGAACATTGAGGGTCAATCACGGGCATTCTTTTCGTTTCGTACCAGAACTTGTTTTGACAGTAACGGTAACAGAGATACCCATTTTTCCAAATTCGTCCAAATTTTTAACTGTCTGCTGTTGTTATACCGCCGCAAAACAAAATTAATCACCTCAAACTTGAACATTTTGAAGTTTTCTTTTTTTGTTCCTTCGTCCGCCACTCAAAATAAATAATTTTGTGGGCCAAGAACCAACTCAAAGTATGCAGGCTGCATTTTCTTGTTGTAAAACAAAATTTTTAGCAAGATAATGGAAATTTAGAAACTGGCAGAAAAATTTCATAAAAATATGCTGATCTACTCTTTTGAGTTGAATGAACCTCGAACTTTCCGAGCATATTAAGCGCGTCCTAAAAATGCCGTTATTTCTGACGTAAGTCCTCACAACTCCCATCAATCCGCATTTTAGCCATTAGGTGCGCCTAGACTAAATGTCTTTTGGTAGAATTATATTTTAAATAGATTTGGTAAATTCACGACTGTAGGTGCAAACATTTTTTTTTCCAACTAGGAAGTTCCAACTGCTTCCCTTGTAGCAGTGAGCAAATTTTCTCGGTTTATTTTGTACTCAGTGATGAATGCTGAAGTCGAAAAAAATTCAGCAAATTTAATACTATCCGCAGTTTATTGTTGTATTCCGGAGTTATATACCTTGTGTTGGACTAAAAAATCGAAAATTTTGTATAGCATATTCTAAAAGTACATCACCTTAAAAATATATAACTAAAAAAATAATAAAGATCGAAGCACTAGAACGAAAGTTACAGTCCGTGGAAGCGCGCAAATTATCCATAAATGAAGTGCACGCAAAACTTTAAACGCGATTATCTCGAAGTCGTGTTTTTTGAAAATTACTGTTGCGGTGATCATTATTTATCAATTTACATTTGCTATTTCACCGATTTGCATAAACTTTTTTTTTAATTATTCGAAGTTACAACCTCGTGAATCGGAACGGTTCACTTTTTATAAATATTTGCATAGTTCGCTGGAATTAATTTTTTTTTTAATTTTTCAACCCCTCAAAAATCGTTTTTTTGGTGCAAAGCGGTTTTCATAACGAGAAATTTTTTTTTTTGGGTAAATAAACCGTTCAGATTCACTAAAAAACATTTTTCTACAATAATCATTTAATTTTTTTGATTTCAGTTGAGCTGCTCATACGCTACCGTGATCACCGCAAGCCTCTTCTACAAAACGGCGTTTCGGGGAAGGGGCGATATCAACAATAAATAATAACATTTTTTAAAATAAAAACACCAAAATGTATTCTTCGAAAGTTACCCTTCAGTATGATATATGCCTCATTTCAATAAAAGTTCTAAAACATATTTAAAAAAAATTATGACAATCGTCCATTTCGGGCTCACAAGGTATATAACCCCTTAATATCATCAAATATTTTCGTATTATTCTTCTCCAATCGAATGACATTCCGTACTTCGCCGCCTTTTACGTCTACTCTGATGATTTAGGGACGCATGCATTTTTTGATCTATAAAAAATTTCACTCGACAGCCACTCTTAGCGACTGGCCGGTTTCTTGCACGATACGATTTTTTTTCTGCAGCAGACGCCAAATATTAAATAAAAAATTTTCTTTTTGAAAATAAATATAAAAAAGCGCTAAATCGGATATTTCCCTAAATAAATATATATAACAGAAAAAATTTAGCAAAATTAAGCAAAAATATCGAATATTTTTTAAAACAACAAAATTTGTCTACTTCCTCTATTTTTCATCTAAGTACGATTGTTGTTGTTGATTTTCTTAAAACTTTTATCGCTTAGCACACTTGTGTAACGGTAAACTACAAAAAATGCTGGTAAAACTTTTGTGTGTTTGGTATTATTTTTATGTACACAAAATGAAACTAAATTTTATTCAAATCTTTACTGAACACAATAAATAAGCAGTAATTTTTGCTTTGTTTATATGTAATTCTATTATTTTTTTTAAATCCACAACGGCCGATGGATTTTACTGAGCAACAAAAATAAAAAAAATCGTCTTAAAAAAGGCAGCGTACAATTAAACAAAACTGTCGATAGTTTTGGGTTGCAATGACTTCCATATATTTATGAATTAAATTTTTCGCTCAACACTTTTTTTCTAAATAATATTTCCTTTTCCAACACACCAAAAACTGTGTACGAAAACATCAATATTTTGCATGAAACACGCGCACTCATTTCTCTTGACCATTCGCCAATTTGTAATATTTAACTTTTTCTGCTGCTCTTCAGCACCAACAGCAGCAGCAGCACTCTTTACAAACAGCTGATTTCAATTTATTATGCCATTTTTGCTTTGCCGCACCTTGTTTTTGTTTTTGTACAATTTTTGTTGCCTATGCTCGCCGCTCCTCCATGTTCGCACAATCTCTTTCGACAGCCAACGAGACAGTGAGGCAGCAGCGAATATGGCAGCGGCAATGGCGAAGGCACTTCCTTGACACAAAATCACAGCATCAACGAATTGCAATGAAATTCGTATTCTGCTACTAATAAATATTAGATTTTTTCCACTTTTCTACCTTCCCGGTATGTGCAAGCGCATTTAAACTGCACACATGTTTATCCTTTCAGCAACAACAACCACAACAAAAACCACATAAAACTACAAAAAAATAACAACCTGATTTTCGCTTTTGGTCTTTCGACGTGTTTGTACGTGTTTTCACCCACTCGTCCGACCGTTGATTTTGCTCAAATGCTTGGTTTTATAAGACTGATAAATTGAAAGCTTTGTTTCTATTAAAAATTGTATTCCTTATTGTTTGCACTAAATTTTCACTACGCTTCTTTTTCTTTTTTCATTAAATTCTTGTGTTTTTTTTTTAAGAAATTTAGTACAATATCTATGTAAAACTTCTTTAACTTTTTCTTCACAGCGACACGTTTGTTGTTGCACTACGTAAGCGACGACACATACGCGACCGAATCACCAAAATCGTCAAAATTCCGTTTATAACTGAGTTCCAAGTCAGTTTTGACGCAACATATTAATGTCACGTTGCTCGGAGCATTGTTTGTACGTATATATGTATGTAACTGTGCTCGTATAGATATGTATATGTATGGTTGAATGTTACATTAACGAATGAATGGGTAGCACAAACATACTCGTATTCTCAATACAAATTGACCATATGTTCAGCACGAAGAACCTGTGAGCCAAATACATAGCAGGCTGGGGATGCTAGTGACCATACAACATATCTATGCGAATAGTGAGCGCCAATTGCCAATTGGATTGCCTCCTAACTGCCGCACTCTCTCTCTCTCCCTCTCTTTCACTCTCTCTCTCGTGCTCCACCACATTTGTTTACCAGTTGTTGTCGCTCAATATTCATATGTTTATCACAGAGAGGCAGTCCACTTATAAGTTTTATATTTTGCTAGAAAGAGAAAAATAGTCACTGCATATTTGAGAACTGTCACTGAAATTTAGAAGCGCGCTAATGCAACACTATTAAAAAAGTGGCAGCTAAAGTTGTGGCGAATATTTGGCCACTAGTGTGGTTCGAATTCGGTTAAATTTTTTTTTAATTTTTAACAAAAAAATTGTATGAAAAGCTCTTACATGGTTCATTTCTTTTAAGTGGGATTGCCTTTTTTGTCATTTCAAATTTTCATTTCCAAGGTAGAAGCCGAATAAATAAAAATACTTAAAATACTCAGCTTTAATAGATTTTTAAATTTTACATACATTTTTTACCGGTATATGTAAATGAAATATTGCTTCAGTTTATCATTTCACCCAGCAAAGGTATACAAATCTAGCCGCTCGAATTTCTTTATAATTAATTGATACTTCATCAGAGACCGCATGTGCATGATTAGCATTCGGTTAGTGCGAGTTTGAGCAGCGAGATATAATGTAAAAAATTACTTTATAAGGTGCGTTTCATAATCATAAGACACCTTTGGTATACAATTTTTGAACTACCATAAGCTCGCTTTTACTTTCCGGAGTAGCTTTTATTTGGCGTCATTTTAACAGTTATAGACTTAAGACTTCCATCAATTGCTTCTGGTGGGAAAGCTCACTCTATTTTGTAGAACCGTTAGCTTTTTCCAAGAAGCTGCACTTTTGTTAGTCTTTTCAGCGTTTCATAATGATAGGACACTAGTCGAAAATAAGCTTCTGAAGAGATAGAAGGTGCTGATTGTTGTTCTTTATGACTTTAATTATAATTTCATTCAATTTAACCTAAAATGCCGAGGGGTTCAATAATATCACAAGAGGAGCGTGGAAAATGTTTGGCCTTCAAGGATTCAGGCTTGTCACGCAAAAAAAAAACAAACAAACTGGCCGCTGTTTTCAAAAAGTTTCAAAAACAACAGTTTTACGCACATTACAGAGGTTCAATCATTTAAAATTATCAAAAATTAGAGAAGGACCTCATATTTTGCCACGGCACAAGCTGGCGCGTCTTCAGTTTGCAGAAAAGCACCTAGACACCAACTGGGACACTGTAAGATATTTGGAATATATTTAATGTTGCCCAATTTCATACTACTTTTTAAAAAAGGTTATATTTTTGGATTGATGGACCTGATGGTTTTTTAAATTATTGAATAGATTTATACACTGCCAGTAGTGACCCATTATAGCAAATGTGCGGACGCTGGTAGTTGATCTGTTGAATCCGTGCAGACATTTTGTCCTTATAAGATTCAGGCTGCTGCTTGGCTATCGACAAAAATGGTAAGATTTGCTGGAGGGAAGTCCATCAGTTGTATCATGTTTACTGCTTCGTCTATAGCGTAGATCTCAATTTGGAAGACGCTATCCCAGTCTGGGAGTCTAAAGGAGCAATTTAAGGATAACTGTTCTGAGTACACTCTCGCTGCAGTGCCGTCGTCCATCTTTGAGTCTTCAGTAATAAATAAGGTGACCACTATCAACTGTTTTGACTCTGGTCCGCCAGTCTTCTTGTCAAGTATTCGTGATCTCTGTTCAGATCTATTTTGGGCACCAGATAGTCCTTCTGAATTCGATAAAGAACGTCTCAAATCACTTTTGAAGGAGAACGGTCGCCAAACCAGCTGTGAAAAAAATTAACTATGATCATAAAACGATACTCAATCACCTTCGTTCAATGGAATTTACCCAAAAATTGGGAGCCTACCTGCCCCACGAGCCCAACGAAAAAAGGAAAGAAAATCGCCTTTAAATTGTTTATCTGCAATTCGCACGCCATTCAACAACAAGCGGTCGTAAATAGTACTTTTTGTACCGAATCGTCACGGGAGATGAGAAATGGTGCCTATACATAAATTTGAAGCAAAGAAAAGAGTTTGTGGCTCCAGGAGCTATGTCAAAGACGAGAGTCAGGCCGCATCTTCTTCCAAAGAAGTTCATGATATTTTTTTGGTGGGAATGGGAGGCTGTGGTGCACTGGGAAATGCTCGAAAAGAATGTCACGGGCTCCAAAAAGCTCTAAATTGCCCAGCTACGCCACGTGAATGAGGCTAATCGACTGATCGACATGGTCGAACCATACTCCTTCACGACAACACCAGGCCCCATGTTGCACAAATCGTCAAAGCCGCACTCCAAGAGATCGAATGGGAAGTCCTTCAGCATACATCGCATTTACCAGACCTTGCATCGATCGATTACCATCTTTTGCGCTCTCTGTCAAACCATATGAAAGGCGTTACCTTCGATAACAAAGAGGTCCCTAAAAACTGGCTCAAAACTTCTTTGACACCAGACCAGACGTTTTTTCGCGGAACGGCATCACCAATTGGTCGAGAGGTGGGAAGAGGTTGTAAACAGCAATGGCGAATATATAATTGATTAACTTAGTGATATAATTATGGTTTTTTGTTAAACCCTTTAAACCCCAACTTTTTTCCTGTGGAACGAAATTTTTTTTTTTTTTTAATCCTTTTGTATTTGTTTAAGAAGCAATTGCCCAAATTCTTGAGACGTCATTTAAGCGCTGCCGAAAGTTGTTTGTGAGCAACTTTGAGCAATGGTGGTATACAAAATAAACAAATTTCGTCTTTCGAACAACTTTTAATGATTTTTATTTATTTTGAAAAATTATGTATGGTTTGACAAAACACAGTTTTTATTGTTATTACCTGGTTCCTGGTTTGCACAATCTGCTAGCTCTTTCAACATTCAATTGTTGTCCTTTCCTTTTTCCGAGCGAAGTAGTGGAAGTAAGCAACTCATGAGTAATTTCTAGATGAAATTTTATTAGAGGAATATGCTTGTGCCTCGCGTTTATAAAGCTTAAATGCTTTCTATACAATAGCCATGCGTTTGTAATGGATGTTGCGAGGCACCAATAGAAGATTCTTATGTACCACTTCTTTGAACGGTGGTTGACCCTTAGAGCTCCATGAGCATGTCAGCCAAATCTACTCCTCCCATACCCTTATTGTAAGAAGCAACAATCGCAGGTCTTGTAACATCAATATAAGCTTTTTCCTTTGGATTTCAACGTTTGCATATAACAACAGGTTCAATGCTTTCACCCGAGAATATAAGTTAAACTGGCTTATTGTCAAACCACTTGACGCATACAATATTATTGTTGATTTCACATTTCATAACTCAGCATCTGAAAGTAGCTGACAATTGCTTATGCGGTTTTTACGTACAGTTCTTGTTGCAAATATGCCCATTTCTCTCAACGAGATCAGAAAGTTTACTGACGTAAACCAATTATCGAAATAAAGCTTAGCTTCCCTCCTTTTGCCAAATATAAAACTATATCCGAAGATAGGCCCAATCCATAAGCAGGACAGGTACCTGCACCGACATACAACGTAAAGTCGTACACTAATCCAGCACGCGTAAACATTTTCAGACCCCATTTATGAGGCTTAGCAGGGTTGTATTGTTTAAATGACGATCGAGCTGTAACAAAAATTGAAACTAAAATATTCATTATGACATTCATGAATGTCTACTTTTGAACGCATTGATTTGTTCATCAATGCTGTGATGTTCTTCCTAGGATAGCTTTCTAAAATTTTCTTTTCCTTTTTTGGATTGTTTAGTGTTATCGTTGAAATGTAGACAATGTTTTATTTTTTCAAACTTTCCGCGCGGCATTGAATCTGTTATAGCGGTAAGATTTCAATCTTTTGACCATGCCATTTTGAGTTGAGACAATTTTAAAACACCCATGAGCAACAAAATACCAATATAACGTTTAATATCTTCAACAGTGCATTTGAGCTCAATGCCGTTCTTGCAGCGCATACAAATCTGTTTGTTGTGTGATCAAATCAAAAACTTGGCAGAAATATTCTACTGACGTCATCACATTGTCGACCTTCAAAGTATTTTCTTCCCAACTGATCTCCGAAGGTACAAATGGCCTTTTTCTTCACTTTAGTGTCTTGGGGTCAACTTTTTCAAAGCAATTATCAGTCACACAAGATTTCGGCTTATATTCTTCTACAATCATATTTTCGAGAAGGTCAATCTCTATAGTTTCCCCTTTTTGCACGATCCCTTCCAAATTCTTCTCTAGCACTGCAGAAATGTCATCGATCTCATCATCACTTTCGTCGTCGGAAGAGGCATCCCAATCAAAGTTAAAAATCCTCTTTATATCGTCATCTGACAATCCTTTCTCTTTCGGTCTCATAATTAAGTACAAAAATATTTATTACCACAATGGCCCAAGGTTGCCCGCAATCAACAGTGCAACTTTGAAAATTACTCATCTGGTTAATATTTTTAACTAATCAAATTCAAATTCAGTTTCGTTAAGTTAAATCTTTGCTAAAAAACATGGCATACAAACTTTTAAAATTTTTTCATTATTATAAAAGTTAACCACTCACTTTAAAAGCTCTTTTGAATTTCACAACAATATTTTCTGCGCTGCACTTGCTGTTTATTCAACATAACTTTGCTAAATGATCTACAAATGATATTTTTTTTGCTCATATTTTGAGTAGATACATAAAAGTACCGTTATCATTTATAACGAACAGATACAAACAAAATGAACACTTTACGTAAGCTGTTAAACTGCCGAATTTGCTCACAGGCAACGTTGGGGTCGAAAGGGTTAAATAAAGTCTTCGGTAAAAACGCTACGAACTTATTCCCGATCGAATAGATCGGAAGAAAGTACTACTTTTTCAAAACTGGCTTTATAGTGAGCGAAAAATAAACTTTGTTCGCCATTTTCCATAACGGAACTTTAACACATTTTTAATTCTCGCCGTAAATTTTATAGTACACATCGAGCGATTGCTCAAAGCTCAAAAGATTAAAAATTCGAGAAAACCCGCTACAAAGTTTTCACTTACTAGGCCTCCCTGAGTAAAAGTAAACACTCATTTTTTCTAATAAGATATTGTTAATAGATATTACCATAACAAAGAGTTGGTGGCCATTTCTGCATAGTGAACAATTTTTTTGGTGATTATGACGTTCCTCCAGCAGACGAGTTGAGTGAGCCCCGTTTCTATCACATTTGAGATTGCACATAAAAAAAATTATAGCCTTCAAATATTTAAACCATTTTTTTCTTTATATTGTAATAAAGTATAAAATTTGTAGTTGTTTATTTTAGTGTTTTTTTTTAGTTTTTGGTTTTAAGTTTATACAAAAATTTTACACGCAGAACCAAATGCTTATATTCAATACACAAACACCATTCATATAAATTAATGTGGGATATACATATATGTATACGTTTGTATGGCTACATTTTTGCTAAATTACATCTACATAGCTGTATAATTAACATACATATGTACATATATGCGCTTACAGATTCATTTAGTAAAGTTTTGTGTATAATTTTTCAGATTTTCCAGTTGCTGTTTTTTGTAAATTGATCAGAAAATATATGTATGTAGGTATGTATGTTTTGTATGTCTGTATGTGCGTTTGTTTCTGTGCTTACTTTAAAAATGTTTTTTTTTTTGTTTTTTCTTTTTAATTTGGAAGAGGAAATACTTCTTACCATTGTAGACGGTGATTTTGGGTGTAAAAACCTGGATAATAGTTTACCCACCCCTTATTGGCATACCCTAAAAGTTTACACAGACACATGTGTATATATTATTTTCCTTTCTTTCACTTTCTTTTTTTATTATATTTTAAATAAAAAACAGCAGCTTCAAGTAAATGAATCGAATGTTTATCAATATAATTTTTCTTTTCTGCTTATATTTTCCATTTTTTTTTACTACAATATTTCCTAAATTTATGCTTTGCTTAGTTCTCAAGTGAAAAGGCACACATTTCTTTTTCACTAACACTTACACAACAACGACTAAGCCTAAGGAACCAAATACACTGATAGAAGTTTTTTTATGCAAAGCCTTTTTTATTATTTTTTGTTTATTATATTATTTCGAACTAACTTGGGAATATTACAAAACCAGATCTTTATCCGATAGTACAGATTCACATTGAACCATTGAATTTTTTTTTTTAACCTTGACATTTTTTACCATTGACGCACTGCGAAATCCCCCAACTATGCATTTACGCTCTTCACTCGATTCGAGCCGGCCTCTAGAATACACTTAGATTGGGTTAAGTTGAAGAGACTGCTGACAATTTCACTAACACACATATGTAGACTCTAGTAAGGCCCTTTGTGATACCATATGAATCCTACGCCTCTTCTTATTCTTCTTGATTGGTGCGGTAACCGCTTACGCGATTTTAGCCGAGCTCAAACAAAGCGCGCCAGTCGTTTCTTTCTCGTGCTAACCGGCGCCAATTGGACACACCAAGTGAGGCCAAGTACTTCTCCACCTGATCTTTCCAATAGAGAGGAGGCATTCCTCTTCCGCTGCTACTACCAGCTGGTACCGCACTGGATACCGCATTCAGAGCCGGAGCATTTGTATCCATTCGGACGGCATGACCCAGCCAACAAATCCTCTGGATCGTGCTGTCTATGTCGTCGTAAAGTTCATACAGCTCATTATTCCATCGCCTGCGGTACTCGATGCCACCGATTTGCAAAGATTCAAAAATCTTCCGCAGAATCGTTCTCTCAAAAACATCTCATCGGATGTTGCATCATCCAAGTTTCTGCGCCATATGTTATCACGGGCATGATGAGAGTCTTGTGGAGTGTTAGTTTTGTCGATAAAGGACTTTACTGCTTAATTGCCTACTTAGTCCAAAGTAGTAATCCTAAGCCTATACTTCCCTATAAAATAGTCTGTGTACTCAACGAACCGGGACGAGTATCTGTCGAATTTTGAACTCTGCTACTCTCTGCCTGGTTTCACTTGAAATCTTGTTTCCTTTATATGTTTGAATTCTTCCACATATTCCGCCTTATCGTGAATTCCATCTGCGCTAATATTCTTATAAATTGCAATACAATACAGGACAAAATGTTCCTACTTTATTCTTTTTTGTTGGGGTGTAGGGGGTTTTAGAAATCTGAGGAAGCATCTATCAACATTCTTAAACCTCAGTTTCTACTGTCACCTTCACGTGGTACACCCATCCACCCATGGGAGGTAAAATAATATCATATACCGATGATATTGTAATAGCAATCTCTGGGAAACACCTTCCAACATTATGTGTGGGGGCGCACAGTCGCAGACAGAGCACGCAAAGCTATGAGCGCATTGGGAAGAAATGGGTATGGGAACCCAGAATGATACATTGGCTCTACACAGAAGTGGTTAGGCCAATTCTCCACATCGGTATTGTAATATGGTGGGATGCGCTTCAGAAGGGTGTGAACATCAAGAAACTTGACAAGGTGCAAAGCCTAGCAACTAACCGGCGTCATGTCAACCACACCATCGAAAACATTATATGCGACATTAAACCTCCTTCCGGTAGATCTGCAGGCAATATATAACGCACGCAGTGCGGCAATAAGGTTGAACACTCTAAACAAGTGGTCAAACACGGATTATGGTCACGGTAAAATCCTGGCTGGCACTTTGGGGCTTCCCAGACTGGTGGACTATGAACTCCCGCCTATAATTGCCATTACATCGTTTACGACCCTCCTATCCTCAAGGGACGAGTGATAACGGGACGACGTGAGACAGGGCGAGTCCATCCATGTATACACAGATGGCTCAAAGCTCGAGGACAGGGTGGGCGGAGGGGTATATTCCGAACATCTGGTGATCTCCTTCAGTTTTCGGCTCCCCGACTACTGCACTGTCTTTCAATAATAAAAGCCGCGACACTGATACAGTGTGATGCGATATACGAAAATGATATCTACAATTTCACTGATAGCCAAGCGGCGATAAAATCCTTCACAAAACAGTCGACAACCTCCAAGGTAGCCATGAAATGCCGCACATCTCTTAACGAGATGGCTGAGTCATTTCACCTAAAGGTAACATGGCTTCCTGACCATCGCGACATTGAGGGTAACTGTAGAGCCGATGGACTAGCGAGACTCGGCACTAAATTGACTGATGAGTACATAGATAATGACATTGGGATACCCTTACAAACATTTAAGCTACACATCCTTGAAGAAATCGTAAAGAAAGCAAACGAAAGATGGCGCAATGAAGCTACCAGCAAAATCGCCCGTCAACTGTGGCTGACTCTAAATGCTAAACACACATAATCTCTGCTAAGCCAAAATAAACAGAGTCTTAGGACATTGATCTCAGTCATAACGGGGCACTGCCTAATAGGAAGACACGCCCAAAGGATGGGTGTGCTCTATCCAGACGCAGGTTTACTATTCTGGGCGAACAATTTTTTGATGAGTTGAAAGATCTCAGTTCTACAGAAATCAGAGATATTTTAAAATTTTTGAAAAGCATGCACTGGTTTTAGGAGAGAAAGGAACAAGCTCCCCTGAGTGTGTCCCGCAGGACAACCGCTTCAAACAAACCTAACCTAAGTTTTCTTGTCCGATTGATTTTAGATGAATCTCCAAGGACTTGTGATGATCACCGCAAAGGACTGCTGGAGAAACGGGCTCCACACAAACAGCGATAACTTTTACAATTAATTTTTTTTTTTTGTTGAAATTTTGCTAAAGTCAAGTCGAAACAAGATGTATTAATGCTAAGTTTTTATTTTTGCAAAATAAAGCAACTAACTAACAAAAAAAAATTATTGAAAATCATCTTTTTCGGGCCTCTGACTATCCCTAACCCCTTAAAGTAAATTTAAAAACAAATTTTGTTTGTCGAATGAAAAGAAATCAATTTGAATAAACTGAATTAAAAACAACTGCAAAATAATTTATAAAAATATTGCATTGACATCATTTATTTATTTTTAAATATAATAAAAATTATAATAAATTTTTAGAAAAAAAAATATTTCACTATTCAATGAATATTTTTTTTTACCATATACATACATATGTATATATGCAGATGCTTGTATGTATTAATTTTTATATTATAAAATTGAATTCTAAATAAAACAAAATATATAAAAAAAATTATTCACTTTAAAAATATATGTATGTATACGTGTTTATGAAAATAAATGTATGTATGCAAATTATAATATGTAATATTAATCGTCCTCGCTCTCGCTCTCTCTCTCTCGCTCGCTCGCTCGCATACTCACACTATACATTTCTTTAAGTAAATAATACATTTTCACATATTTAAAACTTAAACAAAATATTAAAATAATCACTAAATACTTCGCTTAGAACTAAAACATGTGCAGATAAACGCGCAGCAACCAACCAACTATGTATGAAATATTCATATTGAATTTCACGCAAAGTTCATAAAAATTGCTATTTGGGGCGATCAAACAACTCGCATATATGGTAATTTGCTAAATTTAATTATAAACTTATTTGCGTTAAATACGTTACAGCGCCGGAATATTTTTTTTTTTTGTTATTTTTCCTTATGCATGTTTTTCATTACGCACTACTTTTGATTATTGTTTTCTTAAATAAAAAAAATGTTTAATTAAAAAACCTTTTTTTTAATAAAAGTTTTTTTTTCTTAAATAAAAAACATTTTTTTTAAATAAAAACTTTTTTTTTTTTAACAAAAAAAAGATTTATTTTTAAATAACGTTTTTTAACACTAAATTTTTCTTTTACATAAAAAAATTACAAACCTATGTTAAATAAAAAAAAATAAAAATTATAATTAAAAAAATGATAATAATAAAAATTATATTAATAATTTTTTTTTCAAAGCAACACAGGAATTTTTAAATAGCTGCAGCACGTCAAATTCAAAGTCAAAGTTCCAGAGCAGCCTATTCAAATCAAAGCTTTTGCGCTCTCACTATGTATATTTTATGCCAGCACGAAGCTTTTGGGATTCGCTGTTTTTAACAGCAAATAGTTGTTCTACCTGTTTTTTGTTTTATTTTTGTTTCCTTTTTTTTGGGGGGGCTAGGTGGGATATTTCGCTGTAAATAATCGTAGGGGGGCTAATCGTGGCATATTTAATAATAAAAATATTTTTTTAATCCTGTTACAGGATTATTTAAAAAGCCTAAAATAAAATATATTATAATTATATAAAATCATTTCTCGCAAAATTTTGCAATTAAACTTAATTCACTAAAATTAAAGGCAAATCGGGGATAAAAAGTCTGCTTTTTATGAACTTGCATACTCATACATATATTAAATTAATTACGGGTTTTTTTAATCACCAAAAATTGCAACACATTTCTTTAAGGCATTTAAAACAATAAAAAAATATATAAAAAATAATAATTTTATGCATTCCAAAATCACTGGTAACTGCTGGTGTTTGCGGAACGTTGTTGTTTTTTTATTTTTATTTTTTTATTACAACAACATTGGAAGAATTGTAGCATTGGACCACTTTCTGCGCCATAGACGGACACTCCTGGTCAGCCAGTATTTTTATGCGATAACAGGAGTTGCCCACTTATGGGAGCTATGCGCAATGATGACTTTACTGAGTAGCTACTCACGTATATTTTAACTAATGAAACTGAATTTGTTCGAATTAAAAAAAAAAACAAAAAAAAAACGAACTAATGAACTAATGCAGCTCGAATAGTTCGTATTTTGTTAAAAAAAAAACAAAAAAAAAAATTTAAATGATATAATTTTGAAACCTTCGCTTTTCGAATTAACACAGATTATCCTTTCATAAAAAGCTTTCAATTTTAAACTTTTGTTGTTTTCCTATGCTCAAAAAACAAAAACAAAAAATTGCTATAAAAAAATACTCGAACTAAAAACTATGTATTTTTTTTTGTTTTTTGTTCTTTGAAGTGCTTAAAAATGCAAAACTAAAAACAAATATTTTCAAAGAATAAAAAATATGCGCTATAACCTTAACCGTTTGAGTCCGAAGCAGAGCGCTCGCGCTGCTGTTGAGATTTTATGTAGAGAAAACACACATTTCGAATATTGTGGACAACGGGCAGTAAATCTGCAAAAGCAAATACAGATATGAAGTGTTACCAACTTCACACTGTTTTTATATGTAAAATAGCTTATGACATCAACGTCAAAATTGTTCTAATGACAGTTCAATATGTTGTTTATAGGCCATCAAAAGCATTTGCGTCTCAGTTTTGTTGAATTCTTTTTTTCTGTAATGGAATTCAAACGTAATAGTGTGATTGCGTTATACTATATTATATTTGGCTGTCATTCACCTCAAAGTGAATAAAATGTTTGTGTATCGCACTATAAAACGTTACAATGGTACGGGTAGCATTGCAAAACGCTATGGAGTTGGACCAAACCGCAACAACGCCAGAAATGTTTCGGAAAGTGAAGGCTCGACTTGAACGAAATCCACGTCGAAGTGGAAGAAAAATGGCCAAGAACTGAAAATACCGCAAAAAGGCATTCGACGCATATTGAAAAATGAGCGCAAGGTCAAGGCTTACAAGTTCCAAAAAGCACACGATATTTCACCCCAGCAAAAAAAGTTCGGTGCAAAAGAGCAAAGGAGTTGTTGCGCTTGCTCGAGCGTGGCGAATTTCCAAACATTTTGTTTTCTGATGAAAAAAATTTCCCAATTGAGCAGTTCATAAACACTCAAAACGATCGTGTTTACTTGACCGAACGCTCATACGAGAATTTGAGCCTACGTATGGCCACTCGAAGCAATTTCCCATCGCAAGTAATGGTTTTGGCCGCAGTGACCGCTGATGGACGCTCTCCAATCGTGTTTATCGAGCCTGGGAAAATGTTTTAGAAGCTGATTTAGAGCCGTGGGCAAGCAAACATTTCGGTCGTAGACCATGGACGTTCCAACAGGACTCTGCACCGTCTCATAAAACTCGAGTGAACCACGAATGGTTAAAAAATCATGTTCCACACTTCATTTCGTCCACACAATGGCTTTCGAATTCGCCAGACGCAAATCCGATGGACTATTCCATCTGGTCGATTTTGGAGAGCAAAGTGAGGACTAAAAAATATGCCAGTATGGATGCGCTGAAAAAAGCGATTATACGAGAATGGGTTAAAATACCTCAAGATCACATTCGTGCAGCATGCAACTCATTTTTTGACCGTTTGAAGGCTATAGTCAAGGCAAAAGGTGGTCATATCGAGCTAAAGTGAATATATGTATGTTAAAATTGTAATCATTTTTGAACAATTATGTCTTTGAAATCAATAAAAACTAATTCAACAAAAAAAAGTTATGGTCTTTTGAATAGGTAACACTTCATATCGTTCACCCTGTACAGCACACAGCTCCGCAACATTACAACTTTTAATGTAAATAGTGCACACAGTAAATAGTTGTAATAGCTGGCATAATACTATAATAATGCAATAATACATTACAAAACACAATTTTTTATTGTTATTGCTATTTCTCTACATACAAAAAAAAAAAAAAACAAAGTGCTTTCGCGCTACTTCGGATTTTATGTACTCATTGATAGTAAGCGCGTTGGCGCTCTTTGCAATCGTCCATCTCTGTTTTTTCAATACCCCCTGGGACTCAAACGATTAAAACAGGGGTCGACAAAGTTTACTCGTGCAAGCAGTGCACGCATCAAACGCATTCATTCTCTTAAGCTCTTCCACTCAGTGGTTACTCAGACAGCAACGGAGCAACATGAGCAGTGGTTTTTTGTTGCTTTTTTCTTATATCAGCAATACAATTTCAGTTATTCTGCGCTCACCAAAACAATAACACTTTCAATTTGGTCGACCTGTGCACGAAAAACACAAACACATTAATTAAACACATTGATTAAGCAAAACAATTTACGTATGCAGCTAATCTATGATAGTAAAGTAGTTGTTGGCTTTCATCTTTTTTTGTTGAATTTTCTCATGCATTTAACTAGTTTATTTACATTTAGTAGAATGTTTTTTTCTTTTTGTTTTGTTTTTGGTTGTTTATAATGATGCGTTTTTTTTTTTTGTTTGTTTTGTTTTTTGTTTTTACTTTTTCAAAATTTTTGTTTTTTTGCTTCAGTATTACCTTTAGTTAATGTAAAATAAGTTGTTGTGCGGTTATGCATATTTAGTCTTTTCAATTTCATTACAATTTGTTTCTATGAAAGTAAAAAAATGTGTGTTACTCGTTTCACATAAAAATTATTCGCTTTAAAACCTTTACCCAAATATGCCGAAATTTTGAAAAATCCAATTTTTTTTTTGCACTTGCTTGATTTTAGTTTTAGGTAAAAAATGCTGCTTTCTTCGACAACCTGTGGCATTGCGCCAACCTAAATCCCGTCAATGTTCTCCATTACATCAACAGCTCTGGCTGGCTGTAGATACTATCTGCCTGTTGGAGGTCTCAAAATGGCATCAAAATGACGCATTAGAGCTACTTGGGGAGTGATTTCTTTTAAAAAGTAGAAATCATACATTAAAAATAAATTTTATAAATCACTTTTTTTATAAAAACTAAAACGCTTATAAAATGAATCTTGATATTTTTTTCACCTGCTGTAAAAAACAAAAAGATTTAAAAAAAAATTCTACAACTGAAGTGTACTTTTAGGGTGATTTCAAATCTCAAAAACGGAATCTCTCGCGAAAGCACTTTGTTGGATTTCATGTATGAATTTTTTGTGTAATTTTGAAGATTGATGAGTATAAAAAGTCAGCATGAATAGAATTATCACATCAGCGAAATCCGAGTCAGTACATACAGTCAGCGACAAAAGAAAGTGGACACCGCATATTGATAAGTTTTGATTAAGTATTTGTTTTATAATTTCAATTATTTTTTTATAAAAATATAGTTCATATTATCATTTTGTGATTTCAATTACTTTTTTCCCAAAATATAGTTCTTACTACAACAAAAATTTATAATTTCAATTATTTTTTTATAAAAATATACAGGGTTGTTAATATTCGACGGACCCATCTGGCAACCCTGTATCTTTTGACAGAGACGTCAGATCGCTTAATGACATACCGCGTTAGAAGCGTCAGTCCAAGCAGATTTTTACCCTGGAACAGTACACGCCACGCGAGCGCTCCCAAATTGTTGAAATTTACATTCAACAAAAGAAGTCAATTGTGAAAACACAACGTATGGTATGAATACCATTAAACGTCTGTACGAAAGGTTTTCGACTGGTGATGCGTCCAAGGCGATCGGATGAGAATATTGCTCTTGTACGGGCCAGTGTTGAGACGTCGCCAAGGACATCCCAAAATCGCCGGTCTCAGCAGTTGGGCATTGGTCGGACCACTTTACAACGAATTATCCGCATTGATTTGCTTTTATTCCCGTATAAGATTCAATTAACGCAAGGATTGTTGCCTGCGCAAAAGCCTCGTCGATTGGAATGGGCCCAAAAAACACATGGGTCCGTCGAGTATGGGCAACCCTGTAGTTCATACTACAGCAAAAATTTTGTAATTTCAATAACGTTTTTATAAAAATATACTGCATTCTACCACAAAAAACATATAAAACACACTTTCGAACTTTGTATCGTATAAAATTTGTAAAAATTCGGCAAATTGTAATCAAACTTTCAAATTTTATACTCAGAATTTTAAGAAAAATTTTCGGTTATGTAATTTTATAGCTCATGGAATTTCGGTATAATAAAATGCAAGTTTCAAGTGGTTCAAAAATTGCGTTGATTTTTGACAATTTTTTCCGCTGACGGTGTTGGGTGCTTTCTGTCATATAAAAAAAAACTGAAAATGCACAAGACCGCGACGAAAAAAAATTCTCAAAAATCAGCGTGATTTTTGATCTACTTGAAACGTGCACTTTATTAGACCGAATTTCAATAAGCTACAAAATTGCATACTAGAAATGTTTGCAGAAACTCGTAATTAGTACGAAAAAATTGATGAAAATTGCCGAATTTTTACAAATTTTAGGCAAAGTTCGAAAGTTTGCATTATGTGGTTTTTTCTGGTAGTATGAATAAAAAAAAATTGAAGTTACAAAATAGATAAATTAATAGCGAAAACTCTTTGAAAAAATTAGTTAGTAGTAAAAAGTTGATGAAAATTTGCCGAATTCCGAATTTTATCAAAAGTTCGCAAGTTTGCTTTATATGGTTTTTTTGCAGTATGAGCTATATTTTTGTAAAAAAAAAATTGAATATACAAAATAAATAAATTAATAGTCAAAATTTTTCAAACTGTAGCGCACAAACTCTTTTTTTACGTTAACTGTAAATACACACAGAAACGCAAAAGAAATAAAGTCAGCTAAAAATCAGAAGTTTTCAATATTAGCATAACAACTTCATATTTAAAGGTCAAAACATTGTTGTTGTTGTCGAAATAAAGAAGAATGTCTTTGTATAGAGGGATAGATTTACGAGTTTTGGTTGTGCTTCACTATGGAGCGGAAGGAATAAATATATACATACAATAACAAACACAATAACAACAGCAACAAAAACGCCTGCCTGATGGTTAGCTCTAGGTTAGCGGTATATGAATTTATACCTGGTTATGGCCTGTCAGGACTGCCATACGCTTCAAAATTGTTTTTGGTTTATGTCTTACAATAACAACAACAGCAAGTGAACTAATTGTCAAAATCAATATTCTGTCGTTTTTTTTCTGAAAACATTCATTTATATGAAAATCAAATGTGAAATTGGAAATTTTAAAATCTAATGTGACTTCCAAGGTGGCGCAAAATTAATCACCCTATCGAAAGATTTCCGATTTCTACAAATCCCGTTGACCATCAATCATATATGACATTTGTGAACTAGAATTTTGGCCTGTCAATCCTCTAATATGCCTCAAAAGTATTTGGTTCATGCCTTGCAACAACAGCAAGTGAACTTATTTCGAAATTCAACATTCCGAGGTCGTTTATGAAAACATTAGCTTATATTTAAAAGCAACCGTAGTTTTATGCCTTCCAAGGTGGCGCAAAATTAATCACCCTATCAATCATATTTGACATTTGTGAACTAGGAAGTTGTTTTTTTTTTGTTCTTTTTTTTTGCGGATCAGGAGGTTTAAAAAGCTTAATGCATCATCAAAGCTGTCGTCGCAGCAATGGTATGTCCGGACAGGCCCGACAAGAGGGGGCTGGGGATCGGGGACTTTTTACGCCGGGCCCGGAGTTCTCAGAGGGGCCCGGACTCGAGAGTAATTCGAATTATATGAATTAGACATAATTGGAAAGGCATTTGCAATTTTCCCCCGGGGCCCGGATATGCTCTCTACGGCCCTGTGTCCGGAGACTAAAAAACTCCACCTCGTTTGGAACCGTCGGAAGCAGTATATAAACAGCCAAGCAATGAAGCGCGTAGCGTAAAGGGCAGAGTATAGATTTCCATCAATCAAAATAATTTTTTTTATTGCGCAAAAAAGTAATTCAAAAACAATATTGGATGATTAATTTTGCGCCACTATAGTTAGTGTGTGCTGTAGCTGGTTTTGAAGTTTTCTACATACTTAACAAACTAACTTTCAACTTTTCACAAGTGCATTCATTCGCAGGATCTCATAAATTTGTATGTCACAAAATTCTTCAAATTTTTTATAAGCGAATAATTTTTATTGCCATTATTTTTTACTTTCATATATTTATGTACATACATACACATAATATTAAGCACTACAAAAGTTCTTATAAATTTGGCAAATATTTAATTGATACTATTGCGTGTATTTTCATTCATTTTTTCGAAAACCTACATTAGGCGTACAATCGCATGCAGTCCAATAAAAAAAACGAAGAAAAAACTATTTTAGAATTAGTCTCAGCTTCTTCGAAACATTTTCACAAACTTTTACTACTCTTGCAGCTGACTTCATTTGGACTACGACTGCGTACTGAATGCCTAACGCAGCTTTCGAATTTTTGTGCTTTTTCCATTCATGCACTATTTTCCATAGTTACACAAAATTGAAAAAAAAAGTTTTATATTCCTTTTGAATATGTTGCATTTTACTATCAGTTTCTTTGACGTTTACTCATTTAGGCACATGTTTTTCATATTTAAGTTTTTTTATTCGCTTACTTAGCTAATTAGTATCTAAATTAAGCCTGCTTACTTGGTCTAATTATTTATGGGCATAGTAAAAAATACTAAAATTTTAGTTACTCGAACTGGGCATTTCGCCATACACTAACATCTAGTACACTTTTATATTTACTTATAAAAGCAAGTTTAAAATAGGTTCAGATTTTCTTACTGCATTACGCTAGCGATTTTTTTCTCTTCTTAGATAGCTAGCATTCACTAATATAAGGTTTACATTTGCATATAAATTTAAGCTGTCTTCGTTTGCAATTTTCTTAATAATTTCTGGAAGCATTGCGTCACATTCCATACACCTTTTGCTCTCACTCCTTTCTGTTCAAGCACAACTACTGGCCTCACTTGAGGCTACATCCATTGCACTTCGCCAATTGAGCAGCTGGCGACATTCAAACGCTACCCTCGCTGCTTTTTCTTGCTGTTGCTCTTCTCCGTGCACACTCTGCCAGAGCAATTGTCAATGTTCTCCACGCAGCAGCTCCATAAGTAAATTGAAATCGCCACCGTCACGTGATTTTATGGTGAGCATCTCCTTGCCAAGCTGGGTGTGTTTTTTTGTTTTTATTATTTAATTTATAAACAGAACTTTTTGAAAGCATTAACTTACCTGGCATGTCTTTTGTAAGTCTGGTATGCGCAGCAGCAACTCACCAAATTTGGACGGCGTATCTGGGTAGTGCGCAAGCGTGTAGGCCTGCAAGGCTTGCAACGCCTTCTCCTGGCACTCGCGCACCTTGACGGGCTCGTGTAATTCGCTGGTGTCTGTGGAAATAATAAATTATTGAAAGGTATATAAAAAAATATTAGAAATTAAATTGCAGATTCAAATTTGCAAACTTTAATAGAATATAAAATTAAATAAAACAAAGTCAAATTAAATATAAAATATAAAATAAAAAAACAAAAATAATTGCACTGAAAAAATATGCAAGAAAAAAATAAATTAATTTAAATTAAACTAAAAAAAAACTTAAAAAAATTAACAAACTGAAAATGAAAAAGTAAAAACAAAAAACAAACAAAAATAAAAATAAAAAGAATTAAAAATTAAATTAAAAAAAAAACCATATAAAAATAAAATAAAAAAATTAATTTAAAAAATTATCAAAATATAAATTAAAAAAAAATGAATGAAAAAAAAAAAATAAAATAAAATGAATTAGAAATTCAATTGAAAAAATATATAATCAAAATAAAGTTAGGAATCTCGCTGTAAACAGTTTGCTCCGAAATCTCGAAAAAGCAGGCTGCAAGGTTGTAGCCTATGCAGATGATATTGCTCTCTGCGTGTCAGGCAAACACCTGAATACTCTTACTGAGCTCATGCAACGCTCAATCAATATTCTGTCAAAATGGTGCACCGAATGCGGACTAAATGCGAATCCAGCAAAGACAGTTCTTGTTCTCTTCAATAGGAAACAACAATCTCCTCCACTGCAAACAATAACCTTAAAAGGGGAATCATTACTCCTATCTGACTCAGCTAAATATCTAGGAGTTATTCTAGATAGGAAGTTGAGTTGGAAATTGAACATCGAAAACAGATGCAAAAAAGCCTTCATAGCTCTTTATACTTGTAAGAAAGCTATAGGCAAAACCTGGGGTTTTTCACCTCGGATCATTTATTGGATATATACCTCGATCATCAAACCGATACTCTTCTACGGTGTGGTTGTATGGTGGACAGCACTCGAAAAACGGTGTAGAGTAGCCACAATTGATCGAGTTCAAAGAACAGCCTGCCTCCTGATAACAGGATGCTTAAGTACAACACCTACTAAGGCTCTAAATACGTTGCTTCACTTGTTCCCTATCGATCTGGCTGGCAAAGCGATTGCAGCGAAAGCAGCGACACGCATGAATGCTATATCGAAATGGAATAAGTATCTTGGCCATTCGGCCATACTGAACAGGAACACTGTTATCTCTTCTGACATAGACTATCATGTAAGTCTTCCATCACCACCCTTGCTATTCTCCTGTTCACTCCCAACTAGGGAAGAATGGAAGACAAATCTAACCGAAATCAGTGGCCCTCTGACTATATATACAGATGGTTCAAAACAAGACGGCAAAGTGGGATTTGGAATCTTTTCCAATTCCCCTCACATCAATCTATCATTTAGATTACCCGACTACTGTAGCGTATTCCAAGCGGAAGTATGCGCTATCTGGTATGCTGCAAAAACTCTCTTAGAAAATAGAATATCACTAGAGGATATCCGCTTTTTCACCGACAGTCAAGCGGCCGTTCGAGCACTCAGCTCCTCTTATACCCACTCAAATGTGGTTCGATCCTGTCTCTTATCTCTTAACGAGATAAGTGTTCAGAATTCTGTCCAAGTAATCTGGATACCGGGTCACAGTGGATTCGAAGGTAACTGCAAAGCTGATGAGCTCGCAAGAGCTGGAGCTGCGCAATCAAATGTTAGTAACTTACCCACAATCCACATTCCGCTCTCAACATGTAAATTACTCATTGATCGAGAATTTCACAGCATTGCTGATCGGAGGTGGCGAGTGGAAACTACTTGTGTTACGACCAGACAAATCTGGCCATCCTACAATCTGAAACAGACAAAAACCCTTATAAGTCTTTCGAAACACGAACTAAGGCATATAATATCTCTTATCACCGGCCACTGCCTGTTGGGCACTCACGCACGTCGGCTTGGGGTTCCTCAAAACGACCTGTGCAGATACTGCGAGGACGAAGATGAGGAAGTATCGAGTAGACATTTGCTGTGCAGTTGTCCCGGTCTAGCCAGAAGTCGCCTCGCTCTTCTTGGCTCTCCAACAATTGACAATCTTTCAGTACTCTCGAACCTGAAAATCGAATCTCTCATCAAATTCTCGAAACGAATTAACATTTTTGACCAAAATCCACAATAAAAATCTCGGTTAGGTGGGGAAATCATGTAACATAATGAGCTCTAGGGCAACACAACGGACCCAACTTGCGGTCTATGTGGCACTCCGATGCGGGGTCACCCTTAAACCAACCAACCAACCAAGTTAGAAGAAAATAATTGATTAAAAGAAAAAATGAATTAAAAAAAAGACAATTAAAAAAATTAAATAAATTAACAAACTAAAATTGAAAAATTAAAAAAAAACTAAAAAGAATTCAAATTAAATTAAAAAACACACAATCAAAAAAATAAAATAAACAAAATTAATTTAAAAAATGAGCAAAATAAAAATTAAAAAAAAAAATTATCAAAAAATTAAACTAACTGAAAAATAAAATTAATTAGAAATTGAATTGAAAAAATATATAAACAAAATAAAAAAAATTACGAGAAAATAATGCATTAAGGGGTTACATCTAGTTAGAAGCCCTGAAAAATGAGGTTTTTAAAAAAATTTTCCTGAGAAAACTTCTGAATTAATTGTTTTAAGCTTTTGTACACATATTATGGTAACTTTGAATAATATTTAAAAAAATTTTATTTGCAAGAATAACAGTTTTTATAGCTGCTACAGCAGATTTCCAGGAACCCCTCCAAAAAAAGACGTTTTACGGTGACCACTATATCTCCGAAGTGGATTATATGAAATGAAAAAACCAAACGGATTTGATTAAAGTATTGTATATTCTTGTAATTAATCGAAGGAATAAGCAAAAAAAAATTTATTGACAAAATGGCGGCATCTCAAAAAAAAAATCTATTTTTTGGAATAGTTTTGGCCTTAAATTGTGTATAAACAAAAAAATGTTTATCGGTTTTAAAAAAGCTTCGATTAAGTACTAGAAAATATAGTTCAGAAGCCGGTGTAAAAATTTCAAACTAACCGGTTTAGCCGTTTCCGAGAAATCGTGGTCACCGACTTTCAAAACACAGTTTTGAGAAAAACAAGGTTAAACGCCGGCCTGCTAATTTAAAGTGCTCTGACGCGTCGTTACATTTATGCGTATAACTTCAAAAATAATCTTCGGAATGACTTGAAATTTTCATAGTGTTTACTTAAATATATGTACATTACAAAAATGAAATAAAAAAAAAATCGATTTTTTGAAAATTCTAACTAGATGTAACCCCTTAAAAGGAAAGCTTCGATAAAATAAATTAGATTAAATTAAAGAAAAAACAAAACTAAATAAAAATATTTAAAATTAAATTAAATTAAAAATTTATAAAAGCAAGGGTAAAAAATATGAAAAAACGTTGAAAAATATAATAAAAGTACATATATATAGTAACACAGGCTCGAGAAGTGTTCCCTCCATATACCCCAATCGTTGGCGACGGAATTGCCGTTCCGCTACCCGACCATGACGAGGTGAGAGTAGCGATAACGCGGCTAAAGAACAACAAAGCCGCGGGTGCCGACGGACTGCGGGCTGAGCTACTCAAACATGGCGGTGAGGAGCTGGTAAGGCGCATGCATCACAACTAATACGGCTATGCAAGATGACGTTGCTCAACACCAGCAGCACTGTCAGAATTGGGAAGGACCTCTCCGAGCCGTTTGATACCAAACGAGGTTTCAGACAGGGTGATCCGCTGTCGTGTGACTTCTTTAACCTGATGTTGGAGAGCATCGTACGAGACGCAGAACTTAATCGCTCAGGCACAATATTTTATAAGAGCGTACAATTGTTGGCGTATGCCGATGATATCGACATCATCGGCCTTAACAACCGCGCTGTTAGTTCTGCCTTCTCCAAACTGGATAAAGAGGCAAAGCGAATGGGTCTGGTGGTGAACGAGGACAAAACGAAGTACCTCCTGTCATCAAACAAAGAGTCGGCGCACTCGCCTATCGGCACCCACGTCACTGTTGACAGTTATGATTTCGAGGTTGTAAAAGACTTCGTGTATTCAGGAACCAGCATTAACACCTATAACAATGTCAGTCTTCAAATCCAACGTAGAATCTCTCTTGCCAACAAGTGCTACTTTGGACTAACAACAAAACTAACACTCTACAAGGCTCTCATCATGCCCGTCCTAACGTATGGCGCAGAAGCTTGGACGATGACAACAGTGGAGTGTTTGAGAGAAAGATTCTGCGCAAGATTTGGGACCTTTGCACGTTGGCAACGGCGAATATCGCAGGCGATGGAACGATCAGCTTTACGACAACATAGACATAGCGCAGCGAATAAAGATCCAGCGGCTACGTTGGCTGGGTCATGTCGTGCGAATGGATACAAACGCTCCGGCTTTGAAAGTATTCTATGCGGGTCCAGCTGGTGGTAGTAGAGGAAGTGGAAGGCCTCTGCGTTGGAAGGATCAGCTGGAGAAGGACTTGGCCCTACTTGGTGTGTCCAATTGGCGCCGGTTAGCATGAGAAAAAACGACTGGCGCGCTTTGTTAAACTCGGCCAAAATCACGTAAGCGGTTATAGCGCCAATTAAGAAGAAGAATATATAGTAAAAAAATTTAATTCCATCAGTACAATTTTCAAATCAAATCAAATAACGTACATTTATTAATTAAAAAATAAAATTACTAAATTAAAATAAAATAAATTTCAACTACGAAAATAAATTAAAAAAATAGAGATATGAAATTAAAATAAAATTAAATTAAATTAAAATAAAATAAAATTACCAAATCAAATTTAAATAAATAAATAAAATGCATTAAAATACAAAAAAATTAAATTTAAAAATAAAATAATCATAATTGAATAAAAATAAACGAAAACCAAATAAATTTAAAATAAATTAAGAAGAAAATTAAACTAAATGAAGTTAAGTGAATAAAGAATACATAAAAAATGGAGTAATATAAAATAACAAAATAAAAATATTAGGCAAAATTAAACAAAATAAAATACCAAAAATTTAATAAAATAAAGTAAGTTAAAAAAATACATAATGAAATGAAAATTAATTTCAAATTAAAAAAAAAACTAAATAAAAAATATTTTATAAAAATGAAGCAAGTAAAGCAAACAAAAATTACCTGACTGCAGCAGCACAATCACTTTCATGGCAACATATTCGTAGCGATCAACTCGTAGGCGTCTCAAGTTTTCTGTCAGGTTCAACATTCGTTCAATGCAGGCCTAAAGTGGCGTGATTCCAGGAAAAGAAAAAAAGAAGTTTACAAAATTGTACAACCTTCGGCCACACAAATATTATTATTCTGACATTTTTTGGCCTGCTGCTCACCTGTAAGCCACTTGATTTCGCCTGCGCTAAGCTAATCTTCTTGCCTTGTGACATTTTGATCTCGCCCGGCGTATCGATTGAGCGATAGCAGCAAGAGAAGAGCAGCAATTCACACCACGAATTGATCAGTAGGCAAATTTGATCATCGATCTACAAAAAAAAATTGATAAAATTAGAGAAATGCGCAAAAGAAAAATTCACTTAACATCACGACGACATACCGAAATATGCTTGAAGAGTGGCAAACTCTTGCACCATTTGACGATCTTGTACAGCCGATGATCCGCCACATTGCACAGATGCGCAATCAGGTCGGGATTGGCATTTTCACCGTTACCGAAGCCAGCACTTGCCAGCAAAGGGTTTGTCATTTGTGGATTGACAGTGGCACCACCGCCACTAACCGCAGTGGACGATGAGGACGAAGACGCATTGGAAGATGAAGAAGACGATGAGGAGATCGGTTGATTGAGACGCGCCAATTCGGCTTCATTATACTGCCACAGATGTTCAACATCCATGATTTCCTGGAAAAATGAGGAATGCCTTTTTAATAACTTTAATTAAAATGTGGTGCGCTTTGAATTAATTTAATTAAATATAACTAAATCCATTTCGGTACACCAACTTAGCTGAACTCACCTGCAGTAGCGTTGGAATGTTTGTTGCACGCGCCGATGCACCTCCGTCATCGCACTGCTCCGACTTGATTACTGTTTGTCCCACACTTAGTCCCGCTGTCAGCCCGTTCAATGTGGGCTGCTGCTGTGCGGTCATTGCATGCGCCATTTGCGTACCAAGTCGTCCCTGTTGTTGCTGTTGACTGGCCGCTGCTGCTGCAGCCGCAGCTACTGCTGCAGCAACACCCTGCTGCTCGGGACTCAATAACGGACTTAGCATCGAATTGGGCAACGTATACGAGCACTGGTACGTGGAGCGGCCGCCACGCGTACGATCCTCTCGTATGGCTTCGAGCTTCATGCCCTTCTGCAGACATTTTTCGAAACGGCAGGCAGGACATTTCTTACGCGTCGAAATGCTCACCGGACAAGGACCGCCACGTACGCACACATAATTTTTGCGATTCTGGACAGTGCGCTTGAAAAAGCCCTTACAAGATTCGCACGAGAAAATACCATAATGGAAGCCGGAAATTTTATCGCCACAAATGGGACAGGGTGAATTGATGAGTTGCTGACGCGAAATACCAGCCGGCGAGGCAGGCAATCCTTCAAGACCTATATTGAGTGGCGAAACCTTCGTGTCCATGCTAAGATTTTGCACCTCCGCATTACAGTTTCCACCGGAATTGCCATTGCCACCACCACCGCTGTCCACCGAAATGGGCCGGTAGAGCACCGAATGATGCAACGAGCCATTGAAGCTACCGTAGAGTGCAGGAGCTGGTGGCGCATGTCTGCCCTGTATGGGTGAATGTGTCGGACTAAACTCTGAGCTGTAGGAGTAGCAAGAACTGTGTGATGCGTCGCTATTGTTTCGACTAAGCGATGGGGTGTAGGGCGCATGACGCGACGTCAACGGCGATTGGGACGGTGAGCTGTGCGTATAGACGGAATGTATGGCAGAATCGGGGCTGGGATTAGCGGGCAATGGCAGCGTGGCTGATTTGTTGCGCGTTAAAAGTGGCGAGTTTACATTAGCGCCAGCTGAAATGATCCCCGTAGCGGAAGCATCGGGTTCGTATTTCAAATTTATGGGATCACTTTGCGTAGGCGCTAGTTTTGTGTGTGGCGTGGGATATAGACTACCCGCGCTGCTGCTGCTGCCCAAACCACTGCGCGATGGACCAACACCCGCCGTAGCGCTATGCACCTCCACGGAAATTTGCTCCATTTGCTCGGGTTTAATGGGATGTGTAGGCGTAGGCGCCACCGTGTGTCCAGGTGTTGTGGTGGTCGCCTCACTCTTAATCACCGCCACACCGATGCCGCCAATACTGGTGTTTAAACTGTTCGGCAATATGCCGCTACTACCTAACGAATTTTCCGTTTCCATGAGCTCCGTTTCAGTCGTCTCCGTTTCGGAGAGTTCACCTTCCCAGGACATGGGACGGGGTCCATTCTTGTTGTGATTTGTGGTACTAGAGCTACCGCCAATAGCAGCACTGCTGCCAGGCGTACTGCTGTCCGCATTTGTGTGCGCGCGTCGCGTCACCTTTAAATTCTCAATGTTCGTCAATTCAGTCTCCGAATCGGAATCTTCCGCCTTCGTGACAGGTATACGTATACCAACACCACCACCACCACCACTCCCACTGCTGGCACCGTTATAGAAGCTGGCAGCGCCCGTCGCAGCTATGACAGGCACTATATTGCCGTTGGGCATGAACGATGCCGCAATGCCCTCATCCATTTCACATTTGATATTCGTGACGGATATATTGTTGCGCGTTGTTGTTGTGGTCGTTGTAGTTGTGCCATTCGTACTGTGACAGCTACTGCCATTTGAAGTTATTTGAGCATGGTTATGCATATTCACGGGCAGCTGGAATGCATTACCCGCTAGCGTTGAGCCAAAGGCAGCCGCTGAGGGATTGGCGCCAGCGGCGCTCTCTGCTTTTGTGGAGGACATTATTTCTTATAATCAAAAATTTGATTTCACTTCTACTATAATAATAATAAATGTGTCTAAATTGTGCGCTTCTTTAAGCGATCTTTTTGTAAATTTCCGTTATTACAAAGTCCTTTTTTCATTTATAGAGCTTTGGTGCAGTTTGTAGAAATTCGATAGATGTCGTTGATGCAGTCCCATTTTGAAAGTAATGCGATCTGGAAAATAAAAGCAGTCCGTTAGATGTGTATGTATGTATGAGATTGCCAATAAGTAGATGAACTTAAATATTATATCTCGTGGAATTTGCATCGCTTTAGGTACCTCTATGGTGCTTTTGACATTTTGAGATGTGATATTTTATAACTAGAAATGCGTAGTAAAAGCAGCAATAAAACTACTCAAACATTTGCTCGCTAAAGGAGTCTCTTTTCTCACGTATATATATAATGCTATGTTGTTGTTGTTGTAGCAGTAACTTTGCCCTGTCAGTGTAGTGTAATCACCGGTCGTCTTCGTCTAGCTCATCTAACGGTAGGCCCAGGAAACTAGCTGTTTCGACTGGTTGGGTCTAGAGGGAGAGGGGTGTTAGATGAGTGGGTTTGATGAGGCATATGAAAAAGTGGTTAGTGTTGTGCGGGGTGCCTTCACATGCCGGAAATATGTTTAATATGTCAGGGTCAATTCTGGATAAGTAGGAGTTTAACCTGCTGCAGTATCCAGAACGTAGTTGTGCCAAGGTTACCCGGGACTCTCGGCGAAGTTAGAGCTCTTCGTCTGCAATGGGTGGTGGTTGGATTCCGATAACGGCATTCGGGGGTCGGGAGCTTAAGAAGGTGGTAAGGGTCTCCCAATGAATGTCGTTGATGGTCTATCTGTACACTTTCCGATCCAGTAGCTGTCTGTCTCTTTTGTCTTGTATCTCGTCCACGTAATTGAGGAAGTATCTCCTGACATGCCTGGGAGGTGGCTCAGGCTCAAGCAGATGTCTGCATGGGTGAGGCCTGCGGTAACACCCTAGCAGGAACTGTTTGCTGAGCAGTTTGTTATGCTCCTTCACAGGAAGCATATTGGCCTCATCGTGTAGGTGTTGCATCGAAGACATCATGAGATATCCTGTCGCGGCCCTTATGACAGTGTTTTGGCAGGTCTGTAGCTTCGTCCACTTATTATTATATATATTATATATATATATAATGCTATCGTACTAACTAGTTTTATTCCTCCCGAATGGAAAGTCGCATAAATAAAAATGATCCTTAAACGTTCCTTAATCCTTAATCGTTTTATCTGATTATTGCCGATGGCGTCTAAAGTTAGGGAGTCCCTTTTTTCTCAAAAGAATAATAATTAAAGACCAAAAATGTATCCCAAATCACCAATTCGGCTTCAGAAAACCACGCGGTACCATCGAACAAGTACACAGACTCGTAAATAGTATTCACAAAGCTTTTGAGCACGAGAAGTATGGCACGGCCGAATTTCTCGGCATATCATGTTCATTTTGTTCGTCGAGAGAGGACTTTACTGCTCAGTTGCCTACTTAGTCCAAAGTAGCACTTGTTGCCAAGAGAGATTCTACGTTGGATTTCAAGGCAGACATTGGTATCGGTGTTAATGCTAGTTCCTAAATAAACGATGTCTCTTACAACCTCGAAATCATAACTGTCAACAGTGACGTGCGTGGTGATACGCGAGTACGCCGCCTGTTTGTTTGTTGACAGGAGGTACTTTGTTTTTTAAATTGACATTGTCAAAAGCATAGGTTTTTTAATACAGATTGGACGATCCTGACCAATGTTTTCAAAATACAACATAATTTCCAGACTTAGCCCTCATTCTATGTCCCGATTTTCTTCAGACCTAATGGAGCGAAATGTTCAGCCCACTTTCGGAGTTATCTGCTATAACTGGTTGCTGAGTCCAGAAAAGTTGCTTAGCGTCATTTAAAAGTAGTTCTGATCAAAAATTGTATTAAAAATACATTTTTATCCTTAGCAAAATGTACTGCTGTCTTTTTTAAAGAAAATTATGATGAACCCACTGTACACCCACGCTAGGTCCGAGCGGCCTTTTTTCTACTCATATTCCCTCATGGGAGGAGTGGGCGGTGTGCACCAATTGGTGGCAAGGCATGGAAAACATGTTCACGGATGGCTCGAAGTTGGACGGAAGGGTTGGTGGGGGAGTATTCTGTAAGAAGCCATCAAACTTAAATTCGGGCTTCTGGACCACTGTAGTGTTTTCCAAGCGGAGGTATCCGCAATTAAGGAAGCAGTGGATTAAGGAAGTAAATATTTACTCCGATAGCCAAGAGGCAATTAGTGCCTTGGGCTCGTTGTTTGTGAGTTTGAGATTGGTCGGGGCATGTCTGGCTTCTCTCTCGACTGCACCCGAATACTTCGATATCAGGCTCATTTGGGTTCCGTCACAGCGGCATAGAGAGTAACTGCTGGGCTGATGAGCATTTCGTCGCGAAATGAGAGGATTGAACCTTAAGAACCTGTGGTCTGCTCCTGGAAAGATGGGCCTCGAGTCAACTCAGCGAGCGCTGGGCTAATACGCAAACGTGCACGGTCGCGAGATTCTTCTGGCCACGGATAGATCGGGGACGCTTGAGGAAACTCCTAAGGCTAACAAAGCCACAGCTCTCGAATTTGGTGAGTATCCTTACCGGACATTGTCCGTTAGGTGTCCATGCGGTGATACTTGGGATTGCCTCAAGTCCGTTCTGCAGAAGCAGCCTTGAGGACGAGGTGGAATCATCTCAACACCTTCTTCTCAGCTGTCCTGCTCTCGTCTGGCACAGATTTAGACACCTGGGCTCTCATTTTCTCGCTACGCCTGCGGATATAGCGCGTCTTGGTTAAGTTCATCAGTAGCTTGTTGCGGCCAATTATGAACGCAAATCAGGCGCCGTCGTAAAATGCATGCTCATCATCGTCTCTAATCCCAAGGCTCCTTTTCCCTTCCCTTCTCCTTTCTCCTCTCCCCTGTGTGGCATCAAAACGTACGAATTTTAAATATTCGTCCAAGTGTGCCCTAAGCTAGAGCTTCCATTTAACCTAACCCTAACCTATGATGAACCCAAAAATATATGTACGTATCATGAATAAAATTTAAAAAAATGTTTGTTTTAAATATTAAGTAAATCCGTATTTGAAGATGCTAAACCCCCGAAATTAGGAAAATTTAGAGGTAAAAACAAAAAAACCTCCTAAAATTTGTTGATGATTTATGGCAATTTTAAAATTGAAATTCATTAAAAACTCAATCGTTTTCGTTGACTATAAAACATTTCTGAAATTGATTGGCAAACACCACTCACACCTATGCATGTCAATGAATGAAAGATTTCGTTTTAGGATGAAAAAGCGGCATCGAAGCAAAAGTAAAACAGTGAACGAAAATTACACTTCTGTGACGCTTTCACCAACCACTTCAGTGGAGTTTTGACAAAATTTCTCCAAACATGCCAACTATATGGTAGAACAACAACAAATATTTTGTGTTATGAATATTTTATTCGGTGTTTTGTTTTTTTTTTTTTCAAACGAAAGGTGGCTGCTATCGCTGCAGTGCCATATCTCAAAGCGAAAACAAACGTGTCACAAACACGCACGCACACGCACACATGGCTGGATGGACGGCCAGATTAGGCAATTGTTCGTTGGTTCGACCTTTTGTTGGCCACAATCAGAGCAAATAGGGTTTGAAAAGCAAGAATCACCATCACAGCACCAGCAACACCAACCAAATCTGATAGCCACAAACCGCAGAAGACAAAACGTCAAAACAATGGTGGACATAAAAAAAAACAAAGGTAAAAAAATCTACAAAAAGTGATGAATCCACTACATAGCGCCCCAACAAATAACAACAACTATGAAATCTATTGCAATAGGAGCGTTGGCAACAAGGCAACAGAAACAGCAGAAAACAGTGTCAACGACCCAAAAGCAATATTTATAGAAGAGCGGCGTAACAAATGGGTGCGAAACTACTGAAATTTGCTTGTAAAGCCCCCCGCAAATACGCCGGTGACGAAAAATGTAGAAGCGTCCAAACAAAGAAAAAACTTAAAACAAAACAAAAGCCAAAAAAAAAACACAGATGGCAAAGCAAATGAACGAACAAACTAAAGAAAAAATTTGAATAAAACAAATTTAAGGTACATTAACCTTAACCGACAAAATAGGGCCAGCGCGAGCGAATGAATTAAGAAACCGAAATATGCGAGCAGCTGGGCGGAGAGCAGAGGAAACGCACGAAGCGACATGCGGACACGCAACAGCTGGCAGCTGAATGGGAGAAATTGAAGAGGTTGCACAAGGAAAGCATTGAATTATGTAATGATGTGCAATATATAATATAATATATTAAAATTTTATTGATAAAGCAGAACGCCAAGTCATATGAGAAATGTAATAAAATAGAATAGAATGAAATAATAAAAAGAAAATTAAATAAAAAAAGAATTAAATAAAAAAATTTAATAAAATAAAATAAAATTAAATTAAATAAAACAAAAGAAAAGGCCGTTGTGAGCTGCTTGAACCATATGCAGAAGAATCGTCCTGGCCATTCCCACGTGAATGGCGATCAGTAACTTACCCCACTTGCGTGGACTTCTACACATGGAACATCCTCCATAGAATGAAATAACATAAATAAAATAATTACAAAATAAAGAGCAAATAACTAAAATTAAATATATAAAAAGGAAATAAAAGAAGTAGTTGGTATAAATAAATAAATACTAAAGAAAAAAAATAATAATAAAAATAATATTGTAATAAAAATAATATTGTAATAAAAATAACATAAAAAATGCAAAAAAAAAAAAACATTTATTATAACAAAGTAAAAAAAAAGTGAAATAAGCTACAACAAAATAGAATAAAAAGAAATTAAAATTTAATAAAATAAAAAAAGTCAAATTAAATTCAATAATAGTGTGGCCAAAATAACAAAAACAAAATATAAAAAAATTTAAACTAAATTAAAAAAAAAATATAAAAATTTTAACTAAATAAAAAATATAATAACAAAATTTTACAAAACAAAAAACAAATATTGTATAAAAAACGTTTAGAAAATAAAAATATGTATTAAATTAACTAAAACAAAATCAAATTAAATTCAATATAAAAACCAAAATACCATTAATTTAAATAAAAATAAAATAAATTTAACTAAAGTAAAGAAAATTAAATATAACAAAATAAAATCAAATGAAATAAAGTAAAATAAATTATATTATAAAGGGTTTTTCAATAAGGGCGGGTAGATATTGAAATGGAATAAAATGGCGTTTGCTGTGTGGCACGTAGCGCCGTCCTGCTGGAACCACATGTCGTCTAGGTCCATATGGTTCAATATGGGCCATAAGAAATTGGAAGGGCCACCACATCTATCGAAAAATGGGTCCAATGCGCGCAGCGTTTGCGTTAATGATAAATTAACTAATTTTGATAATAAAGTTTTATCATTTGAACGTGCTGTTCCTTCGTGTAACTTGCCATGATGATTTGGCATAAACAACTAAATAATAAACAAAGGCTTTGACAGATCTCACCAAAACAAAATTGCTGCCACAGAGCGCCAAAATTGACCCGCGCCAATTGAAAAACCCTTTATAAAACAAAGCGAAATATAGGAATAAAACAACAAAAAAAATAAATAAAATACATCAATGCAAAGTTAGCATTAAAGCGATTAAATTATAATTAAAATTTAATAAAAAAAGTACAATTGAGTCCAAAAAAATACTTTAAAAACTGCAATTAAATAAAAAGATGTGGTAAGCAAATTAAATTAAATAAAAAAATTATACTAATATATAATATTTAAAATATATTAAGTATTACAAAATAAAATAAAATGGTATAAAACAAAGAAAAACAAAAATTAAAATCGAATAAAATAAATTAAATTAAATATTAAAAAAGGATTAAATTAAATTAAATATTAAAAACGTTTTAAAAAAATTAATACAAAATCGTATTAATTTAAATAAAAATGAATATAAAACACAAAATAAATTATTAAAAAGAATAACAAGTAAAAATTAAGTCAAAATTAATTCAATTAATGTAAAATTCAATAAATAAAAATAAGTAATAAATAAAGAAATAATAAGAACAAAGTTAAATAAAATACAATAAAATAGAGTGGAATGAAATAAATTTAATTTAAATAAGAATAACAAGTAAACAAAATTAAATTAAATACTGTAAAATACTACAAAATAAGACAAAGAGATAAAATAAAAAAATGAACCAAAATAAAGCCAAATAAAAGAAAATAATTACAAGTAAATAAATAGAAACAAAATGAAAAAGTAAAAAACAATTGTTTTTATTTAAAATAAAAAATTCAGTAAAATAACATTCAATTTTAAGCTGCGATCGATCACGAAAAAAAGTATTTCGATCGTTCTCCGTGTACTCGTAAAAGAAAAAAGAAGTACAAAAAACTGAAAAATTTGTTTACAATTTTTTTTCTTTTGCGACAATATTTTCATTGTCAATTAAATTGAACGGTAAAATAAAATTAAATAGAAATATCAGATTATACTTATAAAAGACAAAATAAAATAAAAGTGTCGGATAATAAAAGATAAAATAAAAATATCAAATAATAAAAGCTAAAATAAACTGAGAGTAGAAAAAAATAGTTTAATTATTTTGTTTTTTTTGAGCGAGTTATTTCCATCGCACTACTATTTGCAAATCTAGTCACTCTAACAAACTATTGTCATTCACTTAGGATATGAGAAATGTTGCTGCACAAAAATACCCAGGTAGGCAGTTCACTAGTTTCTAATTCGTTTTGAGTGCTGAATTTCCAAGCTGAGATTTGTTAGTGGAACGGGCCGGGAACTGCACCTTAACTTCTACATTTATAGGAAATAGTTTTCTTTGTTAACATTTTTATCTTCGGTGCCCCTTTGCGCACACCGCATGACTTTACGAAGTAATAGTAAAATAAGTCTTTTAAGTTCTTTTTGTTTTGAATTGAAGTATATTTAAAAACATTTGAAAAGGGTAAACATTTATATAAGTTTATGCAACTCTTTGGTGACCTTTCGGTGTCCCTTTGTGCCCTCACGGAACCACAGGAACTTGTATATGCTACCAACATTCGTTTATGAATTAGAGCGTCTTGAAAATTTAATTTTATTAAATAAAAAATGCTCTAGTCGTCCAGTTTAAATTATTGACACCCTAATCAAAGCAATAATCGATTCGAATCGTCACAGTACAACAGGTGAGATTGCAGAGTAGTTTCATGTTTCACATACACGCATTGAAAATCACTTAAAACTACTTCGCTATGTTCAAAAACTCAATACATGGGTTCCTCACGCACTGAAAGAAACGTATTAACAGCTGCGATTTGCTAAAGAAACGTAATGAAAATTATCCATTTTTAAAACGACTGATAACTGGCGATGAAAAATGAGTTGCTTAACAAAATATCAAGCGGAAAAGATCGTGGAGCAGGCCAGGTGAACCAACACAAACAACATCAAAAACTGATTTTCATCAAAAGAAGGTTTTGTTATCAATTTGGTGGGATTGCAAAGGAATTGTCTACTTTGAACTCTTACCACCCAACCGAACGATCAATTCTGATGTCTACGTTGAACAACTAACGAAATTAAACAATGCAGTTGAAGAAAAGCGGCCCGAATAGACAAATCGAAAAAGTATTGTATTCCATCATGACAAAGCAAGGCCACACACATCTTTGGCCACTCGGTAAAAATTATTGGAGCTTGGTTGGGATCTTTTGCCACATCCACCATATATGTAGTCCTGACTTTGCACCATCTGATTACTTTTTGTTTCGATCTTTACAAAACTCCTTGAATGGTAAAAATTTCAATAATGATAATGATGTCAAATCGTACCTGATTCAGTTCTTTGCTAATATTATAAAAACCAGAAGTTTCATGAACGTGGTATTATGATGCTGCGTGAACGATGGCAAAAAGTCATTGATCAAAATGGGCAATACATTACACAATAAAGTTATTTACTTCCATGTAAAAATTGTCTTTGATTTTCTAAAAAAAATCCGCAATTACTTAGTTGCCAAGCCAATATTTTTTCAAAATTCAAAAATGGCCGATCCAATATGGCGGACTTTTAAAAATAATCATCCGATTTTACTGAAACTTCGCATAGAGGAATTTTGAGGTCTCTGAGTACGAATCTGAAGTTATTTTTTCAAAACTCAAAATGGCGGAAATCAAAAGTTAAAATAAAAAAAAATACTTAATGTTTTCTTTATAATACAATTAGAGTCTAGGATTACTTCGATTTTTTTCTGAAAAATTTTGTTCAGGTCTGAATAGAAATGATAACACGACCGAAAATAATAATATGTGAACTTTTTTATTTATTGGTTAAACCACCACATGCAAGGTGGCGCAAAATTAATCACCCTATCGGATGATTCATGATGTTGTTGTTATTGTAGCAGCATAAACATTCCCCATACATACATATATGGGAAATGCTGCTGAAGTAACAGTCCCTAGCCGGATATAAGTCCGGGACGTTCCGGAAACGTAGAACCGACTGTCGTGGGAACGGATGATTCATGATCTTTGCAAATGATGTCGTACCCTTATTTCGATCATATTTGACACTTGTGAAATAGACAGCTGCAGTATAGGTACAACGGACAAGCAAGATGCGCGAAAGGTGAAAGAAAATAAAGATTTCCTTTATTCAAAATAATTCCGTTTTTTGTTTTTGATAAGTAAAAAAGTTATTGAAAAACAAAATTAGATGATTAATTTTGTGCCACCTTGTACGTTAATGTCCATTTCTGACGTGGTAATTCGGTGAGTCTTAGCAGCCACATATAAATATGTATACATATATGTATATGCAATTGCTAAATACAAAATGGCTCAAAACTATTTATTACTAAAATTCTGTTCTCAATACAGCAATCAAGAAAAAAAAAAACTTATTTAAACAGATTTAAATTATAATAACCGGCCATCGCTAATAGAAACACTAAAATGATAGCGGTAAAACAGAACTAATAAAAGAACACAGAAGCAAATAATCGCCAGCATTAATGACTGAACAGTAAATTGGTGTCAAAAGCACCATCAAGCAGCGATAATAGTTAGCAATAGCAGTTGGTGCCAACGAAATAATCGCGACCACTGAAAACAGCACCATCGCACAAATAGCATCACATATCCATGCGCGTATGTACATACATACACAAGTGCTCGTGCATACATAAATTTAACAAATTCGCTCCACACGCAAAGCCGCACCAAAAGGTACAAATGTATGCGCATTCGAAATCTGCCACTTGAATGTTGAAAATAACTCATGGTTAGTTAGGCACTCAATGGATAATTTGGCAGGCACATAAAGTAAAAACAACAACAACAACAATAGTTGGAGCTAGAGCAACCCAGCCATAAATCAAAAGATCGCCGCACTAGCGCTGGACTAGTCAATTTTGGAATGGTGTCGGTTTGTGCTGAATTCGGTTGCTTGAGAACTTAAAATAGTAATACAAAACAGAAATATTGTTGAAACGATTTTTTTTTTGTTATAATCTGGTAAATAATTTCATGGCTTCTATTTTTTTTTGTAATATAATATCGGGCATATGTGCGCCGCAGCTACGAGTTACATGGTCCATTCGATCAGTGCAATTTCTGACTACTTTTTCCAATAATTTTGGCTGTATGGCGGCTGTAATGCAATAAATCGAACGAATTTTCAAAAACTCGATTTTTCGTTTCGATATTTATTTTCGAAAGTATAGTATCTTAAGAATATACTGTGAAATTTTCATGCGGAAATTCCCAATATTATAGCTTCTACGAGCCATTAACTAGGCAGAGTGCGCGGTCCGAGCGCCCCTCTACCTCACCTTTAAACTTATTTATCTCGAGACAATTGATTTTTGATATTTTTATTAATAAGTTGTATAAACATTATGGACATTTATGACGTAAAACGCATACTTTTTTTAAATACCGTAAATTACAAAATTTTTCGAAATTCAAAAATCCGGCTCGACAGACTCTACATATTTTACAAGAACTTTTTCACTTCTTACAGATCGATCAACCTTTCAAGGAGAAATGATGCAGACCGTGGAGCAACTATTTTTTCATTGTACTTTGAGTCCCGTGATTTTTTATATCTATACTAATTTTTGTAAAGAAAAATTAAAAAATATTTATTAAACCATGTATAAAATTTGTTTATATTTATTTCTATTGTTATCCCTTCTAAAAACAGTCTTTCTTTTAGTGCATTTTTGGCGCTGCTAGACGTATGTAACCCCTTAAGTGCGATGTGGGGCAAGTTGCGCCGTCTTGTTGGAACCAAGTGTCTCAATAGCGCTTGCCATTTCCCGTAACAGCAGCTCCTTCATTTCGAAAGAAATAAGAACCAATAATGCCGCCAGTGCTCTATGAACTTCGCGAACAGATTTTTTTTTTTTTTTTTTTTTCGAAGTAAATTTCTACAATTTGGAAGCGTTGTTCTGGCGTTAAACGATTCATGAACAGAATCGTCAACACAGTTTGCGATTCTCCGCCGTAGACCATAGTTATCGATATTGATAGTTTTCATGCAGTTTTTCATACAAAAACACAATCGTTATTTGGGTATAACTTGGACTAAGTTACTCTTATAGCCTCACTGCATTTGAAATTATGGGCAATGCAGCCATATTTTAGTATTTATACAGAACTGTATTCGCTTAATGTTAGAAATTAAATTTAATAAATAAAATATAGTACATATATACTTTTCAAAATAAGTCATTGGAAATTGTGAAAGATTCTCAATGGATATATTTTTTTCTATTGATTTCGATAGAATTACCATAGATCAATTTGAGCATTTAAAATATTTTTTAGTTTGAAGCGAAAAGAAATTTCGAGAAATTGTTTCAAACCACTTCGGAGAACCTCTTAGAGTCTAAGTCTTCTGTCCCTTGCTTTGAAACTTTTAGTACAGACGCAGTGAAGTTCACCCCGTTTAATTCACTTCTCTACAAAACTTCACCTGAAAGATTTTATTGAAATTGATCGAAGGAAGGATAAAAATTGATTTTTTTTCTCATTCTAGGAAATTCTCTTGTAGGAGTTCCAATATTTTCTTACATGTGCATATGCATAATAGACTAGATAGGCTCACTCCGCATGCCTTTCGACATTTAACTTCCAATTGCATCTACTGTAGTATGGCAGCCAAGTACTTCGCCTCGAAGGATAGTCAAACAGTCGCTTCTTTCAGGGAAGGAAGTCTCAGCAGCACAGTTTTTTTTTTGTGTTTCTTCTTAATTGCTCTAACTTTTGAGTGCTACGATGAAACATCGACAGAGCTCCTTTACTGATTTCACTAAATGCTGCCAGAATAACTTCTGATACTGCTAGCTCTACAATGTCGTCTGCATATGACAGTTTTTCCAGTTATGCTTCAGCAGCTGTCAAAGTTACCAATGAACCCCATCCAGCTGCCGAAAGAGTTCCTACCCAACGAAAGAAAGATTCAGAAAGATTTGCCATTTTATCACGCACCGTGTGTAAATTATTAACTCTTCCTTAGACACCTGTTTTAAAACATTCTGTTGGACACCCAGGTCTGGCCTTTTTTCGTCCTATTTGAGGATTCTTCGATAGAAAATTAAATTCTGGAAGCTCAAGTTGTTAGCTATAATAGAAATATGTTAAATTCACATCCTAAGGTGGAAAAGCCAGTCTGGCCAAGCCTGGTGCCTAACGGAGGATTAAAAAAATATTATAGAAATTTCGTGAATTTCGTTGTGAAGTCGGTCATAATCGAGCGAATAGATGCTAACCGACTTTCTGTGGTCAGAGCTCGACTGCATAGATATATCCGAGCTATGGTTCCAACAAAACGGCGCTGCAGGCCAAACAAGCAACGGAACTCTCAAAGTTGTGAAGGCGAAATTTGATGACTGGGTCATTTTACGGCAAGTATTCATTAATAGGCCGCTGCGATCATGCGACTTGACACCGCATGATTGCTTTCTTTGGGGTTTCAAAATAAAGCCAAAATCATTATATTAATTTTTCTATCTTTCTTATTTGGTCACCCTATATCGATATTTTCGGCCCTGCCACGACGAGTAGTAAAGGCCTCATGTCGCATGTCCGTAAACATTTTCAGTACTTTTAGCACTAAAGATATTTGGCTTATTGCTCAGAAGACCGCCTCTTGTACTGTGAAACTTTTATATGCAAACCTTTACGGATTGATTTTGCAAGAACAACAACATCATCAATCCGAAGCAGAAGCCAATTCTCTTGGCATTAAGTACCAAATAGTGCTTTACTTCAACTTTGACAATCATCTTCTTGTGCACTTTTTTGAACTAGTCCCTAGACAGTCTCACAATGAATAGTTTGGGACTAGTTCCTAGCTTTTATGCGACTGTGCAGATGACAGGGTATGACAACGGCACAATACCGCACGAATCTAAATTTTTACATATTTATGTATGTATGTACATATGTATGTATGTATGTATGTATGTATGTAAATATCTATGTACATACATATATAGCATATGACAATTTGACAGCTCAGCTGATCAGTACTTGACAGTTACCCGACAGGCGAATAAATGAATATTTCCCCAAATTTCTGTTCTGTGTGCCAAAAATGAGCAGATTTATTCATGTGTGCATGCGTGCATGTGTGTGTGTTGGCATACAAGAGTGCATAGACGCTAATTGATTCGAGCTGTTCGGTTTATTTATGGGTATTTGAAAAATACATTAAAATACTCGTACATTTATCTTTTTGTATTCCAAAAATCAGAATTTTCAATTCTATTGTTTTAAGAGATACGTGACAAATTAGTATTACGAGATGTGATGGAAGAAAAAATATTCGTAAATTTTCAAATATTTTATGGGCTTAGAATAACTATTTCTTCTTTTGTGGTTGTTGTAACAGAAATATTGCCTATAAATAGTTGCGGAACACTGCTGGAGTGACAGTTCCAAAAGCTCTTTTATATAGAAGATTTGAGGACTAAGATATTCTAGACAAATATTTTCAGGAAATTTAAAATTTGAGCTCTGTGGAATTTTTTACTGCATTTTGAAAAAAATTTTATTAACAGCAAAAACTAAGTGAGAATTTTAAATAAAATATAATAAAATAATAAAACAACCAGCAACGGAGAAAATTAAGGGGAAAGATATTTTGACTAGTTGGCTTATGATGAAAGTTTGAAAACTCCTGGATTGAGTTTACGGAAATTTTCGACTATGGCTCTCTGTTCACATTTACATGCATGTGTACATGCACATGCATGAACAGCAAAACCACACCACCTCGCATTAGTGCAACAACCTTGGACTACAAAAAACAGAAACCGCAGAAAAAACGCCCAACAAGAATGCTGCAATTACAAAGGAACGATGGCTCAAAACAATGGAAACGTTTGATGGCCAAAAACACCATAAAAATTGTTATTGTGAGGCCAAGAACAGCAAGCAGAAGAGCAATTTGCAACGGCGAAGATGACAGAACGCTCGGACAGTCATTGGATGCGTCGGCAGCGTTAACGCCGCAAGCGAACAATTGTAAATTAAATACTTATCAACTGATGTATAAAAAATAACAAGAACAAGGCAAATTGAGCTTTGGTCACGGCCATACGAACTATGTATATGCATACATACATACATACATATAATACATGCAATATTACGATTATAAATAAAATTTGCAGCAACACCAACAAAGACGGCGATGACAAGGCCGGAAAAAATGAGTAACATTATCATAATGATCAACAATAGCAACAGCGATTTTACCGACTACAAAGAACAACCAAAGGAACAGCAATGCCCTGCTATGTGCTGCAAATAGCAGCAAGAACAAAAAACGAGTGGGGTAAAAACCAAAGGCAACAACAATCGGCAAATCAAGAGTCTGCACAGCCGATGCCAGCCACGATGACAACGATAAGTCAACTAGAAGCAGCGCAGCATGCGCTACAGCAGAGCAATGTAAAGCAAGCAGCGGCACAGCATAGCAGTTGAGGGAAATCGACCTTAAACTAAAAAGAAGATGAGAAATCAAAAAAACATAAAAAAATATAAGTGGTTATTGTGTAGGTTGATAAAAACAAAAAAATCGTAAAGGGAAACAGGGCAGCAGCGAAGTTGAGGGTGAGCGCAAGCAGGCTGCCGCACTGTAGGCGCAAGCAGTGAAGGTAGCTGCGTTGTGCACAGTACAGACATTTAGCTCGTACACACACCATCACACCACACAGCCAGAGTGTGTACACAAAAGGACGACCTTCAAGTAATGCTGAATTTTGTACGCAAACGACCTTGCATACACGACAGCAACAACAACAATAATAACAGCAGCAACCACTAGCCGTATAGCTATACAATGAAAAAGACGAGTAAGAGACAGCAACAACTAAAATACGAAAGAAGAAATTGAAATAAATACTACGCGAGAGTCTTTTCGTATAAAGAAGAAGAGATAAGGAAGAATAAGAACATAATGAACGTAAATTAAACAACGTAAAAAGAGCGAAGCAGACAGAAATAAAATAAACAAAAACCATGAAACTCAAACGAAAAATATTCGTCGTAGTAGAAAAGTTGAAAAGATGTACACATACATACATACATACATCTGGCGTGTGTGAGAAAATTGGGGAAGTTAGAACGTTGAGCGCCATGCAAACTCAGTTGGAGAAACCAAACGGACGCCAACGCCACTGAGAGAACAATACATACATACATACTCATATTTATACAAATGTATGGATGTGAATGTAATGAAATGTGAATGAGTGCGGAAAAAATCGTAAAGGTTGTTGCGCCTTTGTGGCAAATGTATAAGAAAGAGGCAAATAGCGTAAATAAAAACACACATTTTGTATGCGTTGAGAAGAGTGAAGAGGAACCCGGCCGCATTAAAAAACGATGTGTAGATAGTAAAAAAGTAGTAAAGCAGATAAGTAGCGTGCACAAAAATGTATCGGTTGGAAAAAATTACGTGCACTTTATGCTACCAATATGTCAGCAAGCAAGCAAGCAGCGGCAGGAGATATCAGCCAAGGTGAATTGGTAAAATGAAGTCGGCTGCTAAAAAGTGGTCCAATAAAATGTATGGCAAATGTGCGCCCAAATTAAGGGAATGCTACGGATAAGTAATAAAATTAGAGTTTATAAAGACGATATACAAAAAAATTAAGATAAAGATGCTGCGATTTTTTGTGTGGAGTAAATAAATATGTATTTACTACATAATTTTTTTTTCTTGGTTATTCATATTCGGTTTGACTTTTTTCAGTGCGAGGACTCTTGGGTATTTGTGCTATCTGTAAACTGAGTGCCTTGAAAAGTTAATTTCTGGCTAATGCCTGTCCCGTCAAAACACTGATAAACGTTCAAATTCAAGTTTTGATCCAATTGATGGTTGAGGGTCGGGCGACCTGAAAAACTTTCATTAAATTGTAGAAAAATATTAAAATACTGGAATAGTACCGAAAATTATTTAAGACACAACAGGCATTAGTATTTTTTTTTAAGAATTTTTATTTTGAGTTAATATATTTATTCATATTTAGATGGACTCGGATTTCTTGGAAATTACCGTAAATGGGTTAAAAAGAACTTCGACCACTTTTCGCTTCAATAAACAGGTATAAAGAAACTCAGAAAACGGAGATAAGAAAGAACACCTTGGGAAGGTCGACAGAAAACAATCAGCGGTCAACAGTGTGGTATTATGTACAGCGTACACACATGCATACATATGAGTGTTTTGTATACATAGTACAGGTAACTGAAGATACATATGAAGATGAGAGGCAACTTATAACTTGGAATACAATCTAAAAGACGTAGACAATTTTAAAAGCCAGGGAGGAAGGAAATAGTCGGCCTCGAGTAGATAACGACAACAAAGTAGTAGTAACAAAGTGGAAAGATAAGATGAAAATTGAGGTTGTAACAATGTGCACAAAAGCGGTAAAGCAAAAATAAAGGTAGCACCATACAGTTTACATTTTATAGAATAGGACCAGAAGCAATGAAAAATGGCACATTGCCAATGTTGCACGATAGAAGGAACTAAAAAGTGGCCCTACTGAGAAGCAATCGTTTCAAAATTGCAGTAATTTTCAAACTTCTGTTACGCTGTGTTCATAATATGAGTGATGGAACTGATTTAACAGTTTACAAAGCAGGTGGGGAAAATATTGTCGGTGATCAAATTCAGATGTATTGATGGAGTAGCGGCATATTTGAAGGAGAAAGTTTCAAAATCATTATTTTAGACTGATTCGACCTACAAATACATATTAATATCTCTCTCGTGCGTTAAACTTTATCACATTGTAGCGAGTGTTGCACGAAGCTATGACAGTGGGTGAGAATATCCCGAACATGCGGCCTTGCTAGATCGAAAAAGTACGAAGCCTGGCAATTTTCAAGAACAGTTAAGATCTAGAGAGCGATAGAGTTGTTGAGCTTGCATGAGTGTGTGCGATTGCCGAAGTTCTACAGGGTTTGATTGAAAAGTAATGAGCCTTCCCGCGCGGAACGTCTGCCAAGCGATCAACCAAATCGGCTGGTGGGGGAAAATGATCGTTGGACCTTCCCCTTCCACTAGAAACCGGTCCCAGTTCGCTGGCAACAGCGGTGCAGTCAACATCACTCCGCGCGTAAAAGCTGTTTTAAAAGTGTGTTAGGATTTTGCAGTGGCGAAAATGCAGCGATCGTTGGAGCAATGCTACTCGATCAAATTTTGCGTAAAGCTAAACGAAACGAGTACCGAACCCATTGGGCTACTCAAGGAGGCTTACGGGGACCAATCTCTGTGCAGTGCCCAGGTAAAACGGTGACACAAGTCGTTCAAGGAAGGCCGGGAGGACGTCGAAGACGAACAGCGATCTGGAAGACCTTCGCCGACGCAAACAGACGAAGATGTGACTCTCGAGGCATCGTCCACAAGGAGTTTGTACCTCCAGGAAGCACTGTAAACGCGACATTTAACAAAGAAGTGCTCCTTCGGCTGAAAAACCACGTCGTCCGGGTTCGGCCCGACCTCGTCAACAATCGGTCTCTTCATCACGACAATGCGCCGGCGCACACCGCCTTTCTCTGCACCTCTGCATTGGCCAAGATGGGGGTTCCGGTGCTTCCCCACCCTCCCTACAGCCCAGACCTGTCCCCTCCGGACTTCTTCTTGTTCCCGCGTCTGAAGCTGAAGGGGAGGCGTTTCGACTCCATCGAGGCGATCCAGAAAACTGTGACAGCCGAACTGATCACGATTCCGGCGGATGAGTTTAAAAAATGTTTCCTGCAGTGGAATGTATTGACGCTCATGGGTCCTATTTTGAAGAATATTAATTGTATAAGCCAAAAGGTTTAATAAAACTGCTTAAAAAAATAAGGTTCATTACTTTTCAATCAAACCCTGTATACTCTGGCGTGCAAATTGTTTAACCTTTTGCGCTCGGAGCTTTTTTCTTTTATATTACAAGCAAGTCGAAGCAATTTCATACATAAATATTTAAATATTATATGTACACGTAAAAGATGTGTGTATTAAAAGAAAAGTCAATACAAACTTCAAATTCTAAGGCATCGCTACTACTTTCGTTATCCCTATAATTTTCAGAGATATTTCTTTTATTTGCCATGTCGGGGTTATAAATTTGAATTAAATATATAAAAACAACTACTAAAGAATAGCAGAACTGACTTGAATTTGCTTCAGTTTTCCTCTCTAAAGCGTAAATATATAGTTTCATTTACCGTTACTTATAACACGAATGTTTTTTTTAATTTTTAATTGTATTTGTAAACAGAATAAATGAAGTCATACGATTTGTTTTTGTCCTTAGATTATGAACTGAAAATTATTTGCATTTTCCATAGCGGAGCCGTCGAGTTTGGCGACAAATACTGAATCCTTACATAAATATATTAATGTAACATTTATTCCATTTCCCAAGACCTTCCACCTCCAATTGATACCTGTATCAATAAACTGCGTGTAGTAAAACAAATTTTAATGATATTTTAACTTCTTTAACCTTTGTCAAAAGTCAATACCCTATTAAAAAATAAAAAAGGGGCTTTGATAAAATTCCATTATACGTAAATTTGCATAATTTTCTATACCTAATCCTCCACGTGCATAAACTCTTGTGGATCCGTATAAACAAGAAAACTCCATAATCGCATCAAACATGAAGAGCAAGCCACCGGCACTCTAATTAAATACAGCCCATTTGGGTTACAACTAAGTAGAATACGTTTATGTTGGTATGTGTATCTTAAATTTGTTCTCAAAAGGCGGTATTGATGTTTTACGAAGTAGTATTAAGATGTCAATGTCATGCATGTTATTGACATCAATTTCCTTACAGCCTCCCACCCAACCCATTCATTCATTCATTCATCCAGCCATTCATGCATAAAACAAAAAAAAAACAACAACGCAATAAAGCATCAATGCCGCCCAGTGCAGGACTGTCGTTTCGACGAAACACATTTCTACGAACTTGGTGACTGTTTTACCCAACAACAAACAAGCTCCCCGCTGGTGCACGCGTTTGTTAATGGTGGGTTCTCTAGTTGCCAGTGGTGATGGTGGTGGTGGTGAGTAGAAAAGTACACCCACTCAAAGCGGGGCATTCAAATTGCACACTTCAGTTACCAGCCCACCGACAAATCTATATACTCAGTAGATTTTTATTGTTGTGTTTTTAATACAATTCTTGTGTTACTTGAAAGTAAAGTAATTTGTTAATGCGCAAGCTCACACTGTTACGCTCCATCCCTGTGTTGTGCACAGAACAACAAATTTTCCTACGTCACCCCTCTGAACGACCTCTCTTCAAAGACTTTCGATTTGCTTTGTAGTGGTATATGCATAATGGAGTCATTATGTATTTTTTTTTTCTTTTTTTTTGTTCTTTATGATTGTCGATTTTTTTTTCTATTGCTTACATACTTTTCTTGTTGCTGTTGTTCTTTGTGGTTGTTATTACAGGTAGTTGACGGAATGTGAAGGTTAACCCCTTTTTGCGGAGTCTTTTACGTCCTCTTAACAGCGATTACATTTTGCAGCGATAAGAGGGTGGTTTTTGAACAAAATCAATAAATGTTCACTGAAACGGTGAAACAAGCAATTTTCATGTGGAGTTGCATACGCTCCATTGAAATTTTCGAGATGCGAAAAATTAGCAAAAGCAAAAACAAAAAATTTAATTTAATGGTGGAAAATAAATTTAAATATATGGGTAAGACTCCGTCAGAAAATATGAGATTTGCAAGTGGTCTTTCGATTTCTTTGAAACTTTGGGAAATATTAGTTCTAGGTAAGATACATTCGAGCCTAAAAGGATTTTGAAAAATTTTCAAAATTGAGTCATCTACGCCATGTTGAAAATCGGGACCGTGTTTTTTTCAAAAATCAATATTTCTTGAACCGTTGGATGGATTTCAATGCAATTTACAGACAATATAGAAACAAATAAGTAGTTTAAATTAGTATTATGTTAAAAAAAAAATTTCGAAATTTTGACCAAAAAAAAGTCAAAAAAATTTTTGAATCAATTTTTAGTTGATTTGGCCAGTTTTTTAGATTTTCTGTTATACACGTAACGATTACTTATGATTTAACCTTTATTTTGAAAGAAAAAATTTTATGGTGTCTATAATAGTTCTCGAGATATTGCGATTTTAGTGGAAGCGCGCACGCACGGTTCGCGCTGCGTTATGTGTTCCTGTATGAAGTGACTGGAGCAGACTGCTGCAGGTCTGTGCGCGTTTTTCTACTCCCGCGCTGCGTAACCGCGAACTTCATTCTAAATTAAATTAATTAAAATTCTGTTATACTAAGTTAATTTATCTAAAGTATTCTTTCTGTAATCCAATTTTAACATTTGCAGTGAGATTTGTATATTCTGCAAGCTGAGATTTAAGCTGTTGTGGCAGCCAATTTACATTTCATATTTTTGTTTTGTGGACTCAAAACTGGATGAACAATAAAACAACAAATTAAATTAAATGTTGCTTTTATATACATATATGTTTTATTTATAACTTGAAATTTCAACCTAAATTAGAAGACATATTCAGGACTCCCTTTCATTGATTTAATTTTGCCCAAGTTTTTGATTTTCTGCTGTGAGTTTGCGAGTTTCAGTTTCAACTGGCAGTACAGTTTTGCAGAAGGCACAGCAAATCCACATCCATACATAAGTATGGGGTTCTACTTATTAAGCAGGGTTAGTATACTTGTACAATTACACTCCGCATACTGCAACAGGTTAAACTCCTATCTATCTAGAAAGGGCCCAGATACATAAACCCAGCATATCTCCGGCATGTGAAGGTATTCCGCATGACGCTCACCACCTATTCACATACTAATCGAACAGCTTTTTCTCTCTGGACTCACCACATTGAAGCAGCATCTCTCCGGCACCTTCGGCCAATGACTGTCACTATAAAAGCATTTCCCCAACCCCAGCTACAGCAACAGGGTTTTTGTAATAACAACAACAACAAATACTATTGTTATACCAACAACAAATACTACTGTTATACCAACAACAACAACCACAAATACTACTGTTATAACTACAACAACAATAATCACAATAAAAGTAACAGTAACAACAACAAAGACAGCAATAACAACAACCACAATTCCTATTTTTTAATTTTTACACGATCATTATTAATTTTTTTTTCGTTCATAAATTCCATGATTTATTACTTGGTTCTTATTTTCAGTTTATGAGAAAAATCTGAAGATCAAATTTTGTTAAAAAGTGTCTGTCACATTTGTGCTACTAGTCCAGCTACCCTGCTCTACTGGTATTGGCTGGGGAAATCTAAATAATGCCCAAAAGAGCGAACTAATTGTGAAAAGGGCTCTTCAGCCTCATACCTCACAAAACGCAGCCAAAACACGTTACTATTGTAACTAGTATCAGTATCAGTGTATCAGTAATGGAATTGATGCTTCGTATACATAGACGATTTAAATACCGCATCAGAATTGCATATAAACACCGGCTTGGTACCTTATAGAAGTCATTAAAATGTGTAACCTCGCAAAAATATGCAATCCAGTCCACGAAAAAAAATCAATTATTTTAATTTAAATTAAAATTTATTATCTTTTCACATAAAATTGGCAGCCAATGACTAATGCATAAATTCTTCAGCGGCGTCCGAACACAGAAATTCTGGTATTTATGTAAATTATGCAGACGACTATTACGTTTTATGTGGCATATACCACGCCTTAGAGATATGCTAAGAAGGGGCTTGTCCGCCACGCATGAACAACAAATCAAAAAATACAACATTTAATGTCCTAGAATTTAAACAAGTACAAATATTTTTTAATCAGCGAAATGTCAAGAAAATTGCAGTTGAAATGAAAATTAAATGAGTAAAAAATAAAAAAATATATATTTGCCAGCTGAATATTTGTGCACAAAAGCACAGTAAAACACAACAACATAATGCAATACCCAACATGCAGCAACCTTCAGGTGAAGCCCACGCACAAACCCAAAACCCGCAATCGTGGCGCATAAATTGAAGGATAGCAACAAATTATCGTGGAGGTGAAGTAGAACTGAGTGCTGGTGGTGGTGGTGTTGCGGCAACATGTTGCGCATGAGCAAGTGAGTAATTTGTGTAAACTGAGAGCTGTGGCTGTAGCTGTAGCTGTTTATGCATATGGTTTGCGGGCACTTATTGACAGCTGCAACAACTACAACCACAATTTAGTGGTGGCTGTTCGTTTTTATGAGTGTTTTGTTTTGATTTTGTTATTTTTTGTTTTTTTTTCTATTTTACTTCTTAGCCTCATTTTTATAAGCTGCGTTGAAACCTGAAACAGATCGTACTTCAGCGTGCAGCAGAGTCAATTAAAACTTGGTATTCAATAGTTTTTAAGCGCTTATCGAATCACCAAAACGGCGCTTTTGTGGTGAGACATTGAATTGCGCTAAATTTAGCACAATCGTATTACTTTTCAAGATACTGAATATTTATGAAGTCAGACAGATATACCCACATACTTATAGATAGATGTACCAGTAATGAGTGTATGTGTGTATGAAAATGTAAAATAAAGTAAATTAAGTTAAACCAATGAGACAATACTCGCATAAATAAAAAATATATACGTATAAAAATAATGATTTATATGAGTTAAACTAAAATAAATAAAATCAAATAAATGAAAACTAGATCAGAAAAAATTTAAAATGATTTATATGAACTAAACTAAAATAAATAAATGTACAAATAAAATAAAATAAATGAAATTTAGATCAGAACAAAAAATGTTCAATTAAACTAAAACTAAATTAGTCAAAAAATTCAAATTAAATTAAATAAACGAAAACTAAATTAGAATAAAAAATTAAAGTTATATTTCAAAGTAATAAAAAAGTTTTTAAAATATAAAAATGTAGAAAAATATACCAAATATACCAAAATATAAAACAAGATATAAAAAATATATAAAAAATACAAAAACAAAATACAAAAAAATATAAATATAAAATTAAATAAATTATAATAAACAAATTTTAATAAATAGATTAAAAAATAAAATTAAGTATATAATATAAATAAATGAAAATTAAATTAGTATAAAAAAATTTAAATTTGAAAAAAATATATAAAAATTAGATTAAACAACTTAAATTGAATAAATCAAATCTAAATTAGAATAAACCAATTGAAGTTAAATTTAAAAGCAATAGAAAAATGAGAAAATGTAAAAATATAGAAAAATACTATATAAAAAATATTTTCCCCAACCTAATATAAAAATATACAAACACTATAAAAAAAATATAACATCGAGATCAAGCTAATAGGATTATTATCAAAATTAAATGAATTAAATTAAATTTAACTAAAATAAATAAATTAAAAAATAAAATTAAGTACATACATTAAAGTAGTATAAAAATACAAATATATAAACAGTATAAAAATATATAAAAAATATAACAATGAGATAAAATTATTACGCTTACGAATTAACTAAAACGAAATAAATAAAATTAAATTTAATTAAAATAAATAAATTAAAGAATAAAATGAAGTACATAAATAAAAAATTAATATAAAAATTTTAAACTAAAAACTATAAGAATTAGATCAACAAAAAAATTAATAAGATAATATTGAAGAAAATATATAAAAATTATATAAACATATTATAATTAATATAAAAAAACCAAAACCACATAAATAAAATAACACTTAATTCAAAGTAATAAATTTAAAAATAAAATTAAATAAATAAATGAAAATTAAATAAGTATAACCCTTTGGTTGGGCACCTATTGCGGCGCGTCCCAGGTGGTGGATAGGGTACGCCACAGTTATCTTCTGTGGTTAAGTAGGTCATAGCCTTGGTAAAAGCCTACTCGCGAACCAGCCTAGTTCTCGTCAACCAACAACTATGGTAGGGGGAACAACATGTAGTGCAGTGTTACTGCACGCGTGCCGTAACTGCCATAATTGCTGGCAGTGACCCATATCCACTTCGGTGGAAGGCGAGAAGCCACTCGTATTAGTAGGTCATGTCTCTGCTAATACGAATGGAGTAAACATGGACTCACGGGGAGAAGGCCACTTCCTTATATCAAAGGCTACCAATTCAAGGTGGAACAGCATACGTCGAGGGATGCATGGCTTAGGGTGAGCTAAGTCGCTAGTATGCGGACTCTGGGGCACCTGTCGCACCCCAGTTTAAATCCGACTTACCACGGCATAGGGCTCTGGCGTGGCGAACCCCATTATTTCCCTACGAATATCTCTGGTTACGACTGCTGACTCGTCAGCTGAGTGACCGCCCCGCAAAAAGAATGAACAAAACTAACATAAAACAAACAACACAACAAAAAATTCCTTCCCGACGCGGAAGACCCGTTGGCTCCACCAAACTTATGGCCGGGTCAAAAACCACCCCTTCGGTGGCTAAAGTGCTCACTAAGAGCAAGACCGTCAAAGAGACACCACCGCATTCTCTTGTGGCTTCTTCCTCCAAAACCGATTCGGCTGCGGAGAAACAATCAACCAAAACTGTTTTGCCAGAAACTGGGGAAACTAATCGGACAGAAGTCTCCAAAAAACCTGTCCCTCCTCATCTCCGTCGATATAGAGACAAAAGACGCGCCACTTTCCTTATGGAAAAGCTCGGCAAAACCCCTGAGGAGGAGCTGTCCGACCAACAAAGGGCAACTCTCGATTGGGCCCGGGAATTCCTTCGGAAGCATGAGGCGTCCAAAGAAAAACCGAGTGCAGCTAAGCGGCAGCGGTCTTCAGAGGATCCTCATAGCTCCAACGACCCCAAGAAGCACAAAGCTTCCTCTGAGGTCAAAATACGCAAGTTCTGCGAAGTTGCCAGAGATAGTCTGGTCATGGCGGTGGTGGATAAAAGCCACCCTGACGGTTTCATCTCTCCATCAAACTGGAAGATTGTGGAGAGAAAACTTCAGTTGGGATACCTGGACGTTCTGAAACAGAACCCAGGGCCTCCTCCTTTCTGCTCTGACGCGGGATGGTTCCAGGCAAGGGTCAAGTTGATCGCGTGCTCGGATCAACGTTCTGTCAACCTGTACGGCATGGCCCTCGACCGACTCGGCGAGGTATGGCCCGGGGCGAATCTTAAGCTCGTCAATAAGAGCGAAATACCAAACCAACCACGCGGCAGAGCAAGAGTACCTCTAGAGCCATCCGATCCGGAAACTATTCTGGAGCTACTGAAGATCGGAAACCCGAACCTACCCACCGAAAACTGGAGGGTAGTTAAGGTGGAAGAGCCTTCAGGAAACTCCAGGCATATCACGCTGCTCCTGGACCAGGAAAGCGTTAAAGCACTGGACGACCGCAAGGGGATTGTGGCGTTCGGGTTCATCACCACTACCATTTGGACCTATCAGCCGAAAAATCTCCTCGCACCCAGCGAAGAGAGTACGGCGGTCCCCAAGATGGATGTCGATAAGCCTCTCTCACAAGCTTCGACGATTGAGTCCGACTCGGAATCGAACAGCGAACTTGTGGGACACTTATTTAACATTCAACTTGGGGACGAGGATAGACTTCTCGATAGCAGTGATGACGCGAACGACACAGTCACACAGTGCGTCTAAAAGTGCTGCAGATTAATCTGCACCACTCTAAGGCTGCCTCGGCAGCCCTCATTCTTCGTCTCTCTGACCTCAGAGAAGACATCATTCTCATCCAAGAACCTTGGATATCAAACAACAAGATATGCGGCCTGAAAGATAGGAACTACACCTTGTTTCAAGGTGAGGCTAACGTTAGATCGCGCTTTTGTATTCTCATTCGAAAACATATTAATGCTTTTCTTCTTCCCTTAAGCAACGCTGACACCACTGCCATAGAGGTTGAAGCTGTCCACGGCCCGATCTGGATTGTGTCGGCTTACATGCCTTACGACGCAGCGGAGGCGCCTCCTCCTGAAGCAGTGAGAAGGCTCGTCAATACGGCGCATCTGAAGCAGAAACGCATCATCATTGGAGCAGACGCTAATGCCCATCATATTGTTTGGGGTAGTACAAACAACAACACACGAGGTGAGCAACTCTTTGACTACATTCTAGCGAATAAGCTTGATATATGTAATAGAGGTGATGTCCCTACGTTTCTTAACTCGTCTAGAAGAGAGGTACTCGATATTACTCTTGCTAGCGAATCATGTACACAACTGGTGCAGGACTGGAGCGTTGATAAACAGCACTCTTTTTCCGACCACCAATATATAACATTCACTTTAAAAGCCGAAACGGCAAAACCCATGAAGTACCTTAACAAAAAACGTATGAATTGGATCAAATATAAAGAACATCTTGCCAATGGACTTCCTGATATCAGGCAGTTTGAAATGGCAAACAAAAACGATATCGAAAACGCTGTCAACATGATAACGAAGACGTGTCAAAGCGCAGCACGACAATCTTGCCCCCTGACGAAAACAGGAGGTAAGCATAAACCTTTTTGGTGGACTCCAGAAATCTCAGAACTTCGCAATCGAACTCGGAAACTCTTTAACCAATCTAAAATAACAGACGAATGGGAAGAATATCGACAAAGTCTCAAAGACTTTAAGAAAGCCGTCAGAAGTGCAAAACGCACATCCTGGCGATCATACACTCAAGAATTAGAGAACACTTCAGAAGTAAGCAGGCTACGCAAGATTCTTGCATCAAACCCAGTCTCTCCCAGTTTTATCATGACTCAAGATGGAACTTGGACTACTTCAACTGACCACACTCTTAGAATACTTCTAGAATCTCACTTTCCAGGCTGTGTTGCCAACTTACCTGCACTTCCCAGTACTCTTCAGAGTAATTATGGGAATAGATCAGATCTAATCAGCTCTAATAGCATCTCTACAGCAATACTAAGCTTTAAAAAATTTAAATCACCAGGTCCTGACAACATCATTCCAGCAGAACTTCAAGAAGGACTGGAAATTCTACTGCCTTGGTTAACAAGGATCTTTAACAAGTGTTTAAATCTCTCTTACCTTCCGACAATTTGGAAGAAATCGAAGGTAGTATTCATTCCGAAAACGGGGAAGCCTTCACACTGCAAACCAAACGACTTCAGGCCCATTAGCCTAACCTCTTTTTGCTTAAAGGCTTTTGAAAAAGTCTTAGATGAGCAAATCAAAACCCAACTTGATACTAAGTTGATCTCTGAGGCACAACATGCCTACACTAAAGGGAAATCGACTGAAACGGCACTTCATTCACTGGTGCAAACAGTGGAAACTTCCCTTCACAATAAGGAGTACTCTCTTGTCGCATTTATGGACATAGAAGGTGCTTTTAATAATATTGAACCCAACGCTATTTTGTCTGAAATTGCCAAATTGGGTATTAATTACTCCATCCGAAAGATGATCGAACAAATGCTCCAAAATAGAATAATCACTTCAGAGCTTGGGTTAAGCCGCATGAGAATGTACGCCGTCAAAGGCACTCCTCAAGGCGGAGTACTTTCACCCCTTCTCTGGAATCTCGCTGTAAACAGTTTGCTTCGAAATCTCGAAAAAGCAGGCTGCAAGGTTGTAGCCTATGCAGATGATATTGCACTCTGCGTGTCAGGCAAACACCTGAATACCCTCACTGAGCTCATGCAACGCTCAATCAATATTCTGTCAAAATGGTGCACCGAATGCGGACTAAATGCGAATCCAGCAAAGACAGATCTTGTTCTCTTCAATAGGAAACAACAATCTCCTCCACTGCAAACAATAACTTTAAAAGGGGAATCATTACTCCTATCTGATTCAGCTAAATATCTAGGAGTTATTCTAGATAGGAAGTTGAGTTGGAAATTGAACATCGAAAACAGATGTAAAAAAGCTTTCATAGCTCTCTATACTTGTAAGAAAGCTATAGGCAAAACCTGGGGTTTTTCACCTCGGATCATTTATTGGATATATACCTCGATCATCAAACCGATACTCTTCTACGGTGTGGTTGTTTGGTGGAGAGCACCTGATAACAGGATGCTTAAGTACAACACCTACTAAGGCTCTAAATACGTTGCTTCACTTGTTCCCCATCGATCTGGCTGGCAAAGCGATTGCAGCGAAAGCAGCGACACGCATGAATGCTATATCGAAATGGAATAAGTATCTTGGCCATTCGGCCATACTGAATAGGAACACTGTTATCTCTTCCGACATAGACTATCATGTAAGTCTTCCATCACCACCCTTGCTATTCTCCTGTTCACTCCCAACTAGGGAAGAATGGAAGACAAATCTAACCGAAATCGATGGCCCTCTGATTATATATACAGATGGTTCAAAACAAGACGGCAAAGTGGGATTTGGAATCTTTTCCAAATCCCCTCACATCAATCTATCATTTAGATTACCCGACTACTGTAGCGTATTCCAAGCGGAAGTATGCGCTATCTGGTATGCTGCGAAAACTCTCTTAGAAAATAGAATATCACTAGAGGATATCCGCTTTTTCACCGACAGTCAAGCGGCCGTTCGAGCACTCAGCTCCTCTTATACCCACTCAGATGTGGTTCGATCCTGTCTCTTATCTCTTAACGAGATAAGTGTTCAGAATTCTGTCCAAGTTACCTGGATACCGGGCCACAGTGGATTCGAAGGTAACTGCAAAGCTGATGAGCTCGCAAGAGCTGGAGCTGCGCAATCAAATGTTAGTGACTTACCCACAATCCACATTCCGCTCTCAACATGTAAAATGCTCATCGATCGAGAATTTCACAGCATGGCTGATCGGAGGTGGCGAGTGGAAACTACTTGCGTTACGACCAGACAAATCTGGCCATCCTACAATCTGAAACAGACAAAAACCCTTATAAGTCTTTCGAAACACGAACTAAGGCATATAACATCTCTTATCACCGGCCACTGCCTTTTGGGCACTCACGCACGTCGGCTCGGGGTTCCTCAGAACGACCTGTGCAGATACTGCGAGGACGAAGATGAGGAAGTATCGAGCAGACATTTGCTGTGCAGTTGTCCGGGTCTAGCCAGAAGCCGACTCGCTCTTCTAGGCTCTCCAACAATTGACAATCTTTCAGTACTCTCGGACCTGAAAATCGAATCTCTCATCAAATTTTCGAAACGAATTAATATCTTTGATCAAAATCTACAATAAAAATCTCGGTTAGGTGGGGAAATCATTTAAAATAATGAGCTCTAGGGCAACACAACGGACCCAACTTGCGGTCTATGTGGTACTCCGATGCGGGGTCACCCTTAAACCAACCAACCAACCAAATAAGTATAAAAAATGTTAATTCCAAAAATATAAAAATTATAACGAAAAAATAAATGCCATAATATTATGAATAAATAAATAACATAAAAATAAATTAAATTTAATGAATTTAAAAATAAAATTAAACTAATAAGAAAATCAAATGAGATCATGTTGAATGGGCAAAGCGATCAACCACTCCGACCCGCTCATGTCCACGACAGTCGGTCCCTACGTTACCGAAACGACCCGGATTTATATCCGGCCAAGGACTGTCACTCCAGCAGCATTCCCCGTATGTTAGTATGGGGAATGTTTATGCTGCTACAACAACAACAACAAAAACCTTTACCATAGCTCGCACCTGCAAACATTTGCTAGAGCCTAAGCGACTTCCCAGGCGATCCAGGAGGCATCTCTTCGACTACATCGACGAGATCCCGGACCAAACACGACTGCAACTACTAGATCGGGCAGTAGAGACAGAAATTAAATTATAGTCATCAGAGCCCAATCACCAGCCATTGCAAACGAAGAGCTTAAGTTACCTCGTGAGAGCCACGTAACTTTGGTTCAATTACGTTCTAGATATTATAGCTAGTTAATCAACCAAGGCATACTCAACATATGGCCGGCATGTAAAGGTACTCCGCGCTATGCCAGCCACCTATTCACATGCCACGGATACTAACTATTTGTTCACATACCCTCTCCAACCCACTCCCTAACCCTAATTTGTGGTATCCAACGAAAACCTGGAACATTGAATGTATGCTCATCCCACTAATACCCAAAGATGTCGCTATCTCGTGATATATCACATGACGATCTTGCGTTATGAAGCACAGCATCGATTGTTTCTGGCACAACTACCGTCGGACAGTCTTCACGAAATTCATCCTACAAGAATTGACGGTCACGTTGGAACTCGTTGTACCAGCGTTTCACAGTGGCTAAGTTTGGTCTTTCAACGCCAAAAGTCAAAGTAAATTGAGCAATGCAATCCCCATCGAAATTCGTAATAAAATATCGCTTGAAAATTTTCATGATTTAATCCCATCTTTGGCATCACTTGAACGCTATACCACCAACTACACGAACTCGACTACGCTGACGATATTTGCCTGCTTTCACAGAGACATTCCGACATGCGGGCCAAAATCGATCTTCTAGTCACCGCTGCACGAAACGTTGGTCTGGTAATAAACAGCAAGAAAACAGTTGCAATGCGACTCAAGAATACAAATCCCAACAATACTGTAATCGAGGAAGAAGAGGGGCAATATGATGAAAGTTTCTGCTATCTTAGAATATTGAACGCATGCGTAAAATCCACACTATTACATGGCAGTTAAACGTGGCTACGCAGAAACTACAAAGATTCACAAATGAATGCTTTCGGATTATATGCAAAGCTTTTTGGTCGAGCACTATCCCAAATACGGACTTGCGGCAGATCCCCGAGCAAATTCCAATCTAAAAGTCGTAAATGGCGATGGATCGGGCGCAATCTCAGAAAGGACAGGATAATCTCAGAAAGAGGCCAGCAGTTAATCGCTTAAGATATAAATATTTGATTGAAGCTCTATGTTCCCAGGTGAAATAATAAATGAATAAAAATAAAAAATAAAAAAAAAATTCCATCTTTTAGGCGAGAAGAGTTCTTCAGCTTTCAGCTGAAAAAGAACAAATAAAAATCCAAAATGAAAATGTTATACGTAAGTTTATGCAAAAAAATACCAAACTTTTTGATAAAAATATCGAATTGCAGCTCCTTACTCGTAGATGAGCAAAGATACAAAATATAAAGGCAACCCTCGTACAAACTAAGATATCGCTCAAGCTAGGGCCCCCTTTAAGCTAATCGTGAGCTTTAAAGTTAATAAAGATTAAAAGGTAATAATACAATAAAAATTAAGCTAAATAAATGAAAATCACCAAATATTACCGCTAAAAATTTCTTAGAATACAAATTTAGTTCCTAATTGCTTCCAGAGTATTATTGTCAACCGAAAATGGAACGCACAACTTCACGCCGCTTCTCAATAAATTTATGACCTTAAACAAAATAAAAGTCGCCCCACACAGACTACTTAAGCACAAAAAAGCAGACGACCTTGTGCGTCCTTGTACACGTAGCGATGGGACTTTAGCACGCGGCGCGCACCGGCCGTGCAAAAAGTGCTAATAAACGTAAAGAGTTTACAGAGTGTGTGTGAGTATGTGCCTGAAATTAAATTGATTTGGAGCAGAAAGCGAAGGAAAAAGGGGGGAACCTGCTTAAAAACCATTCAAGTTTACTTAATGATATCATTTATTTATTTTTTCGCCTTCTGTTGACACAAAGTGATTTAGCAACGGATGACGGATGTTAAATAAAAACAACAGCAAAAGTTAAAAATGAATATTAAACATGACATTTGCAAATGTGTAAGTGAATAGGCATGCAAAAATCTAAAATTAAATTGAAATTAGTCAAAAAAAGACGCAAATCAAAATCGACAATAAAAGTCAATCGCTTAACAAATGATACCCGTTTGGCAACTGTTTGGTTACAGACACCCGTTGCCTGCTGAAATTGTTTTGAAAAAAACTTAATGCTTAATGAGCGGCTGTACGAAAAAAAAAACAAAGAACAAAACACAAGTAGCTACAAGAAATCAACAGAAACGCAAAAAAAGTTGCATAGTTAATTTGCTTTTCATTTTTATTATTATTGTTTTTTATTGCTGTTGTTTTTGTAGCTTTTTTATTAGAACGTACGGGCGACCTTGAGGCTTCTTGTCAACAATTTATACCAATTTACTCTCCACAACAAGTTATTTGTCTCGCATTCTCGTGCGCTATCTGCTTCGCATCCACAAACTGCTCAGCACAACAATCGATTGTCTTTGTTTTCCGTTTCTTATCAGGAATACGCAATGAACGACTTTGAAAATGCTATATTTCCCTTTGCTGTATGTACGCGTATTTTTTGGTTGTGCTAAAAGAGACACTTTTCTTGCAAGAATGATGGAATGCAAGATTGCATAAATCGGAGTGGGATTTGGAGAACGTTTTTACCGTCAGTAAGTTTAGAGGAGAGAAAAAAAGTCCAAACAGCGAACTTTTGTAAAAAACATTAGAAGTTAGGTTAGGGCTAAGGCATAAGGGAAAGAATATTGAGTTGGCGGATATCGTGGTACCGTTATTATATATATATATATTAGGGCGGATCGATTTCAAAATCGCTCATTGCTCTGTGAAAATCGTATTCTAGGGATCAAAATAAGAAACTTTGCCGAAGGAACCATACCTCTAAAACGAATTCTGATATCCCCCAATTTGGGTCGAACGAAAAATCGCACTTTGTCCCATTTAGAGTGCTCCAATCGAGTCCAAATCTATGACCGACCCCCACTAACTTTGGACAGCCGATCCACACATGCCAGTGGCACACCCCCTGGAACTCCCCTGGGGGGTTCCCCATACAATCATTTCAAAATATCACCATTTTTGGCCTTTACATGAGAAAAGAAACTAAAAAGTTCGACCCAAATTGGGGGACATCAGAATTCGTTTTAGAGGTATGGTTCCTTCAGCAAAGTTTCTTATTTTGATCCCTAGAATATGATTTTCACAGAGCAATGGGCGATATTTTTGCCTCCCCACAAAAGACACTAAAAGTTCGACCCAAATTGGGGGACATCAGAATTCGTTTTAGAGGTATGGTTCCTTCGGCAAAGTTTCATATTTTGATCCCTAGAATATGATTTTCACAGAGCAATGGGCTATTTTTTTGCCTCCTCACAAATCGACCGGCCTAATATATATATATATATATAATTGGCGCGTACATCCTTTTTGGGTGTTTGGCCGAGCTCCTCCTCCTATTTGTGGTGTGCGTCTTGATGTTGTTCCACAAATGGAGGGTACCTACAGTTTCAAGCCAATTCCGAACGGCAGATATTTTTTATGAGGAGCTTTTTCATGACAGAAATACACTCGGAGGTGTGCCATTGCCTGCCGAGGGGCGACTCCTATTAGAAAAATGTTTTTCTTAATTTTGGTGTTTCACCGAGATTCGAACCTACGTTCTCTCTGTGAATTCCGAATGGTAGTCGCGCACCAACCCATTCGGCTACGGCGGCCGCCGTACCGTTACTTTGCTCTCAGCAAATTTGACAATAAGTGTCGTCGTATTGCATTTTTTTTTGTTATTTAGTCTCGGAGTTTGAGTTCTTTCTTCATGACATTTTTCTAACCTGTTCTAATTAAAATGTAATGTTTAGAATTTTGTGAAATATAAATTTTTTTAAATTAATTCGATAATTCACTCAGTTTTATTTAGCTTTACTTTTTTTTCACATGTGGTGGCATTGCCCGCGATTGCTGTTATTGTTGGTGTTCTTCTCCTTTCAGCAGTCAAATCACTTTCTCGTTACTGCAGTGTTGCCTAGCTTTGGATATGAAAACGCACTAAAATGCCCATTTAAAGAAAATAAAATACCAAATTTTTATTGAATTACTTAAAAAACTTTGTATGCGTGACAAGTTGTCCTTAAATGTGTGTTTTTTTTAAATAAATGTGTTATGGTTATGTGCATTTTTATTTATGAGTTTTTTGTAAGAAAAACTCCTTTGTTAAGAGATCGACTTTTTTGGTATATTCAGGTTATGTAATAAGATGAGGTACTCTTTTTGTAAAAATGTCGCTATGGTGTTTTCAGTATTTTCTGGTATTTTGTTGCTTATTTTTACTATGAATACACCTCTTGATGCCCTATGTTCCACTAAGGATTGAGGACTGGAAGAAACGATTACACCTCAATGGTATTAATTCGCATCCAGTAAACTCAAACGCTTTTTAAAATGTGTAAAAAGGTTTTAAATGTTAAGAAGAGTTGAGACAAGAATATTTTATATTCTAACATAACCTTAAAAGGAGCAAAAAAGTAAATTTTCATTTTCAAGATATCAAATTTTATAAGAACCAACAAATTTTCATTAACACTAAAATCATCTCAGAGTGACATTTTTTAACCTTCATTTGTTTAATAATACAGTTTGTTTTTAACTTACAGCTTCGGTAGCTTTAAATTAATAAAAAAAAACTGATAACTTAAAAATTTTCGCATTTTGGGAATAGTAAAAAAGTACTAAATTTATTGCGAAGAGCAAATGGTTGGCAACACCGCACAACTCAGATGGGCGCAATCTTGTTTCTATCATTTTTGAGGCTAAGGCAGGTAGCAGTGGAGCAAAAACAACAAAAGTATTTAGAGACCCAAAACATAGAAAAACAACCAAATAAATGGAAAACTTAAATCAGCTGCTCTTCTAAAATATCTACTACTACAAAATGTGCCCTCGGTTAGGCTAATGTAAACTTGAAAAAAGTTTGAAAGAGAATTTAAAGGATCTAAGGCGTCAATTGACGCACAGAATCAGCATTGTTTCAGGCACAACAAGCGTTTTTGGACGATATTCACGAAATTCATTCTGCAAGGATCAATAGCCACGTTGAAACTCGTTTTACCAGCATTTCACAGTGGGTAAGAGTGGTGTTTCAAGGCCAAAAGTCAAAGTAAATTGAACAACGCACTCGCAAACCACATCGAAAATCGCAATAAATGATCACAAGAAAATTTTCACGAGTTAATTTCTTCTTTGGGAGGAGTTGAATTTTTCAACTCACTAAGTAAAGATCAGCTAAAACTCGTAAGTGAAAGCATTTTCTGTAAAGTTATGCTAGAAAATACCAAACTTGTCGATAAAAATATCGAATTACAGCTCATCACACGTGGTGTTGTAAAGGCACCAAATATAAAAGGCAACCCTCGCAAATTAGAAGTTTGTAAACACAAATGATAACTTAGGTTAGGCTTACGTAGTAGTAGTGGAGCAAAAACAACAAGAGCTGACTCTAAACAAAGACTGACTTTTCAGAATAAATTTAAACAAAACTTTACAATTTAGAGACCTAATAAATAGAAAATAAAAAATTCAATTAGCTGCTCTACTGATGCTACTGCTTTTAAATGCGCTTTACTTCAGGCTAACAGAATAGACAGAGGATCCTGGAGACGGTTTCATCAAATAAGAGGATTGGGGTTCCCTTGAGAACCTTGGGTCTGCTCCTGAAAAGATGGCCCTCACGTCAACTCAGCGAGCGCTGGGCTAGTGCTCAAACGTGCAAAGTCGTGAGATCCTCTAGCCACGGGTAGTTCGGGGCGTTAGAGGAAACTTGAAAGGCTTAGAAAGCCGCAGCTTTTTGTAGGTGTCTTTTCTGCACATTATCCGTTGGGTATCCACGGGGTGAGACTGGGTATTGATTCTAGTCTAGTTGCAAAAACTGTCTAGACGACGAGGTGGAATCATCTCGGCACCTTCTTAGTAGCTACCTTACCCTCGTCGGGCAAAGGTTTAGACATCTGGGCTCTCACTTTTTCGCTACATCTGCGGATATTGCGAGTTCACATATCACACATTTAGTGAAATTCATCAGTAGCTTGAAGCGTTTAATACGAATTTAAATCGCCCCCATTGGATCATTATCCTCTAATAAAAAGCCCTTTCTTCCTGTCTGGTTCCTTCCCTTCGCCTTTCCTCTCCCCTCCCCCTGTATGGTATCAGAACGGACAAATTTTGAATATATGTCCAAGTTGGTCCCTCGCAAAAGCAGTAATTAATGCTAACCTAATATAGGCTAACGTAAACTTGAAAAAGGTTTGAGAGGGAATTCAAAAACACTACTAGTTGACATCGAATAATCCACTTCACTCCGCCGGGTAGGAGGATAAAGCATTAAAGCAAAGAATGGCGCAGGATGGGGTCCTTTCACCCTTATTTTTCAACTTCTACATCTTTCAACCACCAGATGGAGTTTCATTGGTCCCCTAAGCTGCCCATTGCTCGAAAATTGCGTTCGGGAATAATATCGATGGCTTTTGAGAAGTGAACAACTATCTCCCCAGCCTTTCTCGTTTCTTCACTACGAGGAACCCCCAACTTTCCCCAAGTAAAACCACAGGGACTCTATTTACCACCTGGGCGAAAGAAGTCAAACTACCGACAGTGGTTAAAATCGAAGAGACACCAATACCGACTATCAATAGCTCCAAGTTAAAGCGCGTAACCTTCGATGGTTTGCTCTCCTTTTCGGCGCACACAACCCCGATTGCCACTGCCGTCCAAAACTGGGACATGGTTCTTAAGGCAAATACAAGGAAATGTAGCTGGCGATATTTAAAGGAATTGGTGACCTGGCACTAAAGATTCGCAGTGTACAAAGCTTCAGAGCTGTCAGAAAACTGTAATCAGGACTGCCGCGGAATGCCTTCTGATGTCTACTCTGCATCTCATTCACAAGAAGGCTTCCATACTCCCGGTTAAGGAGCACAGTAAGATGTTCAGCAAGCAATACGCAAATCGATTGATACCGTAAGGATCAAGCGTGAAGACACCTGCCGGAGCAGGAGCCAGAGCCATCTCCCAGGCAAGTCCGCAAGCATCTCTTCAACTACACCGACGAGATTCAGGACCAAATAAGGAACAGATATTAAACGACATTCATCGAATCGCCCGAATGCCGTTATCGTACTCCAACCCCACCCATTGCAGACGAAGAGCTTCAACTGCCTCGTAAGCCAGCGTTCACGTTCGGTTCTACGTAATCGGAACAACCTGAATTTATATTCGGCCAAGGACTGTCCCTTCAGCAGCATTCCCTATATACGAGGTGTGTTCAAAAAGTATCGCGAATTTGGTTTTTTTTCACAAATTATTTATTTATACATTAATATCTATTTTGTCCCCTTCAAAGTAATGGCCATGAGATATTATGTACTTGTGCCAACGTTTTTTCCAATCTTCGAAGCACTCAAAAAAATCATATTTTTTTATCTTGTTCAGCTCCTCCTTCGACGCCGTCTTTATCTGGTCAATCGTAGCGTGGCGTCGTCCTTTCATGGGCCTCTTCAGTCTCGGGAACAAGAAAATGTCACAGGGGGCCAAATCTGGGGAATACGGTGGCTGCGGCATCATTAGTGTGTTGTTTTTGGCCGAAAAGCAACGACGTGTGAGCAGGGACGTTATCGTGATGCAAGAGCCAATTTTTGTTCCACAAATCCGGTCGTTTCTGGCGGATTACTTTGCGCATAACTTGCAGGTAATATTCCTTATTGACCGTTTTACCCTTACCCATGATGCACAACGCCCCTGCAATCGAAGAAAACGGTAAGCAAAACGTTTACATTCGACCGAACTTGACGCGCTTTTATCGATCTTGGTTGGTGCGGCAGCTACCATTGAGATTATTGAGCTTTGGTTTCCACGTCATAACCATAAATCCACCATTCGTCACCAGTTATGACCCTCTGGAGCAAATTTGGGTCGTCGCGGACAGAGTCAACATCTAATTAGCAATGTTCATGCGATGCTGCTTTTGCTCGAAATTGAGCAGTTTTGGTACGAATTTTGCGGCGACCCGCATCATTCCCAAATCATTGAAAAAAATTGAATGGGACGAGCCAATTGATATGTCTAGATCCTCAGCAACTTCTCTCTTTTTCGTCTGTTGTTGAAGTGATCGAGTGTCCGGCACGCTTTTCGTCGTTCACATCTTCTCGGTCTTCTGAGAACATTTTGTACCACCGATAAACGTTGCTTTGGTCCAAAGTAGCTTCTCCGTATGACACAGTCAACATTCCGAATGCATCCGCGCATTTAATTTCGTTTTTCGCACAAAATTTGATACCGGTTCTTTGATCTATTTTTTTGAATAGGTAAAAATCGAAGACGTGCCGAAAAACGTGCAAGCAAACCAGCTGTCAACAATTAACTGAACATTCAAAATGACCGAACTCGTCGGCATGAGTGAGCACCAACATATCGCCTCAAAAAAATTGAAATTCGAATATACGTACATAAATTCAGACAGTGAAGTTGGTTTCGAAACAAAAAATTATTGCTTTCTTCAAAATGCGTATTTTCGCCTAATTTTGATGCTTTTTGAAATCGAAATGTTTGCAAAAATGTTAATAATGTTGCGGTAAGGTAAATAGAGTTCTGAAGTAACTTTCAATTTGAAAAATTAAAAAAATTCCATTAAATAATTAAAGTTCTAAGCTTGATTTCCAATTCTTATGACCACTTGGTGTAGGTCACTTATTACAATTGAGCACACAAAGTGTCCATTTAATCCCAATCCGGTATTCGAAATCAGCATTCCATTGGAAGGCAGCACCCACGTTTATGACCTCAGCCAATAAACCACGATTATAGCACTTCTAATTTTAAATACCACCTTTTATTAAGAATATGTATACACACACAGACACACATGCATGAATGCATACATATAGGAGTTCAGCTGACCCTAGTGGTATGTGGTAGAAACAAAAAACGCCCAAAGAATTCCATTCAAATGATTTAATAACTTTAAACTATTTAAATATGCAACAAGTGCGCGCAGCAGACTTAAATGAATATAAAAGTAGCGCAAATGCAACGCGAAACAACAACAGAAAAAAGAACAGTAAAGGAGGGTGCGGCTGACTGGTGCTATAAGACTGCAATAGACAGCGCAAAAAGTGGAAAGAATGAAATAAAAAAAAGAGAAATGAATACCGGTAACATACGCCCTAAACGCGGAGCACACCGTTGGGTGGTGGGCGGTAGGTGGCAGCGACAAGCATACGAGGCCAACTGAGGCCAATGTGCAGCGACCGAACAGATTGTCAAAGCGCGCCAACGAACAAACATTTCCTGTTTAATTAGCATAAAAGAACAACAACTACAACAACAAGAGCAACAGGCCATAGCCACGACAGACGACAATACAACCAGCAAACCGAGCAGCATTTAGAACTGGTAGATTCGTGTTACAACTACAGTTACAAGAACAAAATGCAAAAAAACAACAACCAAAAAGTAAACGAATGCACAAATGGATATATGAAAGAAGGAGATTGAAGCAGCAACTTACAGTTAACAGCCTACACGCACTTCGCAATCGAAATGAGCGATAAATTCGTACGTACTAACGCACTGCCAAAAGTAAATGCATAACTGTACGATTATATACAGGCTATGGGCACAGAAATAGAGCACTTCCCCACAATAAGATATAAAAATGATTATTTTTACTCGATGGCTTAGTAAAACAGTTATTTTTGCGCAGATCTGATGGCCCCTCTACAACACCTACACAGATACTTCCTGTAAGGGAGCACAATAAACTGCTCAACAAACAGTTTATGCTAGGGTGCCATCGCAGGTTTCACCTATGTAGACACCTGCTTGAGCCAAAACCGCCTTCCAGGCACGTCAGGATACATCCCCTAAATTTCGCCGACGAGATGCAGGACAAACCTAACCGACAAGTACTGGACCGGACAGTGTTTAGACAGACAATTAACAACATTCGTCTGGAAACAACACAAGCTCCCGACCGCCGAATGCCGACCAAATCGAAGTCCAACCACCACCCACAGCAGATGAAGAGCTCCAGTTACGCTGAGAGACCCGCGTAACCTTAGCACGATTACATTCTGGATACTGTAGCAGGCTAAACTCCTTCTTATCCAGAATAGACCCCGACATACTACAGGGTCCGGCACTCGAAGTGTAACCAACTTCAGACCACTCGCGCATCAGCTGTCTGTTAGTTGGCTAAATGACAGTCCAGAGTATTTTGGAAGATTTTGCCAAGATTAACGAGAAAAGAGCTCAAGCACCTAAAAGTAACGAAACGTCATGAAGGTGGTCATCAAAAGACTGCAACGTCACGTGAAATGGTTCAAAAAGTGAAGAAACGACTTGAGCAAAATCCCCGACGAAATGCCAATCAAATGGCGAAAGAACTAAAAATATCTGACCGTAGCATTCGCCGCATACTGACCAAGCCTCACAAGATTCAAAGGGCGCATGATCTCACACCAAAGCAGCAACAAGTCAGACTTGAGAGAGCGAAGGAGTTGCTTCGCTTGGCCGAAAGCGGTCAATTTCCCTATTTATTGTGTTTTCTGACGAGAAAATTTTTCAAATTGAGCAATTGGTAAACTTCCAAAACCATAGGACCGATCGTTCATACGAGAATTTCTGTCTGTGATTGGCCACCAGGAAGCAGCACCCGCCAAAGGTAATTTTTTGGGCCGCTGTAACCGCAGGTTGGGGCACTCCAATCGTTTTCATCGAGTCTGGCGTCAAGGTAAATGCGAAATATTATGCGGAAAGTATTCTGGAGGTTGCTTTGCAGACGTGGGCAGACAAACATTTCGGTGGCAGACCATGGACGTTTCAACTGGACTTGGCATCGTCTCACAAAGCTCGAGTGAATCAAAAATGGCTAAAAAACAACGTTCTTCAACGAACTTCATAACGTCCACACAATGGCTCTCAAATTCTCCAGACGCAAATCCGATGGATTATGCCCTTTGGGCTATTTTGGAGATCAAGGTCCGAACTAAAAGATTCACCAGTCTTCAGGCGCAGAAAAAAGCCATTGTCCGCGAGTGCGCCCAAATACCTGCAATTCACATTTGGGCAGTTTGCGATTCGTTTCTGGACCGTCTCAAGGCCATAGTCAAGGGAAAAGGTGGTCATATCGAGCAAAAGAAAATTAGTTGTTGATATTCTATTATTTTCACACATTTTTTACTTTGAATTGAATAAAAGTAATTTTCCAAACTAAAGTTATTACCTTTTTAATTGGTTCGAGTGCCGGACCCTGTAGAGAACACTTACTATAAGTGCGTTATTTCTCTGGTCATAGCTGTATCCACCATATCTATGAGGTGCATTGAGCCAGTTTGAGAGCTGCAGCTTTGACTACTTCTTGCCAACTCCAACTTCATGCCGATTGCAACGAAAATAAGGAAATGTAACTATTACAAGTATTAGAAGGTAATGGGCGCATGCGTTAACTTGCTGATATTTGCACAGCCATCAGTTGAGCAGGAAAAATGTAACAGCTCAGCTCAGATACTAAGTGGTTGGTGGAGTGTACATACATACAAACTGAGTTATGTATTAGGAGGCTGGAAAATCTAGTTGCCGCCGCAAGGTGTCAAGTCAATAAGCTGATGTGGCGATAAAGTCATATGAACTGCGAGTAGTTGTGGAGTTGTTAAACTGTTACAGCTTTAATGACATGACAAGAAAGAGGCGACATAGAAAAGCACTAAATCGAAGATATTAAATGTCTTCTTGAATTTATAATTACTACTAAAGCTGGAAGAAACAAGCTACCAATTAGTGATAATTGAAAATAGAGAGAGATTGAATGGAAATGTATAAGTTGAGTACTCGTCCCAGTTGTTGCTGGAGAAGTTTTAACGAACCTTGTACGATCCAGTTTTTCGTTGAAATTAATTACATCATTGAAATCATTAAATTCGGTTCGCAAAGATGGGAAGGCGCCTTCAATTCGCACTTCTCTGCGCGCTTGACGAAAAATTTACATGTGAAAGCAACAACAAAGTTATTAAGCAAAATTTGCCGCTAGTTTACGAAGGTGATAAGACCCTTCCGGTGAATATAATTGAATGTCTGTCTGTACACTGGTCGATCCAGTAGTTTAAATTGTGTCTACTGACTCGCTGGTAGATGGATTCGGCTCTAGCAAGTGCCTTCAGGCTTGATCTTAGATTAGGTTAGGTTATAGTGGTAGTCGGTTTGTAAGACCGACTCACTTAGACCTTGCAGATCCGTTGTGATATCACTGCGCGAAACGGAAACCTCATTTCTTTTTCTTCGTAAAACCATTTTGATAGGCTCTTATGAAGTGCAAGATTGGTCCCGTCCCCACACCTGACAGTTCTGTAAGAGAACTGAAACAATATTTACCTAGAAAAGCTGCTCTGATTTTAGCTAAGGCTGGACAATTGCAAAGGAAATGCTCAACTGTTTCCTCATCTTTACATCTGCTACAATACCCAAAACTCCCAGTCTCAAGCAATACCAGCCAAATAGCCAATGACCGGTTATGCAAACCGCGACCTGCGAGATATCATCTCTTGAAAGGCCAAGCCGAACGCCTTCCTGTGCTCCTTAACCGGCAGCATAGAAGCCTCGTTGGGAATGTGTTGCAGGGGAGATATCAGGAGGCATGCTAGGGTTGTCTTGATAGCAGTATTCCGACAGATCTGAAGCTTTGTTCACTGTGAATCACTAGTGACAGACGACCAGATGAGCGCAGCGTAATTGGACGCTAATGGCAATTGTGATTATATGCGCCGCGAAGGAGAGCAAACTACCAAAGGTGACACCCAAAAGCTTGCGGTTGTTAAAGGTCGGTATAGATGATGGTCGACTTTCACCTTTAGCCCCTTGCTTTATGAATCGAACGACGATAATTTCTGCAATTTTCAATGAAAGCTGTTTTCATGCGTTAAAAATAATTTCGTATTTTATAAAAGGTTCTCACTTTAGGCACGCAAGTAGGATCGCGTCTACTACTCGTTGTTTTAAGGCAAAGGGTTAATTTCAATTTAACTTTTTAGTCCAGGTGGTTAACAGGTTCGCCGTGGATTTAGTGGAGGAAAACTGGAGATGCCTCGCAGTGAAAAAGCGAGCAAGGCTTATTTTAACTTTGGCACACAACTCATCAATGCCACTGCCGGACCATTTTGCATTTTTGCAGGTTACGTATATTCGAATTTCGATTTTTTTGTGGCGATATGTTGGTACTCATGTCTCTCACTCATGCCGACGAGTTCGGCCATTTTGAATGTTCAGTTAATTGTTGACAGCTGATTTGCTTGCACGTATTTCAGCTCGTCTTCGATTTTTACCTATTCAAAAAAATAGATCAAAGAACCTGTATCAAATTTTGTGTGAAAAACGAAATTAAGTGCGCGGATGCATTCGGAATGTTGACTGTGTCATACGGAGAAGCTACTTTGGACCAAAGCAACGTTTATCGGTGGTACAAAATGTTCTCAGAAGACCGAGAAGATGTGAACGACGAAAAGCGTGCCGGACACTCGATCACTTCAACAACAGACGAAAAAATTGATGAAGTGAAGAAAATGGTATTGACCAATCGTCGAATCACCGTTAGAGAAGTTGCTGAGGATCTAGACATAGAGAGACGGGTCGCCGCGAAATTCTTACCAAAACTGCTCAATTTCGAGCAAAAGCAGCATCGCATAAACATTGCTAATGAGATGTTGGACTCTGTCCGCGACGACCCAAATTTGCTCCAGAGGGTCCCAACTGGTGACGAATCGTGGATTTATGGTTATGACGTGGAAATCAAAGCTCAATCATCTCAGTGGAAGCTGCTGCACGAACCAACACCGAAAAAAGCGCGCCAAATTTGGTCGAATGTAAAAGTTTTGCTTACCGTTTTCTTCGATTGCAGGGGCGTGGTGCATCATGAGTTCTTGCCACATGATAAAACGGTCAATAAAGAATATTACCTGCAAGTTATGCGTAATTTGCGCGAAGCAATCCGCCAGAAACGCCCGAATTTGTGGAAGAACAAAAATTGACTCTAGCATCACGATAACGCTCCTGCTCACACATATTTGCTTATGCCCGACTTTTGGCCAAAAACAACACACTAATAATGCCACAGCCACCGTATTCTCTAGATCTGGGTCCCTGTGACTTTTTCTTGTTCCCGAAACTGAAGAGGCCCATGAAAGGACCACGCTACGCTACGATTGACGAGATAAAGACGGCATCGAAGGAGGAGCTGAACAAGATAAAACAAAATGATTTTTTGAAGAGCTTCGAAGATTGAAAAAAATGTTGGCACAAGTGCATTATATTTCATGGAAATTGCTTTGAAGAGGACAAAATAGATATTAATGAATAAATAAATAATTTTTGAGAAAACACAAAATTCGAGATACTTTTTGAACACACTTCGTATAAGTAGTGCATTGCATGAACGTGCATGAAATTTTAAAAAATTTTAAAAATTTGTCATTCAACTTTGTAATCAGAAACTTTAGAACTCTTCTGGGTTTGAAGTTTTATAGACCATTGAATTTTAGTAACCTGGGTTTAGTTTTAAAAAATCTTTCCCCCCTGTGAAATGCATAGAAAATAGAAAATAAGCGATTGAGGAAATCAAAAATGAAGTGGCGAGCAATTAAAAATTATATTTGATAGTAAATTCAATCACACATTTTTGTTGTCAAACTAACTCAATGTGCAATGACAGAACAACGTATTACAGCACGCAACACGGCTTAAAAGCGTGACGATTCAGTCGTATTTATGCGAAATCAATGGAAAAGGTTGTTAAAGCAATCTAATCGATGGAAAAACGCATGGCGTCTAAGGGATATGTGCGATGGCTGCGACGATGCGTTGCCGAGAAAAACGTTTGCTTTGGAAATGGTAGCAATAAAATTGAAAAAAAAAAAAAACACCAGAAAAGCATAAGAAAGCAAGGCTTTTAATGCATATGGAGCAAAACCAGAAACATTAAGACAGAAGCAATCAGAAACAGGGCAGCAATAAAAGATCACAAAAAAGTGTGCAATGGCATAGAGGCACTCGAGTTGAGTTTGAGTGGAGCGCGACTGCAGCGTGATGCAGAAGCAATAATAATTATAGCAAAAGCTACAAAAACAACAATAATGAGTACAAAATATATAAAAAGTAAAGAACATTAACTTGTCATATGATTCGATGGAGGTTAAGAGGCGGCTACAAAGGAAAGGTGACAACTGCAATGTGATTGGAAACAAAGATATGAACGCGATTTGAAGGGGCGAGCTGCTGCGCGAGAAGTGAGGTGAAGTGAAGGTTGATGAAATGGTTTTTGCCGAAGGCGAACTGCAGGCCAACAAAGAAGGCAGGCAGGTAGGCAGGCAGTTGCTAGCAGAAAACCGTCTGCAGCACAGCGACAACAAAAACAATTTTAGCAAGAAGACAACAACAACAAAAACAACACAACTAGCCTAGCAACCACTAACAGCCAACCGGTTTTTCAATAAAGTCCAAAGACCACTATGGCGTTACTGGCATGAGAGGTAGCAGTTGCATGTATTTCTTGTTGTTGTTGTTAATATTATTTCATTGCAGCTGCACGCACCTGTTGAGCAATGTAACTTGGTGTTGCATGCAACGTAGGCGCTTGAGAATTGGCCACAACAGCGGTGAGTGTATAAAATTGAAATATATGTGTATGTATGCATGTGTGTGTGTGCGATTGTGCGCGGTAGTAACGCGATAAAATGCCAGCAGCAAGAAAAATGCAGTAATGTAAATGAAATGGCAGTGACAGCCGCAGCAACATAACGTCAAGAAAACGACAATTACAAAAAAACAAAAAACACACACCAACAACAACAACAAGATTGCAATCGAAAATGGAAAATTCTATTGCAACTGGTTTGGTTTGGTTTGGTTTGGCACACAAATGGCCAACGTCGATTTGGCAACATGCACTGCAATATAGGTGGCAGGCAGTACACACAGTGTGTGCAGCAAGAAGCAGTGCACTCGTACAGTGTGGCAGACAGCACCTTAACTTGTTGCAACGCTTGTGACAGCCACAACAATAGCAACAATGACGTAAATGAAATTTGCTGGCATGTTCGTGGCACTTTAGCAATATTGGCACAACACTTCCTCCATTCCCACACACACATACCTAGCCTAACAAGAGGAGCGACGCAACGCGCTGCAGTTCACGCATGCGCAGCATATAAATTTATGGCACACAAGCAAAGCAACAGTTGCCGCGTATGCCCGTGCACCACAACTCAACTCAACTCAATGCTCAAGAGACCCCTATCAAATGTGATACCTACACATACACATTTGCAGTGATGCAGTTGTACCCATTAATATGCATGTATGTATGTATGTACGTATCCGTGCACCATGGCGCGTACAAATGTGCAACATATTTATCTTTTACTGTTGGCTGTCTCGTATTTTTTCAGATTTTTATTGCAACAAGTTTGCGCCCACTTTTCTAATTTCGCTTCACTTGCCGCGCCACCCCACCTCACCTTACCTCTCCCTCCCTTGCTACCTTGCAGCTAACACGCATGCATGTCACCTATTGAATTTCTAACTTCTACTTTAGCCTGCAGGCGTTTTTCCTCTTCCTGGTCTCCGCCATTTCGTTACTCTTTTTATGCGTCTGTTCGCTTTGAGGTGATTAATATTTGCATGTGGAGATTTTTACTTTGTTACGCCAATTCGGATTGCTTGGGGTGCGTAGAAATGGAGTCACAAGGGGAAATTTTATTGAGCTTTAAGAAAACCAAGCAACGTGCACGTTTATGGTTTAATACATTTTTATACATTGAAAAGCTGTGTATTTTAGTGTATTTCGAACGAGAACTTAGCTGAGGTTAAGAGCTCAGTTCAGTTTCGGATATATCAATCGTTTCCAATGCAGTGGAGTTAACTCAGGCAGTTAAGCATTAAAAAATAGTTCCGCTCATAACAGATTATCTATTTACTATATTTATGTAATAATCCACAGTACAAATTACCTTACCGACTAGACCAAAATGTGATTAAAGCCGAATTTGGCAACTAAAATATTAGCAATGCTTTAATAATTGTGTGCTACTTTGAAGAGTTTGCAAAAGTGTGGTAAGCATTTGAAACTAGAGACTCCATTTGGTACACCTGAGGATTCATTCAAATTTTGATTCCTTAAGCGAAAGTAGTACAAAATTAGTGAAAAAATTCACTTAAAATGCAAATCAGTTTCATAGCTGATGCGCAAAAGGATATAAATACAACGCAACTATGAGATAAATTTTAATTTATTTTGGAAAAAAATATGGGGTATCGAAAAATATAAGAAATTTCGAATATTTTTTATTTGATTGAAGAAAATGGTTTTTTGCCAAGGAGCTATTCCATGTCAAATTCTCCTACTACTACGCTTTGGACATAGTTGGCAATTATTTTAAAAATTGGCGTATTTGTGGAAGTAAACAGAAACTCTTTTTATAATTTTGAGATTTATTAAATATTTTTTAATTTTAATTTTTTCTAAAATGTTTTTTAAAGTATTTAATTAATAAAAAAAAAATAAAAAAATTTAATCCTGAAAAGTTTTCCGTTCTTTTTAATTTTTTTTTTATTTATGAGGATACAATTTTTTTATTTTTTTTTATTAATTAAATACTTTAAAAAAATTTAAAAAAAAATTAATACACATTTTTTTAGAAAAAAAAAAAAAATTGTTTAGAAAACATTAAAAAAAACTGTTTAGAAAAAAACAAACAAAAAATTTAGGTAAATTTAAACAAAAAATTTATAAATAAATAACTACCCTAACATCTTAAGTGTTAGACTATAACTTGACCTACGTGAATAAAATAAGAAGACAAATCTAAAATAGAAAGTAATTCATAAAACAAATAATAAAATATAAATATTTAGAATATTCAACCAATTTAGAATTAAAAAAAAAAAATAAAATGAAATAATTTTTTTTAGAAAAATAAACTTTTTTTGTTCAGATTCTTTTTTTATTTATTAGAATAAAATTTGCTTAAGAAAATTTCTTTTAGAGAAATTTATTTTTTGGAAATTGTAGAAAAATTAAATTTTAGAAAATGTTAAAATTTTAGAAAAAATTAAATTTCAGAAAAAATTAAATTTTAGAAAAAATTAAATTTTGGAAATATTACATTTTCCTCTTCCTAAGTAATCCATAAACACAAATCTTTAAATTATTATTAATAAAAATTTATTAAAAATATTTTTTTTAGAAAAAATTAAATTTTGTTATTTAGATTTTTCTTTATTTATCAGGATAAAATTTGCCTAAGAAAATTTTTTTTAGAAAAAATTAAATTTTTCTTTTTCATAAGTACCTAATTCATAAAACAAATAATAAAACATAAATCTTTACATTATTATTATGTAAAAATAAACTAATTGAGAATATTTAACAAATTTAGAATTTTTTTAGAAAAAATTTAATTTTTTTGTTCAGATTCTTAGAAAAAATTAAATTTCAGAAAACATTAAAGTTTTACAAAAAATTAAATTTTTAGAAAAAATTAAATTTGTGTAAAAAAATTAAATTTTTAGAAAAAATTAAATTTGTGTAAAAAAAATTAAATTTTTAGAAAAAATAGAATTTTTCCTCTTCCTAAGTAATTCATAAAACAATATATATTATTAATAAAAATTTATTAAAAAATAATGTTTAGTATAAAATTTGCTTCAAAAAATTTTTTTTAGAAAAAATGTTATTTTTAGAAAATTTTTAGAAAAAATCAAAATTAAAAACAAAAAAAAATGTTTCCTCTTCATAAATAATTCATAAAACAAATAATAAAACACAAATCGTTAAGTTATTATTATGTAAAAAATAAACTAATTTAGAATATTTAACCAATTTAGAATTTTTTTAAAAAGAATTAAATTTATCTGTTCAGATTTTTTTTTATTTATTAGGATTAAGTTTACTTAAGAAAATTTTTTCTTAGAAAAAATTAAATTTTCTTGTTCAGATTTTCTTTTTATTTATTAGGATAAAATTTACTTAAAAACAACTTTTTGCCTGGAAAAAAAAAAAAAATTTTTGTTAGAAAAAAAAATTAAATTTTTTTGTTAGAAAAAAATTTTAGTTTTTTATTCAGAATTTTTTCTTTTGTAATTTTTGAAAAACACTCTCCCTCATATATTTTTAACACTGAGACTTGGGAATTCCTGCAAGTTTCATATTGCGATCTCCACAACTTTTGAAGTTACAATATATTCAATATGACCAAACAAATTTGCACTAGCAATGCTACGCTCACTTTTGGGTAAAAACGTGTATCTCTATAACGACTTAATAAAATTCTCCTAAACTTAATAAACACGTGGATCTCATTCAGATCCGAAGTAATTATCATTGATCTCGAAAATCTCGCCCACTTTTTATATACTACAAGCTATGGCACTCAAGGTCTAAGAATCTGTCTGATTCCAATAAAATAATTTACTAAAATGTTCGTGGGTATATAAAGTTTAGTCTCGGTCGAATTGTTATCATTTTTTGTTAAATAAAGAACTTTAAAAAATTATTTCAAAATAATTTTAGTTAAAATAAAAATTAAAAAAAGTGATTTCAAACGAGAAATACTTAAAAAAGAAGGTTGACGCATATTTTTAATAGTAAGATACAAATAGAATATTAATCACATATGTATATATAAAGCATCTATGAATTCGCCGACCGACAGACCGATTATTATTTTTCCCCCACTTGAAAGCTATAATTCTAACTCATCTAAAGTTTAGATGTAAACATAGTTGCTTTTGCTTTTACATATAATGCTTATTATATACCCACAATATTGGCAAAACTCAACATATTAGAAACACCAGCTTTCTCTTTCCGGTCATTTTGATTTAACCCATCTGAGCCACATCAATGCATGGACGGGTGAAGCTGCTTATATATGAAAGTACATACATGAATATGTTGCTCACCTCATCAGTTATGCTTATTTATGTTTCGTAGATAAAATGCATAATTACCTGTAAAGAAAAAAATAATTTATATGAGTATTGATAAATATTTTGTTGTTCAAAAATTAAATACAACAACACTAGCTTACAGCCAAATTACCCAAGAATCAAAGCATGCAATTCTCATTTCAAATCAGTCGCTGAGTCCGAGAATCCACATAATTCTTTTTTCTGTCATGTATTAGTTTTCCAGATAATGCCGAATAACGGTTTTGTATTAAAGGAAAAGGTAAATCATAAAACTTTCGAATACCCTTGTAACAGAACATAATTATCAAGGTGGGAAATAGACTCCAAAGTTAAGCTTTAAAAATCATGTTTTAAATAGAAGCGGCGTAGTAAAAAAAGTATAAACGCTATTTGACGAATTTTTCTGGCCAAAGGCAAAATAAAATGACCAACAAATTGGAATATATCTTTGGCTGTGACAAGAGCAATACAAAGCTACGTCGCTCAAGTTTGGGGTTTTGGCCTGTTTGGTGAAGTAGGAAATTAAATCTAAATCTGACTTACGTCATATCAGATAGGAGACTATGGAATACTAACATAATGTACTACTTTCAACTGCGAGCTCGAGGAACAAACAGAGATTATGGGAAAGAGCTTTGAAAAGTGCTCACATATACAAGAACCAAAATTATAGAATCTCTTGGTTTTGGAAAGCCAAATGCGATGTCTTTTACCTCGGAGGCCACAAAAATTTAAACTGATCTCTTTGTAACTTAAACAAATTAGAAAACACAGCACACTTCTTACTAAGGTGCCGTATTTTGAAACAAATCAGATATCTGTGCTTTGGGCAATTCTACTTAGACCGAGATGAAGTTAATAATATATTGAATGGAATTGGTTTAGGCGTATGGGCAAGTATAGTTTGGATTGTCATTAGTGCTTAAAAAATATGCAGTTAATTGTAAAGGAATATAATTAAACTTTGCGCATTTGCAATTTGCAACAAATTTGGTATTCAATGCCAATTTGATTGTGTTTTTCCGACAGACGACCATTTGGGACATTTCCATATATTCTTTAATAAATAGTTTTTAAGATATTTCTGTATATTTCCATAATAATAAAGAATCTATCCATCTATTTAACTAAGAAAGTCAACAAATGCTGTCTCACAAATCGATTCTGTGTTGCTCACTTCTTAAACTTTGGTTAATGTAAAATTTTTTTTTTTTTTTAATAGCGGTCGTCCCTTAGCAGGCAATGGCAACTCTCCGAGTGTTTCTGCCATGAAAAAGCTCTTAATAAAAAATATCTACCGTTCGGAGTCGACTTAAAACTGTAGGTCACTCCATTTGTGGAACAACATCAAGACGCGCACGCCACATATATCATTAAGCAAGATCTTGACTATGTGGTGGAGGCGATAGTACAGCTATATAAGGCTGACCAAAGTATTATGTAGAGGTCTTATATATGTTATAGTTCGGATTGTTTTTTAGTATTTTTCTGCAAAGAAATTAAGTTATCTGGTTAGGCCCTGGGTAACTATGGAAGAGGAAGACCCTCCTCAATGTTGGAAATATAAAAAGAGACGCAAGGTCATCTTCCCATCTAGGGAAGAGTGGAACACTAACCCAGCATGGCTAAATGATGGCTCACAAAAATGACTCACAGATGGTTTCAAAACACTCCAAGGAATAAGAACAGGAATAGTGGGGCATAAAGCACACAAATCCTCTTCGCCATAATGGAAACAGTGGAAATCATATCCAAATTAAAATACTTTCGGAGAGCCAATCGGTTCTCGAAGCTTTGAATAACTTCACATTCAAGTCAAAAGTCCTAATAGAGTGTAACAATGCACTCAACCAACTGGCCACTCATAATCAGATCTCACTGATTTGGGTACCAGGGCCTGAGGGTCAAGAAGGAAACAAGAAGGCAGACTTTTATGCCAAAAAAGGGGTAGAAGGGCTATTTATTGGACCAACCCCATGTTTCGGCTTTAACAAAAATAATATAAAACAGGAAACCAAAAAATGGATACAAACTAAAATCAAGAAACTCTAGAACGGCATAGCATAAGCGGCCTTAATCACTCCAAAAAGTTTTTGAACTCCTAGATAAAAAGGGCCTCAGATTACTCTGTTGAGCACTTACAGGCCACTTTGCCTGTAATAAACACTTGAACACAATAGTGTTAACTAGTACAAGATTATGCAGGTTCTGTGATGAAGAGGAGTCTATGGAACACTGAATCACCAACTGTGAGGCATTAGGCCACAGGAGACATAGAATCCTAGGCTCGTACCTACTAGAGGAGGAAGACCTGCAATTGCTCACTCTTAAGGAGCTGGTTCGATTCCTTGGTATACTAAATAATTATAATTAAGTAATTAGAGGCGCACCATAGATCAATCTGGTCGCAGTGCATAAAGGTCTTAGCTTAACCTGTACAACCATTACAATTACCAAATATAGCTTGATTTCTAATTGACGCCGACGTTAGCTTGTGGAAGACGAAACGACTGGCTGGATTTGTTGAACTCGGCCAAAATCGCTAATGCGGCTACTGCACCAAACAATAAAAAGAGGAATGCAAAGTAGTGGTGAATGAATCATTGGTGTTGAAAGTCGATGACTATCGGTTGTTATGTGCCTGCAGTATGGGTGCTCGATTAGAGGTTCTTCACATTATTGCTTAATAACATATGCACACACACAGGTACATATACATACACATATATGTGCATAGGTATTTCATTAGCAGCACGTAAAAATTGCAATAAAGGTTTGAAAAATTTATTTTGAGGTCATTTACTTGCAGGAAAATAAAAAATTGTAATTACCCACATACAAATGTATGTACAGATGTATATTTGAAAGCAAAAAAAAAAAAGCAAAAACAAAACTACAACGAAAAACCTTCATAACTTTTCACTCCCATTGACCTCGTCAAAATGCAAACAAAACGGCGCCTTTTCAACTTGACGTGTTGGCAAAAAGCAAATGCGAAAGCACATATGTATGTATGTATATGAATGCATGTGCATGCTATGTATGTATGTGCATATGTATGCAGAGAAAACGCTGATTTCTGCTTGTTTTCCTCAATTCAGTATTTGCATGCGAGCCAGTGCTCGGCTGGTGTAATTGTATCTCATGTTTACATGTATGTTTGTATGTATGTATGTATGTATGTATATTAATGTTGTTGTTCTTGTTCTTGTCGTAACAACACAACAGTAACAAATGCGCAAATGCATCAATGCAAATGAGCAGTCACAGTTGGACGCCCGCTAAGAAGTAGCAGCGGCGTTGGTGTAATACTTTAAGTTCTATGTGTGCAGGTATCAACAAATGTAGGCATACATATCTACACGCACATATATTGTGTATTGATGTGAGGGGAAAAAATCATTGCACCAACCAACGACCACCAGCAGTTGCAAACGCAACGCCCGAGCAACAAGTTGTTGCCTATAAAGTCGCCTGCCAAATGCCGCCTACCGCCTGGTAGTGGTTAACTGGCGGTTGCACAGACATTTATAAAAAGCGCATGCGCGCATGCAAAGTATGTTGATGAATGCAGAAATTCGCAACGGCATACATATGTACGTACATAAACACATACACACACACAATTTTCTTGCCTTGACTAAGGCAGCGCACCAAATGGCAATCAGCAGTGCGCGTCGCACACAACGGAATGCGAATAAAATTGGTCAACAATGCAAAATAGAAAAATACAACAAATTATGAACATATGCTGCAGTTAATGAGTATTCTACAAAAAACCAAAAAAAGAAAAACAAAAACAGATAGCAAAAAAAAAAAAAAAACTGTGCTTTAAGAAGTCCAAGAACATGAAAATAACTGCAACAAAGTCTGACGCATTCTTTTGCGAGTACCCTGCAGCGAAAATACTGCATAGTGAAGCAAATCTCTGCTTCGGCACTAGCGCTATTTCGTTAACCCTTTCTACCCTATAAAGATAGATAGATTACCAGGTTGTTTTCATCATACCTATCGAGCAAACTTGGTCATCTATCATCATTGGCTAATTAAATATGGTGAAAAAGAAAATTATGAGGGGAACTTTGACTGCCATGTCACTTGGGGATTCGGCAGCCGAATTCTAGACGATCACTTCAAATGTATTCACACACTCGTCCAATCAGTCGTTATTCAGATCGCAACGAAGTCTCATTGGCTGAATTTTTTCGTATATCACCAACACAATCTTAGTTTTCTGTAACGACACCTCAAGTGAAGTCTGCAGCTGATTCTGTCGAATTCTCTCAGAGCCGAGTAACGGTCTGTTAAAGAGCTCACTTTGAAATCTTTTCACCATGGGTGCCTGTGCGTAAATCCACAACTTATTTGGATTTTAATTATTTATTTACATAGAATTTATGTCACAAAAAAATTTGTTTATTTAGATTTATAAGTAAGTGCGTATATCAAAAGCTCTTAGTCAATAAAGTATTCTTTCTAACAGTCTGTCACCAAATGTTTAACTGCAGCTAAGAGCTCTTAGGAAATGGCGTTTCCATCAAAATGAAGTTAACATAAACAGCTGATATTTGGGTATATTTAAGGGCTGGATACCAGAGCTGTCAGTATATTGCATAAAGAATGTAATTAGCGTCAATAATACTCTACAATTATGAGAAAGTACCGGGAAAGTTTAATTTAAATGAACCGCACACGTCGGGACCGGTCCATATTTTATGTTGGTAGGACTGTAAGACACACATCTGTCACTTTGTAGCGCCATCGGATCATTCTTGTCTGCCTGGCCGGCCGGAAATGGGGGCAGACAATTATTGAATTTTGCATGATGATAACGCGCCATCGCACCGAGCCCAAATTGTGCTGAATTATTTGACCAAACACCAAGTAAATACCATCGTGCAAGCACCGTATTCACCTCATATGGCACCGTGCGATTTCTTTTGGTTTCCCCAAGTTGAAGTTACCACTTCGTGGAAGGAGATTTCAGTCGATAGAGAATATCAAAGAGAATGCGACGAAGGTGTTGAAAACCATCCCTTCGTCGACCTACCAAGGGTGCATGGAGGACTGGGTTAAACGTTGGCACATGTGTGTTGCTTCAGACGGGTCATATTTTAAAGGATATAAAATAAATTTGCCTGAAATTTAACTCTGTTTTGTTTTATTTAAACATTCCCGGTACTTTCCGATCATAGGGTATCCTGTTTCTCATCGAGTGCTTATGTACAGTTCAGAGCTGTGTTAAGTTTAGGCAATACCAACAAGCGTTTCCCTCACGCTTTCCTTTCCATTGAAGGGTTGCTGCCAACAAATGGATATTACAGCTGCCTGTAGTTTCATATAAAAAGTAAAGGTAATCACATCTTTCGGTTGATTTTTTTAAGATCTTGAGGATTGATTTTGGTTTTTTATTATTAGAATCTGGTAGATAATTTCATGGGATTTGTTTTTTGAATATAATATCCGGCATATGTCCTTCGGGCTTATGAGTTACATGGCTCATGCGATCAGTCCAATATTTGACTACTTTTTCCAATAAATCTGAACAACAAATCTTCAATTCTGCAAGAGCTGTATTAAAACTACACTCCCAACACTACCACTAAACTGCAAACCAACACTTTATAACGCTCTCATCATGCCCATCCTAAGGTTTTGCGCAAGAGCTTGGACGATGAAAATATCAGATGAGGCGTCCCTTGGAGTGTTTGAGAGAAAAATTATGCGGAAAACTTTTGCCCCTTTGCACGTGGCGTGGTGGCGAGTATCGTGGGCGATAGGACAGACAATGGGCTTTGCGGTGATATAGACATAGTGCAGCGAATAAAGATCCAGCTGCTTCGTTGGTTGGGTAATGTAGTCCGGTGTCAGCTGGTTGTAGTAGGGGAAGAGACTTCACTTAGTGTGTTCAACTGGCGCCAGTTAGCACGAGAAAGAAACGACGGGGGCGCTTTGTTGGAACTCGGCCAAAATCGCGTAAGCGGTTATCGCGCCAAACTTTCCAAGTAATCGAAGTACAGAGGCCAGCAGCTTGAAAACAACGACTAATTGACATTTTGGCGGCTTCTTAAACACTTCACTCAAGAAACTTCGCGAACAATTTTTTTGTTTGTTTTTATTTTAAGTAAATTTCCACAATTTTGGAAGCGTTGTTCTGGTGTTAGTTAAACGATTCATGATGATTTACCAAACCTTACTGGATGGAAATGTCAACACAGTTTGAAAAAACACCCAATAACTCAACTACAGTTAAGTCTATAGTTTAGTTTGAAAAATGCCGAACGCAAATAATGGAGGTCTCATAAACAGCTGATTTTTGAGTAGTAAAATTCAGGTTAAATCGGTTTCAGTGTTAGAACTGATTTGGGTATATTAAAAAGAGCATACAAAGGCGGACTTGACGTGAAAAACTATAGATTAGGTTAGGTAGTGCTGGCTGATCTGTGAAAAGATCTCACTTAGACCTCTAGGGTCCATTGTGTTGTCAGTGCTATGAATCTGGGGGAAAAATTTGGTATTATTAATTATAAACATTTCGAATCCTGCGAAGAGCAGGGCAGTGGTAAAGTAGATGTTCCAAAGTACTCCTAGCATTCGCTTCGTTGCAGGTGTTACACGCATCGCTTTGTATTAATCTCATTTTGGCTGCGTGATGTAGAGTGAGACAGTGTCCTGTCAGTATTCCAACTAAAATTTAACGTCTTTCCTAGACAGTGATGAAATAAAGGTTGCAATTTTGGTATTCCACGACCTTAGCATAATTTTGGCAGTTTTGTACGAATTCGAGTGTTCCCATATCAACTGCGTTGTTTCCAAAGCTAGTTCCTCATTTAGCTACGTTTTCAGAAAGGAGGGACAAAACGATAGCATATCACATTTTTACCAGTTATTACTTTTTCCATGTTAAATATTTTAGTATACAAGTGAAGCGTATCATCTAACAAAAATCATACAATTCTAATTTTCAAACTTTATGCAAAAATTAGGAAAATTCTATCAACTCTCAATTTCTAGAAAAATTTTGGGTACGCAGTTTTATAGGCCATAAAATTTTGGTATAAAAGAGTGCAAGTGTGAAATGGCTTAAAATTCCCGTTAATTTTTGTTAATTGTTTTCTTTAAGGGTGTTGGGCACTGTCTCTTTATAATTTTTGAAAAATGTAATAAAACTACTTGCCAAAAATCTTTCTAGAAAACTAAAGTGGAATTAAGGCACATTCATTAAAAGTGGTGGAATTAGACCAACAACAATGTTTTGTACGTTTGATTGTCAAAGGAAAGTAGAAAACAAAGAATGAATTCCCCTTTTTTCATTCTGGGCTGACAGCCACATAGACAAGGCGAAAAAAAGCAAATCAGCTGATTTACCGATACTACATAATAGATTCGCCTTGTGTGGAATTGTGATAAAAAGTTTGTCAAATTTTTTAAATTTTGTATTATAAAAAGTTTGAAATTTGGATTTACATTTGGATTTTATTAAACAACGACTGCTTAAATGGAAAAGAGTAGTAAGACGAGCTAGTCGTGACTCCAAATTCCCTAGAAGCGCAAGAATTGGATACCGCTGGCTTTTCCTACAATGTACGCATGTATTTTTGTATTCCAATGTATGCAAGTATGGCAGTTGGCAAGACAAAATTGGCTGAATGTATGCCGGATTCGTTGGCTGGTCGGTCGGTCTGTTGATTGTTGCTTCAGCTCACCGTTTCCAACATCGCATATTGCCACTGCAACACAGTAACTGCACATATGTACGTACATACAAGCATTTCTATAGTAAATATATGGCAGGTATGCATACAAACATATAATATTCGAGAGTCCACCAGTTGCCTCGCGCCAATAATTCTCTATTGTTGCGGTTATAACCACTAAACAGGTTCAGGTATGTGACCATTGCAGCATTAACAACGCTAACAGTAACACCAAAATTGCATACAAAGAACTCGAGCCAACATATAAAACATTCATACAAATGCACGAACAAACATGAACAGTTGCGGCAGTGGCAGCACTTCTCTTGTTGGCATTCTTTTATAGCAACTGAATGGCGGTCGTTGGGTGAATTTAGTCACCACCGAGCAACAAATAATGGCTGCATTCGCTCAAACGCAATTATATATGCATTTATATCTATACATATGTATGTATGTATGTATGCATTAATATGAATAGCACAGATGTACAAATCTAAAATTTCAATATATTAGAATTGCGGAAAATTTGCTGTCAGCAGCAGTGGCTAAAATTAATTAATAAAAAAATCAAGAACTAAAGTAAGTAAATAAAAAAAATGGAAATGTATTTTTTTTGCATTAAGTGGGTTAAAGTGGTACACTTCTTTCAAGTGCTTGAAAAAACTTGAATACCCTCAAGTTATTTTTGAATCATTATTAATTACCAGTGGCTCCATATAGTTATTTTAACCATATACACTTAGTCTTGCTATAAGTTTTGTTATAAGTTAAGTCCGTTATAGATATAAAATTATAATACTTTTTTTAATAAAGTTAAAAAACAAGTTATTTTTATTCGAAGTCACACAAGCCCTCAAACGATTACGCCATTCAGCTATGGCAGCACGCACGGTTTCCATGGATGTTGACGTCGCTGCACGAACCAAAAATTGTTTGAGACTCACCAAATTTCTCTGAGGTCTTCAACAGGCCATGTTCTCCAATTCTGACCAAAGGCTGTAGTCCATTGGATTCATATCTGGACTTCCCGACGACCAATCTTCTGCGGCTATCAACCCAGGAAATTTTGTTTTTTAGCCACTGCTGAGTGGTTTTTGACTTATGGGTTGGAGCGGAGTCTTGCTGGAAGACCAAACGCTCTACATTGAAGGGAGTACTGCTCAAACTGCTTCACCACGCCTTCTAAGACATCCCCCTGGTATACTTTTGCGCCGGCCTTAATCCCGGTTTTCGCAGAAATGAAAAAATGCTACGCCTTAACAAGACACTCCCCACCAAACCATTATGGAGGCTGGAGGGTGGCCACGATGAATCCTTGGAACAACATTTTTTGCGTCTTTAGAAGTTTTAGCATAGATTTTATTATTTTGCTAATTCAAAATTTATTCAACAGTGAACATTTTCTCATTTATGAAAGGAATATTTTCATGGCCGTTTACCGCGTGCCACCGAAGAAGCTGCTTGCATCTGTCGAGTCAAATATTTTTCAATCGCATTGTCAAAAGATGACCAGTTGAGCGACGGAAGGCTTTCAAGGAGATCATCTCTAACTAGTCTTGATATGGGTCTGGTCGACACATTCATCCCTCTGGATATGATTTTCTGGCTCCTAAGGGGATATCTGTGAACTCTTCTCGAACGACTTTTGTGTCTGCACTGGTTCGAACCACGCGAGGTCGACCACTTCTTTTTCTGTCTGTCGTTTGGGAATAACGATTGATCGTGCAGCAAAAAAACTTCACAAAATATTACCTTTTCTCAGCAAATCATAAATTTTAATTTTATGTAATGCAATCACCATAAATACTCGATTTTTCAGTATATTGAAATTTAGTTTTTCTCCACAATTGTACTACATTTACATACATAATATTATACGAGTTGGCGCAAAATTAATCATCCAATTTAATTTTTGAATATATTTTTTATTTAATGAAAAAAATGTTGAGTGATGCAAATCTTTATTTTGACCCTTACGCGCTAGTTCGCAAGTGCCAAATATATGATCGACGTACGACGCCATTTGCAAAAATTAGTAATCTTCCGATAGGATGATTAATTTTGTGCCACCTTGTACTGGGTGCTTTTTGAGAACTTGAGAAACTTGACGTACCACGCCATTTGCGAAATTTACAAATCTTTCGATAGGATGATTAATTTTGCGCCACCTTGTATCGGGTGTTTTTTAGGAGCTTGAGAACTTAAAATGATAATACAGAATAGAAATATAATTGGAATGAATTTTTGGTTATTATAACTGGTAGATAATTTCACGGCATTTGTTTTTTTAATGTAATACCCGGCATATGTGCGTCGTGACTACGAGTTATGTGATCCCATCGATCAGTCCAATCTTTGACTACTTCGTTCAATATATATGGTCATATGGCATCAATTGTGGTTTAAATATTTCAATAAATTGATTAATATGTAATTGAAAAAGTAAATTTCCAAAATTTGGAAGCATTGTTCTGGTTCTGACGTTAAACAATTCATGATGGCTTGCCTAACCATTTTTTGTCGAGAAAGCTAGTAAGCACAGCACTCAAATAACATTAAGGGGGCATGTACAGTCAGAAGGCCAAAAAAACGAATTTTCCTGAATTCCACATAACGGTCCCATTTCGTGGTCTAAGTGGCATCGTTGTCTCTATGTGCGATGCGGCTGCCAAACCTAACCTGATCTAAAAATTGGTGTATTATGTTATCTTTTAACTGTATTTTAAGACTTAGTATTAGTAAAAATATTTATTTGGAAAGGAGCTACAGCTGATCTCCGGGAGTTCCTTTCAAAAACGACGTTTTGCGGTGTCCACTATATCTCTGAACTGGATCTTCCGAAATCAAAAAACCCAACAGATTTCGTTAAAGTAATGTTAAATTTAGTAATTAACCGAAAGAATAAGCAAAATAAATTTTTTTAAAAAATGGCGTTTTTTCAAAAAACAAAAAATCGATTTTTGACCAAAATTTCAGCCTTAAATTGTTTATAAAAAAAATTTATCGGTCACAACAAATCTTCGATTTATTACTAAAAAATATATTTAAGAAGCTCGTGCTAAAATTTGAGACTAATCGGTTTAGCCGTTTTCGAGTAATGTTGGCTAAACTTTGAAAACACCATTTAAAAAAAAAACACGTTCGAAGTTTGAAAAGCGCTTTCAAGAACTCTGAAACGCCTTTTCAAATTTGCGTGTAACTTCGAAAATATTCACCGGAACGGTATTAAATTTTCTGTGGGTATTCTTAAATATATGTACACTAGCTTTAACCCTCGGCCCCGCTGGCGTAGGAGTAGTTTTGAGGGATTTAGGATATGCATATAAAAGAATTACAAACAATAATTTCATGGAAAATAATATTTTATTAATAATCATAATATTACAATACAATACCCGGCGTCCGTTGCTATGCCTCGTTGAATAAAATCAAAACAACCAATCAGAAAAATATCAAGCAAAATTATTTTTATTAATTTTCTATCTCAAAACGTTTTTGAACTTTGCATTTGGGTCATAGTTGAACAGCTTATGCGGATTATGAAGTCTAGAGCGTGCTATAAATAGTGGGAAACAGGAAAAACTAAGATTTTTTAGATTAAATTTAAGGAAATATTGGATTATTAATGAGGAATGAGAGTGGTGGCGCGGCCTGTGGGAAGGGAGTTCCATCATAAAAACATGCCTATAACCCTCATTGGGTGAAAATATGAATGTATAAAAATTTTTACGTCATTTGGAGTTGTCGTTTCGTAGTGATGCGCAGACAACGTACAGACATTCACCTTTATACATATATACTATGTGTATGTACATTAAGAAAAAATCGATTATTTGAAAATTCTAACTTTTTTTGTCAGACAACATTAAGTATGCACTCGGGTTCCCTGTTTAATTTTTTTTAAATTTACCCGACCTCCGAAGAAATCTGAGTAGATCCTGTGATACCAAGGAGCTAAGGTGGTCGCTTCTTAACACATCAGTGCCAAAGCCTCAAGCCTGATTTGCGCGAAGGCCGGGGCAGACGCACAGAAAGTGGTTCACCGTCTCGTCCTCTTCTCCACATGCTGAGCAAAGTGCACTATCTGAGATGCCCACCTTTTCCATGTGCTTCGGCCATAGAAAGTGGCCCATCATTAGACCAACCAGCTGCTTACAGACAGCTTAATGACAGAAGGATCTGCGAAAGTCGGTCGGACATGACAGGTATCATCAGTTTTGTTGATCTGCAGCCAAACCTTACTGAACAGAAATCTCAACACCGTTTGCCATTCTCAGCTGTCAAACTACAATTATCGGCATCGAAGCTCTCATACAGCTAAATAAAAACACCCGATATATTTGTCGGTTGTTTTCCAGTGTATGTATGTATGTATGTACGAAAATTGACTCCTTAAAATACTAAAATTTTATCAATTTCGATAACTGATAGAAAAACACGACATGAAAAATTCGATTCATTTTTTATCGACATTCATACTTTAATTAAAAAAAAAGAATTGAATTAAAAACTTAAATTCCATATCCGCTTTTAAACATTCACTAATATTTGCAGTCATTTACTTTAGATCTGCATTTAATTAAAATGTAATCGATCACATTTTTGTGCTGTACGCCGCTGCCGAATTAATTAAAGTCACTTTACAAGTGCCTAAGACATTGTGAGTTTCCTAAAATGGTCAACACTAAAGGTACAAGCAAATTGCATTTATAGCAACAATTACAAAAGAAATTAAACCTAAGAGCTGAGTGCAATAAACCTCAAGCAAACACAATGCAATGAAACAATAAGCGCACAGACCGACATACATACGCGAGCGACATAAAGCTTATCAGTACGTAAATACATACATACATGCATACACACATAGTATATGTAAGTTTATATGTATATTGAAATAGCAAAAGAAAATAAGCAAATAAAGCGCGACGATGACGATGACATCCACAATGGCGAAATAATGTCAATGCCATCCATTAGCTAGCGCAGAATTACAAGGCACACAATCGCCCAGACGAAGTCTGCGTGTATGCATACGAGCCATATACATGTGAGCAGCTGACAACAGCAACTACTGCAAGTCATTGCTCGTTTCATTCTCGATCCGCTCGCGCGCAAACACACTTGCACTTAACACTCGTACGCAACACCTATCACCTATAAGGAACACTTTACTTTTACATAAGCGCTTCCTCATCAAGAACCAAAAATATAACGTTACTTCTTCCAAAGAGGGGAACAAAATACAATGTATGGTTTTTTTCTTTTTTCACCAATCGAATTTTCATCTATTGTGCGACACGTGTGTTGTATCTAAGTGATACTACAAAGTCTAAATGGATAGAAAGAAATATATGTACATATGTATGTATGTATAAAAGTGCATGTGCTTGTCTGCAAGTATGGTACATACACACATAACATACATACAAGTGTATCCATTGAAGTGTGCGTTTACGTTATTTTTCGGGCAAGGTCACTAACGAGACAAAGTCAATGGCCGCAAATAACCTCTTCTTCGGTTGCCAATTACAGCTAATGGTGGCTAGGTGGTTTGCTTTCTTATTATTATCTCCTCTTCTTTATTTTCATACGTATACTTTGTTTGCTCTTTCTATATTTAGTTGGACTCGACGAACGAGTTTGCCGCCTTTCTACCACTACATTGTGGATTTTAGAGATTTCTTCTAGCCATTTTAAAATGATGCGGCAGCTATTAAAAAGTGTTTGGTTGCTGCTTTCTTTCTTTATTCAAATTTTTTCACTTACCTTACCTATACCATTCGTTGGTGTTTTGCTCGATTTTCTCAAATTTTTTTCTTTTTATTTCATTTTATTTGCTCCAAATCACTCACTTACTCGTTGAGTTCGTTTTATCCGGCCTGCTAGTTTGCCTCTTCTCTTTAGTATATTCTTCTTTGCCTTTGCGGCTACACCTAAAAACATTACTACATTGAAATGTGGCCGATCGTTAGCGTTGTAGTGAAACAAACCTGTGCTTTATGTTTCGAACTTTCTTCTTTCTCTCTTCTACTTGATTTCTTCTTAAATTCGAAGTCTTTCTTACTTATTTACTTGCTTCTACTCAACTATGGCTCATTCTTCATTAAACTTCTGTACATTATTACGCTACATACAGATGAAAGTCGTCATTACCATATTTCTCTCGTACCGGTTTCTTTAACTACAGAAACTCTTTTCATCATTTCATGGGTTTCTTCCTTAAGTTAGGTTAGGTTGAAGCGGTTGTCCACTGTAGGACACACTCAGGCTCATGGCCCATTGTTATGCCGCGTGGGGAACTAGCCCTTATCCCTCCTAAAACCAATGTGTACTTTTCAAAAATTTTGTAAGATCCCTAATTTCGACAGAGCCGAGATCTTCTAATTCATTAAAGGATTGTCCACCCAAAATTGCGAATCTACATCTGGATAGAACAGGACAGTGACACAGAAGGTGCGGGTCCGTCTCTTCCTCGTCTAGACAATTTCTGGGCAGAATTCATGTGTCTATACACCCATTCTCTAGGCGGGCCTACCGATTAGGTAGTGAAGCTGCGCATAAAATCCATCTAGTTTTTGTAAGCGGTAACAAGTTCTAAAATCTTCCATTTGTACGATAACATCAAGACGTATACCACAAATTGGAGGACAAACTCGGCCAAGTACCTAACATACCACCTTGATTAAAAAGTTTCCGGGACAACCGCCAGTTGACGCTCTAAGACAACTGATTTGAGTCCTGTTTTTGTTTTTTGTTAACATTACCATCAAAATTTGACCGCCATTGCCTAACATTTGTGAAAGTTACGCCGTAAATCTACCTCTGCACGAGTTTTGCGTTTTTTTACAGTTTTAAAAATGGATTTAAATTTGCAACGAGTTTTCATTATATTTTGCGTTAAAAATGTATTCAATGGTGCGAAAACTTAAAAATGTTGACAAACTGTTTCGCTAATGATACTCGAAAGAAAACAGTTGTTTACGAGTGGCATGAACGCTTCAAAAGAGATCGTGAGTTCATCGAGGATGTCGAATGTAATGGCAAGCTGTCGACATTGGAAATTGATGAAAACATCAATAAAGTGAAAGAAAAGTTGATCAATAAACACAAATTAGCCATCAGAGAGCTGGCAGAGGACTTGAACATTACTTATGGAGCTTTTCAGTATATTGTCGTTAATGATTTGGGCTTGCGTCGTGTTGCTGCATAGATATCGCCAAAGCCATGATTTTCAAGGCTGAACATTCATCAGGCGGCCCAACATTCATCAAACGCATCATTACTGGAGACGAGACGTGGGTTAATGAGTGTGGCACGCAAACATCAGGCGAGTGAGTGGAGAGTTTCAAATGGGCCAAGACCAAAAAAACAAAAAAAGCGATACTCACGATTTTTATGGAAGATCAGGCAATAAAGCCTATTATTTAGGCGTTATGAAACTTTTACGTGAGGTAATTCGCCAAAAAGAAAATTTTGTATCATGATAAAGCACAGTCGCACAGTGCCCCCCTATTCCGTGAATTTTTCATCATCCGAAAATAGAGTTCCAGAGATGTTTTGGCAGCTGGATCAAACGCTGGCATAAGTACGTTGCAGTTGATAAGGAGTATCTTGAAGGCGATAATATCACTTTTTAGGAATCTGTTTTTTTTTTTATTTTTTGCATATATTCCGAGAACTTTTTGATCAAGTGGGTATATAGATGGTAATTATATAATGAGTATGTCTTTGAATTCTAGAATTTTACTTTTCCCCAAAGATATTTCCTTAATTAATTTCGTACTCGCCATCAGTGAGCTTAGCGCCAAGAAAGCATAAAGGAAAGCGATGGTCAGGCCGTAATGTCGATTAAAAACGCATTTGGATTTGCATAAAAGATGGTCCATATCGTGGTTTATTTCCAAAAAATTAACAAAAATAAATTTTAAATAAACATTCAAATTATTTAGGGAACACGATTTCATTCATGCAGTTGCCTCTGTTGGCTTCGTAGAAGCGCATCCGAATAACCTACCCCAGAACAAACTGGAGGCAATCCCAAGTCTCACCCCAATGCTCTCATTCTGTCATGAAACCATTTCCCGAGTTCCTTGCCTAGCTAGCTCTCATCAGCCCAGCAGCTTCCCTCTATGCCGGTGTGACCGGAATCCCAAATGATCCTGATATCGAAGTATTCGGTTGCAATCGAGAGAGATGCCGGGCATTCCTCGACTAATTTCGAACGCACAAATAACGAGCCTAAGGCCCTAATTGGCGCTTGGCTGTCGGAGTAAATATTAACATCCTTTATAGTAATTACCGATGTGAGCAACCAATGCACTGCTTCCTTAATTCCGGCCACCTCCGCTTGGAAAACACTACTGTGGTCTGGAAGCCTGAATTTGAGTTTGATGAGAAGCTCCTCGCAGAATATTCCCCCACAAACTCTTCCGTCCAACTTCAAGCTATCCTTGAACATGTTTGCCATGCCTTGCCTCCAAATTCTTTCACTTACTTCATAAAAAGAATTTCCCCGTTATTAGCCTTGGGCTTTCTGTGCGCTATTGGCACTGCGTGCATTTACATAATCTTTAAGAAAATAAACCACAAACTGTATGCGATAAAAACCTTTATAGGTATATGTATAAGTATGACTAACACGAATTTAAACCCTGATGACCTTGAACAAAGAAAAAACATTTCATGGAGGATGACAAACCACTATAAAAATGTCACAAACTGCCGAATGTTGTCAGCACATGAACTCGGATTTGTCATCAGCTAATGTGTTAACTGTTTTGTAATTAACAAGTACAAGGTCTTTCAAGTTCCAGTTTCTTAAGTATTAAGCACATACACGATTTTAATGGGAATTCATTATCGGTTTATTGACATATGTATGTATGTATGTAAGAGGGGGTTTAAAATTTATGAATGATAAATGATATTTTCCAAATGGCTCTCGCGTGCACGCTTTGATGATATCGATTCGTTTGGTATAATTTTCAATGACATTTACGTATATACAGTGATGGACAAAAGTCTACATACACCACCTATTTTCGTTAGTTTTAAAGAGCACAAATTTCTTGAAAAATGTTTTGATATTGTTTTATTTGAACACAAACACAATAAACTAAAAGAGAAAACGCAAAAACGCGTGGACAAAAGGTTACATACAGCACAAAAATAATTTGCTTTAGTGTCAAAAACTTTATTTTATCCTAGATATCAATAACCGCTTGAAGCCGACGTGGCATAGAGGCAACTGAATTTATCAGCAATTCAGGGTTTTTAATTTCGTTTAGAAAGTGTTTTAATCAGATAACTCGCTGTTTTTCGTGTTAACTCCGACATAAACTGTCTTCTGCAGATAAAGTAAGATTCACACCGGAGATCTGCATGGACATCGTGAAGGATAATACCGGCAGAAAGATTAAGCTCCCTCGCAGGAGATCTCAATGATTTTGAAGCGTCTTTGTCAATGAGCACTTTCACTTGTTGAATAAATTCTGCAGATCGGACAGTGTCAGAACGTTCCTCGTTTTGCTTTTTTTGCGTTTTCTAACTGATTCTGCTTTGCCGCCAAATGCTACCAACTCACGGTGAACCTTATAGACGAATGAACGGCCGCACTTAATAAAATTAGAGATTTATAAATAGCTATGGTTTATACAGAAAATAACTGCATGTATCTGCATTTCTTGAGTTAAGTTGTAGGCCTCCATGTCGTATCTTAAAAAAAGGAAAAGAAAAAATAAGAGTTTAGGGAACTTATAACCACATATATGCATGCCCTCGACTACCGTATAAAATAACTAAATATAAATAATTGGCGCTTACATCCTTTTTGGATGTTTGGCCGAGCTCCTCCTCCTATTTGTGGCGTGCGTCTTAATGTTGTTCCACAATTGGTGGGACCTACAGTTGCAAGCCTACTCCGAACGACAAATGGTTTTTATGAGGAGCTTTTTCAAGGTAGAAATACACTGGGAGGCTTGCCATTCCCTGCCTTTAGAAAAACTTTTTCTATTAGAAAAAACTTTTTCTAGTATTTGATGGTAGTCACGCGCTAACCCTTTGCTTTGACCCTTTTATAAACAAAACGTTTTGCCAAAAATAGATTCTTTTCTTTATGTGCTGGCGAAATCCAAGCGTAGTTTACGGTTTTTTTCCAGAAATAAAAGGCTTTTTGCGTGATATTCTACTGTGGAGTAGAGAATTAGAGTAGTGTGGAGAATTATCAGAGTTCTTTGAATTGTTGTTAGGAATGCACACTTTACTGATGTGTTTGCTAATTTTGAAACATCAACTTCAGATTTTTTCCCACTTCTGTTCGAATCAAATCGATATCTTTGCGAGATAGTTTCTTCCGGCGGCCACTATGCAGCCCATTTTCGGTAGAACCAATATTGTTAAAGTGTATTTGCAATGGTCAGTGTCGTTGTTGTTGTTGTTGTTGTTGTAGCAGCATAAACATTCCCCAATATATTAACGGGGAATGCTGCTGAAGTGACAGTCCTTGGCCGGATATAAAACCGGATCACTCCGGCTACGTAAAACCAACTGTCGGGGAAACGTTTTTACAATGGTCTGTGCTGTCGGTCGAATCAAGTTTAAAATTTTTGAAATCTCGCCTTTTTTCTTTTCTCTGCTGCATATCCAAATTTCTTACATCAATTGATATTTTCGTGGAGTCATTTTTGATGCTTATGGGTCCAATTCAGGACTGAATTCGATATTAGTAAAGCAGCAAATAGAATCAAAGGAAAGAAAAAAACAAACGATACTTTATCTTATCACAACACAGCATTCCCACCTGGGAACATTCCCACAACCCAACTATTAACGTTACCAGAACGACCTGGATTTATATCCGGCGAGGTACTGTCACTGCAGCAGCATTCCCCGCATATGTATGGGGAATGTTTATGCTGCTACAACAACAACGGCAAAAAGCTTGTTACTTCTTTCTGTATGTAGATTTTTTCCAACGTTGCTTTTGCTTTTTTTCTCATAACTTTGTTTTTTTATGTTAAAGAAAGGATTCTTTCACTTTACTGTGATTAGAAAGAGATTGCAAATAAAACCGGATCAACACATTTTTCAATAAACTTTTTGAGCTGTCAAAACAATTTCCGTTGTATGGATTATAAGAAGACTTTTGCCCATCACTGTACATAACATATAGCTTGGCAATTTAGCGCCGAGTGTTATTTTTCAAAGCTTCAATTATTTCTGATTTATTCATCGTCACACAGAAAATATAATAGCCTAAAGGCGTTAATTGGCGCGCTCGTGCTAGACCGACTATGCCTTAATAAACACAATTGCAGTCGCAGTCCTGGTAACCATATGCCCGAAATTATTAATAAATACTAATAATAAATGCCATTAATTGGGGGGCAATAAAGCAAAAATATTGATAATTTCATTGAATTTTGTGTTTTACTTTTCTACCTTTGAAAATTGCAAATACAATTTTTTCTCCAGTTTGACGCTTATCAGCAGTAACTAACTACAGTTACGTTCAACTATATCAACACTCAATATTTTGTTCTATTTTTTCTTTCTGTTTATTTGCCCACCTTCGTGATTCACCAGGTTCGGCTGTATCATTTCTTATCTCTAAAATACATACAAACTTACGGTATATGGAATGTATTGGCTAATCTCTGAATGTTGGCTGTACTTTGGCGCCATTAATACCCATACACAACAACTACACATACATACATACTCGTATGTTCCCATGTGACGCCCACCATCAAGGTCGTTTAGTCGGTTAAAATACTCGAACACGCGCACACACTCACCGGCAAATTAGCGTCAGACGCTACATTTTGTTTACAAATTAGTGGCGTTTATACGTATGTAGGTATGTGTGTGTGTGTGCATGAATACAACGCTGCTGATTTCATTTCTGTACGTTGAAATTTTTTGTTTAGCTTTTCTGTTTTTGCACAAAAAAAAATTATATTGCATAATTTTCATTCGAGTTGCAGCATCACGCGCTACGTGAAATCCATACTAAATTAATTTTTAATAGTCTCACACACCAAACTTTGCCTCAGTTCAGCTATTCTCATATCATATGAACAAATATTACCGGTTTTAATGATCTGCCGGTTTTCTCGTCGTGATTTGTTGTTCACTGAAATTTATTTGTTTATATTCGAAGCTTTCAAAAAGTGCTTCTCCACAAAGTGAGAAATTGTGTCATAGTTTAAAAATAATTGAAACAATTTTAAATAATTGCAGCGTGCGGAAATTTTAGTGACCCTTTAGCACTTAATGTGAATTATTTTGGTTGGCTGTATGAAAAACACAAAAAAAAATCTGTCACTTCAAGTTCATTGAAATGATTTCTCGGTTGCTATCCACTCAGTTAGCGGTTATTTATAATTACATGGGAACAATTACCTTTTAGTTCAGACTTTGTTGATCCGTATACACTAAAGCCGTTATATCGGGAGTTTTTTTTAGCTGAGACCTATCGATATCGCTGATTTGACAGCTGAGAATGGCAAACTGTGTCGACATTTCTGCGCAGTAAGGCTTGGTAAGTCAGCATGAATCCTTTAAAGCCAAAGCAACGCCTACGAATTGTGAAAAAAAACTTTGACAAAAACAAAAAAAAAAAGGTCATGGACCATATTATGCATTCCATATTAGCAGGTTTGAACGTGTCCGTGAAAGTTTCAAAGGATTAAAGTTTCACAAAATGGTCTTAAAACCTTATTTATACTCATTCTGATATTAATAATGACATCACACGAAAGGGGATATACCCAGCTGTTAAAAAGTGTTTCTATCCACTTTTCACCAAGAGTACAATGATATCCTTTGAAATATGTATCCTTAAATCTCCTTAAATTTATCTTAATAATTACTCTAAATATATTCATAAAATGTCTTTTTCTAGAAATAGTACACGAAAAGCTTTCATTAATTTTGGAGGCATTCGAAAAGTATTCATTCTTCTTCTTAATGTGCGCGATAATCGCTTAAGCGACTCTCCTCTTCCTCTGCCACCACCTGCTGGTACCGCATCAAATACTTTCAGAGCCGCAGCATTTGTATCTGTTCGAACGACATGACCCAGCCAACGAAGCCGCTGAATATTTATTCGTTGCAGCATGTCTATGTCGTCGTAAAGCTCATACAGCTCAAAGTAGGTAAATTTTAACGAATTTGTTTTTTAACAGGTGGCAATCCTATTCAAAAATATATTCGAAATAAAGAATTTTCGTACCGCTTCCATTTAGCTGTATTTCAGTTCACTTATTTATTTATTAAATTAACCGTTTCATACCGGTGGCAACCATTTCCAAAAATAACAACAATTTCTAACAATAAGCTTCCTTGATTACCTTTCATTTGACGCGCACTATTTATGAAATTTATTGAACTTAGTTATTAAACTGGTGGCAACTCTATTCAAAAATATATTCGAAATTCAAATTTTTCAAACCTCCTTCCTTTGACACACATATGGTTATATTTTAATAATTTTCAACCGAACTTTCAAAACAGGTGGCAACTCTTTTTTAATATATTTACCAAACTAAGCTCTTTTAACTATTTTTTCACTTACTACCTGTATTCTAAAATTCATCGACTTTATTTACCTAATTTAACTACTTTAACAGGTGGCAACTCTCGTAAAAGAGTAGCCTACTTTTCAATCGAGAAATTTACGAAATTAAGCTCTTCATAGCGTTTTTTATATTTTCTTTCATTTTACAACGATTATTTTGCTGTTGGCAAAGGGTAAATATCCATTCAATAGAACTCTTTCTGCTCTACAAAACTGTGTTAATTGTATTTTTGAGTTATTTAGTTTTTTATTAATTTTGAGGCTTAAAAATGTAATACCTAGGAGGCAAAAATCTAAATTTTCGATACCTGCTCTTCTTTACTTTTCGAGGTCAAAAAGCCGCCAAAGCAGTGCGGGACATTTGCATGTATACAGCACGGAAATGGTTTGCAAAGTTCAAAAATGGCGACTTTGACGTCGATGACACTTCCCGTAGAGGAAGGCCTTCTGAATTCGTCGAAAAACCTGTCAAATCACTTTTTAAGGAGAACGATCCCTAAACCAGGCGTAAATGGGCGGAAAAAATGAACTGCGATCATAAAACGGATCTCAATCACCTTCATTCAATGGCATTTACCGAAAAATTGGGAGCCTAGGTGCCTCACGCGCTCAACGAAAAAACAAAGAAAGTCACCGAGAGTCAACCGGATCTTCATCCAAAGAAAATAATATGTGTTTTGTGGGTCTGGGAGGGCATGGTGAACCGGGAAATGCTCGAGAAGAATGCCACAGTCAACAAGGAGCTCTACATTGCCCAGCTACGCCGTGGTTGGGCTATTCGGCGCAAAAGACCTGATCGACATAGTCAAACCATACTCCTTCACGGCAGCGCCAGGCTCCATGTTGCACAAGTCGTCAAAGCCGCACTCCAAGAGCTCGAATGGGAGATGCGTCAGAATCCACCGTATTCTCCGGACCTTGCACCGACCAATTATCATAAATTGTGACATACAAGGTGAGGTCCAAAATAAACAAGACTGGCGTCATAAAAATGTTTTTGATGGCGTCATCTTTTTAATGAGTTAGAGCGTTGGAAGTTACAACCGTAGCTGACGTCCAGTGAAAGCTTGGTGGCATTCGGTTCAGTGGAAGCGAAGTTATTGCGTCTAAGGTGTCAGTACAAAAATGAGTTTCGAACAAAGAGCTAATATCAAATTTTGTTTTAAAATCGGTAAAACGTTTACCAAAACATTTGAATTGATAAAAAAAAGTGTATGGTGATTGTCTATTTCGTGTCAGAGTTCATGAGTGGTTTACACGTTTCAGAGATGGTTGTGAGGACATAAATGACAATGAACATACAGGCCGCCCAAAATCAGTTATCACCGAAAACTAAATCGAAATTGTTCGTAAATTTGTCAGAAATTAACCGAAATCATAGTTGAAATTCATAGAATCGGAGTTGAATATCTCCAAAACATGGATTTATCGCATTTTAGCTTATCATTTGGGCTTACGAAAGGTCTGTGCACGTTTAATTCCGCACAAGTTAAATGAGCACCAAAAATTGCTCAGAATTCAACATTCGAAAAACCTCATTAAAGAGGCGAGAAAAGACGAGAACTTCCTTTACAACAATGTAACTGGTGCTGAAACGTGGTGTTTCCAACATGAACCTCAAACTAAGGGTCAAAGTGCCGAATGGAAGGTCCAGACGAGCCACCACCCGATTCTCATTGGTGTTTACCATTCCTAGGGAATTGTCCACAACGAATTCGTGCCAACAGGCCAAACTGTCAATGCAATTTTCTATCCTGGAGTTTTGAAACGTTTGTTGCGTCGCATTCGTCGAATTCGCCTTGAATAACGCGAAGGAGGAAGCTGGCGCTCATTGCATGATAATTCACCATCTCAGCGATCCATTCTTGTGACTGATTTTTTGACTAGAAATCGCATTTTACCCATCAATCATTCACCCTGTGACTTCTACCTATTTGGAAAACTGCATTTGGCCATGAAAGGAAAGCGTTTGCGTCCGTATAGACCATCCAAAAGGCTTGTACCGACATCCTGAAGGACATTCCGGTCAATGACCTGAATCACTCTTTCGAAATACTTTCAGCTCGCGCAAAACAGTGTATCGAGGCTAGGGGGCACTATTTTCAATAAATCAACTAGAAGTTATCAGAACAAAGCTCCTGTCGTTTCTTGTTCTGCTCAGTCTTGTTTATTTTGGACTTCACCTTGTATGTGTCATTGTTTGTTAGTCACTTGTTTTAAACGCTATGTATATTTCTTCTAAATGAGTTTGAGGGCATTGGCCCTTCAAAATTACTCTCATTGCGTTTATTTGTAAATTAAACTACGAGATTAAAATAACGACAGATGTAATATTTTATGGAAGCAAATAAAAAGCAGAAATGAAACTTTTAAGGCAGACAAAGAAAGAGGAAGAGACCCGAGAGAGAATAAGAGAGAGAAAGAGAAAGAATATATCTAAATAAATTCACAACATTTGCAGAGAATACAAATAGACAAAATTTACAAAAAACGGAGAAGGGTCAACCGGTGTAGGTAAACGCCGGACACAAACCGTGGCAACAACGCGCACTACTCCAAGCGTTTATCACCCGCACAAACGCAGCGATTCCAGGAGCGCAGCAACGGCACAAATTACCGCAAGGCAATACCAATAAATCAGACGCCAGAATGGATATCACCTTATAGTACGCACTAGCACTTGCCAGGAAACGGAAATAACGGAAATAAATAATACTAAAAAGTAGGCACCAAAAAAAAAACTCCAAAAAAATTGGGGCCAAAAAAAGCCCCAAACAGTAGGCACCATGGAAGTATAACGCCAAAAACATATTTGCCACAAGTTTGCACCAACAAAGAACGGCCAAAAAGTAGGCTATTGTAGTGTTATTTCTTCCTAGGGAAAACTCAGGAAATATAGCCTAAAGTGTATATTTATAAGGTATAGCTCTCTCTCTCCTTTTCCTCTACGTAATATCTTTTTTCTCTCTCTCGCGTAACGAAAATTACCAAAACGTTGCATGGCCTTGAAATTTTACTCTCCATTTTCGCTCGTGCATCGACGCCTAAGAAGTTTCACTTCGATAATTTTAATATAATTTATGTAAATTATTCCAAAATTAAAAGCATTTCGAAGTTACAGAATCGCAAAAGTTTAAGACAACGAGCCTTCAAGCCTTTAACCTATAAGCCTTTGTTTTTGTGAAAAAGTATTGCACTTTGAAAGTATTAAAAATTGCAAGCTATTGTTTTTTTTGCACACATCTGTAGTATAGTCTAAAGTACGCATCCCGCTTCCTAAATAGCAAAGGTCTTTTGAGAAACAATTCGACGACAGAAGACAGCTTAGAGACATCCGCTAACAATGAGCATCACTGACTTAGTTCTGAAGTTCAGATATTTGTGAAATGAGTAATACCTGAAGCTTCTTGATGAAAAGTTCCATCTTTCAAGGCCAGCTGACGCATACAAATGAAAGTACGTTTTTTCAACTACTTTGTGTTGGAAAAAAGAAATACTGCTGGGTAACGCCTTCAGAAGTAGAGCGCCTCTTATGTGTAATGAGTCATCGGAAATTGCAGTGAATTTTTATGTTTTCTCTTTCTACAAATCATTTTTTCTGAACCAATAAATGTTGATGCTTGAAATATAACTCAAGTGCTGAAAAGTGGTTAAAATTATAAATTTTGCAACTCCGAGTCAAATAAAAGAAAAACTTTTTCTTTATCTTAATTCCATCGTTGACAAGTGTAAATGTGAATGCCTGCTTGCAAGTACAAACTGAGCACAATTCTTGCTCCAGTAATTTCATTACTGGAAAAAACTTGCTCAACCAAACAACTTGTTGGCGGTCTGACCAATAGCACCAACAACAACAGCATCACCGCCAGTGGAAAACAACGTCGAGTGTGGCTTTTTGAATCACCAACATTGCCAGCTACCAACGACGGCGTTTCAATGCGACAACAACATTGCCACAAAATGCGGATTTCTGCTTTGCAGCCAACGCCGTCATGCATACATACACACATATCCATACATGCATATGTGCGACAGTTGCTTTGGTGGCTAAGACGGCATTTAGCTTGCACTGAGCTTGGCGGTAATAAAGTACAGCGAGCATATCTACATAGCTGTGTGTGTGTATGTGTGTCGACTAACTGACTGACTGCTTGTTACGATTGTGTTGCAGTAACACGTTCCGAATGGTGTGTTGCTATGTTGTGACGCAGCATGTTTGCAAGCAATTTTAACGACACGACAAGTCGCCATCTCATACGGAACAAACAGCAACTTGGACAAAACAAAAACAAAAACAAAACAACGCAAGAAAATATATGTAAAAACACCACAGAGATGTAAAAGTTTTTCAGCGAAAAAAATTCGCTAAAATAGAGCGAAATCAGTGCTCGACAAAAAAAAGGTAAAAGAAAAAGGAAAACAAGCCAGAGCAAACACGTTTCAACAAGACACACACCAGAAAAAGCAGGCCGCTAAGGTGACTAACAAACAAAGTCACCAACAAACTAAACAAGCAACAAGCAGCGGCAGCCCAATCGCCAGCCACAGCCACCAGACCAGCACCAGTTAGTGCAAAAGGGGGAAAAAAGAGGTGCTGCTGCTGGCAACCAAGTCAACTCAGGGCCTTAAAAAGCGCCAAGACAAAAATGGCTGCACGCGGGTGTCAGGCGTGTGCACAGCCGACAGACTTACGGCCAAAGAGCGACAATGTGTGACGGCGATGAGCTACAGCGACAGCGCGACTGCGGCAGCTGAAGGAAGCACCAAAAACAATATAGAAAAATCAGAACAGCCAGCAACAACACTCGGCACAATGAGATCGCGGTGGCGCAACCCGATTCAAGCGCAACAACTGGAGACAATTTTCAAGTGATTAGTCATCAACGTCGAAACTTTCTACGAGACGCAAGAAGAAATCAAAAAAGGCAAACAGCCAACTAACCAGTCATACACACCTCAAAGCGCTCGTGTACGTACAGGGTCTTTCGAGTGACGAGTTGCTGTTTGATGTGATGACAGCTGCCATAGTTCGATGTGACGCTGTTGTTGTTGTAATAGCATAAACATTCGGCATAAATGTTTGCGGTATGCTGCCGTAGCCGAATAAGTTGGTGCGTGACTTCCATTCTGAGATGCGTAGGTTCGAATCTCCGTGATGGAAAAAGTTTTTTCCAATAGCGGTCGCCCCTCGGCAGGTAATAACAAAACTCCGAGTGTATTTCTGCCATGTAAAAGCTCCTCATAAAAACCATTTGCCATTCGGAGTCGACTTAAAATATGGAGTAACATCAAGACGCAAATAGGAGGAGGAGCTCGGACAAACACCCAATAAGTTGCTTTTTATCGGTAGCTCTTGGACGAATATAAATCCGGGTCGTAGACACGACTGCCGTGTGAACGAATCTTTTTAATAAGTTTTCAAGTAGAAAATCTAAGATTTACTAAAATAAACTCGATTTCGCGCTAGAAACCTTTAAAATAAATTAAAACTCACTGCGAAAATTGAGGATGCGCGAAAACTAAATTTCGCAAAAAATCATTTGCTCAAACGGAGCTCATTTCCGGGTGTTTGTGGAAGAAAATTTTCCATATTTGGGCAATGAAAAATGCTCGGAAATGTAACAAGAGGGACCTTTGCATTAACTCGGGTAGCGGTTTGTCGACGGGTGCTGTCATTTAATAACTTTTGTTGTTGTAGTAGCATAAGTATTACCCATCCGCATACGGGAAATGCAGTTGGGAAATAATCTTTGCTTTGCAAGTTAACATTCGTTTCGAAAATGCCGAAGCAGAATCAGAATTATGCCCAAACCTCGTCCAAAATTTCGCCATCATTTATGTGTTTAATTTGAGTTCAAAAAATAACCTTGCACTTGAAAGCCCCTGTATATAGGTAAACCTTAAGGCAACAATAATCGTAAGAGCCAAAAAAATGCGCAGATCCAAGAAAAGTACGCGATGCGTCAAGTCACAACCGTCTTCAGAATCGCGTACTAAACACCAAGCCAGCCAGCAGCCAGCAAAAGCAAGGCAAGCATAGAACGCGACCAAATAAAAGGTGGCAGCCAAAGTAACATTGAATCGCTCAACAGCAGCAGCACCAAGCGAGGTATTGAGAAAAACCTGCCTGATAGGCAAAAGCAGGCAGACAGACGAGCGTTCGTTGGTAGGAGGCCAGCCAGCAAATATGTAAGCAGTCTCACACAAGCAAACATATGTCCATACATGCATATAAATATATGTAGCATATCTTGTGTTAGCTTTGGCTGTGCGCTTAGGCCGGACCTGACGCTTGACGTTGTAGTGCGGCCACATAGTGAAACGGCTCGGTTTCGCTTCATCAATAAACGCGCAGTAAAATATTGAACTAAATAAATGTAGAAATGACCAATGAAAAAAAAAACAAGACAAGTTGAAGCAAATAGAAACTAGGCACAGCAAAGTGAAACACTTAAATTAAAGGAGGTAGAACTAACAACCGCGGTTCCGTGATGGCTAAGCAATGTTTTTTGTTTTGTTTTCTTCCTTAAGTAGTCACAAGCGGCCAAAGAACGAAAAATAGATTTAAAAAAATGGTGAAAAGTAAAAAAAAAATCCATTATTATAAAATAAAAAATTCAATTTATATGGTTTATTTTTTTTTTTGAAACTGGACACTGGGGGACAAAATCCTCTGTTTCATTTCGACAGTCCACGACGACCAGGATTAAAAGACATTCTAAGCTTTCTGTGAATAAGCAGGCTTCAATACTTATGGACCAGGATAAAAAACTAACGACTATCTGTATATTGGCTAAGAGCTCTGCGAACCTCCGTGGCTTCCGTTCAATTTCTGATGACGCTTCCTTCCTCATTGCAGAACTAATCCCGGTCCACATTTTGGCTAATAAAATGAAAATATTATATCGGTGGGGTAGTCTGATAGCTTCGGCGGTAGAGAAAAGAGACGAAATGACATTCAAGTTCCTCTCGTAAGACCGGTGGAACAGCTCACCTAAGAGCAGATGGACTCACAAGTTAATGCCCATCAATTCAGTAGTTGCAGTTGTGTTTTGTCTTGGATCTCACCGGACAGTGGAAGAGGTATCTCCTGACTTGTCTGGGAGGACGCATTCCGTGGCTGTCCAGACAGCTGTATTCTGACAGGTCTTTGGTCCTTTGGCCACTACAAATCACTAATACCAGCAACCAGACGGCCGCAGCGTTATTTAGTACCGACCGGCAAATTGCTTTAAATATCGCCAGCAACATTTCTTTGTCTTCGCCACAAGTATTGCCGGCTAGCGATTTGAGGACCTTGTTGACCTTTAGCTGTAACTTCATCTCCTCTGTCCATCGATGTCATTGCCGGACGCCTTTATCGAACAATCGTGCACGTAGGAGAGTAGTGAAACTCCTTCTTGTGTTTGGGGGAGCTTCGAGATGTAGAAGTTTCAAAGTAAGTGTGAAATAACTCCACCCTACAGCACACTTGCTTGCCTCAAATAGTTCGCGGCCCACCTCTTTAGTTCCGACGGGAGGGTCTATTGCTGAATATCATCTAGTAGCGTGAAGTGGGTGACTGTATCGAAATATGTCGACAAGTCCAACGCTACTAGGACAGTCCTCTCACAGGTGCGGTTTTAGTTAAGTCCGCGGTTGGTTATCTGGGTATTTATTGCGGTGAGTTCTGTGGTGGTACTGTGCACTCTGCGGAAGCCATGCTGATGTGTGTCTGGGGGCAGGTGTTTCGTGTAGGGTGGAAGTAGAATGTCCTTATGTGTCCCAAATAGCGCGAAAGGAGAGTTATCGGTCGATAAGAATCCCCTTTTTTGGCGGGTTTCCCAGGTTTCAGTAGTAGAACCACTCTCCCTGATTTCCATTCGTCAAGAATTACGAGACTGGTTAGGGAAATATTGAAAACAATTGCAAGGTACTCTACTCCTAATGGACCCAGCTTTTTCAGCATCAGCATCTTAAGTCCGTCAGGGCCAATTTCTTATTATGATTTCATTTTGTTGAAGGCCAACTGGACCTCATCAGTGGAGAAAAGAAAGCGGCTCACTGTTGTTCGAAAGTTTGTGCAACCGTCTGGTTGCCGGAGGAGGATGCAATATGAATTGCCGGCTAAAGTAGCTCGCGAATCTCTTCGAGTCCGACGAAGTGCAACCGTTCAAGGTGGAAAGGAGGCGTTGCTTGTATGTTGAATTTGCCATTTGATAAAATTATAAATCTTTCGATAGAGTGATTAGTTTTGTGCCACCTTGTTTTTTGCATAACCCCACCAACAAAGTTTGGCTGGAGATGAACCGAAGAAGGATGCCTTGGCAGCTGTTAACGCTATTATGGTCTACCCAGTCAATTGAAAAATTTGAACCATTTCTCAACGAACAAAAGTTCATATTACGGAAGCTCCATGGACGACAAAATCGGTGTGCAACATTTTGGCCAGTTTTGGATACCTTATCTTTGTTTATTTTGTTTCTACTAGTTTTTTATAAAAGTTTAACTCAATATACAATAAATCCCATACACAATTTTTCTCAAACTTTGTGTAAAATTCTGCAACTTTTCACTACAGTTTCAAACTTTTCAATCAGAATTTTAGAAGTAATTTTTGGTATGCAGTTGTGTAGTCCATTCGATTTAAGTCTAATTAAGTGCAATTGTAAGCGGTTGAAAAACACCGTTAATTTTTAATAATTTTTTTTAGTCCTTTTCTTATTTCGATATAAAAAAAATTGTCGAACCTAGGCTCTCCCATCTAATGTTAGGCCCCAGTAAACAGGCTGCCGCGACAGGGTGAGATTAGAGAAAATAACGTTTAGAATGAGTGGCTTTATGTGGCGATTTGAAGAGATGGTTAGCGTCATGTGGAGTACCGTCATAAGCCGAATATATGTGGAATATTGTGCTGCATAAAGCGCTGAAAGCCGTAGCGCCTGGAACGCTCGTCACGGAGTTCTAGTTTTAAGCCGAACTATTCCACTTCTCACAACGATTCTGCAATGTTTATTCCTTCTATGTCGCATCATATGCGAATTCTATTTAATACGAGGTTTATTATTTCTTCGACCGACGATGCTCTCATCTCAGGTTCTAATTTTCAGTGTTGCCGCGTAGCATCAATACATTGTAATTATTTCGCTTGTGGCAACAGCAACAGCCATTTAGACGGTCAGCATATCAACTCTCTTTTGCTGTTTGCTTTTTCTTTTGTCAAAGCTCATTCGTGCTGTTGGTATCACTACTTCCTTAAGACTTTGTTGTTGTTGTTGTGATGATGACTCGATTCCCAGCTAGGCTTGAATTACCTTTCATTACTCTTCCCTATGTACGCTCTTTTTCATTAGAACTTACCACCTGAACTCACTCCAAGTTCTGTGTATGTATGTGTGCATGTATTTTGAAGTATTATTAATTTGTTTTCAAAGCAAGCCAGCGCATGATTTCTCTTCACTTACTTACTTCTTATTTTACTTCTTCTCCACCTTTAGCAGGCTGTTTTTATGGTTATTGCCGCAGTAAATTTGTTATTCCAGCGGTTGCTTGGTCGATTGCTAACTTATTTGCTCGTTAGGTTGTTTGTGATTTTTTTTCTTTTTTTTTTTGTCAATCAACCTCAATTCTTAGTGCTGTGTTAATTTGATTAGATTCTTCATGTTGCTTCTTTTGCTTTGCTTCTTCAGCAGTTAGTGTTATGCATAAATAAATGCACATCGCGGGCATAAAAAATGTTCTTCATTTGTGAAGTTAAAGCGAGACTTGGAAAGTCGCTTCTATTCCATTATGGCCAAATCAATATGCATATGTAGATATGTATAGTACTTCTATGCACGTATAAATATGTGATTATAAATTAAAATATGCTTAGAATGAGCCACCTAAGCCTTTTAAAAGGTGGTCCAAACGAAAGTTTATTTTTGAATCATGGGTTAACTTGACACTGACAGGTTTTTCTCCGCCCGAAAAATGCCTACATGGCACCCCCACGGCATGAAATGAAATGCTTTGTAAAAACTGTATTGACCCGGAAGTGAACGTAAAAAATAGTTGAAACTGCAGAGTGGTAATAGCGAACTTGATGAACAGACGGTAGTATTGCAGACTTTGTTTTTTGTTTTTTTTTCTTTTTTGGGAAAATACTGCGGAAGCGTTATCTTCTTCTTCTGATTTGGCGCAATAGCCGCTTAACTGATTTTGGTCGAGTTAATTTTTTCTCGTATTAACAGGTGCCAGTTAGACACACAAAGTGAAGTCATGTCCTTCTCACCTTGATCTTTCCAACGCAGTGGAGACCTTCCTGTTTCTCTATTACCACCAGCTCAACGCAGTGGAGACCTTCCTGTTACTCTGCTACCACCAGCTGGTACCGCATCGAATACTTTTAGAGCTGGAGCGTTTGTTTCCATTCGGACGACATGACCAGCCAACGTAGCTGCTGGATTTTTAGAAGATTTAGTAAATCATATTCGAAACTGTCCTCACAAAGAATAAAACCTTGTCCTTGTTAAAGCATAAAGCACTATCCATACATTTTTGAAGAATTGCTTCTAGTAACGTAGAAAAAACTATCTTAGAAACGCGCGAGTTCAATCGATCTCCAGCAAAACGCTGCCTAAAGTGGCACAGGAAACAGGCTATATCGACGTGTTCCCACGACAGTTGATTCCACTTAACCGGAAAGACCCGGATTTATATCCGGCCAAGGACTGTCACTTCAGCAGCATTCCTCGTATATGCACGGGGAATCTTTATGCAGCTACAACAATTGCAACAGACTCGAACGAGAAGAAAGGAGTATTAGATGATTGGGTTTAAGTGATTATATAAAGATATGGTTGCTGTCATACGCAGCACCTTTACATGTCAAGCACGCATAAGTTGGGAACGTCCTGGTCATTTCTAGATTAGTAAGAGGTTAGATAGAGTTCGTAGATTAATTTTCATACTTAAATTTCATGGGAGGATATACTATTTGGTCTAGTAATATCTCTGCATATTCCATACAATGGTGGTTAAACTTCTAACTCCGCAGCTCAGGACAAGTTAAAATCAATAACGTTGACTGGTTAATGTAACTTCAACAATCATGTGACTCTGGATACTACTAAGCTCTTGAAGCTATTTATAATATTCTACTTATCGAAGTATAGCACTTAAAAGCAAAGGTACATCATCAAGTCAAGGTACAGAAGAGCAGCTGGTTCAAAACTTGTCAAATTTTTGTTTTACTAGACAGGGGTTGGTTTCAGCGAATGCCGTCATTGGATTCCAACCATTGCCCATGGCAGCCGAAGAACTTCAGCTGCCTTACTGCTGCTTTATTTTGGCATAATTGCGTTCTAGATATTGTAGCAGGTTGTAGATATTGTCCAGGCGGTGCGAGAGTCGCGCGTCTGCCTCTCCTTCACCTACCCTTCCCTCCCTTTGCTAGAGTCGGACGATCCCCCTGAGGTTTGTGGCTCCTGCTCCTTGGATATGGCTACCGATCTCGCTGCTGGAACATCTCCGATCGGTTACTAGCACGATAGATATCAGATCTTGTGCTATGCAGCAACGGCGATGGTGTTCTCTGGTGAAAACCGCCAGCAGCAGTTGTTTCTCTTCGAGGATTTCCTCGCTTTACTATATTTGATGCTGGGTCTGTGATGACTGACTTACTCGATCTCTCAGCATCTAGGGATGGTTCGTGGTACACCCCACGACTGATGGATGGCTCATCATAGTGGCGGACGTATTCTTCAAAGAGCAACATTTCCACCTCTGAGAGCCCCGCAAGGTGAAATTCCTACAGATTTTTACCACTGCTCTTTTTGTTATTGGTTTTTTATTGGTGTTGTTGTTTTTGTTTATGTTCATTTTATTCTTGGCGCCTAGGTACAGCCGAATTTACCTCCAGGCTGCGAATGGACCAATGGCCACCGAGACGCATAACTCCCTGGATTAAGAGGTGGCAGCTCTTGATCATCGTTCTCAAGCAGTTGCAGACACCAGGGTGAGTTATCGTCTAGGCGATTCCTCCCGATGTCTGGATCCGTTTTTAGATTCGATTAAGCTCCTGCACCGCGTCAAAGAATCTGTCGTAGCAGGAGTGGACCCAAGCCAACGAAACAACATGTTTTCTGAGCCTACCGTTAGATGAGATAGACGATGACGATCGGAGAGTACACCAAACTGCCAGGGATCGATGAACTGGCTCTACAACTTAAAACAAAACTTCGATTATCTTTCACTTTAGTTGTTACTTGGAGAATTGCAGCAACAACACACTGTATGCCATTGTTGTTCTTGCGTTCCTGTGGCTACTTTGTAGTTGTGCCTTGCTAAAAGTAAAAATTACAGAATTTTTTTAGATAAAACTAAGGTCTGTTTGTCTACTTTTCAATCATCTCAACCCAATCTTTCTCAATGGTAAGTGAAAAAAGTGACTGGACAATGATTTACAGAAGCAAATGGATAAGGTGCGTTTAGAGCAAATGGATATATGAACTTTTAGAAAGTCGCGAATATTTCCTAAATAGAGCCTCGGAAGTGTTGAATGACTTGCATACGACGTGCAACTATTACAGCCTTCTAACGGTAAAATCTTGACGTATTCTCTTGTTCGGTGACGTTGATTCCTGTCTTCATCTAAGTAGGAAAGCTAATGCGTTATTGCAACGAGAAAGTAAGCAAAGCAAAGAGTGCCTCAAATGCATAGAAAAATCTCATTTCATTATTTTGTTAGACAATTAACGAGCGAGAGCTGTTATGCTTTGTTGATAATAAAATTTCATTTGGAAAAGCATGACTCAACAGCATTGGTTGTGGTGAACAGATACCGGAAATTACTGCAAAAATTGTGTAAAACAAAAAATCTAGACACACATACACACATATGCATGTGCATACATACAAAAGGCGACCTGTGTGCACTGGGAGGCCGCAAGACTTTTCAACGTATAAAAAGACGCTGGGCGATGCAGCGTTTTTGTTTATTTATTCATTTTCTATTTTTCTTTTTGTTTTCCTCTTTTTTTATTGTTTTAAGAAACAAAAATTGTGACCCAAATCCGGCGAGCAAGGTGGCCAAGCGGGTAACGCCATTGAAACACCGCAAGCAATGAAGTGTGGCTGCTTCGCATTTTTTATTTTTTTGTCGCTGTTTTTTCACCACTACTGCACACTTATTTTATTTAATTTATTTGCAGAAGAAGACAATCTTTAGTTGTGCAGTTTGATTTTGTTTTGTGCGGCGACGATTTTTATGTGCACTGCGCCTGAGCTTCGCGTTTTACCTGTTTGTGTTTTTTGATGTTTTTTTTTTATTGCATTTTATTTTTAATTCGTACCCTTTGCGGTACCCTTCATTTAACAATGTTTAACGTCGAACCTTTGCAAATTGAGGTTTATGAGTCTGAAACGAACCGCGTCTGCTTGTTATTGTTGCTTATTTTTATTTTGTTGTTGTGTCGCCAGCCAATGTTGAAGGTTAAAGTGCGGCAGTTGCTTGCGATGCACCAATCACCATTAAATATGACACTACGCTGCTGCGTAACGTTTAGGGTTTGCGGCCAAAAGCCGCGAAATTAAGTAAAAAAATATTGCATAAATTTGAAATAAAGTTGTACTTGGAGTGCAAAACATTATCGATATTCGTTTATTAGCCGCATTGTCGCGCAATCTGTGAATTTATGATGACACGCATGAGTTTGCGGCAGATTGAATTTCTGCGGTTGTATGGCCCAGTCGCAGAGGCGCTAAGAGATGAAGTTAATAAAATAAAATGAAGGAAGGGAATATTAAATAATAATAATAAATAAAAATTAAAAATATTAAACAATAATAAAAATAAAAATTAAAAATAATAAATATTAAATAATAATAAATATTAAATAATAATAAATACTAAAAATTAAAAAGAAAAATAATATATATTAAATAATAAGTAATAAATAATAAATGATAAATAATAATTAATAAATAAAAACTAATAACTCAAAAATTTAAATATTAAATAATAATAATAAATAAAAATTTAAAATAATAAATATTAAATATTAAATAATAAATAAAAAATAATAACTAATAAATAAAAAATAATAATCAACAACTAAAAAATAAAGCTAAAAAAACTAAAACTAAAAATAATAAATAAAATATAATAACTAATATATAATAAATGATAAATAAAAAAGTAAAAAAAAAATTAATAACGACTAGAAAATAATAACTAAAAAATTCAAAATAATAAATAATAGATAAATGGTAAATAATAAATAAAAAAAATAAAAAAAAATTATTTACTTAAAATAATTAAAATAAAAACATAATAATATGAAACAAAATAATATGAAATAAAATAAAAACAATAATAATACTGGTTTATAAGTAAATAATTATCTAAATTCATGTAAAATCGGTCGCTAAGTCCTGAAATCCTCATAATTTTTTTTTCTGTTATATAATTTTCAAGATATGGCTAAATGACGGTTTTACTTGAAGAAAAAGCTGATAGTCTTACAAATTTCTAATATCCGGAAAACCAGTTAAACGAATAAAATAAATTATATATCAAATTAAATGTAATTAAATTCATTCATGCATTAATTTTCAATAAAATTAAAAGCTTTCAAGAAATTTACAAAGTTAAATGCCTTTTTCGCAAATCGTTTTCTTACAATAGAATTTAAAGACTTTCATATTTTTGGAAAAAACAAATTAAAACTTTCTAAATATCTTTAATTACCCTGAATTTGAATTAAAAGATTTTTATACATTCGAAAAAAAAACATATATGTAAGACTTTGTAATTATCTTTAAATAACCAGAATTTGATATATTATTTTTTTTTATTGTTCAAATAATTAACTATTTTATGATAAGCCTTTTTTCTATAACCCAAAACCTCTATTTGGCGATATCTCGAAAAACAAAAAAAATGGCATACAAATAATTATGCAGTTTTTTGGACAAAGCAGCCAATTTTACACAGAAATTTTATGGTCCAATTCTTGGGTTTTTTGACTGTAAACTAGGGAATACTAATAATAATGTAATAATAGTGAAAAATCAAATATGAAAAAAGAAATATTTAAAAAACAAAAAATAAAAAAATAAGATATAAGAAAAAAAATAAATAAAAATAAAATAAAATATTAAAAAACAAAAAAAATATAAAAAAATAAAATATAAAACCAAAATGTATATACACATAAAAAAAAATAAAAAATGTATATAAAAAAATAAAAGAAAATAAAGTAAAGCAAAGTAACAAAAAAATTTGTAAATATTTAAATTAAAAAAAAAAAACAAAAACGTTAATACGCATAAAATTTATTAAAAATCAAATAATTAATATAAAAATTAACGACAAAAATGAAGTTAAAGTGAAGTGAGTAAAATCTCTAAGCTTATTGACATTTCAGTTGTATTAGAACTGCATATATGACTAACGGAACTAAGCCTCCCCAACGCGCGAGAAACAAAGTCTTTAAATAATTGAACAACAAAAATAGAGCTGCAGCCGAAGAGATCTCGTCTGCCCCTTTCAATCGATTGGCAAATAAATAGTAAACCCTACGGCGCCAGTGTATGGGGAATAACAGGACTTCCACAACAGTCGGTGCCATGTTAGCTGACCAACACCTCATTTACATATATGCGACCAAGGACTGGCACTTCAGTAGCAATCCGCAAAAATACATGTTTAAACCAACAACAACAATAAAGGAAATGAAGGACAAAACTGCAAAATTGGCATATTAGGTTCCTGAATAAAACTACAAAAATAAATTTTTCCTCATGTCGTCGCATAACCATTTTCATTACAAACCCCTCTGCGAAGTAAAAACAGAATTTTGAAAAATTTCATCTTTGCAATTTGCCCTTTTCTTTCAAAAGGAAGCATAACCACTTCACTTGAGCTATGATGACCGAACCTGTTAGATGAGTTAGACGATGACGATCGATGGCTACACCGCACTGGCAGGACCTAGTGAACTGCTACAACAACAGCGACGAGGACTTTGCACATTGGTAAACTATGCATATAGAAGGGGGATACGCCGCGGCAACATAACCATTTCCTAACCTCAAAATTATCATGTATAGGGTGACAGTGGGGCCTAGGCTCTTGGAATTAGGACCCTAAACGACATAAAGGTAGATCGACGAAGAAAACACCATATTTATAAACCGTAGAAATTGCATATCACCATGGAGTTATTATTTTTATTTATTACTGTTTGTAATACATGTAGGTACACTTGTGCTCACATAATTAAGTCACTTCATCTTTTTACAATATTAGCAAAATTTTTCATGCTAATTTTTTTTTTTTTTAATATGTTTAAATGTATAAAGAACTGTGCATAAAACCTACAAAATTTAACAAATTTTCGAACATGTGATTTTTAAATTTAGAAACAAATTCTCCACATAGTATACAAAAAAAATTTGCAAAAATCAACCGGACTTCAAACCTGCATTTTATTACTTACATACATTAATATGAGATGAACTATAAAACTGCATACCCAAAAATTTTCCCATGATTCTGACTAAAAAGTTGAAAATTTTTTTAAAATTATTAAATTTCTTTAAATTTTGTACAAAGTTTGGAAGGTTGATTTTCATAGTTTTTGTTAAACAATGAGTAATATTTTTATACAAAATTAGTAAAGAAATGATCCTGAAAAATATTACGAATATTGTAATAAGATAAAGTGTCATAATTATGTGAGCACAAGCGTCTACCACAACACTATAAAATTATCAAATGTTTTATGAATCCAATATTAGGAATGATTTTATATGCCACAAAATAAAAATGATTTAGGTATGTATTTTTGAAACATACCTATGTAGAGTATGTATTTCATTTCATTTATTTATTCCTTATTTCGCCCGTTACAGCTAAACTCACTTAACCCCCGCCGAATGGAACACCAAAGTCCATTTCAATATCCGTATATAAACACTTCACAATTCCCCTTAACAACCTTCAAAACTCGAGCATGAAAAAGTCGATCACTCAACCATGACTTCATTACAGTTAACCCGAAAATTAAATTTTTACATAAACTTTAATTATTGCCACAACTTAACATAACAATCAAAACCGTACAAAACGAAACAGAACACAAATTAGCAACACTTCAGTTCCATGAGTTGATTTAAATTTTGCAAACCAACAGGATTTGCAGCTCTTTGCCCCTCACCAACAACTGTGCCGAAAGTTCGTAGTAACGTTGCAACAGCATTGCACCTTTAGTGGTTGTTGTTGTTATTACTGTTGTAGGCATTGCATTGCATGTTGCTTACATGCTACATGTTTGAAGTATACGTACATACGTGTATAAGGTGTATGTGTGTGCTTGCACTTTTTGTTGTTGTGCCCGTGTTGCTTACCTTTGTAGAGTTTATTGACATTTGCAATGTTTCGCCTTACATATTTCTACGTTAGCAGCCGATGTTGCCGCTGCTACCAGCTCTCGTACGCCTGCTTTACACTATGCAGCCCACACGCTACTATCTCTTTCGTTCTACAGTGATCGCCGACGTTGCGCACTCTTTACGTTTTTCTCACTTGCACTTGTAGGCTGCTGGAACTGGCGCACCGCACCGTGCAGTTTGCGTACTCTGCTTACTACTCAGCGTTCTTATATGCCTCAAAGCGTTTACAATTAAAATTTTTGTTAGTTGTAACTTTTTTACATTTACACTACACTATTTTTTTGCTACACAATAATGAGATATTGCACGTTAATTGAAATCTGTGGATTGCAAAATTAAATTTATTAATAGTCGTATATCCGTAATGCGAGCACCGTCAATATTTTCTTATTGGAAGCAGTGAAAAATTAACCACTCACTGTTACACACACATTTGCATCCTGACTTTCCACTTTTTACGAAAGCTGAACTATAGCGATCTCATTTGCACTCATGCCATCCGAACGGACACACGTTGTCAGTGTAGTGAGCTGTTTTTGTTGTTATCATACAAAACTTGGCGCTTGGCGGATGACACTTGATTTTTTGTTTACATTGCATTAAGTGGGAACAATGAAATGATGAGAAATAACTAACAGCGTGAAGAACACACATACGAGTGGACACATGAATATAGGCAGAGAACGTTGGCAGAGTAATAAACGTTCTCTGACGGTCGGTCGCTCTGGTTCTACACTACTCTGCTTACACTGTTCTTAATAGGTCTTTCTTTGTTTGATTTGTTCGCCTGCGCATAGCGTAGGGGAAGGGGCGAATATAGCAATAAAAGCAGAAAATTTTAAATAACCTTCAACTACTTTTTTATTTTTGCCTTTTTACCGCACGTTGACTGTTGGCGCACTTCTTGTTTTCTTTTTTAAGTACACCCGAGCGTAGATTTCACTACCACCACCTTACCACATTACATTCAGAACGTTTTTGTTGCTTATACTGGTGTTTTTGTGTTTTCTTATTGTTGTTGTTGCTGTGTAGGCAGATTTTCGTTTGGCCATTCCCAAGGGAATAGTGATTGGACATATTAACTTCTCAACTTAGCACTGAATTACTAAACTACGTCTTTTTATACTTAACTCATTCTAAGTGAGTTTCTATAAAAATACTGTTTTCTCCTGATTCCGATACATTCGAAAAAAAGAGCATTAATTCACTTGATACTGGTTGCATATTCGAGTAAGATTTCTTTCAAAAATAATTCTATTGTTCATTCGACCACTTTGCCTTTGGCCAAGTTAATTAATAAATTAACAAACAATAAACTCTGAGTATGCACTACCCCAACCTGCCTCTTCCACAACCTAATGTAAATCTCAGAATATTTAATTTATTATTTTTTTCTATTAATTTTTACACTATGCGCGCACATTTTCCCAGAAACATGGCTTGTAATTCTCACTGAAGTTAATTTTCTGCTAAATGCGAATAAAAGCGGAATGCATTTCATTTATTATTACTCACTTATCGGTAATATAAAGAAGCATTTATCATATGAACCGTGCAATTTTAACAGTCTCCGCGCAATCAATTAACTACCTTTCTGTTTTACAAAAATTCACTTGCAGAATATCGCAAACACTCGGAAATATTAACCAACAACCTTTTCCAGCTGTCACAAAAACAACACTGAACGCACTAATCCAAATAAGAACGAGCTGTGAGCACAGTGTTGCATGCAGCAGGTGAGTTTGCTCAACGAACTATGTGGATTCCTGCAGACGGCCACAGGTGGTGTAGAAGAAATCTATTAAACTTCAAGAAGTATTTTAGTTGGTATACCGACAACTCTTTTATTTAGTAAAAATCAACTTAACTAAAGCATTTCTATGAAGAATTTGTATTTTCAATTATAATTAAATATCTGCCGAAGTGAAATTGAGATTCTCCAATTAGCAAAGACTGCAACCATTCATATCAGTCCAATAAGAGAGGGATAAATGTTTCCCATACTTTACTCATGAACGATAGCATGGAAATTGCTTCAAAAGGGCTGCCTACATCCATAAAATTTATATATTTTATTAGTAAAACAAAGCCTGCCCCTTTTTTTACCAACCTCATTACCTTGCTATTAACTGTTAAAAATAAAAAGAGCAAATCGTCAAACAACGAGCCTCTACTATGATAATTGCAAAATTGTCTTTACTTAGCTTTACGATATTGTTTTATTTATTTATATAAGTAAAATAACTATAAATAATTAAAATCTCAAGCACTGGCAACCTCCACTTGTTATGATTTACTTAAAAGTAGTTTGCGCAGAATTATAATTTTATACAAAAGTGATAACAAACAAGTTATGCTTACTTCTACCCAAACGAGCAAGAGCCAGTTTTAAGCGGACTTGAAACCCCACATCATACATCATCAACGAACATGAATAAAAGCGTTCAGTTTTGCAGGATTAAACTTATTTTCAAAATTAAGCTTACTTTAAATTTACATAAAAAATGAGAGTTTAATATTATAGTTTTATAGAAGTCGTTGAAATCCGGTCTGATGAAATAAATATTTAGTAATATTAGAAAGTTTTTATATACGTAGCATAATATTGCCAAAAATATTTCAAGCAAACCAATTACAGATTATATTTTAGTTGTTGCAACTCTGTATGAAGTGCTCAGCTGTTTTTATCTCTCCAAATGGAAAATATTCTACTCGTATCAAGGCGAATCCACACAGCTATGAATTCGCCTCGCCTTCTACAATAAAACCACCAACTGTGAAATCAGTAACAACAAGTGGAGAAACTTTTGATATTTCTCCACTTGCTTTATTCGCTGTCTTGTGTTGGAAGATATAGGTGAAAATAAAAATACACAGCGGCATTTTATTAAAATCTAAGTAATTAAAATGGTAAAAAGAATTAAATTAGTGTAAATATAACAAAAAAATTAGATATAGATACAGTTCCAAGTCAAAGCACAATAAAAAAAAAGATTAACGTACGTTCAGTGAATCGTAGACCCTTGTGAGCGATCAGGTGGAACGCTAGCAACAACAAAATAAGTGTAGTCGAAAACTACTTGTTCGCAAGTGTATTTATGTAAAGAATTTTAAAATCTTCAATTAAATTGATAAATAAGTACCTTTATCCAGTGCTATTCAGCCATCGCCAGTAGTTCAACGGATACACAATAACAGAAATATAACTATCAACATGACGAATATGCGGCCACCGAACAAAACCATCCTCTTAAAAGTAGTTATACTGGGGGATGGTGGCGTAGGAAAATCCTGTCTGATGAATCGCTTTGTTTCCAATCGTTATGACGAAAACAACTTTCACACAATTGGCGTTGAATTCATGAATAAAAATATTGATGTAGATGGCGAAAAATATACATTACAGGTAAGTGTAGGGCAGGCCAAATATTATTTTTTTTGCATTATTTTGCATGAAGTCAAGGGTTTGGTTTGGGCGAAAAAATGAGCGAGAGGGATTTGTTTGTGGTTGTTTTTTTATTATTTATTATTTATTTTTGCTTGAATTATTAAATGCTTGTGAAAGCGTTGAACAGGAAACTTCGGTGGCATTGAGCGTCAGGCAAAAGTCAAAAGCCTAACTACGCCTTCTAGTTATTGACATAGTGGGCTCGAACTAGTAAAGTAAGAAGCTCGCGATTGCGTTCGTGCAACTTACTACATATTATAAATGTGTAGTATATTCAATAATCATATTATATTGAGCTAAAACAATTGTAAGGTTGTCTTGCCATGTAATGTTTATGTAATTTATTAAAGCTGTGCGGAACGGAAAAAATGAGTTCCAATGTAAACAAAGGAATTACTTTGTTTATTCAGTGAAAGCTTTGGAGAGAATGGCGTATAGTGTCAGCGATATGAACTTTGAAGAGAAGGAAAGACTCTAGGGCATAAATATTTACATTTATGTATACAGCAAAGTGTGATTTTGAAGTCAATTAATTTCTGCTGAATTCATTTAAGCCAAAATATGTTAGTTATGAGCAAAACAAAAATAAAAGAAACATGCGGAACTGCCTTCTAGACCACAAACTCTGCGGTACACCAATCAACCACCCTGGGCGGTTAGCAAAAAATCTTTTATCAGAATTAGTAGCTTCTTTACGGAAAGAAAATACTCCAAACGACGTTTACAGGGCCATGTTTTCTGAATCAATCGCATATTATAAATTTAACGGTTGACAATTGGTTTTTACTGAATACTGACGGGTCCAAAGAATCCCACACTTCTTACGCAGTGGTAAAGGAAAATCAGAAAGCTATCACTTGCGATCTTCTATTTTCATTATGCTCGTTTTTCACCGCTGAAGCAACCGCTATTTTCCAAGCCATTCAATACTGCGCCAAAAGCAAGTGTAAACACTTAATTTGCTGAGTTCCCGCGACAGTCGATTGTACGTAGCCGGAACGACCCGGATTTATATCCGGCCAATGACTGTCACTTCAGCAACATTCCTCGGGCAATGTTTATGCTGCTACAACAACAACATAATTTGCTCCGACAGTTTGTCCTGTTTCCAAGTCAAGCAAAATTATCGACTGTATTAAAAACATACTCATTTCCCATCGGAGTAGTATCAAAATCATGTGGATACCTGGACACTCCGTCATCCAGGGTAACACACTGGCCGATACAATTGCCTAGGACATTTCCGTTACACCAGCAATCAAAGCCGAAGTTATCGTACCCAGCGACATATACCGACTTATTCATGAACAGAAGCAAACAAAATTACTTCGTGCATGGTCGTATTATAAACACCATTTTTCGAACATTAATTCCAAACGTACAAAACTTGCCTATCCATCATCGGTACCCACCAACCAATACCTACCCCTTCTGCCAAGCCACAGCCAGTGTGCATCACCTACTGGTATCCTGCCCAGAACTTGCTTCTCAAAGGCATCACCACTTCAACAACAGAGATCCTCTTCATCCTAAAAAAAATTAGACATTTCTAAAGGACACCGGAGTAGGTCGGTACTCCGTCGTATCTGATCCAACACACATCACCAGCCATCCGAAAGCCTCTGCTGCTGGCGTTGCGTTTGCCTGAGTTTACTAATAATTTTATTATCATGTAAGCTTTAAAAAAAAAAAAAAAAAAAATATTTTTTATATATTAGGTATAATTTTAAAGCAAGCAAAGCAAGAACAAACAGTTACACATTGTATCAGTGGCGCCAGCAAGAGGGAGCGCAGACACACGAAATTTAGCGCAGCCCTCAACCATTTGTGCGATCCTTCTGCCAGAAAAATGTGAGACACAGATGGCGCTCCAATTAGTAAGAAGGCGTTGTTTCTAAGCAACGACAGGTGGGCATTCCCCCTAGTTAGGACTGGTAGCGGCAGGCTAATCACCTACCCTATCAGAAATCATAACAGATTAACGAAACCAACGCAAGACTGAGTCTTGTCGAGGCACTACGCTCCCGAGGGGAGTGAACAAGGAAAAAAAAATTATTTTATTACTATTCCGGTTTTTTGCATACAATTTTTGTTTTCTGGGCGAAAAACTGGTGTAAGTTTATTTTCCATCGAATCAAGTGCCATAAAAGGAAGGAACTATTCATTACCTTTCTTGGTACCAATGCCGGTTTCGCTGCCGCGCATTTGCATACATTATTTTTTTCTGATCTCTTTGTCGATGTTAATCGGTCCAGATAAAAAGATAGATATTTTATGAGGTTGTACTTCAACCGCACGAGCCGAAATGTAAATGCCTCTGATATAGACACTTTACACAATACTGCTTTTGTGGAAATAAACTCTAATACCTTTTTTATTTATTATTTATTTGAAGTCAATTCATTACTTACGATCTATTCACGAGCCTGGCTCGACATATTCATATTTGGGCCAAAATTTTCATCACAAGTCAGACTCGTTAAAGCACAGCAAGGGGTTAAATTCAGCAAACCACTATAGCCAGTGTTTTTCTAGCCCCGGCACTGTTTAGCCCTCAAACATCATACATTTTTAGCAGCCTGCGACGCATTTTTTGCCTTTTTACTGTGTAAAAAGAAAATTTTTATAATATGTAAAAAATGTATAGTAGTATTAAATTTTTCTTCAACTAACAAAACGCTTCATTCTTTCTATGTATTACATTTCATTAGGTTTCCACTTCGATCTTCACACTTTTCGCCGCTCTTACTCGTATTGCTATAGTTATGCCAAATAGTTTCAGTTTTATAATTAAAAATTTATTGCTCTCAGTTGATCGCGCGAACATAGGGAACAATTATTCATATTTAATTAATGCAGGCAGCCATTTAGTTTTACTTAATGATTACATTTAATACTTATTTTGTAGTGGATTTTATTTATTTTATACAAAAGTTACTAATACATTCGCGAAAAAATTCATTATCAAAATTAATTATAAATGTACATACTTACATATGTACGTGTTTGTGTATCTATTTTACACGCCTTTTTGTGAACATTAGTTAGTTTACAGTGAGAAATGTTTTCCAAAAAAATACGCTACTCTTCTGTTATCAATTTTCTACTCGAGTTGCTTCACGTAAGCTGTCCTTATCACCTAAATCTCCTGTCACTTTTAAAGCTATTACTTCTACATGCATACCCTACATACATACATATGCACATAAGCGAAAACCTATCTAAATATTTTGCCTTTGCAATTTAAATATTGGCGATCGTGATGTGTATGCGTGTTTGAAGCTAAAATAGCGTGGCATTTAAAACGATAATATTGGGGTAATTTTGCTTTACTGATTATGAAAATAATAACAGATTTCCCGGGTTGGCTCTTTTCTCTTTGAAATGAAGGAAGTATTGCTTTCATATTGAGTGCATAGCAATACAAATAAGTAACCAAAAGTAAGCAAAGGAAAGCATTAGGTTAGTAAATAAATATTGTACGAGGTGTGTCCCAAAAGTAAGTGGACTTCAAGTTTAGCGGGAAAGTACATTCGATTTACGATTTTTTTATTTTGATGTGTTGGTACTCATGTCCTGGTCATACATACATAAGCTTACAGTTTTTACAGCTATTTTCCGCTATGGAAAAAATCAAAATTATCACATAATCTGAAATTTTTGGTCAAAGCTAACACCATACACTGGCCTCTACCACCGTAATCACCTGTAGCGGTTGCACTTCGTCGGACCCGAAGAGATGCGCGACCTACTCTAGCCGGCGACTTAAGAGGGCAGATACCTGTAAACGGCCATATTTTCCCTGATTTTCATTAAAAGTATTTAAAATGAAGAAGTCAATATATTTTTTTCAAAATTGGCATACAGTTTATTTAAACATTAAAATAATATAATTTTTTTTTTATTTTAATCATTTAAAATGGCGGATATACACTCCATTCTTCCAGGAAGGTCGCAGGGGGGCTTCTCAGTCGGCGGGCATTGTAGCATCGGCGTCAGTGACCTGAATACAAAAAACCAAATTTTTTTTATTTATTAATGTCATAATTTCTATATGAATTAAACAAAAATGGAAAAAAAACTTTGCGGAATAAAATGCTTAAAAAAATGATTTTTGGGGCGAATTTTCCTACTATTTTTACTTCGAAAAAATTAATTTTTCGAAAAATATTTGAAAACTTGTAAATTCACATAGAAAGTAATTTCATAAAAAAGACGTGTGCAAAATTTCAGGGAGATCGTGTACACCAATTCGAAAAATATGGCTTTGAGAAAAACGCGTCCAAAGTTTGAATACAACGTAACTATACCTCTCCCAACGCTCGAACGCAAAGAATAGAGGCGTCACTGTTGAGGATCTATAATATAGGAAATACTTAAATTTACGTTCTAAAAATTTTTTGACATATTCTTAAAGGAAATTTTACAGGTATCTGTCCCCTTAAATTGCATTATCCGGTCGACAGCCCCAAACTGCCGAACAACAGTGCGCCACTTACATTCTCCAACGAGAAGGTGAGACAGGTAGCCATCGATAAAACAAAGGCTTCTAAAGTCATTGGCCCTGACGAACATAACATGCTGGTGCTGAAAAACCTGGGTCCATTTGGAGTGGGATATCTTCCAAGTGTATTCAACTTGTTGTTGTTGTAGTAGCAAAGACTTTCCCTTACATGCACGGGGAGTGCTGTTAGAGTGACAGTTCTTAGCCGGATACATAGTAAATCCGGGTCGTTCCGGTAACGTAGAACCGATTGTAGGGGGAACAGGTATTTAACTTGTCTATGACCACTCTCATAATTCCTGACAAGTGGAAATTAGGGAAAGTGGTCCCACTACTGAAACCTGGGAAACCCACCAACCAATCCTTTTGTAAGCCCTAGCAGAAAACTGCCATCATATGACGATGCAAATTCTTCGTCAAGTGAGCCGAGTAAAGAGATAGCGAGCAGGGAAGTGACGAATCGATGGCGGCTTATGTTAACAAAGACGTATTTGAACGGCTACTGAGATTAAGGAATTTATTTTCTTTCTTCATATTTTATAGTTTTCCCCCTAAATCACTTTTAAATTTTTTGGAAATAAATAAAAGTAAAACTTAAGAATATCCATTTAAAGTTTTGATATTTTTATAATTTTATAATTATAATTTTTGTAATTAGGCTTCCATTAAAATTTTGAGGAAAACGAAAAATCCCCAAAAATATTATTAATCAGACATTCTGCACTAGGGTAATCCACTCTACTGCTGTATTTTCCACTTAATTTATTGCCTAAACATTTCGCTTTAATTTTCTATAAACAAATAATCAAAAGTATGCATGCGATGAAGTGGCATAAATGTTATTTATATGTACGCACGTCAAGCATCCATTATTTGAAATTTCACACAGAAAATCATGATATTCTAAAAGGGGTATTTATTGTTAATAAGTAAATCCATATTAATAGAAAGAGGCACTTGTGGGGATTCAACTTGAAATGAACTATTTTTCAACTTATTAGAAGCAGTCACGTTTTTACGAGTTTTTTTATATGTATTGCTGTGATTTTACTGGTTAATTGCTTTTTCTACATTTTGTGCAATTTTTTGCATTTCTATATTTACAGTGACTGTCGCTGAAAATCGTACATTGAAAAATAGCGATAACGATTATGAGTTTTAGTGACAAAAAAAATATGAATTGTAGTTCCAAGCAATTTCCTTTATTTTGAGATCGTGGCATGGTGCTATAAAAAAGTTCATTTTTCAAAATGAGCATTAAAGATTAAAGTCGCAAATTTAAAAAAAAAAACTTACTAAAAATTGAAAAAAATGTAAACTTAAAAATTTAAATTTAATTTTAAATGCGTGAATGTGAATCTAAGGAAAATGTTTTAAATTTTCTTATCAAAATTGTAAAATTAGCATACGTAAAAAATTTAATTCTAGAAAAATGTATTTAAAATCTTTGAAGTGTTGGAAATATTTGGAAATTTGGAAAATATGTATTTTAACTTACATGCCAAAATTTAGAAAACTAGATACTCAAAAACAAAAAAACCAAAAAATTCCAGAAACTCTCGTATACAATTTTTGAAGATTTGAAACGATTTTTTGTTTAATTTTTGAATTTTAAATTTTGTAAATTTTTTTTGTAGTTTTTTTTTACGTTATAAACAATCTTGGAGATTTTTTTTAAATTGGGAAGATAGTTAACTTGCACATGAAAATTACAAAACTGCATAGGCATGAAACAAAAAATTGCAGAAACTGTCGTTTTTGGTCAAATCTTCAAAGATTTTAAACAAATTTTGGGTGTTTCTTTAAAAGCGTGTAAAACGGAAACGAAAAACAATTTATTTTTGTTTTTAGTATTTTATTTTTTGATCCATTGTTAACAAATACAATTTTTTTGGCCATACGAGGTTCGTTCAAAAAGTTGTCAATTGTCATCAAAAAATGGTCTTCACATAGACAATGGACACAGATATAGCCAGTTCCTCTGAACCGATTTTGATGAAATAAAATTTAAATGACATAGAATTGATGCCGTTATCATGCGAACTACGATCATTCGGGGAAACAGGAAAGTTTCCCAAGTTCAAGTTGCCGCTCCGTGGAAAACATTTTGAGACAATTGAAGTCATAAAAGAGAATTCGAAGAACACACTCGAGCTTGACTTGTTTACAGTAGAACAGAAAACAAACTATGTGACATATCACGCTGAAATTTGCCATGTAAGCTTATAACAGTCCTACCAAAAAACAAAAAATTTATTTTTGACACATGTCATCCGCGGCCCGTTTTATTGATAACGTCTTGTTCATATTGGAGCAGAAGGTAGAATACCTCAAATCTTGGGAAAAGCAAGATGTTCATTTTTTTAATTTGCTTTCATTAAAAGATTACCTCTTTTTCTTTAAAAAAGTACGAATTATATCGGGCCATTTATAGATTTTTATACGGTGGCCTTTTGAAGAGTCCGTCCGAAGTCAGACAGATGGCACTAAAGATGCGTATTGATGTTATGTTTTGCTACTAGTAAAAGTTTACTGGTAATGCAAATTAAACTTCATTATCAGTAAAATTTTACTGATTACTGCTATTTGTAATGCAGTAAATTTATAATGCAGTGTGCCCACCTATATTTGCTAGTAGCATCTCTTGGAAGTACAAGTTGTTGTTGTAGCAGTTAACTTTGCCCAGTCGTCTTCGTCAGGCTCATCTAGAGGTAGGCCCACGAAGCATGCTGTTTCGACAGGTTGGGTCCAATGGGAGGGGGGTGTTAGATGAGTGGGTTTGATGAGGCATCTGAAATGGTGGTTAGTGTCGTTCGGGGTGCCTTCACATGCTTCGTTTGATCCATTCCATCTTTATCCATCCAGCAGTTGTGGTCGCAAAGTTAAAAGAAATAGGGCTCCAACTCGATTCATTTCCCCCTATTCACCATACTTGGCTCCTTCCTATCCCTCGGACCACTATTTGGTTCCCAATTTGAAGAAATGGCAGTCGGAAAAAAAATTGTACTCAAACGAGGTGATTGCAGAAACGAAGGGATCGGATTCGGAAGGGATCAACAAACTAGAACAGCTCTGGACGCAGTAAATAAGCTTAAGGGGGGAAGTCCATGTAGAATTCATTTTTTCATCGGTCATTTTTTAAACATATTTTTAAAGGTGATAAAATAATTATATTATTTTGAAACTTTAACACAACTTTATTTAACCTTTCGAGAGTACAAACAATTTTTTTTTTTCATTTTTTCCCCCAAAATGGCGGTTCAGGATCATTTCTTGTCGGCTGCCTATGACTGCTCTATTTATTACTTTTAATCTATCGATCTGAAACAAAAATACAATATTAAATAGGTTTTTTTTTTAATACATTTTAACGGAAAGGATGAACCCATAAAATTAAAAAACAAGTATAAAATTAATTATAAAATACGCCTTTGAAAAAAAGTCAGAATTTAGGGCTATTTTATTGACATTTTTAACCCCCAAAAAGTAATTTATCAACGCGAAATATCTGAATTTTAGGTTAATCCTTCCGATAGTTAAGCACAGAAAGGCCTCACCAAGCTTCAAACAAATCGGTCTACATATAACTTTTTGAGTTACTACACGAGCAGTTTTTAAAAATACAGTTTCGAGATAAATGAGTTTAAAGTTTGAGGTACAGGAGCGCGCGGGCCGCTCTCTACCTGGTTAATGGGTTGTATAAGCTATAATATTGGGCATTTCCGCATGAAAATTTCACAGTATATTCTTAAAGTACTATACTTCGATTTTTGGCGAAATGAAAAAGGTTTACCCAAACAATTAAGTAGTTTTTACATTTTCAAGACTTTTTAAGCGACCCGCTTACATTTATTTACTATTGTGGGCCTATTTTTTTTAGAAACAAAATATTGATTTTTATATTGAGAATTTATGTACGTCCTAAAGATGAGCCAAATCGGACTATAGATATGATTGTACAAATATGTAGACTTCAGCGCCCCCTAGCCGATGCAAATAAGCTTACAAAACATTCCTGACACACCTACAACGACGCACCAAAAATTTCATTGTAATCAGTAATGAAATTTAAGTAAATTTAAAAAACACAAAAAAGTGGTTATACGATTTTTAGTGGCACTCACTGTAGACATTTGTGTACTCAAGAATCACTAGCGACTGATATTAGTTTGCATTAAAAATGACAATCATTAGTCGCGTCGATATTCGTCGTGCCTTTTTCCTGAGAAAATTAGTAGAGTTTAATAACACAAACAAAAAACATTAGTTCGTCGGGTCGCTGCCTTTTATGTTCTCAAATGCTTGAGTATTCGCGAATAGCGATATCCGATCGGCAGACACTGATCTGACCCACAAATACCGGCGTCAAATTGTACATGCATATGTGTGTATGTACATCTATATGTAGATATGTGTGCCTATTTGCTTTGCCGGCAATTTCGTATTCTATTACCGCGTAATTGTTGCCGTTCGTTTGCAATTACAATACCGAATACAGTTGTTACTTTTTTTTGTTATTGCTTCTTAATTATGGTGCTTACATTGTTTCTTTCACGATTGAGTGTGCTTTTCATAGTTAACCCTCTGTTCGGCAGTTGAGGCAGGTGGGGTCTTTTTTGATTTAAATTTCGAATAAAATTTATTACTAATTAAATTATCTTAATGATATTTCGTGTAAGTTAGGTTAGGTTGAAAGAGAGAAAGAGAGGGAATAGGGAGAGTAGCTCTTCTCTATGTAGTATGCCCAACGCTCATGGAAACGGTGGCTACCACACTTTTTCCTGCCCAGGAGGCAATCACGTATGATATCGACGATGATCATCAATCCACTCCACAAAGGATGTTCTAGCTTCATTAGATCGCATCAAGGACAATAAGACACCGGGGCTGGATTGAGTACCAAACATCGCCCTAAAACGGCTCTCAAAGCGAGGCCAAACGTGTTCGCCAACTTGTTTCACAACTGCCTCCTGGAAGGCGCATTCCCTGGCATTGGAAAAAGCAGCGATTAGTGCTCCTGCTAAAGCCGGGAAAGCAACCAGAGCAGTCATCATCATATCGGCCACTTTGTATGTTAGATACAATCCGAAAAATGTTGGAGCGTAATGGTAATGAGTTTTGCGCAAGAAGCTACAACATGCAGGAGCTATAGATCTGGCAACTACTGTGCAATGGTAACACCAGACATAAAAAATGCATTCAACTCTGCGAGCTGGAACCTGAGAATAGGCGCGCTCGCAGCATTTAAAGTTCCAGCGTACTTACAGCGCATTATTGGCGACTATTTCAACAGTAGGCTGAGGCTCTACGACACGGAGGCTGCCGTTAGAGAATATAAGGTGACCGGTGGTGTACCGCAAGGCTCGGTGCTTGGTCCAACACTATGGAACGCATTGTACCATCGCGTGTTAAAATGGCCTTTCCAGCATGGGCAACACTTGTTGGGTACGCTGATGATATCACGTCTCGAGCCATTGACAGCCATATGCAATGCCGCAATTTCGCGTATACGAAAATGGTTATTAGCGGAAAAACTGGAACTTGCAGCGCAGAAAGTTGAAGTAGTCTTGCTAAGCAAACGGAGGGCACACGAGGAGATGATGCTCTCGGTGGGCGAGCACTCCATAAGATCTCAGTCATACTTAAAGTATACAGGAGTCATCATTGACTCAAGATTAACGTTCAAGGATTATTGTAAGGCAGTCAGCAAAAAATCACAGCTAGTACACAGGGTACTTTCAAGGCTGATACCAAATATAGGAGGATCCCGGGAAGAAAAACAACAGCTGCTTTGAATAATATACAGCGCCGATCTGGACAAATGTGGTCTATTCCAGACCAGGATATTTCAATTTTCCAATAAGGTCCTTTGTTCCAACCAGGTGATCCATAAAGTTAGGTAGGTTAGGTACTGGGTCAAATTGGTATTACAGACTATGATCTGACAATCTTTTAAAACAGGATGTATCGATTTGCCCTACAGGTCCAGAGTGCTTTTACGGCTTGGTCAAAGGAGGAGGAAAAAACTCATATGATACTATAATCGTATAATCTAAGTAGTTTGAACCACCGCAAAGCACGGACCGTACAACTGAAAACGGATTGCATAAGATTAGCCAAGAACATTCTCAAAATTATCACACACCTGAGAATTCCCAGCCCTGATTCCCGTTTCCGATTTGGTGTGGTTTGCTGCCGCACGCATCAGTGGGTTAAACCTTTTCACACCAACGAATCAATGCCGTCGTTAATGAAGTGAGCTATTGATTCGGGCCTTTTTTGCTCTCCATATCATTACTAATTGTCCAATAAGCGCTAGCTACTCCTAAGAAGTCAATGCGTTAGCAATTATCGAATAGATGAAGCAACTGATATAAGCGCTATAAAAGTTCTGCCAAAAAGTACCAAATAGATGTACCAATGTCTATTAGTAACACTGCATCCATGCAGGGCAACTTTTATTGCTTCCACTCTTTACTTGTGATGCTCGTGCTCTGTTAACACTATTGTGTTCTCGTTCTTCTCAATGTCGTTGGCTGCAAACTAAAAACTAACAACTGCAGGTATGTGAACACGACGGGCAGCACCGAAAAAGAATTCGCAATGTTGAAGCAACAAAAGTCTTTCTGTCTAAACACGGTCTAATGAAACTCTCTTCAAATGGAGTGGGCATCATTGAAAATAGTGAGTTATGCCAGTTATGCTTCATGCAATACAAAGCCTCTTCTTTTCACCAAGCGTTAGTAAGTGACGAATAAATGAGTTGATTGTAAAATAGTGAGTTATACCAATTTAATGAGGCATAACCATACCCGCTAGTGGCGTATCCTGCTCGATAAATTTGTTGTTACTTTCACAAGCAAACTCCAAGTTAAGTGAGCCGATTAGAGAGATAGCGCGTAGAGAAAGGTGTTACTGGTGAATGCATTGCGCTTGGATTGGACAACATTTATTTTCAACAAGACGGCGCTACGTGCCACACAAGCAACGAAACTATTGATCTTTTACGGGGAAAAGTTTCACCTCTTCAAGAGATAACACGGTCTTATCTCTTGAAGAGGTGATCACAATTGGCCACCGAGATCTTGTGATTTAACACCTTGTGGCTTTTTTCCTTGGGGCCACGTGAAAGAGAAGGTCAGCAGCCCAGAGCCCAGGGTCGATTCAAGACCTCAAAGATGGAATTCGTGAGGTTATCGAGGACATAGGGCAGCCACTTTGCAATTCGGTTATGAAAAATTTCATGAAAAGTATATTGTTCTGTAAGCGTCGTCGTAGTGGTAATTTGCCTGATGTTATTTTCCACTATTAACGGCGTACCTTCCGCTTTATAATGATATAAACATTCGATCATTTAAATTAAAAAATAGCATTTTTCTTTGAATATCAAAAAAACACCTCTTATTAGAAAACCCTTTAGAACGAGTTATATTTGCACAATTTTTATTAAGAAATTTATATTAAGAAATATATAAATTAATAGTCAAAACTTGTCAGCGAGGTATACATATCCAAGTTTCATACCCATAACAAAGCGGACCGGTTTTTTGTTGGTTCAATATAAGAAAATTTGCAAATCGTAGGTGTGTTCATATAAGGAAGAAATATCAGCATTTGAGACTGAGAAATGCACTAATTTATTTGACCTTTAAAAATCAGATACCAGCTCAGAGATATTTTAATTACTATTTTAAGAATTTATTTAGCATTTTCTATTGAATAGACTCCCGCATAATTTCAGTTTGCACTAAATCGCATATATACACCAGAGCATACCTACATGCATAGGTAAATATCTATGGGAGAATGACAACTTGCAACGTGACTGAATGATTTCCTAGAGCAGTCGATTACACTAAATTAAATGCAAAATTTAATGTCCATTACAATTAATTATCTAACAGCAAGCAATTAATAGTTTCAACTATTCCGAAAAAAATGTATACATTTATACATATGTATGTATATAAAGGGTCTTTGGAAAGACAAGCCTAGAAGTGGTTTTGAAATAAAAAATTTAAAAATTTAGCTTCTTCCAAGGTTCATAGTTTTTTTATTCAAAATACCGTTATTAACATTTATATGTGAAAAATTACATCATTTAGGTGTCCACCATGAGCACATTTACAGGTTGTCATACGCGAATTAAAAATTTCAAGGACTCACCCACACAATATCGCAATGAGTTCAGTAACCCCACTTCGAATGTTGGGTTTCATCTCCGGAATCGTTGTTGACTTTTTCATATAACACATGGACTGGAAAGGCACTAGTTTTATTGCATTCACCTCTTTTTCAGTTAGTGCTAACCTTCACAAGACAGCTGTTAAAATTTCATGGTATTTTATTTATTAGTTCGGGAGTTATTGCGCTAAGAGTGTCGCTACTTTTGTTATTTGCAAACCAATGGATCAAAAAGAATTTCGTGTTCTCATTTTACCCTGCTTCTTGATGGGAAAGAATATCGTTCAAGCGAAGCAATGGCTCGAAAAATGTTATGGTGACTCCGCTCTATCAGAAACAACAATAAAACGATGGTTTGCAGATTTCAAACGTGGTCGTAGAGACACCGATGATGCACAACGCAGTGAAAGCCCAAATGAGGCGGCAACACCAGAAAACACCAAAAAAATCCATAAAATCGTTTTGAATGATCGAAAAGTGATGTTGCGTGAGTTAGCTTGCATCGTAAAGATATCAAAAGAATGAGTTGGCTTTATATTGCATGAGCATTTGACTATGCTCATTTTCAAGACAACGCACCAAAACATGGAAACTACATGAATTGAACTTTGAATTGCTCCGACATCCTTCGTATTCCCCAGATTTGGCTACCAGCGACCACTGGATGTTCGTAGACCTAAAAAAATGCTGGCCTGTAAGAAATTTCGCTCGAATGAAGGAATTATCGTTGAAACTGAGTCCTATTTTGAGGCAAAAGATAAATCGTTTTACAAAAGTGGTATTGAAATGTTAGAGTGGTGCTGGAATGATTGCGTTGTTCTTGATGGAAATTACGTTGATGAATAAAGCAAATATTGAACAAAAACACAAACGTATTTTCTTTGATAGGCCCAGGACATTTCAGCCCATGTGTTAAACTTTACTTTTCAAAAAGCTCCACAAAAATTAGTCTAGTGGAGTTAGATCATATGATCTACATAGGTATGTTTCTAGTTTATGACACCCTTGCGCGAAATTTATCAACCGGTAAGCTTAGATCGCAATAATGCAATGATTTCCCGTGTTGTGTGACTTGTGCTGTGTTATGCTGCTACAACAACAATAGCAACAGTAAGACCTCTTTTATTTCATTTATTTTGAACTTCGAGGAAAGACGGACCAATTATTCCGCCAGCCCCAAAACCACACCAAACCAACTTTGGTGGATGTAATGATTTTTCTGAAATTATTCGACGTTTTCTTCTCCCTAGATGCGGCAATTCTATTTGTTGATAAATCCAGCCAGGTTGAAATGAACTTTATCACTCACGATGATTTTGCGTGGAAAATCATGAAATGCAGTCGATTCTTGAATGCCTAATTGTTAAGAACGTCGAGATATCGGATATCGAGTTTGAAGGTTGTTCAGCAACACTTTGCGCTACAGCAGCAATATTCTCAAGAAAACGTCCAGTTTTTCGTCTGCCAGTCCTTTTGCTATTCTGGGTAGAACTAGTTTCTTGAAATTTTTTCACCAACCTATTTAAAAAAAAAAATCACGATTTATGCGATATGTTGCTCTCAAAGATCGACCATTTTCATGATAAGTTTCAACAATTTTCACGCGCTTTTCTAACGTGTAAAAATGTGCATCTGTTTACTTGACAAATTCTTTTTGCAGAAAACCTTGCAGCAAAATCTGCAGGAAGACTGAAAGTCCTAAACGAACTCTCGTACAGGACCTATGGACATGGCTCAATAAACCGGAAAAATATAGTTAACATTGACTATTATATAGCTCCGATTTTTAAAGAGGAAAAAAGGTTCAAGATTACTCTCGAAAGGAGTAAAAGGATGGCGTAAGGGCTCTATCTCCAAACGCAATACACTTAATGTTCGTTTTACGTTTCTAAAATGATTAGTGGAGTAGGCGCTGGGATACACTGTCCAAAGTCAGGTCTAAGGAAGTCGTATAAGCTTCCAGGTCACTGCAGTATATTCCTGGCTGAGGTTTTCGCAATTGAAAAGGCAGCAGACCGAGTTTGTGATACCACAAGGACCAACTCCAAGGTTAACTTTTACATACATACTCAGGTAGCCATTAAAGCAATTACATCGTTTAGTATAACGTGCAAGATCGTTCTTCAGAGCAGTCAGGCAGTAGAAAGGTTTCCAGCGAATTGTGAGCAACATTTTTATTGGATTCCGGGCTGTAAGGGCATTGAAGGGAACGAGATAGTAAACAATATAGCGAAAGACAGGGTCTCTCTATCTTGGGATTTTCTCAACGAAATAACAAAGTCAAGACGAATATTGTAAATAGAACGAGCTAAACGAAAATTTAGGGCAATGCTAACACGAAAAGATAGCAGAACTATGATAGACGTACGGACTGCACATAACCCAGTAGCAAAGTATGCTTATAAAATAGGAATATCGGATAGCGAGGAATGCATGGGGCAGGGCTCAAGGGAAACTGTACAATAAAATACTAAAAATATATTTGGGGGCACCGCAGTTTGATGGATTGAAAGATCTCTCAGCAGTAAGTTGGAAATGTATACTTAAATTCGCAATAGCAAGAGGCACCACGCGGGTGGACTATGGACGATGGACAAAACACATAATGAACTCCATCTGGTATCGCTATAGATCGAACCGGTCTATAGATAGATAAATAGATACTTTATGAGGTTTGCAGTTCAACCTAATGGTCTTTTGTGTGCTCTACTCTTCACAGTACCTCATCCAGACCCAGCTGCCTTGTTAAACTCAAGATGGAGTTTGGTTGGATTGAGCGTATGTGCCTTTCATCTGGCTGCAATTGGTCAAGATGGCTCAACCTTCGCCGAACTATAGCGCTGCATTGCAGTCTTCTGAGATTGGCCGCCGAAACGACAAGAATCAGTAGACCATACCCCGATCCTCTGTAGATGGCTACGCATTCTCAGTTTATCCTTCCGGAGGGTTAAGAGTTTTTTAAACTTCTTTTGGTTGTACCCACCCAGTAAGGAGGATACACCCAGCGTAGCCCCATAGTTTGGAGCCAGCAAACCTCGCTTAGCCCTAGCTCTTCACTCCTAAGCTTCTCCTTAATGATGTGTTTTCCCATAGCAAGGAAGGGCTCAGATTCTCTTAAAGGCGAGGCCGCAGCCTCTTTCGCCCAGTTATACCCCTGTGTCCTGGGACCCAAATTAGTCGGATGCAATTGTGCGTTCCTAGTAGATTAAGTTTCTCGATACACTCAAGGACCAGTGGGGATTTGATCTCTCAGGACGATAGGGCCATAAGTGCCGCCTGACTGTCACTCAGAATGGCAATTCGCTTATTACGGGAATTTCTGTTTAAGTCTATCTCTGCACATAGACAAATGGCATACATCTCTTCTTGGAAGATGCTTGGAAAACTGCCCGTAAATTCCAATGCCTATGTCTTCTGGGGTCTTCGGGCCATCTGTGTACCAGTGGAGGGTACACTCCTGGAGTTTCTTTTCTAATACAGGTCTACTCCAGTTTGACTTATCGTTCAGTTCACTTCTGAACTTCTTTTTGAATTTGATGACTTTAGTGATATCATCTCTGGATAGCTGGGTAAGTGGGAGCTGCTCCCTCAGCATTGCTATGTTTTTAGATGACATCATTTTTCCTGTCCCTGGTAATATTCAGCAGGGTACGCTTGGCTGATTGCTGAATAACTATAGGAAGCGGTGTAAGCTCAAGCATCATCTCCATCGCAGGTGTAGGGCAGGTCCGTATATCTCCCGTGATGCAAAGCCCTGAAGCTTAGTTAGCACTGCCCGCACCGTCGAGAGAGCAACTCTCGATGTCCAAGCGATCATCTCAGAATTCTTGGGCTACAGCCACTTCCTGTTAGAAGTTTGCAGGTCATGAGAGCCTTTGTTGCTTTGCGCCAATATGCGTCTTCCAATTAAGCTTGACATCCAGAATACTTAACTTTGCTGTCCAAGCCAATACCACCCTTATTAGTAACGGAAATACAAATATAAGTTTAGTTGGCTTTTCACTGCTTCAATTTTCACAATTTTCGTTTCATCCTTTCCTCTAGATTTGGGATACTGCTGGTCAGGAGCGTTTTCGCGCACTTCGCACACCCTTCTATCGTGGCTCTGACGTTTGCATGCTGTGCTATGCCGTCGACGATCGCGATAGTTTTCGTGGGCTGAAACAATGGCGTAGTGAATTCCTCAACTATGCCGATGTGAAGGTGGACAAATTCCCCTTTATTGTGGTTGGCAATAAGGTGAGTGAATATTGAACTTTTTGTTTTTGTAAGTATTTATCAATTTATTTTATATTTTTTATATACATTTAGCTTGACATGGCGCCAAAATACCGTCAAGTTAACTACGAAGAAGTGGAGCAATGGTGCAGTGACAATGGCATTAGTAGTCTCATTGAAACATCATCGAAAGCGGCGAGCAACGTAACCGATGCATTTGTGTTGGCCGTACGTCAGTGGAAACATATGGAGCGCATAGCCGAAATTGAATTACGTCAACAAGGCGATACTATCGATCTAACACGTAGCATACGCTTAGCACAGAATCGTTTTTGCTGTACTGGCGGCGGTGGTGGTAGTGGTGGCAGCACAACATCCGCAGAGGCCGAATTGGAGGATGAGTCTATGCGCAGTGATAGCCGTCCGTCGCCACTACGTTTTGGCAAGCGATCTACGGCGGCGACCAGACAGTCGGAAGCAACGAATTTTCAACTTTAAATACAAAAATTATTTTTGACGCATGGCAAATCAAGTTCGTTTTGTTTAATTTATGTTTCTCTTTTTTGGTATTTGTCTGACGAACAAATACGCGTGCGAGTAGATGTATGTATATGTAGCTGGTTTGAAACCAGTAAACCAGCAAAGAAGATGAATAACAATGTATCTGATAGACTACACCAAAGGCAGCTAGAAATGTTGTTGCGAGACGGTAGCGAATGAATCAAAAAGGGATGTTTACCTTTATGTGTAATTCTAAAATTAAAACAATACAAAAACCAACAACAACTAAATGTATATTATAAGCAACTAAGAGAGAAAAAGTTAATGTAAAAAAATGCTCAAATTGTTTTGAACAATTTATATCGCGAAACGTATATTACTCATACAAAATGTTGTACACATTTGAAATGGCAATACAATCACCCATGAACGTACAATATATTGCACATTATGTATGTGTGTGTGTGTGTGCAACAATATTCCATTTATCTACAAGTATATAATTATAGCTTAGGTTAAATATTTTGCATTGCAGCAGCCGAATTGAGTATTATCTACATTTTTTATTGCTTTTATTTGGTTTTTATAAACACACAACGCTTTTATGTTAATATGAATGCACAATAATTGTAGAATTAATATTATAAAATAATAATAGAAACCTCGAAATCAAGAAATTAAGCCGAATTAGATTGTGCTGGAGAACAACAAACGAAAGTGTAGAAAACACAGCTTGCCCAGTTAGGTTTCTCGATATCGAATTGACATTCCGGTAGATTATTAAGAATTATAACATTTTTTAAATGGATAAAGGGTGTTTTTTTTTGCTGCATTACAACTATCGATATCGATAACTATGATTTTACAGCTGAGATTGGCAAACTGTAGGTTGACATTTCTGTTTAGTAATAGCCTAGGCGGCCGCCGTAGCCGAATGGGTTGGTGCGTGATTACCATTCGGAATTCTCAGAGAGATCGTTGGTTCGAATCTCGGTGAAACCAAAAATAATAAAAACATTTTTCTAATAGCGGTCGCCCCTCGGCAGGCAATGGCAAACCTCCGAGTGTATTTCTGCCATGAAAAAGCTCCTCATAAAAATATCTGCCGTTCGAAGTCGGCTTGAAACTGTAGGTTCCTCTATTTGTGGAACAACATCAAGACGCACACCACAAATAGGAGGAGGAGTTCGGCCAAACACACAAAAAGGGTGTACGCGCTAATTATATATATAATAGCCTAGACAGGCAGCGGCGTTAATCGGGATTACCGGCGCAGTTAATTCTGATAAAAATTGTAGTATGACAGAGGGTTGTTACGCATATTAGTGAACAGCTGATTTGCTTATTGAAAGTAGGTAGGTCTGGTCGCTGCCAAAAGGGGACACTTAGACCTGTAATAGGTCCATTGTGATACCACTGGAACTTTTTTCTTACACTAAGGGATCCCTTTCAAAACATCCTGTGGCTTTTATAAAAGAGTTTATTGAATATTTTTGTTAGTAAAAGATGGACCGCAGGCAATAATTACGAGTGTTAGCTGCCCTGATACTGAAAAATTAAATTTGAATTGGTGGCTCCTGAAACACTCAGGCTAAAAAGCCCACTTTGTATTTAGAGCTCGTGAAAGAGGGTAGATAGTCAAGAAGGGAAGGAGAAAAGTATCAGAAAAAGAGATAGGAAAAAATGGAGACAGAGACAAAGGTGGTTGGTTCGTCCTGTGAGAGCTTTCCAGATTCTTTGGTAAATCTGTAAATGTCCTCCAGTTTTAGAGAACGAATATTGAAATTGAAATTGAAATTTTAAAAGGTCGAGCCAAGGAGTCCCAGGAGATTTAGTGGCTCCTAAAACACTCAGGCTAAAAAGCCCTTTGTATTTAAAGCTCTGGAAAGGGGGTAGATAGTCAAGGAGGGAAGGAGAAAAGTATCAGAGAAAGAGATAGAAAAGAAGGAGCACAGAGATAGAGATAGTTAGTCCTGTGAGAGCTTTCCAGATTCTTTGGCAAATCTGTAAATATCCTCCAGTTTTAGAGAACGAATATTGCTCATTCTCACGACATCGGAACCCAAAACTCGTAGCCTTGCTCCAGCAAAGGCAGGACGCTCACAGAAAAAATGATCAGTGCTATCCGCCTCCGCCAAGCAAGACAGGCCCTCAATGATTCCAATTGTGGTCATATGCTGACCGCATAGGTTGTGTCCTGTAATAATATCGACCACAAACAGAACGTCTTTCCTTCCTAGGTTTAGTAGAAAGTTTGACAGTTTTCTCTGTTCGGACTTGTCACAAAACACTTTGCAGTTCTGCAGCGTTCTAGACCGGACCATCGCTCTTTATGTAAATTGCACACATAATCGCTGATCCAACTCATGATTCCTGCGGAACTGATTCCGAGTATTGGCTCTGGCCCTTGTGGGAGAACCACTGATCCACGGTTGCCCAATTCATCGGCAATTTCGTTTCCTTGAACACCGGAGTGTCCTGGAACCCATATAAGTACAAGCCTTTTCTGTATTGCGACAGAATTAAGCTTCTTCTTACATTCTTGTACAATCTTTGAGGCTTGCTTCGCGTTCTCCAGTGCCCTCAGTGCGGCCTGACTGTCACTGAAAACTCCAATCTATTTCGCGCTCCATCTCCCCGCGATTATCCATTCGGCTACTTTCAGGATGGCAAAATCTTCCGTTTGGAAAACAGTTGCCATTTCCCTCATAGCATAGTGATACTTATTACTATCGTTTAAGTATCATCCGGCTCCAGACCCTATTTCATTATTGGACCCATCGGTAAAGAAAATATCCATCAAAATGCATTTCCGTCTGAATGCATTCTGGAGTACTCCATTGACATCAAATTTCCTTCCAAATGAAACTATGGCTATCAGGTCGTCTTTAGGTGCCAAAAACAGTGGATACTGTTCAGATAGCAACTTAAAGATTTCTCTGTGTCTCGAAGTTCCGTCTTCGTGCCAGAAACCATATTTATGGAGTCTACACACACAAGCCCTGATACTAAGAAATAATTATTTATTGAAAAAAAAAATTTTTGAATTGCAATTTTCATTCAAACTGCTCCGAAATATCAAAACAATTAATGTAATTTCGAGCGTGTTGGCTGTGGAAAGGAGCATTGTATTCATCCTTTCTTGTTCTTCTCTTAAAAAGTTCAATTATGATTGAAAGTAAATTGTCGTCCAAGAGGTTAACTGTCATTTTATGGAAATATTGCTATCGAAAATTCCCCTAATCCGCTAAATTAAGAGAATTAAGTCTAGTTGTCAATCCTCATTGGTTACACTTAATTCCCGAGATAATTCTGAATTAAGTCCTTAATCCGATTAACGCCTCCACTTGTCTAGGCTATAAGGTTTGGCAAGTCATCATGAATCGTTTAACGCCAAAATAACGTTTTAAATTGTGTAATTTATTTCGAAAAAAGAAATCTGTTCGCGTAGTTTATAGAGCACTGCCTCCATTTCTTTCGAAATGTATATAGAGCTGCCGTTACTCTCAATGGCAGGCGTAATCGAGCTATGCTGACTGAATGTTTGTTTCTGAAAATTAATCGAACATCGACGACATTTGGTTCCAACAGGACGGCGCAACTTGCCTTACCGCGCGCTTAACAATCGATTTATTGCAATATTCAAGTCATCATTCTGTTCTTGTTGTTGTAGCAGCATAAACATTTCCCATGAATGCTGCTGGAGTGACAGTCCTTGGCCGATTATAAATCCGAGTCGCTCCAGTAACGTAGAGCCGACTGTCGTGGCGATGTCAGGTCACCACTGATGCCATGTGGCCAGGTTTTGTTAAAAAAATTATCAAAAATTTAACTGATCGAATGGACCGCACAACTCGCATCAGCGGCGAACATATGTCGGATTCATATTCCGAAAAATAAATGCCTTGAAATTATCTACCAGAACATAAAAAAAAAAAAATTCATTCCAACAATATTTCTGTTTATCTGAATTATCATGACCACCGTAGCTGAATGGGTTGGTGCGTGACTACCATTCGGTAGAGTGAATTCTAGTGTGATCGAAAAGGGTTTTTTAATAGCGTTCGCCTCTCGGCAAGCAATGCTAAACTCGGAGGGTATTTTTGCCATCAAAGAGCTTCTCATAAAAACCATTTGTCGTTCGAAATCGAATTGAAACTACAGCTCTTCCCTCCATTTGTGGGCCAACATCAAACGCACGCCACAAATAGGAGGAGGAGTTCGGAGCCAATTATTTATTTTTTATTTTATTATCATTTTACGTTCTCAAGCTCTTCAAAAAACACCCTTTAATTTATATAGAAAATTAAAATTTTAAATTAGCTTATTTAGCACAGGCTCGATGTTGTTTTCTATAGAAACAAAAGTACACAACGTCTCTACATACACAATTACGCCCTACTATATTTTTCTAGACTAATTTATGAAAGATAATACATTTTTATATTATAAGTTTATAAAGCACGCATATATTGAATTATTGACATTTAGTACGTCAATGATATTCCCGGTGAAATTATACCAAATATTAATTTTTAAGCTAAACACAATTTAATAATTTTTATTTGACTCACTATTGAGTGCCTAAAAAAATGATAGTACTTTAAAAGTCGAATGAGAAATTTTGCAATTTTTTGTAATTGAAAAATAATTAAATTTAACATATTCCTGCACAGCTGTGGCCACTTGGATCTTAGACACATTTAAGAGTTTAATTTAGTCGTTTTTAGACGACTTTTGTATGCAATTTGGCGTATGGAAAATTTTAGCTACTAGCAAATAGTCATTACTTACAATTTTGTTTATTTTATTGGACAAGAAAGTATATTTTCTTAATTTGAATTTTTTTATGAATTGTGCAATTATTCTCTTAGATCTAAAGCAAATTATTACCACAGAAAAAAAGAATGTAAAATTTATTTAGCTTTCGAAGCCGAATGGATTTGTACATGGCCACCATTCGGTTGACTCGGGCTAAAAACCCACAGTAGGCATCAAACATCAAATGATAGAAAAACGTTTTTCTATAATTAGCGCACCTCTGTAGACAATGGCAAACCTCCGAGCGTACATATTTCTGCCATGAAAAAGCTCCTCATAAAAAATATATCTGCCGTTTGGAGTCGGCTTAAAACTGCAGATCCCTCGATTTGTGGCAAAACATTAAGACGCACGCCACAAATGGAAGGAGGAGTTCGGCCAAAACACCCAAAAAGTGCGCAAGCGCCAATTATATACTTGGGTTTGCCATAAATTTTGTGACAAATTTTACAGTGCATAACGCGAGAAACGAATTTGCAGAAAAAAGTTCCGTTATTTTTGTTTTTGTTCGTATGCATTGTCGACTCTTAAATTATACTCAGTGTTGTGGAAAATTTCACTTGTTAACTATGAAGTGGGGAGCTCAGGAAAATCGCATTGCACTGATTGCATTACAAAAGATTGAGATTTACGATTTGCTGAAAAAACTTAATATTTCCAGAATGTTTATTTACTGCACGACCAATCGTTTTTCCGACACGTCTGAAGTGACATACACAAAAAGAAGTGGTCGTCCTCGCGTGGTGCGAACCAGTACAGCCATAAAAGTCGCTCGAGAAAAAATTCGCAGAAATCCCCTTGGAAAGCAGAAAATCATGTCCAGCGAAAAGAATGCATCGATCAGCTCCAAGTCAAGACTAATTAGAGATGATCTTCACATGAAAATCTTCCGTCACTCAACTGGTCATCTTTTGACAATGCGCTTGAAGAAAATTAGACTCGACAGACATAAGCAGCTTCTTCGGTGGCACGCGGCCAACGGCCATGAAAATATTATTTTCACAGATGAGAAAATTTTCACTGTTTAAGAAGGTTTTAATAAGCAAAACGACAAAATCTATGCTAAAACTTCTAAAGACGCAAAAAATGTTGTTCCAAGGATTCAGCGTGGCCACCATCCAGCCTCCGTAATGGTTTGGCGGGGAGTGTCTTGTAAAGGCGTAGCATCTCTTAATTTTTGCGAAACCGAGTTTAAGACCGAGGCAAAAGTGTACCAGGTGAATGTCTTAAAAAGCGTGGTGAAGCAGTTGAGCAGTACTCTCTTCAAGAAAGAGCGTTGGATGTTCCGCCAAGACTTTTCTCCAGCCTATAAGTCAAAAATCACTTAGCAATGGCTAAAAAGAAAATTTGCTGGGTTCATAGCCGCAGAAGATTAGCCGTCTGGTAGACCAGATCGGAATCCATTGGACGACTTCACAGAAATTTCAAGAGTCTCAAACAATCTTTGGTAATCCATGGAAATCGATGGAAATCCATGGAAATCGTACATGCTGCAATAGCTGAATGGCCTAATCGTTTGAAGGCTTGTGAAAAAGCAAATGAAAATTAAAAAAAAATTAAAAAAATAAAACAAACATTATTAAAGGATTAGGGGTAGTCAGAGGCCCGAAAAACTGATGATTTTCAATAATTTTGGTTTTTTGCTAGTCAGTTGCTTTATTTTACAAAAATAAAAACATAGTATTAAAACATCATGTTTCGACTTAACTTGAGCAGAATTTCAAAAAAAATTAATATCAGTTCAGTCCATAAGTTCGTGCGTTTTTTAAAGGTGGCTTTAAAATAAAAAAAAGATGTTTAAAGTATTTATTAATCAATAATATAAATATTTTCCTTCATTATTTACAATGTCTTCCCAACGTTTAGGCAAATTTTTAATTCCCTGCTCAAATAATTGTTTGTCCTTGGAGCCAAAATACGCTTCGATATCCCTTTTTATAGCTTCTTTTGAGGAGTAGTTCTTGTAACTCATATGGGATTGAAGTCCACGGAAAAGGTGATAATCACAAGGTGCAATATCCGGAGAGTATGGTGGATGCGGCATTAGCTAGCTCGTTCAGCTTGCCTAATGTTTGCCTTGCGGTATGAGGTCTTGCGTTAACGTAATGAAACAAAACTTTGCGTCTATTCACTAAAGACGGTCGATTTTTATTAAGTGTCTCTCAGCAACTATCGTCTGATTTAGTTCCAGAAGTTCCAAATAAACAATACCGGCCATATCCCAGACAGGAGAATCTTCTTGGGGTGAAGGCCATCTCTAGGGGTCGGTTCTGGTGTTTCATCTTTATCTTACCATTGGCGTTTGCGAACAGGATTATTGTAAAGGACCCAGTTTTCATCACCAGTAACGATACGGTTTCATTTTCAAACCATTGTAGCAGCTGAGAACACATATTCACTCTCTGTTGAAGGTTGGCGACGGAAAGTCTATGCGAAACCCATTTTCCCAGCTTTGAAACCGTTCCCAACTGAACCAGGTGCTTGTGAACTGTTCCATGCGATGAATCATATCGACTGCCAAATTTGGCTCAGCTTCCACGAGTTCGAGCAAGGCGTCGGAGTTAAAGACTTCAGGACGACCAGCGCTCGGGGCATCCTCCACGTCGCAGTTACCACTACAGAATTTTGAAAACCACTTTAGCGCAGTCCTTACAATCACGGTATCCTCTCCGTGAACAGTGTTTATTTTTGCAGCAGCAGTTGTTGCATTTTTACCACTTTTATAAAAAAATACAAAATATGCCTTTTATACGCGTTCGAAGATTCCATTTTATTTTTAACAACACGTGCTTCTGTCCGCGATTAAAATCACTTGCTGAATGCACAATATATCAAAGAAAATATAAATAGTTCCGTTATATTCCGCGAATAATTTTTTGTATGCAAAAATCGTACAAAAGTGAAATTATGGGTAAAATACGCGCGAACTTATGGACTGACCTTATAATTGATAATAATCCCTGTTTGTGTGGAGCCCGTTTCTCCAGAAGTCCCTTGCGGTGATCATCTGAATTATTTGTTAAAAAAACATCGAAAGTTTTGAAAAAAAAAATCCTTCGATCAGGCACGAGTTGTTTATGCTTTTCAAAAGCAGTATAAATTTTATTGAAATCTACCAAGCGGTTTTTAAGTTACAGTGATCACCAGTTCAAAAAACATAGTTCTGAGAAAAACACATTTAAAGTTTTTCGAATGTTCCGGAGCGCCCGAGCGCCCTTTGTTAATTGTTAAATAACTCGAAAAGTATTTGTCGGATTCACTTAAAATTTTCACAGAATATTTTAAGGTATTATACTTTAAGAATATGCAAAAACACAAAATCCAATTTTTTGAAAATTCTGACTACCCCTAACCCCTTAAAAAAATGATAATACTTTCATATCTATAATGGACTTTGCTTAAAACAGAACTTATGGCAAGACTAAGCGTATACTTATATTTAACTGTCACCGTCGTTTTACAGAAAAAATATCAGCCGCGTTGTAGATCTAAATAAAAATTTACTCTACTCTAAGAAATACATAACTTTTAAATTGTCGAAACTAGATTTATTTGGCCACAGCACAAAGGAAGGAACGATTAAAAAATGTTTGAAACATACACATACATAAACATATTACACAACTACATAAATATGCACTTTTCAAACTCATATTTTGAAATTTAGTATCTGTAGAATACACAACCAAATTATTCATCTAATTTTCACCCAATCAAATTTTATTTAAAAATCTAAAACCAATTGTGCCTTGCTGCAATTTAAGTTTTAAACTTAATTAATGAAGTGTTGATGAAAATTTTTCAGATTAAAAATAAATCACAAAATTTTGATTTCCATTTCCACGTTAACTTTATTGAGTGAAAATCGTATTTTTTTACTTAGACATAAGCAATATTTAAAAAATATGTAACAATTATTTACACCAACAATTTATATATGTACGAGTATATTTTATTTATGATTTTTTCGCAAACTAAGTTGTGCTATTTTGAATTGGCTTCGTAAGACTATGTAAGTGTGTACGTACATAAATTGTAAAACCAATATAGCACCGATATAAAGGTTCAGAAATCAAGTAATAAATTGTGTTTGATTTATTCTAAGAAAGAACGAAATATTCTGTGTGTGGCTTAACAAGAGTTCCCCTCTTTTATGTCTTTGTGGGTTTCACGTCAACTCAGCGAGCGCTGGTTTAGTGCGTGAACGTGCAAAGCCGTGAGATGCTTCTGGCTACTGGTAGATCGGGCACACTCGAAGCGAAGTTCTTAGACTAACAAAGTCGAATATCAATTTTCTGAGCACCTTTACCAGACATTGACCGTTAGGTACCCATGCGGTGGGAATTGGGATTGATTCAGGTACTTTCTGCAGAAGCTGGCTGGAGGATGAGGTGGAATCATCTCAGCACTTTCTCTTCAGCTTCAAACATCTAGGCTCTTTTTTTTGCTACATCTGCAGGTTTAGCAGTTTTAAACATCACAAATCTGATAAATTTCATCAGTAGCTTGAATCGGTTAACTCAATTGTAATTAACCACCGTTCGGTTGTTGTTGCTGCAGCAGCTGCTGGGGTGACAGTCTTTGGGCGAATATAAATTCGGGTCGTTCCGGTAACATAGAATCGTTTGTCTTGTGAACGGTTTGGTTTCGTCATTATCCTCCTCTAATCCAAAGCCCCCCTTCATCTTTCCTTTCTTTGGCCGGAAATGGCAACAGTGAATGACCAATTTTCGAAGAAAATCATCTTCAGAGATGAGACACATTTTCACCTCAGTGTATTCGTCAATAAGCAGAAGTGCCGCATTTGGGCGAATAATAATCCAAGAGTGATAGCCGAAAAACCAATGCACCCACAAAAAGTGACTGTTTGATGCGGTTTATGGGCCGGCGGCATCATTGGGCCGTTGTTTTTCCAAAATGAGGCCGGTCAGGTAGTTACTGTGAAGAGTGTTCGCCATCGTGAGATATTAACGAACTTTTTATGGCCCGAATTGGAAGATATGGATGTGGACGATATGTGGTTTCAACAGGACGGTGCCACTTGTCACACAGCTATCGAAATAATGGCTCTTTTGCGCGAAGAGCGAAGGCGATGTCAATTGGCCGCCAAGATTGTGATTTGACACCGTTGGAATTCTTTCTTTGGGGTTATTTGAAAGAAAAGGTGTACGTCGATAAGCTAGCAACAGTTCAAGAACTAAAGAATGAGATAATTCTGCACATTAACGGCATATAACCTCAATTATGCCTCAGCGTCATCGAAAATTTGGACCATCGGATGGAGGTGTGCCGCCGTGGCGGCGGTGGCCATTTGGCCGATATTTTGTTCCAGACGTAATTGAGCTATACCAATATTATCATAATAAAGAGAAATGACAATAACTTCCTAAAAAAATTGTATTTTATTCAAAATCAACACCGGCCCTTAAAACTTAACCTCCCTTTATACACCATTAAGGACGACCATCTCATTGAACGTATTAGCATTCAGAATCAATTTAACGCAGCTGGAGATAGCGGCAGTGATTTTCAACAATAATATGTAGTAGAAATCAGTCGTATCTCCTAAAAGTCGGACCAGCCACTCGGCCAGACAAGAATCCACTTCTGACAGTTGAAATGGGCCAAAAACGTTTCCTATGGACAAAATTGCGCAAAAAATGGACCAAAGAGGATTGAAGAAAGAAAAGTAATATTATCGGACGAATTCTGACATTACCTTGAAACCCAACAAAGAATCTCTCCTGGCAACAAGTGCTACTTTGGACTGAGTAGGCAAATGAGTAGTAAAGTCCTCTCTCGTTGAATAAAACTAGCACTTTATAAGTCTCTGATCATGCCCGTCTTATCGTATGGTCCAAAAGAATGGACGATGATAATATCTAGCGTCACTTGGAGTATTTGAGGTAAATAGTCTGCGGAAGACTTTTGGACCTTTGCACGTAGGCTATGGCGAGTATAGTAGGCGATGGAACAATGAGCTGTACGAGCTTTACCACGATATAGACATAGGGCAGTTAATAAAGATGCAGCGGCTACGTTGGCTGGGTCATATCGTCCGAATTGCTGTTGCTGTTGCTTAATACAAGCGCTCCAGCTCTGAAAGTAGTCCCTGCGGTACCAGTTGTTGGTAGCAAAGGAAGAGTAAGGCCTGCTCTGCGTTGGAAAGGCCAGGTGGAGAAGGGCTTGGCTTAATTTGGTGTTTCCTACTGGCGCCGGTTACAACGAGAACGAAACGTCTGATGCGGTTTGTTAAACTTGGCCAAAATCGCTTAAGTGGTTATCCCATCAATCAAGACGAAGAAGAAAACTAATGAAAATCGACGCTTTGTGAAAAGTGTTCATCGTACTCTCTATCTTTTAAATCTCCTGGTTCTGACGATATCTTGCCTGTGATGCTTTAGAAAATAAGTACCTCGGTGGTTCCTGTCCTGCAAGAAATATACTTGCCGTGTATCGCTCTTAATCACGTCCGCGCCAACTGGAAGAAAATGAGGCATCACGACTCGGCCAATCATATCCGAGAGCACATCGAATCCAAATTATCTCCAGCGCAACATGCTTACCTGAAAGGGAAATCCACGGAATCAGCCTTATGCTGCAAACAGTCACCGACGTAAGCGCAGTCCCCTGTCAGCTGTTACGATCAAACTAATGAGAGCCCCATGTAAATGAAAAATTACTTCCCTTCCGTATATTAGTATCGTAGATTTTGTAGCAGGATTTTTGAAAACTCCTCTCAGGATTGCTCTCTCACCAGACAGTGTTGCCAAACAGTACAGTGGAAAAATCTCTCGAAGGCAAACAATTCACTTTTGCGGCCTTCATAGATATAGAAGGAGCTTTTAATAACATCAGGGCGGAGACAATTGTCACTGCATTAGATAGACTAGAGGTGGAAAGACCTATCTGTCTCTGGATGTCGTCCCTGCTTCGCTGCGGGGAAGTTAATGCGGTCGCAAGAGGGGCTAAAGTCACTAGACTCGTTCATAGTGGGATGCCGCAGGGTATTGGCCTTTCGCCCCTACTTTGGCTAGTTGCTATTAACGAAGTTCTGACAATGTTAAATAAGGGTGGGGTTCAGGTAGTAGCATACGCCGATGACTTAGGCCTGATGGTATCGGGACCGTTTCCCTCAATCATGACTGAGATTTTGGAAAGGTCACTAGCTGTACTCAGTCGCTGCCAGTTGCGGCCTCCGAGTAAAGTCTGACAAAACGGAGCTGGTGCTATTTACCAAAAAATATACACTTCCACCCTTTCAACTTCCCAAATTAAGCAACCACGTTCGCCGCTCTCATCGGAAGTTAGGTATTTTGGAGTGATACTTGACTCCAAACTCCATTGGAAGCTACACATTGAAAATCGGGTAAAGAAGGCCAGTATAGCCTTCTACTCCTGCAAATCTATGTTCGGTAAAAAATGGGGACTCAAGCCACAGGCCGTGCTGTGGATGTACAAAGCAGTGGTTTTGCCAATTTTAACGTATGGATGCCTGATGGGAAGCTCTTCGGAAGGACTCTAATAACACTAAACTGGGGAGGGTACAAAGGACTGCATGCATTGGCATCACCAGAGTATATAAAACTTGCCCAAGTGCTGCCCTGAATGTCCTTTTGCACTTACTTCCCATCGACTTTTCCGTCATTTCCATCGCAGCTCAAAGTGCAATCAGGTTAAAGGAGGTTGGTCTCTGGAGACAATCTCTCAAAGGTCATGGTAGCATTTTCGGGCCGTTAGCAACGTATTTTTCCGAACTTCGAACAGATCTCTCTATCGGCGAACTAGAGTTTGAGGGTCGTGCTATGGCAATCTTTCCAAATAGGCAGGATTGGATCGAGGGGAAAATCTGCACCGAAGCCTGCACCCTCTGTCTTCACTGACGGTTCAAAGATGGAATCGGTATCAAAACGGCGCTTTAGTGCCACTTGAGGAGTGCCAGACTAGCACTTCAACCATTTCACCTACCTATATACTTACCTACTTTCAGGCCAATTTATAGTGTTCAGCGATGAGGCTCATTTTTGGTTTACTTGACTACGTAGTAAGATTAGTTCAAGGCTTAACCCTTTCGGACCTATTGGGACTCATACGTCCCAGCAAATGTTTTCTTATAACTATAGTCTAAATTTTCCATTAAAACTCATTGAAAACTGTCCCGTCTGGTATAGTGAGGTTCAGGTAACGGTTCTGTGTTTTTTTATCCTAAAATAGTAAACAAACGTCGCTCAGTTTGCTTCTAAACGTGACTGTGCTTGAATCTATTTCTATTTTCTCATGAATATTCGATTTTTTCAGTGAAAATAAGTGTAAAAAATAGTAGATTTTACTAAAACTAAGTTCGAATTGGATCACCGTAGTTGGTTAAGTTAATTAATGTAGCATTATTTCAGTTTCTAAGTCTTATTTCCCTAATTTTTATTTATGGGATCTATGTGTCCCGTTAGGTTTATTTATTCCCCTTCATTTCTTCACATTTCGGACGATCTGACTCAGTAATACAAGTAGCTCTGGACTAATGTACTCGAAATGGCTGGATACAAAAGAAGTTATCCTCCCAAGCAACTGCCACGGTGATGAAATGACAACCATAGGCAAAAAGCAGAGAGATGGCCAAATAATACCTACACCATGTCCTAAGATGATACAGTTTTATCGCGAATTTATAGGAGGAGTCGATAGAGCAGATCAAATGGCCGGCTTATATGATTTGAACCGAAAATCCAATAAGTGATGGAAGAGAATTTTTTATCGACTTTTGATGATGTCTGTTGTGAATTCGTGGATTTTATATTCAGAGCTACGTCGTCAAAAGATGCCATTGATTGGTTTTATAGTAATTTTGGCAGAAGAGCTGATTGCCGAAGGTCAGAAAATGGCTGCCAATATTCGCAGAGGAAGGTCTGGTTACATTTCCAAAAAGAAAGAGACTTATGGAAAGTCCGCTATTCATCTACCAATCGAAAGAAGCACAAGACGACGATGCGCTGGCTGTCGCCTCAAAAATGTTGAAAGGCGTACTAAAACAATATGTGAAGAATGTGACGTTCCACTACGCAAGAATTGTTTCGCTCCTTATCATAAGCGTTGATTACTATAATATCTGAATGAAATAAAATTTCACTTAATTTTTTTTCAAAATAAATGAAATACATTATTTTAGTTGATACGAAACATCCAACTTATTATTTGGTATTTATTTATTAGTATGATATAGAGACCTAATGGGACTTAAAGGTCCCGCTCAAAACACCTAATGGGACACATATATCCCACCCCCCACTAGAGCCCCTGGAGGGGGTGGTGGACTTCCTTTACAGATTTTCTAATTTCATGGCCTGTACTGAAGCTAGATATATCACTAAGCTCGAAATGTTCCCGCTGGTTGTTTTCCGGTTCGAAAGGGTTAAGTTGTAGGAATTCATGTTGAAGTATAGTAAACATTTGCATCAAATAAATCGAATAGAAAAAAAACATAGCTTTAGATTGAGGTCCAGACAACTTTTATATATTTATTTCTATTTTTAACAAGCAATTCTTTCTCATTTAAAAACTATTTTAACTATTTAAGTTACATGCGATTTTTAAGTACAGTATTTGCTGTAAAGTCATATTTGTAACGGTAAAAGTAACATTTTTAACTGTTAGGAATGCATTGGACAATAAGAATTAAAGCAATTATTTTATAAAATATTTAACTTTTTACATTTTATAAATTATTTATCTTATTTTAAAAAATATCTATTTCCTTTATTGAAAAACTAAATGTCGCGAGTATTTTTATTTCATGCCAATTGTGTGTTGCTCTCTATAAGTAATTCTGGAAATTTAATAAATTTTGCAGAAAATAAAAAAGCCTGCATTCCCCGTTAACCCCAGAAAAAAATTATTTAAAACTTTCTATTATCGCATAAATTTTGTATTTATATTTTATTTTTTCTGTTTTGTTTTATATATTTTCTTTAAAGATACCCAAAAATTATTCATAAACAAAATAACAACTAACAACTAATAATATTTTAAATAGGTATATAAGTACAGGCATATTTTTTGAGCTGCTGTTTTGCACTTAGGCCACTTGTATATATAGCAGCCGAATATAGCTTAATTTCACTACGCATAAAATTATTTTCAAATTCATAATTATATCACTTAAGTAACGGAGTAACGGAATATTTATTGACAAAAGTGCTGTTTGGTCATATTTACCTCCTATCGTATCGCACCCGGCGCTTTTGAATACCCTTTAATAACTCCTTACTGCATATCAAGAAACTGGCAAAACCATCTTTTTTTTTTTTTTTTTTTTTTTTTTTGCTTCAAACACTTCATACAATTCAAATATTACTCCAAATTGTGCATACGGCATTTCTTACTTTTACAAAATTCGCTCCATCAATCCTTATATTCTTTCCAAGCAATCACCCATCCCTGCTTGGCGCACTCACTTCTTCTTGTAGCCATAGGAGTTTATCGCCACATACTCATTGTCGCACAGCAGCAGCAGCTCAAACCATTGGCCGCCGTCGATGCGCTGCAACTCCAAGTCGCCACCGTATGTGGCAGGCAAGCATTTGGGCGAAATGTGTTTGTGCAGTGATTCGCGATCGGTGGAATGGAAATAGATGCGCGAACGCAATTTTTCACGTAAGAATGGCTTGAAGAGCGCAAAGACAACATTGAAAATTTTCGGTTGATTCACGATGTGTATGGCCTTGACACGCAGCGGCACTGAGTCTTGCAGCCAATCGACAATACGCTTTGCGAATGGTGGCGTAAATTGCCAGGTCTGTTGTAGACTCAGGCCGTCCATGTCGAATATCACAATGGCGCCGCAGATTTGTGTTTCCGGCTCTAGCATGGCTGCCTCCAGGAAGAGTACAGCGCCTTTGAAAACTTCATCGAGCGTGACTTGCTTGTGCTTCCAACGTTCTGAGGGGGTAAGAAGTAGAAAAAAATTAGTTCAGCAATAAAATGTAAAGACTACAACTCTACTTACTGCCCAGCTCGAGTAACAAAATACGACGACCGCATTGATCGCGATTTGGGAAAACGGTGAGTATGTTGTTTTGGAAAATGTTGGCTTCCTTGCTGGGCACCAGGCCGTCGTAGACATTGGCATGCTTCTGTTTGAAGGAGTAGTAGCGTTTGATCTGGAAATAATGATTTGAATAATTAGTATTTTTAAAGACATTTCAAAATTAGTCGGTAAGCGAAAATATTCAATTTCGAAAATCGTTCATTACTTGAAAATTTTAGTATCAATAACTTCGAACTATTGCAGTAAGATCGCTAATATTTTTCACAATTTTCAATTTTTCACAAATACTGAATTGAAGTGAATATCCCTATTGTAATATTTGTAACTTTATTTTACTCACCAAATCACGCGCACTCTCCGGATAGAATTTGCATGGACGCAAAAAGCGTACGAACCATTCATCGTTGTCCTTTGGGTAGAGCAAATCTGTCTCGGCTGCAAAAAACAAAAATTATAAATTCAAAAATTTTAAATAAAATTCATAAATGTTAGTGTATTTGAGCAAAGGAAAGATTTAAGCTTTATGTTGTTGTTGCTGTAGCAGCATAAATATTTCCCATACATATGCGGGAAATGCTGCTGAAGTGACAGTTCTTGCCCAGATATAAATCCGAGTCGCTCTGGTTATGTAGAACCAACTGTCGTGGGAACGATTTAAGCTTTATAATTCTTAATCGTTATCAAGTATTCATCAAAAAACTTAAATTATTTCCAACTTTGCTATTCTCAGGGCTTTTGCTGTGCCGAACTGGCACAACCTCAGCATTTCCTCGGAGGAGTTGTAGGGAAAATACTATAACTCTGTAGTTCCACAAGTCTTTTAGTGCTAGTTAGGACATAACGCCCCCCAAGGATCAGTTTTAGGCCCACTACCCTATGTATGATAGCGTACGTAGACTAAATATGCATCGTAGAACGAAAGTCATTGGATTCGCGGATCATATCGCGGTAGTAATTGCGGCAAGACACATCCAAGATATTGAGAGGATCGCCAGCGAATAATCAAGTATGTAGTATCAAGGCACTTGCCATTGCCCGCCTAATGTGGACATGTAGTTGAAAAATCTTTTTATCATTTGATGTTTCACTTCCACAGTTAGCTTCAGGTTGGTTCCAAACTTATTCGAATGTGTTCCAAGAAGATTTAAGTAGCACACAGTTTGAAAAAAACAAAAATCGTACGATCATAAAGAAGATACCCAAAAAATGGCATGACAAAGGCCCATATAAACCTATGCACTTCTTCGGAGACTATTGAGGAGGTTTTCCCCTTGTTGCTTTAGACGTCTGAATTGTATCCCATTAACAAATCACTTTTTTTATGTAAAAAAAAGTTCAACGCCTTAAGCAAAAAATTTGAAAAATTAATGCGATTTTGAGACACTTCTATAGAGCCATGGAACTGGCTACTTAAAAGTTTTCTAAGATTTCTAATTAAAAAGTTGAAAATTTTGATGAAAATTTCTTGAATTTTTCTAAATTTCATTAAGTTGGTAGTGCCAAAGGGGGTTGATAGTTGTCCAAAGAGATTTACGCGGTGTTTGCTATTTTAAAATGTCATTTCAATCAGTCTAACAAGCTTAGGAGGAATATTAAAATTATAAAGTACGTTACACAGTTTTTGTCTGTCAATAGAATAAAATGTTTGCTTGAGATATAGAAATATGTACATAGATGGTATAGAAGAACGTCGTATTGGTTGAATTTTTCCTTAGTTTGTATAATTACTGCAGTTTGTATAGCTCTGGCTGAGCCTGAAAATGTACAGAAAATACATTTACATTTCTAATACTGCTATCACTGTTAGCATAACATTTTCGTTAGCGCAGCAAAGCTGTAAAAGTAAGTTAATGCAGTCTGTGATAAGAAGAATTTCGGCATGTGGATGTGATATTTAACTGCTATATTTCAGATTTAACAAATATTGAAAATTACTTTTGGAATTTGACCTTTGTAAAGAGTTTTTCAAAAGTGACGCCTAGATGTAGGTAGGTGAGTAAGATGGCAAGAGTACCCCAGGTACACTACAAGTAGCACTTACGTGCCGTTTTGATACCATAATGTGGACCACTATCTGTGAAAGGATTTAGGGAGGAGATAAAACCGTCTACAGCCATCCAGTGATGTTGATGTAGCGGAGGAGAGAAAAGGGATCTAGGCTGGTGAATTTCATCTAGTCATCCCCAAAGGGCACGCTAAGGAATCTCAAGCGCCTAGCCGCCAGAGCCGGACATTTGCAGATAAAGTGTTCCACAGTCTCTTTCTCTGCAGGATCCCCACAGCTTCTGCAATAGGGGTTGTACGGAATTCCAAGCTTGGTGGTGTAATACTTGACCCCAAGCTCCACTGGAAGCTGCACATAGAAAATCGAGTTAAGAAGGCCAATATAGCCTTCTACGCCTGTAAATCTATGTTCGGCAAAAAAGGGGGTCTCAAGCCACGTGTCGTACTTTGGATGTACAACTTAGTGGTTCTGCCAATTTTGGCATACGGTTACCTAGTTTGGTGGGTAGCTCTTCAGAAGGCTACAACACCACTAAATTAGAGAGAGTGCAGAGAACTGCATGTGTGGGTATCACTGGTGCTTGCAGAACATGTCCCACTGCTGCGCTCAACGTTATTCTGCACTTACTTCCTGTGGATCTGCAGGTTCAATCTATTGCTGCTCAGAGTGCTATTCGACTGAAGGGGACAACTTCCTGTAGGACATAGTAGCATCTTGAAGCAGATCTCCCTTCCTTCTCTGTTATTCGCACTGACCTCTCCATCCGCAAACTGTGTTTTGAGGGTTGTGCTAGGGCTATCTTTCCGAGCAGACAAGACTGGAAAGAGGGGAGAGTCGGTACTGATATAGATACCTCTGTTTTTACTGACGGATCCAAAATGAAGTCTGGAGTGGGAGCGGGGGCTTACTCTAAATCAGCCATCATTTCGGTCTCCTTTAAACTGCCGGAAATAAGCAGCGTCTTCGCCATCCTGCAGGCATGCAAAATGCTTCGGGATCGCTGTTGGGAGGGAGACATTAATATTTTTCCCGATAGTCAAGCTGCAATGAAGGCACTGTCGTCACCGCATTGCAGCTCTCTTCTCGTGAACTCCTGTAAGGAAGAACTCAAACGTCTCGAACATGCAGGAAACATTTCCCTTATCTGGGTTCCTGGGCACTGGAATATAGAGGGAAATGAAATTGCCGATGAGCTTGCCAGGAAGGGGTCGGCAGAACCGGTTCCAGCTGTCCCCTTCTCAGACATCGGTATCCCCTTGGCCGTCGGTAAGGGGAAACTACACAATTTCCTTCTAAAAAAGCGCAAGACAGATGGAGGTCTGTCTTATCTGCAGCTTCAAAAGCACTGTGGCCTCAATACGATAAAAACAGAACGCTTAAGATGATGGGAATCCCCCGCCATTCCATTTCCAAACTCACTACGGTGTTCACTAGTCACTGGGTGATCGGTACTCATGCAACGCCTAGATGTCAGTAGTGAATAATTCCTAAACGATACCTTTTTTATGCCATCTTTCACATTTGTCAAGTAGACAGATGTACAATTTTACACGATAGAACCACGGGTTAAAATTATTGAATCTTATTATGAAAAGGGTCGAACTTTAAGAACAACTTATCGCAAAATTTTTGATTTTTTGAAGTAGTCGACTATTCAAATTAATCGACTATTCAAAGTTCGTTGAAAAGATTTCAAGAAACTGGATAGAAATAAAAAAAGGACTGGCACACCAAGAACTTGATGTTCTGTTGAAAATATTGCTGTTGTAGCGCAAAGTGTTGCTGAACAACTTTCAACATCGATATTCGATTTCTCGACGTTCTCAACAGTTAGGCTTTCATGAATCGACTGTTTGACGGATTTTACCGCATGGTGGACATGGACAAAATTGTTAAGAGCCGCATTTATAAATTTTTACATTTTTTTTAACACAACATCTAGGTGCGTCTTTTGAAACACCCTTTATTTGTATGTATTATTTGATTGGACGCCCTTTTATTAGTTTAGTAGCACCTTTTTTTGTTAGTCCATTAAACCAGATAGAAAAGCTCCACTTACATTTAAAAGCCTTTTAACCAGTTGAACCAATAATGAATTTGCTTTGCCAATAAACGTGAGCTAATAAATAATTAGTATTGAGCATGAAATTCATTACCAAGACTTTTTATAAATATTACATTAAAAAAAATCAACAAAAAAAAACGACAACAAATTTTAAATTATCGCCAAAGCAACCGGTCAATTCGTAAGTGTGTAAACAAACTATGTTAAGATATTTCATTACCAAAATGATGCGAAAGACGAGAAGTAAATAAAAAAAATTTGAAAAAAAAACATAGAAAATTGAAATTGCCTATAGGTAAATGGTCGATTAAGAGGCGTGTTGACTATGATCAGCTGTAGCTGTGCATAATTCATTTCAGCTTTAAGCGAATGTGAAGCAAACTTGAAATTATTATATTTTCTGTTTTTTGTTTATATTCTTATAAAAGTTTATTATATTTTTTGCCGTAAAAACGCGAACTTGGTTCTGATTGCTTTAACATTGAAAAAGATATGTTAAGGTGTTCTCTCTTTTATGTGAACACACACACACACAATAGACTTGCACATACAGCGAGGGGAAGGTGTGGTTAAAAAAATCATGTTTCAGCTGTTTGACAGAGAGTTGGAAAGGTTGGGAATTTCCATGGTAAAAAACTGTAACTTTGTATGATTATGACCCTGATGAGTATAATGACGGCAATGATGACAATTATGATGCTGATTCAACATTCAGCTGACAATGAATTCGCTTCTTTTGTACTTGTGCACATATACACATACCTATGAACGTATTATATATGTATGTATATTTGCATGTATGTGCATAAAAACGTTTATTTATTAAGCAATAATTTTTTTTTGCACTGTGTATAACTTCCAGTTGCGCCAATGCTGTTTTGTTTTTTTTTTCTTATTTTTGCATAAAATAATTTCGACACCTTTTGTTATTAAAAATGTTTAAATCGTAGTAACCCTTTGTGATTAATCGCCGTGACCTTCAACTCGTAAAAATTGTGTGCTTTGAGCGAAGCAAAAGAGGCGCACACATATCGCACCCTAAATACAAAAGGGGCACAACTCAAAATTTTCCACACTCGAGCTTGACTTGTTTACAGTAGCACAGAAAACAAACTATGTGACATATCACGCTGAAATTTGCCATGTAAGCTTATAACAGTCCTACCAAAAAACAAAAAATTTATTTTTGCCATATGTCATCCGCGGACCGTTTTATTGATAACGTCTCCGTCATATTTCAGCAGAAGTACATTTTGAGTTGTGACCCTTTTGTATTTAGGGTGCGATATGTATGTATGTACATGTACACATTTATATTTTTTATTACTCTACAGCACTTGTAAGTTATTTAGATTTTTAATAAACAGCCATTAAAAAATGAACTAAATAATAATAACATTTAAATTTTAAGTGACAACGCCGGTCATGTTTCATTTAAAATAAAACCGATACACAAAATAAATTCAATTCAAGCACGACGAAATCATGAAGGTAAGTGTATTCAGATCACAAAAAAAAAATTTTTAAATAATCATAATTAAAGTAAAAAAAAGATCGTACTTCAAATTTACAGTTTCAAAACGCTTAATCTATAGATAAAGGGCCTTTCACAAGAAGCGCCTAGATGATGTTTTAAAATAAAAAATTTAAAAATTTAGATTCTTCCAGGTTTCACTCTTTTTATTCAAAATACGTCTCTTAACAATTGTATTTGAAATATACCATAATTTAAATGTCCTCCATGTGGTAAATGTCGATTCATGAAATCCTGATAGTTGAGAACGGCGAGAAATCGGATATCGATGTTGAAGGTTGTTCAGCAACAGCAATAGAACGGCCAGTTTTTCGTTTGCCAGTTGTTTTTTTATCCTGGATAGAACCAGTTTCTTGAAATTTTTTCACCAACCTTTGAAATGTCACTTCATTTTATAATTATTTCTAATAAAAAAATCACGAATTTTGCGATCTGTTATTCTTAAAGATCTCCCATTTTCGTAATCGGTTAATTTAGCTTAAATGGCTGCCCTTGCGAAGAGTCCACTTGGAAAAATATTCAAAATTCGTCCATTGTGATACCATACGGGAGAAAGGAGAAAGGAGGGAAGAAAGGGCCTTGGGACTAGAGGATGACGACCATGCACTTACGACGACGCCGTCGCAATATGCGCAGGTGTAGCGAAAAAGTGAGAGCCCATATCTATAAACCTTTGGCCGACGAGAGCAAGGCAGCTGAGAAGAAGGTGATGAGATGATTCCACCTCGTCCTCCAGACAGCTTCTACAGAACGGACTTAAGGCAATCCCAAGTCTCACCGCATGGACACCTAACGGGCAATGTCCAATGGCTTTATTAGCCTTAGAAGTTCCCTCGAGCGACTTTGCACGATTGCACACTAGCCCAGCGCTTGCTGAGTTGACGCGAGGCGCATCTTTCCAGCAGCAGACCACAGGTTCTCAAGATAACACCAAATTGCGATCATTTTGCGATTAAACCATCTCCAGGATTCCCAGTCTAGCCAACCAGCAGTTTCCCCCTATGCCGCTGTGACCGGGAACCCAAATGATCCTGATATCAAAGTATTCGGAGGCAATCGAGAGGGAAGTCAGTCATTCCCCGACTAATTTCGAACGCACAAACAACGAGCCCAAGGCCGTAATTGCCGCTTAGCTGTCGGTGTCCATATTTACACCCTTTACAGTAATTACTGGACTGAGCAACCAGCCCACTGCTTCCTTAATTGCGGCCACTTCACCTTGGAAAACACTACAGTGGTCCAGAAACCATTTTTATAATAAGAATCAATAATTTTAACGCGTTTTTCTATCGAATTGAATTGTGCATCCGTGTACTTGACGAATGTCAAAGGTGGCATAAAAAAGGTACCACCTAGGAATAATTCACTACCGACATCTAGGTGTCAATTTTGAAAGACCCTTTATATAATAAATCCTCTCGAAAAATACCGAGAATTGAAAATTTAAAAATGCCAATTCAAAATGGTTATTGAAATTAAAAACCGGTCTTACGATGAATAAGGAATATCATCTGCGCGTTATGCGGCCTTTGACAGAGCAAATTCACCGAAAAACCACCTTTTTATATTATACTGCGCACGTATTGCCGTTGCGTGACAATACGAAATAAGTATTGAAGGTGGCGCCATTAAAAAACAGTTATTTTACTCTGACGTCAGCTCCCCACGCGAAGAAACAATTAACTTTTATGCCTATTGTAAAAAACCGTTATGTGAAAAAGAGTATACAAAATTTGCCTTTCTGCTAGTAAAATTAAGATGAATACTTCATTGAATTTTATAGTTGTTTTATTGACAAATGGGTCCGCAAACTTACTTATGCATGACATCTTAGAAAATTTTCCGACTATGTCAGTTTGCTTGTAAATTGGCTGGGAATTAAATGCCAAAGTTTAGTTTGCATGTTAGCTTGTCGCGATAATTCCCATCCCTGCTATTAACTGACAATTATTTAGAAGAAACCCCGTTGACAACATAATCGCAATATTAAATTAAGAACTGTAAGCATTAATTATTGTAATTCGCGTAAAAAGAAAATTGGTTGAGTCTTAATTTGATACGAGCATTGTTTGAAAAGAGGCGCGTGTGGGGCATTCAAACCTACAATGAATGTCTTGTAAATACAAAACGAATTACTCACCAGGTCAATGTGCAATTTTCATTTGTCGTATGTAATTTATAACTGAAAAGGCGGTAAAAACTTCCAATAAAATAGAATAATGTTAAACAACATACTAGGTTGTTCAATAAGCCTTGCGGTTCGATAAGAGAGGGCGTTGCTAGTAGCCTACATTTTTTTGTTATGTTGGCAAACTCTTAATCTTCTGGTATGTGAAGTTTAATCTCAATCTATCAAGTTTACAAGCCTTTTAGTACCGATGTGTCACAGTATTTTCTACAATGGAAAAAATTAAGTATCGTGCAGTGAAGAAATTTTTATTTTTGGAAGGTTTAAAAGCAAAGGAAATTTATGAACGAATGTTCAAAGTGTATAAGAACATTTCGTCAACATTTAGTACAGTAGAGAGATGGGTTGCAGAATTGAAGCTTGGTTGTACAAGCCTTGAAGTCGATCCACGTCATGGATATTCAAAAACAGCACCAGAAGTCGTAGAAAAAATACAGGGCATCGTATTGGAAAATCGTTGAGTGACTGCAAGAGATTTAGTAGAAGCTCTAGGCATCTCATTGGCCAGTCTAAGCAATACGTCAACTGAAATATTGGGTTTCAAAGCTGTGTGCAGAATGGGCGCTGCATTCGCTGACAATGCAACAAAAATACATTCGAATGCGACTTTCTCAGCAACATTTAGCGCATTTTCGAAAGGATAAAGTAGATTTTGTGCATCGATTCATCACCATGGGTGAGACTTGGGTCCATCACCAGGATACTAAAACAAAACAAGATGCTAAAGAGTGGTGTAAACCTGGTTCTTCGGCTCCGAAACGAGTTCGTCTCCACAAATCGGCTAAGAAGGTGTTAGCGTTGGGTTTTTTGGGATGCGAAAGAAAATTTATTTATGGATTACTTGCAAACTGGTTAAACAATAAATTCTGAATATTATTGCAACCTTTTATACCAGCTAAAAGAAAAATTTTGTAAAAAATGTTAATCGGTTTTTCACCAGGGCAATGCGCGGTGTCACAAGATCATTTTGAAAATGGCTAAAATCCATTAATTAAAGTTGGAATAGGGAAAACGCATGCGTGTATTTTGCATTACTTCCGAATCCGAATTCAATGATGGAATTCATAAATTGGAATCTTGTTGAAACAAGTGTATGGATGTTCAGGGAAGCTATACTGAATAATAAAATGTATTTCAAACTGCAAAACTTATTGAACAACCTAGTATGTACAAGTTATAGTGTCATACAATTTTAAACCGAGTTCTATCAAAAAGAAACTACTGTTCAGAGTTTGGATTGCAATTGGCAAAATTATTGTCGTAATTATTCGATTCAAAATATATTTGAAAATTGTTTAAGAATAAAAAGTATCTGAAAATACCTGGTAATGGGAGCTTGCTCGAACTCCTCTACTTAAATATATTCGTACATTAGACCATATCGAAATTGAGTCTGAATTATTTTTGGAAGGTAATTTCGAAAAAACAATTTTTTAAACAAAACATAGAGGTCGCTTTTTTACACATTTCATTATATCTTCGGCATTTTTATTCAGATTTTAAGAAGTGATATATCAATGTTCTCGTACTTATACACCAGACTCCGGTTACCACCACCCTATCGTACCACCTCAATGATAGTAAATTATTGCTTGCCATACAAGTTTTGTGAAGAAAGGTTTTTTATACGCAACAATTAACATTTTTCCCCCCGGACGTAGAGGTCGCCGTAACACATTTTTGGGCACGTCTTTGGCATTTACTTTTTCGATCTTAAAGAATATTATATTGAAGTTTTTTGAGACAATTTTTGTAATGTTCTTTGAGCTCAAGTACTCCGTTATTCATGGTGAAAAGATTTCAGAAGTTTGGCTGTCATTACACTGTTAACCGGCTTTCAGCGAATATATAATATATGAGAAAATGATTCGAAATTAAAAGAGTTCGCAAAAAATCCGCGAAAACTTTTTATCATTAAGTTTTCCTTATATGCTTATAATGCTGTAAATAAAGTGGAATATTCAGAAAAATTTAGCTCCTCTCCTTTGTGCTTAGCGGGCTACGCCTTTGGATGCTTTAATGTAAGGTGAGCTCCTCTAAATACATAAATAAGCGTACAAAATAATATTTTAACTTACCTTCCATTAATCGCTTTAATTCCTTTACGGCCTCTGCTTTGACTTCTGGTGATTCGCGTAATTCTTTTATAGCCACTTCCTTGGCACGCTCTGTAGGTTCGCCCAATTCGAATTGGAGCGTGAAGTCACCCAATTGCACCGAGGGCAGTGCGGAAATATCGGAGAGCATGGTGGGAACCCCTGCAAAACAGAAAGAGGGTAGTAGAATTTAATAAAAGATGTAAAATGGAAATATTGTATTCTGAAAATATTGTGAAATATACGTTCAAAAATTCATACCCATAGACATAATTAATCTAGAAAAAATAACAATTTATATATTTCTACAACTTAACTCCCTTTTTAAGCGTAGGCTGGTGATAAGTCTGTCGGTTCAGCGGAATTTGTTAGAAAGAGTCGGCGCAGCAGGTGTGGCTTTTTAAACAAGTTATGGTTCGGTGCATTTTGCGAATGACTGAAAGTATGGCTGATAGCGGTCGACCTTTGGCGGGCAAATGCAAGCCTCTGCCATTTTTTTTCTGTCATGAAAAAGCTAGTCAAAAAAAAACCATCTGCCATTCGGAAAAAGTATCAAGATGCTCTTATACATATATAAATTTTGTAATTTTGTGTTTCTAACCAAACATCTTGTACGGTAGCTTAGAAAATGTTAACTGCAGCGTACGACTACTCGACAAAGGTGATAGCTGATGACATATCAATACCTACCGTCAACACCCACCTAATTTTGGATGTCACCTTCAACTATTTGCTCTCCTTCTCAGCGCATGCAACCGCAATTGCCACTAAGGTATAAAACCGCAGCAAGGCCCTCAAATTACTAGCCGACCGCTCTTGTGGCAAAGACAAAGAAATCTCGCTGGCGACAATTAAAGTTATTTGCCGGTCGGTGGTAAATTACGATTGGCCTGTCTGCTTGGGAAATACAGGATTATTTTTGATAGTAAAGTAGGTATGATTTAAAAAACTTATGGGGAATTTAATATTTAACAAACTGTTAACAAAGTATTAAAACAAACATTAAAGTATTTAGCAGACTGTTGGCGAAGGTTCTTCGGTTTACATTTTCACGGATTGTGGAAATTGCACGTGTGTTTTCATTCGCAGAAGCATTAGAAGAAGAAGAGAATTTTCTGTGTCTACCTTCCAGATGTCTCTGTGTGTAAATCGGCACAAACTTCGCTATACTTGGAAAAGTTCAGAATTCTGTTTTAGTTCGTGGCCCTTTTAGTTTATTTAGATATTAGATATTTTGAGCTTTCCTTTTCTCCTTGAACCTTATATTCCTTGTTACAGTTTTTAAGCTCATTTAACCATCGTACAAAGACGCTGAACCTCAATTTACTCAGCGACCAATTTTGCGCTCATCTTCTGCACTGTCAAATTCAATCACACTTTACAGAGTACGCCGAAAGAAATGTTCGTGGTATTCTGTTCGGCGATTAGGAGTCTGCTTGACAACAGCGCTTGCTCAAATTTATCCGACTGACCTTTGTTCGTGTCTCTTACACTGTCGACAATTTTATACAGTTTGTTGTAAACTTTGCGCAACTAATTAATCTTACAGAGTGTAATTGTTGTTGGTGCAAAGTAAGCAAACAAAGTGAGTATACATAAATTAAGGTCATTAGAGAGCCCTTATGTAGCATGACTAAGTTGTTATGTATACAATGAGTAAACATGAGTAAGCTCAAAGTTAATGGTTTTTTTTTTTGTTTTTGCTTATATGAAATGAATTTTCCAACGACGAAAGTGCAATATACGACTCTATTAAGAGGTAAATATTTAAATATTTTCTTTGAAAATCACATCTAAATTTATTTACTCCTAATTATTGGCGTGAAGGGTTGACAATTTGTTTAACAATTAATCAGTCAGTTGCACAATTACTTACTCATTTTGTTGTATGATAATTCAAACTATCTGCTGCAACTTTTAAATCCAATATCAACGTGTTTGCTGTTTATTATTATTATTGATTTTTTAATCACTGCAATTTTAATTAATTATTTTAATAGCTGAGTATGATCGCAATTAAGTTAATATATGCAATTGTATGTGTATTTATGCTAACCGCTTTAAACAATTTTCTTTTATTACTATTTTTTTTTTTGTGCATTAAATTTGTGTAACGTGCGTTTAATGGTGCATTTTTTGCATAACTAACACACACACACGCACAAAACTATTAGTATATTTATTATTCATGAACAGTCCCAAATTATTAAAATTTAAAAAGTTTTTTATTTGTAGAAATAAGAGATATGAATAGGAGAGCAATGCTGTATGCATGGAATTTCCCCGCGGCTAACAAATGCCAACCTTGACATTGGAACGAAATAGACACAGCTGTGCTTCGACGCGTTGCAAAAGCGAAATAAGCGACACACAAACCTGAGCTTGTGCTCAAATTGCAAATTCAAATTTATTATAAAGCACCAAAAATTGTTTTTGCTATTTTTTCTTTAAGCTTTCGATGCTCATTCATATCCATAAATTATTTGAGTTTTTTATGTTTTTATTGCTTGCATTTTTACTCCATATACTTTAAAGTTAAGTACTAAAAATACCCATTAATTGGGCCTTAACTACTTAAGGTTATTATTTATCAATTTAGTGTTTTATTACTTTTTATAAAGGGTGCACCATAAGCTTTTTTTGTTGTTATTCAATAAACGAATTTAATTGAAGACAAATAAAAGCAAAAAACTGACATCTACGAACCTGCGATTTGATACCGTTAGAGCCTCTGTAAATTTGAATTTACGAAACAGGCAGGAAAATAAAAATAAAATATTAATAAAAAAATTCCCAAAATCAGCAGTTCAAAAATAAACAAGTTCTTTGAATTACGTGGTTCTTGAATAAAAAAAAATTAGAGGGGCAAAAAACTAAACTTTCATTGCAAAAGAGAAGGTAGAGCTTGTGGACTTATTTGAGAAGCATAAAAAAAATTCCATCAGAACTATTTCTATCGAAATATTCGCAATGAAAAAATATAATTTTTTTCAATATAATGTGTTGCTGTTGTACAGAGAAATGAATTGCCTGTTAACATTTCTCGCTAGCATAATAGCAGAGAATGTTAAAGAAGTGAGAAGGCGCAAATGTGCAATAACATTTTTCGAGTACTCAATTAAAGATTAACATTCTCTGATAACAGGCAGTCGAGGAAACGATTTCCATTGCTAACTCACAACTGAAGGAAACAAACAAAAAACAGTAAAAAAAATTTTAGTGTGAAATGTCATCATTTAATGTTTATAAATTGTTTGATTGCTACTTTACGAGTTATCAATCACTACAGTCATCTACCGAGAAAATAATGGATTTCTTTTTTCCCCATACTAATATGTTTACAGAGCAGAACCATTTTAACAGAAAGTTGAGAAAATAGCCTTCACATTTATTTGTGGGGTGTCATTAAAAACAAAATGTATGTATATAAAGGATGTCAGGCACTTAAACGCAATATTTTTCGTGTTTTTGCTCAAATACCCGGCGTTGGCAGGTTGGACTGCTGTAAGACGGGAATGTTTGCTTTTAATAATATTTAAATAAAAAATGTGTGAAAAATATTGCATACTACTTTTATAGCATTTAAAAAAAGAAACAAGCCTCTGGCTCACCCTTTATAACCTTTCAGTCACCCTTTTTTATTTCCTCTGCTTCTCTACTGTCACAAATGTAACGTATGTACATACTTTGCTTTACACTATACTTGTACATATGTATGTATGTATGTAGTTATAGACACATAATATCTTGCGTGCTCAAATTCATTACTTTACGCTGCTTAGTTTCATGACTTTCAAGTGTTTAATCAGCTACTCAATAAAAATCAAATATCGGTAAATAATGACGTAATCCTGCGCGATAAGAAAACTTGTCCACACGCTTCGCGAAACCGGTTCACGTGAACATGACTATTTACATAGTCAATTATTGTTTACAAAAAAACAAAAACAAAAACAAAATTTAAACGCCTAATTTATTTATGCATTTCACAATTAATTACATGGAGAATTCAGAATTTAAGGAAATGATTTTATATAAAAACAAACAAAAAACAAATAAAAACAGACTAAATACTTAATAGGCCTAAATACATAAATTTGACGTATTTAGCACAAAAAACATTGAAAAAACTCAAAACACACATTTAGGGGCTGCCACACAATTATTGCTGAATATTCATCGATTAATACGAAAGTAAATTTTTTTCTTTAATTTCCAACGGAATAGGCGATATTTATCGTTACACTACCTACAAGTAGTAACGTAGGAGTCAGTTCTTGCAAACTGAGTAATTTAATACATATTTCAGATAATAATAGCAAATATACATAGTGTTGCACGTAACATTTTAATTGTTTTTTTATCTACAATTACAGTATACATGTCGCTGTTATTCTCAAAATGTATGATCCCACGCCAACCGTGCTGTTCAATTTCTCTTGTACCTGCCATAAGTACAAACAAAAACGAAGTCTACAATTACAAGCGCACTGTTCGTAACAGGAGCAGTACACCATCATAACAGATTTATGCTATGGATTATATGTTGATGTTTTCATGGCTTCTATATATATTTTCGATGAAATTAAGGCAAAGAAGAAGATTACAAATTTTTGTTTTTGAAGAATTCCAACAATATCAAATGCGTCTATATTTATATATGTATATAATATCCTTTAACTCCGGATGGAGCGTAGGGCCAATATTTGGGACACTACAATACAATTTTTGATTTGTCTCCGCTCAAGCACTTGGCAAAGCGTATGGGAAAAGTGTATACGAGCAAAGACATTGTTACTCGCCCGTAGAACTTATCGCCTTTCCTCTTTTTATATGCTCATTGGCCAAAATTTGAGTTATTGTTACTCATATCAATGTTGGAACAAAACTGGTAGTTAGGAGTAGTGAAATAAAGTGTACACTTTGTGATCGATTTTAATCTTTAGCCGGAGCCTGACATGCAAGCAACTATACTCTGTAAATATGTAGAACACATAGTAATAATAATAATAATAATAATCTCTGAAGTAAAATTAAAACTGTCTAATAGCAAGTCTGAGCACACGTGCAACACGTGGGTTATCTACAAAAGTACAAATTTTGTAATAAGTGACTTCACCCAATCAATTGCTTATTATGAATTACACAACTAATAAATCAGGCAGACAAAAACAAAACCTACAGAGCAAATTCATACAGAAGTCATTGTATAGGAGGAGCGGATCTCCTTTATAACATTTATGTATATATAATTGGCCGTTACATACTTTCTGGGTGTTAGGCCGAGCTCCTCCTCCTATTTGTGGCGTGCGTCTTGAAGTTGTTCCAAAAATGGAGGGACCTACATTTTGAAGCCTACTTCAATAGCCAGATGATTTTTTATGAGGAACTTTTTCATGCTTCCTGCCTGCCCAGGGGTGACCGTTGTTAGAAAAAAACTTTTTCTATCATTTTGCTGTTTCATGGAGGAAGATTCGAACCTACGTACCTCCGAATGATAGTCACAGATCAACCATCAATTTGGCTACGTATAAAACAAATTCTCATTGTTGAATGAAACAGAAACAGAAATGGGGCACGCGCTTAATTTCTAATCCAGGCAGCAAAAAATTTACGTACTTATACACTGACTGACACAAAAAATCGTACACAGTTTTTATTACAGTTTTGTCTATGTTTTTCTGAAAGACGCTACAGTAGTCGGGAAGCCGAAAGCTGAAAGAGCTTTGAAACTTTTTTTGATGGGCTCGTTCTGTATTACATCGTCCCTTTCCTCACTCTTCCCTCGCGGGTAGGAGGGTCGTGAACATTATAATGGCAAGTGTAGACGGGAGTGCATAGTACACCAGTCCGGAAAGCTCCGACATGCGCACAATATATCTTGCCTGCAGATCTACCTGAAGGAAGTTTAATGTCGCCAATAATGTTTTCGACGGCGCCGTTGACATTGCATCAGTCATAATATTTTTTATAATAAAATTTAAAAAAAATAGCTTCTTTATATACATATATTGCAAAAAATAGTTGAACGATTTTTAGAGACACTCACTGTACATATATTTTATTGCTTCCTTTTAAAGCCATTATCTTTATACACGTGCAAATAGTTTGTTGACTTGTTTCACCCGGCAAATTTTGTAAATATTTATTTTCGTTATTAGTAAATAAATTTTTTGCTAGCATATTTATTTCCATAAAAATTAGCATATTTCCGCAACTGTAATAAATACAAAGTCACACAGCGAAGCTGTAATGGTTGGGGTAGAACTGAGATAGTGAAAAATTTCTAACGCAAGCGAATAAACGAGTGGTATAAAAGTCGTTTGTGATGGACGAAATTGTTTCCGTGAAACAAAATTAAAAATAACTACCAGCCTCTAGCGTGAGGGCACTAGCCTGCCATCCCAGAGGTTGTGGGCTCGAATACCACGTAAAGCACGGACCTCGCATTTCTCCAAATTTACCCACTTTCCCTGTTTCTAAAAACAAAAACAAAATCATTTCCATCCTCCCGCACAATAGTCAGCGCATTATTTGCATTGAGAGTCCTAAAATAAGCAAAAAACAAAGAAATACCAACAGCTACACATTGCATTAGTGGTGCCAGCAACAGGAAGCGGGCGACCGCGGTAATAGCGAGGTCACACGAAGCACGAAATTTAGCGAAATCCTCAACCATCTGTGCGATCCTTCCAGTAAAAAGGCGTTGTTCCCAACGCGAAAATGTTGACGAAAATATAAATTTTTTTAGTGGTCAAATAATGAATGCATTAAGAATTTCAGTCCCTCAGAAAACATCACAGATTCATTTTTTTAAACTGGGACGTCATATATTAAATTTAATTAAAATGAGAAATTACTTTGGAAGCCAATGGAGCCACTATTGGCAACAGGAAGATTAGTTAGAGATATTTAGATTGTGTGGGCGTATACGGAAAGAAATCTTTCAACATAGGAACAAAAAATGGAATAAGAGGATGGGTGAATTAGGTAAAAGAAGTGAGCCTTTCTGGAATATAAGCAAAGTTTTAAAAAAGAGGCATGTACAATGTCCGACTTTCTTTGATCAAAACAAAGCTAAGCCACTTAAAAGCAAAAGCATTTTTTCTCACACATTTCAAAATAATCATAAAGTTTCGAAGCCTTAAGCTCTAAAATACATGACGATGCGGTAAATGATACAGTTTTAAAACTGAATTCTGTATGTGTTAATACCTCACCAACCGACTATGTTAAAGGGGAACTGCACAAATTATTTCTCAGGAAAGCGTAGAAGAGATGGAAGGGCTCAGAAAGTCTTTTGGGCTGCTCGCCATTCAATTTCCAAACTCGTAGCTGTGTTTACCGGTCACTGGACGATCGGCACACTCGCGGAAAAGCCAGGATTACCATTTAACCCCCATTGCCGAAGCTGTGGGGACCTTTAAAAGAAGGAGACTGTAAAGCACTTTCTCCGTAAATGTCCGGCTTTGGCAACTAGACGATTAAGGTCACTGGGTGCTCCTTTCTTCTGGGGCATTGTGGCAACCTAAATTCCATCAATCTTCTCCATTATATCAACAGCTCTGTCTGGCCGTAGATATCTGCCTGTTGGAGGTCTCATAATGGTATCAAAACGGCATTTTAGTGCCACTTGAGGAGTGTCAGACTGGCACTTCTACCATTTCACTTACCTACCTACCTAGTTGAACGTCATCTCGGACTAAATTTTCTCTCGGCCTAGGACCTGATCGATTCGCCATGCCTTCAAGGGCTGCCATTTCTCGCTCATACAAAACTGAAGCCAAATTAAATATTATAACTTCTTACACTTGCAAGATTTAATTGCAATTGTGGAACGTATGGGTCACTCGAAGGTGGTGGGGTATGGTACGCTAGAGCAGCAGGAGCAATTTATGAGTATAATTTATTCTTAATTTATATTTAAGTGCATACATATGTACGTTTTCTAAAGTATTTAAGATTTGTTAGAGAAAGTTAAATGAGGCAATGGCTTTTAAGTTTTAAAAGCAGAATTGAATTTAAGCAATTAAAATTAATCGAGGGGATAAAGAATGTAATTAAATTAATTAATAATATTTGTATATGTGTTACGAAACACAACATTATCGGCTTGAGTTCTTAATACATTTTTAATTGCATTTGATTTAAATTGACCTTTTGAACTTCATAAGTAGATTTGATTGAAAGGCATTTAGAATCGACTTTTTATAAACACTCATTAATCAATTTATACACTTGTAAATTTGGACTTGAAACCCACCATAAATGTGAACTGTATGCATATGTAGGTATAAGTAAGTATGTACGCAATTGTATAGTTCAAAAAACTCATTTTCGAATTATATGAAAGCAGGGACATTTTGCCATATTTAAGTTAAAAAATTAATCTCATATATACTGGCATATACTTTGTAAAAAAATATTGAACAATTAATAAATAATTAAATATTTTAAAAAATATATAATATTAATTAAATATTGCAAAAAATATGGAAAATTAATTTATGGTTTCCTTTTCTAGGCCAATATGGGTATACTAAATTTCATTAAATAGTCAACATAGCACGCCAATATGATGTACCCAATGAAGTTTTGTAAGATATATATAATATATAAAAGTGATCAGACAAAGCAGGCTCAAAGATATCGAATGCTCCTTAAGAGACGAGAAAACTGGTTTTCGCCCTCACCGAAGCTGTGTTGACCAAGCCAAAATTTAATTATTTTTTATGTTACAACTTTGTTAAGTTTGTAAATTTTTTGAATTTTAAAATTTTTTTCAAAAAAACATTTTAGAAGGACCCTCATTATTTTTACACATTTTCAAACACTTTTTGGAAAGAAAAAAAAAACACTTAAAAAAAAAAACAAAAATGAGTTTAAAAATTAAAAAAAATACCACGAATTAAAAATAAATTAATACCAAAAATTTTAATATTTTTAAGGTTAAAATTTTGTTCAGGGTTGGAAACTTTTTTATGCCTATATACATACAAGTTTTTATAATATATTTCATGATCAACTAAATCGGCCGATCTATTTAAAAAATATGAAAATATGAATATGAAACTTTTTTTTCAAAAATACGGTTCTAGAAGAACCCTCGTCATTTTTACACATTTTAAATTTTTTTTGTTTTCAAAACAAAAAAATATTACGAATTAAAAAAATACTACGAATTAAAAAAAAAAATAATGCAAAAATTTAATTATCTTTTAAGGTTAAAATTTTGTTCAGATTTGGCAAATTTTTTTTTTTTTTTTTTTGAAGCTTTATAGTGGTATCCAAACCAGGTAGGTACACACGTATGTATATAAGTTTTTAAAATATATTTTATAATTAGCTAAATCGGACGACCAATTACCGGAATATTAAAATATGAGTTTTAAGAAAATATTTCAAAAATAGATTTCTAGAGGAACCTCCAGTATTTTTACACGTTTTCAAAAATGCCCCACACAGATTGTAACAGTACTGTGAGCTCATAAAAAAAGTATTAAAAAATACAAATATTTTGTTTAAGGTTGGTTACACTAGTTATGCGACATTAACAGGGATCCTGTATACAAAAAAAGTTCATTTTCGTTGCACTGTGCTATAAATATTTTTGAAATTCAGGTAATTCTTTTATCTTTGAACTCACTATCACTCACTCATTCAATTCCATCCACATATGGAAATTTCAGTGAGATCGGCCAGACAAATTATTTGAATAATTTTTCATAAATTTTCAAGAGTTTTTGAGTTAACGAAACTTTTCAAATCCTTATATTTAAATGTAAGAATGCGTGTGCGGGTATCCTCCACTTTCGCCCGGCTATAAATGTGACCTTGGTCCTTCCGCAAAAATTTTTGAAGACTGTTTCATGCTGTTACAACAAAAACAGGGCATCCTCCAAGGCAGTTGAAATGACCCGTACTTGAATATATTCGTCACTTCAGCAACCTTCCGCAAAAATGAATTCTAAAGTTTTATGCTTCTCTAATTTAACTTTTATTTCCTTATATTTCGGAAGTCTGAGTTAAGCTTAACGCATCCATATCAACTTAGCTATTCCAGCTAACAATATTGTTAGGAACCTGAAGCATTTTTTTACATGGAGAATTATTTTCCTACAAAATTGCGAATTCTTACAAAATTTAATGACACACATCGAAAAGTAAGATTTAATTTTTGCATAGCTTTGGAGATATCGAATTTCAGGAAATCTACTAATAATTAATCATAATTTTTTGCTGATTTGTTGTTTGCCAATTCTTCGTACTGTCTCTAAATGAGTCGGACTTGGAATCAGGAGTTATGCCGAAAAGTGATTAAGCTAAAACTGCCACGCAACGTTGTGGCTTCAGCGCTTTATGCGCCTTTTAGCGCCTGGAATGCAAAATATAAAGCTCTAGCTTAATTCTGCCTTTTAACTTAATTGTGAAGAAGAAAAAAGGTTGAAAGTATTTAAAAAAAACTTTCCTATCTAAAAAGTATTAAATTTCAATTTAAATTTTTTTCAAAAATTTAATAAGCAAATCCTTCGAAATTCATCAGATATTTTTAGCCAAGCCAAAAAATCGTTGCTTCTCGGCTGCAACAAAACTGCTATTCAATATTAATATAAAGATTTGCATTTCTCATATTCTCCTTTATTATTAAACCACTTGTCACCGACATTATTTTTTAACTTTATCTCTTTTCAAATATCAAATATTTCTACAGATATTATCATCAAATATTTCTAAAAATTTTTACTAATTTTTTTTTCATTTCCATGCCCTAAAAAAACATTAAATCTTTAAATGCGCGATTTTTGAAAATTTGCAATGTCACCAATTTTTCATAAAAATATCATACTATAACACATTTGCATATTAATATCCAAAACTCAGTTAATACTCGAATATTCTGCCGAATAAAAATCTCTTAATTGAAAATCTTGTTTTTAAAGCGATTTGCAGACAGACACAAACATTTTTATGTAGCTCAATTTTATAATTTACATTTATTTATCTTGTTTTATTATTTTTTAATATATGTACTCTCAATACCGCCACGAAATTCAATATACTTGAAATTAATTTTATACGAATACGAAATCGCGTTTTATTTTTTAATCCGTCCAACCAGCTTGCATACCAGTTCAAAGCGAACTGTTTATGCCCTAAGTAGGTAACAGATATTTTATATTTAGGCATCTGCTCCGTACAGAATCCAAAATGATCTTCTGTTCAACATCACAATATATACATACATATGGCTGTGTACAACCGACTTATACAGTAAGCGCAACTGAGACAAGCTTATTTTCACCTCAGTTGCGGTTTGGAGCAAGCTGACTCTGCAAATGAACTCAGGGCCTCAACATTGATGGGGAGTTTATATGTGTGGTAAGGTGAGCAAGCGCGCAGAGTAATAAAAAGCTGTTTTGTTTTTGGAGCACACAAGATCTGCTGCTAACTTAATTTGTGTTGTAGTTGTTATTGTTGTTGTTTGGTGCTGTGAAGGTAAGTGGTAATCTCTGCTGCTTAGGCTTGGAAGTTGAGATATTCAGTGAGCTGAGCGAACGAATTGCAAGCGGCGCTCTCGTAGTCACAACAATGGGTGGATTTATGTTCTAAGCAAAAGTGATAGAAACATCTCTCTAAGCGTGATTTCGGAAAAAAAATAACTTAAGCTTTTATTGTTCGTATTTTGAGGATTGCAATGAATGATGTGGGGGCGTGTATTTTGAGAGACATTTTCATTTCTGCTGTGCTGTTGCATTCACGTGCTGCTTGACATGTACGAACGTGGTTGCCTATTTAAGTGTGGAAGATATTTTCATACAATACCTACATTTATGCATATGTACTCATACATATAAGTATATATATATACTTATATACGAGTATGTACATGCATACTTATATATATGTATATATGCGCATTTGCATCAATGAGTGTAGTGAATTTGATTGTTAAATTATAGACCCAACTGAAGATGTTTGACAGTGAAACAAAACACGAAACATGCGTTAACTGTTTTAACCAACTATTTAAAAAGATAATAGCTAAAAATCACCCTTTACTTAAGTGTGTCAGAGGAGTGGGTTTAAAAAGGTATGTGGGAATGTGATTAGCGTCACACGATAAACCTTCACATGCCGGACATTTGTTGGCAATATCTGGCGTAATTCTGGATAAGTAGGAGTTTAGCCTGCTATGATATCGGGGTCGTAATTGTGCCAGAGTAACGGTGGAGGCAGCTGAAGTTCTTCGTCTGCAATGGGTGGTGGTTGGACTCTGATAACGACATTCTGAGGGCAAAAGTTCATGAAAGCGGTAAGGATGCTGGGTGAATGTTGTTAATTGACTGTCTGTATACTGTGAGGTTTAGTAATTGTTGTATATATAGGAGCCGCATCTCGACAGTCAGTTGATTGAGATGCTTTTTGAGGCCCTTGGAACCTCCCATAATTGCTCACTGGGGTGGTTCCTGCGGTATAACCCCAGAAGTAACTACCTGCTGAGCATAGTGTTATGCTCCTTTACACGCCTCGCTATGAAAACGCTGGATTGCAGACCTCAGAAAGCATGCCATCCCTCTTAAGTGCAGTATTTAAACCACTCTGAATAAATTATTTTCCATTTTTTATTAAATTGTGCTTCCGTCTTGAGATATGAATACTACCCATTGAATATTGAAATTTTTTTTTATCAAATTAAGACAATATTCTCATCAACAAAAGTTGGTTTTCTCAAGGAACGTGTGTTAGGTACAATACTTATGTATGATGTAAATATGTATTTTAGGTACACGTGCCAATTTTATGCAATTCATTCAGAAAACATATAAAATGCGTACAACTCATTCACTTTCTATATCAATATCAGCCATTTATGCCTGGTGATGTATGTATGCATATATGTATATGTGCATATGTATGCAGTATTAAACATATTTATACACATATCACGTTCAGCTACGCACATGTAGGCAAAAATCAAAGCACATGCACATCATGCCAATTTTTATTGTTATTTCAATTTTTTCTTTGTCGTAGACTAATAACTGTTGTAAAAGCTTTATGAAGACACAACTGACAAATTTGATTATTGTAGATATGTAAGTACCATATGTACTATGCATTAGGGATGCAAGTATTAGCGAATAATTTTGATCCCGCTGTTATGGAATACTTTTAAAGTAATCCCGAGATGTCGGGTTTGATCCCGGGATTCACTTTAGCACATAACTGTTTTAATATGAGTAAAAATTCCACGACTCAAGCCATTAGAACATGCCATGAAGTAAGGTCATTTAAAATTTAAGGTAAACTGATGATGATGGTGGCAACCCTGGTACTTAACTTGACAATATTGCACAGCCATACAGGGTCCGGCACTCAAAGTGTATCCAACTTCAGACCGCTCCCGCAGCTGATGCACGGCTTGGCTAAATTACAGTCCAGAGTATTGTTTACAAGCGCGCGGAAGCATTTTGCCGAGACTAAACGCGAAAACAGAAAATCAGTAATGGATTTCAAACGTAATGGTGTGATTGCATTATATTTAGTTGGAAAATCACAACCAGCGATTGTTCGTGAGCTCCTTAGAGCACCTTAAAGTTAATAAAGTTTTTGTTTATCGCATCATTACTCGTTACAAAGGTACTGGTAGCATCGTGACACGTCATGAAGGTGGTCATCAAAAGACTGCAGCGTCACGTAAAATGGTTTAAAGAGTGAAGAAGCGACTTGAGCGAAGTCCCCGAAGAAGTGCCAATTAAATGGCGAAAGAACTGAAAATATCTAAACGTAGCATCCGCCACATCTGCCGCATACTGAAAAATGATCTCAAAGTCAAGCCCAAGAATGGCTAAAAAACAAAATTCCGAACTTTATAACGACCACACAATGGCTCTCAAATTCACCAGACGTGAATTATCCCTCCAAACTGTTCGGCTACAGCCCATGGATCAAAGCGTTATAAGAGTTACAAAATAGAACTACAAAAAATACCTCCTAAGTCACATTATTGCTCGTGTAGAAACTATCGATGAGTCACTGCGAAATAGCGACCTGAAAAATGCAATATGATTTTTAGCCAGTGCATGGGATGCTCTTACTGCACCTTGAATTCAGTCAACGTTTCAAAAACTGTTTGAAAAAGCATACAGTCAGAGATTGTGACGATACCATTCCTCTTTCGGAGTTAGGATTACAGATAGCTGATGATGCATCCAATATTCGATTCATTACAACTTTTCTCTGAAAAGTAGAACCATTGCAGCAAGTCTCTCAATCTGAAATCGAGCAATGGATTGTTGAAACTCATTTGGAACCCACAACTTTAAGTTGTCCGTGCCAGTGGTCTAGAGCTTTAGGGTATTTTCAGGAATTTTTTTTAATAAAAAAAATGAAAAAAGATATTTAAATTTGTAGAAATTTGCGCTGAAGTTGACCTTCCCGAAAAATTGAACGTTGACGGTGTCGTCCATTTTGGCTCTTCTATTTATCTGAAACACAAAAACCAAAAAAATTATTAAGCAGTATGACTGTAGTTCCGTACTAGAAAAAAAAATTACAGAATGGCGCGGTTTTGAATTGGGCACTCTAAAAATCGGGTTCAGTCAGTTTTTTAATAAAAAAAATGCGAAATAATTGAAAGTAATGTGATAACCATTGTTGTTGTGAACAACTCATTAAAATTTCAGACGATTCGGTTGCATAGTTTTGTTTTTTTGTTTGACAACACCAGGCCGAAAAAAGTCGTTTCGAGATAAAGGATTTTAATGTTTGAGGTACAGGAGCGCGCGGACTGCTCTCTACCTAGTTAATGGGCTGTAGGAGCTATAATATTGGGAATTTCCGCATGAAAATTTCACAGTATATTCTTAAGATACTATACTTTCAAAATATCGAAAAAACAAATAAAATAATTTTTTGAAATTTTTAGACCACCGGGTCTCCTTAAATGAAGAATACTGTAATGAAGACGGCGAAACAGTCGGTGATGAAACTAACGACGTGGTGGAGGCGGAGGCAATACCAGCATTTAATATTATATATGCTTGCTTAAACGATGTTATGACGCTGCAGGGGCTCAGAAATGGTGTGGTACTGAACGTGCGAGGGTGTACAAAATAAACCAAAATGGAAAATTTCTTTAATTTCAAATGAAATTTATCGCTTTAAGGTGTATATAATTAATATAATAAACACAAATAAACTTGGATTACTATCAGTAAAAAAACGATTTTAGTTTGTATGGAAGTAAAACCTCAGTACTTACGTCAACCTCGAAACTGGCACCTAGCCCCGTTTCATTACGTGCAAGAATCGAGCTTTTACTGAATATACAGGGTGGCGCAAAATTAATCAGCCAATCTAGTTTTAATTAACTTTTTTATTAATTAAAAAAATGATTTTGGACCAAGTGTCAAATATGATTAATATACGCTACTATTTGCAAAAATTATAAATTGTCCGATAGGGTGATTAATTTTGCGCCACCTTGTATATAGTTAAACTTAGTTATAGTTAAACGCTTATGCACTAGAAAATGTTTTTTTAGCTTGTTTTGTGAACATTTTTAAACAACAAATCGCTTCCTCTGTTGGACTCGATATTAATGTTGCAGTAATCAATACAAATAATTGTATAGCAAATATAAATTCAAAAAAGTTTTTGAATTTAAATCGCTTTTGTTATACAAAAATTTTGTAATGAACAGGCTTTTACTTCTTTCAATTCGATATTTAAGACTTCTCGGCATCCCAACATAGGCTCAAGCTAATCCCGAAATTTCCGGGACCTCAACCTTTTCGGGATTCCGGGATCCGCCTCCCTAGCATGACAATATATGGAAGTTAGAATCACGCTTTAGCTTTTTATGATATGGTTTCAACGTGCTTCTCATTCGGGGAGTTTTTATTTTATCAAATTTTTATTACTATTATTTCGTTTGACGTAATTTAGCCCATTTTGACACATAATGATGTGAATTTTTAATGAGTATATTTCGTTTGTCTAGTCCCTAATTTTTTGAAGGCTTCAAAGTACATTGTACTTTAGCGTCTGCATTGCCAATTGTTAGTTCAAGGGCAAAGTAGTGTGGCAGCGGGTATTATATTTCAATTTTATTTAGTTGGTTTTAAGTAAAAAGATGGTTTTATGCTGCAAGGAAGCGAAGCTGCGTGTAAATCTACATTCTTGGTATTTAAATTTAAGGCTTAGGTCAAGGATGGATTTTGGTTTTACATATAATACATTTTTTCCTAGTACCTGGTTTCGCCAATCAACTTTAAATTTAGCAGACTCTTAATATGTAAAAAAGCAAAGCTTCGTATTGAAATTTCATTTTACTTCATTTATTTATTTATATAAATAGTGCAAAATAAAGCTAAAGTCTTTTAATATTACATACTTCAACATTAGTATATACGACTAGAATGATTTTAACATAAAAGTTCCTTAATCTAAATTTTTACACCGGTTCATTAACAAATCGATCCAATATATGTAACTTAACTATAATAATAAGATAAGGCTTTGATAGTAGAAAAGGAAAAGGAAGATTGGCATTAAGCCACGGATAGACTTTTGGTCCCATTATTAGGGTTATGTTCAACTGAAACAGTGCAAAGAGAGAGAGAGAGAGAACTCTGATATATAAATTGTCAAATTTTACCACTCACATTTCTTTCATACATTTTTTTCAATAAATACCAGCATGAATTCCGAAACATTAACCACCATATCCACCCCCACCATCAACATATAGCCACCATTGGAATCATTGCGGATGCAACTTGCCTGTCTTGCTTTTTTTTATTGTCGGGACAACTAGCAAGTGCAGCACTCAGACACACTTAAGTCCTTTGTACTGCATTCGGATTCCCTTTAATTACCTTTAAATCTACCCGATCTCCGAAGAAATCTGAGTAGATCTTGTGGTGCCAAGAAGCAAAAGTGGTCGCTTCTTAACACATCAGTGCCAAAGACCTCAAACCTGATTCGAGCGAAGGCCGGGCAGACGCACAGGAAGTGATCTGCCGTCTCATCCTCCTCTTTATTTTCCATGTGCTTCGCTCATAGAAAGTGGCCCGTCATTCGTCGAACCAGCTGTCCCTTCTGCTTAATGACAGGAGGATTTGCGACAGTCGGTCGAACATGACAGTTAACACCAGCTTAGTCCATCTGCAGCCTCCCTCAGCCTGCCATGCTCGCTTGAGGGTTGTAGTAACCCATTTGCTAACCGTGGCTCTGATGGCTGCAGAAGAGAGTGGCAGAATGGGCTCCGGGCCAAAGAACTTGGCCGCAGAGCCCATCCTAGCTAAGGAGTTAGAGGTCTCGTTACCTACGATACCCACATGTCCAGTTCAGCCTGGATTTACAGGACTCGACTACCCCTGATGTGGTTGGGGGGGCTGTCGAAGGTCATGGCTGTCGCTGCAGACACGTATAGATCGGCCTCTCCATCGGTTTTCCACAACAAAGTTCATCGCTTCTTGAACAGCATACACCTCCGCTTAAAACACAGATGCATGCATTCCAAGAGCAAAGTGCAGCTTTGTCCTGGATTCCACGTAGCCCGGCTCTGGGCCGGAGCTGTGCTCGGTCCTGCCGGGCTCATTTTCAGAGTTTGACCAAAACAGAGCCTCTGGCAACACCACACTGTATCTCTTTTCAAGTACGACTCTTGATGGCGTGAAGTCAAGGGGCATGGAGAGAATCGTTGGATCGAAGTCCAAGCCTTCTTTATTTTCCAATGCCGGCAGTGGCCGTACCAGTTCCCATTGTGTTTCAACCTGCAGATGGCCTTCAAGGCCTCTCTTTGGATGTTAGCACCAAGTGGTGGTAGTCCAATCAGAGCATCTAATGCCGGGCCTGAAGTAATCGGAAAAGCTCCGGAGCAACAGGTGCCCACAGTGCGTTGTAGTCTCGATAAGGTCCTCCTGACTCCCACGAGAGAGAGTCTACTCGTCCAGACCACTGATGCATAGGTGATCTTTGTTTCAACGTGTGACTTCCAAAGAAGTTTACTATCGAGAATTACTCCACCATATTTGATTCCTTTAGATAGCTGGATTGAGACTCCTTTTAGCTTAGGGAGAACGAGTCTATCAAGCTTCCTCCTTCTGGTAAAAAGTAAAAGAGGATAATGCCAATCTTGGTTAGGTTTACCGATAGCCCATTAGCACAGCACCAAGTGTCAATCATATCCAGTGTTTTCTGCACTTTTCTACAGATGTTCATAAGCAAATGGCCCGTTAACAAACAGGCAACGTCGTCCGCATATGCTTGAGTGTAGACTCCAATATCATTCAAGGTGGTGAGTAGAGGATCGATCGCCATGCACCAGAGCAATGGAGACAGCACACCACCTTGGGGGTAGCCTCTATTAATCCCAGATGACACCAGCAGATTCTCCTCCGCCCGCACCGTGAGGATTCTTTGGACTAGCATTGAGCGAATCGAATTCACCAGCACACGGTCTATGCCATGTCTATTAGCACAGCTGCTCTATCCTAGCAACAAGGTTTTGCAGTGCCGACTCACAGGATTTTCCGCTTTGATAGGCAAGCTGAAATGGCCTGTCCTTGCTTAGAGGAGGCAGATAACACTCAGCATTCTCTTTGGGATTGTCCTGCATTTGCTAAATAAAGGCTACGAATTTTGGGTTCTGATGTTATGAGAAAAATTCGTTCTCTCAAACTGGAGGATATTTTCAGATTTACCAAAGAATATGGAAAATTCTCACAGGTCTAGCTACCTCTATTCTATCCTATATTTTTCTTTATGTTACCTCTCTCTTTTCCTCCTTTTCGCCCTTTTACTTTCCAGAGCTTTAAATACAATGGGCTTTTGAGCCTGGGTGTTTAAGGAGTTACCAAATCTCTCGGAACTTCTTGGCTCGACTTTTCAAATTTCAAATTCCAACATTACTGCAGGTGTCTAGTACAAGAATAAATTAAATACGATTGATGTGTGACGCTATTTGTAAAAATTATAATAAGGTGATTAATTTTATGCCACGTATTTGCATTCCATAACGAATACTGTTAAATTCTCCAAATTTTAATTAGTTGCCATATTTACATAGTTTTCTTACTGGAAAAGTACGTGAACGAAACTATTGCAAATCTTGCTATTATATTTTAACAGTTCAACCGCCGGGACCGTCTAGAATATTCAAAAAAATTTTTTTTTTGATATTTCGAAAGTACAGGTATCCCTTGTATAACGCGGTCTTATACAACGCGGTTTCGATATAACGCGATTTGGAAAAATTAGGTTTCAGTACAATTTAAAATTTAGGCTTATATAACGCGAAGGGGAAAATACATAATTATAAAATCTGGTAACACTAATTTGCGTACCACATATTTATAATATGTAATGTATTTTTAATGTAAACCGGGAATTACCCTTTTTTGCCTTTGATAGATAGAATAGATATTAATCTAGCACCTTATTACGAAATTGAAAAGGTGCTTAAAAAACCACCCACCAAAAACTGATAACAGATTTTGCAATTATAAAACCAGTAGAAGAACCACAAGGTCCCACAACTAGTTTCTTATCCAATAGCGAAAACTATGTTAAAGAAATATCTTCTGATGAAGCTATTGCTCCCCCAAAACGCCCACGCGCAAAGATCTTTGAAGACAGTGAAACAGAATAATTACCATATGAAGTTTGAAGAATAACAATAAAGTTTTTAATAAACCTTTAATTTGTTTTTAAATTTTTTAATGTGCACATAATTATTTAAATTTTGTTTTTTGAATTTTGAAATATGTATGTACATATGTATTATTATTCATATCTTGTGTTTTAATTGTATAAGAAAGTCTGAACTTTAGTATTAAGTTGAAATATATCGCACCCTAAATACAAAAGGGTCACAACTCAAAATGAGCAGAAGCTCAAATATGAACGAGACGTTATCAATAAAACGGTCCGCGGATGGCATATGGCAAAAATAAATTTTTTGTTTTTTGGTAGGACTGTTATAAGCTTACATGGCAAATTTCAGCGTGATATGTCACATAGTTTGTTTTCTGTGCTGCTGTAAACAAGTCAAGCTCGAGTGTGGAAAATTTTGAGTGGTGCCCCTTTTGTATTTAGGGTGCGATATGTGCATCTGTTATTTTGTATGTATTTTATTTAAAAAAAACCTATTGGAACATAGCCCCCAAATTTATATGAAAACTATGTTTTAGATAACGCGGAATTACGTAACGCGCAATTCTTCTGGAACGTAACTATCGCGTTATACGAGAGATACCTGTATTGGCTTTTAAGAATGTGCCGTCAAATTTTTTAAAGGATATTCCCAGTATTTTCGATTCTACAGCCGTTTGAGCAGGTAGAGTCTGATTCATCACGCGACCACTCTGAAAACTTTAAACTCAATTATCTCAGAAAACTTCTTTCGGCCTGGTGTTGTCAAAAAAACAAAAAACTATACAACCGAATCGACTGAAATTTTAATATGTTGTTCACAACATCAATGGCTATCGCCCGTACTAGAATCATAATAATATTTCAATTATTTCGTATTTTTTTCATATTAAAAACTGAAAAAACCCGATTTGGCACTCTAAACCAAATTCAAAACCGTGCCATTTTATAATTTTTTTTTTATTCTAGTACGGGACTACAGTCATGCTGATTAATAATTTTTTGTTTTTGTGTTTCAGATAAATAGAAGAGCCAAAATGGACAACACCGTCCAGGTGCAATTCTTCGGGAGGGTCAACTGCAGTGCCATTTTTAAAATCATTAAAATTTCAAAAAAAAAATTTCATTTTTGTATGTAAAAGAAATTAACTAAAAAGCCTAAAAAATTAAAATATCGTTTTTAATTTTTTTTTATTATAAAAAAAAATCTTGAAAATACCCTAAATTTTCGAGCTCTAGACCACCGGGACCCTTAAGCACATCCTTCAACGCCACAACATTTCACTTCTGTTAGACGGTACATAACATTCATGTAAATGCCAACAGTCTGTTTACGGGTACTCGTATTCAGTTCGCGGTCGTGAGTGCACGAAAATAGCAAATGCATCTCTTGCTACTGAAGGTGCAGTTAAGGTAGGCAAGATATGTTAAAATAAAATCAAGGTCAGACCGGTTCCATTGTTGCCGGTTGGAAGTGGTCTAAAGGGGATTTTTTTCAGTTTTTTTATATAAAAATGCATTGTGCGGGCATACAACTACATACATATGTATGTATATGTATGCAAACATAAATACAATTTATACAGTCACTTATTTGCTAGTGATTCAACTGGAAATTTTCAGCAAGGAAATGCCAGAAACTGGATGCGAACAATTACTTTTAAAAACTACTCTATACTTATAAATATGTAGTAATACATAAATATATTCATATTTTCTTATAAATTGTAGACAATCACTTGGGTATACGCACAAAGGTGCATACTATTGTGTTCAACGCCATGTCATCACAAACATCAACCTTCACAGTAATGGAAGTAACTGTTGTCAAAACCACTTTGTTTGTGTTATCACGGGGGTCATGTTGGGGTTTTTATATACATACATAGCTTTTAATTACATATTTTATTTCATTTTATTTTTTATAAAACTTTTTATATTTTTTTGCTCACCGAATGTGGCACCGCCATTGAGATGAGTTACCGGAATCTCTGCACTTATCATTGCCATCTTATTGCTGCTGTTGTAATTTAATGTTTTTGTGTTTTATTTTATTTCGTATTGCTGGCGCATGCAATGCAAACTGGTCGTTCGAGTAAATATAATTACTTGCATTCACTTTAACTGAGATTTGAGAAAAATCGTTATTGACAAAGTCACAGTTGAAGCAGCGCGACGAGTTGAAATGCTTATTGGAAGCAAACAAAACGCAATGTCTTGCGCTGAGCAGTAGCACAGACGCTTTACTTAGCTCATAAAATTAAGCATACGAATATTGCACTAAAAAGCCGGCTATTGCATGTATACTTATATGTATGTGCATATGTATGTAGGCATAGAAAATACTTAGTGTATGTAAATGGGGCTATATGAAAGGGCGCGGAAAGTGTAAGCCACAGCACAAAAACCGAATACAGCAGTGTAATTAGTTTGGCATAATTGTTGCTCTGCCGCTATCCGAAAGCTAAACACAGAAAGTCACACGCAACGGTTTATTTTACACAATTTTTAAATGCACTGTTATTTATTCATTTAAGGGCCTGCTATTGTACACATGGCTTTTATTTTAAACTTTTCCCACAGCACAGCTGATGCTTTTAGTTGTATTTGTATTTTTATAACTAATAATAACACTCGATTCTTATTTTGCAAGTGAAGAATTTTTGTTACTTGAAAACCGCTAATAGACGATCCGCCACGAACGACCTTCGCTCCTCAACTGTATGACTCACTTGAGCGCGTCAACATTTTATGCTAACATTTCTGCTGACTGCCCACTATATAAATTGGGCGAACAATAACAATAACATAATAATCTTTATAACAAACGCGCTATTGGCATCTTGAGCGCGTAGCGTCATAGCACTAGGCCATGGTAAAACTTGTGTTGTTGATTGTGTAAAAAGTGATGGTCAGAGTCTCTTGACTGTCTCTCCCGGAAATGCATTATTAACATGATTGCATAGTAGACATATACATAGGTACATATGTGAACATATTCAAGGCGTACATGCGCTGGTGGCCATGAGCTCTGTTAACAACAGCATATAACTATAACATTAGAGCACCGCATAACGAATAAAAAGTAAAAACAGTAAGTACTCTTTGCTCAGGGAGAAACAAACTCACAAAGAAAAACAAATTCACAAACAAAAACAAACTAAAAAAATACAAACACCCACCTCGTTTTTACGCGAGAGCTTTGCCAGTTATGCGCATGCAAACGAGTGGCGGCCCTATTTATGTTACTCAAATTGGCATTTAAAATGAGAGCACTGTCGGTAAACATATGTTGGGCATATTTTTGCAATATGTGAGAAATTCCTTGAAGCAACAAGTTGTCACACCGTTGTTTATCGCTTGGCATGGACCAATTATTTTATAAATGAGTTAAATGTAACTATTATGTATCCAGTGGTCCAACTTTTTGAGTCATAGATTTTGCTAATACTGACTTGGGATTTAAAGCTATAATAATGCAGGAAGTTTTGCAATGTCGAATGCGAGTATAAGTAAAAACGAAGTGTTTTTGAAGTATGTACTACAGATGCATCAAAATTTGGCCAGCATTAGGTTGAACTGTTATAAACATATTTCAAGGGGCAAAGTTTCGTGTATCTGAAATATTAAATTGAGGCTCTATGCTTCAATGGGAGATAAAAGAAACGATGATGAAGATGATGAAAGTATTAAATTATTTGAAACTAAATTGTAGTAACTATTACAATTTTTCCTCACAATTATATTATAATATTGTTGGAATAAAGCGAAATTTATCTTCACTTCTACATGTATGTTTATACATATGCACACATACATATGTATGTATGTAATAAATCTTCCAATCAATTTCTTAATTTTCAAAGAGATAGATGGCAAGACCGACTAAAATATTTTTTTTATTGAGACGGATTTTTACTTTGGACCTAAAATTCAAGTTGCATCGCTGGCACAAAAAAATTGTTTTTGGAATAAACTTTTCTTAGAAATACTGATGTATTAGAAAATTGTGGCAATATCAAATAATGCAATTTTTTATTTAAATTAATTTTAAAAAAATTCATTCCATTTCTATATCAAAGAATTTAACTTAAGTGTTAATTTGCAAAAAAACTCACGTTATAACGCTGTCAAAAAAATTTGTTTAATAGATTTTTCATAGAAATAATGTTTATGGCTGCTGAAATTAATGTTACATATAAACCATTTACATGAAATGAAAAAGCTCTGGAAAGTGAAAGGGAGGAAAGGAGAAAAAGGGACATAAAGAAAAATATAGGATAGAATAGGGGTAGCTAGACCTGTGAGAATTTTCCTGATTCATTAGTAAATCTGAAAATATCTTCCGGTTTGAGAGAACGAATTTTACTTGTTCTCATAACATCAGAACCCAAAATTCGCAGTCTTGCTCTAGCAAATGCGCGACACTCACAGAGAAAATGCTCAGTGCTATCCGCCTCCTCTAAGCAAGACAGGTAAATCGGGTCCTCAATGATTCCAATGGTTGTCATATGTTGAACCTCTGGATTGTGTCCTATAATAATACCGATCATCAATCAAACGTCTTTTCTTCCAAGTTTTCGAAGAAAGTTCGACAGTTTTCTGTTCGGACTTATCACAAAACACTTTGCAGCTCTGCAGCGTTCTAGACCGGACCATCGCTCTTTATGTAAATTACATACATAATCGCTGATCCACTTCATGATTTCTGCAGAATTGATTCCGATTATTGGTTACAGCCCCTGTGGGGTAACCGCTGATCCACAGTTGTCCAATTCATCGGTAATCTCGTTTCCTTGAACACCGGACTGCCCTGGAACTCATATAAGTACAAGCCTGTTCTGTCTTGAAACAGAATTAGGCTTCTTTAGACATTCTTTAACAATTTTTTGAAATAAAAGTAAAATAAGAAAAATCATATTTGAAAAATTTTAGTTTTCGTTTTTCATAGAGTGACACATATTCGTATAAACGCACTCTTAATTTTAGTTTCACTACCTTCTCTCTTTTTTCTCAATGCATTACTCACAACATCTTCTAACTTACATTGTTTGTCAAACTAACGGAAATTTAGATTGCATGCAAAATTCAAGTTTCGCTCTTGTTATTATATTTAAATCTTTGCATTTTAAGTATCTTACTAAAAATAAGAACGTATTCGTATAAACGCATCAACTTAATTTTTAATATAGAACCTTTAATAGTTTATTTGTCCCCCTCTTTTATTATATATGTATATATTTATAACTAACGCTTACACACTTTATTGGGCGTGTGGTCGAACTCCTCCTCCTATTTGTGGCGCGCGTCTTGATGTTGTTCCACACATGGAGTGACCTACAGTTTTAAGCAGACTCCGAAAACAAATGGTTTTTATGAGAAGCTTTTTCATGGCAGAAATACACTCGGACGTTTGCCTTTACCTGCCGAGGTTCGACCGGTGTTAGAAAAAACTTTTTCTTCAGTTTGGTGTTTCACGGAGGTTCGAACCTACGCACTCCCGAATGGTGGTCACGGACCAACATATTCGTCTACGCCGGCCTAATTTTCGTAATTATTCAATGATAATATAAGAACTTATTTAATATTCAGCCATCTTGCAGGGTGTGCGCCATTTTGAATGTCAATGTAGTAAAATTGTGCAGAAAATACATATTAAATACCGTGAATAGCATTGAAAATAATGAGTTACATTCTTATAAAGGTTACCACAAAGTATTCCATAATAGAAATGCATAAATATGTATGTACCAATGTATAAATAGGTATTTAATAGGTACATTTTTATAATGTATGGAGAAATACAAGCTCATACTCACCAAGTTTTAAGAACAGCAGTTGAAGGAAGAAATATAAACAACCGTTCGGCGAAAATCTCTCACAATAGTTAATAACAGAGGAAGCGACGCCTGCTTGAATGTACGAGTATATGTTAAGTATGTATGACCACTGAAGAAGGCAGACGCAGCACGAAAGCTAAAATTTGAATGTTAAAAGTCATTGACGGTAGGAAATTAAATGTAAATAAACTTTTAATTGCATGCAATTTCATTCTATAATTATTATTTTTCCTTTTGCTGATTTGGTTTCGTGTTTGGAATTTTCATGCACTTTGCATACATACATACACACATATGAATCATGTGCACTTTACAATAAATATAATACTATATATGTTCATGTGCATATGTGTATGAGTGTATGTATGTATGAATGTATGCTATGTCAAGAACCCTTTTCGGCACTAAGAAAAAAAGAGGCATGGCAGCGATTGGTTTTTTTTTTGTTTTTTGAAAATATCTGCGAAACATTTAAATTTCTTGTTTAGTTTCTCTCTCCCTCTCTCTCTCTCAATTTAGTTCTTGTTTGATAAATATTTTGCACGTTTGGATATTACTTAATTGTTTTTTATCACGTTTATTTTTAATTGTTTTTTTTTTGCTACTTTGTGCAATTTTTGTTTTCTATAAAAATATTTTAGTCTTTGGAAGTAAATCACACTTCGTGTAATTTTTTTTTTTTTAATACAAAACAATTTTAATCTTTAGTAGTAAACCACTCTTAGGATAATTTTTTTTTTATTTAATAAAAAAATATTTTTGTCTTTAGAAGTAAACCACACTTCGTTTAATTTTGGTTTTTATAAAAACTATTCTAGTCTTTGGATGTAAACCACACTTTGTGCATTTTTTTTTTATATAAAAAAAAAGCTTAAGTCCTTAGAAGTAAATCACATTTCGAGTAATTTTTTTATATAAAAATTAGTTTAGTCTTTAGAAATAAACCACACTTCGTGCAATTTCTATTCTTACTTTGTTGACTAGAATCTGTGTTTGCTGCACTTTTGATTATTTACATTCACTAATTTTCTCTTTACTAGCAAAACTGTCGTCCTTTTTCTCTAGGCGCAGTTCTACAAATTATTCCCTTTTCACTTGACCGGCCTTATTCACGCGCGCGTATATGTAGCGTATCTTGTTTATTCCACAAACGTTTATGACTTGAAATACACTTTTAATGCATTTCAATTTTATACTGATACTCATTTGACTCGCACGAAGATGGGCGCACTCAAATCGGACGACAAAAGTGAATCAATAAAGTTTAAAGTAAATAAACTCGCACGTACTCGTACGAGTATCTATATATGTAACTAGAAAACCAATCTACGTGAAATGCAATTTTCTTATTTACTTCGCATAGCGGTGTGTGTGTCCGTGTGTGTCATGCTTTATGAAGCGCTTAAAAAATTATAATCTTAGATGGAAAGAGAAATAATAGACTTTTGCTAATTTTTTGCATTTTATTCTACTTGTTTGCAAACAGGTATTACAATTATTCATATAGGCCAAAGAGCAATGCACTTAAAGAAATTGCAGCGATTAAAAATGAATCAGAAGAAGTTTACAATATCCAGCTCTTTCAATGACTGCCTGCCCTGTAAGTGCCATGAGTAGATGCCAAAGTATCATAGTTGATAGCCTTAGGTGTTTTGTGAGTTGCGTACTGCTACTCTACTCTATCGGAGCGCATTAAAGCCCTAGCCGAGCAGGTACTGGGTGAATATCAATGGGTTTCAGACCAAACAGATCCGTAATAGATTAAGCTTTTCTATTGGCTTGGGGAATAGGTTGATAGCGTTTTTTATGTTTTCGTTCATTTTACAACGATTTGTTTAGTAAGTATTCATTCGATAGAACTCTTTCTGCTCTACAAAACTGTGTTAATTGCATTTTTGAGTTATTCAAATTTTTATTAGTTTTGAGGCTTAGAAATGGAATACGAAGGAGGCAAAAATCATCATTTTTGACACCTGCACTTCTTTGCTCTTTCCTTTTCATCAAGGTGTCGAAGGTAAGTGTACAGCACGGAAATGGTTTGCAAAGAGAATTTCAAAAATGGTGACTTTGTCGTCGATGACACGTTCCGCAGCGGAAGGCCTTCTGAATTCGATGAACAACGGCTCAAATCACTCAAATCTCAAACCTTGAAGGAGAACGATTGTCAAACCAGTCGTGAATTGGAGGAAACAATGAACTGCGATCATAAAAGTTCACTCTCAATCATCTTCATTCAACGGGATTTACTGAATAATTGGGACCCTGAGTGTCTCACGTGACCAACGAAAAAAAAACAAAGAAAGTCGCCTTCAAATTGTTTCTCAGCATCTCGCCCGCCATTAAGCAACACGCGGCCATAAACTGAGCTTTTTGTACGGAATCGTCACGCGAGATTAGAAATGGTGTCTGTACATCAATATGAAGCAAAGAAAGGAATGGGTGGTTCCAGGTTAAGCATCGTCATGCGGTACCAGCTGGTGGTAGCAGCGGAAGAGGAAGGTCTCTTATACAGGGTGTTAGTTTTGTTTCTCTGTTCTTCGAGAGAGGACTTTACTGCTCAGTTGCCTACTTAGTCCAAAGTAGCACTTGTTAGTAAAATAGATTCTACGTTGGATTTCAAGGCAGACATTGTTATCGGTGTTAATGCTGGTTCCTAAATAAACGAAGTATTTTACAACCTCGAAACCATAACTGTCAACAATGACGTGAGGGCCGATACTCGAGTGCGCCGACTGTTTGTTTGAAGACAGGAGGTACTTCGTTTTGTCCTCGTTCACCACCAGACCTATTCGCTTTGCCTCTTTATCCAGTTTGGAGAAGGCAGAACTAACAGCGCGGTTGTTAAAGCCGATGATACCAATATGGAAGTTGATGTTCTGCGGAGAGATATTTGATTGAACCAACAGAACATACACACGGCAGCAGAAGTCTGTGTACAACGATTATTTTTACAAAATACGCAATGATTTTTATGTTAAATATATTTTGTTTATTGTGTTATAGTTCATTCAATAAAATAAACCATTTAAATCAAAATTTAAAACTTTCAAAAAAACAACTACGAACTAAAATAGTTTTTAGCGACATTAGCAGTTTTATAACTATTTCAATTTCAGTACAATAAAATGAAAATGTGAAGCGACTCGAAATCCACATTGATTTTTGGTATTTTTTTCTGCTAAGATTCTTGCGAATTGTTCTTTTTTTAAAAAATTTCAGCCATGCTTACCAAAACTCAATGTGTTGTTGTTGTCGTAACAGTGTTTATTTTTAGCTGCTCACACTTGCATTATTCACTCATATTTAAAGGCAGTCTTTAGTCATGTCCATTTTCGCTTTCCACGTAGTGCGGAAAAAAATTATTGAGAAGTTGAGTGGGTTTTTCTAGTTTTTTCGAGGAAGCTTATCAGCCAGGTAGAGGTATTTTCCACATCAAACGTTTCATAAGAGACCAAATATGGCCCTCTCTTTAAAAAGTTAAAATCTCATCCGAAACATTTTATAAGTCTTGAGAGATTCTAAATATCTCCAATGCAATATTTTTATTCTCCATGTATCAAAGACTTTTCAAGAAATACAATTAGCATAAGCCGCAAATGAATCGCAGCAAAACTGAAGTTTATAGAATGAGAAAAATTGTATTTATGAAAAAATTACCTACACTAGTCATATACAATTTCTACTCGCACATGCCACACATATTACCTACTCATCTGTATTATGTAAACTGAGGGCAGCAGAGCGAATCATTCTGGTTTTCGCACTTTTCTCATCTCTCCTTTTTCAACCCCTCCTATCGCAATTTTACCGGTACTGAGGCATGCGAGCGCTATTTACAAGTATCATAGTTGTTGGGAGCTAAAATACTCGTACAACATTTTAATATTGCTCAACGGGTTATGTTTGAGTTAAAATGAAAATTGAATAGTCAACATTACTCGCTAAACGGTATTGAGTGTTACTGGAAGGAAAACTGCATCGTTTCATTGGACCGCAGAGGTTAAGAAAGCTCGAATTCAATTAAATTCATTTACACATACACATATACATATATGTATACATACGTAAGTGTTCATAAGTGTCATAAGTCATACTTTTATCTTCTACATAGATCGCTGTACATTCATTTTATGTGTATGTAAGTGCTCAGTTACTTGTAGTTGTTTGCTTTATGCGCATGCGCGTATGACCAATCTGTCGTCGTCACGTATAAATTAAGTTAAAAGTCAACTTTAAATTCAATTTTAACTTTTTTATTAAGAAATATAGTGTGGCAATATAAGAGTAGTAGTGCACATGCCGAAGTAATTACTATTTTTTTTTAATTGTACAATTAATGCAAGATAATTTCACATTTTATGATTTGTTTGTACTTTACACTTTTTGTTGCATAAATAATATTTTTTTTGTGCTATCTCCAGGCCACTTTTTATTGTAATTGGCGTAATTGTACACTTGACAATTTATTTGAATTTATAAAAAATATAATTTCAGTTTCTTTTACGTTTTATTTATAAAATTTTGTTTTATTTTACTATTTATGTAATTTTTATTATATTTTATTTTAGTCTATTTTGTTTTAATTTATTTTACATTAATTTATTTTATTCTCTTTTAGTTTTTATTTAAAATATTTTATTTTATTATACAGGGTCGGCCAAATAAGACCTACTAATGTTAAGCACAAATAACTTTTTTATTTTTTGACATATTTATTTTTCTCTTTTTGTGGGCTATAATTGAATTGTTGGAAATTTATTATGGAACCCTACAGTACAACACGACGCGTTAAAATTATCGTGTTTTTTCTATTCTTATCAACGATCAATTGTTTTAACGCAGCGTCAATATCGGCAACATTTTAATTCTAGATCAGCTCCCACAGCCTTCATGATTAGGAAAAAACTGTAGATTGTGGGGCTCTGAAAATCCAAGGGCAACACACCAACATCAATTGCACCCATCTAAATGTACTGTTTGGTGCGGTGTTATGGCCACTAGAGTTATCGGTACATTTTTCTTCGAAAATGAGGATGAACAGCCGGAATCGATTTCCGGAGCTTCTTACAGAACATTGATTGAAACCTTTTTGCGGCCAATGGCGGAGCAGTATCCTTATTTGTGGTTTCAACAAGATGGAGCAACTGCTCAAACTGCTAGGCAAACTATGGACCTGCTCCGTAGTAGTAGTAGGTCTTATCTGGCCCACCCTGTACTATTTTTTTGCATTTGGTTTTAGTTTATTTTATTTCATTTATTTTATTTTATTTTTTAATTTATTTTAGTCCAGAGTATTTTATTTAATTTTCTTAATTTGTTTTTTACCTTAATTTTATTTAAGTTCATTTCTTTTCTTTTTTATATTATTTTTTATTTGGTTTTATTTTATTTATTATTTTACATTAATTTTATTTCAGTCTATTTTATTTTTTTTTATTGCGGCGCGTCCCAGGTGGTGGATAGGGTCTTCTGTGGTTAAGTAGGTCATAGCCTTGGTAAAAGCCTACTCGCGAACCAGCCTAGTTCTCGTCAGCCAACAACTATGGTAGGGGGAACAACATGCTGTGCAGTGTTACTGCACGCGTGCCGTAACTGCCATAATTGCTGGCAGTGACCCATATCCACTTCGGTGGAAGGCGAGAAGCCACTCGTATTAGTAGGTCATGTCTCTGCTAATACGAATGGAATAAACATGGACTCACGGGGAGAAGGCCACTTCCTTATATCAAAGGCTACCAATCCAAGGTGGAACAGCACACGCCGAGGGATGCATGGCTTAGGGTGAGCTAAGTCGCTAGTATGCGGACTCTGGGGCACCTGTCGCACCCCAGTTTAAATTCGACTTACCACGGCATAGAGCTCTGGCGTGGCGAACCCCATTATTTCCCTACTAATATCTCTGGTTACGACTGCTGACTCGTCAGCTGAGTGACCGCCCCGCAAAAAATTAACAAAACAAACACAAAACAAACAACGCAACAAAAAATTCCTTCCCGACGTGGAAGACCTCTTGGCTCCACCAAACTTATGGCGGGGTCAAAAACCACCCCTTCGGTGTCGAAAGTGCTCACTAAGAGCAAAACCGTCAAAGAGACACCACCGCATTCTCTTGTGGCTTCTTCCTCCAAAACCGATTCGGCTGCGGAGAAACAATCAATAACCAGAAACTGGGAAAACTAATCGGACAGAAGTCTCCAAAAAACCTGTCCCTCCTCATCTCCGTCGATATAGAGACAAAAGACGCGCCACTTTCCTTATGGAAAAGCTCGGAAAAACCCCTGAGGATGAGCTGTCCGACCAACAAAAGGCAACTCTCGATTGGGCCCGGGAATTCCTTCGGAAGTATGAGGCGTCCAAAGAAAAACCGAGTGCAGCTAAGCGGCAGCGGTCTTCAGAGGATCCTCATAGCTCCAATGACCCCAAGAAGCACAAAGCTTCCTCTGAGGTCAAAATACGCAAGTTCTGCGAAGTTGCCAGAGATTGTCTGGTCATGGCGGTGGGGGATAAGAGCCACCCTGACGGTTTCATCTCTCCATCAAACTGGAAGATTGTGGAGAGAAAACTTCAGTTGGGATACCTGGACGTTCTGAAACAGAACCCAGGGCCTCCTCCTTTCTGCTCTGATGCGGGATGGTTCCAGGCAAGGGTCAAGTTGATCGCGTGCTCGGATCAACGTTCTGTCAACCTGTACGGCATGGCCCTCGACCGACTCGGCGAGGTATGGCCCGGGGCGAATCTTAAGCTCGTCAATAAGAGCGAAATACCAAACCAACCACGCGGCAGAGCAAGAATACCTCTAGAGCCATCCGATCCGGAAACTATTCTGAAAGCTACTGAAGATCGGAAACCCGAACCTACCCACCGAAAACTGGAGGGTAGTTAAGGTGGAAGAGCCTTCAGGAAACTCTAGACATATCACGCTGCTCCTGGTTCTGCAGGTTCTGCTGTGATGAAGAGGAGTCTATGGAACACTTAATCACCAACTGTGTGGCATTAGGCCACAGGAGACACAGAATCCTGGGCTCGTACCTACTAAGTGAGGAAGACCTACAATTGCTCCCTCATAAGGAGCTGGTTCGATTCCTTGGTATACTAAATAATTATAATTAAGTATTATAATTAGGAACGAAAAATACATCAATCTGGTCGCAGTGCGCAAAGGCCCATTACCATTACAGTAATCACGCTCAATCAAATACAACTCGTAAAGAGTGATTTCAACACTTCCAAAGTGGCAATTTCGACGTTCGTGGTAAAGAAAAAATTCAAAGATACTCAACTACAAAAATTTTTGGATGAAGACGCATGTCGAACCCTCGATGATATGTCTAAACAGTTGGATGTTGGCAAATCAACCGTCGGAAAACGTTTGCACACGATGGGAATAGTCCAGAAAGCAGTGCCAGATCAATTGATGGAGAGGGATATCGAGAGACGTTTGGTGACGTATGAGATGCTTCTTGAACGCTAGAAAAGAAAAGGTTTTCTGCATCGCATCGTCACTGGCGATGAAAAATGAATCTATGATATTATGACAACCCTAAGCGTCGAAAATGTTGGAGCCTGCCAGGTGAACCAGATCCATCGACATCCAAAACAAAAATAAAATGCATGCTTCAAAGGTTATGTTGTATATCTGGTGGGAGCCTCTGGGAACTCCTTAAACCATTTGAAGCCAGAAATCAACTGGCGATCGTTACCGAGTGCAGATAATGCGTTTCAATCGAACTCTCAAAGAAAGGTGGCCGGAATGAGACGGTAGACATGACAAACTGATTTTGCTGCATGACAACGCCAGGCCGCACGTTGCTAAATCGGTCCAGAAACATTTAGAGAGACTGAATTGGGAAATCTTGCTCCACCCGCCGTATTTGCTAGACATTGCATCTTTGGATTACCATCTGTTCTGATCAATGCAGTCATTCCCCTATTGGAGAGCGATTCACTTCTTTCGAGAGCATCGCAAACTGGCTCAATGAATGGATCAAGTCAAAATAACCGGAATTTTTCGTCAGAGGAATCCGTATGCTGCCTGAAAGATGGAGTAAAGTTGTTGGTTCCAATGGTACATAATTCACATAATATCATGAATATTTTTAAAATAATTTTTAATTTGTTTGTTTCACTTTTTTAAATCATTTTATTTCTGTTATTTGAATTAAGTTTTATTTTATCTTTTTTAATTTTTTTTTATTTCAAACTACTTTTCACATAATTTTTCATTTGATTTTATTTTTGAATGTTTTCCAATTCATTGTTACTTTATTTCATTGTAGTATTCATGTTGTTTTTGTTGTAACTAATTTCGTTTTATATTATTATTATTATTTTGTTTTTAATATTATTATATTTTTTATTTTATTTTATATTTTAACTTATTTCTATTGTATATCATTTTATTTACGTTACCTGTTTCTTTATTTATTTTATCTTATTTTAATTTTGTTTTGTTTCTTTTAATTTTATGTGATTTTCTTTAATAATATTTTTGTTTTTTTGTCTATATCATGCACAAGTGTAATAAATTGTTTCTATGTTGGGAATACGCACTTAGTAAATATGTATACTCGTTTTATTGGCAAGAAATCGCAAATCCAAGTCCCGTTCTAGTTCACTTTTCAATAACCGTTTGGCATAGTGCCCCGCTTGCGATTAAAACGTGTTGAACTAAATACTCAAGGGAGACCCAATTACTTTTAAGTAGCTACAATAATAGATATTTCGTAGACTAATTTGTATGTTTTAAAATTGTGGAATGGTGCGAAATGGAAAAGAAAAAGTAGTCCTATAGAATTGTAGGTAGGTATATGAACAAGCAAATATGTATAGGTATATGCTTGCACACACATATATATATAGTAAATATAATGTAGAGAAGTAAAAAAAAAATCCAAAGTGATTGCTATATATATATTTTGCACTCCATTACCTATTCACACAAACAAATTAATTTGTATTTACTTTAATCGCTTCTGCGTACATTTGGCGTCAAAGCCCTTTCGGTCGAGCACTTACTCGCAATTACCTGTCCTCGAGTAAGTCCGCCCGATTCATTTGCATTTCACTTGTTATACATTGGAATTCAATTGCGAAACTAAGCGAGAAATGACGGAATTGTTTGCGGTTAAAATAATGGCGAAATTCATCTAGTAGAAGCTGCTTTACACTGTAGACGGCTGTGCAACAATTACAAAAACCAATGGGGTTTCGCCTCTCCTTTTTCTTAGGAAATGATACCTAAGATATTTTAGTCAGCTTCAAATAAAAATCGTAGCACTAAAGGAAATATTTCTAATACTTATGAGGTGTGTTCAAATAAGAAAGTGTATTTCCATTTTTCTCAAAAAAATTGTATTTGTTCATAAATTCCTATTTTATCTCCTTGAATGTAGTCCCCCTCAGATATAATACACTTGTGCCAGCGTTTTTTCCAATCCTCGAAGCATTTCTGATATACACTTTTTGGTATGTCCTTGAGCTCTCTCAGCGATTCGGTTTTTATCTCCTCAATCGCCATTTTTATCTCCAAACCGTCCTTTCAACCTTGGGGACAGAAAAAACTCGCAAGGGGCCAAATTTGGTGAATACGTTGGCTGTGGCATGATAATGGTGCTGTTTTTGGCCAAATAATCTCTCACAAGCAAAGATGAGTGAGCAGTTGCATTATCATGACGCAAAATCCCTGCATTTATTTCACAATTCCGGACGTTTCTTTCGTATTGCTTCACGCAAACGGCACATAACTTTAGAGTAATACTCCTTATTTACCGTACGTCCTTGTGGTAAGAACTCCTGATGAAGTACGCCATAGAGACCAAAACCGTGGCATTTGAACGAACTTGGCGTGCTTTTTTTGGTTTTGGCTCTCCTGGACTCTTCCATTGGGACGATTGGGCTTTGATTTCGATGGTTATGGCACATACCCATGATTCATCACCAGTTATGACACTTTTAAGCAAATTTGGATCATCGTTGACGTCATTCAACAATTCCTGAGCGATGCTTATGCGACGTTGCTTTTGGTCAAAATTCAGCAATTTTAGAACGAACTTCATTGTCACACGCTTCATGCCTCAAATTTCCCAAAAGATTGCACGACATGAGCCAACCGATATGCCGACATCCTCAGCAACTTCTCTAATTGTGATTCGACGATTCTCCATAACATTTTCTTCCCTTTCGCAACATTTTCATAGGTTGTTGATGTGTTGGGGCGTCCAGAGCGAGCGTTGTCATTCACATCCTCTCGACCTTCTGTGAAAAGCTTGTACGACTTTTAAACATTTTTTTGATTTAGACTCTCCATGCAACTGTCAACATTTCAAGTGTTTTTGAGCACTTAATTCCATTTCTTACACAAAATCAGATGCAATTTCTTTGATACATTTTTCGATAGCAGAAAATCGCCGAACACGCAAAACATTTGTCTTATTTATACCTCTCACAAACAAACCAAATATGCTAAAAAGCAAACAAACCAAATATTTATTTCTGAAACCGTGAACATATCTTCGAGACGAGTGTACCAGCATAAAAAATAATAATAATCGAAAGTCGAATGTACGTAGCCCGAGAAGCTTGAAAATTCACCTTACTTTTTGAACACACCTCGTAGTATTTCCAAACACCAACAGTTACGGACTCGATTTTTGCAGGATCACATTGTTTTTGTCCATTGTCACGGTATTAGAAAGCAAGCGGAACCAATCTCACGAGCTTTCCAAGCGCTACTCTAGTGGATCTTATTACCATTAACGCTTTTTCGATAGTATTTTATGTAGGGCTTAATGAAAGACATACTGGAGATTGAAAGAATAGAGTTTAATAGTAACAAAATCATCGTATAAGGACTCATTTTATTTGAAAACTCCTTTAATATTATTGGAAGAGAGATTGTAAGAATATCAAGGTCAGATGTATGGTATTGCCGAAAAAGCCGTAAAATTGAATTAGAGAAGAGTAAGCGAGGCTTAAGCTACAAGCTATACTTACCATATATATATAATATATATCCTTAAAAATTTTGCATAAAAAAATTCGTCCCTCTGATTACTACTCAATGTACACCCTCGCTGAGTTCGAGCAAGACATTTTCCACCTATATTCCCTTATTTGAAGGCAGCATCTTCTCACCTTATCGGTGCTGTTAGCGTCCTTGTAAAATTTAAGCGCAAGATTGTAGAGCCCATTGCTCATCTCCACTATGAACAAATACAGGACCTACTGCTTATCCTGGACAGCTTATTTGTTATTACTAACTTATTCGCAACTAACCTCTATATCTAGAGATCCTTCACCATCCGCAACCTATGGCCCGTTCGGTAACCTTCAGCTAAGCTTCCACGAAAAGAAAGAATTTCCGCGATTCCAGAAGGAGTGCTAATAGTTGAGTCAAAGAATAATACAGCTTTAGTAGCTGACGGGCTACCTTGAGGGCTTAGTATTCCAAATAAAAAGATGCATCGTTCGATGCTGAATCAGATAGGACGCATGCCTGCCTATAGGCATGGCTTACAAAAATGTCAACTACCATAAAATCACTTGTAATATGCTTACGATGTTTTATTTGGTGTATTGTATAAAATACTTAATCTCACCATGAAAGATTCGTCGCACATAGGTAAGATCGTTGCCCAAGCGAGGGTCCACTTCAGACATCCTTTAGACAGCTGCTGCAGAAAGGAAGGACTAGAAGCAATACCCAGTCTCACCGCGCAGATGCCTTTCGCGAAATGTGCAGAAAAGACAACTACCCATATCCAGAAGGATATCACAACTTTGCATGTTCGAGCACTAATCCAGCGATCGCTGAGTTGACGCGAATCCCACCTTTCCAGGAGCAGACTACAAGTTTTCCAAGTAAGCTAGGAAGGAAACGGCATTGTAGGGAAAATTCATTCGTGAATGACAGTAAAGTAAAAAACATTACTACAATAAAATGAGTAATTCTATCAAATTCACTGTGGGCAGGGTAGGGGCTGAGTAATGTCGCCACCTTCAGTATTCGTTCAACCTAGGGAAAATACATCTCTCTGTGTTTCACAACAGTAAGAAGAGAGCGGGAGATGCAATCCCACTGCTCTCGTCCATTGCGAGGTCGAAAAGTTTTTTGTGGGAGTGGCAGTGTAAGGAAAGAAAGTAGATGTTCGAGGTCGAGCTTTCCTATGTTTTAAGCGAATATTCTTTGTTACACAATGTGGCTGCAGATTTTGGCAGTAACAGGAAAGTGATCGCTCCTGAGTTTAAGCAAAGCAGTCTTCCCGCATTGTCTGATCGATTTGATAGATTTTTTATACAAACTCTCTGTTAAATGCGTGTATTTTTTTTTAGGGTCCGTAAAAATCAGACAATTTGTTTGCGGAGATTTTGAAAAGTTGAGTTTTGGACTGCCAACAAACGGTTTCTTCTTGTCCACCGTACCGGGAAATACAAAAAACTTGATAGGGATTCTGGGAGTCATCGTTTGAAGATCAAGACAACAAAGTCTTGCACTATTATCGCAAGTGCCAGTCTTAACAGTTTTTCTTGCCCTTACCCATCCATAATGTACGGATCGTGCTCACATTTGGCCTCACGAGGATATTTATATGAAATTTTAAATAAATAATATATCAATAAAAATGCTTTTTATGAGCCTACACCTAAACAAAAACTATAGTTCGCTCATATTTTCAGAGAATTCATGCGCGCGTAAATACCATTTTTAAATTACGTCAATTATTTGCATAAAATTGTTTGGACATTATTTCATTGCGCGCGAGTTGCCACTTTCATTACTATATTATTACCCAGACAGCAACTAATTGGCGATTATGGATAATAACATCCTCCAATCCTAAAAACTAAACCGGTTTTTTATTTTTCTTAATATTGAGGCATTGTTTTAGTATCTGAGTTGGTGTTAATAATAAATATTAAAACCAATTGCACTGCACAGGTGGCTTTAACGAAACGAAAAGGTCAAAACCAATTGCATGGGAAATGTAATTGCATACGAGGGTCATCAAAAAGGCTGTATAATTTAGTTGGAGAAAATTATTAGCATATTTACAGTTTTTTTATATTTTTATTTTATTTTTTATTTGCAATATTTTTTCCCCTCTATACAATCTATTCTTTTAAATTTTTTTATCCATAGTTTGTACATTCAGCTTTAAAAATCATTAAGGGGGGCCTCTTATCAGTCGGCTTCAAAAAAATCGATTTTTTTTACTGCAATCGACAGATATATTATAGGAGAATATGTCCTCAAAATTTTATAGCGGAATTCAAAGTGATTTCGGAGTTACAGGGCTGTGTACCGTCCCTCGTGTGAATATACTGACTACCTTCTGAAAACTGTGAAACACGTTTTCTCAAAACCATGTTTTTGAAAATGGCGTATAAGATTTTAAAAAAAAGGCGAAAGTTATCGTTTCAAACCGATAATCTATATAAAGATAATTAAAATGTGCAACTAATTAACTAACAAAATACAAAAGAAAAATAATTTTTTAAAGTTATTTAACACCTTTTTTGAAAAAAAAATAGCGAAAAAAAGCACTTTCTTTTCAATAATTAATTGTGTGTTCATTTTTGCATATTTTTATACAAGAGTAGTCTATTATATGCTTTAGTGTTCCAGGTGAAAACTACGACCGCAATCTTACATGCCGTTTTAATAGCGCGCAACGAGAAGCTGTGCGTGATCCCTCATATGTCCGCCATTTTGTTTTTTATTTGTGTTAAAAAGTTGTTTATTACTCTTTAATCATGCTTTCAAATAAATGCAAAAGATTATTCCTGTCTGTCGCTTTTTTCGCCTCGAAAAAAAATTGAGAAAAAACACCTTTTTTTGAAGCCACTGATAAGAGGCCCCCTTAACGATTGTTTTCTCTGCCAAAAAAGAAATTTCTTAATGTCTTGTTAACGAATATATGCCAATCAACTTCAGACAGAGCTTACCAGAAGATAAGCTGCTGATCAGCTGACAATCAAAACGTAAGGTCTGTTCATGTAAAAGTTATTCAGTAACTTAATTTCCGAGAATTCTCTCTCAATGAGAAAAATATCAAAAAAAAAGTACATGAACGCAAATCCAGTAACGATTTGCAAGTTTGACGAGCAGCTGATTAAATTGTTGGCAGGAAAAATCACAAAAATTTAAAATTTTTTCACTTCCGCACCATTTTGTTGCCACATCCTCGCTACCAACTTGTTTAATGGTCATTTTACAGCATGACTATATCCAGTCTGTACGTTTTAAGAACGCCTGTGGCGCAAGAATTAAGCTAGCTTAATGCCCTTTGAATGGTCCCACTGATCGTATTAGGACACAGTCCTGACGCCATTAGCACCACAACATCAGCGTACGCCACTGCTTTTACCCCACCACTATTAAGTTTTATTAAGATTTTGCTAATCACACATAACCAAAGAACTGGAGATAATATTCCCCCCTGTGGAGTACCCCTATGGACTCTCTTATGAGAGTTATGTTATATTACCCATGTTAGCTTCGATGATCTTCGTTTCTAGCATAGAGATGATCCAATTGCTGACACAATTTTCTACCCCAAAGTCTATTAACACCTTTTGGATAGCATCAGTGCTAACATTATTAACAGCGCCCTGTATGTCTAGAAAAGCTGCCATGGTATACTGTTTGTTTACTAGGGACCCCTCTATTGTTCGGATTACCTCGAGAAGCACTGTCTCCTTCAAGGTAAGCATGCTATGCAGTTGATAAACTAGAACTCTCCAGCGAGTTTCTAATGTGCATATCTAAAAGCCGTTCAAAATTTGTTTAAATGGAAGGATGACAGACTGATTGGCCTAAAGACTCTAACAAGTTTCCAGCTGTTAAAAATATAACCTAGGTTTAGACACGCTTTGAAAATTTCCTTTAGCCATGGTAGATTACTATCAAGAGTTTTCTGTAACATCTTAGGAAAGACTCCATCAGGGCCCGGAGATTTAAAAGGTGAGAATGATTTGATTGCCCGTGCAACCTTCTCTTTCGTACCTATTACATCGACAAGATGCTGTGGGTCATATCGGCTCCGCCGGATTCTCTCAACATCACTGTCATGAAGTTCTAGAGATTCTTCTGCCGTAGAGGTCCAAGTACCATCTGGCATCTTGGCCCAAGAAGCCTTTGAATGATCTTTGGACAAAATACGAGCAAGCCTCTTAGAATCTCTGGTAGATTCGTTAGAAGAACAGAAATCTCTCCAGCTCTCTTTCTGGCTGCCTGTGCTGCAAAAGATATTAGAAATCTTCCTAGCCATACAGTCATTTCATATGAATTGGAGTTTTCAAATTTGGATTCAACTAACCTGGCATCAGCTGCCTGAAAATTAAATTATTATTTCAATCCATCATTCGGTTAAGTAACCATCACTTGAAGTCAATATTAACCGGTGAGTGCAGGAATGGTCATAAAATTATGCTTTTGAAGATTGCGAACTTCAACATTAACAATAATTCTCCAGTCTCAAGTAATAAACATTTATTGATTGACCTGAATGACAGCTAACATTTCAGATAAAGGGTGTCCGATGGCAGAATTATGAAGTAAAAGCTCAATTAAAAAAGAATCACTAATGATAAAAGTTTATTTAAATAACTAATACAAAGAAAACAAGTACAGGTTTTATTTTATTTTTTATTTATTTTTTTATTATTTCCCACAAATGTTGACCGTTACGTTGGGTACATTCTTGGAATCTGCTTCCGTACTCCGTGCCACTCTGCCATTGGAGGCACAGCGGCGCGGCGCTGAAATCATGTGGTTGAACTAAAGGAAGAGTTCTGTAATTGTCGTTTAGCATGCGGTGGTAAGAGACACCCTCTACAGAAATTGATTGGCCCCGACGATTTCCAAAACAATATGGTCAAACTATTCCACTGCTTGTCAATGCACACCAAACTGTACCTTGGGACTGGGAAATGGTGAAGTATCTTGATTGGTGTTTTAATAGTGGGATCTGTCCTTTAGTCTGTTTTCCGTACGAAATCGCTCCTGTCTTGTCTTGCCGAAATTTGTAAGCAAATTTTAATCGATAGTTTTAAGAACTTGCACGATTTGAATTTTGAAGGGGTGAAGTCTAATCCTTTCTCAGTATTTCAAGCACAATAGTTTTTGGGAACCCCAAAGTAACCGTTCTCTTGCGTATGGGCTGACGCGGATTACCTATAATGCAAACTTATAGCGACAACCTCAATATTTTCATTTCAGAGCCCGGAACCTTGGCACCCATGAACGAATGAAATCTTCATGTAAATGTCGAATGTTGTAACAAAATCTACGGTGAGCTTGACTTACATTTTCAAATATTACATGGTTTACTTTAATACTCTATAAATTTATTTGGTTGCACCGCTTTCTGTTTTTGTTGATAAATGCAAGACAGCTGATCGTTTGAAATTTGAACTTACTAGAAGCAAAACTCCGGCCTAGTACTGTAACTTCTGACTAGGAATAGTTGCCCAGTCTCTCTTTTCAAAAGTATTACCAGATAGAGATTTCTTTGGTAAAGGAACGTCTTCTTGTACGTTAGGTTAGTTTTTTGTGGCGGGCGGTTTAGAGTAGCCAACTTTGTACCACTGTGTATCACAGGAACTGTTCATTTATCATGGAACCAGTTAGGCTCGCTTATGAAGAGTAGGATAGTTTCGTAAAAGAGTCAAAATGGTATTTTTTTAACAACCTTGCTCTACTCCTTGCTAAGGCTGAACAAATACAGAGGAAGTGTTCTACTGTTTCTTCCTCTTCCTCGTCTGTACAACTTTTGCGATATTCATGCGAAGCTACTCCTAGCCTAGAAGAGTGCCACCTAACAGCCAACCATCGGTGGCACAAGCCACGACCTTCGAGATGTTCTCTCTTGAGAGGTTGAGCAATTTCCCTGATATTTTCTTATATATTTGCTGGTGACCTGGTTGTAACGCCAGTATTTTCTTCTCTCCATTACCTATTGGCCGCCGCAGCCGAATGCGTTGGTGCGTGACTACCATTCGGAACTCAGAGAGAACGTAGGTTCGAATCTCGATTAAACAGCAAAATTAAGAAAAAGTTTTTTCTAATAACGGTCGCCACTCCGCAGGCAATGACAAACTAACTTAACATTGAAATGATTCGGAAGTGCATAGGTTTGAGTTTCCGTGCATAAAACACCATCGCCCCTCGGTGGGCAATAGCAAGCCTAAAAGTGTATTTGTGCCATGAAAAAGCTCCTCATAAAAAATATCTACCGTTCGGAGTCGGCTTGAAACTGCAGGTTCCTCGATTTGTGGAAAAGATGCACGCTACAGCCAGAAGCTCAACGGCCTTGCGGTTTCCTTCAATATCCCTATGCCCCGGAAGCCATATAAGACTGACCTTGCAGATGGTGCTAATATCATTTAGAGCTATCAGGCATTCCTTAGCAACCTTTGATCTTAGTATAGCTGCCTCCATTGATTTAATGGCCGCCTGGCTGTCCGATAAGATATTTATCGTGGTTTTTGTTAAGGCGTGCGTGTTAAGGTACACAGTTACCTCCTTTATGGCTGAGACTTCTGCCTGGTAGACGTTACAGTAGTCCGGAAATCAGACAGATAATTCAAATCCTAATTCTTTTGAAAAAACTCTATGGCCTACTTTATTTTCTCCGTCAAACCTCCCTGTATGCATTCCGGATTGCTCCATTGCGTGGGCAATCAAATCAAAATTTCCTTCCAAATGAAACTATGGGTATCAGGTCGTCTTTAGATGCCAAAAACAGCGGATACTGCTCAGATAGCAACTTAAAGATTTCTCTCTTCCAATTTCCGTTTTCTCGTGAACAAGACTATGGTGGTTTTGTTCGGATTGACGGAAAAACCTTATCTCATGCCCCAGTCATCGATTTTGTCCAGAATCCTCCGCGCTTTCGTGCAAAGCCTCCTTAGGGATTTATCAGATGTTAGCGCACAGACATCGTCCGCATATGCTTGGACATGAGTTCCGAGTTCATGCATCTCCACTAGTAGAGAGTCTACGACCAAGCACCACAACAGCGGAGAAAGAACACCCCCATGGGGACATCCTTTCTTGGCTCTGGCGGTGATTAGTTCGTTACTGTTCTAACCAGCGGTTAACAGCCTCTCAGAGAAACTACTCATAGTATGTAGTGTAGAACTGTGGCCAAACCGGCGGGTTCTCCATAGCGCCATACTAGTAAGTCAAAGCGTTGAAGTGGCGGCCACGTGTTTTCCTACCAGATTTAAAGCAGACAAGTTAACTAGCATTTCGAGTGCTTTATTAGGGATGGTCCTTAAAGCGCCAGTGACGACTTCTTGTAAATTCTGATTAAATCCTATGAACCGGACTCGTAAAGGAACATACTAGGTATTTACGCTGTTTACTATGGAGGTAATATCTTTTACCGCAATTATATTTGACACGTCACTGCTGTTTCAATACAAGTGGACTTTAGAGTGTTTGTTCCCAGGAGATATGTACTTTGTTTCGTGATTCCCTACTGCTGTAGGTAAAACCAATTTCAGACCAATTTTCCGAGCAGCTGAGGTTCGATATCGGCAACAAACCTTAGAATGTTGGTTTTACTAAGTGGATCCTTAGTTTATACCCATGGAAAGAAACCGTTAAACGTTAGATCATACGTTTGGTGAGACAAACTCATAAATCATTCGATCTTCGATCCTACAATAACCTAATTATGCCACACAGAAGAACATTTATGTTGAATCCAAAAAAGAACGTAGCGCACGCCAAGTTTCATGAACTGAACTACGGTTTTCAAAATGAAGTTGCTATGGCTGCATGGTGCTAATCGATTCATTTTGAAATGACAAAACTGTCATTTATCAAAATGGTTGCCACTCGAAAGAGTTTTGCTAGCTTAAAAGTCAAGTCTCTAAACCAAACACCCTTTACCACCTGAATATAAAGGCAAGAGAAGCATTCTGATGCCTGTAATGGCAAAGTCTCTGGTACAAAGCAAATCTCGTATGCTAATTTGTTTTGATTGAAAGCCTTAGCAATATTTAACAGAGTGTTGAAATATCTATCAGTTGCACAGCGAGCTTACAAAATCCAAAGTCTATATTCCACACATCAAGTTGATGATTAAAACCCAAACGTTGTGAGCCGACTGTTCTTTGCCCTTTCTAATGTAGATATGCATACATAAACGTGATTTATATTTCAACACGTATTTAAATTTAATTATAAATTTATCGGCACTCATCGGAACACACAGATATGCTTACATAACGTCGTACATATGGACAAATACGTACGTACGTACTATGTAGTTAGATTCACTTGAAAACAGGTATTTTAAATAAAATTATTGACTGAATAGTATTTCTTGGAAAGTTTTCTGATTTTCATTGCGAATATTATAGAATAGCCTTTGTCCTCAGGTCGGGAAAAGATACTCGTACATTTTTAAATTAAGGTAAGATACAAAATGCTTTCGTAGATCTTAACAAAGCATACTCTAATACGTATTTTTTTCTTTAATGTACAAGGTGTACGCTGCGATCGGGCGCAACGCGAGCCATGTGGCATCGCTACAGAGAGCTAAAAAAGGAAGAGAGACTTACTATCCGAGATGCTTGAGATGTTGGCCAACAGGAACAACGCCCGAAAATTCTACCAGAAAGTTCGGCGGCTTACAGAAGGTTTTAAGACCGGGGCGTTTTCCTGTAAGAACAAAGACGTCGAACTGGTGACTGACATCCAGAGCAATCTTAAATTATGGAACACTTCTCGAACCTGTTAAACAGTGATAGCTGCGCATGTCACAGAGAATGTGAAGATCCCGATACCCCAATCATCGACGATGGAATTGACGTTCCGCTACCCGACCATGACGAGGTGAGAATAGCGATAACGCGGCTAAAGTACAACAAAGCCGCGGGCGACGACGGACTGCCGGCTGAGCTATTCAAGCATGGCGGTGAGGAGCTGGTAAGGTGCATGCATCAGCTCCTATGCAAAATATGGTCGGATGAAAGCATGCCTGCCGATTGGAATTTAAGTGTGCTCTGCCCAATCCATAAGAAGGGTGATCCTGCAATTTGTGCCAATTACCGCGGGATTAGTCTTCTAAATATCGCCTATAAGCTTCTAGCGAGCGTATTGTGTGAAAGGCTGAAGCCCACCGTCAACCAACTGATTGGACCTTATCAGTGTGGCTTCAGACTTGGAAAGTCTACCATCGACCAAATATTCACAATACGCCAAATCTTGGAAAAGCCCCATGAAAAGAGAATCGACACACACCATCTTTTCGTCGATTTCAAAGCTGCATTCGACAGTACGGAAAGAAGTTACTTGTATGCCGCGATGTCTGAATTTGGTATCCCCACAAAACTAACACGGCTATGCAAGATGACGTTGCTCAACACCAGCAGAGCCATCAGAATAGGGAAGGACCTCTCCGAGCCTTTTGATACCAAACGAGGTTTCAGACAGGGTGACTTGCTGTCGTGTGACTTCTTTAACCTGATGCTGGAGAGCATCGTATGAGCCGCAGAACTTAATCGCTGAGGCACAATATTTTATAAGAGCGCTCAATTGTTGGCGTATGCCGATGATATCGACATCATCGGCCTTAACAACCGCGCTGTTAGTTCTGCCTTCTCCAAACTGGATAAAGAGGCAAAGCGAATGGGTCTCTGGTGGTGAACGAGGACAAAACGAAGTACCTCCTGTCTTCAAACAAACAGTCGGCGCACTCGCGTATCGGCACCCACGTCACTGTTGACAGGTATAATTTTGAGGTTGTAAAGGACTTCGTATACTTAGAAACCAGCATTAACACCGATAACAATGTCAGCCTTGAAATCCCACGTAGAATTTCTCTTGCCAACAAGTGCTACTTTGGACTAAGTAGCCAATTGAGTAGTAAAGTCCTCTCTCGACGAACAAAACTAACGTATGGCGCAGAAGCGTGGACGATAACAACATCCGATGAAGCGACGCTTGGAGTGATTGAGAGAAAGATTCTGCGTAAGATTTTTGGACCTTTGCACGTTGGCAACGGCGAATATCACAGGCGATGGAACGATGAGCTGTATGAGCTTTACGACGACATAGGCATAGCGCAGCGAATAAAGATCCAGCGGCTACGTTCGCTGGGTCATGTCGTCCGAATGGATACAAACGCTCCGGCTCTGAAAGTATTCGATGCGGTACCAACTGGTGGTAGTAGAGGAAGAGGAAGGCCTCCTCTGCGTTGGAAAGATCAGGTGGAGAAGGACTTGACTTCACTTGGTGTGTCCAATTGTCGCCGGTTAGCACGAGAAAGAAATGACTGGCGCGCTTTGTTGAACTTGGCCAAAATCGCGTAAGCGGTTATCGAGATGATCACCTTTTCTGTGGACTTCAATCCCATATGAGTAACAAGAACTACTCCTCAAAAGAAGCTATAGAAAGGGATATCGAAGCGTATTTTGGCTCCAAGAACCAACAATTTTTTGAGCAGGGAATTAAAAATTTGCCTAAACGTTGGAAAGACATTGCAAATAATGCAGGAAGGAAAATATATTATTGATTAATAAATACTTTAAACATTTTTTTTATTAATTTTAAAACCATCTTTAAAAAACGCACGAACTTATGGACTGACCTGATGCAACGTAACTATACCTCTCCCAGCGCTCGGACGCAGAGAATAGAGTCGTCAAGGTTGACGATCTATAATATAAGAAATACTTAAATTTACGTTCTAAAATTTTTTTGACATATTCTTAAAGGATTATATTAACATTTTATGAAAAAAAAATATTTTTTTTTTCGAAATTTTACAGGTATCTGTCCCCTTAAGGCATATTTATTAAAAATAATGCATTACCTCCGATATGCGGAGTGGGCGACTGAAGAATAGAAGCTCTTGAATAAGGAGGCACGAACTGTTTAACTGACGAACAACACTCACGAACTGAGGTAACGCTCACGACGATATCAGACGAGAACAAGTCGATGGCAAACAATTGTGATCAATAGACACAAACGCTACACAGATAGAGACATAAGAAGTCGGGCCTGACCTTTAAGAAAATGCAAAAAACAAAAATTAAATTTTTTGAAAATTTTGACTATCACAAACCCATTAAATAATTCGTAACTTTGGCTAAGCAAGGATGGAAACTTATTCGCATGCCCAATAAAAATTCCGAATATTCCAAATATAAATGTCATTTTTATTGTTGTAGTTTTTTATGCCTAGAATTTCATACGCTAACGCAAAACATCATCCAGACAGATTGCTTAGTTGATATTCTCAGTATACATACATACATAATTTAAGTATTGTTTAATAAATTTAAACAAATATTTTTACTTTGAGTACAGTGCATTACATAATGCTGAACGCATGAAGTTTCTAGCAATACACATACGTATATATTATATATATTTTGTATTTCCTTTTTTTATTATTATTTCACATTTAGCTACTTTCTTCTACATTTAATTCCATTTATACGTGCAAATTCTTCACAAACCATAAACTATTTTAAATTAAGTTCTCATTTTGATATTCACTTTTTATGTGTACATGTGTATGTATGTATGTACATATACATGCATTTAATATTAGATATACATATTTCCTAAGCTTTCCTTACGTTATTTTCTGTATTGTCGGTATAAAAACGTTTTGGGTTCTTAGGTATTATGATTTTTACTTACAAAAATACGCGTTACATAAATAACTAAATGTACTTCGAGAAGGAGCAAAATACACCTACATATATATGTATGTATGTATGTAAGTATGTATGCATGTGCAAACAGAAATAATAGGGTGTGTACAATTCGTGCGTGTGTTTGCACGCGCAATTCCGCATACAATTTAACTAACATTTTAAAATTACAATACTTTATTGTTTTTAACTTTGTATACAAATGTAAATCTTACTAAAAAAATTCTGATATGGTATATAAAATTTTTGCTATACTTTCTAAATGTATTATAGTATGTATGCATGTATGTAAGTGTGTAGGGTTGTATGCACGTATGTACGTATGTTGCATTGTTGCAGTTTCACTAGTTATTGCTTACAATAAGGGTTTTGTTCCTAAGACAAACGCATATAAAGTTGTGCAAAAAAAACTAAATTTGAACTTGTAAAAATATAAAATGTTTACCTTTTATAAGTTAGTAAATGTCTTCCAACAAAGTTCCCCGCATATATCGAGGTATAATGGGTATTTTTACTTATAGGCCTTATTATTATGAAAATTCCACATAAGTAGGCAGTGCATAAGTTAAAAAATAAATATAATATATATATTTTGAAAACAAAAAAATACTAAAAATTAACGTTAAGTCTGCTTATGCACTTATAAAACACCCTTCATCACAAACTAAATATGACTAAACTTATTGGAGGGTTGATAAACTGCAGTGCATGCATGCAGTTTTAGGGAATTTCGCGTTAAAAACAGCCGACTTCACTATTTCACCTTTTTCTTTTTTTTTTTGCTATGAAATGTCTGACATTAACTTCAGCCAGCTGCCAACCTGCTTTGCAAATATTCTGCATTTTCTTTTACGCTTTTGTGCATTTCTTGCGCATCTTCGTCTTTTTGGCGAAAGCATACCGCAACTGCCATCATTTTGGCCGTATCTTTTCATACATAAATTTTTGCAAATGCTTATTATCCGGCACCGTCAATTTGCGTTTATTGTATTCGAATTGTGCCAATGCGAATTCGTACAATTCATTTTCCATTTGCCAGATTTTCGATTTATGTATGGTATTGATCGTCTCGTCATTCGGTGCAATCTTCCATGACGTTTGGCGCAGATGTGATTTATTGGAATGTTGATAGTGTTCACGAAAACCGTGAAATATGCTGAAATTTGGCAGCAAAAAAAGCAAAGTGTTTAATGAATAACTATTTTTTATTTGTTTTTTATTATTATTTTTTTTTCTACTGCAAAAAGGGTATTTACCGCGGCAAAGAACGTTCAAGCATATCGACAAAATCTTCCATTTGCTCTGTCACGCCAACCAGAAAGTATTCGTTTACCAAATTATGTTTAGCTTGCCCCAGTGCCCATTCACTACCGGGCTCCCTATGTAAATTAATAAAAAATTATATAAAATATAGAGTGCATTAATAATTATTTGCTTGCCAGCACTCCGCTGCATGTCCGCAAAAGAATGGTATTTGCAGCCACATATTCTTTGGATCACAGTCTGGTTGCTTCGATAGCACGCATTCGTCGAAAGTCTATGATGGTAAATGGTACGCGAAATTATATGTGTAAAAGCTTCGTTTAAAATCTTATGTTGTACTTACAATTTTATTACCCGCCTTTTTACGTACTAAATTCGGACGATAATTATCACCATAGCGTAGAAAATAATAGTATGAAACTAACCTATCCAAGGGCTTACGAACTATATTAATGTAAATAGGTTTGTGCGCAATTTGAAATCTGTAAATCAAGCGAACGCAATGTCAACGCTTATAAATTAAAATTTATGTATGCCATAATATTATAATTACTTAGAGAAGTCCAAAAACGCCATGTGACCGTGATAGAGCGCTATAAAAAAAAGCAAGTTCAATTCAGGATCATAGGATGGGCTACATTATTTTACAGTCACTCTTACCTGGCTTCATTTCGTGCCACTTGGTCACATTACGCACAAACGTTATCTGTCGAAAACCAAGTGAGTAATATTATTAATCATTTTTACCCATAATTTATAGTAATTAATTGATTTTCATCACCGCTACTCACCTGATTGGGCAGCGATAGCACATGCATATTTGCCGTCACATTTATATGCAAAACATGAAATTTATTACGTTTGCACAAATCATAAGCAATGTTAACAAAACTTGTGGAGCCCGTTTTTGGTACGCGGTTGTACAGCACTACTAGCTGCTCGTCATAATCGAAGTTATCTAATGTTAGTGTGCCTGAAAAAACGTTATCTGCATCTTTATTAGCAGCCACTGCTATTCTGCTCAACGGTTTGATGGCTGCAAGTAACACAAATATTTTGATTTACGTAAATATGTGATTTTACAAACTTGCCTACATTTACACTCACCATTATTCCAGGTCTCTTCAATGCGGACCTCTGACGACCAAATGAACCAGTAAGCTCCTAACGCCACCAAACAAAGTGCACAGAATGCAAACCAATGCATAGGCCTCCAACCAATCAGCATTTTCTTCAGTTTCTTATGCCCACACAATAGCCACTTCATCATTATCAACAACAACACAAGATTTTCCTTCGGCTAAGATATGAGCAGCGCTGTATTGCGCTCATTTTCGTTGGCATTCGTATATTCGTGCTAAATTTAAACGCATTTATGTTAACTTAATTACTTAATCCTTGCTAAATTTAAACAATTTGTGATACGAAAGCAGCTGGTAGACTTGGGAATATGAAAACACCCTTTACTCGTTGACTACAAATGAAAAATTGTAACGTGATCAGCTGTTTCTGATTAAATAAATGACAGCTTACATACAGCGAGTTGCCGGACCAGGAATTTGTATTTATAAATTTTATTTAGATGTTATATAAAATCATGTTCATATGCATTAATTAGCAATAAATCCACAAAATTAATCTACCCGTTCACACATGGCAGATTACCTGCAAAATTGACAATCAGTCAAAACTGTTTTGAAAGGTTTTTTTGTTGTTATTGTTGTTGTTATAGAAGCATAACATTCCCCATACATATACGGAGAATGCTGCTGACGTGATAGTCTTTGGCCAGATATAACTCCGAGTCGTTCCAGTTACGTAGAATCGACTGTCGTGGGAACGGGTCGTTCCGGTTACGTAGAACAAACTGTCGTGGGAACGTTTTCTTCGCAGAAATTGCTTTGGTGGAATATTTTGGTTTGTTTAATTATTATTAACGATATGAAGAAAAGACAAGCAGAAGCAATAGTTAATTTAATTGCGCAATTGGCTGCTAATAATAAACAGTTGGAGAAAATCCGTAAACTATGTTTACTGAGGTAACAAAAAATTATAGTACGAATACGCATTCGAAATTTGATATTACATTTTTTAACAAGTAATAAGAGGAGCAAGCGTTTATGGACACACGTTTTTTCTGTAAAAAGAGTGCATACAAACCTGTTTTCTTTGCCGGCATCCATTTTATTTAGTTTTTACTTTGACATTTTTCCTTACAAGCGTAAAAATAATGATCTGTTGCACAGAAAACACAGGATTTTATATAAAAAGGTGTGGTAATAATCTAGGATTATTTTATAATCTCAAATTTCGGGAGAGAAATTTTGAATGGTAATCTCACTTTTTAATTACGGATTGGGAGTTAAGCACGAAAAAGTAGATAATCTAGTTATATGTGAACGTACTTGAAGGCAGAATATTTGGTGGTTATTTAATTTAAAGACCACAGAGCAAGAGTGAACTCTCATAAAAAAATGTCTACCGTCATATGCAATGTTCTAATTACATAGTGTTCTCGTTGACCGAATTCGAACTGTGCGACAAACTTAGTGAGCCTTGAAAGTTGTGGAAGAATTATGCATTAAAAACAAAGCTATAGTAATAGTGAGGGCCACTTATAAGGCTATCACAATGGGGCCGTTGCGGCAATTTGACGAACGTGACATGTAAAACCCACAGTACGTACGCGACAATGTAAGTATTGAGGCATATAAACCAAAAAACATCTGCTGTTTTTCTTGTCGTGAAAGCAAATATTATATATCGTTGTGTATAGACAGGTTGTTGTTGGCTAGGAAATTATTCGACAGGACGTTATTTCCAAATACAAAAGCATCAAATGAACAAAAAAGAATTTATGGTAGTAGAAGACGGTGGGTGCAACCATAACTTCAACATCGCGCCGCACACTCATTTTTCATGACCACTTGGTTAAGCCTAGCCTTTTCTCTATTCTTTTAAACTCTCATAGAAAAGATAAGGGTTTATTTTTATTGACTTTATCCATTTATTTTATTTTTATTCCATTTATAATATTTGCTGCACTTAATTTGATATAAATAAAAGAATATCATCGATGCAAATTTGCGCTATACACAAACAAAGTCCATTTAAACTATTATTTTTGTAAGAGCATAAGCATTCCTCCTAATATAAATCCGACTCGTTCCGATACCGTATAACCGACAGTCGTGGGAACGGCGGTTTTAATTGTCAAACAATTGTAATAGACAAATTCCCAAAATAAAACTTTTAATTCCTCATCCATAAATTTCTATTCGAAAGCTCTTAGGTTTGTTAAATTGTATATTATTTAAAAGTCGTTAATCAGCTAGTCCAGTTAATCCAGTTTAGATCTTATTAGCTGTCAAATTGACGAAATCTAAGAACAACAGTTAAATAGGTGACAGTCAGTTGTTGTTGTTGTTATAGCAGCATAAATATTTCCAATACATGTACGGGGAATGCTGCTGGAATGACAGTCCTTAGCCGGATATAAGCCCAGGTCGTTCCGGTAACGTAGAATCGACTACCGTAATCGGTTCTTGTCGTTCAGTTACTTCCGTTATAATCTGATATAGGCATTTTTTTAGAAGTGCACACTGAAATTAATATTTCCCATCTCCCCATTAGTCAATTTGGTACATATATATATTGTTTTCTACGAACCATGCAATCAAACTGTACCACCGTGCGTTACTACTACAACAACAACAACAACAACCGTGCTTAGTGTAGAGTTTGACACTTGGTGCGTAGAATAATATCAAAGAGAAGTAGCTTTCTGTGTTTGTAGCCGTTGCTAAATTATTGAATCAACAAAAATTTTAAACAAATGGAAATTGAATTAAATACTACTAATCTACGTAAATTGTGCCGTATTTGCTTGGGAGCAGGTGAATATAATTTGTGGGAGCACAATGTGTGTTGGAGCAATATTGCGATGGGAAGTGATGAGATGGAAGCAAGCAGTCAAGATACTAAATTTATAACTGTACACGAAGTACTACAAATGTACAATGATTGGCAAGTAGGTTTGTAAAAAAATACGTGTAAATTCAATTCTATAGCATTTGCATTTGCAGCATACAATACTTGACATGGATGAAGAAATACAGTTGATATGCAAAGATTGCTTGAATGAGCTTCAACCTCACTATCGCTACTACAGACGCTTGGTTAATGCAAATAAACAAATGAAGCAGCTTTATGAAGAAGCGCTTCAACAGGAAGGCAATAAACCAGAGTTGATGGCAGAACAAATGATTATTGAAGATGCGGGATTCGAGAACAATTTGTCAGAGTTTTTCGATATAGCACCGAAACAACCACAACCAGACCAGAGTGCAAATATTATAATATATTCGGATAAAATAGATCTCGCTGCATCACACACACAAACAACAGCAACCAAACAAGCACAAAAGCGTAAATTCGTGAGAAATCCGACATTTATACTAACAGGTGGTGTGACACAATTACTTGCACATGCAACAGGCGCAACAAGTTTTGGGACGACACAAGAAATTTCTGCTCAGTTACCGGAGACGAGTTCGTTATGCAGTCCAGCAAAACGGAAACGAAAGGAAGTGGATATGGAATTGCCTGAGCAAGAAAAAGAAGCAAGTAGTGATTTAATTAGGGAGCACACAACGAATGCTGTTAACCTAAGAATAGCTGGTGGTAATACCTGCAGCAACAGTCAAGAAGTAGAAGATGGTGCTGTAGTAACTTCAGTAGAAAAAATTGTGCAAGGAATTCCGCCTAATGAAATACTAAAATTTGGGTTTGACCCTGATGAAGAATTCCATGAACTCGTTACCACCAACCAGGAGAAAGAGACGCCACTTGAGAGTGAGAACGAAGAACAGGCTGCATTGCCGTTCTCAACACTCAGGGCAGATGATGCTGGCCGCTCAATATACGTGTGCAAATATTGTCCTCAAGCTTTTACAGCACCCTCCTTTTTGCTTACTCATGCGCGAAAGTCGCACGCCTGTAAGTATTGTAGTAAAGCGTTTGTAAAGACCGTGGATTTATTTGCACATGTCAAAGAAGCTCATCAGGAGCACAAGTGTGACATATGCGGCAAAGAGCTTAGTACCAGTGGCAATTTGCGTGCGCACATAAGGCGCATACATCGGTTAAAAATGCCGAAAACTATGCCGGCTCAGTTATTTGCAAAGAATCGTACTAACCAGCAGATGAGTATTATTAATGAAGAGAGTGGAGATGGTGGAGGGGAAAGTGCTTATATTGAAGAAACCTCACAATCGATGACGGCTGAATATCTTGACTGAAGAATATTTCTGATTTAATGTACATATAAGAATTTGAATGTGGTAAGAATTTTACTCACTTGTCAAAATTGTTTCATGAAAGAATTATAAAAAAATGAAAAATATACTTTTCCAGCTTTTTATTTCTAAGAACGATTACGATTATTAACACTACTTTAAATTACATTTATTTCATGTCTAACCAGTAGGTCTGTGCATTTAGTGTTACCTCATTGCCCTTCAATTTGTCTTCGCCATCAATATACATTGGTGTAAATTCCCTATAAGCAATACATACTCGACGTGTTTTGATGTCTTCACGCAAAACTGAGTGTTCGAATTGATAACGCGGAGGTCCGTACATCACAATCAAAGACAAGCTGAAAAGTATTAAAAATTAGCATTGAAACTTTGCAACAAATATATAGACATGAGCCGGGCGCTTACTTTGGCATGGGCACACGTATAACTTTTTCCTTAAATAAATCAACTTCTTCCTTATCGATCAAAGGCAAAATCAATTGTTTATCATATTTCGCCACCAAATCTAAATTATATTTAGTTGGCGTAGCAGAGGCATCGAAGGCAGTCAATGTGAGTACCGCATCACCGAGACAGTTCACTGTTACCACACGTTCGCCCCATATCCAGCAATCATCTACATGTGGATCAATGGATGCACCCTTTGCCGGTTCATACTCCAATGAGCATTGTTCAATAGTTTGAAAGTCGGCCAACAAAGGCACCTGTCGTAAACGCTCCTGTATGAAACGGGTACTTTGTGGGAAACCATTAAAAGTGCCATTTTTTAATTTTCGTTGTCGAAAATTTGTCTTGGGTCCAAAATTTTGTTTGCGACGCCCACTTTGGGATGTTGCCCAAGGTAACGCATCTAAGCTTTGTATTAACATTTCACCCTCAGTTGTGCTAAGAAATTGCTCTTCCACATATATTCCAGAAAATGGCAACCCTTCGACATTGTTGTGTTCTGGATGTTGAGCGCGCACCTCCCACGGATCCCAGCCTTCAAAGAGCCGCTCACATATTGGGCAAAATGAAAACGCTTGCAATTTTTTCAGTTGGTTCTGTAGTGAGGGTTTTAGAATGTTGAAATCTTTTTCACACTGTAGGCATGTGCGTACACCTTTGCAGCCACATGGCCGTATGGTATTCATTTGAACGTTTTTTTGTATTATTATTTTAAATTAAATTGCACTGGAAATAATTTACCGACTATTGATGTTCTCCGCGCTGTTGGCAATAAGAACAGCTGATTGTCGGGGTTGCCATATGGTTCTTATACTCTTATCAATAATACGTTCACATATAAGTAGATGATCTACTTTTTCGTGTTTAATCTCAATCCCTAATTAAAAAGCGAGATTTCCGATACAAAATTTCTCTCCCAAAATCTGCGATTATAAAATAATCCTAGATAAAAATATACTTTTTTACATATTATCCTGTGTTATCGGTGTAATAGATCATTACTTTTACGAGTGCAAAGAAAACCGTCAAAGTAAAATGTTAGACCTAATTCTAACCTAACAAAAATTTTATAGGTATTATTAACTATGCATTCATATAACCGAAAAAAGCATGTGCCCTCTTATTTCTTACTATAAAATGTAATATCGAATTACAAATGCGCATTGGATTTCCTCCAACTGTTTATTATTAGCAGCAAATTACGCAATTAAATTATCTACTCACTATCCTTGTCATTTCTCCATATTGTTAATAATAATGAAACAAACCAAAACACCGAAATATTCCACAAAAATAGTTTCTATGAAGAAAAACCTTTCACAACAGTATTGACAGCTGATTGTCAATGTCGGAGGTAATCTGTCATATGTGACCGGGTAGATAAATTTTGTGGATTTATTGGTAATTAGTGCATATGTGAACTAAAGTACGTTCTGCAAGAACTACCCATGACTAAAACTTGTGATCTGAAAGCATATGATAGAACATTTTGTAAGTACATAAATTTAGTTTTTGTGGAATCACGTCTTTTGTGCACCTCTGCTCTTACGCCGGTTTAAAATTTACAGTTTACAGTTTGAAATGATCAATTGGAAAATTTAAGCAAAAGTTGAGTATAAAGTTTATGTATATATGGTAGTTTGTTTTGGACAACACAAAAATTTCTAAACCAACTCAGATGAAGTGTTTTATTTTTCTTCAGGTACCTTGTGATTTAATTGTAAATCCTTTTATTTCAATTATTTTTTCAAGTGATTCCGGCTGGTAAGCAGTTTTGTGTGCCACACAAAAATCACAAATCTGGCAATGCCAATTGTGTTATCAGCAAAGTAAAAGTCAGCTGAATTATAATATTGATCAACACAATTATGTGAAGTCGCTTGAGAAAATATAATTGATTGCAGCCAAATCGAATTAATCACCAAAATAAGTTATTGAAATCGCAAAATGAATAACGACAATCCAAATATATTCTTTAATCCTCTTATTAGTGCCATACAGAAGGTGGTGCTTTACGAAACCCGCACAGTGAGTAACTATCAAGAGGCATTGTGTTGGCTAATAAATTGCTCATTTGTAACTGTTTTAGCGCCTCTACCTTGTTGGCAGCAATAATCGAGAGACACGCTTCCGTTTGCTTACCATTGATCGTACCCAACATGACCGTGTTGTCATCGATGAGAACCCGAATGAGTTGAATGCACTTGAAATACGCCGATTCTTGGTTACACTTGGCAGTTCACCGCGCGTTACATCCGCCTATGGCGTACTTGGCTTTGTTCGTTTTCTGGAAGGCTTTTACTTACTGCTAGTCACAAAGCGCAAGTGTTGTGCACACATTGGCATGCATTTGATATATACCATAAAGGATACAGTGATGGTGCGCGTCAATGAACCGACAACATTGCGTACACCCCATCCTTACGAAGAGCGTTACAAAAAAATGTTTCAAAGCATCGATTGGCGCAGCAACTTTTATTTCTCCTATTCGTATGATTTGACGCGCACACTGCAGTATAATGAGTCAGCACCACGCTTTGTTGGCCCCAATGTGGATTTGGAGCAAGATGAGCCTCTTCCGGATTGGAATAAACTTACCAACAATGTAGTTGCGCCTGATGAGCGTGTGAATTATGCGTTTCGTAGCAACTCGCGTACGCGCTTTGTCTGGAATGCGTTCCTCTTGCAGCCAATGCGTGGCGTAATGCTCAAGGATTGGCTGTTAGAGGTAACACATGGCTACATTAGCCAGTCATGTATTAGTGTTTTTGGAAGGCATGTTAATGTTTGTTTAATTGCACGTCGTAGTACGCGGTTTGCGGGCACACGATTTCTTAAACGTGGCGCTAACTGTCAGGGCGATGTTGCGAATGAGGTTGAGACGGAACAAATTGTCACAGATGGTCAACGGATGTGTTCTTTCACACAAATGCGTGGTTCAGTGCCTTCGCATTGGTCTCAGGACGTTGTTAAAATGGTACCAAAACCACAGATCCAATTGGATATTTGCGATCCATATGCGCAAACACCAGCGCGTCATTTCGATCGTTTGCTATTCCACTATGGCGCACCAGTTATTATATTGAATCTGGTAAAGAAGCACGAGAAACGCAAGCATGAATCGATTATATCGAAGGAACTGGTCGATAGTATACGTTACCTAAACCAATTTTTGCCGCCGCAACACCGCATGAAGCATATACATTTCGATATGGCCCGCAAGAGTCGCGGTGGTGGCAATGTTATGGAAATGTTAGCTGACATAGCGGAGAGCGTAGTGCAGCAGACCGGTATGTTTTTCAAAGCGCGCGGTAGTGAATACACTTTCCAAAAAGGCATAGTGCGTACGAATTGCGTCGATTGCTTAGATCGCACAAACACAGCACAGTTTGCTATTGGCAAATGTGCGCTGGGGCATCAACTGGAGCTTTTGGGTTTTGTCAAATCGGCAAAACTGGAATTCGACTCGGATTGTGTAACGATGTTGGAGAATCTGTATGAGGAGCATGGTGATACGCTGGCTCTACAATATGGTGGCTCTCAATTAGTGCACCGTATTAAAACTTACCGGAAGACAGCAGCGTGGGCCTCACAGGGCAATGACATCATGCAAACGCTGAGTCGCTATTACAGCAATACGTTCAGCGACACAGAAAAGCAGCACAGCATAAACTTATTTCTGGGCTATTATATACCTAGCAGAAGTCACACAAAGCGTATGTTTCTTATGTATGTAAGATTTGTTAATTTTGTTTAATTTTCCGGCAATTGCAGAAAATCAGCCTATTTGGGAACTCCAAACAGATTACTACATGCATAACATCTACAAACCTCTAACACCACAAAATGAAACACGTCTCATAACGGATTGGGTGCGTCACAAGGTGCGCTCCTGTCTACCCTACTCAACCTCTGACTCAAATAAAATTGTCAAGGAACTATTTCGTGTGCATTCCAAAGGTCTCGAAATGATCGATGCTTACTCTAACTATCATCAGTCTTTCAAATGGACCGATCTTAGTGAGCACATAGCATTCGAGATAAGCCAGCTTGCACTGCGTTACATGCCAACATTTCGCACAAATTACTCACCATTCCAGCGGCAAATTCAGGAGCGCAAAGCACGCAAAAATCCCAATCTAACGGGGCAAAGTTCTACTAGTTCCACCAATAGTAATTCATCGAGTTCTACTTCCGAAGCAGACGACAGCTCATCCGATGAGGATTTAAGTACAGGCTATGCTATTAAGGATGCCAAGCAAGCTGAGTCGGTGGAGCAGGATGCATTTACACTTGAATCGCTGCTACCGCCTATGGAGGAAGTGTATGGATGTAAGATTACCAACCCATCCAAAGCGAACATGGCCATTTACAAGAAATATGTGCAAATGGGAAAATTATGTAGTGGAAGCAATAGTACTTTTGCGCTCTCGCCTTCTGGGGCGCCACGCGAACGCGATAATGAAATGGCTAAGCTTATGCGTGGCATAAATTTGCGTCCACTAAACGACTACGGCCACGATACATACTTGAGTGTTAAGCCACCAACAGTGAGCGAGGAAAGTCAGAAAATATATGCTGAATATTGCAAGGTGCCGCGTAATTTTAATGCAGTGCCGAGATTTGAAGAGTTCGATGTACTCTATCGTTACGTGCAGATACTTTAAACTGTTGAGGGATTTGAGCAATAGTTTTAAAAAAAAAATTGTTACCAATGTTAATATTGTTTCCACGATATTCCACGGTTCTCCGTTACCGGAATGACGCTGATCTATATCCGGCCAAGGACAGGTCACTTCAGCAGCATTCCAAAAAAAAAGACTAATTGGGAATATTTATGCTGTTATAACAACAACAACTAACACAAACTAAATATTTTATACAAGGTGGCGCAAAATTAATCAGTCCATTTTGTTTTTGAATAACTTTTTTACAAAAAAAATATTTTGAGTGATGGAAATCTTTATTTTGACCTTTACACGCTCCATTGTTTGTCTGTTTGTATGCTGGAACTGTCTAGTTCACAAGTGTAACATTTGATTAACGTACAACGCCATTTGCAAAAATTATAAATCTTCCGGTATGTACCAAGTCTTGCCATAAAGCCGTTCGAGCAAGAATTCGCAGAAATCTCCTTAGAAAGCAGAAAATCATGTCCAGGGAAATGAATGTATCAACCAGATCTATGTCAAGACCAATTAGAGATGATCTCCACATAAAAGTCTTCCGTCTCCCAGCTGGTCATCTTTTGACAACGCACTTGAAGAAAATTAGAGTCGACAAATGCAAGCAGCTTCTTCGGTGGTAAGCGGTCAATGGCCATGAAAATGTTTTTTTCAAAGATGAGAAAATTTTCACTGTTGAAGAAGTTTTTAATAAGCAATACGACAAAATCTATGATAAAACTTGTAAAGACGCAAAAATTGTTGTTCCAAGGGTTCAGCGTGACCACCATCCAGCCTCCGTAATGGTTTAGTGGGGTGTGTGATGTAAAGGCGTTACATCTCTTTATTTCTGTACCAGGGGCAAAAGTGTGCCAGGAGGATGTCATAGAAAGCGTGGTGAAAGAGTTGAGCAATAGTCTCTTCAATGGAGAGCGTCGAAATCTTCCAGCAAGATTCCGCTTCTGCCCATAAGCCACTCACTAGTGGCTAAAAAAATATTCCTGTACTCATGGCCGCAGAAGATTGGCCGTCTCGAAGTCCAGATCTGAAACCATTGTGTCATCACTAATTCTATACTATGTTTGGCATCTCTGTAGATTCATTTTAGATTATTTGTTGACTATTTAGTGTACATGCTATTTTTCACACAGTTCATTCTTTTTTCTGGATATGAACTCATTTTACGTAAATGTGAAGACAGTTGTTAGAGTGATCTCAATAAAGTTGGTTTTCCTGATCTGTCAGTGGTGACAATTGGACTACAGTTTGTCGCCAGAATTGGAGAACATTACCTGTCGAAGGCCCCACAGCAATTTGGAGAGTCTCAAACAATTTTTGGTTTGTGCGGCGAGGTCAACCATTTCGAATCAAAAATAAAAAAACTTTAAATGATAACTAAAACTAACTTCATTAAAAAAGGTATTATAATATATCTATAACTGACTTAACTTGTAACAGAACTTATGGCAGGACTAGTTAGATATATCGCACCCTAAATACAAAAGGGTCACAACTCAAAATACTAAGATTTTCAGGAGAGACGAAAAACGTTTTATGTAAAAATTATTGTAATATTTAAAGAAAATATTGTTCCATCATGAAAATATACAACATTGAAGAAGGTTCTACTATATTTTATTCAATTTTATATTATGTTTGCGAAAATAAAACAAAATTTTGATTTATGACTCTTTAACTGAAATTTTTTCGATTAACTAGTGACATTATCTTAAGTTGTGCCTTTTTAACTGATAAAATGTTTTAATTTTATAAGTTTCCTAACCTAATTAAACTCACTTTTTACAACTAAAGAGGCACAATGCAAAATAATATACCACGAAATTTATCACTTTTTACAGTTATAGAGGCAGAACTCAAAATAAAACTCTTTATGTGTAATAAAAGTAATCAGCTGTTCTTGAGCCCATTAACGCAACTAAAAATAATTATCTTTAGTTGATCGTGCGAAAGCAACACACTTGACATAAAAATAGACATAACTGTATTTTTCCAGTTAAAGAAGATAGTTATGTGAACGAAATATTTGCAGCAGTTAGAAATGTGTACTCTGAATTAATTTATGCAAAAAACTCAGTTTTGGAAAATTTTGAGTTGTGACCCTTTTGTATTTAGGGTGCGATATGTATAATTGGCGCTTACACCCTGTTTGGGTGATTAATTCCTATAGGGTGATTAATTTAGTGCCGCCTTGTATATAGCATGGCATATATTATTTGAGTATAAAGTATTATGATTAGCCTTTAAGCTTTTACTACACTCGTTTACGCAATTTTCAATTGAAATACTCCACACAAAACCACTTCAGCGAAAATATGCTTTTCTCTGCTATTCATATGAACTTTAATAAGTAAAAATTGTTTGCTGTACATTATCACAATTGCATAAGGTTGGGTAACTCACAATGTTAACACAGCAAAATACATATAATCAATATTGTGTAAAGTAATGCTCCATCCTCCCTTTGCTCCGCCTAACTTACGTAAATAATACGTAGTCCCTTCCTTCGCTTAAATTTAAACTATTTAGATTCTCTTCGAAAGCACCATTGGTGAGATCTAATTTCATGCAAATAAGCAGTGGTGGTCGCGCGTGCTTGAAATGCACAATGGGCACAAAGTATGTGAAGCGATGCGCTGCCTCATCGTAATGACTGTATGATTTATTAATTTTTTCTGCAATAAATAAAATATATTTTTACTCAAAAAACTGCATTAACCTGAAACTAACTTACTCTCATCCACATCGCAAAAGGCACGCACCTTGCATTTTTCCGCTTGCGGCAAGTCGCGAAAAAATTTACGTCCCCGCTTTCCAGCATTCCAAATTGTGAAACCACTGCGCCACGGCTCGCGACACAGCACATGCATCAGCAAATGTTGCATACGCAATTGCCAAATCGTGTCCGCTACAATTGAGAACGTCGTAGCCGCGGGATGATAACGATAGAGTAGCAAACAGTCGTTGACGCGCATTACGCGTCCGCCGCGGTCAAGGTGCGCATAGAAAAAAATGAGATCTTCTGGTGTGCCATAGCCGTGTTCACAAAAACCCTGAGGTATGCGTTCGTAGACCTGCCGATGGCATAGCCATGTTGGCATGATGACTGTGGGGCCATTAGCAGTGTAAATTTGTAGCGTCAATTTTAACTCATCTAATTCGTTTGCCCAGCGTGCGAAGCGACACGTTGAATTGGCAGGCGCGCGCACGAATTTGCAACCAATAAGCTGAGAATTTAATGCGAAAACTTTGACTTAATTGAATTATAATGCCGTTTACTCATTACTCACAGCATCTTGGTTATAGCGCGCTAACGCGTATTGCTGCTGTATGCGCGTTGGCAGCATTTCATCGTCTATATCTTGAAAGCACAAATAGAAGCCGCTAGCAACTTCTATAGCGCGATTGCGTCCATACCCCACTAAACGAAGTAAGTAAAACCATTAATGCTTTTTCATGCTTCTGAATTCCAAATGTTCACCTCCTTTGGATTTTCCGCTTTCATTTTGCACAATATGCATTGGTATCCGGTAATTATTAAATTTGTGTTGCCAAAGTTTCAACATATCCGCTGTGCCATCTTTGCTGCAATCATCAAAGACACAAACCTCAATTTGAAACTTTTGTTTCTGTTCCACTTCCTCCTTTGCCGTAGTTGACGCCACATATGCCAGCAACTCATTACCATCCACATTGTTATGCTGTTCTCGGTGCATTTGTTTTGGTTGCAGTTGCTGTTTTTGTAAGCGCACAGCTGTGCATTGCTGCAGTATCGACCGAAAACAACTATCAATCCACTTTTCACCGTTGAGAACTGTGACAATTATTGACTATTTCGGCATTTTCGTTTGTGCGCAAGAAAAAAACAAAATCATAATACACCTTGATTGCCATTAAATTTGAACACTTGCACGTACCACTGTATCCTCGTTCATTGATGGAGACAGCGACAAAAAAAAAAATGAACAGTTGCCGGCAGCAACACAACAATACGATTGGAGTAGAGCTGTAAGAACACTGCGTTGCCAGATGACTTTGTCGAAATTAAACCAATTCAACCTTTAAATTCAGAGAAATAATATCTTTTTCAATGATATGTGATAAAAATATTTTCTTTTTAAACCAGTAATGAATAATTGGTTTAGCGGCAAATTATTTTAAACTTTATTAGTTGATCAAATACAACAAAAACCTACACCAATCTGGCAGCAATACCTTTAACTGTTGTGGATGGCATTCGTGAGAAATTTAGTGGAATTCGTTTGGTCGCGCAATTGAACGTTTGGAAGCGTAATTGAATGAAATACGTTTTTTTAAATATCTTATCAGTAGTTTAGTCAGAAAATTGTAAGTTATTATTTTCTGTGCTAGATAACAGAAGAGCTTGTGTTTATAGGTAAAATTATATGTGTTTGCAAGTGAACAAACGTGATGTAAAGTGCATGCGGTCGGTTAGAAAAATGCAAATTAAGCGTCAGTGGTATATAAACTTGTGAACTAACGTGCAAATTAGTCGGAATAGAAAAAATCACTGGAGATAATTTTTTACGGAGGTCAGCAGCTGTTTGGTGTGCATGGAACTCGGAAGGTAAGGCCAATATCAGACCGTTAACCCATGTGAAAAAATGTTTAGAGGTGTACTATTCGGCTCTGAACGAATTTGACAGATATGCCCACGTCAAAATTTAGCCTTAGCTTAGTGAAACACAAAACGAATGACGTAGAAACCAAAGTTCCCCTAAATTTTTTTTTCTCCACACCTAACGAGCAAACCTGATATCTATCATCTTTGCCGTTAACCGGCTCTCAGTAAATTTTGAAAGAATCAGCTGATTAGCTGACATAACTGGGGCCACGACAGCGGTTTGTTTACGAAAAAATTGAGATTGTGTTTATGATATACGCAGTCATCGCCAATGCTACTTCGCTGTTGTCTGAATAACGTCTGATTGGATGAGTGTGTAAATACTTGTGAAATGAGTGGGCAGAATTCTATTGCCGCGTACCCGGTGACGTGCATGGTGAAAATATGTTTTATGGTATGGCCGTTAGCTGGCTCTCAGCGAATCAGCATTAGCTGATGGGCTGACGTAGCAGGGGTAATGAATCGGGTTGTTTACGAAAAAAACTAAGAATGTATTAGTGATATACGAATAAATCAACACAATGTCACTTCGTTGCCGTCTAAACAACGAGTGATTGGACGAGTGTGTGAATGCGTGTGAACATCAAGGATGAGCTCAGGAGTGAAGAGCTAGGGCTAAGGGAGTATTGCTGGCACCAAACTATGAAGCTACGCTAGGCGATATCCCTACTGGAAGGGTGCAACCAAAATAGATTTAATAAACTCATAATCCTCCCCAAGGATAAATTGAGAATGTTCACGGGCATTCTCCCAGGCCACTGCAGACTTCGTAGTCATCTACGGACTCTTGTGGTTTCTGCGACCAATCTCAGGAGACTCCAATGCACCTTCTCCGGGAATCCAGCGCTACAGCGCGGAGAAGGTTGAGGAATCTTGACCAATAGCAGCCAGAAGAAAGGCACATACGCTAATCCAACCCAGCTCCATCCCGAGTTTATTAAGGGAACTGGGTCTGGATGAGGTACTGTGATGAGTAGGGGGCGCAAAAGACCGTTAGGTCGAAGTGCAAACCCCATAAATTATCTAATCTAATCGAATACATGTGAAATGATAGTGCACAATTCGGCTGGCGAATTACTCTCGTCACGCATGGTGCCTCACAATTTCGTTTTTCATCATCGTTATTGGCCAAATCTGGTAAATCTATCATCCTTGAGCAACTGAACAGCAAAGTCCCTATTCAGAGAAGGAGAATAATCTGTTGGCGTCGCATCATTTCCATTTCCATTCTATATAATGGCGATTTACACGGCCCTTGAAGTGTTTGCGAGCAAAAGTCCTATATCTAAAGCTTTTTGACCTTTTTGTGGTGAGCAACTGATATTAAATGGCGCACACTTCATAAACATGTTGATTGAAAAGTCAGCATAATCCACCTTACAATTCCTAGGAAATGGAGTAGAAATTATCCATTTCCTGTAAATACTAGGTGGTTTAATAAGTTTTGCGGTTCAATAAGAGAGGGCATTGCTACTAGCCTAAATTTTTGTTGTTATGTTGGTACACTCTTCATATGAACGTATGTGAAATTTCATTTCAATATGTCAATTCATTCTTTGCTTAGAAACCATTTAGTATCGACGCATCACTGTATTATCTACAATGAAAAAAAAAAACCAAGTATCGTGCGATGGTTGTATTTCAATTTTTGGAGGGCTTAAAAGCAACAGAAATTTATGAATATTGAAAGTGTATAAGGGCTTTTAGCCATCAATTAATGCAGTAGAGAGAGGGGCTGCTGAATTTAAATGTGGTTGTACAAGCCTTGAAGTCGATCCACGTCAAGGATTTTCAAAAACAGCAACAACACCAGAAATCGTAGAAAAAATGCAGAAAATCGTTTTGGAAAATCGTCAAGTGACTGAAAGTGATTTAGTAAAAGCCCTAGGCATCTCATGGGGCAGTATAAACAATATGTATTTTGACTGAAGTATTGGGTTTTAGAAAGCTGTGTACACAATGGGTGCCGCATTCGCTAAGAATGGAACAAAAATACATTCGAATGCGGCATTTTGAGCCTTTTCGAAAGGGTAAAGGGGATTTTGTGCGTCGATTCCTCACTATGGATCAGACTTGGGTCTATCACCATGATCATACCTAAATCAAAACAAAAGGCTAAGGTGTGGTGTGAACTTGGTTCTGAAACGAGTTCCTGTCCAGAAATTGGTCAAGAAGTTGTTAGCCTCAGTTTTTTGAAATTCGAAAGAAATTTTGTTTGAGGATTACTTGCAAACTTTTTTTTTCACGAGGTCCACCTGACCTGGTGGTGGACCTCATGAAAAAAAAAAATCTTTTGCTAGCTGGGTCTTTTTTCACAAATTTTTTCTTTTGCAAATTGAGTTTTTTTCACAATTTTTTACGTCAGTTGGTCTAAAAGCCTTTTCCAGTTTGCAAGTAATCCTCAAGCAAGCATTTTGACAATGCCTAAAATCCATGAATTAAACTTCGAATTTTTGGATCATCCACCGTATTCGACAGATTTGGCCCCTAGCGAATTCCATCTGTTTCCAGAGCTAAAAAATATATGCGTGGAAAGCGTTTTTCATCAAATTATGAGGTCGTAACAGCTGTGGAAGCGTATTTTGCAGCCCTTTCAGATTCTCACTTCAGTGATGGAATTCATAAATTGGAATTTCGTTGAAATAAGTGTATGGATGCTCAGGTAGACTATACAGAATAATAAAGTGTCTTTCAAACCGTAAAATTGTGTTTTTCATATCGAGCCGCAAAACTTATTGAACAACCTAGTATATATCCGCCCAAAACAAGTTTTTTACTTAAGGGGACAGATACCTGTAAAAGTTATAAGATAAAGATACTTTAGACGCGTTTTTCTCAAAGCTATATTTTTCAAATTGGCGTACACGATAACTCGAAAAGTTATTGACCGATCACCCTGAAATTTTGCAACCATTTTTTTATGATATTACTTTCAATGCTTACAATTCGAAAATTTTTCGAAAAAATAATTTTTTCGAAGCAAAAATAGTAGGAAAATTCGCCCCAAAACTCTTTTTTTTTAAGTATTTTATTCCGCGAAGTTTTTTTTCCCATTTATTTTTTTGAGTTCATATAGAAATTATGATATTAATAAACAAAAAAAATTTAGGATTTTTGTATTCAGGTCACTAACGCCGATGCTACAATGCCCGCTGAGAAGCCCCGCTGCGACCTTCCTGAAAGAATTGAGTGTACATCCGCCATTTTAAATGATTGAAATAAAAAAAACTTTTATATTGTATTATTTTAATGCATTAATAAACTGTATGCGAACTTTGAAAAAAATATATTGACTTCTTCGTTTTAAATAATTTTAATGAAAATCAGGGAAAATATGGCCGTTTACAGGTATCTGTCCACTTAATTTCAAAAGTATCCGTTAAATTGAAACCATTTTTTTTTTAATTTAAAATTCAAATAGATTATTTATTTCGTACTCACTTAGTAGCATTCTTTTTTTAATAATATAAAAAGATCGTAAGACTAAAGCTTAAACATAAACATACATAGCTACAAAAAATGATCGTACAATTATTTATTAAGTAACTTTCTAGCTGCAAAATTACAGCTGTCGTTTAATTTACATAGAGTTTTCCACTTTTCATTAATATACTTAAACAATAATTCCTGTTTGTTGTTGCATCTTCAGTTTAGAAATAATGAATGTATGATTTTTGTATTTACAATTTTTGGAACTTGATGGGCATGAGCGTAAAGCAGCTAACTAAAATACTTTTAAATTTTTTATGGTAACGAAATCTTTGCGGCAAAATCTTCATCATTTTCGTATGTAGATATGTGAAATAATGATATGAAAATGTAATTGTGATTTTCTTTTGTTTGTTTATAGGTTGTTTCCAATATGGAAAATACAAAAGTAAATGAAAGTAAATAAATTCAATGCTCTATGCAACTAATATTCGTATAAATGCACACAATGCAAATCAGTCTTCTGGCAAAATAAGAACAAACATGAAACACCTACACATACAATTTGTTTTGAGCTAGGAAATATTCACACATTTCGTTTGTTTTATCTTAATTCATATTATTCCCCTAATATGAAGGAAGAAACGTCAACGTTTCTGAACCACCATTTCGCAGCACAGCACTGCTGTTAGTGCGCTTTATATTTGCAAACACTTTCGACTGCCATGACTTGCATAAACATTTTCGAATGCGTTGACAAGCTCATCCATGCCCTTGAGTAGGCCTTCCTCGCAGTTGCCGGGTATCCAAGTCGCACGATGATTAACACTAATTCCCACTGGTAAGGGTCGTGACTTAGCAAAATCGATTAACCAAGCGCCAACCTTATCATCATCGTAAACAATAAAAATGCTGGAGCCAACGACTTCGTGTCGTTGAAAGAATGCTGATTTCTCCATTACTAAGCGCAAATGTTTTAAACGCTTGATTAGTTCTTTGGTTACAGAGCGCTTAGCACCCAAGAACTGCTCTATGGTTTGTGTTATTTGATCGCTATTGCGTACCGTCTTCAGATCTTTGACGGGCGGTCGTCCGCGTAGGCGCAAAGCTTCGATGCGAAAACCTTTCGATTGCGATGAAGACATCGATTCGCGAAAAAGCATGTAACGTAGTTTGGTGATGGCCTGTGCTTCGTGCTCCTCTAGCGTTGGCGCCAATGGATCGACTGCCATCATTTTCTTATACAAATCCGGACGCAGCGTCTTGTTTGTGACTTCCGATTCGAGAAAAGTGCGACAACCCATTTTAATGTCCATGACACATGGATCTTTGAAACCACTCAATAGATCCTGTAGTTCGATAAAGTACTCGCCATTTACTTCTTGTGCGCCATAAAACTGTGGTACAATCTTGGCGGTTTGCGGTTCCTGCGTGAGCATCTTATAAGCGAGCACCTCATTGTCCGTCAGATTGGCCACGCGTTTGCGTACAATGCCGGCAGTGGTGGGGACAATGCTAAAATAAAGAAAAGAAAAATAAGAAAGGTAAGTTAAGTGTGTCGCAAATAAATGAAGTTATAGGCAAGGAAAATTATAAGATTTGTTTGTGATTTCGACTGATTAATTGTGAAAAACAAAAGTAGAGCATAGAATTATTTGACAAATTCAGTAGTGGAATACATATGTATACGAGTGCTTACCTTTCTGGATGTCCGGATAGTTGCATCCAACCGGGCGGTTTAACGTTTGCGTTAAAATGCTGATTGTTTTGATTGTGCTCCAGCAGCGCAGGCGTTGCGGGTGCGCTCAATTCCAATGCGTTCTACAATTAAATAAAAATAAAATAATACAAATCAGTTGTTTACTCCAAAGCATGAAATAAGGAAAATTGTTGAAGCGGGCAAATGATTTTGCACTTCGCCCAAGAAATGCGTTGATAACAGAGTACTATATGGCGCATGTATAAGTATATGTATATGTGTGTGTGTTTAGTTATATACAAAATAGCATACATAGCAATGCGTATAGGTAGTTTTTATGCGTGCGTATGTAGAACAAGTGATTAAAGTCTGTCTTTTGAATGTCAACGCGTGTTGCCAATGAAGCGGCTAGACCGCCGCCAGACATCAATTTGCGTTTAAATTCTAGTGAAATCACTTAGTTGATCATTCACAATTCGTGTGTGAATATTTGGGCAATAAAATGATTTATGACGAAGTATTTTATGCTTACGAAATTCATAAATGACTTAGTTTCAAATTACTATGGTTTGGCTTAATTTTTTATGAGGTCAAGGTGATGGTACCGAAATGACGTTGTTAGAGACTCTTGAGCGCTTTTCGTTAATTAAATATGAAAAATTTAGTAAATATCGAAAATAACACCACTGAATTGAAATAATGCCAATACTATGAAATATTTGCCGCTAATTACCGCTTGCATACCCCTCTTCGCATATTTCAATAGATTTGGGCGCCATTAGCAGCGGCGAACAAAGCTTCGTTTTCATCTCTCGCGCCTAATTGAAATGCTAACTATGTTGTTGGAGAGACACTGTTTCCAATAACTAGGCGACACAAGGGAATTGTTTGTTTTTGTGTATTTGTCATTTATTGTACAACGACAAGGAAAAAGGTCACAAGTGACGCAGCTAAAGGAGTGAGTGCAAAGTCTGAGATTTGTTGTGCGAAAGAAATGCAAAATGAAAATAAATGCAAAATATATAAGTAAGTATGTAGATGCAAGGAAGTACAAACAGTGCGCTAGTAAAGTTTTTGGTTTTTATAACAACAAAAACGAAAATATAAAAAACATGAGGTAGCTGCGCTACAGTGGATCTTAAGCTAAAATATACAACCTACATACAAGTATAACGCCTTAACAATTTCAAGAATCTAAGTGATAAGCGGCCGCCATAGCCGAATGGTTGGTGCGTAACTATCATTCGGGAGTGCATAAGTTCGAATCCTAGTGCATGAAACAGCAAAATGATGGAAAAAGTTTGTTTTTTAAAACGGTTGCCACTCTTCAGGCAATGGCAAACATCTGAGTGTATTTCTGCCATGAAAAAGCTCTTCATAAGAAACAATTTGCCTTTCGGAGTCAGCTTAAAACTCCATTTGTGCAACAAAATCCAGACGCACGCCACAAATAAGAGGAGGAGCTCCGCCAAATATCTAGCAAAAGTGTACACGCCAATTATTTTGCTTTTTTTGTGATGAATTGGCTTCATTTTATAATTTGCATGTCCGCACAAATGAAAAATGTTTCACGCGCTGAATGCCTGATATGTGCACTCACTCCAGCGCTATAACCTTTAATTTAACCTCATTTGCTTCTACTTTTTGGGAATACGTTATTTTTCCAAATTAAGTGCTCCACAACATCACACAGCAGATTGTCAGTCAATAAATGCCAATGAACAACAATTAGGGTTTTTAATTGCTTGTAGCTTACGAAATTTCGAAATGTTAAGAAGGTTTATCAATATTTTTTTTTTACCGAAAATGGCACAAATAAAATAAGATTAGGTGCAAGTCAGTACGTGCGCGTCCTAGGTTGATGACAAATATACTTAAATTGCGGCGCGTTGGCAACAATGACCACTTTATTGCTTGAGGTTTTAATATTTAATTCATATATTTTTTTTTTGCGAGTGCTAAACGTTTAATTGAATGTTGAAATCTTGAAAATCGTGCAAAATTAAATACGCAAATATTTCAATTTACGCTTGGCAGCAATTTTGTGAGTAGAGAATAGAGTGGCATAATATAACAAAATCATGGCAACTCTGCTGGGCTTGGCAGCGTACGAATTGTGCACAAGTTAAAATGCGGTGTGGTAGGATGCGCTTATATTTGTTTTTGTTGTTTAAAGCCGGAAGTCAATGCCTTTATTATTTCACATTTACAGTTTTCTTTTTCATAAAATTTTACGCTAATCATTTCCATATGAATGTTATTTCGTTTTGCTGCTTTCTTTCATCACAAATACTTAACAGCAATTGTTTATACAGAAAAATTTTTACCTTCTGCTATTGAACTGATTGTTTGTAAAGTAAAAGAGGCAAACAAATACACGCACACATAAAATATTGTACAAAATCAACGCTCTGGGCAATAAAATTACAGTTTTAATCGCATATCTCGCAAGCTGTATTTATTGTTTGTGCACGCAACTTATTTCTTTGGCGCGAACGAGCGTGTGTGACGTGCGGTTGAATGTTGGTTTTAAGTATGGAAAATTTTTGCATTTACTGTGTTAATATTTGATGTAGTTAAACAAAAATATTGATATAAAAAATATTTGCAATGTATGCGTAAATACTTACAATGGCCAGAAATTTCAACAATGACATCCGATGTGGTGGGGGTAGTATATCACGTTGACTCAAATAGTCGGCCATATAATTTTCAAAGTCGTTTTTCTGTAATGAAATAGATGACAGAATGTGACGCGTTAGTTGTTTGTTATGAGGTTAAATGTTAAAAAATAGGGGGAAAATTTAAAATATATTTTTCTTTTTATGAGAAAATACAAAATATTATTTAATGATAAAATGTTTTAAAAGATAGATAATAAAATGTGATATAATTTTTATGAAAGAGCCACTTAGAAATATTTTAAAATTAAAATGCATTGTTTTATGCTTATTAAAGTGCTGAGAAAGGTTTTAAAAATAAAAAAATTGTATATTATCTGATGAAAAAAAATAATTTGTGATAAAATTAAAAAAAAAAAAAAATGTTTTTAATTAGAACTTAAATAATACGCAGCTTTTATTAAGATATCGCTAAAAGTACTAAAAAATATTGAATAAATTTGTGTGATAAGAAATTAAAAACAAATTAAAATATTATGCAGTTTTTATTAAAATACCGCTAAAAGTATTAAGAAATAATGAATAACGGCCACAAATGAACACGCACACCCGAGTGGCGACTATAGTCGACGGCCACAAATGAAATAAAACAATAATTTTGAGTTAAATTTTCTAATTTTTCATTTATGTAAATAAAATTGTCAACATTCAAAAGTAACATTCAAGTAATCTTCGCCTTTATTTAAAATACGTTTTCAGTGCTTCAAAAGTTTTCTCGTCACAGATCTGTAAAAGAGCAAAACGGATTCACTGTCGATGCACAAAGTAATATGCGAATGGTGAGTGCCGGCTGTGGGCAAAATTTTGTGGCCAATGCGCGCCGTACCGAAGTGGTTAAAAACGTCATCTAAAAATATATTCCTCTAATTCTCTGTTTACACGAATTTTATTTAACTCGAGTTAGAAACAAAAAAATAATTCTGTTTTTACACTAGTGGTTGTTTTAACACGATTTTCAGTATTGTATGCATTTTTTTTTTTTGAATTTCATAGAGGAAATAGAGCCATTTTTCTCGACGCATGCACGAAGCGTTTAAATTAGACGCAGAAAAAGTCTCTGAGACTCGGTAAATTTTGCACTCGCCGTTTAATAATATAATTAATTAATTAAAATGTGTAAGCACGAATAAATCATTGAGTGAACTATAAAAGGATTTTTTTAATATTGTTTTCACCTAAATCTATTTTTACACGAATTTTTTGGTAACGTATCGAACGTGTAAAAAGAGTATTAGGTTAAAGAATAAAAAAAAAAACATTAAAAAAATTAAAAAAAAAAAATACATATAATGCAATTTTTTTAGCTGAAAGCCTCCGTTGCTAGCGCTGCGTTATCTTTTTGTTTATTTAGCAATTTTATTGTTATTTAAGCTTTTAAAAAAAAAAAATAAAAAAAATAAAAAAAATTCAATTTTTGCTAAATCGCTATTAAAAATTGGAAAAAAAAAAAAAATTTATACACCAAATAAAACTTACTCTATTTTTATTTCGCACTACTTCTTGCCTATGCAACCGTTACGCTGTGTGCATCCCGTTAAACTGTACGATCTACTACTCACACAATCCGAAGTATTTTTAAGAGTTTCTAACATATTTCATTTTGCGTAACAATATTTGACAGTTTGTCTCTTATCAAAAAAATGTTTTTCATGATAAGCGTTGGTAAAGCATACAACTTCCAAGCAACCCCTGTGCGCTTGTAGTAAAGTAGAAATATTCATATGTACATGCATGAAAAAAAACAACAACAATAGCAAAATCAACGCCAAAGTAATTGTTTTTGCAGACATCAATGCTCACTCGACATTCGACAGCTTTCAAAAACAATTACCTGCAAAAATAATGAAATGTTGGATGTTAAAGTATTGTAACATGCCATGCTCGACAATTAATCGAAGAGTAGCACACAACAAAAAAAAGATAAATAAGCAAAAATAAAAAAAAATAAAAAAAAGATAAAAAAGCAATTACATGACTTTGCTGATATTTGCAAATCACTAAATTTTTTTATCAAACACACTTTCGACAATTTTGGCTTGTGCTTGAAGTGGGGGGTTAACCATATCTGCATGTATTACCTGTTTGCAAACTTGTCGAAAATTTTGCTTGACTTCTTTAAACGCTGCTAAAGTGCCGCTTGAGGAGCAGCCAAATACAGTACATACAGTACATACATACATATAAAACACATTAAAGTGCCGATAGCTGCGCGTGAATTTGCTTTTTTGCAATCTTAATTGATAAAGTTCTTGAAGCGCGTGTGATTGTAGTGACAGCCAGCAATATGACAAGAAGTTTATGAGTAGCTCAGCAGCATTAGAAAATGAAAATAAATACAAATAAAAATTCAAATAAAAATAAAAATACAAATCAAAATTTTATTCAAAAAGCACGCAAGTAATAAACAAACAAACGCTTTCACATCGCACACAGTGAGTGCTGTGGGCAAGCTTTTGCAGCGCTACTGTGCCTACTTACTATATATGTAGGTACATATGTGTGTGTATGTAGGCATTGCGCTTTCTCTTCACTCATCAATGCTAATGTGCATTATTTGACACGTGAAACAACAAATTGATTTAAAAAAAAAGAGAAGTAGAGAGTAATAACTGCAATGCAGTGAATTATTTATCGCTAAAAATGAGCAATTAATCGTTAAGCGCACATTATTTAAGATTTATTAGATACATACAATAGTGACCACAAATACATGTACATATGTACATATCTGTCTACTCATTCAAAATTCATAAGAAATATTTAAAAATTCATTCAATGTAATAAACGCATCTGAAATGTGTTATTCACGAGTTGCGGTCGTATGTTAGCGCGAACCCATGCAGGTCCTATTGCTCCAGCATGTGAAATCAGTATATTTATATGCATATGTATGTATGTATGCACATACATAGATAAGCTGATTGATTTGTTAATGTCTACATATGTACGTCAATCGATTTCTGTTTTATGTATGTATTCATTTCTAGAAATTCAAAACCAAGCGAATTCGCAAAAAAGTAATAATGAACTTAATTGTTTCACAGCGTTTTGCAGTTTTTAGGCGAAAAGAGAAAATTATAAAAAAATTATAAAAAAAATCCGTATAATAAAATAGAAAAGTTTGGGATAATATAAGCTGAATCAGGCACACACATTTTTGGTGATAACTATTTTAGGTATACATATATACACACATACATATACGCACTTCAAGTGTTAATTAGCGATAAATTTTTAAAACTGTAGGCGTGCATAATGGGTGGCAATTCACAGAAGGCGGCAATTGTACGCATTAGGATTGGTAGCGCAGCGTCCCAAATCTGTTTGAAGATATGCATGTAAGTACAGCGCAAGTGATAAAAATTAATGGCATATATTCGTATATATCTGTATAGTATTACATAACCGATAGTAATAGAGTATTTCGCCATAAGCTGTATGTAATTAAAAATGCAAATGTGCGCCGCTTCTAAAACGGAAAGCTTAATAGAAAATCTGGCGACTAAACAACTCGTAACAGAAAGGCGCGTCAATTTTAGATTTCATATGTCTGCGTCGCAGTGGCGTAGATAGCTTCTTGTCATGGCGGGACGGTGGGTATTCCAATATGAACTTTTGCAATATAACCTAAAAATGTTCAAACGAACTGACAATGAAACATTTTTTTGTGGGAACAGCGACTAGTTGAGAACTATCACTTCCACAGCATTCCCCGTATATGCATGGGGAATGTTTATGCTGCTATAAGAACAACTGCAACTAGCCGAGAGCAATATCGCGTGTTTATAGCAAAGTTCGTTTTGTTTTGGGTGATGAACTGTAATGATAACGGTAATCATATGTGTCTGCACTAAGTGCGTTCGATTAATCGTAGTAAGGCATATGTGAGGCATTTAGAAATGTATTTAAAAAAAAGAAAAAATACAGCTGTATTGGACGGGCTTTTTTTAGAATTTTTTCTATTAATTATAACTAAAATAGTAAATATGTATTGTTTTTCAGTTTGTAGTTTTCAGCATGCATTGAATTAAATATTCATGCAAGCAAATATTGTTTCGAGTAAATTTTATACGACCTTTGCTAAAATTTGCTCCCACGTAAATTTTTATAGCGCCCAAATCGATGCTCAACATTGTTGGAAATTCATTTAGGCGCTATTCAAAAATTAATGTTCTGTATAAGAGATATTAAAACAAACAAAAAACATTAGAAAATATATGTATGTATATTTGAGAGCATTCCGATTTCAATAGCGTACTTTTTAAAATGACATTTCTCGCGCAGGCAACAATTTCTCTTTAAAATTGTTAAAACATGGATTTGAAAGAGAAATATAAGAATAAAAAAACTGATAGAACTACACAAATATATAAGTATGCATATGTATGTAGATTACAAAATGTTCGCGCACACTCAAGCTCGACTTGGCCGCAAATCAAAGCGAGATTCATATACATACATATTTTTTATCGCGATTCATATATTTTAATACATATATACGAGCATACATACATATACATATTAGTTTGGGGAAAAAGAAGTTCATTATATTTCTCTCTCTCATTTATAATATATTTCTTTTTCTCTAAAATAATATAATGTATATTTCCCTGGCATGGAAACAAATCCCCTTGATACCTCTTCATCGACGCTACTGAGTAGCCACAATCGCATAGCTTAATCGCAGCAATTTAAATCTGAATCGAATTTGGTTTAAATAAAATAATAATAATAAATATCAAATAAATTGTAGTAGCTATAAAATTATAATGCATGCAGCTCTACTGTTGTTGTTTGATTTGCAAAAATCTACACAGTTTTAACGAAGTGCCCCCAAAACGGTTGTTGTTATTTAACATTCTCTCTTGCAATGCTGAATTAACATAGTGTTGCTAACACAAGCCTTTCTACATACATATGTATCTGTTAAAATCAAACGTATGCTTGTGTGTAGTTGTTATTAAGCACATTGTCCACAGTCTTTGAGCGCTTAAGCTGGGTAATTAACACTTCCGAACATTTGCAATGCCTATATAATTAATTATCTAGCTCAAAAAACAAGAAGAAAAAAACAATAATAATGAATAAATAATACAAAGTGTGTGGGTCTTATTGACTTATCCATTATCGAAAATCATTTCATTACATATTTCAAATAGTGCAAACATTGTAATTGCTTCGTGATACAGGGTAATATCCACCCCCATTAAAATCGAGACTGACTTTCCCCGCCACATAAGGAGAGAAGAAAAAATACACGTGCACATGTACCTACAGTAGTTATGCCTATGCAGTGTTATCTAACAAAATGTTTTTTTTTGTTTTTGTTTTTGGGTTTAGTTATCTCTTAATTGTTATCAACAAAGCAATATTTATCTACGCTAATAACACTGCATGATCCGCGTTCAAAGGCGCTTTTCATTCAAACAAAACATTTTTTTTTAACATTTTTTCTGTTATCTAAATATTCTGTGCATACCCTTTACGTTATTTAGTAAACTAATGGCTAATGAAGGCGAAAAAGTTGTGCAGTAAACAGCTGTGTTCAATGCATAGTAAATGAAATGAGCTGCGAGTGACAGACACTATTGAGAAGGTAAATATGTGTGTATGTAGGGGAAAGAGTGGTGAGAATAAGCTGAATATTAATAAACAGCTGTACTTTTTGTGAGTTCATCAGCTGTTAGTTGCAGTTGCTGTAGATAATAGATAAATATGTAGTTGAATAACTAAAGAAAAAAAAACCACTAATTCTTAAAATTTAACTACATAAAAATAGTTAGAAAATTAAATATTTGTGTAAAAGATAGAAAAAAAGCTGAAATAAGTTGGTTTGCCTTTTTCAATAACAAATCAAGCTTTTAGATGTCGCTGCGTACTAGAGCTTAATGCCTTAAACGCGCCTTAGCGACATTTAGTCTACATTTAAGGTTTAGTGACGTCAATGGCGACCTTAATTTTTGGATCAATCGATTGTATGTAGAAGTAACTGGGTAAGAATAGACAACCAGTTACTCGTTTTTTTGCTTTTGCTTACTTTCTGATGGGATTTTGCGGCTATTGTGTTAATTAAAAAAAAACCGGTACGCTATATTTAACGCTACTTCAAAGAAAGTGTAAAAGCGGCGGCCCGATTTATTATGCAGCTAAGTGGCAATTAATTGATTTAGTATCTAAAATAAAATAAAATCAAATTAACCAGCATTTTTTTGGTAGCGGGATAAAGTATATTTTTTCTCACCCAGCGGTAAATACTCGATTTTGCTTATATTTTATTTTTTGAATTCCTTTGAGATTTTTATTTTCTTAATTTATTAGGGAAGGCTGCCCAGATTGCATATTGATAAGTAAAACAAGTTAGACTTTCATTAGCATCAATTGAAGTCTAATAAAAAATCAATAAATTTTCTAAGTGTATGACTCAGTTCGAATGGCGTCAGCAAGTGTGCCTAATTTATGAGCGGAAAATATTAAAAAAAAAATTCCAAAAAAAATTAAAAAAACACATGGCATGTGCACATATCTGTGAACTTTTGACAAGCCAACTTAAGTGACTTTAGCAGGCGGTGATCTCTAGATTATGAGTTGAGCTTTCACAGCTAAATATTTATGTACTATGTAGCTAAGGCTAGGCATGATTAATAGCTGAGCTGTTACTTTAGTGCTCGCCAATTTAGTGTTGCTTTTACCCATAGAAAGTGCTAAGTCAACATAAGCTGTTTTGTAAAAATTCTACATAAATAAGTAAAATATTCTATGCGATAAAAATCAGAAATCAAATACAAAAAAAGAAAAAAAGAAAAACAAAAAGAAACAACAGTTGTTTTAAAACCTAACCACGACAGACGAGGCAGCTTTAAAAATAATTGTAAAAACAATTGTACAACAAAATACCTTCACGTATGCGCGCTGTTAGTTCAAATAAATGACATTTGTTATTTGTTTGTTTCTATCTCAATTATTTGCATAACAATTCAATAAGAAATTATTGAAAAATTATTCAAGAAATTGCTGAAGGTTTTCCTAAACTGACGCATTAACGATTTCTTGTTATTGTAAATATAATAAGTATATATGCATTTATTTTTAGACTTTTAATGCGAATTATTATTATTAGTAAACAAACCATATTTGCATTATTAATTCAAGTGCATACTCGGGGTTTTAAAAACTCTATGGAACGGAGGTGGGAAAAACATTGCAGTGAATTATTTTAAAATAGTATTTTAATTGAATGGTGTGCACTTGCATTTGAAAAATTGCATTTTTTCTTGGTATAGGGTGGCGCAAAATTAATTAACCTATTGGAAGATTTATAATTTTGAACTAAACAGCTGATATTTGTGAACTAACAGCCAAGCAATGGAGCGCGTAAAGGTCAAAGTAAAGATTTCCATCATTCAAAACAATTTTTTCTTTTTATTTAGCAAAAAAGTTATTCAAAAACTGCAACGGATGATTAATTTTGCGCCACCTTGTACTATACATAATAATAGATAGAATATTTACTAAAATAAGAGCCTGTAATTAACACTAATACACGTACACGAGTCGTGAACGTTTGTGTTAAAAGGTGTGCTGATAATAATAGTTCGCTGGTCGATTGTTCAATCAATTAGTTGGTATTACATAATTTGAAAATAGTATTTCTTTATTTGAATTTGCGTTTATTATAATAGGTAAGTAATTTCGGAGCCAGAATGATATAAAAAAATACCTCATGGACTGGGCGCCTGACTGGGTAAGTAAATAATGAGTTAAGTCTGGGTTATAAATAAATGAAATAAAAAGAAAAAATAAAGAAATTGAAAAGAAAAAATAAATGAAATGTGAAGAAAAATAAATGAAATAAGAAGAAAAATAAATGAGATAATAAAATAAATAAATTATAAAGAGAAAATAAATGAATTAAAAAGAAAAAATAAATGAAATTTAAAGAAAAATAAATGAAATGAAAGGCAAAAATAAATGAATTAAAAAGAAAAAATAAATGAAAGGAAAAGAAAAAAATAAATGAATTATAAAATAAAATAAATGAAATGAAACGAAAAAATAAATTAATTAAAAAGGAAAAATATGAAAAAGGAAAATAGGGAAAATAAATGTCTTGAAGAGAAATATAAATGAAATGAAAAGAAAAAATAAAAGAATTAAAAAGAAAAAATAAATGAATTAAAAAGAGAAAATAAATGCATTGAAAAGAAAAAATAAATGAAATAATGACAATTTTCATGGAAATAACAAAACAAAATGCTATTTTCCAACTAAATCAGTCGCAATCGGACTAAAAGAAGTGAAAAATTTGTGTTGCATGATTTTCTTAAATAACGGTAGATTATTAAAAAGCGAAATAAAAAGAAACAAAAATTAATTAAAACTAAAATTTAAAGAAAAGAAAACAAAAAAAGCTATTTTTGCAAGCGTATCAGTCAGAATCAGACTAAAAGCTGGAGAAGAAGTTACAAAATTGAGCTCCACTGCGATTGGGCAAGTACAAAAATTACAAAATGCAAAATAAAATTAAATAAGGCTAAATTGTAAGTAACTAAATGAAAGAAATATAAAGAAAAACCATGGGAAAACATAGTGGCATTGGAAGAAGGCTGTAAAGGCGCATATTAACCCTCGATGAGCCACGCCTCCATGACAAATCAGATTGCCGCGCGAATGCATTTTTGCACACATAAATTTTGCAGTAAGTTAGCATAAAAGACTATAAATAATGCATTTAAACATAGCATAAAGCAAAGGAAAAATATTGAAAATTCTCGTGCGCATGCGGATCTCTTAGAACCAGTCAAAGCAAGCAGCGCGCAAACAAATCGCACGATAAAGTTTTATAAAAGTTTTTATATTAAAAAAATATATATGTGTAGATCTCACTACTTTTTGCAACCATCGAGCAAACAAACACACACACACACAAAAAAAGCTCAACTACTTAACGAAGAATTTCAAGCAACAAATTTAACGCCTTTGCACAGGTTCTTTGTTGATTTGTCAGCCACATAATTCGCGTTTCGCATAAAAAACGTAATTTTTATTAATGAACTTCAACGTGAGCGGAATTAATTTATGGCAACATAAAAAATAAAATAAAATAAACAAATGAAGGTATATTGAACACAACAAATATTTTAGTTGGCGTGGCCGATAAAGGAGAATTATGGCAAGACACGCTTGTTGTTTGTAAATAAGTTGGCTGCTAGAAGTGTGCGAAAGTAAAACGAATAGAATGTTGCATGAGCGATGAAAAAAGAAACAACTCAAAGAGGATGTTTTTTTTTTGGCAGTTAAGCGATAAAAAATTACCGTGAAATCAGAAAGAATGCGTGCACGTGCGTTAGCGTTAAGTCCACGAATGAATGTGATGTATGTAGGTATGTATGTATATTCACAAATATGTATGTATGTGTGTGTGTGCTTTGTAAATTGTGATACATTATTTTTAAACGGTTAAAATTATCATTAGTCGCCTTGTTGTAAACGAATATTTTACTAGATTGCATTCCTACAATGACAAGTGCCAATTGCATGCCAGCTTTTGTTGGGACACGTGCCCCACGTACATCTACATACATACAATTTGTATGCCTATTCGGGTATTGAAACGTCAATGACAGCGTTATAGCTTTTGTATGTGTAAACAGCATTGCAGCGGTTGCCATATCTGTCTGGGTTCGTGCGTTGCTACCAATCCGTAGTCTGTCATTTCGATGGTCAAAGTGAGCATGAAATAACATGTTTTCTAATAGTTGTTGCTTCTTAACGGGCAATGGCTAACTCCTGAGTGCATAAATACCATTACAAAGCTTCTTATAAAAAACCATCTAACATTTGGGGGCGGCATACAACTGTAACTCTCTCTCCCTCTCTATTTATTCGAAGCACGACATCAAAGGTTAACCGTTAATTGGAAGAGAAGCACGGCCAAGCATATAGATACAAAATATGTATGCGCCAATTATATGCACATATTACATACATATGTACATGTAAAGTATGTACGGTATTGCATTTGCCAAGTAAAACAAAAACAAGTTTACAGAAAATTACCGCATGCTAACAACAAAATTGTTATGTAAATTATACTAAATTATGATAGATTATACTTATTGTTAGTAATAGTATTTTAAACAATGCTGCCTGTCGCGTGAGTAAAAAAAACAGAGATTAATACATACGAGTAGTTCGTTCATGTTGTTTCTTTTTTCACCCAAAATTGTTAGGCTAAAGCGGAAATGTCACTTACACATCCGTCAGCCGTCAGTCGTCAGTCGTCAGCTTGCAGTCAAGCACGTCAGCTGTTCGTATGTATGCAATAGGCACGTTAACTTCATACGTCATTGGCACGTCATGTCCTCGCTAAAATGCAAGCACATGCCGGCAAAAAGTAGTATTTTGTGCGATTTGTGTATGCAAAATGCATTTATTAAACAAAAATTTACATTTTCATAATGCACATATTCCAACAAGCGGCCGTAATGGCCTTGTGTATACATATGTGCAGGACAAACAGGCCGAAGGTCTACGGTTCGATGCCCACTGTGTATATTAAATATCAAAAATGTTTTTTTTTAATATGTAGCTTTAAAGGCTTATCGCAAAAATCAGCTGCCAGTATAAAAGTGTAGGACGCCTGTAGACGTGAGACAAATTCGAGACACACACCACAAATACCAGGAGAGGCTGACGGATGCGCCATACGCTTTGTATTTACAATTTCTGGGGCTGCCACAATAAAAGTTTTGAAAAAGATAAACATGTGATGAATATATTTGAGTGTATGTATATAAATAACGGCATGTACATACATACATTCTGGTTACACCTCTTTTTTGCGCCACCCAATGCCTGCTAACGAAAGGTAAACTTTTATTGATTGCACGGTGATATGAAATTTGTCAGAAGAACAAACATTGGAAAGTTTTAAGGGAGTCACTGACGCGTCAGCGCTAATTGTCGTGTATTATTAGATTTCATGAAAAATTAGTAAGTTTCTGCCAATTTCAAATGTCGTTGTAAGTTGTGAAATGTGGCTATAGTTTACCTAAGCGATTAGCAGGCCAGTCAAAATCGAGTTTATTTCAATATAATAATTAATTCAGTATTCAACGAATAACCTTGCTGCAATATATGTATGTGCGCCATATGTATAGGTTTTGTTAAGTTAGGCGGTCACCCATTCAGTCTACTCGCACTTTGTTATGCCTTGGAGAGGCCTAAAATTTATTTCAAGTCTCTTAAACACAAATTTTTCATTCTGTATGAATTTCTTCATTTCAGTGAATGAAGGAAGGAAAGTAGTTAACGTTTTAGTGGCAACACTACTAAATATGTGGCAACGACTCCATCCACAACTGGGACATTAAAAGTGCTCGAGTAATTATTCGCTGCGCGCATATTTCAGTTAATATACATATGCCACATTTTTTAAATTCTTAACATGTTCACAGACTATTTTTGTTGTTTATTTTAACGCTTACATACATTTTTCGCCTTACTTTTGCAGCATCATAGCATTTTTATTGCATTTTTTTGTTTTTGTGTGTAGCAAAAAGGTTAAACTGTGTTAACAGTGGCTTAATGCTATTTAACATTTATTAATGTTTTATTTAAATTATTTGCATTGACGTCAGCACGCAGCGCTCTTGTCAGCTAAGCATTGTGTTTGTATGGAACCGTTTTGTTGGTATTTGCATCAAATTTCTTTTGTATGGAGTGGTGTATTTGACAAAGCATTTTGTTGGCGGCACACGCTTTGAAGACTTTTACCAAACAGTTCATTATTGTAGAGGTGTAAAATAAAAGAGAGGAAAAGTAGCTGGAGAAGCTGGGGAAGCTTGAATCCCTATACCAACTCTTTTTAACATTAACATTTTAACATTAGTATTCGAGCAAAAAACAAAAAAACCAAAAAACAAAAACTTTTAAACGAACGCGTCATCACTCGGCAGACCGGTTCAACGTACCTATAGCGATTTGTATTACCTAAGAAACGAATTGTATGCGACTTTTCTAGACAAAGTGACTGGGATTTGCGCTTTTAGCGAGCAACACTAATATAATTAAATTTGTTGTTTTTTGTTTCTTTTTATTGTTTCTGTTCCCAAAACCAGTTTTAATATTAAAGTAACACTTAACTTTAGTAAAAGAGAGTTGCTGCTCAACAGCACTACTACTACAATCAAGTCAAGCCTCAATTCAAATTGATGTTGCTGTTGCCTGTCAAGCTCTCTATTCTGAATGAGTGTTGTGCGGGGAAAAGTATTGAGCAGATGTGGAGAACTGTAATTAAAATACACACCTTTAAATTGTTTCAATATGCCATCAGGTTTTCTTTTTTTTTGTTATTTAATAAGATTTGCACTTGAAACAAACTTTTTATACATTTTTGTATGGTAAATCAAGTCAATCAACTACCACGCAGCAGCTTAAGTAATTAAAGCACGTGTAAGTAAGTACTGCAAAAGCAAAAAATATGAGATCAAATAAAATAAAATATTATTTTACTTAAAGCTACGTATGCCACTATCAAGTGATGCAAAAATGTTTAAGAAATTTTGAAATTTTTTTTGAAGTTTTTTTTTTTGTAAAATTTTTTTTATTAGATCAATGTATGCCGTGTAGCTGCCTATAAATGCAGCTTACAACGCTTACACCCCCTTTACTGGACATTTGACCGAGCTCTTCCTCCTATTTGTGGTGTGCGTCTTGATGTTGTTCCACAAATGGGAAATGTATGCTAGTTGAAGAAATGTATGGTAGATTAAAATAGAGCTGACGAAGGTGTTGAGGAAATGATCTACGATCTGTGGTAACAAGAATGTTGGCGATGAGGCGTAGACTCGGATTTGCGAATTGTTATTTTTAATTTTTTTGCTGAATTACTCTTCATCTTCCAACTTTTAAGCCGCTGTATTCTGTCTTAAGTTCAACGGCCTTAAAATAGTAACTTCTTTTTTGCGAAAAAATGCAACCTTGTACACCAACGGGTATCAAATTATACACAGGTACTCGTGGAAGTGTACTTCATTCGCGTTTGTGCCGCTTGACTTTGATTAGACATTTCTTCAATACCAAAGCGATTAACGTTAAACAATAACGGACATTAACATAATTACTTGCCACTAAATGGCTTAAGTGATTTTTGCACAGCTTATGTGAATATCTAAGACATATGCGAACGTTAAGCGTTCTATGCTGCCTCAGAGGCCTTGTTAAACCTATTAAGTGTTCACCTTCTTTTTGCACTTTAAGCTACACTGTTAACAAAAAGTCAATGTGCTTTGCAAAAAAAAGAAAAAAAAGAATAGAGCCAAGTTCAAAATTTATGTAGGTAGTTAAACATGGCGTGAATAAAGCTGATATGAGCGGTTTCACGTGTATGTGGAGAGATCATGAACTTGTGATAGCGGCCAAGTGTGAGAATACATAACAACTGTCAATATGGGCTAAAATGTCAATGCACTACCTTGTTTAACGTTTCGGCTATACAGTTGAGAGCGACCCTCAACCTCAAAGGTGCAGCAAACGGTTTTGAAGTGTGGCGGTGATAAAAAACAAAAAAAAAATAATAAAAAAAGTCAAAAAATAAAAAATATATATACAAAATTGTATAAAAAAATAAACGACAATAAAAAGAAAAAACTCATTTAAATTAAGACGCGTAACAATATGAGAGCGCGCCGTCACTGCTAATGTGCGTATTGCCGGAAATACCCGCAATTTGGCAGGAGATAAAAATGCAAGCTGTCAAAATGTTGAAATATATTTATGTGCGCTGATATGATTTTTCGCAATAAAATTTGCATAATTACATATACACGACAATTTATTGCAAAAGTCAATAAACCCCAAGCATAATGGGTATGAGGGGCACTGCTTTGCCGACCGGTCGACTTACATTTCACGGCTCTCAATACTCGATCGCACAGGCAACTAACGCCACTTTGTCGCCTGTGGCCAACATGTGATAAATGTCAATTTGCTATAATTAATTGTGTGTATGCACACATGATGTTTGACGTCTGTCAGCGGTTGCTTTACATACTTTAATTAAATATTTATTTATAAGGGATTTTTAATGAAAAAGTATTTTGTGTTGACATGCATACAAAAAATATATTTTATTACATCACTTGCCCCATACACTCTGTGTCAATAAATCTTAGCCAGAATACCAATAGCTGTGACAAATTTATGCTCGTTTTTTACAACTATCAACTTATAACTCAATTGTTGTTGTTTTGAGATCTGATAAATCGGCGCACACCGGCTTACTTTTGTGTAATTAAATATGCATGCATGTAATAATTTTTTATTATTTATTTTGTTTGTTTGCGTCCATGTCAATGACATTACGTAAATGTGACGGCGAATTGACGACGACGACGACGACGGCGGCGAGCATCGATTTGTAATGTTGTCAGCAATTTGATATTTCAATGAATGAATTGTGTTATGTATTGTGGTGACTATTTTTAATTGATTTGTCATAGATACAGTGTTTCGATGGCTTTAGCTTTTGTTTTGGCTTTTTGTGTTGAGCCAGCATACATACATACATATAATGAGTAGCATTGCTATAAATAACTGACAGTAATTGACAATTGAATTGTCAAAGGCTATTAGTGTTGTGTTTTTTCATGTATGAAATTGTGTCAAAGCAATTTAAGCTGATTGGGTGGGTGCGAAGAAATTAAAAAAAAAAATCATAATAAAAAAGAAAAATTAAAAAAAATAAATAAAAAAATATTAAAAATTAAAAAAAAAATAAAAAAAATATTAAAAATAAAAAAAGATTTAAAAGAAATTAAAAAAAAAAATTTTTAAAAATTTAAAAAATAAAATCAAAACAAAAAAAATTATAAAAAAGAAAATAAAATAAAAAAAATTTAAAAAGATTCATAAATACATTCAAATTGAAATTTGAAAAATTAGAGCCAAGAAGCACACTCAGACTAAGACGCCCCTTGTATTTAAAACTCTGGAGAGTGAAAGGGAGAAAAGTCAAGGAGGAAAGGATGCTCTCGTTTAACCTAAAGGAGAGAGAGAGAATTTTCCAGATTCTTTGGTAAATCTGAAAATATCCTCTAGTTTGAGGGAACGAATATTACACATTCTCGTGACATCGGAACTCCTAGCAAAGGCAGGGCACTTATCGAGAAAATGCGCAGTGATATTCGCTTCCTCTAATGACTTTAATGGTGGTTTATTTTATTAACCAGTACAATGTGGCGCAAAATTAATCATTCAATTTTGCTTTTTTAATACATTTTTTCCGAGCTCTAGATGTTTTTCATGAATAGTTTTTTCACCTGGCAAAAATACAATCGGAGGTTTGTCATTGCTTACCGAGGGTCGACTACCGAATGGCAGTCACGCACCAACCCATTCGCCTAAGGCCGCGTTACGTATTCTATTTTTCGGTGGAAAAAAGGTGTACCAAGAGTCTGCCGAGTTTAATAAATTTTCAATTATCTAAAAACCTTCATTATCAAGTGCCGTTATCTCAAATATTTGAATATAGTCAAGGCACATCTATTCAAGGTGATGGCATTCAAGCAACAAAAACATTTTTAAAATTGGAAATTGTCAAGGGAAGGAGATTAGAAGAAGGGAATAAATGACAAATAGCTAAAATTAGTTCGTCGCGCATTCACAAAACAACAACAACAACTTTCCATCATGCCGTTTTACTAGCATTTCTAAATGAGAAGCGAAATGAAGAAGAAGAAATCAACTACTCTAATCGCACCTCTTTCTATAGATACGCCTTGAATATAATATTCGAAATCAAATTTTGTTCGCAGAGAGCAGCGATGTTGTTGTTGTAGAAGCATGTATCATTCCCCATAAGACTTTATTCCCCATGGTGAAAAGATTATTAGAGGAGTACTATTTAGCAGACCGTTATTTGGATCTGAGCGAATTTGACAGATATAAGCTAAAGCTAAATTTTTTGAAAGACATAACCAATGTCGTAGAATCTAAAGTTCCTCTCAATTTTTTTTTATTTCACCATACAAAACGAGTTAAAATTCATGGTGAGATATAATTCCCCATCGTTTCGGCTTCTATGCTATGCATATTTTTTCCGGTATATGAATTTGAGTTTTCTTCCAATGCTCAAAAATACCTACTGGTAACATTGCAAGCGTATTTGGACACTGTGTGGCCTTTTTCTAATTTACTAACTCAAATTTATCCAACCTTGTTTGCTCAAAAGTAGTTAGCGCTCATTAAAGATACCATAAAAAAAAACAAAAAAAAAATTAACAAGTAAAAAAATAGATAAATAAAAAAATTAGAAAAATAAAAAAAATAGGAAAAAAAAATCAATACCATGCCATGTAAAGTAACAAGCGATTGAAATCAGTATAAAATTGAGCAGACATTTTTGTAAGTAAATTCAAATATTTTAATCATACGCGTATGCGATATTAAAATTCCGTGGGTGCTATTAAAAAATAATCTTGATAATGTGTCGCCAACGTAGCTTGTCGCAAAATGTGTTACTTAACGGCCACCACCACCAAAGCGCACATTTTTCACTAATTGCATTTAACCTTAAGTTTATCAATTGAAAAATTTTTTATAAATAGAACAGCTAAAGTGTCAAAAATGTCAACGAAATCCAGCAATGCAATCGAAATTTTTTCTATTAAAAACTAGTGTGCTATTATAACCAAAAATTTGAATGAAATATTGAATAAAAAAAAATTTAGCTGCAGTGCCCCAGAAAGCACAAATTTTTTCTATGCAAAATATGAACGGAAACCTTTGTTGTTAGGAGCGCTCGATACTCGTATTTAGCCGCTATGCGCATACAAATATTTAGACACGTAATTTATGAAGGTAGAAATATTTTAAAAATATACTTTTTATGGCTGTTTTAATTACTGTCAACTTTACTCAATGATAACCTCGCTTCGTTGCGTGATCCCTTAGTTTTGTGCGGCAAACTTTTCACTTGGACGCGCTCCCACGAGTTTAGAATGTGACAGGAAATTTGTTTGCTATGTTATTTTTATTTATTTTTTTTTCTTAATAAGTTTTTAATAATGCAGTATCGAACGCTCGTTATTTGTGTGCACCAGGCGCATCAACGAAATGCTATCTGGCAGTCTGCATGGGAGCGTGAAAAATGAGCTAAGCAAATGGGATGCGATCAGATAATAAAAATGTAATTTAGTCTACTTTGCTTTGGAATGTCGCCGCCGGTCATGCCTTTATTGTTAACAATTATTTGCATGCACATGCATACAAGGTGGCGCAAAATTAATCAATCAGTTTTGTTTTTGAATAACTTTTTTATTAAATAAAAACAAAAAGGATTTTGAGTGACGGAAATCTTTATTTTGCATTTAACGCGCTCTGTTTGTATACTGCATTTCTCTAGTTCCCAAGTATCAAATGTATGATTGACGAATCTTCCGATAGGGTGACTAATTTTGGGCCAGATTTGATTGACACACGACGCCATTTGCAAATATTATAAATCTACCGATAGAGTGATTAATTTTGTGCCACCCCTTGTGTTTCATTTTTTTTTTTGTTATTGTTTTTACATTATTTCAACTGTTGTTGTAATATACCTTCCTGATGTATAAGTAAATATTTGCACCTAAATATTTGAAATAAATTTTACATGCATTAGTAATCCTGTGGGAATTTCAATAATTAACAAACAGCTGGACTGACGGCCTTGTGTGAATGGTTTTAAAATCACTTGTTTCAACAAAACATCACTTTGCACATAAAGCCAATAATAAGCCAGACACATACCTAAAGTTCCAAAGAATGTGTGTGTGTATGGGGAAGAGTACACATCAACATTCGAAATGACGTTATTAGTAGGAGAAAGTGTTGGATTTTGAGTACTTAGAATGACTTGAAATAAAGGCAGAGAAATAATTTTTATGTGCGGCGAATTTCCTGCTGATCAATTCCCCTTCAAGATGCCTTCTAAGAGAAATAAAAACAAAGTAGCGCAAAATTAATCATCCAACTTAGTTTTTGATTAACTTTTTTACTGATCAAAAAAAAATTATTGTGAGTAACGGAATCATTTATTTTGCGCTTTAAGCGCCATTGGTGCTTGTCTGTTATACTGGCGCATAATTAATCAATGAATTTTGTTTTTGAATAGCGTTTTTACTAATTAAAACAAACAACATGATTTACTTGTCTTGAAAAATAAAAACATGTATGAAATCCAATTATGTCAGATTATAATCTTCCAAAAAGGTGATTAATTTTGCGCCATCTTTATTAAGTGAAAAAATAAATAAAAATATATTTAAATCCAATTATGTAAATAAAAAAATCTCAAAAACCTATTAAAATTACAATATATTGAATAAATTGTATTTATGTTAGTTTGGTAACTAACTGCCCTTTTACACCATCTAAATTATCATATCTGATATTTTTTTCTTGCTTGTCTCACTCCTCTTGGCTGCAAGGGCGCCTCATCTGATTCACTCACCAATAATGGCTTTCATTCGCAATTAACCTCACTTTCTTCTCTTTTTTTCATCATTTATGCATAGCAGTAATCGCCACTGCCATTCGCCTTCAACAAAGAGCACCGCCCAGCACAAGAGAAAACCGGATATCCGCATATTTGATGAATAAATGCGGACACACATAAATTTCTTTTAGTATACCAATTGACGTCACAACAAAAACCAACTTAATGACAAGTGTTAAGCGAATTTGTAAAGTAAGCCAAAGAAGAAAAAAAAAAAATACCACTACTATTGCATAGAAGTCATTCATGCTTTCGTTTTACGTCTTTGAATTAAAAATGAGTCGAATATTTTATGTATTAGTACAATTATCGGGCCAGTCAATGGAAGAAGGAAAAAAAGCAAATAAAGTAACAATACCGAGAAATAATGCAAAGAAAAAAAAGCAAGAAAATTGCAGAAATAAAAAAGGTAGTACACTGCGAAATACTGAAGAAAATTAAAGAGCGAAAGAAGACGTGCAAAAATTCCAAAAAAAATTAGAGAAATTTAAAGAAAACGAAAAAACAACTACTTGATGATTTTGATGAAGGTAAGAAGATGAGTCAGAAATTAAGCGAGATAATGAAATTAATGAAAGGCTGAGCATAAGGCCTACTGCTATAGTTCCAAATAGCTTTAAGATTTATGTTGTGAGGTAATTTTAAGTAACAAAATAACAAAAAAAAAAAAAAATAACGGCTGTTTGAAGCGAAAAGAAGGCATTTGAAAAATTTCACAAATGACTAAGAAAAGATGCGAAAAATGACAGCTAAATAATTTTTGTGAGAGAATTTTTTTGAAAACTGCGAAGCGAACTTTGCACAATTTTCAAAAAGTTGTGACATGAAAAGAAAAATTACTGCTAGGTAATCTCTTTGAAGGAAAAAAGGCGCGTAATGCAAAAATTATATGAAAAAACACCTTCGGAAAAATGGAGACTTTAGACGAAGAAATATTTGAGGGTTAAGAGAAAAATTTTAGTGAAGGTAACAGATGAATAAGACAATAATAGAATGAAAAACAAAATTAAAAATAAATAAATAAATGAAAATTATTTCTAACATATTTAAAATTCAACTAATAACAAAAAAAAAATAATAATAATATTATAAAAAGAACTAAGATAAAAAAATACTAAAAGTTTTAAAAACAGAAAATAATTAAAAGAAATCTACAAGTAAGTTGAATCAGTGAAGTTAACAGTATGAGTAAAATTATAAGAGAATGAATTGAAAGTAAAAAAAACTGAAAACATTATTTCAAAAATTAAAACAACTACTAATTTTTTCGATAACAAGGATAAATAATAAAAGCCATAAGTCTGAAATTTTAGTGAAAGCAATTCACTTTTCCAAATAAATAATCATTTTATTATTGAATAAATAAAAAATAGCAAATAATTTGAAAAAATTATTAAAAATAAAAGTAAAAAGCTAACACGCAAAACTAATAAGCAAAAAATCACAGGTGAGTAATTCTTGCAAGGCGAAAATTAAACGGATTAAAAATAAACGAACTTGCACGCCACCTATCTTAAGATAAAAGCAAATACATATGCGCACTGAAATTTGAAAAAGCGCAGTTATTAAAAACATTACACCTACATATGCACAAAAATACGATTTGAAAAATGTAGTCATGAAAACAGACGGTAGGTGATTAATTGTTGTAAATAAACAAACAAGTAAAGAAAAAAAAAAACAAAAGCGCGCCTAACAAAAGGAAAAGTGCAAAACAAGATACAAATGTTAACACCTTGAATAAATCAAAACGAAAGAAACACTTCGAAACAAAGCCAAAATAAATTCTAAAAGAAACATCAAAAACAAGCCATTGTTAACACCTCGAAAAAATAACAAACAATTTGAAAAAGTGTAGATATCTGGCAAATCGTAAACATTTGCACTGCAAACTGACAAAACTACTCCAGCGAACGGTATATTTCGTATCGGAAATAAATCGAGAAAAGCCACATATGTACATACATACATACAAGCACAGACAGGGCGTTGACTGCGCCATTTACATTTACATTTGAACTTATCATATGAATTTTAATATTACCCACATGCTAAAGTCCATATGTAACAAATTTTAAATTTTATTTTCATTCACAAGGCTTGTGCCGTGAGGTTGACGATAAAGGGAATATCAGATTACAGACTGAGTGCCGTCTGATTGTACATATTTGTTTAATGTATACTTATAGTATTTGCATATGACTTAAACGAATTGAAAATATGTTTTTGGCGTATTTTTTTAATTTTAAGGAATGTGTTATGTCAATAATTCATATATGTATGTGCGCTACTTGAATTTCTCTCTTATTTAAATAAGTAGATAATGTCGAAATAATTTTGCTCTAGTTATTAATATTGAAAAAAAAAACTTAAAAATATACAAAGTAAAAAAAAATTATATAATATAGATTATTCCGCATCGCCCTTATAATTGTTCATCTCAGTTATACTTAAATTTAACACACTCATAGTTTTTACTCACCTCATTATTGTTATTATTGTTGCTAAGGCAATTTTGTTGATTTTTCTTTAATTGCATTTGCTGTACATTATCCACATTGTTGTTACAAGTACTGTGCTGCATTGCGGCACTCTCGCTAACGTTAGCTCTACTTGTTGTTGTACTATTTGCTCTACTGCTGCTATCCAATGCAATTAATTTCCATAGTTGTCGCAAACCAATATTATCCACGCAAGAGAACCGCAGTTTCTCAGTTGACCAAGCCATGGCGGCGGCGGCTACAGTAACTGCGGCAGCGGCCTGTGTGGTCGTCGTTGTCGACGTATGATGACGTGAATGCAAATGGCGGTGGTGGTGGTGGTTTTGATGATGATGACTTTTGTGCTGATAGTGGTGTGCTGTAGTTGTTGCTGTTTGTGTAGCGTGTTGTTGCAGCAGTGTAGAAGTCATAGTTTCCATATACAGTTCGAAGGGGAAAATTGCACAAAAAATTATCTTTTTGTGCTAATATATATATACATAAAACTGTTTTATGTTTGAAATTCACTTCACCGTTTATTGGCTTTTTGTTAGTGTTTTAAAATTTTTTTGTTTTTCAAATCTGGTTACTTTTTAAGTTTTCACTTGTTAGTTAAGCTTTGAACACTTTTTGTAAACTACTTTTCACATAGTTTCTTACAATGCACTATTTTGCTTTACAATTTTCTATGTTTTAAACAATAAGTCACTTTTATTGCTGGTGTCGTTCACTTTGGCAACAAGTAACCGGTTTTGCAAGTTTTCACTTTAAAATTGTAGCTTATATTTTATTATAAATCTTTTCAATTGCGTTATTTTTTGTTTTGCATTACATGCACACTGAGCATTGCGTTTTTGTTTTCAAATAAACGTGCTCTATTTTTTTTAATTGTAACTTAGATTTCTTATATCAATGCGCGTCATTCATTTTAAAGGTATTTGCTTTCTTGCTTTGCACTAAAGAAATACTTAACGATCGCTTTCCAACGTTGCATTTTCTACAAGATTTCACGGTGAACTGGTTCCCACTGCTCAAACGTATGTCTTTTTATTAGCAAGCAATGTGCGGTTTGGGTGGCAAAGTTAACAGTGGCATACTCTCGTAAATTGAATGCTCACCGATCGTTGGTGAATGTTATTAGCAGATCATTCAGGCACGTTAACAGAGCTGAGCGCCAACTTGGGAAGATCGATAATGTTTTGGTGAGCGCACTAAGTGGAGTGAGAAGCGTGTAAAAATACATGCACGCAAATAAAACACGCACATACATAGCATACAAGTTGAACGATGAGCGAGCGAAGCTGGTGTGAGTAATTAAAAATAAAATTAAATTGCTATGTATGGATGATTATTTCAGCCGTGCCTACCATCTACGCACCGTTACAATGATTCTCATTTTTCATACTTTTTAATTCGCTGTCTCAGGTTTAAATATGTGCTCTGAGGCTCTCATTTTTCTTTCTCTCATTTTGTTAGTTAGATATTCAGGTAATATCTTCGTTTTTGTTTTTGTGTGCGAAAAGTGATTAAATAGCATTCTTTCAACAAAATAATCATTTTAGGCCACAAACTTATATTTAAATGTTAAATTTATTCGTAAATACGCCCACTTTTGTGTACCTAGAAACCTATTTGGCAACTTTATCTAAATATTGCTACTATCATACTAATATTAGGCGTTGAAAAAATAATATGTACTCATATGCATGTACATATGTATTTCGATCATACAAAAGCAAAAAGTGGATCATATATAGGACCCACGGATTTTGGTGACAATAGGTCTGTTCATGTAAAAATTATCCAGTAACTTCCCAGGAACTTAGTTTCCTAGAATTTGCTCTCAAAGAGAAAAAAATATATAAAAAAAGCAAAATCAGTAATAATTTTCAAGTTTTACGAAGAGCTGATTAAATTGTTCGCGTGAAAAATCACAAAAATTAGAAAAAAATTCAGTTGAGCTACCTCGCATTAAATTAAAAAAAAGAAACATACAGCAAATTAAATACAAAATAACGAGCTTAACATCACATGATTTTATTTTGTCCAAAATAATTTTTTTCATTTCATCTTCGCTGTCAGATGAAGGACATTCCATTAACAATTTATACCATTTATTATTGTGGCATTTACTGCTTTCTTCATAATTTCCTTGCTTCTTATTGCCAAATTAGTTAAAAAGATACCTTTAATGCTTCCGATTTGTACTTCGGAAACTGCAGCAACGGTAACGTAACTGGAGACTGTGGTTCAGGAGTTCATACCTCCGATTGCCGATTCCTATTTAATATAGTATGACTCCAAATAAACTTTACAAATTTTATCTAAAATGTATTTACTTACATTCCCCATTTTAATAAATATTTTTATTTAACTCTATTTTAAAGTTGACTCAATTCGCAAATTTGAATTTGTGTTTACTTTACTTTGTTTTTCTCTCTTTGTCCAGTAAAAATTTGCAACTTCCCCTCAAAATGAAATGTAATTTTTCTCTCTCACTTTCCCCTACTTTGCAAGTTTTGTGGATATACCAAAACTTATATACCATCATTTTTAACAATTGTTACAAATTATTTGCTTCATTGACAGACCTAAAGACTTCTCTTCCCGGTAAATTCTATCATATAAACGTCAATCCTAAAATAGAGTCCAGAAATATGAAAGATTGCAACATACTGGTTGGGGTATAAGAGGAAGGACATTCAATTTTTTGATTCTTGTCTATCCAGCCTAGTATGCTTTATAACGAGTAGCGCAAAATTAATCATCCAATTTAGTTTTTGAATAACTTTTTACTAAATGACAAAAAAAAATATTTTGATTAATGGAGATTTTTATTTTGACCTTTACGCGCTCCATTGTTTGTCTGTTTGTTCGCAAATGTCAGCTGTTTAGTTCATCATAAGTGTCAAATATGTTTCACGTAAGACGCTAATTGTAAGAATTATAAATCTTCCGATAGGGTGATTAATTTTGTGGCATATTGTATATGTTGAACTTATGGGATAATCTATAATATAGAAATGAATCGCAAAATGTGTTGGTAAGCGCATAACTCAACAACGCATGGACCAATCTTAACAATTCTTTTTTTTTCTGGAAGTCCAAGGAGGGTTTGTACGGCGAGAAAAATTAGAATAATTTCCGGAAAAACTCTAAAACAGCCCTTTTCTTTTTTCCGTACAAATATTGCGCGTTCGTGTGTGTGCGTGTTCGCGTTGGAGGATCTAATGCGTTCACACAAAAGTGATAATATCGTGAACCCGACCAAATTGAAAAGTCAAAAAATGTAAGCGCTATAGATTTGATTGCGGCCTCGCATTATTCTTTCTTTTGTTTTAGTTTCAGAACGAGTTAAGGAATGATTTCATTCAAAAATAATAAATAAAAATAGTTAAGTAAATTCTAAGAATATAAATATATATATATATAATTGGCGCGTACACCCTTTTTGGATGTTTGGCCGAGCTCCTCCTCCAATTTGTGGTGTGCGTGTTGATGTTGTTCCACAAATAGAGGGACCTACAGTTTCAAACCGACTCCGAACGGCAGATATTTTTATGAGGAGCTTTTTCATGGCAGAAATACACTCGGAGGTTTGCCATTGCCTGCCAAGGGGCGACCGCTATTAGAAAAACTTTCTTAATTTTGGTGTTTCACCGAGATTCGAACCGACGTTCTCTCTGTGAATTCCGAATGGTAATCACTCACCAACCCATTCGGCTACGGCGGCCGCCAAGAATATAAATACATATATAAAATAAATATAAGAATACCAAATATATTTTAAGAATAACAAAAGACAAACATATTTTACAAGATCTACAGAGAAATCATAACCCATTTAGTAGTGCAATGATTTTATTAGCAGGAGATTTTCGTCAAACATTGCCATTGATTCCACGATCAACGCCAGCTGATGAACTCAATATATTTAAAGTCCTCCAATTTGTGGAAACATGTCAAGGTATTACGCTTAAGCAAGAATATGCGTGTCGAGTTGCCAAATGACCAATATGGAGACATATTCTCTAAACAACTCATTGACATTGGCAATGGCGAATTTTCTATAGACACCTTGACTTTTTGCATTAACTTTCCTCAAAGTTTTTGTCAGTTAACCCAGATGTTGCTCAAAATTGCAGTAACCATGATTGGGTACGATTGGGCGAACGGGTATTTGCAGTCACAATCTTCAATTAAGGGTTGGATCGGTAGTTAAATTGTTGGGAAATATCAACCAACCGCGTCTTTGCAAGGGCACACGGTTAGCGATAAAAAAATTATTGAACAACGTGATAGGAGCAACTATACTGAAAGGAAAGTATAAAGGAGAAGACGTTTTGATACCACGCATCCCAATGATCCCGACTGATGTACCATTTGAATTTAAACGACTGCAGTTTCCAGTAAGGCTTGCTTTTGCTATGACCATAAATAAGTCTCAGGAGAATCATTAGGTTTTTGTGGTATTAATCTAGAAAACTCTTGTTTCTCACATGGTCAATTGTATGTTGCCTGTTCCAGTGTTGGAAAACAATCAGATTTGTTTGTATATTCACCAGGTAATCAAACAAAAAACATTTTATATCAGAAAGCACTACAATAAAAATAAGACAGACTTTTGTTAACAATTATGATTCACTTGATTTACAATAAAGCGATTACTGAAAATACTTATATACGTTTTATTTCTTTATTCTTTATTATATCGGTTATTAACCCTATGTTAATAATAATAATAATAAATAATTAATTATCTCTATATTTTGTCATTGAAGCACCCACTATAAATATTTTTCACCTTTAGGTTCCCACATTAGATTATTTTTCAATAAGGTCTGAACTTTAAGTTCCCCTCTTAGTTTAAAGCCCTCTGGCAAACAACCCAGTCGGGGTTTTTAGTGGGTCCCAAAAGGCTGGCCAAAGTTCGTGGAAGCGAAGATTCTTAGGTCACCCGAGCTGACCCTTTTCTTTAATTCTCCTGAACAGAACCGTCACCATGATGATAGGGCGGTGTGTGAGGGTCAGCAGAGTAAAAACGTATTAAGGTCGAAATATAAACTGCCACATTCAAAATCTATTTGATAGAACGAAGTCTATCGGCTCCGATAGTATATAAATAAATCTAAAAAAATAAATACAAAAGAAAAGAAATAAAAAAAAATATATAAATAAATAAATAAAAAAATAATCAATAAAATAAAAGGGGGAAAAAAATTTAAAAATAAATTATAAATAAAGAAATAAATAAATAAAGAATTAAATAAATAAACAAATAAATAAAAATAAATAAAACCAAAAAACAAAAAAATAAAATAAATAAAAAACAAAACAAAAAAGAATAAATAAATAAAAAGAAATAAATAAATCAAAAAGCAAAGAAAAAAAAAATAATCGAATAAATAATCAAATAAAAAAATTAAAAAATTAAATAATTTGTAATAAATACCTAATAAATAAAGAAATAAATAAATAAATAATCGAGCGTACAATGAATTAAAATCTAGCGGGCTCTATTGGGTTGCCATGTTTTAAAGTAGTCCACTGCATCATCAGCTAGTGAGTGCAGAGAAAAATGGTAGGTAAACGCGTGGGTTTTTTGACTCATAAAACCAAGTTTGCGGAAAGTTTCCAGGAAATTATTGCTCCGTGGCCTGTTGCTGTCAGCCGCTTTATTCATTACTAGAATTTCTTAGCTAAATAAAGCCCTGAAAGTAGCAACGCTCATCGTTTGGAATTCTAGCTTTAGTCATATTTCCTGCGTCTGCATACATTTTTATTTGCTCGTCATCGCATCAATTGATTCTTCGAAAAGCCCATTTGCTACGTCATTACAAATTTCTCTATAATTGTGAACCTACGTGCAATTATCACTTTTCGTCTGCTTGTTTTCTTTTTGGGGATTTTTCGAAGTCGTATTAGTTTGAAAAATGTCCCCAATCATTTATGGGAATTTTTATATGCTTTCGAAGCTGTATATGGACGTATTTTGGCATGCCAGTACGCTTGTACGTACATATGTATTTATATGTATATGTATTGTTTATATTGATACAACTACTGATCAAGTAACAAATATTGACAATTTTTTTCACCAGTGTTAGTTATTTCATAAGAGCAGGTACTACGAATACCCTCGGAACGGATACAAATAAATAAAATCAACTTTTGTTCGATTATTTGTGCTTCTTCACATTTTGCCCGTCTGTAATCGATCGTTACGTTGGCGCTGCTTACCGAGATGCATTTACATTTCTTCTTCTTATTGCCAGCTGGCTAATCGGTGGTTTAAAATATTAAATCCCCATGAATGATTATATCAGTCAGTGACTTTGTTGGGTACAAAAATATTGACCATAATTGGGTTTTTCATAGGCTTTTTATAGCTTAGCAAAGAAATTTATAAAACAAAAAAAAACAACAAAAAATTACACTTTATCGAGATTCAAGGGCAGAAATTAATCCATTCATTAGCCTTGAGCTTAACAAAATATTTGTGATAAAATAACAGCGTTTCTCAACATTTTCTTCTCTGACAATGTCACTCATTACAATTCCTTATCTGCTTAAAATAAAAATAATATTGTGATTTTTTAATCAAAATATTTGCGTGGTATGACTAAATCACTGCAGAAATTTTTCTAGCGGCTAAAAAGGACACACTATTAAGTTTGGAAAAAGGGAAGAACCACTATTTAATAAGTGCCGAGCACTCAGTTTGTAGAAGGTGGCGTGATTAGAGTATTTGATTTCTGCTTCTTCATTTCGCTTTTAATTTAAAAATGGCAATAAAATGGAATGACGGAAAGTTGTTGTTGTGAATGCGCGTCAAACTAATTTTATCTTTTTGTCATTCGTTCCATTCTTCTATTCTCGCTCCCTTGACATTTCTAATTTCATTCTAAGTGTTGTTGTTACGCGAATGCTACCACCTTGAGTAGATTCGCCTTGTTTGCAGCCAATATTTTAAGAAATTCGTGAAATTGTGGAAAAAAAATTAATCGCACAGCTAATAAATCCTCTCCATAGGGGTCATGCTCTGCGTAGCTCTGTTGGAGCAACATACAGTGGTAGGCAAAAGTCTTTTGCCAACGCTATTTTTGTGCTTTTCGCCCATAACTAGTCAGTAGAATGGGTGTACCTTACAATGACTTCTACAGGAGTTCCGGGAATGAAGAAGCAATTGTGTCGATACAACACTTCCTCTGTGAATGTCCTGCACTTCAAAGAAGCTGTCAAATATTTTGGCGATTATTTCTTTAAAGCCCTAGGAAATTTGCAAAATTTCTCACTGAAGGGACTAGTTACCTTCTTTAAAAGATCTAAATGGTTGAAGCAACTTAGTTTGGGGATGAAAGTCAAATGCACGTATTACATTGGGCCTTAGGGCTACCGAGTGTCTTGTCTTAGACAAGCATCCTGGCTAATCTAGCCTAACCTGTCTGCCTGTTAGATCTTAGTTCTAAGTGCAACTCTATTATGAGGTTTGGGGTAGTCAGAGGCCCGAAAAAATGATGATTTTCAATAATTTGTTTTGGCTAGTCAATTGCTTTATTTTTCAAAAATAAAAACATATCATTAATACATCATGTTTCGACTTGCCTTTAGCAAAATTTAAAAAAAAATAATAATAATAATAATTGTAAAAATTATCGCTGTTTGTGTGGAGCCCGTTTCTCCAGAAGTCCCTTGCAGTGATCATCACAAGTCCTTGGAGATTCATCTAAAATCAATCGGACAAGAGAAATTAGTTTTATTAATAGATAATCTTGTGCTTCATCGTATGTTTTTTCTTTTTTTTCAAAATTAACAATATGGCAGCCTCAGGAAATATATTTCAGATTTTTGAGAAAAAAACTTACCATTAATTGTTTAAAAAAATCGAAATTTTGAAAAAAAAAATCCTTCGATCACCAAACGGGTTTTTAAGTTACAGTGATCACCAGTTTTTAAGTTACCAGTGATCACCAGTTAAAAAAACGCATTTAAAATTTTGCTATCGACTTATGAGCGCCCGAGCACCCTTTGTTAATTGTTGAATAACTCAAAAAGTATTTGTCGGATTCACTTCAAATATTCACACAATATTTTTATGATATTATACTTTAAGAAAATGCAAAAAAGTATCAAATTTTTTGAATATTCTGACTTCCCCAACCGCTTATACTAGAAATAGAATTTTAAGTTTTGTAACTTCCATTCGGCAGATGTACTATAAAAGCCTAAAAATCGCACATAAGTATACAGCCATATTTTTTAGATAAATGTGTGAATTCAATAAATAAATAAGGTCGTTTCTAAAAAAGTTTTCAGTGGCTCCTACGGAAATTTTCATATACCGACATCTCGAAAAATGGAGCGAATTTAAAAATTGCGTCATTAAATTTAGAAGTCCTCAATTAAATAAGATGAATCTTCAATACCTTTTATCCACATTTTTAACTTGCACAGTGCACTTAGTGCAGTTGATTTTCTATAACAAAAAAAATTCGGCTCGATATCTGGCCAACTTATTTTGCGACTTTATTAGCCTACACAGCTACTTTATAAGGTTGCTTACTGAGTCAATTAAGTAGAACCGCTCAATTTTTATTACATGCCGGTATCACTTTTTTTTGTAATTCAATTTGTAAGTTAATCTCCATTCATCTTTTCTTTTCAGATTCTATTTGTACTTACACTTGCAATTAGCTGTTCGTATCAGCAGATTTTAAATACTCAAACTTTTACTCGTGCATTGCAGCGTAAATCTTTAAATCTTTTGCATTAGATTGATAAGAAAAAGGTTTCCACTACAAATATTTCCATTTATATGCCATTCACATTGCACAAGTCTATTTTCATATAGTACTAGCACACATACATACTTATATGCATGTATGTATGAGCATTCGCTCTAGCAAGACATGCGACAGAAATACGAGTGAATGGCGCCAATCGTTTGGCCCTTCGTGACGCGAGTGAAATTAATACATTAAATTTTAATGACAACATACATACATACTTGGAAATGCATTCCTTTGCGCATAGCAAAGATAGCAGGTATGCACTTCCCAGCTGGAAGTAGTTTTCTTAACCCTTACTGCATTTCAGTTCTAGTTACATACATACATACATATGTATCTGTTTTATTGAATACTAGCGAATAGGTTAGGTCAAGTTAGGATAAATGGGTGCCCACGCAAGAGGCCCACTTGGACAAAGAATCAAAATTCGTCTGAAGCCTAAAAAATTACCCAAAAAAAAATCACCTTTGAATAAATTTTGCAAAGACCGCCGCCTCGATTTTGCAAGGGACCTCATGGCTTGAAGTTCGGATACAACTAACGAAATCGGTGAATGGAAAAAAGTGGCATTTGGTGACGAAAATAAGTTCAATCTGGGTGGCCCGGATGGATATAATTACTATTCCATGACTTAATAGAGGAGGAAAGGTACTTGAGTAGACATCACAGTTGTGAAGGTGGTGTTCTGCTATGAGACGAAATATCGTACTATGGCGCGTACAAGTTTGAAATTGTAGACTACAAAATGAGGAACAGGAAACAGCTATTTTTCTTTCCTTGTTCACAACACTTGGGGGCATAGGGCCTCAACAAGACTCAGTCTTGCGTTGGTTTCTTTAATCTATTTGGGTTCTGACATGGTAGGTGATTAGAGAAACAGCTATACGGCTCTTCATCTTTTCCTCATCCCAATTCAATCATTTTACCCCTATATTCGTGAAACATTTCCAACTATTAATTTGATTTTTTCAACAAGATATTCACCTGTACACAGTTCAAACTTGTACACACTGAAAACTTGGTTTGAAATTAAGCAGGGCCACCGTATTTCCCAGATCTGAACATTATTGAAAATCTATGGGAATCCCTTACTCGAGAGGTTTATGAGAATGGACAACAATTTGATAACAAAATTGATTTGATTCAAATCATTAAAACGGTCAGGTTTGAAAATTCATTGGGCTATCTGGATAATTTGTACAAATCTATTCATGAACGTATTTAAGAAGTAATTCATAACCAAGGTGACAGCCCAAAATAATAAATGAAAAAAAAAGATTTCATATATTTATTATTATTTTTACTTATTTGGTTAGTGCCTCTATTCAAGTGAACCAATAAATTCCAGCTGCTGAAGTTTTACAGCATTTTTACAGCAGAAATACCATTTTCTATTTTTTTAGTTCTAAAGATATTACTTTCAAGCCATGTAAAAAGTTATTATGGGCAATTCTACAAATTTACAAATTTTTTCGAGAAGGCAATTGGCGTTGAAATGTGAAATGCTTAACTCACCACATAAACCATAAATAAAGTTAGTTAAAGCGATTAGTGTTTCAATGCATCGCAACGTGCAAATTATAAAATTTTTACAAGAAATAAATGAAAATAACGAAACGAGGTCAGCGCGGAACTGCAATCTTTGCGTTTATGCACTTATACATAATATATATACATATACAAAGGGGTTTCCAATAAGAGGTGTTATTTTGATATTCAAAGAAAAATGCTATTTTTTAATATAAATAATCGGATGGTTATTTCATTTATTTATTAATAGTGGAAAATCAGGCAAATGATCACCACGACCAAGTTTACAGGGCAATATCCTTTTCATGAAATTTTCCATAACCGAATTGCAAAGTGGCTGCCCTATGTCCCCGATGTGTCCATTTGGCTGTCAGCACAGATTAAAACAAGGCGAATTAATATTTTGTTGTCTACTTTTCCAATGCTTTGCCGTGACAATCAAACTTACAAAAAATATTAGTAAACAAAAAAAAATTTGAAAAAAAATTTCCGAAAAAAATACGAAGCATCGGTTAGCAGCTTATGGGGAAAATTTGTGTTTGCAGAGGAAAAGGGCAAAACGAAGTAGGCTATCAGAGGCTTGTCAAAATATAATATAAACTTAATAAATATACTTGCGCCTTCATGTATGTAAGCATATACATATGTAGTATAAATAGGACACATTAAGGATGCCCAAATTTTCTAACGGTGCCAAATTCTACGACCTTTTAGCATTCTTGGTGTCTTTATTACTCAAAAGTAAGGATAAACAATTTGGGCCCATTATGACATTAAAATTTATGTCGTTATGTGAAAAAAATAAATTTAAATATACTATTTTCTATACCGTTAATTTAATTAAAATTAAAAAATTGACTATTATTTACCTTTTTAAATTAAGATTAGGTCTACCAGTAGTAAATCCACGAAATCAAAGCGGGGAAGGTAATCAAAATTGAAAGAACTTGAAAGTTGGACACCTCTAATGTATATACAAACACACATAAAAGTAAATCCACAATGCAGACGATTTTGATTTTATTATCAGTTTTTCTTCGCTGACGTCAAACGAATGGCTCGAGCGAGTTATTGCTGATTTCGACACAAAGTGAATTTCTATAGTAAATGTAGCTGCATTTGTATGTTGGTGCATCTGATTTCATATATTACATGTACATATATACATATATGTAAACTTGTGCTCACAATATTCCTAATATTTCTTAAGCTTTCAATTTTGTGCTATGGAAGCAAATTCTAAAAATCATTTGCAAAAAAACCGAAATTGTCAAAAATCAACGCGAATTTGGAGCGATTTCAAACTTTTGCTTTATTACAGTAAAATTGAATGGACTATAAAACTGCATACCTGGAAGTTCTGTAAAGATTCTGGTTAAAAAATATAAATTTTTAATGATAATTTTTTGAAATTTGTTAAAAATTTGTGAATATCGAACAAAATTTGGATCTTTGATTTATAAGGTTTTTATTAATCCAAAACAATGAATTATGTTTTTACAAAAAGTTAACGGAAAAAAGTTTGCATGAAAAATATTGCGAATCTTGTAAAAAGGTAAAGTGACCTAATTATGTGAGCACCAGTGTATGTACTTATGTACATATCAAAAAATTTGTTTTGATCTATACTACTTATTTATAGCAAATTCATTGTAAGTAAGGAGTAAAAAAAAAAACAATTAAAAATGTAAATCATTAACTCAGCGAGAAATCTAATTAATGGAAAAGTCGCCTATGCTCAGTGGCATTTCTGGAGAATTTGTACAAATCCACACATCAACGTATTTACGTAGTAATTTATAAACAAGGTGGCGGTATCAATTGAAAATCGTTTTTATTCATTAGAACAATTCTTTATTTAAAAAAAAAAACAAAATTTCAATGACAATAATAAAAAAATTTCTTCCCCTGACATAACACATGCCACTGGCGTAACTGATTGAGCTAAAAACAAATTCGGTCGATTATTCATCAGGAGACATGTCGCCATAGTGGGTAGCAGATTTACAAAAAAAATGTTCTAGGTATTTTATCTGTTTATTGGAAAAACAAAAAAAAAGGATTTTTTTCACGTTCTCGCTCTTAAAAAAATAGAACTATTGATTATAAAATAATAATTCTGCTACCCGCGAGAGCCACAAGTCTACTCAATAACATATTCTTCTTCTTCTTCTTCTTAATTGGCGCTATAACCGCTTACGCGATTTTGGCCGAGTTTAACAAAGCGCGCCAGTCGTTTCTTTCTCGTGCTAACCGGCGCCAGTTGGACACACCAAGTGAAGCCAAGTCCTTCTCTACCTGATCTTTCCAACGCAGAGGAGGCCTTCCTCTTCCTCTGCTACCACCAGCTGGTACCGCATCGAATACTTTCAACGCCGGAGCGTTTGTATCCATTCGGACGACATGACCCAGCCAACGAAGCCGCTGGATCTTTATTCGCTGCGCTATGTCAATGTCGTCGTAAAGCTCATACAGCTCATCGTTCCATCGTCTGCGATATTCGCCGTTGCCAACGTGCAAAGGTCCAAAAATCTTACGCAGAATCTTTCTCTCGAACACTCCAAGCGTCGCTGCATCGGATGTTGTCATCGTCCAAGCTTCTGCGCCATACGTTAGGACGGGCATGATGAGAGTCTTGTAGAGTGGTAGTTTTGTTCGTCGAGAGAGGACTTTACTGCTCAGTTGCCTACTTAGTCCAAAGTAGCACTTGTTGGCAAGAGAGATTCTACGTTGGATTTCAAGGCTGACATTGTTATAGGTGTTAATGCTGGTTCCTAAATAGACGAAGTCTTTTACAACCTCGAAATTATAACTGTCTACAGTGACGTGGGTTCCGATAGGCGAGTGCGCCGACTGTTTGTTTGAAGACAGGAGGTACTTCGTTTTGTCCTCGTTCACCACCAGACCCATTCGCTTTGCCTCTTTATCCAGTTTGGAGAAGGCAGAACTAACAGCGCGGTTGTTAAGGCCGATGATGCCAATATCATCGGCATACGCCAGCAATTGTACGCTCTTATAAAAAATTGTGCCTGAGCGATTAAGTTCTGCGGCTCGTACGATGCTCTCCAACATCAGGTTAAAGAAGTCACACGACAGCGAGTCACCCTGTCTGAAACCTCTTTTGGTATCAAACGGCTCGGAGAGGTCCTTCCCAATTCTGACGGCGCTGCTGGTGTTGAGCAACGCCATCTTACATAGCCGTATTAGTTTTGCGGGGATACCAAATTCAGACATCGCGGCATACAGGTAACTCCTTTCCGTACTGTCGAATGCAGCATTTAAGTCGACGAAAAGATGGTGTGTGTCGATTCTCCTTTCATGGGTCTTTTCCAAGATTTGGCGTATTGAGAATATTTGGTCGATGGTGGACTTTCCAGGTCTGAAGCCACACTGATAAGGTCCAATGAGTTGGTTGACGGTGGGCTTCAGCCTTTCACACAATACGCTCCCTAGAACCTTATAGGCGATATTTAGAAGACTAATCCCGCGGTAATTGGCACAAAGTGCAGGATCGCCCTTCTTATGGATTGGGCAGAGCACACTTAAATTCCAATCGGCAGGCATGCTTTCATCCGACCATATTTTGCATAGGAGCTGATGCATGCACCTTACCAGCTCCTCGCCGCCATGTTTGAATAGCTCAGCCGGCAGTCCGTCGGCGCCCGCGGCTTTGTTGTTCTTTAGCCGCGTTATCGCTATTCTCACCTCGTCATGATCGGGTAGCGGTACGACAACTCCGTCGTCAACGATTGGGGTATCGGGATCTTCACTTTCTCTGTGACATGCGCAGCTGTCACTGTTTAATAGGTTCGAGAAGTGTTCCCTCCATAATTTAAGATTGCTCTGTACGTCAGTCACCAGTTCGCCGTCTTTGTTCTTACAGGAAAACGCCCCGGTCTTGAAACCTTCTGTAAGCCGCCGAACTTTCTGGTAGAATTTTGTGGCGTTGTTCCTGTTGGCCAACATCTCAAGCTCTTCGCACTCACGTATTTCGGCCTCTCGTTTCTTCTTTCGGATAATACGTCTCTCTTCCTTTTTCAGCTCTCTGTAGCGATCCCACATGGCTCGCGTTGCGCCCGATCGCAGCGTGGCTCTATAGGCGGCATCCTTTCTTTCTGCGGCAGCATGACATTCCTCGTCGTACCAATTGTTTTTTCGGGCTCGCCGGAATCCGATTTCTTCTTCGGCGGCGGTACGTAGAGAACGAGAAATGTTGCTCCATTGCTCATGCATGCCGGGTTGTTGGGCAGTGCTCTCTGAGAGCAGGAGTGAGAGTCGAGTGGTGAATCTTCTGGCTGTCTGTTGTGATTGCAGCTTTTCGATGTCGAACATTCTTTGCGTAGGTAGATGCACGTTTTTTGCTGCACAGAGGCATGTGCGCAGTTTGGCTGCAACAAGGTAGTGATCCGAGTCGATGTTGGGTCCTCGGATCGTACGTACATCTAATACACTAGAAGCGTGTCTTCCATCTATCACAACATGATCGATCTGGTTTCGTGTTTTTCGATCAGGAGACAGCCAGGCGGCTTGGTGAATCTTCTTATGCTGGAATCTGGTGCTACAGACTACCATGTTTCGGGCCCCGGCGAAGTCGATCAGCCTCTGTCTGTTGCCGGATGTTTCGTTGTGCAGGCTGAATTTTCCGACTGTGGGACCAAAAATTCCCTCCTTGCCCACCCTGGCGTTGAAGTCGCCAAGCACGATTTTTATGTCGTGGCGGGGGCAGCGCTCATAGGAACGTTCCAGGCGCTCGTAGAAGGAATCTTTTGTCGCATCGTCCTTCCCTTCCGTCGGTGCGTGGGCGCAAATTAGCGATATGTTGAAAAAACGGGCTTTGATGCGGATTGTTGCGAGACGCTCGTCCACCGGAGTGAACGACAGTACTTGGCGACGAAGTCTCTCTCCCACAACAAATCCGACACCGAATTTGCGCTCCTTTACATGGCAGCTGTAGTAGACGTCGCAAGGTCCTATGGTTTTCTTTCCTTGCCCCGTCCATCGCATCTCTTGGATGGCAGTGATGTCAGCCTTTACTCTCACGAGGACATCAACCAGCCGGGCAAATGCACCTTCCCCATTAAGGGACCGGACATTCCAGGTGCATGCCCTCAAATCATAATCCTTAGTTCGTTTGCAGGGGTCGTCATCAGTATAGGGAGGTCTCATCCGAGGCTTTTTTACACTTTTCATTGGGGGCGAATTTTAAGTGGCGGGTCCCAAACCCAACGCACAACCAGCTATCCTGGAATGTTTCGCCTTCTCACGTTAGCTCACTCCCGAACGGATGTTCGGAAGCTACCCAGAGGATACGTGGGCTAATCCCGGCCGTTGTGAGCTGCTTGAACCATATGCAGAAGAATCGTCCTGGCCATTCCCAAGTGAATGGCGATCAGTAACTTTCCCCACTTGTGTGGACTTCTACACATGGAACCATCCTCCAATAACATATTAAAAATTCAAATTAATCGGTTCAGTACTTTTTGAGAAATTACCAACGCCAACTCGGAAAAAATAGTTTCAAGAAAAACACGGTTAACGCGCTTACACCTGGGCGTCGTACACCAAAGCGATCTCGTTTTAAGGGACCAGATACAGTTAGTAACATAAATAGGTATACAGAAGCCTGATTCATGGAATTGTTTGACGCTAATGCTTTCCTTAATATGGAATCAAAATATTTTACACATGGTAATTGTGTACTGGGATAAGCATTCATCTGCCGTTCGGAGTCGGCTTGAAACTGTAGGTCCCTCCATTTATGGGACAACATCAAGACGCACATCACAAATGGGAGGAGGAGCTCGGCGAAACACCCAAAAAGGGTGTACGCGCCAATTACATATATAGGTATATATATATATAAGTCAGCACTTAGATACTTTCGACCTGAAGTGTAATGTGATCTCGTGTAATGGCACTCATTTGCTGGAAATCTTAAAATATGTTCTCGTACCACGTTAATTTCTTCTTCATCTGATTTTCAAGATGAACCAGCTATTTTGCCACGACCATCCGTTCCAGGTGGTTTAGCATTTAAGGCACGGCTTAATCTTCCGTTAGATATTTTAAAAGTATCCAAAAAAAAAAAAGTTTAGCAAACAGAAACTTCTGAATTCCGTACATTTAGATGAAACTTAAAACTACATTTTCTCATATATCCTTCGTAATTTCTGGGTTGCCTTTGTTTTATTGCTTGTTTTCGAACCAAACCATACAGAAAAAAATTCTGTTTTTCGACTCTTGCTAATTTCCAAACAGAATCAAAATTAGCTTTCCTGTCTCCATATCAGATTCCATTTATACATTTTTTGGAACAAAGGCAATCTTTATTTTCGAAAAGTTTACCGCTCACATGCTTAGACTCTTTAGTTTCATATTCCTCTCCACTATTTCTCTTCATTTTTCTTGTATTTTGTGCATAATTACGTTGATAATGAGAAAGAGGGCACTTCTTGGTTTCATGTTGCTTTCTTCCATTTGTAAGGGTTCCGAATTCACTTTTAAAGTATGAAGCATTACTTATACTTCTTCGCCGTACAATGTCTACAATTTACTATTACGTTTAAATAGTACGCTTTTAGATTAAAAGGATTACTTGATCATACCTGAACCGCTATCTGAAGACATAACAAAATTACTAATTATTTTGCCAAACTTTGTGAACAGATTGACTTATACCAAAAAAACAGTAACCATATTTTGTTTACCAACCAAAAAATAAACGCATTTTATCGAGTTAATTTTCATGGCATACTGCTAATCTCTTCAGATTATGTTATTTTATTAGAATGCAAGATTCAAGTAGTTCAAAAATCGCGTTGATTTTTTAAAATTTTTTCTGTTGACGGTGTTGGGTATTTTCTTCCATATAAAAAACTGTGGAGTAGGCGGTAAATGAAGAAAATGCCCAAGACCGCGTCCGAAAAAAACTCCCAAAAATCACTGTGATTTTTGATCTACTTGAAACTTGCACTTTATTATCCCAAAATTCAATGATCTATAAATATAAATAAATGTATATGGGTACGTGCATTAAATAACTGTAGCACAGGGAATTAATTAAAAATTTTTTATAATTCATTTGTTCCTTATTTAATTTCAATAATTTTTTTATAAAAATACAGTTCATTCTCCTACAAAAATCATATGAATCCAAGTTTCAAGGTTCGTAAAAATTAAAAAAAAAATAAATTCAACAAATTTTCATTAAAAGCTCAAACTTTTTAATCAGAATTTTTAGAATGATTTCGAGTATGCAGTTTAATAAAATAAAGTATAGTATACGGCTACGGCACATTTTTTATCACTCGACTATATAACTTTCGACTATGTCAGTTATTAAACTTTTTTTTCAATTTGCTCGTAGTACATCTTTATTTATTTTAGCAATCTTTTCATCAGTAAATAAGTGGGAAATGTGAAAATGTGCAATTGAACGTTAAATTTTATTGCTTTTTGTATTTACGTTCGGAGGATGGGCTCGTCTGTACCTACATAAAAATTGGAATAATAATTTTCTATACCGAAAATAAAATTTACAAAAACATATGATGTACATCAGTATGTATGTATGTATGTATGTATGTATGTGGAATAAAAATAGCCATCAGCTGTTTTCGCTAATCTAACAAATAGCGGCTACTTGTCAGTTGATGTGGTAGATAACGAATTCTACACTACTAATACACTCTGGCAATGAAATTTTGTTATTTTCCAGTAGATGTGATGCATGAAGCTTAGTATTAAAACATGGAGAAATTGGCCCTAAGTAGATTAGCAGCGGAATTGGAAGAGCAACAGCTGATAACACGAAACATCTATGAATGTATCTTCATAAGAACGAGTCGAAAAACAATTCAAAAAAATCCACCCCTAATTGAAAACATTTGGGTGGGTAGTATTTCGAAGCAAAACAAAAAATCCTTATGAACAGTCTATCGCAAAATTCGTGATTTTTTGGTAGAAATAATCATACGAATGAGTCAACAGTTCAAAGGCTGGTGAAAAATGCCAAGTAACTGGTTCTGTCGCGAATAGAAAAAGGGTGAAATTTCTAGCTTTAAACAAGTCTACTTATCATTTTAAATTGTTTATTGAGGCCAAAGGTTCCACGTAGGAACTACAGGAAATATTTTCATATACATTAACGCTCAACTATGTTTTTTTTTTGAGTTGGTTCCTTTCCAAATTAAAAATCTTGGAGTGATTCAATATTGAAAAAATAATGAATTTTTGCACTGAAAATAAAGTATCGGATGCTTTTAAAAAATAAATCCATAGCGAAGTACTGAATTCTCAAAAGTACTCGATAATTTCCATCACTAATATCGTTTTCTCTAAATCATATATCTCCTTTAAACTGCCAAATACTGCTAGTGTTTTTCAGGCAGTAGTCTTTGCGATCCTACAGGCATGCAAAATGCTTAGGGAACGCGGGAGCGAGAGAGATATTAACATTTTCTCCGATAGTCTAGCAACGATCAAGGCTCTAACGAAGTCATGGTACAGAACGAAACTTGTAAACTCCTGTAAGGAGGAGATCAAATCTCGTGGGTGTACAGGTAACATTTCTCTGATCAGGGTTCCAGGACATAGGAACATAGAGGGAAATGAAATTGCTGATGAGTTTGCCAGGAAGAGGACTGAATTGGCCTTAGGAACTTCCTGCTTGGTCATCGACATCTCTCGGACAGTTGTTAAAGGCAAACTGGACAAATTATTTTTCAGCAAAGCGCAGAAAAGATGGAGCTCCATTTCTTCATGTGCTATTTCGAAAATCCTTTGGCCCCATTGCGATATACGAAGAACTCAGAAAGTCCATTGGACTCCTCGCCATTCAATTTCTAAACTCGTAGCTGTGTTTACCGGTCATTGGAAGATCGCCACACACGTGGAAAAGCTAGGCTTACCTTTTAAACCCCGTTGCAGAAGCTGTGGGGGCCTTCCAGAGAAGGAGACTGTTGAGCAGTTTCCTTGTAATTGTCCGGGCTTGGCACCAAGGTCACTGGATGCCCCTTTGATCGACAGCCTGGGGTAGTGCGCCAACCTAAATTCCATCAATCTTCTCCATTACATCAACAGCTCTGGCTGCCTGTAGATATCTTCCTGTTGAAGGTCTCATAATGGTATCAAAACGGCCTTTTAGTGCTACTTGAGGAGTGCCAGACTGGCTCTTCAGCCATTAAACCTACCTACTTACCTATCGCTTCTTATTACCTGCATGAGAACTATCGATATCGATAACTATGGTTTGACAGCTGAGATTGGCAAACTGTGTTGACATTTCTGTTCGGTAAGGATTGGCAAGTCATCATGAAGCGTTTAACGCCAGACCAACACTTCCAAATTGTGAAAATTTACTTAAAAAAAAATGAATCTGTTTGCGAAGTTCATAGAGCGAAGTGTTGAAGAAAACACCGAAATGTCGATTCGCAGTCGTTCTCAACTTTTTGATCTTTGTCCTTCGACTATGTGGAAAAATTGTAGGTACGTAAGGAACTTGGCTTACATGCCTATAAAATACAGCTCTAGCAAGAATTGAAGGCATGGGCATCCTTTGCGTTCCATTTTTTGCTGATTGGGCTCATTTAGATTTATTGGAAAAAGTAGTCGAAATTGGACTGATCGAAAGGACCATATAACTCGTAGCCGCGTCGTACATACATATGACGGATATATAATAATATTTAAAAAAAAATGCCGTGAAATTATTATAATTAATCAGAAATCATTTTGCCAACAAGTGCTACTTTGGACTAAGTAGGCAATTGAGTAGTAAAGTCCTCTCTCGACGAACAAAACTAACACTCTACAAGACTCTCATCATGCCCGTACGATGACAACATCCGATGAAGCGACGCTTGGAGTGTTCGAGAGAAAGATTCTGCGTAAGATTTTTGGACCTTTGCACGTTGGCAACAGCGAATATCGCAGACGATGGAACGATGAGCTGTATGAGCTTTACGACGACATTGACATAGCGCAGCGAATAAAGATCCAGCGGCTACGTTGGCTGGCTCATGTCGTCCGAATGGATACAAACGCTCCGGCTCTGAAGGTATTCGATGCGGTACCAGCTGGTGGTAGTAGAGGAAGAGGAAGGTCTCCTCTGCGTTGGAAAGATCAGGTGGAGAAGGACTTGGCTTCACTTGGTGTGTCCAACTGGCACCGGTTAGCACGAAAAAGAAACGACTGGCGCGCTTTGTTAAACTCGGCCAAAATCGCGTAAGCGGTTATAGCGCCAATTAAGAAGAAGAAGAATCAGAAATCATTTTGGCGATATTTAGGGTCCAGACAGTTTTTTAGTGCATTATTGTTCTCCTCATAAGCATTTAAGCAGGTGGTGCGCTCTTTCCAATTTTTTATTTAATGTTTATTTTGCAGTACAAGAAAAAGGGAAGTTATGGTAAAAAAGTAATTTAGGTACCGCCATTAACTGTTTTAAATGTTTAAAAAAAAAAATTTTAAAAGCTCTTTCTATTTAAATATTATTTTATCCCTAAAAAAAAAAATAATAAATAATTTTCATTATTTTAAATTTTTTTCATAAAATTGATTTTTGTATTTTTCCCCGGCGCGGTGGACTTTGAAGCCATGCACTTAATTATTTCTTCTCTATCAACTTGCCTCCCATTAAAAGTGATAATATAATTGTTTCTTATATTTTTTTGTATGGTTGTCAAACAGCACCGCAGTGACAACCAGAATTGGCGCAAATGACGTAAAAGTGCATAATCTGCAATTAGTGACAATTAAAAAAATATTAGTGGGAAATTATAAACAATAATTACAATTTATAATGAAAATCTGCAAATCAAATTAAAAATTATAAATATGTATATAATAAATACCAATTAAAAGAAATGATGAATCAAAGAGTTAGGTAGTTGAAAGGTTTGAACAGTGCATTTGAAAATTAAAACTACTTCAAAAAATATCAAAAAAGGCATGCAAGTTACGCAAAAGCTACATGAATTATATAAAATTTGAATTCAAGGTTTATATATTATAATATTTGATTTAATAATAGCATCATTTTAATTCGAAACGATGGTAGTAGTGTGCCTTAAATAATTTAGTTCATTTTACTTCGAAAGCATCACCCGGTATTCCATGGAACATGAATTTCTTATCTTCAACGATTTTTTTAGCGCAAATCACCGACGTGCCTTAAGTATACACAAAAAATGTGTTTGATATATTTTTGTTAAACGGAAAATATATACACTGTGCAGCAAGTTTTATTTTGTACATCTGTTTTTTGTACATTAGATTAGAGGCTTGATTTTTACACTAAAAGAAATTGAAACTTTTTGAACATTTTTTTAACATTAAATTCTAGTCGATGAAAAAGATTTCTGAAGATGGTAAAGGTATTTGGATTCTTGGTAAATCACCACTTAAACCACCAATCAAACGGTAATTCGAAAGATGCGCCTAGATGTTGTTTTAAAATAGGAAATGTAAAAATTTAGATTCTTTCATGTTTCACAATTTTTATTCAAAAACCAGCTCTTAACAATTAGGTGTTGAAAATTACAACATTTAATTGTAGGCTTATATCACGTCTACAGGTCAAATCCAAACAGTCCAAACAGTCTATTCATGAATACCCAAATGTTGAGAACGTCGAGATATCAACAATCGAAGTTGGAGGTTGTTCAGGAACACTTTGCGCTGCAGCAGCATTATTCTGAACAGAACGCCCAATTTTTGGTTTGGCAGCCCTTTTTCTATTCTCGACAGAACCAATTTGTTGACATTTTTTCAGCAACCTTTGCATTGTCGATTCATTATTGGACGATTATTTCCACCAAAAAAATTACGAACTTTGCGATATGTTTCTTTTAAAGATCGCCAATTTCATAATAAGTTCAAGAGATTTTAACGCGTTGTTCTATGGTATAAAATTGTGCATCTGTCTACTTAAGAAATGTTAAAGGTGACATAAAAAAGGTATCCCCTAGGAATAATTCACTACTGACATCTAGGCGTCACTTTTGAAATACCCTTTACGATTTTGTTCACTCAGCCCAGTGTAAGTAAGTGTTTTCCTATAATGAGGTTAGGTTAAGTTAGCCTGGTTGGCAATAAGCCACGCAGAGACCTTTTGGTCCCTACCGATACCATATGGAGACCGACCTCTATGAATACCGAAAGTAGACATCATGTAAGATGTTAGCACTTTTGACGAATTTAAGCAGAGGTGGGAGATCCGCTTTTGAGACGTCCTCCAGACCCTCAAACAATGGGGCTCCCCGGCATTTTGGACGCGTTTTTAATAATAGATTAGCCAATAGATTATGGCTTATCAGCATACCTATGATAATTCTGCAGTCCTTTCGCGAGAGCGTAAGTACGAATTGCGTCAGTTTTTTGTCTTAAGTTCTACACATTTCATTGTATTGTATATTGTATTTAGCGGTTTTGGTATGTCGTTCTCCTGTTCAAAAGGTGACCAGGCACCCAATAGATATGCAGCCTTTGCTTGCGGCTAGCCTTTCTATGGCCTCCCTGCTCCGTCGAACATTTTTGGACTTAATACAATATGAGCTTATTGCATTTATTGCTGCTTGACTGTCCACGTATATATTACAATAATTGTTGAGTTCTTTCTTTTTCTAGTGTAGGCAGCTCTGCGGCTTTCCCCACAGCAAAAACTTCCGCTTGGAAAATACTGCTGTGGTCTGGCAGCTTGATAGGCTGCCTTATCCCTAGTTTGAGCAGTAAATACCCGCTCCCACTCCGTCTAAAGTTTTAGAGCCTATAATGAACTATACTATAAAACCTTTGCCATGACTATCATAATATTTTCAAAACATCACATTTTTGACAAGCCATTTATTTTGCTACTTCCAAACATGTGAAAGAATTCAGGTGAAAATAATTCAGAAGTGGTGCCCAGTATCAGACCGTTACCCGGCTCTTAGCGATTTCGAGGGAATTAGCTGATTTGCTGACGCAACCGGTGCTATGCGAACGGTTTGTTTACGAGAAAACTGAGATTGTGTTAGTGATATATACGAAAAAGATGAACACAGCCTTCGTTTAGATTTTTCGTTCCCATCTGAACCATGACTGATTGAACAAGTGTGTGAATACGTGTGAAATGAGCGGACAGGATTCGGCTGCCGAGAGCCCCCGATGACGTAGCAGTCAAAGTTACTACAATTTGGCTTCGCATACCAAAATCTGGTAATCTATCATCTTTGGTCCACTATAATTTAAATGTGGGATAAGTTTCTTGTAAAAATAAATTTGTAATTCAAATAAAGATTTTTAATTAGCAAAGCAGCTCATGTATTTTAATTGCAAAACGCAAAAAATTAAATTAAAAAAATTATTCTGAAGATCTCATCAAATTAAGGCATTCTAGTTTTAATAGATTGTAGGTAGATTTATGGGTAGATTTCATTCGCGCATCAAGGAAGCTTACATTCCAAATTTAAAGTCCATTGCTGATTTAAGGTCCCTCTTACTATTTAGGACCAGCTTTTTCAGCTCTTCGGATCAATGTGTGAAGGTTCAAAACCACACCAAATGATAAAAAAAAAAATTTGAGATAGTGTTCGCTCTTTCGTAAAGACAATCAGCCGTTTGGAGGCAACCTAGAACTTTAGGGTCATGAATTTGTAGGATAATTTCAAAACGTCAATATTAACTCGTGTGGGGTACCCATATATTGAAGTTCTTTTTGTATCCAGCCGTAGCCATGCAGTTCCAAACTAATTTTTGTTCAATGTTTTTAGATCTTGCGGAGGCGGAAAAATGTTTACAAGGTGGTCAGACTCAACAATTCCCATCGATTTGTAACCAATTAAAAAGGTCATAAATTTAGCTTGGAAAATTACTTTTATTCAATTCAAACTAAAAAATGTGTGAAAATAATACACTATTAAGAATCAATTTATTTTTGCTCGATATGACCACTACGGTCTAGAAACGAATCACAAACTGCCCGAATGTGACTTGCTGGTATTTTGGCCACTCATTGACCACGAGCTTTTTTCAGCGCCTCGAGACTGGTGAATCTTTGAGTTCGGACCTTGCTCTCCAAAATAACCCAAAGAGAATAATCCATCGGATCCGCGTCCATTTGCGCCACCAAAATAAAAATAATAATACATTGAAAAACATATTCAGAAAAAATATTCATTATGCTTCACATTTTTTACTCAAAATGAAGCGTTGTTGTTATTAAATCGGCACAGGGGGCTGGTGCGTGTTAATTTCTTCAAAAAATGCCTACAAATTATCTCCAACGAAATTTTTTACAGCCTTAATTGCTAGTTTGTAAAATCCATGTCATTCATTGCTTTTACAAATTTTTTATTCAAATACTTTTGTGTTTTAAAAATAGCGATTACTGGGTTGACATTTGAACTTTACAGTCCGTAGAGGGTCCAATAAATTTACTTTTTAACTACACACAACTGATAGCGAAAATAAGAGAAGAGCCACACATTTACGTCAACCTCGACTGGTACGAGTATACGTAGATAATCTCATTTTATTCAAATTTACCCAAAAAAAATATTTGAATATTATTGCTGTTTTAGTAAGAGTAAACAACCTTTCATCTCTAAATAAGTTAGATTCCTTTACATATTTGTATTAATTTTTATTCTTCAAGTGTTGCTAAGCAAGAATAATATCGGTTTCTTGACCTAGCATTGGCTGGTGGTAGCCTTGAACTGCTTTTGAAATGGCAACCCATTTCTATTGCCCCTGCATTGATTTGAAAGTTTGAACAGACTTAAAAGTATTTTCAAGTGAATTCCTAATGCAATTTTCCATTTAAACTTTACGTTCATTCCTCCAAAAAAGAAGAAATGTTAGGTGTCACGAATTCTGCGCGTGTGTGTTTTTAGCACGATTTGGCAGTCAACAAAGTGTACTCGCACGCTAAAGCTTCTGTATTCATCTTTACACTCGAAGTCAAGGTAATCAAATGTCAGTGGCAAATGTAAATCAATTGACTGGCGATTGCATTTTAAGCACTTTTGGCACCAATCTCTATGTTTTTCGTTTTGTTACTGCACGTCATTTGGAATTAGTCGCCTGTGCTTGTAGGAGTTTATTTTAGCAAATACATTCGAGATGTTTTACGGATTTACCATACGAAAAGGATCAGATTTTGCGCGCATATCAGAAAAGCGACTGGCGTCATTGTGACGGTTGGAAAATTTGTTTATGCAATTTAAATTTTTGCTTTGAAGTTTTTAACTTGATCGAATAAATTTATTTTGAACAAAAGTAGTGTGTGGGCGTATGCGCAAATGTATAAATTTATAAAATAGTTTTACCAAATTTTATATAGCAGCGGTTCTAGTCCCAATGCTTTATAGGGATTTAGGGATTTTATATAATTTATATATTACATAATTTCGAGAAATTGTCCATTAAGCAATCGTGCGACTATAGGATGGGCTTTGTTCAATTATCTGCTGCTTACATATTTCGATGCCTTACGAGGGTTGCCTTTTATTGTTTTTTGCGCCCAATAACACAGTAAAATAACAATGAAAAAGGCTTTATAGCTTTTCAAAATACTCATCTTGGAAATCAATACACTTCTGCATTCAATTAAACCAATTTTCAGACCATTTTCGACACACAGAAGTGGATACCTCGAAAACGAGCTGTTTAAAGGCTTCAAAGGCAAATTTCATTTGCTTGAAAGGCAAATTTCATTTGTGATGTTCGGTAACAAAAAGAAGTCATTAGGTGCCAAGTCACAGCTGTAAGGCGGATAAACCATTAATTCGATCTTTTGAGTGCTCAAAAACTCTCTTGTGAGAGTCCGTACGTGAGAGCTCGCATTGTCCTGGTGAATGATGATTTGTTTTCGGCGGTTGATTTTCCTTAATTCTCCAGAAATTTTTAGCAAACAAATAGTTGTGCACCACTCAAAATTGATTTTTTTAAGTTTCTCTAGTGGCAAATTCGAGACATGACGAGATTTCCCCGAAAACACAGGCAATCGTTTGCTTTGAGGTGCTTCTTCTGTGAACAATTTTTTTTGGATTAAGCTCGCCTTGAAGCACCCACACAGTCGATTGCAGTTTTGTTTCGGACTAGCATGCATAGATCCAAGATTTTTCACCTGTCCGATGTCATAGACGTGCTTTGAACCAACGTGACTGAATTTCTTCAACATTTCTTTACACCAATCGACACGAGTCCTTTTTTGGGCAATTTCCAAACTATGCGATATCCAACGAGGGCAACCAAATGTTCATGCAATATGGAATGTATGCTGGTTTCACTAATGCTCTAGGATGCCTCTATCTAGCGATATGGCACATGACGATCTTGCGTTTGACGCACATCTTCGATAGTTTCTAGCACAACAACCGTCTTTTAACGGTCTCGATGAAACTCATCGTGCAAGGATTGACGACCACGCTGGAACTGTATATATGTATCTTTGCACGTTAGCGCCGACGAAGGAATGATGAACTGTATCAGCTTAACATATTCGTAAAGTTCGATTCTCAGAAGCATTAGATTAGATTAGATTTGTGGGGGGTTGGACAAGTCCAAGCACTCAGTCAGGAGACCATTTCAGCAGAAAAAATAGAGATAGGAAAGCTAAAAGTGGGTGATAAGACGGATAAATTAGTTTGAGGTCACTCTTCCACAAATCTCTTGGATTCATTGATGAATCTTAAGAGATCCGGAAGAGGAAACGTATAAACTTTATCTATACTCAGTATATCGCAACCCAATATCCTAAGTCTAATTCTGGAAAACACCGAACAGCTACAGAGAAAATGCTCTGTAGTGTCGTCATCCTCAAGACAGCATAGGCATATCGGGCTGTCGACGACCTCCATGGCAGCCATATGCTGACCAAAGACGTTGTGCCCTGTGATTGCACACACCAGTACTCTCAGGTCCTTTCTGCTGAGTTTTAGGAGAAAAGTCCCTATTTTCCTGTTTGGTTCTTTCACAAAGCACTTGGCTATTCTGGCGAGGGCAGCCCAGATCAACGTCCTCTATGGGTAGACCTCATGAAGTCGTCAATCCATAGTTGAATCGATGCGGAATTGACACCTAAAAAGTGTTCAGGGCCTAGTGGCAGACTTGCAGAGCCTTCTTTAGCCAATTTATGAGCTAAGTCGTTCCCTGTAATACCACAATGTCCAGGCACCCAAATAAGACTGACTTTGTTGTGTTTTGCAACACTGTTCAGTTTTATCTTACATTCACCGACTAACTTCGAAGAGCAGCGAGGGTTAGCAAGGGCTTACAGTGCAGCTTGACTGTCACTACAAATTCCAATACTGTCACTACAAATTCCAATACTGCTACCCCGCCACTTTTTCTCAATTAGCCAGTATGCCACATTTAAGATGGCTAGTCTCAGAAGCACTGAGTTTAAGTGCTCCGCTTGCTAGGTCATATCATATGAATATACCTATGCAAAGATTACAGTCCTGAAAGTGTTCGGTGTGGTGCCTGCTTTTGGTGGCAGAAGCAGAAGAAAGCCTCTCTGCATTGAAAATATTAAAGACGTTATTGGTACAAATTATATTGTCGAATTTGTGTATTGTCGAATTGTATTATCGCTTTTTTCAACCAAGAATTTTAACACCCAGAAGTTTGAATACAGTGAGCTACTGTAAAGGTGGCCATTGAAGTCATTTGAGTAACAATCGTGAGTTAGAAAAAGAGGCATACAATGGATCGAGTTTATATCAAAACTGGTGCTGGAATGTCTTCGTAGGCTAAATATCTTAGACCAGAACAATCAGGTACGAATTCTATGGGTTTTAGAACACATAGGAATTGCTGTGAACGAATCATCACGAAATTTTGGCAAGAAATGTATTAACATCTTACTAACCAGGAAACTTTCAGGTTCTCTAGGGGGGAAGATGAAACCGCCAAACGCGTGCCGACATCGCGGCCAGCACTGATGCATAAGGAGCACAGTCAGTCATCAGAGGATATTTTGCCAGAGCAAAAAATAAAATTCAATCAGAGAGGACAAATTTTTTGAGGAAGTTGGGCTCAGAGAAAAACTATGAATCCGTGAAGGGGGACAATGGATCTTTCACGTCGCAGTGCTAAATCCCCACATAATAATACTAAATATAAATATTTTTGTTTCAAAAATGTATTATTTTAACCTCAAAATTAAGTTTCTAGCTTTAGTAGAAAAGGATTTATAAATTTTTAAAATGAGGTCTCAAGCCAAACATCACAAAATTCTCAAAATTTTGGTTCCCTCTAAGTTTCATACAAAAGTCTTCGAATATGCCTCTCTAGATTTCGCTAAAATACTCGTAAAAAATAATCAGCTAAATGGAAAATGTGTTACCAAATCTGCCCGATTTATAAAACCGCTATTTTTTGTGGACCAAACCAAACTGTTGGTATTATCATTTTTTGGAAAAAACATTTTTAATATTAAAATATTTGAACAGAAGTGAATGTGAGTTTTAAATGCAGCTTTACAACATTTTCAAAATTTTGGTTTTTGAAGGATAGAATATAAATGGTTATACATACGCGTACATCCTTTGTTAGGTGTTAAGCCAGCGCGGCTCCTAAAATCCTAAAATTTCTGGTTTACATTTTAATGATGCTATGAAAAATGCAACGACTTACAATTTTGTGGCATCACTATCAGGATAAAATTGTTACGTAATTTGTTGGCTCAACGAATATTATGATGGAAAAGTTGACAAAAAGATAGCACAAAATTAATCACCTTATCGGAAGATTCATAAAACTTGAAAATGACCTGAAATGTTCTTCTTGTTGAAGTGTTTGATTATTTCTACTGAAATAATCCTAAATAGCGACCAGCACCGTTGTACTACCACTGTTCTCGATGTCTGAGATCTCATTAATTTGCTATAAGAAAGACTTACCGAAAGAGCGACGTCGTACTCTAGCTAGTCCTGGACATTCACATACAGTCTGTGTCAGAAGAAAAGAACCGATTTTTTTGGACCTCCAAGATATATATATTTCGTTCTGCTTTTTGCTGCGTAATAGCTCCACTCAAGGGCTATGACGCTAGTGCTAACTCAGGTTAGTGTCGTTCGAAACTTTACCGTAAACGCAACCAAACAAAACTAAGTGAGAAGTACGCGAAGCTTTTTGAGACGGTATTTTTATGTACGCATTCTTACACCGCGGCTGCAAAAGTAATTAAAAAAATCAATCAGCGGTATAAGGTGTACAAAAATGCTGATGACTTTTCCGAGCGCGGCTTAAAGCGAGTGACGACAAAAAAGCAGGACAAGGTGATCGTCCAACTTTTTAAGCGGGACCTACACCAAGCACGATCAGTTATTGCTAAAAAGGGAATAGATGTGAGTATCAACACCATCGAACGACGACTAAAGGAGGCAAACATATCCTACCGTCCCACATCATCAAAACCACTACTTTCAGAAAAACACATTGAGAAACCACAAAACAAAAACTAGCCTTCGCAGTCCCCAGACGCCAAAAACGCATACAAAATGTTTGGGGAATTATGAAAACGCATCTTGCCTGGAGGCCAGTCCATGATTTAAAGCAATTCGTGCGTTAAGTTCGCAAAATCTAGTCTAGTTTGACGACGAGACAAGCAGAAAAGCTCCAAAGCATGCCGAGAAGATGCCAGGCTATACTCGACAACGATGAAGACTACACTGCTTATTGAGTAAATGCGACTCTTAGTTTGGTATATACTTTCATGTAATCATCAATCAATCATTTAAAATATATATCATTTATACTTCATGAATAATCGCGGTTCCTTTTTTGTGACACAGACTGTAAGTAGTGGAAAATACTTACCTTCACCCTTTTCGCTTGACAGCGTCTGCAGATAGAATTGAAGGGTACGTTGAGGCTGGCTGCATGATCACCTACCTTCCAACGACCTGCAAGTGTTGGAGTGATGCGTGAAATGTTTGGCCGAGTGCATCTTAACAGGTAATTCGTCCTTTGGATTTTGTACGACGGCCAAGTGTTTTTTGTTGTAATACTATACATGTAGTTAATTGCTTCCATCTTCTTTCGGCTAAAGCATGATAGTGTGAAACAATGGATGCTTTTATTGTGTTGAGTGGGGTGGCGACTGCCACCGCCTCTGCTATGTCTAGTGCCGAACCTTTTCTTGCTAGCTCGCCCGCTATCTCTTTACACCGTATGTTCCTATGACCTGGAACCCTCAAATGTACGTCAGTCATATTTGACTGCTGCGGTCTAGAAACAAACAAATAACAAAAAAAGGATTTCCTTCTCTCAAAATATATTTTTTTTCTTTTTAATAGTAAAATTATTCCAAAACAAAAACAAAAAAAAACGAAAAAACTACATCATTTGAACTTTACCTTTTCCTTATCCAATTCACTTTATGTTAATATTTTTCCAAGAATTTATTCTTATTTCCAATGCACACAGAAAAAAATGTATTGTAAAAGTCAACATCTACGAATTTGAAATGCTTGTTTTTACCGCTTTTAAAGGTTACCATTATTAAAAAAAAAAAGAAACGAAAATGTAAAATTCATAGTTGTTGTTGTTCAAGGATATACTTCGCATTCGCTAATACTTGTAAAAGACCAAAAAGTCTAGCAGTGGCATTAATTATTTTGTGTTTTGCATTTTTAATGTATACTATCAGAGTAATCTTGTGAAGCCGGCCACTTCTGACTTTATCTTTTGGGGTGCTTGTAAAATTGGATGACGTCTGCATATCTGCGATCGATGTCAATGTCACTGCCACCCGCCATTAACAGAATACGCAATTTTCAAGCAAGACGTCTTTATATACAAAATAACTATAAAAAAAAAAAAAAAAAAAAAATTAAAAAAAATGAAATAAAAATAGCCAAATAAAAAGTGTATAAATAAAAGTCTATCCAAGTCTTCTTCATCGCATGGGTTTATTCCAAATCCTCTTTTCCACCATCCCTTTCACATTATCGTTTATGTCGTGCGATGCGATCATTCAAGATCAACATGGCGCTGTATAACTACTTAGCATAAGCGTTTATTGATCTCGAACGTAACACCAAAGTACATAAAACCAATAATAGACCTTTCCGCCCCTCTGCCCTTACATTGTCCCCGCATCCACATAGTACCGAAGACTTTTTGCTCTAACTTCTGTTCTTTAGAAAAATGTTTGCATTGTAAAAATATGTAAAAATCCGTCGCAGCTGAGCTAAAACGTGATCGAGGCGCCGAAATCGCTAGCATTCCATTGTTCTACGAGTGTACACAGCTTTGGGGTGTGTATGGCGCAACGTGGTTGAATTGATTTGATTGTTGACTGCGTTGTTTTGATTTTAAAATCACATCAAACATATATCTATGGATATGGAAGAGCAAAAAGAGCGTAACACAAGACACATTTTAGCTTTCGAGTATAAGTAAATGATTTCATCTCACATATTTTTTTCGGATATTCATTTTAGTTAAGAGCGACAAAATTGTTAAATCCGGCCAACATGTCCATGCTGAAAAGAGATATTCCATTTCTGAAATTCGGGACACCCGGACCGTGTGAATACGAATGAAATTTGAGGACAGAATTTTGCTGCTGAGTACCCGGTGACGTGGCAGAATAAGTTATTCGCTCCATTTAAATTTCACCATAGCTGTCAATCTATGCTGGGTGCGATTTCGCTGCCGAGTCTCCAACGACGTCGCAGCCAAAGTTACTCTCACAATTTTGCTTCGGATAGTCAAAGCTTATAATCTGTCATCCTTTTGCTCCATCAAACATAGAAACAGCGAACGGCTATGGAGGCACATAAGTGATTTCAGAGGGAGAAATTCTCTCCCCAAATGCTTAGCATACACACTTTGAAATTCTTTTGTGCAAGTGAACTACTACCCCTTCTGATAGCATCATTCATCCATTGCAAATGGGTCTTCCTTCTCCCTTAGGTATATATATATTGTATAGTTGCCGCGTACACTCTTTTGGCCGAGCTCCTCCTCCTATTTGTGGTGTGCGCCTTGATGGTGTTCCACAAATGGAGGTACCTACAGTTTCAAGCCGACTCCGAACGGTAGATATTTTTATGAGGAGCTTTTTCATAGCAGAAATACACTAGGATGTTTGCCATTGCCTGCTGAGGGGTGACCGCTGTTAGAAAAATGTTTTTCTTAATTTTTGTGTTTCACCGAGATTCGAAGCTACGTTCTCTCTGTGAATTCCGAATGGTAGTCACGCACCAACCCATTCGGCTACGGCGGCCCTTAAGTAGGTAAGTGAAATGGTTGAAGTACCACTCTGGCGCTCCCCAATTAGCATTAAAGCACCATTTTGGTAGCATTATGAGACCTCCAACAGGCAGATTTTTACAGCCAGCCAGAGCTATTGATGTAATGGAGAAGATTGATGGGACTTAGGTTGGCGGACTGCCCCAGGCTGTCGAAGAAAGGAGCGCGCAGTGGCTTTAATCGTCTAGTTGCCACAACTAAAAGCCCGGCCATTTACAGAGAAAGTGCTCAACAGTCTCCTTCTTTGGAAGATCCCCACAGCTTATGCAATGGCGAATAAATGGTAACCGTAGCTTTTCCGCGTGTGTGCCGATCGTCCAAAGGCCGGTAAACACAGCTACGAGATTGAAAATTGAATGGCGAGAAAGTCCAGAGGACTTTCAGAGTTCTCCGTCTATTATATTGGGACCAAAGGGTTTTCGATATAACACATAAAGAAATGGAGATACATCTTTTCTGCGCTTTTCTAAGAAATAATTTAACTTTAACAACACCATGGGGATGACCTGGTAAGAAGTCTCTGAGACCAATTTAGTCCCCTTCCTGGAAAGGACATCAGCAATTTCATTTTTCTCAGTACTCCTATGTCCTGGAACTCAGATCAGAGAAATGCTACCTGCACCCTCAAGAGATTTGATCTCCTCTTCACAGGAGTTCACTAATTTCGTTCTGCACCATGGCGTCGTCAGAGCCTTAATCGCGGCTTGACTATCGGGAAAAATATTAATATCTCTCTCGCTCTACGTTCTCTAAGCATTTTGTATGCCTGCAGGATCGCAAAGACTTTTGCTTAAAAAACACAAGCACTATCCGGCAATTTTAAGAAAATGGATAAATTGGCTGATTTAGAGAAATGCCTGCTCCGATTCCATCTTGGAGCCGTCAGTGAAGACAGAGGTGCAGATTTTCCTCTCAAACTCCAATTTGCGGATAGAGAGATCTGTCAGAAGTTCAGAGAAATACGGTGTTAACTGCCCAAAACTGCTACCATTTCCCTTGAGAGAATGCTTCTGGAGGCCAAACTTCGTTACCATTCATCTCCCTTACTTACAGCGATTAGATTTGTTACGTGGATATTAGAAATCCATCTCGTTTTATGTCGAGTACATAATCAACCGAGACAGTTCTAAAAAAAAACTACTTCACAAGTTCAAACTGATTGGAATTGTTCCTTGAATATCTGATATATTCTCTTCGCTTACATGAAACGGTGAACTACAGTTTGTGAAACAATGTTTTGTACGTTTGATTGTCAAAGCAATGTATTCGCAAAGTAGAAGGCAAATAATGAATTTGCCTTGTTTGATTTTGGACTGACAATATGGACACGGCGAAAGAGAAAAAAAAAGAAATCAGCTGATTTACTGATACCACCTTTAATATATTCACCTTGGTGGGATGATTTTATGAGCGACAAGTATTTTTTGATAAAAAAAAACAAAATCACTATTCACCATTTAATATTTATATTAGACAAAAACCATAGAATACAACTATCCTGCGTTCTTCTGATCTTCATTTCTTCTTCATTTGATCGAGTCTTGCTCCAGCACGTAATAGAGGTTTAAGACAGAAAAAATTCAAACAATACAACGTACATTAAATCAAATGGACAATTAAGTAGGAATTTACAAGTTGCAATTGGTATTCGTCGAGGCTACAGTTAGAACCTCATATTATTTAAGCTCATAATAGAAGATATAATGAGCGACGTTAACAATATTTCCAGAGGAAATAAAGATAATGTCGACGCCGCACTTATCTCAGATTCAGAAGATAATTTACAATGGCTACTTTTTGAATTTGAAAACACATCAAGTTGATCCAATATGATTTTTCCGTACCAAAGACGAAATCGCATACTATATCGCGTCATCTACTACGATGTAAGCTTGCTGCATATGCCCAAAGTATTGAACAAGTTATGGAGCTTAACTACTTGGCAGTAAGGATCACATATTTAAAAATCTTGCTAGATGAAGTTCGAAGTCTGTGCCAAAAAGCAGCTCGAGTCTCTGCTTGTTTACGAGACGTTATATGGCGAATCAAAGTAATGAGCACAAAAAGTAAAGTAAGAGTTTATAAAACTTGCGTTCGACCACTAATGGCGCATGCCATTGAGACACGCGCAGAGATAACAACTATAGAACGTGTTATCTCAACTATCGAAATCCGAACTCTTAGATCTATAACCGGTCATACTCTACGAGATCTTAAGAGGAACAAAAGCATAAGAAAATGTACGAAATACTCGATATAGTAAAATGGAGCCGCTGGAGATTGAAAGCAACATGTCCTCAGAATGACCGATGACCGCTTGGCAAGACTGGTAACGACAGGGAAATACGACACGCCCGGAAGGAAGGCCACCAAAGAGATGGAAAGAGTGCTGTGCATCGGGATCGACATCCGATCATTAATAACATTGATTTTTATATTGCTTATTAAGATGTATAAGCACTTATATACCAGCATTTGTTAGAATAGGATAAGAATCCTAAATAAAGATGAACAAAAAGAAGAAGAAATCATTATTCAATGCTGTTTAAGTAATTTTTAAAGGATCGCTACTACCATTACTTTATATACCAGACCATAACAACAACAAAGAGTAAGAATTTATACAAAATAAGTTGGGGAAGACCTGATGAAACAAGGCTTTAAATAGCAATTAGAGTCAATCAGTTCACCAATCAACCGGAAACCACTCAGTGCCCATTGAACAGCTAAGAGTTAAATAGTTAAATTTGTCTCGTGATCTATAAACTATGTTGAAACAACTTCTATCTGTTTATCGGCTTCTATGTGCCTGTCTCAAATCATCTCTAGCATACTTTAGCATGGCCGCCGTTTACAACTACATTAGGGCGGGTTCAAAAATCGCTCATTGCTCTGTGAAAATCGTATTCTAGGGATCAAAATAAGAAACTTTGCCGAAGGAACCATACCTCTAAAACAAATTCTGATGTCCCCCAATGCAATGGGCGATTTTTTTGCCTCCCCACAAATCGACCCGGCCTAAACTACATACATAAAAACCCTTACATACCAGGCGAAGGAATCTTCTTCACAGCCCGTGGTGGACTATATCTTCGTCAATATTTTACTCCATTTTATTTTATCCATTACTTCTTCTCTCCAGTTGTTTACGTTTATTTCCTAAAGATCTAATTCGACGTCATCTAACCATCTCGATCGCGGACACCCAGAATTTCGCTCTTTCGGCATGCGCAGGCGAAGGAATGTTGATTCAAAAACAGCTTAACTACTCTGTCTACTGCTCGTTTATTTCGGAAGGTACTGCATTTATTTATTTATTTCTGCATTTTTTAAGTTTTTAATATTTGTAGGTCGTTGTTATTATAATAGCATAAACTTTCCTCATACATTTTTGCGGAATCCTATTGAAGCGACTATCCTTTGTCTTTGGTCGGAAAACCTAGTTACTTTGGTAACGTAGAACTGAATGTGGGGGTCTCCCCTTGTTTAATTCTTACTTTTAAGTTAAGTAAAATAAAAAATAAAAATAGAGGCGGCCGCCGTAGCCGAATGGGTTGGTGCGTGATTATCAATCGGAATTCACAGAGAGATCGTTGGTTCGAATCTCGGTCAAAGCAAAATTAATAAAAACATTTTTCTAATAGCGTTCGACCCTTCGCAGCCAATGGCAAACCTCCGAGTGTATTTCTGCCATGAAAAAGCTCCTCATAAAAATATCTGCCGTTCGGAGTCGGCTTGAAACTGTAGGTCCCTGCAATTGTGGAACAACATCAATACGCACATCACAAATAGGAGGAGGAGCTCGACCAAGCACCTAACAGAAGTGTACGCGCGAATTATTTATTTATTTTTTTTTTTAAATAAAAATAGTTTAATTCTTAGTTCTAACTAAAGTATTGTAGAAAAAATTAAGATTTACAGAATTTCATTTATAACAAAATTTTCTTATATTTTCAACATTAATTAACACCAATTTATATAAACTACATAAATCTACTTAGTCCTTTTTATCATTTTCACGAATAATTATTTTCTCATTCAAATTCTATTTTGTCATAATTCTCTACTCCCGCCAAACTCGGCTGGCGCAAATTTATTGCATTCATTAGAAGTTTATGGAGTTCACGGTCGCAAGTACAAGCGGCTTGGGTTCAAAATGATACTCTTTTAGAGTCAACTGCGTCATTTTTGAATGGTATAAACTTTCTAAGCTTTATTTTGAATTCTTTAAGTTGACTGTTTGCATTTCGCTTGAATGTTGGTTTTTTTTTAATATATATTTTTTTTTATGTTTCGTTGTTTGTATTTGCTCACCTCTCCATTTTTATGATTTTGCAAATTTGAGCACTGAGGAAATTCTCGCCAATTCACTCCCATTCGTAGTTATTGCAAAATTCTATTGAATGCACACACACACACATGCACACATGCGCTCCATGTATATAGAACTTCATCAGCACCTCTGAAATTAAAAACAAAACAAAAAATCGGAATTGTTTATGAAAAGCCATTGAACGCGTCTGTAAATGACTTTGGGTTCTTCCCAACATTTCACTTAAAATCAAACATACATACTTACATATGCCGACACCGTGACGTCAATCAACTATTGTTTTTTTTTTGTAATTTGTTTAATCGTTTTACTTTGGCAATTACTGCGAATTACAAGGCAACTGCACACTGAAATTACATTCACATGCAATTACTCGCATTGTTCCTGACTTTCCCAGCTTTGAATTTTTCTTTCGTTAGTTTTTTCTTTTACATCTACATATGTATGCATGTATGTATGCGTGTTTATTTACATTTGCCTTGAATTGGCGTTCGCGCAGAGATATTGCAGAAATTCCCGAAATTCAAGGTAAAAGAATTATTTACAACGAAAGCATCGGTTGATGACTCCAACGCAAAAGAATTGAATGCCGGAAGAGCTTTAGCACCACAACATAGGTACAGATGGTGCTCTTATGTACACACATATATATACACATACGAGAGAGAAATGTCAAAGCGGCGCTTAAAAGATATGCAAATGTTCTGATGTGATAAAAATTATTGTATGTAAGTATGCACATATATGCATATATATATATTTTTCTGCATCATAAACGGAAATCGTGGCGCGCTGCGGCGTTTGTAATGTAACTTATATGTATGTAGATGCACATTTGTGTGTCCACTGTGTACGCAAAACAACTAAATATGACGAGATAAGATAACATTTTTGGTTAGGCGCCTTTCACAGGCTTTATTTGTGCTTTCAGCTTAGCGGCTCAGTGGCACATACACATATGTATGATCATTAAAAGAAGTGCTCTGCCTTTACCTATTGATTTCCTTGTGCCGCTCCTAAATATTTAAAACTACTATTGAAATTCAAGGGGGTACCTTTTGCACATTATTAAGCATACTTTTAACTATATTCTGTAATTTTTTCATGCAGAAATACTTAAAAATAAGCCGTGACAGATCATGTCCGTGAACGTCTTGAAAAAAAACATTTTGCAGTAATCACTGTATCTCGGTCGGAAATTATCTGAAACCAAAACCAATTCAAATTTAGTCAAAGTATCATTAAATCTTCCCCCAACGTTGTCCGCCTATTTTTTTCTTCGTTTAAAACTTTTTGGCGGCGGTCTAAAGTGAAAACTTCTATTTTTTGAACAAAAATTTCCGCCATTTTGTGGGCGGGAACCCCCTTCATGTCAAAAAAAAAAATATAAACTAAACGTTGGGGGGAGACATTTTATATGAAGAAAATGTGTGCCAAGTTTGGAATGAATCGAGCAAGTAGTTTTTAAATGGCAGTGATCACCGACTTTCAAAAAGTAGTTTTGAGAAAAACGCCTTTAAAAGTATGAGAGCTAAATGTATATATACGAGTAATGCATGATTCAATAATAAAAGGTTTGCTCAGTAAGCAGCTTTCTCTTTCTCTCCTGACAAATCGGCTCCCTTAGCAAGACACTGGGTTGCTAGCTCTAGAAATTTTGAGTAAAAGTGGAGGAAAAGTAAAATTTGTAGAAAACACATTTCATTTTCAAAATGGTCTGCTAACGAGCAATAACCCGCTAAAGAGTTCTCATCGGTATGTTCAGGACTAATGGTAGTATGACATAGAATACATATCGCTTAAGTCTGGACATGACAGAGTAATTGTCACAATCCGAGATCGATGAGTGGTGAATTTACAAAGCTTTATTTCTTATGATGTGATGATTTAGACGCAATTCATGTTTTGCCAAGAGCTAGTATTTCCCAAGGAGTTACGACAGGGAGAATAATTGGATAGTCCCGACGCGATCGATAACATTGCATGCCGCATTATAAAAAATTTGAATGAGCTCACCTTCCCGTGGTGGGATGAAGTGCCCAGAGGAGGCTTAGTAAAGCACAGTACTAGCATGAAAAAGCTTCTCATAAAAAACCATTTACCGGAATCGGTTTAAAACTGTAGAGGCTTCAATTTGTGGAACGTGCTCTACAAATAGGAGAAGAATCTCGGCCAAACACCTAACAGAATTGTACGTGCCAATTATTTATTTTTAACAAAATAGTTTCATAGTTTAAAATCTTGGATTAAGTGCAATAATTTCTTGTTTTAATATTAGACTTGGCAATTTCCGCTAAAAAATTCTATTTGAACCATTATTTACATTCAAATTTTAATTAAAATTAATTTTTTAAATCGTTCACAGTTTGTTTCCATTTAAGTAAGAAAATACTTTTTTGCTACCATTTTTACCAAAAGGGATTTAATATGTTACACTTTATTCACCTTCTTAAATGCAACCTTTTGTAAGGGAGTGTCAAAAATCGAATGTCACTAGTGAGCAAACCTTTAATAATTGAATCATGCGAGTAATGTATACCTACTTGTCAGCCACGCTGTCTTCCCGAACGCTCGCACCAAATTTTGGGAATACTGGGAATATATTTTTTTATTTATTAATAATGAAATATAATTATAAATAGCTATATTACAAAAAAAAAGGGACTAGCTACTAAGACTATCGGCCTGATATAGAGTTGAGCTAAATATACTACTGAAAGTAAAATTCTTGGGTATCGTTTGATTGGTTGGTTACAGTGGTGATTCATCCAGAATCCAACTAGCGTTTCCGCACCATTTTGTTGCCACATCCTCGCTACCAACTTGTTTAACGGTTATTTACAGCATGACTATATCCTGTCTGTACGTTTTAAGAACCCTATTAGGTTGTTGACGTCTAAGCCAGGCAGTTGTTCGAGACTCTCGAACAGTGGTTTGACCATGGTTGACATTCTCTCCTTTCATAAAGCAGGGCATTCCCTTTTTCTAGTTGTTTACAACTCTAACACTGCGTGTTGTGAGGGATGCCCATTTAGCTGTTTGTTCTCCAATAGACCACAAGTCAGTTATCACCGCCGTGAGTGTGAAGGCATCACTTCGTTTCATATTTGTCAGTATTGAGGTTTGCTCGAGGTTATAAGGGGTCATAACGTTCTACTAACTTTGCATGTTGTCTGGTGCCTCCATCTGCATTCCACGATTTGTAGATATATTAGGGCAATTCCACGATTTGTAGATATATAAGGCAAACGTGTAAAGTCGCGAAATCCTTCTGGCCTCGAGTGGACCGGAGGCGCTCGGGCGAGCTTCTGAGGCTGACAAAATATCAGCTCTCTAATCTAGTGGGTTCTCTCACAGGACACAATGCGCGAGGAATGCATGCTGTGAGAGGTGGAATCATCTCAGCACCTTCTCCTTAACTGCCCTGCTCCAGCGGGGTTAAGATCTAGACATATTGGCTCATATTTCTTTGCCACGCCTGCTGATATAGCTGACGCTGACATTAAAAATCTGATGAATTTCATCAGCAGCATAAAGCGGTCGACGCAAACATAGTAATCGTTCGTAATCCGCACGCTCCTAACCATACCAGCATCACCTCTCCCCGCCCTCTCCCTGCATCCCATCGGTCTTTCTCTCTCGCTTCACCCCCTTCATAATGGTATCACAAAGAACGAATCTTTCTTCGTCCAAGTGTGTCCATTCCCTGGGCAACCATACCAACCTAACCTAAGCTAAGGCAATTGCATTCTTGATTGCACCCAGTTGGGTGAATACCGATTCTGCAAGAATTTTGTTCATGGCAGATCTCCCTATTGCCTGTTCGTCGTGTTTTGTTTAATGTTCCGATGTTCCGGGGCCCAGATTAAGGTTAATTTATGGTTTACACTCAAGGCTGTAAGGCTACTTCTGCTTTGTTCCACCAGTTTACAGGCTGTTGAGACTGAATCCAGTGCCTGCATTGCAGCTTGGCTATCCGAAAGAATAGCGATATTGCTCTTAAAAGAGAAGTCTGTGATTAGTAGCCTGCAAGCCACCCCTATTACCCGTACTTCCGCCTGGAAGGCACTGCAAGTATTGGGAAGGCGCGCAGATTTTTCAATTCTAAGCCTATGAGAATACATACCAGCTCTGTCACTATAATCCATTTTTACACCATCTGTGTAGACTGTAGTGTCGAAATTGTTTGGTAAAAATCCCTTAATCCCTTCATCCCGAGATGGAAAGAGCATTACATTCAACCAAAAATTACTAAGGAAAGCACGTAAAGAAGAGAAGGTTTTTAAAGTATTCTTGACGTGTAAACCGATTACAGGGTAAAAGTTGGAGATGTACACCAAGATGACTGGCATGGATCTACACAGCTGTCACAGTCAGTCTGGGAGAATTGCGCAACGAAGCAAACAGTAAAGAACACACTAAAAAGGTTACAAAGCCTTACGTGTGTATGCATAACGGGAACTATGCGCGCACTTCTCACGGCATCAATTGAGGATCTTCCAGAACTCATACCACTTCAAGGAAAGTAGCTCAAGTAAAAGTAATCCTCAAGCCAGGAACAAGTCAGCATTGAACAAGTCGAATCATATCAGCCCAGCAGCCTATTGCCTATTGCTTCTAAAGTAATGGAGTTCCTTTTTCTCAAAAGAATGATGCCTATAAAATAAAATACACTCTACCAATAAATTATTACATATTTATTAAGTCTTAATTCGAAAATTACTATTTCTTTGTCAAGCAAGGCGAACAGTCTGAACTATGTGAACGTTCAACTAGTGTAACCCAAGACAGTTTTATAAGCCCCATCCTATGCTTGCTGTACACTTACGATCTACCAGCTTTTGAAGAAACAATAGTCGGAACGATCGCAGACGACACTGCCGTGCGCACAATTGACTCCCACCCCGATGAAGCTTCCCAAGGGCAACAGAAAAGACTTGATGAAATGACTAATTGGTTCAAAGAGTGACGCATTAAACCAAATGAGACAAAATCTTCACAAGTCATTTTACACTAACTCAAAAATCTTACACTAAATCCAAACTAACGTCTCAAAATATCTCGGTATGCATCTTGATAGCAATCTTACATGGAAGCCCAATATTTTCACCAAACGGAGGCTTTAGGAATAAAACTTAAAACTCATGTTTCTCTCGCAAGCAAGCTGCCATTTTACTCAGCTATCTTGAAACCGATATGGACATATGGCATCCAACTTTGGGGAGCTGCAGCTAACTTAAACATCAAAATACTTCAAAGATTCCAGTCGAAACCCCTCAGAATGCTCTCCCCTTATTATATCATAAATGCACAAATTCATCGCGAAGTACCCACAATAATTGAAAAATAAGAAAGTATGCCACATCGCACAACACTCAACTCCAATCGCACGCAAACCCTCTTGTCAAAGAAATAATTGCAAATACCATAACCTTCACCAGACTGCAAAATGATATAAAAAGTTTTTTCTAATAGCGGTCACCCTCGGCAGCCAATGGCAAACCTCCGAGTGTATTTGTGCCATGAAAAAGCTCCTCATAAAAATATCTGCCGTTCGGGGTCGGCTTAAAACTTTAGGTCCCTCCATTTGTAGCACAACATTAAGACGCACGTCACAAATAGGTGGGAGAACTCGGCCAAACATTCAAAACGGGTGTAAGCACCAATTATTTTGTATTACTTTTTTATTTTGTTCTGGCGTTAAACGATTCATGATGATGACTTACCAAACCTTACTGAACAGAAATGTCAACACAGTTTGCTATTCTCAGCTGTTAAATCATAGTTATCGATATCGATGGTGCTCAGGCAACTAAAAAACACCCGATCTAAGTAAACTTTTTAAAGAAGATATGTTAAATAATTTCACATTTTCATTTTGCGTACTTTCTGGCCTCCCCTAATATGACAAAACTTACAATTTTTAGTGTAATTTTCCAGCAGTAAATGCTTTGGTATATAAATGAAGTAACTTAAAAACATTAAATGATAATTTTCATTTTCCATTGAAAAGTCATCACAGCAAATAGATACACCTACCATTTTTTTTTCTTTATTTCCAAATTACCATTATTACTACTTTCAGCAATCTTTCGAGACGCGCTTTAATCTTCCACTTTTGCAATATTTTCATTGCATATTCTTATTGCAGTCATTTTACTTGAAAGATTTATCCTTGAACGAGTCTCTCAACCCAACAAAAGCATTACTGAGACACACAAACACACGCCAATCGACGATTTATTGAGCTGCAGCAGCAGAAGTAATCGCTGCAAACTGTGGCTATTTCAGTAAAAAAAAAAGTATCCAAACTCCTTCTAGAATGCATCCAAATCGACGCGATCAATGCAATGCAGTGCGTATCTAGTGGCGGCATAGTCATGCACGTGTACTGGACATGTGCAATGGACATCGACGACAATAATGACAATGAACGTCAGCTACTACGCGTTTTTTCATGTGGTTGTTGTAGTCCCTATGCAAATCGATGAATCGCAATAGTGATCATTCAGCGCAATTCGTAGAAGATATTCAAATGGAATTTCGCAATGTGTTTTTCTGGATTTTCATGAATTTGATTGCATTTTTCTATTTTTATTTTAAAATGTGCATTGCGAACAGTGGCGGATCCACGGGGGGGGGGTTTTCGGGTCCGGACCCCCCCCCATTGGAATCATGGTCTAAAGTTTTATGTTTCAATTCTGTATGAGTCAAGTTAAAAAAAACAATATTTTTTTATATGCATTAGCAGTTTATTAGATTTTTCTTCCAGTTTTAATTTATTTCATAATAAAAACAATTAAAATACGACGGACGCAATTCAATTTGAATAATTACACAGGCCTGCGTAATTTCATTTTTGTCCAATTTCTAAAACGGCTACGAGTGTCTCTTGAAGTTTTTTTTGTGCTGAAAACGAATTGGATCTTGAAAATGCTCCAGCACGTCAGGACTTTTGGCAATTTGTGGTTAAATAGTCAAGAAATGCCGATTTTGGACATCTTTATGAATTTTTTTTGAGTAAGGTAATTTTTTTTTTTTATTTTCCACAACGGAATCGCAAAGTAATACTCTGTAGCTTTAAAATCCATTTTTTAAAAGACTTCTAGGATGAATGAAAAAAAAGTTATACTATTTTGAATTTAAGAAAATGGCTGATCCAATATGGTGGACGATCTTTCGAAAATTTAATGTAAGGCTGCGTGCATGTCAGAGATGTGATAAGCGATAAGAGCAGCGACAAAAGCATAGCGTCGAGCTTTAGTTTTGTGTGGTGTATAAAACAGAGCTGCGATAAGAGCGTTAGTTGCATTTGCAATTTAAGTTTTGAAAAGTGAAGAGCTATAATATTTATAATAATGAGTGATTCAGAGGAAGAAAATATGTTGTTGTTGACGCCTACTGCTGCATATTATCATCTACATAATACTGTAAGGGAAAAACGTCAGTTTTCGGCGCATCCTCTAAACCAAGCAAGACTAGAACTCGGAGAATTTCACCATCTCTATAATAGTTTGAGACAGGATCCAAAAAAGTTTTTCGAATATATGAGAATGAAAAGCGATACATTCGATTATATTCTGTCTCAAATTTCGGATCGACTGCAGCATAATTGGCAAAACTGCCACAACAGACCAATCTTGCAAGAGGAGCGATTGATGCTTACAATAAGCTACATACGTACGAATAATTTTATTGGAGAAAAATTAACATATTCATTGGTAAATAACAAAAAAAATAAAATATTTTAAACATTTAGAATATTGTGAATCTAAATCGGATATTCATTGTTTTGTGCATTGTCATCACATCTAGCCGTGGTGTTTTCAGTGTTACATTCAATATAAATAGGTATTGATTTATTAACCAGTTCATGTGTCAGCTACAATACTTCGCCACAATTTATCCAAAATGAACCTGTTGTGGTGATTTGGATCTTTTCGATCCCAAATTGCAGGTTTTAAAAATACTGCACTTATAAAATCTTCTGTGTCCATCATCGATAATAGCGAAGAAATTACTAGCCTACAATTTCTACGCTCTTATCGATGATAGCGAGCGAAGAGTGAGTTAGCGCGCTGCTCCGACATGCACACTTCTATTAAAATACATGCATTAATTTTCTACGCTTCGCTCTTATCGACGCTCTTATCGCTTATCGCATCTCTGACATGCACGCACCCTAATTCGCTTGAAACTTGTTATTGGATCTGCCATTTTGAATTTAAAAAAAGGATTCCGGTTTTAATTGCTGCACGAGGTGCTCACGCAAAATATTGATTTTTTGATTTTTTTTTGATATTTTTTTAATAAAAGACTGGTTTGAATATTGTTTTTGTCGTATTATAGAAATTTAATAAACAACATATTAAAAATAGACTATTCTTTGATTATTATCACTTAAATGGCTGAAACTTGAATTTTTCATAGTGATTCTATTAATTTGAGCACCAACTGTACACTGACTGTTCTTGGATACAAATTTTTAACTTTACCTGTTTTTCCTTCTTTTTTATTTTTGGTTCTGATTCTGGATCAAGGCGCTCGAAATAAGAAAATAATGTTCTCTTCATGTTAGGAGGCGTATTAACAATCACATTAACTACTTGTCAACAAATGCTTGACACAATGTATTCTGCTCGTTGAAAGAAACAAAAGAATAGAAGCATGTTCATGCATGTTTAAAGATAGCCTAGTTATTCACCAAAAAAACTTAGGGAAAAATCACTCGGCCCCGTCATCGCGATTTCGTTGGCGCGCTATTTGAAATTTCGAGTTAACAGTACACAGAGTGTCGCCGTTACGATAAGGAAAAGCTGCAACGGCTCTTTCATGGTAACTTTTTTGTCGTTATATAGCAACACATGTTGTTAGAGAAAAGCGCAATTAAATATATAATATTATATATAAACACGACCGTTTCGTTTGAAGAACTTTATTGGAGTGAATTGAGCCACAGTTAGCTTTAATACAAGAAGAAGAAGTAAAGAAGTTACAAACAGGGTTGATATTTTTTTCGTACTTAAACTATACATGGTTGAATTGCAAGTTGGCTCCAACACATGTTATAATATATTGTATCTTAAATAGGCGTAATTATTTATGAAGGTGTTCCACGATGTATAAAAATCGCCAATTATTCTTGTAATTTTGAATCAAAGTCCTTTACTATTTTTACAATTTTTTTTACAAGATATCTAGAGCTATTAGTTTTTTCATCGGCTAGTCACGACATGCAGCGCGAATAATGCCATATTTTATTCACGAAATTGATTTTTAATAAAAACACCCTTCTAAAATATCCCGGACCCCCCCCCTTTATGAAATCCTGGATCCGCCACTGATTGCGAATGTTGTGAGTAAGCACAAAATACAAGCATACATACACATTCGCCAGCATCTAACAAATGGAAAAACGCTTGGCCGGAGGCTATATCGGCTGGCGCGACGTTAAAGGCCTGCGCCTTCTGGCGCATTGCAATGAGCGCAGCGCAGACTATGAACTTTTGCGTGTTTCCGTGCGTTACAGATTTCGAAAATCAAAGCATTCTCCTATTTTTTCACACACAACTACCAGTGAACGATGATATGCATGTATGTATGCATATGTTGTTGTTTGTAAGCAAATTTACTTACCCAGTAGAACCATAAGTGAGATCTTCCAAAGCGTGAAAAAAATAGGACAGGGTCCGGCACTCGAAGTGTAACCAATTAAAAAGGCCATAAATTTAGTACTTTTATTCAATCCAAAGTAAAAAATTTGTGAAAATATCTAATACAAAATTAAGAATCAATTTACTTTTGCTCGATATGACCACCTTTTGCCTTGACTATGGCCTTGAGACTGTCCAGAAACGAATCACAAGCTGCCCGAATGTGATTTGCAGGTATTTTGACCCACTCGCGGAAAATGACTTTTTTCAGCGCCTCGAGACTGGTGAACCGTGCAGTTCGGACTTTTCTCTCCAAATGGCCCAAAGAGAATAATCCATCGGATTCGCGTCTGGTGAATTTTAGAGCCATTATGTGGACGTTATGAAGTGCGGAACGTTGTTTTTTAGCCATTCTTGATTCACTCGAGCTTTGTGAGACGGTGCTGAGTCCTTTTGAAACGTCCATGGTCTGCCACCAAAATGTTTGTCTGCCCAAGGCTTCAAAGCAACCGCCAGAATACTTTCCCGATAATATTTCGCATTTAGCTTCACGCTAGGCTCGATGAAAACGATTGTAGAGCGCTCATCTGCGGTTACAGCGGTCCAAACCATTACCTGTGGCGGGTGTTGCCTCCTGGTGGCCAATCAATGACGCAAATTCTCGTATGAACGGTCGGTCAAATAAACCCTATCGTTTTGGGAGTTTACGAATTGCTCAATTTGAAAACGTTTCTCCTCACAAAACACAATGTTTGGAAATTGACCGCTTTCGGCCAAGCGAAGCAACTCCTTCGCTCTATCAAGTATGACTTGTTGCTGCTTTGGTGTGAGATCATACGACTTTTGGATCTTGTAAGACTTAATTTTGAAATCATTTTTCAGTATGCGACGGATGCTACGATCAGATATTTTCAGTTCTTTCGCCATTTGATTGGCACTTCGTCGAGGTTTTCGCTCAAGTCGCTTCTTCACTTTTTGAACCATTTCACGCGATCTGAAGGGGGTAACACATCAAGTGCCGGGCCCTATAGGTACTGATTTCGACAACACTTCAGATCAGTCAACGAGATTTGTTGATTTGGAGCCTACGTAGTATTCTTTAGCAAACAAGGAAAGTGATATCCCAAAACGACATCCAAAATCAATTCAGAAGAAGTACTTTGAAGATACTCAGGATTTGTTGCATTTAAGACCCGTCATAACTCGCTCTGGAACACGAAAAGCGTTTAATCTAACAATACAGTGGTCCATATAGTAGTTTTTGTAATCACATGCTATTTCGATAGTGGCAGCTTTCTCCTCGGAACGAAATTAATCGTCTTTCAGTTAAACAACATTGGGAAGATTGAGAAGATTTCAAAATCAGCTTTTCTGACGAAGGGCATTTTCAGCTCTGCGGCTATATTAACAAGCGAATGGCAGTTTGGTGCGGATTTTGCCGTGAGCGAGTATTAGTGACCTATTTTTCTTTGACTTAAACGCCATTTCGCTCGACAGCGAACGCTACAGTGGCGTGATAAATGATATTTCGTTGCCGAAAATTAAAGTCGTAGATTTGGACGATCTTTGGTTTCAGCAGCATGGCGCACGCTATGCCATACATCCCAAACCACAACCGATCTTTTGCGCACCAGTTTGATAATCGTGTCATTAGCCTGCTCGGCATTGGCAATTGGAGCTACGATTTGACGCCGTTTGACTTCTTTGTGTAGGTTCGTCGTACAGGATCGATATTATGCGAAGAATCCATTAGCAATTTGAGACCGAAGCAGCCTTCCTTTCTTGCTTGGCGCGATAACCTCTCACGTGATTTTGAAATCGCGTTCCTTAAATAATGGAAATGTTTGTTCTTTCGCTTATATTTTTGTTAATTTTTAAAAAGAAGACACTATATAAATCACCCTGTTCCTTGGAAAATATTAGATGGTGACCAGATAAGAGCGATGAGAAAAGAGATTTCAATAAAATTACAAATTTTGAAGCTACATCATGAAAATAGCTGCCTCGGCTTCGCTGGAGTTACTTGAAGCAGTCGAAAAATATTCGATGTCTCAGTCCGATGTGTGGTCATTATTCTGTCCTATAGCGTTTCAATTGTTTGTCTTGAGTACATGATTAGCTTGTTAGCGTAGACTAAGAACATAACGTAGCCCTAGAGCAAATAATTGGAGATTGTCAAGTCACACTGGCTAATTGATGAACATTCGCCGTGAGATGTCGCTAGTCGTCAAATTTCTCCTTGTATGGCATGCAGTGCCATGTTGTTGGAACTTTCTGGATGATGTCGAGCTCTGGCTACAGGAAGTCGTTTAAGATCACCCTATACCAAGAGCTACCAAGGACCATCGAAATTCATATAGTAATAAGAATAAATAAGTTCCGTTGACCCACCAATTCAAAAACCGCACCAAATAGTCTTTATTTGAGAATGTATTGATGCTTGGTCGAACGGTTGTGGACTACCGCTGAGTCAGGAGTGGGACACCTCCGAGAATAAGATTTTTTACCAAAATCCGGATCTGCATATTTATAACTGAGTCGGAATATTGAACATATTGATGAATAATTTTCACACGTTCGGCAAGCGTGAAACGAAGCGCTATGGAATGGAACATCTTATTGAATATTTAGATAATTTGGCAGCTGCTGAATATATGAAAAAATAAATAATTGGCGTGTACATTTCTGTTAGTCGTTTGGCCGAACTCCTTCTTCTATTTGTGATGTGCGTCGTGATGTTGTTCCTCAAATGGAGGGGCCTACAGTTTAACAACTTTAAGCCGACTCCGAACGGCAAATGCTTTTTCATAAGAGTTTCTTCATGGCAGAAATACACTTGGAGGTTCTCTGCTGAGGAGCGACTACCATTAAAAAACTTTTTCTATCAATAAATGTTTTGTGCCAGAAGTTTCAAACTTGTGCACTTCCGAACCAACCCATTCGGCGCGGCTGATAAGCGTATATATGCACGTAAAAATTTAAGTGTTTTCTGCACTTTAAAGCTTTATTTAAATATTATTGGAAATAAAATTGACCGCACTAAATTCCAATCCCATTAAACTTTCTGAAAATGTTTTCCAGGAACAATTTTCCAAGAAAAATTTCCTTCAAGAGAGCTCTGTTAAAAGTGGTATGCCTGCTCACTATAGCACCCCCTATATCATTCATACTATTTGCCTAAAAGCGCAGTGAGTTAATCAGAGTAGGTATTACTTGGCTGGCATGCCAATATTTCTCATACCCCAAGTAACATCACCTCTTTTTATTGCACCATCTGCACTCAGTATGTATTCCCGGAGTACTCCTTGGTGAGTAGTACTCGCTTTGATAGCTCTCACTTCTAATTCTACTGGGTGTATGCGAGTAAATCGATAAAAGATAAATAACATCAAAGTCAATCAAACAGAAAAAAAATATATAAAAATTGGCTATACAAAATTATGTTAATGTTTTTATGCTTTCGCTTGGGCACTTCTTTTGTTGAAGCGGTATTGTTCTTGTTGTTGGCTATGTTTGACGTCAATGGCGTTATGCGTATATAAATGTAAGTAAGCGATTCGCAAAACAAAACAATGCTAAACATCCTACAGTGAAAAATGGAGTAAAACTAGTTCACTATTATACATTTCGTAACACTTTGCGAACTAGTGAAAAACGGTTGGAAAGCGGGATAGGGACGAAACATCGAAAATCAAATTTTACCACACAAAACAACAACTTATTGAGAGTGGAGTTAATCGAGGATGACAGATTTGCAAGGCGCGCTCTTTAAATATGGTGAGAAAGAAAAGTGTAAGGGGAAGTTCGGCTGCCACGTCACTTGGGATATTCGTCAGTCGAATTCTGCACGATCATTTCACATGTATTGGGTAGGGAAATAAGTTTCCGCCCTTGTAAAAGAGATGTCGCTGCTGATACTATTTTTGTGATCGCTCTAGTAATATACTGGTGGTTTGAAGGTGTTTATGGGAGATCTCGATTGCAGTAGTTGACATTCGTTTGAAGCGTAAAGATCAATTTTTATGTAACGTCAAAAATGTATACGTTCGTCCCGAAAAAACAGCATTTGCGGGAAATCTCGCTTCATTATTACTATTTAAAGAAAAGTGCAGCTGAAACGTGTCGTATATTCATCAATACATATTTACGGTAATCACGCTCCATTAAATACAACATGTAAAGAGTGATTTCGCGACCTGGTGGAATCAGAAGGGTGTCATCTATTACGAACTCCTTAAACCGTCTGAAACAGTCATGGGCGATCGTCGCCGACTGTAGCTAACGCATTTGAATCGAGCTCTCAAAGAAAAACGGCCGAAATGGGACGGTAGACGTGACAAACTGATTTTGCTGCATGACAACGCCAGGCCACAAGTTGCTAAATCGGTCCAGAAATATTTAGAGGGTCTGAATTGGGAAGTCTGACCCCACCCGCCCTATTCCCCAGACATTGCATCTTCGGATCATCATCTGTTCCGCTCCATGCAGTTAGCCCTTATTAGAGAGCGGTCCACTTCTTACGAGAGCATCGCAAACTGGGTCAATGAATGAATCAAATAAAAAAACTCGAATTTTTCGTCAGAGGAATTCGTATGCTACATGAAAGATGGAGTAACGTTGTAGCTTCCAGTGGCACAACTTCATACTTCTAGTATTATTTAATTCTTTAAATAATTCGTAACTTTGGCTACCAAAAGAAACGGAAACTTATTCCCATATCCAATTTTTACACACTCGTCCAATAAGTCGTCCAACACAATCTCAGTTTGGCCTGTTTCGTTAGGCCATGAGTTGATTCTGTCAAATGCACTCAGAGCCAAATAACAGTCTGTTAAAGAGCACACCTCTAAAAAATGTTTACCGATGAGAGTTAGTATCGTTTTCTTAATGGTGGAAAGCGCCTTCGATATATCAAACGAGCTGGAATGGGAGTTAAAGTCTTGGGATGAGGATTGAAATGATTTATACTCGAGAGGGAACACGAATGTTAACTTCTCCCAGAAGAAATGCGGTAAGACTGTTAGCAATAGTTGGCGGACCCAGTTTTACATGACTATTGTAAATTATATTTTAGTAAAGGTGAAATCGTTGGCAAAGTGACAAAGCTGATCAAATTCTGGTTTGAATTGGTCCAAAGTTACTTGGGAGCGAAAATAAATATTTCTTTTTACTAAAAAATTTGGTAGACTGTAGGCCAGATGCAGTAGATTTAGTATAAATTCAAAGCGGGGCTACGACCCGGCCAAATACTTGACCCTACCGGTCCATTTGTGGAACAACATTAAGACGTAAGCCACAAATAGGAAGAGGAGTTCGGCTAAGCACCTAAACGAAGTGTACGCGCCAATCATTTATTTATTTTCTATCGACCATTGCAACTGCGGCATTTACGCTAGCTAAGTAATACCATAGTGTTGTTTTTCCATCCTATAGACTCCAATATAAAGAACTGTTCAAAAAGCAAAGAGATTTGAAATCATTGCGGGATAGTGGCGCAACCAATATCATTCACTAGTAAATAGTTTAGCGCTGGCTCTAAATCACTTAGCAAAATTTACTGCAAGGTATAAATATTTTTTCGTCAGCGGTGATTGATTTTTATAGTCAATAAACTGTAAATGTAAAAAAACATCGGTGAACCACAATGCGCGTAGCTTCGTGGAAGCCCGCGACCGTCAGCGCAGTACCCGCTGGTATCAGCACAGTCGAAATGGCGTAGATGGCTGATTTAGTGATAAAGAGCAATCTCTGCTACACCGTAATCTCGAATGTTATCGTAGTGCGTATCTACAATAAGGCAACAGGTTCGGTGCCCAAAGGCGTAATGAAACATGAAATTGCACGACTAGTGATCGACACTCGTCAGGGAATTACCTTCGGCGAGGAGAAATGTTGGGCCAAACACTTCACAAAAGGGGCATATATATATATATATATATATATAAATATATATACAAGAGGTGCAAAATTAATCACCCGAACGGAAGATTTATAAACGCCGACTTACTTGTAAAGTAGACAGCTGCAATACTCAAACAGACGAGCAATGGAGCGCGTAAAGGTCGAAATACGTGTAAAGAGTTGCTCAATCAATTTTTTTTGATTTTTGAAAAAAATGCATTGAAAATAAAATAAGATGATTAATTTTGTATAATAAATACATATTAAAAATCCACTTGTATATTATCGACTCAAAAATGATTACGCAGTACTCGTACAAAGTTGAAGTTTCTTTTTGAGTCTCAAATTTCTCAGACACTCACTGTTGTTATCCTCATGAAATTTTATATGGTAGTCATAAACCTCTGAAGTGGAGAGCTGTGAGTGTTTTCCGCTATATGATTTAGATAGCCGCATATCACGAATCGGGTCATATTACACGGTGATTTAATGGTTGGAACCATGGAGTTAAAAAGTGATTTGATATGCGAGATTCGATACATTTCTTAGACCTACTACGTTTAAGGTGAAACGGCGAAGATAATACAGTATCAAAAAGAATAGCAACCCAGTGGGTGCAACGATTCCGTTCTGGTAATATGGACATCAAAGACGGGGCAATAAGGCCAGTTGACCAATATGCCGATAAAATGTTTTCCATTCCATTGATGAGGAACTGAATATTATATATATATATATAATTGGCGCGTATACCCTTTTTGGGTATTTGGCCGAGCTCCTCCTCCTATTTGTGGTGTGCGTCTTGATGTTGTTAAACAAATGGAGGGACCTACAGTTTCTTGCCGACTCCGAACGGCAGATATTTTTATGAGGAGCTTTTTCATGGCAGAAATACACTCGGAGGTTTACCATTGCCTGCCGAGGGGCGACCGCTATTAGAAAAATGTTTTTCTTAATTTTGATGCTTCACCGAAATTCGAACCGACGTTCTCTCTGTGAATTCCGAATGGTAGTCACGCACCAACCCATTCGGCTACGGCGGCCGCGGAACTGAAATTTAGCCAGAGAAAAATTCCTTTTACTGGAAAAACTTTCTAAATACTGCATGCATCATTATAAAGGTTGTGTCTGAATAACGAATTAGATAGATAAAGAGTTTACCAATAACAGGTGTGAATAGAGTGCGCTATCGAGTGATGATTAACGATTTTTTATGGCCGGAATTTGATTGTATTGATCTGGACAACGTTTATTTTCAACAAGACGGCGCTACGTGCCACACAAGCAACGAAACCATTGATTTTTTACCGGAAAACTTTCCGGACCGTGTTATCTCTCGAACAGATGATCACAATTAGCCACCAAGATCTTGTGATTTAGCACCTTGTGACTTTTTTCTTTGGAGCCACGTGAAAGAGAAGTTCTACGCCAACAGCCCAGGGTCGATCAAAAATTCAAATATAGAATTCGTGAGGCTATCAGCTATCAAGGACATAGGGCAGCCACTTTGCAATTCGGTTATGGAAAATTTCTTGAAAAGCATATTGTCCTGTAAGCGTGGTCGCGGTGCTCATTTGTTATTTTCCACTATTAACGGCACACCTTCCTCTTTACAATGAAATAACCATCCGATCATTTGTATTAAAAAATAGCATTTTGCTTTGAATATCAAAATAACACCTCTGTTTGGAAAACCCCATAGATTTAATTTGAGTTTGACTCTTCGATCTTTGGTCTTTTGTGTTTGGTGAAATAAACTCTGCTGTATGCATGTTTATTCTAAAAAATCATAATTTTAACTTACCCACGGACAAATCTCCTAGCACCGCAGTGTTGGAACGATAATGGAGTTTCTAAGATCGACATGGCAGCAACTTAATACTTCACTCAGTAGTCTGTTGAAATAAAAGAACACAGCTCTTTGTTCGCTCTGAATCACACTAACTACACTACTTTTTGGTTTTATACTATCAGTGAAGTTGTTAGTGGACCGCCCATAGGTTATTTTCAAGCATTCTCTTTAACTTTCTGTCAAACGTGTTTCAATTGCTTTATACATACATATATCATTTCTGCAGAGAAACTTAGCAATTATCGACTTATTTATAAGTTTTACCTTCACTTTTCAGGCTTTTTATCAAATTATTTACGTTTCTTCGTGGTACACTGATTAATTTATTATGTTATAAATAAATATATTGATTACTTTTTGAAATCGTATTTATCGAATTTTCGACTATGGCTATTCTTGCTTTCAACTTACGAACCGCTTAGCGCTACAAGAACTACTCGTAAATTGTGGCAATGTAACACCACCTATCGTTATTTGAGCATTTTTGCTTGCAAATACTAGTGTTGATTAACTCAAATAAAATAAATAACTAAAATAAAATTACAGTGCTCTTCAGGGAACTGCTCTTATTTTGCTCGCAACTGTATATGTGCCTGAGTGGTCAACGCCAATGTCCTATACATATATTCTGGAAATGGGTATAGGTATCATAGTGCACCTACATACGCCATTTATCGGACAAAGGTGAAGATTGAGGGGTGAGGCGTATACAAACGTGCGCTGAAATTCACTCTGCGGCACTAAAAAACAATCATAATTTCTCTTAGATGAATATAACATAAGTTAATTGTATTTGTGCATAGTCTTATTATTATTGAAAAATAATAAAGCAGAAAAAATAAGTAGTCGACTGAAAAGTTTTTTCGGGTGCTAACTAACAAATCGTTCTAAAATTGACTCTTACATATTATAGTGCGCAATTAACGAAGTATAAAATATCAAACGCAAGTCGGTTTATGTGGAATTAAAGGAGCGCCAGAATTTAACAACAGAATGAGTGAGGCGGCTTCCCAAGCGCTACTGCAGAGCCACGGATTGCGTCGACTTGTGCTATGGCTAGGGTGGCTGAAATCAACTCGAAGAGGCAAATGAAAGGAGTATTTTTGGGGACTCGGGCACACGTTAAAATAGAATGTCGTGGTTAAAACAGAGGTTTCTGGAGGTATTCCTAGAAGGATTTTCAATGTTTTAAAATTTTTCTTAGCACTTGAAAAAAAAACTGATTTTCGCAAAAGAGTCGGCTAATTTGTGATTGTAAGATTAATAATTATTAGAAAAAAAAACAATGCTGGTGCATTTTGTCAAGAAGTACTGAGCAGCATTTCGAAATGTTAAATTTTTAGTTATGACGCAGAGTAGAGAAGAAAGAGTGGTGGCAACATCCGTGAGCCGCTATCCTGCTCTAAGTGGATTTGGCAAAATTAGGTGATTAAATTTGTGAGTAATGTACTTTTTTTTCTCGCGCACTGCGGGTCTATAATTCATAATTTTGTAAAAAATTTAAATTTAGTTACTTTATATTTAATTTATATTATACAGGGTGGCTGATGAATTTTGCTACATTAAGAAACTCAAATAACTTTTTTTTAGTGTATGGAACTCATTTATTTTTTTTTTCAAGTTGAAGGTCATTAAATTTTAATTAAATGTAGCTTAACTAGTTTTAAAAATAATTGAATTTAAATGCCCCCCATGCTCGTTGACACAAGTGCGGCATCTTAGTAAAAAGTTGTTCATTGCTGCTTTGAGAGTTGCGACAGGAATAGCCGCAATTGTTGCCCGAATGGATTGTTTTAGTTCATCCAAATTTGTTGGCTTTGTTTTATAAACTTCTTGTTTACATAAACCCCACAAGAAAAAGTCAGTTGCAGTAAGGTCAGGCGACCTGGGTGGCCAACGAAATTCGGAGTTTCTTGAAATCAGTTTATTGGGAAATTTTCGTCGCAACTCTGTCATAACAGTCTGGGCTATGTGAGACGTTGCCCCATCTTGTTGAAACCACACAGAGTTGAAAGGAATTCTCTTTCGGCGTAGTTCTGGATAGAAAAATTCTTTCAGCATTTTCAAATAACGGTCTCCAGTAACCGTAACGGTGTGACCATTTTCTTCAAAAAAATAAGGCCCGACAATACAGCGTGAAGAAACCGCACACCACACTGTCACGCGAAGAGGATGCAATTCCGTCTCGTGGAGTATCTGTGGGTTAGAAGTACTCCATATTGGACAATTTTGTTTGTTCACATTGCTGTTTAAATCGAAATGGGCCTCATCAGACATGAAAAGGCAGTTTAACATGTTTTGGTCTTCTTCCACCATTTGCAGGATCTTCTGGCAAAATTCCAAGCGAATCGGCAAGTCTGCTGCATTCAGTTTGTTAACCATTTGAATTTTGTAGGGAAATAAGTCTAAATCTTTGTGCATTATTGTTTGCAAAGACTGTCGGCTGACACCAAGTTGAGCAGATAAGCTTCTTGTTGAAACCCTTGGATTGCTTTGTATAGCTGCAGCTACAGCAGCGATCGTTTCCTCCGTCCGAACTGGTGGGTTTCGATGATAAGGCCTACTTGCGACTGTTCCTTGCTCAGCAAAATTATTCACCAGTCTCATTATGGACCATCTGCTCGGGGGATCGCCGCCAAACATCCGCCTGTACTCTCTCTGTACCAAAACTACGGACTCCAGTGCGTGATAGCGGCGGACTATCCAAATTCTTGTTTGCGTGTCCCAGTTATCCATTTTAATAAATTTTAAAGATCAATCTGCAAATTAAAACAAAAATGGAACAGATAACTTAAAAAGAAAAAAAGTTATTCAATTTTTTTTTTGGTAGCGGCTTTCATCAGCCACCCTGTATTTATATTATAGTTCCTAAATTTCACTTACTTTTCTTTATATTTTTGTCTAGTCCATAAGGTAATTTGCTCTTTAGATTATTAAAATAAATAAATAAATAATAATATAAAACAAGCTGTCGCAAAAAAATCATCCAATTTTGTTTTGGAGTGACTTTTTTACTAAATTAAAAAAATGATTTTGAGTGATGGAAACCTTTATTTTGACTTTTACGCGCTCTATTGCTTGGCTGTTTGTATATTGCAGCTGTCTATTTCACAAGTGTCAAATATGACTGACGTTCAGCGGTATTTCCACAAATTTTAAATCTTCCGATAGGGTTATTCATTTTGCGCCAGCTTGTATTTGTATTCGTATTGTTTTTTTTTTGTTTATTGTTATTCGCGAGCGAAATTTTTCTGTAAAGCTGCTTTCTTCCTTATTTCTTTTTATTATTGTTATGTCACGGTTATGACGTACACGAATATAAAAAAAAAGTAAGTAGGTAGAAGTGTCACGTCAATCAGAAGCAACATATTCAACTGCGACAACGCCATTGATCTCTTAACCACTGATCTCTTAATCACTTAACCACTACACCCGAAAACATTGAGAAAATTGCCAAATATCTGACCCTAACGGATCTTCGTAAAGTAATTTAACTCCCTGTAGCTATAGCTCTAAGTAACGTATTGTTAGCAATTTAACTGCTATCTCAACTCAGTAATTTCCTATACTTTTTATATAATATAATGTTTCATATTCACACATACTTTTTTCATACCGGTGAGCCGAAGGCCCTGGCAGCCAGTATTCCTTTTTTGCTGTGCAATAACAATTGTATTGTTGTTTCTCATTTTTTTGTAAATAAATAAAAAAACCTGCTACTTATCGCTAAACCATTTTGTTTTGAGTGCAAACCCATTAATACAAACTGACAGACACTTTTATCCCTGAGTTGATCAGCATGACTCAAAATATCAAAGCCTAGTGACATTCCACGCAGGACGGTGGCAGAAAAGATGTCTCACAGATTCATTCTCTGTGGGAATGAGGTTACAGCTTCTGCAATAGTCGAAATGAGGTACGTTCAATCTATGTCGCGGCCTGTGATCAAAGCAATTAACCTAGAGACGTTTTTCCTCGACCGATTAAGTAACGACCTTGAGCCCCTTACGTCCGATTTTGGCTAAATTCCTTTTGTAGCGTTATACTTATGCCAGACTATCAATCCATCTCGTATTTATGGAAGTGACAATGCTGCTTGTACCACACACTTTATAGGTTCAGATCTCCATATCAAGAGGGAGCGGTAGTGCCCTTTCTCGCTAATTCATCTCCCTTACGATTCCCTTTCATGTTACTATGTCCTGGCACCTATATCAAAGGGATGCGGAAATATTCCGCCATCTCGTTAAGAGACGCCCAGCATTTGCGAGCAACAATGGAATTAGTGACAACCCCACCAAGAGATTCAATCGCCGCTTGGCTATCGGAGTAAATATAAATTTCTCTGGAGGTAGTCACATTTTGCCTAACCAAAGGGCTACCCCATTAATGGCTAGAATTTCAGTGATTAAGAAGACGAGCCGGAACGCTTATTTTTGGCTTGTTACAGTAGATACCAAAGCCAACCGTGACTCCATTGTATATAGCTATAGGTCTATAGTAGCCGTTTTTGTGTAAAAACAAAAAAACGAAAATAGAAAATTGTGTTATTGTTACGCTATTACCCAATCCGAAATCATCGTTACCATATTTCGAAGTAAGAGCTCGTTATTAATATTTTTTGGTCAAAACTTTTATGAGTGGTGACCACTGTGCTACAGTTAATTGTGAGATAGGGCTAGATTTATTCATTAGGTTTACAATTCAGGGATATTCAAACTTGTGACTGATGCGATTTTATACTGATAGGCAGTTTACTATGGTTATAAATTTACACGATGTGCCCGAGATATTGCCATACCGTATTTAAAATTTTATTGCTGTTACCAAAAACGATAAGGAATTGCATTTACGTGATTGCATTTAAATTGGCTACATAGGCAAGTGCGCAGGAATGTTCATATACTGATAACCCATTTAAATAGTTGTAATTCATTTTGGACAATCTTTGTGACAAAAATTTACTACTTGGACTCAAAGTATTGTACGTGTCTAAAACCGCCAAATCTAAACTTTCACATTGTTGCGTTATCTGGTTCTGCTCTGAAACAATGCTGGACACGATTTACCACAAATAATCAATCAATGTCGTTCCACTTCTGGATTCTATGGCTACCGCTATCGACAATTGGCTTATAAATGCCGACACTTAAGCATGGCGAAGCCATTAGCTGTCGCGATATAGCGAAATGTTGTTGAAGTACAGTTTAATTTTGGTCCTCTGCCTGGCGGCAGTGGTCGTAAGTAATGCCGAGCGTGCGCGTTATGACAACTATCGCGTCTATAAGGTGACCGCCTCCAATGCCAAGGAGCTGGCATTTTTGAAGAAAATGGAAGACTCTAGTGATTCGTTGATTTTCTTGGAGGGTGTACACGATGTGAACAACGAAATAGAAGTTGTTGTAGCGCCTCACAAGTTACCCGATTTTCTGAAAGCCTTGGAGGACAACGAGATCGATTACGTATTGATCGAGTATAATTTGCAAGCGCATCTCGAAAATGTCGATGTCACACAGATCGCATCACGTGCTGGTGGTTATGGATGGGAGGAGTACTATGAATTGGACACTACCTACACTTGGCTGCAATCATTGCCCAGTTCATATCCGGGTGTAGTGACTCTCATTGAGGGTGGCAAATCTTATGAGAAACGTTCGATTTTGGGTGTAAAAATTTCATATAATAACGGTCAATCGAAAAAACCCGGTATCTTCCTGGAAGCTGGTATTCATGCACGTGAATGGATTGCACCGGCCACCGCTACATACATCATCAATCAACTATTGACGTCAGAGAATGATACTATTAAGGATTTGGCTCGGAATTACGATTGGTACATTTTCCCGCATGCCAATCCCGATGGTTATGTTTACACGCACACTACGAATCGTTTGTGGCGCAAGACCCGTCAGCCCCATGGCACCTGTTATGGCGCAGATCCCAACCGTAACTGGGGCTTTTACTGGAATACGGTCGGCGCTAGCAGCAATGAATGCTCTGACACCTATGCTGGCCCCAATGAATTCTCTGAACTCGAAACGCTATCGTTGTCAAAGTACATCAAATCATTGGAGGGAAAAATCCAATTGTATATATCCTTCCACTCGTACTCTCAATATGTGCTTTACCCATATGGACATACCAACGAACTGCCTGATAATGTCGAAGACTTCGAACGTGTATTCAATGTTACAGTGTCTGCTATTGGCCAGCGTTATGGCACCAAGTATACCGGTGGTAATATTTACGATGCCATTTATCCAGCTGCGGGTGCTAGTGTAGACTGGGCTTACGCCAATGTCGGCACTCGCATGTCGTTCTGTCTTGAATTGCGTCCAGGTCCAAATTCCATCATCACTGGTTTCAGACTGCCAGCCGCACAGATTATACCCACCGGTGAGGAAACTCTGGATGGATTGGCCGCTATGATTAACGAAGTTAAGACTTTAGGTTACTTTGTGTAATGAAGAGTGAAGAATAAAGAAAACTTTCAAAATTGCTTTACAAAACAGCGGATGCCTCATTTGCTTGTTTGACCCTGAAGGAAATACATTGCTTCGATTGCTTATTATGCAGAAAGCTTAAATATCTAATGACCAGCGTTTAACTTCAAAGGTTTGTTTTTTTCATAGGCGTTGTGATAGCGCGCTACCCTCAAGTGGCCTGCTGAAACCTTCTATTTCCATCACCTCTCGCCGCGGGACTACCGTCAAGTATCGCAGAGAGGGAAGGCGATTAGCCCTCGCTGATGTGTCTTTTCAGACATCGTATCTCTTTCAAAGAGTTGATACCATCTATATGTATGTATATATATAGGCAGGTACGAATAGGTTTGTGCGTGACATAAGACTTCAAACAATTTTTGTAACAGCAAAAGTGTATTTCTATATTTGCGCCCAATAATGAAAACATAGTAAAATAATAATGAAAATGACAACTGTTTTTAAAAATATTTTCCTTGAAAGTCAGTACACTTCCTTATTCACTTGAACTTATTTTCAAAGTACTTTACTCGGATGTGGCTACCTTAAAAACGAGCTGTTTAAAGGCTTCAACCGTTGATAGTCAGGCGTTGAAAAATACGATCTTTTGAGTGCCCAAAAACTCTCATGGGTGAGCTGATGCTTGGGAGCGCGCATTGTCTTGGTGAAAGTTTATTCTTCTTCGGCGGGTGGTTTTACTTAATTCTTCTTCACTAATCGACATGAGTCCGTTTTTTGGACAATCGCCAAATTATGCGGTATCCAACCAGAACAAATTTTCTTTTTGTTTTTTGTTTATACTGTTATTATTATTTATGGAATTTATTAAATAATCTTAATACTAACAATAAGGTTTCGACTCTTAATCTAAATTATAGTACCTCTAGCTTCTTGAAGAAGGTTAAGGTTGTTAAGGGCGCTTCAAATATGCGTCACAGGGTTGGAAGGTCAATTCTTCTGAGACGTGACGAATTGACGGGCGATTTTGATGGTGTCTCAGACCAGTGGTAATAGTTTTGTTGGATTACTGCTATTTCTGCTGCCACTAATGAAACATTTAGGTCTCGATGGATATTTTCATTGGTTATGTACCATGACGCTCCAGTAGCTATTCTTAATATTTTAGATTGCCTTCTTTGTATAATTGCAATATTGCTGGCTCTTGCATTGTCCCACAGTTGTGACGCATACTTCCAGATTGGCTTGATGATTGTATTGTAGAGATGAACTCTTTGATCGAGGCTAAGTCCGGAACGGGAATTGATTAGCCAATGAAAATCTTTCGTTTTTAACTTCATTTGTCCACTTTTGGCCTCAATGTGCCTTTTCCATGTCAAGCGTCTGTCCATACGAACTCCGAGGTATGTAACTTGTTTAGAATGAGGTATGAGTGTGGAGTTTAGATATCCACTCGAGCTGTCATTTCTATTTAGCGTAAAAGTCACATGCTTACACTTTTGCTCATTCACTTTGATGCGCCAGTCTGCCAACCGGAGCGACAAAGGATTTCAGTGTCGTCAGCAAACGTGGATGTTAATTGCGGGGTTGTTGGAAGGTCTGTTGTGTATATTACATATAAAAGCGGACCCAGTAAACTGCGTTGTGGTACGTTGATCATATGTTCATGCAGTATTGAATGTATGCTGGTCCCATTAACCCCTCTATATCGCGATAGATCACATGACAATCTTGAGTTATCGATCATCACACGAAAATTTTTACGCGCGACGAATTTTTCATGGATTTTTTAACACATTGAAAAAAGGACAAATCAAAATCCTAAGTGAAGATGTTGCATATGCGGTTTTGTTAAAAGTTTTTGTTTGACGACCCTCTTAAAAATCAGCCAAAGTGTTTCTGGCATGGAAAAGGGCAATTTCGAAGCCAGTACAACTTCTCCTTTTTACCAAAGGGACTAAGTTATTATTAACAGATTATTATGTTGAAGTATTAGAGCTTAGATTGACCACATTCACTTAGTAAAGTGGCTACTGTATTGAAAGTATTTCTGTTCTGCAGACATTCGTGTATGAAGTGAGCTTTACTAGCTCGTCCCGTAGTGACCATTTCATTTCATTTTCTCAACTGCTTGATGGAGATAAATAAAGAATAGTAGTATATCTCATTATTTTCTAGGCTGCTTATGCCGGCAACCAAAATCAGCTGTCCTTTACTTACAACGCCTTAAAGAATTTCACTTCACTTAATTTCTTCATAAATCTAATTTCGAAGTTTGAAAGGACAATTAATCTTTAAATATACCTGGCCATATGTCAGACTGAGGGCTTAACAAACCTTTAAGAGAATGAAATTTTTGAAAAAAGATAATGTGAGTAATACTCGAGATCAGTTGAAAAAACGCCACTCAAAGCAATTAATTTTAAGTGTGAGAAATCATAATTTGCTATTCATTTACAAGAGACAATCAGCAGTTAAGTGATTGCCAACTCATTTTACACATCTTAGGCTGCGACTGTAAAAGTACTTGGTATGTCCATTACGTTGACAACTGGTGCATTGTGGGATTTCACGCCGTTTTCTTGGCGCTTCAAATTTAGTTTTTCTGTAGGGCGAGTAATCACAAGCGTTTTTTGCAGTCTGCTATGAGACTAACGTAAAACAAAGGCAGAGGCTTTTTTGACAAATGTTACAAATATTTGTAACCTGGTGACCTAGGTCTTCAATGGCTTTTCGAATATCATCTACAGATGCTGGGGATTGTACCCTCTAAGAACTATATTGAAGCTTCTTTCTTGTTTTAAATTATACGTATGGGATTCTGTTTTCTTTTCTGCTAATGCCTTGGCTATTGTGGCATATTTTTGAGCTCAGAAGGGTTGGATTTTAACTTCACTTCGACTAATAACTTTTAATTCGATGCCACTCGCAGCTACATTTGAGAGCAGTTCGTTTAGTGGTTTCATGTTACAAAAATCGTTTGAGACCTAGGTTCCGTGCGCCTTTGTGGTGGTGGAATATCATGATTGTTTTCCGCTTGGCAAACAAATTGAATTGCTTGACGAAGGCGTTATTTGGGAAAAGTTGTTTTATGTCTGCGAATTTTTTGAAGTGAAAACTTCTTTAGAATCCTTGGGAGTGATTTGAGACTCGATGAAACGAAAAAGCGACACTACGAAGCGTTATATGTTGATATACGTATGTGTGTGTGGCTGCGTACTGCTGAACCACGCTAGTATAGTGAGTATTGTAGTATGTATACTACACTGCCTATTACTTGCTTTGGTGTTTAGTTCAAGCGTCATACGTATGTTTGTTTGTATGTATGCTAGTACGTATGTGTGCGCGCCTGCGTATTACGGAGCCACGGTGAGTGAGAAGGCATTATGTATACCTATACTACACTACCTAATACTTGCTTAGACCAAGCGTCCTACGAATGTTTGTGTGTATGTTAGTACGTCTGTGTAATGTACGCGTTACGACGCTCATAATAGCAACCGCGTGTGCTGTATTGCGTCCGTATTTACAATATACCAAAATCAAAATGACGGTGCTCGTATTGTAACTCCACAGATAGATCTGAATGCACATCAACTAGAATCACTGTCTGTTCAGCTCTCTAAAGTGGGAGATATATGTGCATGCGAAACCAGATTGAGCAATGGAAAAACAGTTTTAATTGTGGAAATTTATATTTCACCGAATGAATCAATAAATAGCATCACGGAATTCATTCACGAAAATTTAATAAAGTATACACCAGAAGTATCGCGGATACTCAGAAAAGATTACGATAGGTAGGTAGGTAAGATGGCAAGAGTACCCCAGGTACGCTACAAGTAGCACTTACGTGCCGTTTTGATACCATAGAGTGGACCACTACCTATGAAAGGATTAAGGGAGGAGATAAGACCGTCTACAGCCATCCAGTGCTGTTGATGTAGCGGAGGAGAGAAAAGGGATCTAGGCTGGAGAATTTCGTCAAGTCATCCCCAAAGGGAACGCTGAGGAATCTCAAGCGCCTAGCCGCCAAAGCCGGACATCTGCAGAGAAAGTGTACCACAGTCTCTTTCTCTGTAGGATCCCCACAGCTTCTGCAATGGGGGTTGTACGGAATTCCAAGCTTCTCCGCGTGAGTGCCGATCACCCAGTGGCCAGTGATCACCGCGATGAGTTTGGAAATTGAATGGCGGGGGTTCCCATCACCTTAAGCGTTCTGTTTATGTCGTATTGAGGCCATAGTGCTTTTGAAATGGCACACGATGAGACAGACCTCCATCTGTCTTGCGCTTTTCTTAGAAAGAAGTTGTGTAGTTTCCCTTTAACGACGGCCAAGGGGATACCGATGTCTGAAAAGAGGGCAGCTGGACTCGGTTCTGCCGCCCCCTTCCTGGCAAGCTCATCGGCAATTTCATTTCCCTCTATATTCCTGTGCCCAGGAACCCAGACGAGGGAGATGTTTCCTGCCCGTTCGAGGCGTTTAAGTTCCTCCTTGCAGGAATTTACGAGAAGAGAGCTGCAATGCGGCGACGACAGTGCCTTGATTGCAGCTTGGCTATTGGAAAAAAGCTCCAATGATTTTAAGTGGCTATTTTAACGTAAATTTTGCATTGGACACAGCGGTTCCTTTAATTGACTTTCTCAATACAACATTAAATTTAAAAATGTGTAACAATCGCACTGAATCGACCACACGATCAAAAACAACAATTGACGCGGTATTTCAAAGATATGTTGACAACATCGAAACTAAAGCATTTGTATCATATTTTAGCTATCATAAGCCACTCGTATCATTTGTTGAAATTGAAAACATTGAGGATGAATAATAATAAAATGAAGAAAATAAAATATGAACTTTATAGCAATATTATAATGAACCTATAATTATCCCGCTCCTAATGCTGCTTTCGTTTCATTCTCTCTCAGTTTGTTTTACGGAAGGTTTCACTTCTATCGCGTCTAACCGTTAGACTGGTATTTTTTTTTTTTTTTTTTACAGTACATAATTTTTCATATTATATAGTAAGTGCATTTTCTGCAAAGAAGAAACATCTTGTAGGATCTATAGTAGGTAGAGGTAGAACCATTGGGATCTCCTAATTGTTCTAAGAATCATCTACGTTAATCTGAACCCAATGCGAAGCGATACTTACATGAACGCCCGTGTTATGGGTGGAGTTTACCAGATGTGTCCCAACGTCCGCAGACTCTTACCACATTCGCAGTGCACTTCATAGCCAGTTTGTTCCACTTTCCCATCCCCAACTATGGCGTAGTCTAGTGGGAGACAACTAACACCAAATCATGACTATATAACTCGCAAAGGTTTTTGTTTTTGCTGTTGTAGAGGTTACTCAAAGCATTGAAAACCGAAGTGTGGGACTTACCTTTTGGCTCACCACACCAAAAACCCGGAAGCAACCGAGTCCTGTAAACGTTTGGGTAAGGTGGTAATCCATTACGCCCATGTCAACTGTCTAGTCAACTTCGTACAGAAAGAATTAAGCTATAGGTCCATCGTGCGTTCGGCAAATTGCTCCACCGACTCTGCCATTTCTGCCAACTTGGGATGGGTGAAAAGATTGGTGAGAGTTATGGGTTTATGATACTTATAGTAACCAGCCAGCATTGGTCTGAAGTTTAATTTCATAGCTCATACATCAGTACATATGAAATTGGAAATGGTTATAAATTCATATTTGAGTCTTAACTAAGAGCTGGGTGTGTTTTAACCGCCTCACTCATGCACCTGTTTTAGTTCGCCATTACTCGCAGCATATCTTAAAGATCCGAAAAAGCTTAAATTTTCTTAGACATTCCAACCAAATTCGAAAGTGTTTTCTCACCTTAACAGCACAAGTAGATCGCTTCAATACATTCACCTATTAGAACAGGTGCCTTCTAGACACAATTAAAAAAAATAAGAATATATATCAATATTTTTAAGTAGGGCGTGAGTGTGTAACAGCGGACTAAAAATATTAGACGCGCTAAATTACTGCCGACGGCAAGGGGTTAAGAACTTAAAAGATATAAATTCAGTGGGTCTAGCTATTAGTCTCCTGTTGAATTTTATGAGTCACATGAAGCTGTTAATTCAACCTTAATTCAGCCATCGTTCGATCGCCCTCCTCTCCTCACGCCACCTCACCCTTTATCTCTCTATCCTATTCTGTCTCCTCTGTTTTCTTCTGCATTGGTAACACAAATAAGAATTTTAGTTTTCGTCCTCTCTTTGGGCAACCATTTAACTTATTAAAAATTGTCGCATCAAAAAACTCGACTACAACTAATCTACCGCCAGAAATTAAAATTCTCCCTTCACCTGTCCATCTAAATCGAGTTTCACCACTTACATTTTTATTTATCACCTGATTCATTGCAAATGTCTGTGATTTGGCACAAAATTCTATTAATAACATAGCTTTGAATATGTATGAATACAGTTATGAGCATATCTACCCTCGATGAGATCTTGTTCGTTAGATAATATTCATCGAATGCGTCACACTACACGCCTTTGAATGGTTTCGAATAGCTTCCTCAATAGTTAATCCGCAAAAAAAGAAATAATGCAGACATACATAAATATGTTTGTTTGTATGCTCATATACGGGAAGCAGTTAAATGGTTTAAGTCGGTCTGCCAATGCAGAAGATGAGAATTCATTATGTTTAGCAAAAAATACTCGTATATTAGGGGTACCCTTAAGTTAGTGGTAGTCACATCGGGATTGTTAATTTGTTAGTCGATAGACTTTAGTGAGTTTTTATTTTTGTAAAATTAACGAGCTAACATATTACTGAGTAATAGAGTAATCGCCTCTGGCACGCTAGTTCATTTTCTGATACTTGGTAAGTTGGAGAAAGAGATGTTTAAGAAAGAATTCGAAATGAGTAAAATGGAGCGGAAACAAAAAGAATGGGTTGCGAGGGTTGAGTCAAAATATAGGGTGGGCCATGTAAAATTTGCTTTTTGAATCGGCTATAAAAAAAAACGAATCAATATTTTTTCAAACTTTTTTTTTTATTTTAAAGATTGAACATTGTCATTTATGAATGAAAAATAATATCGTTCAAATGACTGCCACGACTGGCTTTACAGTAGGCCATTCGATCAACCCAATTTTTAAGCACATTTTCGATTGTTTGGGCTCCAATTTCATGAATGGCAACTTCGATTTCGTGTTTTGAAGCATCAATCGTCTCTGGATGGTTCGCATAGCATTTGACCTTAACGGCTCCCCACAAAAAAATAGTCCAACAGCTCCGAGGCGGCCAATTGATATCGGAATTCAAAAACGGTAGCCAAAAGTTCGAGTGTAACTTTGGCAGTGTGACAAGTTGCACCGTCCCGTTGAAACCAAATGTCGTCCATGTCATCCTCTTCATTCATTCATTCCGCTCGCCATTTACTGTAACCGTGGAACAAGAAGAGGACTCACCACTTTCGAAATAGATTTTCAATATTTCCCAATTTTGTTCAAGCGTATAGCGTCCCATTTCGTAAATGTCAAACCTTTAAGTAAATTATGAACACATTTGGCATGTCATTTGAGTTACCATTGTCAAAAAAATAGGTGGTTCAAAAAGCAAACGCTATATGGCCCACGATTTATAAGTAACGAATAATTTTTGTGAAGTGATTTCTTAAAGACCTTGTTTTGTGTTCAACAAAGTGTTTAAGAAAATGCATATCAGATAATAAACGAGATTTTCGTCAAAGTATTTCCTATCAAGCTTTTAATTTCAATTATCGATTGCATAGTCGTCGCTTTTTCACTTTTCAATAATTTCACTGAATCAGCTGTGAAACAGTTTACCAGACTACCGAAACATAATGAAAACCGATTTCGCAATTAAAAGTTGTACCGAAATACCATCTAATGAATTTCTAAAGAACCAGACCCGGTGTGAATGACATTGTTATAGCCGAATGGGTTAGTGCATGACAACCATTCAGTACAGCCTTGGTGGTCAAGAAATACCAAATGTTAGAAAATAATTTTTCCAAAATCTACCGCTCCTCCCTCAAAGGCGTTATACTGGGTCACTGTACTATTGGCTCGCTAGCCCGTATAATGGGTGTACCTCTGAATGACTTCTACAGGAGTTGTAGAGATGAAGAAAAAATTGAGTCGGCAAAACACCTCCTCCAACACCTGTGAATGTCAAATATTTTTGCGATTATTTCTTTGAAGGCCCAGCAAATTTGCAAAATGTCTCACAAGAGGGAAAAGCTACCTTCTTTAAAAGAACTAAGTGGTTTGAGCAACGTAATTAGCTGATGAAAATCTAATGTAGGTATCTTGTATTAGACTAGCAACCTAGCTGACCTAACCTAACTTAACCTACCGCCCCTTGGAAAGCAGTAGCAAATCTCCGAGTTTATTTCTGCCATAAAAAATGCTTCTCATAAAAACCAGCTGCCTTTCGGAGGCGGTATGAAAGCGTGAATAGATCCATTTGTGGAAAAACATCAAGTCGTATAAAAATTAGAGAAGGGACTTGGCCAAACATCTAACAAAGAATGTATGCGGCAATTAAATTTCTCGTGTTAGGGAATACGTTAATAGACTCGAGTTATGTAGCTTCCATTTGACAGTTTGGTGGTAGCCAGCAATTGGAGGGATCGTGCGGAACTATATTTTGAAGATCAGGCTCATTAGCGCTATTTAAAGAGCAATTGCAGTTTATTGTCAGCGAGCTTTGTGTTCAAACCTTCATGGAACTGATGGAGAATTGCTACATTTATTTATTTATTAGTTTCCGCTCTCGTAAAAGAAGTGTCACCGCTGATACTATTTTTGTGTTCGCTATAGTAATATACTGGTGATTTGAAGGTGTATATGTAAGGTCTCGATCGCAGTAGTTGACATTTGTTTGAAGCGTAAAGATCCTTTTTTATCTGACGTCAAAAAATGTCTACGTTCTTTCCGAAAAAAACAGCATTTGCGGTATCAATCAACAAACAGGATGCTTACAGACTGTAAGATACGAGTAGATAGATACGAACAAAGACCTTATATAAGAATCTTATAAGTAACTTCTTAAAATTAGACTAGAGTAAGAAAAATCAAAATTTAAGGAATTATAATAACTATTAAATTGAGCTAGCGTCCTCTTAAAAGGATCGTCCATCCCATAAACACTTTTAGTATTACCCAGACAAAATAATTCATTACAGTGGAAAATGCGTGAAGGAACATGGAAATGAATTTCATTGAGCCGATACGTGCAATCTATTGAGCCTACACAAATACCAACCACAAAACACATCGACGCCAGAACACGCCTAGACTCTAACAATCATAAAATTTATAAGTAAGAAACGAGAAGGATAGGACGGAATGGGATCATGGAATTCCATCGAGCGCAAAGCAAGTTGTACAACAGCACTCTGAACAAACTCTACTCTGTTAATATAGACTATATGAAACGACCTCCAAATGACTACCGCGTATTCTAGTCTGGATCAAACTAAGGACGAGTACAACAGTTTGGGAGTATGTGGATCAAAAAACGAAGAAGTATTTCGACGAATAGAGGCCAACATTGCGAAACAATGTAATGTATGTGAGTGTTGATGTTGAGCTTAGAGTCAAAATAGGCAGCCAGGACTTTTAGTTCACTAATTGTCTTTGGCGGCGAGTTTGAAATGTTGTAAGATGTTGGAGTAATATTGAAATTTTTCGCATAAAATAAATGGTGGCATTTACTAATGCTGAGGAACAAACGATTACGCACACACCAACTAAATAAGTTATTTAACTCACGCTGGAGAGCCTAGACGATGCAGATGGTTCCAAGCTACACGATAGGGTTGGGTATGGAGTATTTTCGAAGCAATTAGGACTTGAACTATCCGTCCGACTACCAGACTACTGCAGTGTCTAACCATAAAAGAAGTAGCTATATTACTAAATACGCAGACCTTAACAAAAACTACGATAAATATATTCTGGGATAGCCAGACGGTCATTAAATCAATGAATGTGGCTATACTAAGATCAAAAGATGGACAGAAATGCCGGGCAACTCTAAATAATATTAGTGTCGTATTTAATGTCAAACTAATAATCAAAAACAATATTATCACAGTGGCGGCCGCCGTAGCCGAATGGGTAGGTGCGTGATTACCATTCGGAATTCACAGAGAGGTCGTTGGTTCGAATCTCGGTGAAAGCAAAATTAATAAAAACATTTTTCTAATAGCGGTCGCCCCTCGGCAGGCAATGGCAAACCTCCGAGTGTATTTCTGCCATGAAAAAGCTCCTCATAAAAATATCTGCCGTTCGGAGTCGGCTTGCAACTGTAGGTCCCTCCATTTGTGGAACAACATCAACACGCACACCACAAATAGGAGGAGGAGCTCGGCCAAACACCTAACAGAAGTGTACGCGCCAATTATTATTTTTTTTTTTTTTTAATATTATCACAGAGTCCAATAGGTCATGGAGAGATGAAGGCACATGCGTAACAGCTTGGCTACTGTGGCGGCAAATAAGTAAGATAAATACAAAGAAACAGCTTAGTCTTTCAAGAGAGGATATCTCGAAGGTCGTGGCTTGTATAACCGGTCATTGGCTATTTGGCAGGTATTCTTGAGACTTGAGAGTTTTCTCCCATGGATATTGTAGAAGTTGTGGAGACGAGCAAGAGGAAGAAACAGTTGGTCACTTCTTCTGCAATTTTTCAGCCTTAGCTAAAATCAGAGCAGGTATTCTAGGTAGATACTATTTTAATTCTCTTACGGACTGTCGGGCGTGGAGATGGACCAACCCTGCGCTTTGTAAGGGCCACAAAATGGTTTCAGCAAGATAAATAAATGAGGTTCCCGTGTCGTGCAGTTATATCACAACGGGCCTGTCAGGCCTTAATGAGTTGGTCGCACAGACCGACTACCAACATAACCTAAGCTAACCTAACCACGGTGGAGAATGGATGAATCTTCTGCTGATTTTATTTCATAATAGTTTTTCAGATCATCAGCCTCTGTACGCAAGCAGGCCACTTGCAAGCCAAAGGTATAACACGTAATGGGGTATGAGGCTTAAATTACAACATTTATATGTTTCTAATGCCCCAAGATAGAAATCTCGACGCCACTGAGGGCTTATTATCTAACTCTGAGCAAGAATCTGTAGTCTATGCCGAAGAGAATGGGGATAATGATAGTTTCGTCCTTTACAAGTATAAGTGAGGCAATGGGCAGCCCTCTAACTATTTAAGAAATCCATTTTGACCATAATGAGCTCTGATCTGGTCTTTGTAGGCCGTCAAAAAACGAAACTTATGTCACCGAAAAAATTCCATTCAATTAAGGACACCCCTATGATATAAATTTTTCAAAGCAGTAGCGAGATTTAAATTTTATAAAATATTATATGCCATTTATTTTATGTTTACCAGTCATTTGCAATTTATTTTATGGCTTTGATGCCAGTAAAGTTGTTGAATTAATGAATAAACTTATTGAGTCGTTTAATTAGTTCAGTATTTAAGAAAACTATAAAATTTGAAAAAATTATAATACTCGATTTAATGAAATGCTTTTGTATCTTAGGAAAACCATAAAACCTATTTTTAAATAATTATAATTTATGTAGCTATAAATAAGCTTAAGTGAGCAGAGACGACCAGAGGCCAAACCAGAGACGACAGAAAGATAATACGAGCCACATAGCTTACCGAGCTCTAATTTATAAACCTTTTCACGATGAATATATTTATTTATTATGGAATAGGTATTATTCTTCTTCTTTTTGATTGATGCCAATTTAACCGCGGAGATACCCTCCGTTAATTCGTTGGACTATCACAAAAGCTTACACTCAAGCAGTCAATTAAGGGCATCGGATCGTCGAATCCATCGTCTGCAGTTAGGCTAAATTTAAGTGGCTTCCGTCAATATACATATATCCCCATTGGGCCATTTATTATACCATATTGCTCCTAATTTTCGATAAAGAAGTTCGCGCAGTCAATGGGCCTAGACCACTAATGCTTTTTCAACTCTACTGATGCACTGAGTTTGATTTAAAATCCTATATCAAAAATTGCTTCACTTCACCCACATATTGAAAGTTCATGGATGACTGCGATCGCCGCAGCCAAATGGGCTGATGCATGATTACCGTTCAGTTATGCCCAGGTTTGATACCCCTCGAAACAGCACTTCATAGAAAAAGTTTTCTCTAATAGCGGTCGCCTCTTGGCAGGCAACCTCCGAGTGTATTTCTGCTATAATAAAGCTTCTCATAAAAACAATTTCGTTTGTCGTTCTGAGACGGCATAAAACTGTTGGTTCCTTTATTTGTAGCGTAGTAGATACTCTCCATATTAGCCTGCTATAAATCCGCATCGTTTTGGAAATGTCGAGCTGGCCGCCGTGGGACGGTGGATCTCTGATCATTCTGCGTGCTTGCCGATACTTAGTCAGGCGCTACCAGGGAACAACCTAACGGGTGATCAATTAAGAGGAGTTTTTTTCATTTGCGTTTTTTTTACAGATCGCTCGCGAGTTGTGGCAAACTGTCATCGTGGATTTGTTGAACAGCGTTTGGCATTTCATCATGGAAAGACTCACACCGCAACAACCTCTACAAATTGTTCAACTGTATTATGAAAATCAGCGTTCTGTGACAAATGTTTTTCGTGCGCGTAGACCGCATTATGGTCAACATAATCGGCCTGCCTTAAACACTATTCGACATACCATCAACAAATTTGAATCCGAATATTCATTGGTGGATAATTCTCGACCGAATAGACCACGTCCAGCAAGAAGCATTGAGAATATAGCGGCAGTAGCAGAGAGTGTACGTGAAAACCGCGATGAATCGATTCGGCACCGTTCTCAGCAACTTGGACTGTCATATGGAACAACTTGGTCAATTTTACGGAAGGATCTTCATTTAAAAGCATACAAAATACAGCTCGTACAAGAACTAAAGCCAAATGACCTTCCTGCACGTCACCGTTTTGCTGATTGGGCTCTTGAAAAGATTGAAGAAGATCCGCTGTTTTCGAGCAAAATTTTGTTCGGCGATGAGGCGCATTTCTGGCTCAATGGTTACGTCACTAAGCAAAATTGCCGTATTTGGGATGAAGAGCAACCAGAACAGGTTCAAGAGCTACCTTTACACCCAGAGAAAACAACGGGTGGTTATGGGCTGGTGGAATCATCGGTCCATATTTTTTCAAAAATGATGATGGCCGCAACGTAACTGTGAATGGTGCTCGCTACCGTACCATGATATCGGACTTTTTGCTACCTGAAATTGAATCTAATGATCTCTACGACATTTGGTTTCAACAAGACGGAGCCACTTGCCATACAGCTCGCGAAACAATGACTTTATTGAGAAGTCATTTCGGAGAGCAGCTGATTTCACGTTTAGGACCTGTGAGTTGGACTTTTTTCTTTGGGGATTCGTGAAGTCCAAGGTCTATGCTGATAAACCAGCTACGATTGAAGCTCTGGAAGCCAACATTACGCGTGTTATTCACGACATACCAGTCGAAATGCTCGAACGAGTGATTGAAAATTGGACCTTCAGAATGGACCACCTTAAGCGTAGTTGCGGCCAACATTTGAATGAAGTCATATTCAAAAAGTAAATGTCAAAGAATGTCCTTTCAAATGATAAATAAAGGTTTTGAACATAATTTACATTTATGTTTTTTTTTAACTATTGAAAAAAGCACCTCATGATTGATCACCCGTTATATGCGTAACCTTATCCAGGTCGATGAAATTGGCGTGGAGCTGCTATATCTTGAAAGCTTGTCTGCCTTGCCTTTATCTATGTATTATATGTGTATACAATAATTCCTCTGTATCCATTCCCAACGAAACGGTAAGTCAGTTACGCTGAGGTTAGGAGATCTGCGACCGTTCTTTGTTGTTTCTGAATTGAACGCGACACAGTCGAGTGCCTCGAGAGCAGCTTGCTTGGCTAAGAACATATCTATATATGAATATAAAATTAGTTTATTAACAAAACAGTGTAGACGAGGCTATATTACTGTGATTACAATAGTCTGAGTAATTATTTCGAGTAGACACCTCTGCCGACTTTGTTAGCTCGCCTGAAGCCATTGGTATAAAATTGAATAGTGTTATCGGATTCTAGAGTTCCTTCGGTCTGCGCAGCAGTCAATTATGCTTTATAAATTTTAGTTTTGAACTAAAGGTTCATATATGCATAATAGCAGAACATTTCTCCCAAATCGATTGCATATAAAGAAATAGTAACTATGGCACAACCTTAAAGTCCATTAACCTTCTCAAAAGTCTCTAAGGAAACATGGCTCCACTGACGACGTGGTATCATGAGAATGTATAGTACCCATACAAACCCTCTGACTCTATTGTCTCTTAGCAAAACTTGGTCAGAAAACGAACTTCAACAGCTTTTTGCTTGGTGCCGGCTGATGACTATTACAGCTTTACAAACCAATACCGCTACTCACTCTTTAGAAGACCAATCATCGAAAGTGTCGATAAAATCATGGAAATCACAGAGTCAAAACCGTAATTTTATACTTATTCCAATGCTTAAGAACTGAAAAATAAGCAAAAAAAATCGTTTCAAACCATTTTCATAGGGCTGATCTCTAGATGTACGGTTGCTTCCTGAATCGGCCGAATTGACGCTTTTGATTATTTGCTAAAACGTAATAAAATCGACCCATTTTTAACGCAAAAGTTAACTGGCAATGAAAAATGGTGTACACACAAAAAACACAGATGAAAAAGTTGGTGGTTAAATCTCTGTGAGCCGGCCCAAACGATCGCTAAGCTCGTATTAACGGCCATAAAGGATTAAATTGAAAATGAATCATCCGCTATGAGTTAGGCTCCCATCGGCCTAGACACTGTCACTTCAGTGAATACGAGATGGGTTGATAGTCTGACATGCACGCTACAAAAATAATGTGGTCAGCATGCGTCGTCAACCACTCACGGGTGCGGCAGCATGAGACGGGCAAGGAAAAACGTTTCTTTGTTAGTTGCCAGTTGTCACAGGATACTGTTTCATAACTCGACATGATCAAAGATTGAACGTACCTCATTTCAACTATTGCAAAAGCTGAAAGAATGAGGAGGAGGAAGAGTCTGTCAGACATCTTCTTTGTCACTCTTCTGCGTGTCATGCCACTAGTTTAGATACTTTGGATCGTCGTTCTTGAATGATACTGAGGACCTTAGGGATATACATAAATGTCAGGCAGATCAAAATGGTTGAACGAGGAGTAGCAGGCAGGAGTAGCAACGGTCTACCTACCTACCTACGGCACCTGCCGCTAGATCTAGTCTCCGAACGGCAACACTGTTTATTGCATAAGCAAGTTTAGATGCAAATTTACCTCAGGGCAATCAAAAAAATTGTCAAGTTAATAACGTGAAAATACGAGTATTGGACCTCCCATTGTTTTTTGTATGTATGTTGTTTTTTTCAAGATCTAGTTAAATATGTTAATGAAACCAAATCAGCGGAATTGCCTTAAAAACTATTTTATTACTTTATATTAATTATAATTTAATATGCAATTTTACTTTATTTCAAAAGTAATTATAATTTAAAAAATAAAATTAACACCAAATATGTTTACGAGCTCCCTTTCCTATATATTTTTTTAAGTAGTATTGTTATTAAGTAACCGTATTATATTACATATGTAATATAATAAATTAGTATTCATTCATGTAAATTAGCTAAATTGCTTTGCGTCACTTTTCGGTAGTTAAGCTGTCAAATGAACAGGCGCCTCACACAATTCAGCCAAAGTGTTTCGCATGCGTTGCATTCCCATTGGCGGTCACTTGTTGTGCTCTCCAATTATTGCTGTGGTTGCAGCTACACATGAATATCAACATTAGCAGATGTAAACAGTGGCGGAAAAAATAATAGCCGTGGAAATAAAACAGCAAATTAAATTAGTGCTTTTTATTTCATCATCATCATGCCTAGCACTCGGTAGAGCTCGATGTGAACCTTAGCTTCCTCCACAATTTTTCTCCATGCTACGTCCAAAACTTTGCGAGGTTTTCTTTCATCTGGTATTCTGCAAACGTGTCTTAGCTATCGGATGCTGATTTTTATTTATTTACTTAATAATTCATTTATTTGTTGATATTTCGACCTCAATTGGAAGTCATCGTCAGGAATTCGTGGCTGTGCAATCGTTATATGGAAGAAACTCAAAACGAATTTTGAGCCACTTTAAACCTGCAATATACAATACACAAAATTGAATGAGCTACAAAAGTGCATACTCATAATTTTTTTGAAAATTCTGACTAAAACGTTTTGAAATTTTTATAAAAAATTTGTGGTATTTATTAGCAATTTTGTGCTAACTTTGAAGATTTAACTTATAAGGTTTTTGTGGTAGCAGGAAATATTATTTACAGAAAAAAATTAAAAAATTAAATAAGGAATAAATAGTCAAAATCTTGCAATTTGTTATGCTGCTATTATTTTGTACGCCACTGTATATTCATACGCTGTTTGTAGGAAGATGTGTAAGGGGCATTCTTTAACATATATTTTCATATTATCAAATCGCTCTTCATACATACATACATACAGTATGTCAAGAATGAGTTTTGACACTGAAAACAAATTCAATTTTTCAACTTTAGTAGCAAAAAATAGCTCTCTTTATTTATTTTTAACTTCGTTTTTCTACTGATTCATATTTATTCGCAGCATTAAGGGGGATACCTGTAAAATTTAGAAAACAATTTTTTTTTTTAATTTTAAAAGGTAAATTTAAGTATTTCTTATATTATAAAGGGTGGTTAAGTTTCAAGGACCAGTGTTGATTTTGAATAAAATACAATTTTTTTAGGAAATTATTGTCATTTCTCTTTATTATAATAATATAGGTATGGATTAATTGCGTATGGAACAAAATATCGGATAAATAGCCGCCGCGGCCTCGGCAGCACACCTCCATCCGAAGGTCCAAATTTTCGATGACGCTGAGGCATAATTGAGGTTCTATGCCGTTAATGTGCCGAATTATCTCATCCTTTAACTCTTGAATTGTTGCTGGCTTATCGACGTACGCCTTTTCTTTCAAATAACCCCGAAGAAAGGAGTCCAACGGTGTCAAATCACATGATCTTGGCGGCCAATTGACATCGCCGCGACGTTAGATTATTCGGCCATCAAATTTTTCGCGCAAAAGAGCCATTGTTTCGTTAGCTGTGTGACAAGTGGCACCGTCCTGTTGAAACCACATATCGTTCACATCCATATCTTCCAATTCGGGCCATAAAAAGTTCGTTATCATCTCACGATAGCGAACACTATTCACAGTAACTGCCTGACCAGCCTCATTTTGGAAAAAATACGACCCAATGATGCCGCCGCCCCATAAACCGCTCCAAACAGTCACTCTTTGTGGGTGCATTGGTTTTTCGGCAATCACTCTTGGATTATCATTCGCCCAAATGCGACAATTCTGCTTATTAACGAATCCACTGAGATTAAAATTACTTAAACTATCGAATTGTGAAAAAAAAATTCGATTTTTCGAATTTCTAGACTAAAATACCCCCTTAAAGGATTATATTAACATTTTATGAAAAAAAAAAATTTTCAAAATTTTACAGGTATCTGTCCCCTTAATGTCCGCATGTAAACTATTTTCTTACATTTTATTCCAGTGAATGAATATCGTTTTTTACTCGGAATTCTTTAAATAAATACACAGAGCAGCGTCTAGAACTTTGTAATATTACTGCGTCAACAACCAAATGTTTAACAATCTAACATTTCTCTGCTCGACTAACTTCACCAAAAATTTGCATGTGAAAGCAACAACACAGTTACAAAGTTTTTACAAACAAATGTAATTTTAGGCAGATTTATTTCAGTATTGCAAAGATATGTTCATTTATACCAGTTGAAAACTTTTTAAAAAAATTAAAAACTTTTACGCCTCCGAATACCTAAAACTGCCTAAATAACGTTTCTTTTTTGATTGCCGCATAGCACGGAAAAGAAAAAGCAACAGACGCGCTTTGTTGTATTCGCCCAAAATCGCTTAGGGCCACTCAAAAAGAAGGAAGGGCAGAAAAAAACAACATATTCCAACGAATATAAAATATGAAATGAAAATTAGTGCCCGAATAGAAAAGAATAACCCACATATATGCGGTTTCGCTGAGGTTGTTATTCCCTTAGTGCTTTGAATTGTTATAACCAGAGAGCGACCAAACTTTCGTTTCAGATTCGGCCATGTAGTAGTAAGTAATTCCTTTATGCATTTTTAAATATTGCATTTTAAATTTCAACAATTTATGCAATAAATAATAAGCTTCGGCCATGTTTGGCAACAAAATTTCAGGTCAGTTTGAATTCGGTACCGGTAGACGGTTAAAATCAGGCTAAGCTAAAGCTTTTACATTACAATAAAAATTAAGAATATAAATGAAATAATTAGTGTACACAAGATTACTTTGTTATTTTTACTTATATATAGTAAGTAAGTGAATGCTATTATTATTACAATATTTCCTATGGTTCCAGTTTGAAATAAAGGGTCACAACTAATTCCTTCCATTCAGATCTGTTCCGCGTCAGTCTTTTTGCGTTAAATTCATGGCGCGCGTTTCCAAATCCAACAATTGTCTCCAAATGTTTGATGGTCTTCCTCGTCTACGGTTGCCTTGGGGACTCCACGCAATAGCGGCTCTTATTAAGACATTGTACACGAAGGACGTGACCATCCCAACCCCATTTTCTTCAGAAAATTTCAAGGAGTATTAGAATTTGGTTCTTCACAGATCAGCATTCGGGATTGTGTTTGGCCAGAAGATTTTCAGGACTTTGCGAAGGCATCGAACAGGATTTTGCGAAGACATCGATTAGTGAACAATTGCAGTGCGTTTATACCGGAAGCAGGCATAGAGTAAAGACGATTTGACATTCGAATCAAAGATCCTCAGCCTTCTGCGTTGCGAAATGTGTGATGCTTCCCAGACTGAACGCAGGGAGCCAAATGCTTCTAGAGCTTTTCTAATGCGGTTTTTGATGTCTTCGCTGGAGGCACCTGAAACCGAGATGCTACTGCCCTTGTAGCAAAAATATTGCACTTCCTGCAGCTGGGTACCATCGATCAAGTGGCGTATTTTTAATGTTTGTACGCCTCACTTTTGTTTTGGAGATGTTGAAAACCAGCTCAGCTTTAGCGAGGGCTTCCTGCCATGTCGGAAAAAGTATGTGATAATAGGCAAATATCGTCCACGTAGCCGAGGTCATCAAGCTGGCCCCAGGAAATCTCACTTCTAGCTCTTGTGGCCTTCTTCATAATGTTGTCCAAGATGATGTTAAAGGACAGTGGTGATAGTATGCACCCTTGCCTGCATCGTAGTCCAGCGTAAAGTGCCTCTACGAGCTCAAAAATATGTATACTGAGCTGAAATTCATGTGATTGCGACTTACGCACCTTTTTTTACTAAAAATATTTGATTTTTAAAAAATCAGCGCTTGTTTATTATTTTTGGTGTTTACAATGTTCGGTTCGGTTTCGATTTGGCTTCGGCTAAATCGGGTATATTCGCTTCGGCCTTAAAAATAGATGTTCGGCCGTTTTTTAGTTATAACACTAGTTGTTGTTATTGCGATAATCATTTGGCCTTTGGACACGGTCAAGCATTGTTGACAAGAACTTTATATGTGTGCGTGTCGGGTGCTTGACGCTAATATCTAAAATTTTTGATTTTCATCATTCAAAAGCCGACAACAAGTATGTGTGACACGACGACACCAGACTGCACTAACACACACAAAGCTCAGTCAAGCATGCTGGATCATCTCCAAAGGCCAATTGGGTCGGCCGTAACTTCACCATATTGTTGTTGCTATCGTTAAGCAGCTGTTGCAATTGCCGCTTCTCTGGTGACATATTGGCGTGGCGTGCTTATTAATTGACAATTCGTGCTACATACATCGAAACACTTATACATTTATGCATTTTGTTCATCACTGTTTGTTTTGAAGTCTCGTCGCAGGCCACACAATTTCGTATGCTGTTGTTGTAAACACTTTTGATTGCATTTTTATTGAAATGCTTTGATTTTTTTGTTTTTGTTTTTCTTGCGTGCGTTTACGTTCTGCTGCACGCGACTTCAATTGTTTGAATAATAAAATTTAATTTGTTGTTGTTATTGACAGAAAATTTAAGTCATATTCCGAAAATGTAGCTAGAAATGATGAATAACTGTAAAAACTAATTATGTGGAATATATCCAATATAGACAGAGTTGTTGAAGAAAGCGCGATGTTTTCCTCGAAAAGTTATCATCTTGACCTTTGACCGCCTACCTTAGTAACGAGTTTAACTATACTCGTATGCGTACGAGAGATGCAAACATTTTAAAACGGTAATGATTAATGATTTGGTTCATTCCGATCATTGCTTCATTTCCATTATGGGCGAAAAAGTCGAAAAAGTCAAGAAAATTGTATCCGACACCGTCGTGGATCCGAGTTGGGTGTTTCGCTCGGAAAGTTATGCGCGATGGTTTGAAGATGAGATGAGTTTGAGCGCGCCTTCGGTCGAGTGCGCTGAATTTTTTGCACCAACATCGAAACGAACCAACAAACATTGAAATGATGTTCCTCATAAGAGCCAAAATCCAAAAATCCACGACAAAGTCGTTCAAGAATTACTGTCTTTTTTATCGTTTTCTTTGATTGCCGTGTGGTCCTTTCCAAAACCGCCGGGTCAAACTGTAAATAAGGAATATTCTGCGAAGGCAAGAGAAATAACTCGTGGTGACCTCCAACTAGCCTTGTGAAACCATAACCACTCGCCACGGAGCTACCGTCAAGTATTACCGCAGAGAAGGAGGCGATTAGCCGTCGGTGCTGAATCTCATCTCTGTCATAGTCTCGACCACTAAGTCGCAGGCCGCATTCCACTTTTCCTTCGATGCAGCATGTGTTGCACGAATGTTTCCGGCGAAGGAGGTTTTCTAAAAGCTCTGCGGAGTTTTTCTTTTGCAAAATGGAAGCGTCACAGTAATCGCAATAGGGGTTGTCGTGGTGGTTGAACTTTTGTAAATACATATACTCTGAAGCAGATATGCCCACTCAAGAGCTGGGTCAGGTAAAAGTCCACTTCTCCATGTGGTTTTGATAGCTTTAGGTTGGGAATGCATTTGTGCGCCCATTGCCAGTATGTGTAACGGGTACATGCCAGACATTACGAGGGCTGCATTTTGGATCTACAGTATTGCACGCATTTCGAGCTAGACGAGTAAACCCCAACGCTAATTCAGCTTCTTTGGTTATGGCATAGATCTCAACTTGAAATATGCTACAGGGAAGCCTGAAAGACTTTTGGTAATCAAATTGTGGGCAGAACACAGTCGTTCCGTCAATTTGGATCCATCTGTAAAGAAATTATATGCATAGCGATCGGATTCTAAGCCATTTCACCAGCCATTCTGTTCTATATATTACAAAACCAGGCCTTTAACCAAATTTTATTTGTGGAATAACGTAGTTTTACCTTACGTTTATGTCCTGTATGTTACTGTGACCGAAAAACCTTTGTGAGAATTGGCCAATCATCCTCAGTCTTAGTGCAGATCTTTTGGCTTTTCTCGATAAGTTTTTCTATACTCGCTGTTGCAGTTGTGCACACGCCTTCCGACATACTAGCGAGCTATAGAGCATTATGTATATTCGATGTGTGAGTTGAGGAGATAAGCCATTTCTTTGCTCAAGGACGGAGTAGGTGCAGGGATTTGTTGCGCAGAGGTGGACATCAGGCGGTCAATTAAACTCCCAGACCATTGCAGTATTTTTGCAGCAGAAGTCTTTTTGGTAGGAAAGGTTGCAGAAATAGCACTAGCTAGGACATCGAGCAACGCCAACATAAATATATACGTTGACAGTCAAGTGGCATAGAAGCAATAAACTCATATGAAATTTCATCTAAAAACGTTCTTAGGGCCAGGAAAGCTATTGAGAGACTAGTCGCAGACAGATGGTTACACATCTATTGGGTACCTAAACATAAGGGCATTGCAGGAAACGAAATTGTAGATGAGATTGCCAAGAGCTCTGTTTACATGCCATTTGGGCAAGACATACTAAAACCTTTAAATAGGGCATACAATGGCATCGCTGCGGACATGAAAACACGGATAGACAGGAGGTGGAATAATCTAGCCACTTGTAAAAACGCGAGATTCGTACTAGCTCTGTCTAGAAAGGAAAGCAGAACTATCGTAGGTATACTGACAGGCCACAATTTGTTAGCGCCACACGCATACAAGATCTGAATTGCAAACAATGATAGTTACAGATTTTGCAATGAACTAGAAGAGAGGGAAACTCTTAAACACCTTCTATGTTCTTGCCCTGCATTAGCTAGAACTCGAATGAAATGCTTAGGAGCTCTACAATATGAGAGGTTAGAAGCTTCAGAGCTTACTTAGATTCGCAATAGACGCAGGCTTATGACAAGAAGCCTACTAAAAGGAAACGTAAGGGTCAAACTCCATCTGGTACCACTAAGGACCAATAGGTCTATGTGATGGCTCTCAGTCAGGCAGGTCAACCTAACCTGATCTTTTTTTTGCTTTTCCTTTCACATTAAATTTCCGTCACATTTTACTATCTGCTAGAACCCCCTGTTTCGATGATTTAAGTGTTAATTCAACTCCTCCAAGTATCGGTGGTGACCAGTTGGGAATCTTGTACTCTCTTGTGAATAGTACTAAGTTCGTCTTATGTGGATTTACTTCCAGTCCGACCAATTCCATTCACTTGCAGATTTCTCTGAGCGTCCTTGTGAGTAGTTCATTCATAGTGAGGACACTACCAGCTCTAGAAAAAGTTGATTATCTCATTAAGTTTTTGGTGGCTATTTATATTATTGAAATAAGGTAATATATTAAATTGGCGGAATCTATAAATAACTATGTCTACCTTTTGTGTAACGCTAGTTTGGAAATGTTTGAAAAATGTGATATATCACTAAGTAGTGAAGAAAATGGGCATCATATTTGTAAAGAGATGGATGTTGTAGACAGAAATTCGTTTGTATAAATATTTCGAAAAAGGGCGTACCACTCATTTAGGTATGTACGTACGAGTATATGCATTACGTTGTGTTTTATATTATATTGGTTTGATCCACAATCAATCAATGAAAGTAAAAGACAGCCAAGCCTCCAGATTTTCTCGTATTGGAATTTGGTAGAAGTGTTGGGCTTGGTTGAGAAGAGCTGCTTTCTCAAATTCGATAAATAGCCGCACCCTTTTCGTGAGGAATATTTTTAAATACCAGACAAGTTATATTACTGCAGTCAGACAGAAGAAAGTTGGTATAAGTTGAGAGAAAGTTGTGTGATTATTTAATAATTTTAATATAAAGATTTGGCAACGCCCAGTTTTAATTAAAATTTAGTATGCACGTGGCATTGAGTCTCGCCCATTCGTCATACTGATTGCAGTACCATCGCTAAATCCATATGAATACTGAAACATTAGTATGGTGGCCTGCGCTAAGCAAGGAGAATAACGTTAGGCGGCTAACAAGCGTACAACGAGCAGCCTGCGCAGGAGTAACTGGAGCTATGAAATCATTTCCAGGTCTTTAATGCCATGCTCTACCTGCTACCAATAGACTTACAACTACGATTAACAGCAACTAATACCGCCTTCAGAAAAGTTAGTTTTTGGAATGCTAAGATGTTTGGCCATATTTAGTACTACTTCAGATAACCAAAGGCTTACTAGCAACTCATCAGTTTTCACTATCGCTACCCCAGACTTTAGATTAGAGCTTAAGCTGAAGTTCCCAAACGCTAGAAATGGGATTTGAATTCAACAGTCAAAGAGAATACAACTGCACTTTGCACTGATGGATCCAAGATGGACTGCGGCGTCGGCGCCGGTGTACTTATTTATTCGAAAGATCTCAAAACTTCCAAGTCTTTTCGCCTGGGGAATTATAACAGTATGTCTCAAGCAGAAGTTCTCGGAATAACAGAAGCTTGCGGGATAATTAGAAAGCATCCACAAAAGCTATCGGAAGTATGTATTTTTTCAGATAGTCAAGCAATCATCTTAGCTTTAATGTCACCTATAAACAATTCAAAAATCTTGAGACAATGCAAAGAAGAACTTATTGTCACTCTCATCTGAGTACCTTGCCATAGGAACATAGAAGGAAATGAGAAACCTGATGAACTGCCAAGACGGGGGTATCTTATAACGAATCCGAAGTGGTAGAATGAAGCCGTCCTCAACGGGTGCGCAAAAAGTAGATCTTATCGCTATTCAAGAAGTAGGCTGTTAACAGATGGACCCACACGGATACCTGCAAAATAACTAAACAAACGTGGCCCAGTTTCAACAAATTCAGAAATTACGAGTTGTTAAGAATGCTACATGCAGACATACATATTCAGAATTACGTTAATCTTTGGGAGACCATTCCAGGAAGATGGTGTGGCCGTACAACGATAGACGTAAGATAGGAGCTCCATTCAAGAAGAATACAAGGAAACAGTATTTCAATATCTGAGTGAGTGCCCAAGTCTGGGGGTTCTACGACACAGAATGCTGGGGGAATTCTCGATGGTTAACTTGAAAGAAATTGCAGAAAAGAAAATAGACGGCATAGGCAGATTCATAGTCAAATCATGAAGGTGTGACTAATAAAAAGCAGTGGTTCTTCAAGTGATGCATAAAAATGGCATATTTTGTGCTCACTCACAGGTGTTGCCACCTGTTTGTATTTAAAATAAAGGAATCTGTTAAGTAAAATGCACAAGTGTTACAGCATGAGTATCAAGACAATTATTTTCAAGAAAAATTCATTCAAAAAACAAGTTTTTTTGATAGAGTTGCCATCTGAATTTTGTTGCAAAAGTAGCAAATTATCATAAATTTCACTTGAATATTCAGTTGTAGTATCAAATTAATTGCGTTGAAACAAGCTTTATTAAAACAAAATTTGGTGGCAACTTGGTTATTATTACAAGATTACTAACTTAGGGCACATTTCATTTGAATATTAATATATGAAAATCAGAAAAATACTGTTTGAACAAGCTAGTGTTGCCACCTATTTCTTAGATTTAAAAAAATATTATTTGTAAAAAACTGTGCAAGAATATATATATACATATATACATTTTAAGGGGGTTTCGCCTATGGGCTCAATCTCCCATATGGACACTCAAGCATCCTTAGAAACTTAGAGCTCATCCCGTCCGCGACGGATCAGTGTGTACCCTTCTTAGTCCAAGCGGAACTTCCTCCACCCATATTCCATGAAGGGAGGAGTAGACCGGGTGCAACACCTGGGGTCAGGGCCTGGTTAAACTGTTCACGGATGGCTCGAAGTTGGACGGTAGAGTCGGAGGTGGACTACTCTGCAAAGAGCTCCCCATCAAACTCAAATTCAGGTTACAGGATCACTGCAGTTGTTCCAAGCAGAGGTGGCGCCAATCAAAGAAGCAGCTGACACGCGTAATAACTGTTATGTAGTCACTAAGAAACTTTGTATTTCTTGGCTTACTAAAATGAATAATCCTCCTCTGTAAGTTATAAGAAATTTTATATTTTTCTTTTACTCATTATAATTCAAGCTAGTTAATTATAAGTTTAATTTTACTTTGATTAATTAATTTAGCATTAGTCTGTTTTCATAGTCTGTAAGAAATACTGTATTTTTAGACTATTAATTGAATTAAATGAATTAAATTAAATGAATTAAAAAGGTAAATATTTACTCCCATAGCCAAGAGGTACACTCGAAACTGGTCAAGGAATGCCTGGTCTCACTTTCGATTGCATTAAAATTCTTCGACATAAGCATAATCTGGGTACCTTGTCATAGTGGCATTGGTGGAAACTGCCAAGCCGATGAGCTGGCCAGACAAGGGACCTGTGAGGTAGTGTGCCCGCGAAAGGAGAGGATCGGACGTGTAAGGTCGCAACGTTTAGATCGTAGGCGTTCGAGGGATATGCTGAGGATGACAAAATCTCAGCCCTCAAATTATGTGGGCATCCTCACGGGGCACTACCCGTGGGGCATACATGCTGTGAGGTTCGGAATTACTTCGAGTCCTTTTTGCGTCAGCTGTATCGAGGATGAGGTGGAATCATCTCAGCACCTGCTCCTTAGCTGCCCCGCTCTAGCGGGACTAAGATTTAAGCACCACGGTTCTCACTTCTTTTCTGCGCCTGCTGCCATAGCAGGTCTTGATAGCAAAAATAAAGTCGCAAATTAGTCAAAATAGTTTATAGTCCACAAATATTCAACCCCCCACCTTCTCATCCTATCGTTTTCCTTCACATTTTTTTCCTGCTTGCAATGGTATCACAAACGATGAACCAAACATCTTTCGGCCAAGTGGGCCCAATTTCTGGGCAACCATTACAACCTAACCTAACCTAAGGTAAATGTATCTTTAGGTTAGGTTGGGTTGCTTGTCAAATAAAGTTTAGTCCAATAATATTTTCATTCGTTAACATTCAATTTTAAACAAAGGATATAAATTAAAAACAAAATTTAATTAGAGGTTATGAGTATCAAACAAAATGTGCCACCTCAATCAAAAAGCTCGCGGAATGTATTTAAAAAAAGTTCAAAGTACTGTTCCTCAAAAGTGTTATTATTGCGTTCAAAGTACTTCTCAATAACTGCAACATACTTATGCCAGCGTTTGATCCAGCTTTCGAAACATTTTTGGAGCTCTATTTCCGGTAGTAGTGCTTTTTGGCTCGATCAAACAGAAAAAATCACAGGGGACCATATCAGGTGAATTCGATGGCTGCTGGATGGTATTCCTTTCGTTTTTGGTCAAAAACTCACAGATATTGATGGCATGTGAATGATGCAAAATCCATGAACAGTTTTCCCACAAATCCTTTGTGTTTGCTATTTTTGCATACTCATCTAAATTTTTTGGTGTTTTTACATTTTTCATATTTTATTAGGAGCACATGTTTTTTATTTGCCACCACTGGCGGCACAATAAATTTAATTGCACTTAACAGAAAAATTACCCACAAGAGGTAAAGGTTGAGGTAGAGATAATATCATACAAAAATAATAAGACAACAATTTAAACAATAAATGTTTGTTTCATTTATTTATCACGAAAATTGTCGTTATCGTAAGCAAACGAAAAGAAAAACGGGGTTCAAATGATGTCAATGACTGCCGGTTTTTGTGAATTAAGCAAATTAAAATCGTTGCAGCATATAAAGTGTACAAAGTCACGTGCATACTTGCATAAACTGATAACGCACGAAATTAGTAAACAATGTTACTGCTAATGTGACGTCATAATATGGTTTATTAACCGCAATGATTTAGTAGGTAATATAGATAACGGGAAAGCCAACAATTATCGTTATGCCCACTTATTCAGAAGAAATATTCGAATCGTTTGACTTCCTTATGCTTGCCATAACATTGGTTTTATGTGTTAGTTCGGTTAGTTCGAATTTCATGCCTAAAATTTAAAATTTAGTGTCCATTGCGATTTCTTTTTTATTGGTTTAGTACACACATTTTCTATTTATACTACAATATAAAGGTGAATGTCTCTACGTTGTCCGCGCATCACTACGAAACGACAACACCAAATGACGTAAAAATTTTTATGCATTCATATTTTCACCCAATGAAGGTTATAGGCATGTTTTTATGATGGAACTCCCTTCCCACAGCCCCCAGGCCGCGCCACCACTCTCATTCGTCACTAATAATCGAATATTTGCTTAAATTTAATCTAAAAAATCTTAGTTTTCCCTATTTCCCACTATTTATAGCACACTCTAGACTTCATAATCCGCATAAGCTGTTCAACTATGACCCAAATGCAAAGTTCAAAAATGGCCGATGCATTTTCGGATCAAGCAAAGCGGGAAAAGTCGAATACATTAAGGCTTCCATTCGCAGTGCTGAAACCATCAAAACATTCACATGAAACCTAGAGTACATACCGTACCCACTTACAAAGTCTTATGCCATATTTGTTTTTATTCGCCATTTCATCTCAGATTTCATTGATCCATGTGTGGGTAACACATCACTTTATAGTTCACTTGTACTAGGAATGTCTTGTCAAAAGACTTGAGAGAGTTCAAAAAAATTGCGTACACTTTTCTCCATTCCTTATGTTTTGCCGATCGAATTCGACCCTATATTTCTAGATGTCTACTGATAAACTTAATTACGTTAAATAGTGGGAGAGCTACTCTTTCGCTAACATTCATCTTTAATCTCATAAGAGTTTTTAGATGCTAATCTAAGGCGCCGCCGTAGCCGAATGGGTTGGTGCGTGATTACCATTCGGAATTCACAGAGATAACGTTGGTTCGAATCTCGTTGAAATACCAAAATTAAGAGAAACATTTTTCTAATAGCGGTCGCTCCTCGGCAGTCAATGGCAAACCTCTGAGTGTATTTCTGTCATGAAAAAGCTCCTCATAAAAATATCTGCCGTTCGGAGTCGGCTTAAAACTGTAGGTCCCTCCATTTGTGGAATAACATCAACACGCACACCACAAATAGGAGGAGGAGCTCGGCCAAACACCCAAAAAAGGGTGTACGCGCCAATTATATATATATATATAGTGTTTGTCGGTTTTAATAAACAAATAAATATACGCTAGTACCAGTGATGGTCGATTCGACGAAGTGTTTTAAAAACGATATTGTTTTATACAGATGAGAAAGTAAAGTAATGTCGTTTTATTTTATTAGATTTGATCATTGAGTTGAAAATGAAAATTCTTTTCAGTTACATAAAGAACATAACCGTACCGTACATACAAATTTGACGGAATCACAACCTGCAGCAGAGAGGAAATGAGTAAAATGAGAGTGGCAGTTACCGAACCGACAAACAGTAGTACCAAGAATGATAGAAAGAAGATTGCGCCCATCAGAGAGTACGTGACGTCACGTTTGCTGAGTTGTGCAGTATTGCCAACCATTTGCTCTTCGCAAAAATTTAGTGCTTTTTTATACCGAAAATGCGAAAATTCTGAAGTTTCGTGTTTGTTTCTTTTTTTTTAATTTAAAGCGTCCGAAACTTTAAGTTAAAAAAAAAACTGTATTATTATACAAAAGAAGGTTAAAAAAGGCCACTCTGAGAAGATTTTAGTGCTAATGAAAATTAGTTGGTTTTTATAAAATTTGATATTTTGAAAGTGTGAATTTAATTTTTTGCTCCTTTTAAGGTTATGGAAGAATATTAAATGTCCCTCTCTCAACTCTTCTTAAGATTGAAAACTTTTTACACCTTTTAAAAGGCGTTTGAATTTACTGAATGCGGATTAAAACCATAGAGGTGTAATCGTTTCTTCCGGCCATCAATCCTTAGTGAAACATAGGGCATCAGGAGGTGTATTCATTATAAAAATAAGCAACAAAGTACCAGAAAATACTAAGGAAACCATACTGACATTTTTACAAAAAGAGTACCTTATTTTGTTACATAACCTCAAATATAGCAAATAAGTCGTTCCCTTAACAAAAGAGTCTCGGTTGACAAAAATAACTTATAAATTAAATTGTACATAAGCATAACACATTTATTTTAAAAAAATGCACATTCTACAGACAATTTGTCACGCATACAAAATTCTTTAGATGATTCAATAAACATTTGTTGTTATTTTCTTTGAATGGGAATTTTAGTGCGTTTTTATATCCAAAGGTAGGCAATACTGCAGTAGCGAAAGAGAGATTTGACTGCCGAAAGCAGAAGAACACCAACAACACCTGCAATCGCGAGCAATGCCACCAGACGTTAAAAAAAGTAAAGCCAAATAAAACTAAGTGAATTATTGAACTAATTTAAAAAAAAATGTATATTTCACAAAATTATAAAAATTACTTTTAATTAGAACAGGCTAGCAAAATGTCATAAAGAAAGAACTAAAACTCTCAGACTAAATAACAAAAAAATGCTAAATCAAGTAACGAAAATGGTAATCTGGCCATACCGGAGCTAAAATCACGTACCTCGTTGTCAAATTTGCTGAGAGCAAAGTAACGGGACCACGATAGGCGCCATCTCATTATTCTTTCCATCATGAGTAGTACTCTAAGCTTAAATACAATGCATGAATGATGGAGTACAAGATTGCGCCCATCAGAGAGGCGGATGGCGTCACACGGATACAGTTGCGTGAGAGAAATCGAAAACAAGAAGAAAAAAGAAAAAAATCACACGACCAATAAATTACACAGCGAGTCTGTCCAAATTCATTGAGAACGGAATAGTGGTACGAGAAAGGCATCACCTTTGTATTCTGTGCATCGTGAGTACAATGAGTAACATCGCCATCGAGGATGGAAAACTTTCAATAAGTCGCATTCAGCTCTTTGGACAGATGCAGAAAATCTTCTATTTGCTAAAATTGCTTGAGAAAAGTATAAAATTAATTGAAATACACCATGAAAATGGTGAATGTGTGAAAGTAGTTTCTTTCGAAAGAAAGTTTCTTCGCAAAGAAGTATTCATTTTCTGTCGTCAGCAAAGTCCGAAGCACAAAAGTTAATCCAAAAATTAGGTGCAACTACTCTAATTATTAGTTATAAGTTTTAGTTTCAAGATTGAGCGCAAGTCATCTGCATGAATGATCTACATAAACAACATTAGGATCACTTTAAATTACTTGTATACATATCGTATCTTAATAATTTAAAATAGTTAATAAAAGTGGCTATAGATTCAGTTCTGACCACTCATTTTTGTTAATTAACTAGAATAATAATAAATAATGAGTCTATAAAGTTGCCTTCACGAAACGAGTTTTTCAAAGCCAGTGGAAAGGAGTTTCATAGTCTTGCAGCGTTGACAAAAGAGGCTCCGAGTTCATAGGTAATTGATTTTGGCAGAATAAGATTTATAGAACATGAAAGCAAATTTTCAAATGGATTTTCAGTTTTCTATGAATAAAAAAAATTAATAAAATAAAATTATAAGTTAAAATAAAACTACGTTCTTTTTGGATATTTCTTAAGCCTGGAGAGGACAGATTTTTAAATCTGTGTTATTTGCAAATTTCGCGACGATAACGTATTTATCTTCATTTCTTGAGTTAACTTGCAGTCCTCCATGTCTTATCTGACAAAGAGAAAAATAATGGTTTCCAGAAGTTATATCCACATATATGCATGTCCTCAACTACCGTTTGTACTCTGAGTTTGCTTTTGTAACCTTCTTTTTGATGAGCAGCTGATTTGTAGCAAGTCAAAGATAAATTTAGCCCGAAGTTTGCTGATAGATGAGCGGTAGGCGGATGGTGAGAAAACACTCTTTTTTAGTCAATTTCTGATTATGCATTAAGTGAACTGTCTGAAGATTGCTTGGAATTTCTCATAAAATCGGGGCCAAGGCGAGTTCATTCATGTTGGTGGCAATGCGTCAAAATGTCAAAACGGCAATGGGAGAAATTTGTCAACACTGTTTTAGCTCATACAGTCAGCGTTAAAGAAAAATGTACGTCACATATTGACACCTAAACTTGAAAAATGCTTTTTTTTCTTCGTCAGTTAAAGGCACATCTCTGCATTGTGACTGAAGATAATTCTTTAAGTTTTTGTTGGTGCCTACATCGTATCCATTTACTAACATAAATATTTTAGGTAAAGCAAAAACTGTGAAGTTTGTGTTTTTTACACCCGCCCCACTCAATTAATCAGCACACTTCCATGTATTTACGTTTGAAATTTATCCTCAGCTTTAAACGGCTTTCATTTCTCAATCTGATCTAACTTCGGAATCAGACGGAAAGCTAATTGTTTGAAGTGAACCGAATCATAAGCTTCGAAGCCAAAAATGCCCTAAAAACAGTAAAACACAGTAATGAAGCCATAGGGTTTTTGCGAGTAATATGACAAAAGAGAGCTGCAGATGAATTTTGAGCTGTAATTCCGCCGGAGAGTTGCAGTATAATGTCTCTAAATAACTCAAAACACCATCACAATCTCCGCGCATGAACCCTTATGGATTCTGTGTGCAGACAATTGGTCAAAATTGCAAATGTTCACTGGAGCAAGAAGAAGGACTTGAAACGTGAAGCAGGTAAGGCATACGAGGAAATTTCGCCATCTTGCACACAAAAATATTAAATGTCTCCAGACAGCTCCAGTATAAAAACAGGCAAGCAAAAGGTCTTTTCGTATTTTGTCAATAGATGTCGTTGGAGTCATCTATCTCCAGTGCTACCAATCACATTGTCTCATACCATATGGTGTTAGAAAGGTGACATTTTAAGGTTCATTTAACCAAAAAAAAATTAAGTTCGGAGAAGTTGAAAAAAAGTTATAGCTGTTCAAAAATGAGTGAAAATAATGAAGAAATTCGCTATTTTTTTTAATTTTTGTATAAAAAAGGGAAGAATGCCATGCAAGCCACCAATGAAATTTGTGAAGTTTACGGAGACGATGCTGTATCAGTTCGTGTAGCACAACAATGGTTCGCTCGCTTCCGTTCTGGAAATTTCGATGTGAAAGATGCACCTCGCTCCGGTCGCCCTATCGTTGAAAAAGTCGATGAAATTATGGAAAAGATTGACCAGGACTGTCACATAAGCTGCCATGACATCGCCAAGGCACTAAACATTCATCATCAAACGGTTTTGCACCATTTGAAAAAAGCTGGTTACAAAAAGAAGCTCGATGTTTGGGTACCACATGAATTGTCTGTAAAAAATTTAATGGACCGAATTAACATCTGCGATTCTTTGCTGAAACGAAATGAAATCGAACCATTTCTGAAGCGAATCGTAACAGGAGACGAAAAGTGGATGAAATACGACAATAATGTGCGAAAAAAATCATGGTGCAAGGGTGGTGAAGCTCAACAAATGGTCGCAAAGCCAGGGTTGACGCCTCGAAAGGTTATGCTGTGTGTTTGGTGGAATTGGAAAGGAATCATCCACTATGAGCTGCTCCAGCCTGCTCGAACGATTGATTCTACACTTTACTGTCAACAACTGATGAAATTGAAGCAAGCAATCGAAAAAAAACGGCCAGAACTGATTAGCAGAAAGGGCGTCGGTTTCCATCAGGACAACGCTAGGCCACACACATATTTGATGACTCGGCAAAAACTGGGAGAGCTGGGCTTGGAAGTGCATCCACCATATAGCCCTGACCTTGCACCATCGGACTACCATTTGTTTCGGTCAATGCAGAACTCCCTTAATGGAGTAAAGTTGGCATCAAGAGAAACCTGTGAAAATTACTTGTCGCAGTTTTTCGCCGATAAACCAAAAAAGTTTTACACTGATGGAATAATGTCTCTAGAAGAAAAATGGCAAAAGGTGGTCGACCAAAATGATACATATTTGGTTTAATAAAGTTCATTACAAATATAAAAAAAAATGAGTTTAAGTTTGATTAGAAATACGAAAAGACTTTTTCGACTAGCCAATAAAAATTCCCATTTCTCAAAATAATTTTTTTCTACTTAATATAAATTTTGCGCCTCCTTGTATATGCAATTTTATGAACTAGAAATTCAACAATTATAATTTCTATGATATTTATCTGATATGTAGGTACACTAAGTTTTGTGACGTGAATATCCCTCTGTTATAGTAATTAATAAAACTTCCTTACTTTGAAAAAATTTATTTAAATTTTCTTCCTATAAGTTCTTAGGCCTTTATCTGTTAATAAAAAATAAAACAAATATTAACGTCTCAATATACAAATGATGGACATACAATTTTTCATTTTATTTCCAATTAATTTCTGCGTACATTGAATTTTGTGAGACACTGTGAAATGCCACACTTGCTTAGGTATTCCTGCACCACTGCGACGTTAATCGCTGTTTTGTTTTTTGCCACTTTCATTGTTTTGATATCCCTGGTTGTTGTTATTGTGTTCGTGTGACACATTGCGGCTTTTAAGACGATATGTAGATCTCACCTGACTAATACTTGTTTGCTTAAATGGCAAAGAAATGTGGTTGCTTTCTTTTGTAATTTGTGGCTTCAACTGTCGTATGTTTTTGTGGTTTTGTTTATGAAGTCATTTTTTCGCTACGCTGCTAAGTGAATTTATTGTTAGCTGATATTTACGTTGTTTTTTTCTAGAATTTACTCGGCTTGACTCTCATTTTATACAATTTTCTTTTTTACTTTCGGCTTTGGTTTTTGTTGTCATCAAAAGGCTTCTCAATAATTTGCAGGTAGTTGAATTTCTTCAAACAAGTTTTGTGACACATCGCTTATGCAAGGTATCGCTGAATTAATCATACAATTTTGTTTTGAATAACTTTTTTAATAGATATATTAAGTCGATTGTACTACACTTGGATTCTCTTTTAATTTTCTTTAAATCTACTCGACCTCCAAATAAATCTGAGTAGATCTTGTGGTGCCAAGGAGCCAAGGTGAACGCTTCTTAACACATCAGTGCCTAAGACTTCAAACCTGATTCGGGCGAAGGCGGGACAGACGCACAGCAAATGGTCTGCTGTCTCATCCTCCTCTCCACTGCCTGAGATGCCTACCTTTTCCATGTGCTTCGCCCGCAGAAAGTGCCCCGTCATCAGTTCAACCAGCTATCTGCAGTCCCTTCTGCTTAATGACAGGAGGATTTGCGACAGTCGATCGGACATGGCAGGTAACATTAGTTTAGTCCATCTGCAGCCTCTCAGAGTCCATCCTAGCTAAGAAGTCAGAGGTCGCGTTACCCACGATACCCACGTCTCCCGGGACCCATGTTAGCATCAGGCGATTATGTCTACCGACATAGTTCAGCCATGGATTTACAGGACTCGACTACCACTGATATGGTTGGGAGGCTGTCTAAGGGCATGAGCGCAACTTGGCTGTCGCTGCAGACACATATAGATCTGCCTCTCCATCGGTTTTCCACAACAAAGTTTATCGCTTCTTGAACAGCATACACCTCCGCCTGAAACACAGAACAAACATGCATTCCAAGAGCAAAGTGCAGTTTTGCCCTGCTGGATTCCACGTAGGCCCCAGAGCCGGAGCCGTGCTCGGTTCTGGAGCCCACCGTGAAAATACAAAACCAGTGTTTGCTGGGCTCATTTTCAGAGTTTCAAGTTTTTTTTCATGTACGACTTTCCTTCTACAGGAAGGACTTGAAACAAACCCAAGTCTCATCAGGTGAGCACCTAACGCACAATGTCTGGTAAAGATATCTACCAAATTCGAGATCTGTGGCTTAGAAGTTTCCTCGAGCGCCCCCGATATGCCCGTGCACGTTTGCGCACTACCCCAGCGTTTACTCTGCATCTTTTCAAGAATAGACCACAGGTTCTCAAGAAAACCCCAAGCCTCTCGTTTTGCGTTGAGACCGTCACCCGGGTCTCCTGTTTAGTCAGCCAAAAGAGCGTAATATCGAAGTTTCAGATGCAGTCGAGAGAGAAATCAGGCGTTCCCCTACTAATTTCAAACGCACAAACAACGAGCCCAAGGCCCAAGGCCACTTGACTGCCGGAGTAGATATTCACGTTATTTACAATAATTACAGAAGCAAGCAAGCAATCCAGTGCTTCCTTAAATGCGGCTGCCTTGCGGCTGCCTCTACTTGGAAAACACTAAAGTGGTTCCGAAGCCAAAAGTTGAGCTTGTTGGGGAGCTCCTAGCAGAGTCTCCCCCACCAACTCTTTCATCTAACTTCGAGCCATCCGTAAACATGTTTGTCATGTCCTGTCTCCAAATGTTGCACAACGCCCACTCCACAATGACCAATAGCGGTTGCCCCTCGACAGGCAATGACAAATTTTCATTCAAATGTATTTCTGCCATAAAAAGTCTCCTCGTAAAAAATATCTGACGTTGTTTCACAAAGGGAGGGACCTATAGTTTTAAGCCGACTCCAAACGGGAGATATTTTTCTTTTGGAGTTTCATGCACGGAGATTTGAACCTACACGCACCTCCGAATGGTAATCACGCACGTACCCATTCGGTAGCGGCGGCCGACCTTATTTATTCATATAACTCATTTTTTTTACATACTCGCATCTTCAATGAAATTTTACATAATTGGCGTCACTTTCATTTTCAGTTTTACTTTGCATATTACAGCACTTTTTATTATTTATTACTCCAGTTTTCATTTGCATTTATCACAATTTTATTAAAAACGCAGACGCTTAAAGTTTATTGGCTTTTGACACATTTAAAATGCTCCAGATATGCATGTACGTATGTACTCGTAAGCATTTATTTATAAGCACGCTTCAGCTGTCGTTATTGCAATTTTTCTGATACTTTACTAATTTTGCTTAAATTATTTAAAACGCTCGATTTGCATGAACGGCTTTGAATTCTCAATTATTTTGTTCTGAACTTTTGGAATTTTTACATGACTTGTTTTCCTTGATCTATTGGCAATTAAGCGATTCCTATAAGTAATGACCTCACAGATCTACCGACTAGCGCATAAGCACGTATTTAATGATGCAATAAGCCAGCTTGCATGTCACGTTAATTATAATGTGACATAAATAGCACTACCAGTGCGGTTATAGTGTCATGGCACGCCTCTTTTTGCAAACAAATGCGAAAAATTGCATAAACCGCTTACCGAATGGAGAAATAGTGACGTGCTTAAATCCACTGGTGGAACTGAATCAGAAAAGAGAGGGTAAGTGTCTACTTTCTACAGTCCAAATTTCCTCATTTTGACGGCAATATAGCAATTTTTTTAAATACAAATTTTTGAAAATAAATGCTGTTAATGGTGGAATTAGTAAATCCTTTATAATGTTTGTTTGTTGATCTGCGAAAATTCATCTCATACAAGAGCGATTGTTTTATCGGTCTTATCGTAAATTTCCGTGAGTAAATAATTTCCAGGCGGCCGCCGTAGCCGAATGGGTTGGTGCGTGATCACCATTCGGAATTCACTGAGAGGTCGTTGGTTCGAATCTCGGTGAAAGCAAAATTAATAAAAACATTTTTTTAATAGCGGTCGCCCCTCGGCAGGCAATGGCAAACCTCCGAGTGTATTTCTGCCATGAAAAAGCTCCTCATAAAATTATCTGCCGTTCGGAGTCGGCTTGAAACTGTAGGTCCCTCCATTTGTGGAACAACATCAAGACGCACACCACAAATAGGAGGAGGAGCTCGGCCAAACACCTAACAGAAGTGTACGCGCCATTTTTTTTTTTTTTTTTATTTTTTAAATAATTTCCAGAACGTGTTGATATGGTGATGTTATACTAGCTGGCCGAGGTCACGCAGAGCCCATTTTGGTCCTACAGGTATGTATCGCTCATGAAGCGCGTACTGTTCGCGAATGTTAGGAGTCGCTCAAGCTCCAGTTCAGTAATAAAGGGTCGTTAAATTTCAAGGGCCGATGTTGAATGTGAATCACACCTAAACGTCAAGCTTTTTTCTGCATTTCATTTGACATTTTTCAATTTCGGGCCAACTCAATTTGAACCATGGAAAGATACACAATCGAACAACGCGTTAAAGTTATTCAGGCGTATTATGAAAACGGGCGTTCAAATCAAAATGCAAATCGCGCACTTCTTGATTTTTTCGGTCAATTTAATCGTCTAAATGTGCGAACAATCGGAAAAATTGTGCGAAAGTTTGAGCAAACCGGGTCTGTAGGAGATGTGAAAACACCAGTGCATGCTCGTACAGCTCGTACTGCAGAAAATATTGCTGCTGTTCGCGATAGTGTGGTTGACGAGCCGTCCACCTCAACTTGTCGGCGTTCCCAACAATTGCACCTCTCACGCTCGTCGTTGATGAACATTATGCATAAAGACTTGCATTTACACGCTTACAAGGTGCAATTGACTCAAGAACTAAAGCCATTTCAAGCGTCGTTAATGGTCAGAATGGTGGCAGGAAATGGCAACAGTGAATGATCAATTTTCGAAGAAAATCATCTTCAGTGATGAGGCACATTTTCACCTCAGTGGATTCGACAATAAGCAGAATTGCCGCATTTGGGCGAATGATAATCCAAGAGTGATTGCCGAAAAACCAATGCACCCACAAAGAGTGACTGTTTGGTGCGGTTTATGGGCCGGCGGCATCATTGGGCCGTATTTTTTCCAACATGAGGCCAGTTACTGTGAATAGTGTTCGCTATCGTAAGATGATAACGAAATTTGTATGGCCCGAATTGGACCATCGGATGGAGGTGTGCCGCCGAGGCCGCGGCAGCTATTTGACCAATATTCTGTTCCATACGTAATTGAGCCATACCAATATTATCATAATAAAGAGAAATGACAATAATTTACTAAAAAAATTGTATTTTATTCAAAATCAACACCGGCCCTTGAAACGTAACCACCCTTTACATTCTAGTCCTTCAAAACAGAGATCACCCAGGTACTACAGTCTAATTTTCGAGAGAGCCGGACAGCAGCATAGGAGATGCTCCAGGGTTTCATTTGTACCCGGTTCATTATATTTGCTGCAAGTATCGTTGAGAGTTAGATTTAGATTGCAAGCATGCGCCACAAGTAGAGTGTGTTCTGTTAGTGCACCGACTAAAGTTCTTTCAGTTCCTTATATCGAACGATATAACCGATTTAGTATACTTGTCATCATATGCGCGTTTACACATGATCCTAGCAACTTTGCCATAGCTTAAACTAAGCCATCTGTCATTCGCCTTTCTCAACATTTCAACCTCTAATTCTTTTTGAATTGTACGCACGGGTTTAAGGACCTGACATATTTGATCCCTTGTAAGTCTCACGCCTTCTTTTTCTATTTCGTCCACTATCTCATTTCCTTCTATGCCTTAATGCTCTGCAAAATAATTGGCGATGGTCTTAGTATATCTTCGAGCCAGTTCAATTGGGAAGAAAAAGAAATCTTATATCTGAAATTCATTAGTTTCATTTGCTTTTCTCTGCCTTCGTTGAGCGATTTTTTATTTTTTGTTGTAGATATGCAGAACCTAAAACGAAAGTAAAGCAATGCACCCTTTCATTTCCTAAAAATATATAGGAATATTTGTAAAAGCTATAAAAAAATTTTCCATAAAAATTCTAAGGATAAAATCAAAAATATCAGCAGAAATTGGGGGAAAGTCAGCCGATTTCTGAATAAATTCGATGTAGAGTCGAAATAACTGCTGAGGGCACAAAAACGCCATCAAATCCTAAAGGTGGTCGTGCAAATAGTCCTTTCACTGATAAGAGTATTCAGAAAAAGGGAAGAGAATATTCGAAGTTATGTGAGCAAATTTGCAAAAGTAGCGATTTGATAGTTTTGGCAGCCAGCACTTCAGCGCATAGGAATGGAAATATTTGTAAACTTAAACAAGGTTCTCAAGCATTACGTCCCGAGTCCAAATTATACTATGTACTGAAAAAAATAGCTATGTTTAGTAAAGAAAAAAGCTAATTTCATTTTCTATTAATGAAGCCTAAGTTTTTTAGATTTATAAAACAGTAGTACTTGAATATGCGAGGAGAACATAAAACTAGAAGTTGTAAAACAGGGTGTCTGCTGGCAGAATTAGGAATTAAAAGCTAAATTAAAAGAGTTACTAATGATAAAATTTTATTTCAATAACTTTTGCAAGGAAGACAAGCGCGGATTTTATTTTCTAAAAATTATTTCCTCTAAATGTTGATGGTTACGTTCAATACACTCTTAGAATATGACCTTCGTACTCCATGACACTCGCTGAAGAAATTACGTCGGGATGTCATTAACCTCACGAACGATATATTGTTTTAGTGCTGAAACGGGCGCTGCGATTTTTCATAGACTTTACTTTTGAGGTTATAAGGGTAAGAATGGGCGATTTGGCTAGCCAGGATGTCACTGAAACGCCTTTTAGTTGCGTAGAGGAAAAATGACGCAGTAACGCAGTATAGTCTCTATGGTCGTGTACAGTCTTTCTGGAGCCATCCTCCGGAAACCGTGTGTGTGTACTGAAGGAAGAATGTTTTCTTATTATCTATTATCAGAAAATAATCGTTCAGCATGCGTCGGTAGGAGACACCGTCCGCAGAAATTGCTAGCCTTCAGCGATTAAAAAAAAAATATTATCCAATTACTCCACTGCCTGACAATTCGCACCAAAGTGGTGAAGTGGTGATGTTTTAAATATGGGTTCTGTCCTTTAAGTGGCCAATAACGGCAATTTTGCTATTTACACTTCCATTTAAATGAAAACGGGAGTGTTTACCGAAATCGCTCCAATGTTGACTAACAGACATGTTTAGGCAAATTGGAATTTTTAGGTTTAAGCGCTAGCATGACGTAAATTTTTTCGTCATTGGTCTTGAAATATACTTCGATTGCGAAAAAATGTTTTCCACCCGTCCACTGCGACATTGTAACTAAACAACCCGCTCGAATAACGAAACTAACGCGGTCCCCTCCCACTCATACGCCTATCAGTTAGGGAGCAGCTTTATATGCAAAACCTAATTCTGCCACCGTGAACTCTGTATGTATAATATGTTCTGCATACAGACACGCTGCGATTGCAAAAAGTAAATGCCGACCTTGATTCCTGGTAGCTTCTGAAAAAGTGGTTGAAGTACCCACGAAGAACTTGTTGAAACAATATTTAAATTTTTTAATATTGAGTTTCATGTGAATTCAAAGAATGCGGATATGAAACACACAAATGTAGATACGCATACAGATGCGGATACAAACTTATTTCGTGTATTGTTCGCCACATTATTTAGATCCGACACAAATATTTTTAGATCGGATAAAACTCGCGCTCACTCTTTATATGATAAGACTATATTCCCGTTCGTCCAACTGGTACCACAAGCTATAACTCTCGTTGGCTATGTGTCTACGGTCCAGCCAACCCACATTAAATTTTACTAAAGGTGCGCCGGTACATAAGGTACGGTTCGGACCGAAAACAAATTAAAATGTGAATTATTAATTTCTACCGTAACCTCCTGGTGACACGCTTCGTTAACTACATCTTATATAGACTAACTAAAGGCGTGTTTTTTATGTCGGCCAAATTGGAAGCGCTATTTTGAATTTTAGAAGCGCTAATTTCTGATTCGTAATCAGCGAGCCATAAAAGCCTAGGGTCACAAATTTCAAGATAATCCGCTTGGTTTTCTAAATATAGTCCGTCTTGTTGGATTTGCTATTTTTAGTTTTTAAAATCTAGTTTTAGATTCGTAATCAGCGACTCCTAAGAACCTTGGCTCACAAGTTAGCATTTTGAACTTTCAAATCTAATTTCAGATTCGTGATCACCAGCCTTAAAATGCCAAGAGTCACAAGTTTCTAGCCATTCCGATAATATTTCGAATATTAGCCACTTTTAATCGTTTGTTGGCCCGTAGTGTAAGTGATGCTATAAAAAAAATCAAATCTATGTATAAGCGAACTTCATCGTACGGAGCTAATATTCGTCGCAACATATCGCTTAGTAAATGTAATTAAAATGGAATTCGTATCAATGAGTTGAGAAATAAAAAAATATAAAAATACAACAGCTAAAAGATGAATCCCCAAATTTTTCGATTAATTCACATCACAGCAAAGTTGGCTGGGTCATGTCGTCCAAATGGATACAAATGCCCTGGCTCTGTAACTATTCGATGCGGTACTAGCTGGTGGTGGCAGAGGAAGGGAAAGATCTCCTCTGCGTTGGAAAGATCAAGTGGAGAAGGAGTTAACTTCACTTGGTGTGCCCAACTGGCGCCGGTTAGCACGAGAAAGAAACGACTCAGCAAAAATCGCGTAAGCGGTTATCGCGCCAGAGAAGAGAAGAAAGTTTGAAATGTTATATCTATAATTCGCAAGTGAACAATGTTTACATTTTCCTCTGACAGCTAGTCAAGCGAACTTCATCCTCGCTTTGGTTTTGTGGCAGCTGATATACTGCAGTGTGTTTTAATTTTGACGTCAAATTTTTCTTCGACAAAGTTTGCTTAGCGACTTGATTCTGTTTATACTATGAAGTAGATAGTTGCGACGTAGCATGTTGACACATTTCAAATGATATGGAATATCACAAACATGACACATCACTCCAATGGCGCTATTTTGCGCGTACTAGCGTCACACTAACTTCATGTGCGATAATAATTAGCTCTCTCCGAGTCAATTAAAGCTATTCGAATACGGTACGGCCCCTGTCTGGCATTGGAAAACAGAGAAGGCATGGACTTCGGTCCAACGATTCTCTCCATGCCCCCTAACATGGGTCCCGGGACACGTGGGTATCGTGGGAAACGAGACCTCTGACTCCTTAACTAAGATGGGCTCTGAGGCCAACTTCTTTGACCCGGAGCCCGTTTTGCCACTCCCTTCTGCGGCCATCAAAGCCACGGATAGCAAATGGGTTACTACAACCCACAAGCGAGCTTGGCAGGCTGAGAGAGGCTGCAGATGGACTAAACTGATGTTACCTGTCATGTCCGATCGACTGTCGCAAACCCTCCTGCCATTAAGCAGAAGGGAGTGCAGACAGCTGATTGGACTGATGACTGGCCTCTTTGTGTGGGCGAAGCACATGCAAAGGTTGGGCATCTCAGACAGTGTACTCTGCTTGTGAAGAGGAGGATGAGACGGCGGACCACTTTCTGTGCATCTGCCCCGCCTCCGCTCGAATCAGGTTTGAGGTCTTTGGCACTGATGTGTTAAGGACCGTCCACATTGACTCCTTGGCACCACAAGATCTACTCAGATTTCTTCGGAGATCGGGTAGATTTAAAGAAAAATAAAAGGGAATCCAAATGTAGTACAATGGACTTAATTAATGTCTGAGTGCTGCACTTGCTAGTTTTCCCGACAAACAAAAAAAACAAAAATGAATAAAACAAATATATTTACATATCCAATGATTTAAAAAAAAATCACAAAATAATAATAAATATGAGATAGACTAAACAAATTGAGTTCGAGATATTTCTCTTAGTTTTCGTATGGCGAAAGAGCGTACGGCTTTTCACGTATTTTATACTTGTATGTACATCAAAAAACAAGAGGCATACAAAGGACTTAAAGTGGGCATTACTCATGGTGAAAAGATTTCAAAGGTGCCCTCTTTTCATTATTTGGCTCTCACCGAATATGACAGAATCAACTGATGGGCTGACGTCACATGGGATGTGTTTACAAAAACAATGAGATTGTGTTGATGATTTACGAAATAAATTATCCAATGACACTTTGTTGCCGTTTGAACAACGCTTGATTGGACGAGTGTGTGAGTATCTGTACAATGATCGTGCAGAATTTGGCTGTCGAGCCCGCAAGTGAAGTGCAGGCAAAGTTCCCCTCACAATTTTCTTTGCCACCATAGTTAAAGAGCAAACCTGGAACTCCTGGCTAAAAATTTGTATCATTCTAATTTCGTCCGAGGCATTTAAAAAGTTAATAAAATTTGAATCGAAGATAGTCGTATGAGTATCAGGTAGTTAGCAGCTGATATTAATGTCACGCTCAGATTAGTGTATAGATTGTGCACGTTGTTGTAGAACCACCGAGATGGCAGAACTTTTTGGAAAGACACCACAGTGTTACTAGCGATAAAGAAAAGTTTTTTTTTTTCCAAATGGTTCGAAGGCATCATTACTTTTGGAGAGACATGACTCTATTAATATGGCACCGCATCAAATCAACAACAATGGGAAAGATGCTCTCAGACCGGCCAAAACCCAGAAAACGAAGGTACGGTCATTTTAAAATTGAGGTTTTGTTGACCGCTTATTTTGATTATGGCGGTGGAGTCCATTTCGAGTTTCTTCTCCTAGGATAAACTGGAAATAAGGAGTATCATTTACTTATTTATTAAGCCAATGAATATAATAAGACAAGTATACATATTTTATGGTTAATTGGCATTAAAGAAAAGAAAGTACTAATAAACTATTTATGTATAATAAATATTCAAAGACTTTGACAGGCGATCTTGGAACATGAAAAATCTATCTCAATACATTTTGAGATTTTATGAAACTCAATTAAGGCTCTAGTAATTGGAGCATTCCAGACGTAGATTTACCCTACTAAGCAGGTTTTTATTGAATTGGAAGATCTCAGTTCTGCAGAAATCAGGGATATTCTAAATTTTTTGAAAAACACACATTGGCTTTAGAAGAGATAGGGAAAAGCTCCCCACGCGGCATCGCAATGGACTATGAACCTGAGTGTGTCTCACAGTGGACAACCGCTTCGGCCTAACCTAACCATAATAGGATGAAATCAAAAATGAAAAACAAAAAAAAAAGTTTATTTTCTTGTTCTGCAATGATTTTAAGCTACTCAATAAGGGATAGGGTCCAAGAAACGTAAATCACGCAACAAGGAATGAAAGAATACTTTTTGGATTCATTCAATTCTAGCAGCATGGGACATATAATACGGAGCTCAAGTGAAGGATACATACTCAATTCTGGAATGTGCAAAAGCCGTATACAAAAGCCTCAGCGTATAAGGGTCGAAGAAGTCGAATCTATGACGCCTCACAAAAGCAAGCTTGGCGTAAGATATAATAATTCTTTGAACATACTGAAGCATTTGACAAATCGTAGAGAAACATCATTTTGATTTTCGCATCAATACTCGGGCTCTTAAATTTCATCTTGGACACGACTATTTGAATAAAAATATGGTATTTAATATAGTTCAGCAAGCTCCGTGAATACCCTACGTGCCTTTTTTCTGTTCCCAAAGCTTAAGTCTTCACTTACCGGCACATGTTTTAAGGCGAATGAGGTGATGAAGGAGAGCTCGTAGCAGGAGCTGAATGTGATGCCCATAAAAAATCTCTTGAAGATCTAAGAAGGTATTAAAATAATTATTCGACATAAAAAGAAAAACAAAAATACGAGTATAGTTTCGAGGTGAGGGATTGACTGAAACTTTTTTATTACTTTGATTACAAGGTTATAGGATTATGGGATTATGGGGTCATGAGGTTATAGGCTTATACGTTTGTAGTTAGATGTGATAAATTTAGTTTAAAAGTCGATGGGTTGCCGGGTTTTAGGTTTGAGATCATTTGGTTTTTGTGAGGAGTGCTTTATGAGCTTGTGACCAAACTCTGATGCGCTGGTATTAAATCGTCCTTGGAGTCGAATTCACATACCCGATATACACACAATATACAAGGTGGCACTAAATTAATCATCCAATTTTGCTTTGAATAATTTTTTACTAAATAAAAAACATGATTTTGATTGATGGAACTATTTTTTTTTTACATTTACGCGCTGCATTGCTTGTCTGCTTGTTCACAAATGTCAGTTGTTTAGTTCGCAAATGCCAAATATGATTGACGTACAACGCCATTTGCAAAATTATAAATCTTCCAATAGGATGATTAATTTTGCGCCACCTTGCATTTAGTCAGATTTCAAGCTCTAAAGATTTCTTTTTGACGTGATAACGTCTTATAATTCGATTTAACAGGCTGCACGCACGAAAAAATGTGTCGTTACCTTGCTCATTACTGTTCATATGTAGTTACCTTGCTCATTGCCGTTACCTTGCTCATATTAGTGTTACCTTGCTCATATTAGTGTTACCTTGCTCATTGCATTGAATGAACTGCAAGCGAAAGGGCGGAACGAACGACAAAGCAAACAAAGCAAACGAACGGCAACGTTCGATATCTTGCTCTCTCCTACTTAAGTGAGCGTATATATGTATGTATGTATATGCGCAAATGTACATATATAAATTCACGTATTTGTATTTGCATATGCCTTCTTATTGATTATTATTAATTTGATTCACTTGAAGAATTTAAAATAAAACCAAGTTTGTTAATAATACCTGTTGTTTTAATGTTATAATTATTAATTTTTTTATTATATATGAAGGAAAAAATGTATGGTAATATTTACCATATGGGAACTTCCACAGAAAAGTCTACCTTAACCGAAAACCTAGACTATGATTAAACAAAAAAAATTGCTTGATTTATTAAAGAAAACTATTCAAATATCATAAAAGTAATATTTTCAAAATTTTCCTTAATTGCGTTCTTGAGTTATCGGAACACAAATTTCATGTTCACTTGGTGATCAGTTTTTTTATTTACAAGAGCGTTTTCTCTTTGCTGTTTAAATTTCTAAGAGTAACTCTACAATTCAACTCTAATAGCTACAATTTGGCAATAACAACAACTAGGCGTAAAACCAATGTAAAACAGCAGTGACGCTTCAATTAACGGTAAATTTTGCATTTACTTTTAAAAGATATTCATCAATAACGTCACGCCATACAAATGCTATTTAGTCTTATTATAACTGCGCTGGCGATTGTAGATGCAAATAATTTGGTATTTTAATAAAAGTTAATAAAGATTACAAATTAAATTAAAAATTACGCCATTTAAGCAAGGAATTTCTGTCGTATTTAGCTTCAAAGTTTCGTAACGTCACGCCATATTGTAAGTAATTTTCTCGATAGATGATAAATTATAATTCAATCATGTCTTATGTAGATGGATTCTTCGAGTAACTGTAAAAAATACTCAAAGTGATATAGGGAAAAACTAAAAACTGACCCACTGAGGCTGGAGAGAAGCCGTTTAAAAGCAAAAGAGAGGGCATCAAAGTACAGAAAAAGGTTAAAATCCAGCAAGCATAAAAGTGATGCAATAAGAAAACAAAATTGTAAAAGACAACAAGCATTTCGCCTGAGAAAGAAAAATGAATGTGCCAAAGAATATAGCCCAGAAGCCAATCAGCCCTATAAATGCAGGCAAACAATAGGAAAGGCATTAAAAAAAGCCAAAACTGCTTTGCCGGCCGACCCACAGAAAAGAAGGTATATTGTTGATTTGTTATACAAAAAATATGGTACATTATCATTGAAGAACGAATCTAAATCGGCAATACAAGAAAAAAAACAGTTTGTCGTAGACTTTTACTCAAGAGATGATATTAGTGTCCAAGCCGCAGGTAGAAAGGACACATTGATTGTCGATGGGGAAGTAGTGGCCAAGCGTTTTATGGTGCTGTCTGTTGCTGAGTCGTACGAACTCTACAAATTGGAGAAAACTACTAACTTCGGTAGCAAGTCTGCATTTTACGAATTGCGACCAAAACATGTGCAACTATCGTGCAAGATACCACATAATATGTGTGTTTGTAAGCATCACGCCAATTTTGCGTTTGTTTTGGAAAGCAGTGCAGATTTTATAAAATCTTTTTCATCCAACTTTGAAAAATTTCTCGAATCTGCTTGTTGCAACATTAAAAACGAAAAGTGTATGATGAACAAGTGCAAACATTGTGTTCAGGATGTAAGAAATGAATTAGTGCCCTTAAAATATTGGCCATTGATGGATGAATCTGTTAAATGGAAACATTGGCGCAAAGTTGAAGACCGCATTGCTTTGACATACACCGAAGGATCTTTGTCTGATCTTTTGTACGAACTAGATGCCCAGTTACCTTTGTTTAAACGCCACTTTTTTATTAAACGTTCCCAACAAAACTATTTCGAAAGCAAAAAAAATGACATTAGCTCCGACGATCTAATTCTTCAAATTGACTTCGCAGAGAATTATAGGTTAACTTGTCAAAATGAGGTGCAAAGCGCACATTTTAGCTACCGTCAAGTTACCATTTTCACTTGCGTTGCTTGGCTAGTTGGCGAAGTAAAATCGTACTCTATAATCAGTGACAAACTCACTCACAATAAATTCGACGTGTGCTGTTTTTTAACAAAACTTGTAGACATAATCAAAAAAGAGCATGGGCAATTTCAAAATATTTATATTTTTTCGGATGGAAGTAGCTCTCAGTTTAAAAATAAGTATATTGCGCGAAGCCTGCCAGATTTTGTTTTTGAATTTGGTTGCAAAGTTTTAGAGTGGAATTATTTTGCAACTTCTCATGGGAAAGGTGCGGTCGATGGCGTAGGAGCAACGATAAAACGAAAAGTTTGGCAGGTAACATAAACGAAAAATATAATTTTGGATACTGCAGTTTCTTTTTACCAATGTGCTCGAAATCATATATTTGGAGTTAACTTAGTTAACATTCCCACACAGCAAATAGAAGAGTTTTCTGTTTTGCTAATAGAAAAGTGGAATGAGTTGCCGAAAATTTCTGGAATACATAAAATTCATCATTTATCAAACAGCGAAGACAGGCAAATAAAAGCAGCCGAGACTGCGTTTTCACATAAAAGTGTTGTATAATAATAAAATTAACTTGGAATATTTAAATAAACAAAATCGTGTTTTTGAAATAAAATTCATGTTTTATTTTTAAACGTCAAAAGTTATGTGCCTATTTATTTCGTTTATTTTCTCAAAACATCAAAATCACAGCGCTAACCCGAATTGAATATCTACATACACCCCCTCTATTTGAAATTTCTACAAAAAATGTAAAAATTGGTATATCAACAAAAAAAATAATTTATATAAATTTCAGTAACATAACGCCAGGTAACGTCACGCCAGAGACTTTGTGTGGTAAAAAAAAAACTGAAACCATTTTTTTAACATAGGAAATTGGAATGTGAACCTTAAATATTTAAATATCCTGACAAAAAGTTTCACTCGAATAGTTCTACAAAATTCGAAGAATTATGCTTTTTCAAAATTCAAGGTAAGGGGGACTTCCGTTTTTTGTAACGTCACGCCAGCCTATATATTAGCTTATATTATTGAGTGTTGTTAATAAATTTCGGTAACTTGTTTACTAAAATAAAGTCCCCTTTATTACAATGCAACTATTCATATAAAATGTTTCAAAATGTTAAGTAAAGCATTTTTTTTTTTGACATTTAGTCATACAAATGTCACGTCACGCCAGTTTGGAAACACCCATATACCTTATAAGATATGTTGTCTATACTAATATTATAAAGAGGAAAACTTTGTTTGTTTGTAATGAATAGGCTCAAAACTACTGGACCGATTTTAAAAATTCTTTCACCATTCGAAAGCTACATCATCCACGAGTAACATGGATTATATTTTATTTTGGAAATAGGGCTCGAGATATAGGTCAAAACGTGGACCCGGGTAACCTTCGGATGTGTATGTACAATATGGGTATCAAATGGAAGCTGTTGGTGAATGCTTTAGTCCAGAGTATTTTTCATGCTGCTCCGTGACTAGGGTCTCGAGATAGAGACAAAACGTGGACCCTAGAATGTGTTTGTACAATATGGATATCAAATTGAAGCTGTTGGTGAATGCTTTAGTACAGAGTATTTTTCATGCCGCTCCGTGACTGGGGTCTCGAGATATAGGTCAAAACGTGGACCCGGGTAACCTTTGGTTGTGTATGTACAATATGGGTATCAAATGAAAGCTGTTGATAAGTGCTTTAATACGGGGTAATTTGTTATGTTATGTTATGTTATGTTATGTTATGTAATGTAATGTAATGTAATGTAATGTAATGTTATGTTATGTTATGTTATGTTATGTTATGTTATGTTATGTTATGTTATGTTATGTTATGTTATGTTATGTTATGTTATGTTATGTTATGTTATGTTATGTTATGTTATGTTATGTTATGTTATGTTATGTTGTGTTATGTTATGTTATGTTATGTTATGTTATGTTATGTTATGTTATGTTATGTTATGTTATGTTATGTTATGTTATGTTATGTTATGTTATGTTATGTTATGTTATGTTATGTTATGTTATGTTATATTATGTTATGTTATGTTATGTTATGTTATGTTATGTTATGTTATGTTATGTTATGTTATGTTATGTTATGTTATGTTATGTTATGTTATGTTATGTTATGTTATGTTATGTTATGTTATGTTATGTTATGTTATGTTATGTTATGTTATGTTATGTTATGTTATGTTATGTTATGTTATGTTATGTTATGTTATGTTATGTTATGTTATGTTATGTTATGTTATGTTATGTTATGTTATGTTATGTTATGTTATGTTATGTTATGTTATGTTATGTTATGTTATGTTATGTTATGTTATGTTATGTTATGTTATGTTATGTTATGTTATGTTATGTTATGTTATGTTATGTTATGTTATGTTATGTTATGTTATGTTATGTTATGTTATGTTATGTTATGTTATGTTATGTTATGTTATGTTATGTTATGTTATGTTATGTTATGTTATGTTATGTTATGTTATGTTATGTTATGTTATGTTATGTTATGTTATGTTGTGTTGTGTTGTGTTATGTTATGTTATGTTATGTTATGTTATGTTATGTTATGTTAAAGTATATTATGTTATGTTAATGTTAACTCATTCTCTATATCCATACAAAATATCTATCAAACAAATAAAATTAAAATTTTCTTTTGAAAATGCAACCATTCAATCAGTATTTTCTTATGACGTTATCACGTTAAGCTATCGTCAGTAAACCGACTTTACAGACAACCTCTTTTTTTTTTGTTTTTTTTTTGGGTTGGTGTGAAGCATTTTCGTTTCATTGAAAAATGTTTAGTACTTTTTGAATAAAATATACTTAAAATACATAAATCGTATTCCAATATGACACTGTGGGGTTCTCGGTTCTCTCTTTAATACTCGTACGACTAACATAGCCAAACAATAGAACCGCCAATGTTCGAGCATAGCGGCACAACTAAGTTTCTGTACATATTCGAGCGCATTTGTTGTTTGCAAACACTTTCAATTTTACTGCAGAATTTACAATTCCGATATGAAACGTCATAACGGCGGTAAATGCAAGCAGCATACCTTTGCACACATCCATACATATGTATGTTATGTACGTGTGGACGTATGCCGTGTGTCGAAATGTGAACACAGCAATCGATTGCAGCAACACCGCAGTCGATTGTGACGGTGATGGTTGACAATTACGAGCGTGCAATTGATCTGCAGTCCAACAATCAACAGCCAACCTACCTACGGACCGGCTGACTGCCTGCGTGATTGACGTGTTAAATTGGTTGCGTTGTTTCATACGCGATTTATGGCGCTTATGTAAGTGCGGGTGATAAAAGGCACGCTACGTTTCTGTTGTACGAATATACAGAGAGTTACGTGGATCTGGAATACCTGTACATTCAAATTTTGCCGCTTTACACAATTAATGATGCAATTGAACAAATAAGCAAAGGAAAGGCAAGAAAGTGCAGTAAATTCGCTTTCTTTGGCTTGAATGAAAAGTTAACGTAATCACTATTTATCGAAATGATGAAGTAATCGGCTATAAAGGAATATGCTTTCATATGTAAGCTGAAACATTTTTATTCATGAGATGTGCGTGATTAAATTAATCATAGCACTTACGTACTTCCAGCACAATGGGGTCAAACATGTCAATGTGAAACGTAATATGAATCACCTTTTATCTTAAATTTAAGCCACATTAATAAATATTACTCATTGTTTGAAAAACTGTCTCGACGAAATTGCTAAAGTGAATTTACCTAAACCATCAATATTTATCTAGACGCGTGTTTGCCTTTAATACCCGTAATGGTATGCGTTTTTCATTTGTTATTTATTTGGTTTGATACCCATGCTTAATAGTGCGCTAGGGCATTTGAGCTCCATTCGTATGCCTACTGTTATGCATCTCAATTGAACTTGACTTAGACGTACAGTGCATCAATAAAGTTTTGTTACAAAGACATTTTACTAAAGGGGCGAGCCTGGTTTATAAGGTCAAAAAAATCAATTTTTTTTTTCGTTTTAAGCCATTCCTAATATATTTCAGAATATTCACACAAAGTTACAGAACCTAATTCTCAATATTTCCGTAGATACAAAGCCAAAGGTAGGCGAGCGTGACCGCACAGCTATAGTACAAACTTTATCTTCTTTTCTCGACTTTTCATTTTTATGATTTCTTTGAATTGGCGTACATGAATGAAAAAAAAACTAATGAACCTTTTGAAATGAATCATAGCTTTGTTCCCTTCAGTATTAAATTCTTTTCTATTTGAACTAACAAAATAGATAAAAAAAAAAATTTCAAGATTTGTATACCAAGTTGAAGTGAATTTTTTTTTATAGAAAGGCATTTTTTTCTTTAAAACCTCCAAAAAGTTGAAATTTTGGAATTTCTCTCAGTTTTCTTAGTTCATCTAGAACAAAAACTTATGATAATTAGAAATCCATTTGAATTTTTTGCTTTCGATAATAATTACGAGCTGTATCTTGTACGCCAGTTGGAAACTCCAGTGTTGCAGCGCTCTACTAATTTCTATGTTAAACATTTTTTTCAACTTATTTTAACCTGTACAAAAAATTGTTATACTTTTTAAATGTTCATTAAAAGATAGAAAAAACCTTGCAGTGCTAAATTAATTTTTTCCTTAAAAAAAAATAAATCACAAAGAGATGCAATTTTTAGACCTCATAAACCAGGCTCCCCCCTAAATGAGGGCGTAATTTCCATATCAAGATCAGCAGAAATGATAATATTTTTCTTTTTCCAATAAGAAGTGTTATTCCTGTAAAAGATCAATACTATCCGATTACGGCCATAAAAAATCGTTAATCATCTGTCGATAGCGCAATCCCTTCAACGTAACTGTTGCTCCAGCTTCATTTTCGAAATAGTAAGGTCCAATGACTGCGTCGGACCATAAACCGCACCAAACAGCCACACGTTGAGGATTGAGAGGCTTTTCAACAAACAAAACTTGGATTTTCTGAGCCCCAGATCCGACAATTTTGCTTGTTGACGAAGCCACCGAGGTGAAAATGGGCTTTTTCGATGGAATTCCGGATCATTTTCATGCATTTCAACGACCCAATCAGCAAAGACACGACGTTGTTGATGATCGGCCGGCTTGAGTTCTTGTGTTAACTAGACTTTATAAGCCTTAAGATCCAAATCTTTATGCAAAATACGGTGTAATGACGTTTATGGAGGGCCTAATTCCAAAGAACGACAAGGAATGGACAAACCTGGGTTTTCTTCAACACTTTTGGCTACAACAGCAATATCTTCGGCTGTTCTTGAGCGACGTGCACGGGTTTTATTCACATCACTACTTGTCCCAACAGCTCGAATTTTTTCACCAATTCTGTATTGCGGTCCGACAAGGTGCTTCACCGTGACTCAAAAGGGTTCGAGTTTTACGAACCGTCTCTGCCAAATTTTCACCATTTTTATAGGGAATTTTAATAATTTCAATGCGTTGTTTAAGCATGTATCGTTCCATTTTTGTTAATGGCGTAGTTTCTACTTGTCAAATATCAAAAAATCACAGCTTCAAAAGTGACATCTACCGGAATAGCGGGCTATTCAAAATAACACCTGTTATTGGAAAACCCTTTAAAGAGTCTTTAAAAGACAATGTCGTTTTGAAATGAAAAATGTAAAAATTTAGATTCTTTCAGCTTTCACTATTTCTATTCAAAAAACGGCTCTTAACAATTATATGTGAAAAATGGCATCATTTAAATGTCTACCATGCGCACGTCTACAGTTAAAACAGTGCAAACAGTCGACTCATAAATGCCCAATTGTTGAGAACGTCGAAATGTAGAAAATCGGATACCAATATTGAAGGTTGTCCAGCGCTACAACAGCAATATTCTCAACAGAGCGTCCAGTTTTTCGTCTGCCAGCTGTTTTTCTATCCTCGACAGAACCAGTTTCTTGAAATTTTTTACCAACCTGAATTCTCGATTCGTTCGGACAGTTATTTCAAGGAAAAAAATTACGAATTTTTAGATAAAAAATGACCATTTTCATAATAAGTTTCACTAATTTTACTTGAAACGTAAAATATATGCCGCCTAGAAATTAATCACTACTGATATCTACGCTTCACTTTTGGAAGAGCCTCTACTTCAAATTAAAAAAAAATTCAATAAATTTATTTCAAAATATTAAGTTGGTGAGCAAGTTCGTAGCGTTTTTACGGAAGACAAAAACAAAAACAAAGTACAATAATTATATCAATAAGTTAATCAATTACATATTAGCAGTTGCTCTGCTCTATTCGCGTCTCTCGACCAATTTTTGATGCCGTTCCGCCAAAAATTGCCTAGTCTGGTGTCAAGGAAGCTGTTAAGCCAGGTTTTGAAGACGTCTTTGTTATCGCAGGCAAAGCCCTTCATATGATTTGACAAGGAGCGGGAAAGATGGTAATTGGTCGGTGCAAGGTCCGGAAAATACGGCGAATGCTAAAGGATCTCCCATTCGAGCTCTTGGAGTGCGGCTTTGACGCCTTGTGCAACATGAGGCCTGGCCTTGTCATGAAGGAGTATGGTTTGACCATGTCGATCAGGTCTTTTCAGTCGAGTAGCTTCATTCACTCGGTGTACATGGGCAATGTAGAGCTCTTTGTTAACTATGGCGTTCTTTTCGAGCATTTCCAGTTCATGATGCCCTCCCAGTCCCAAAAAAAAACACATATCATGCTCTTCTTTGGATGAAGATCCGGCTTGACTCTTGACTTTGGCTTATCTCCTGGAGCCACCCACTCCTTCCTGTGTTTCATATTGATGTACAAGCACCATTTATCATCTCCCGTGACGATTCGGTACAAAAAGCGCTGTTTATGGCCACGTATTGCTCGATGGCGGTCGAGATGCTGAGAAGCACTTCGAAGGCGCCTTTCTTTGTTGTGTTTTTCGTAGAGCTCGAGAGGCTCCCAGGCTTTCAATTTTTCGGTAAATCCCATTGAATGCAGGTGATTGAGAATCGTTTTATGATGGCAGTTAATTTCTTTCGCCAATTCACGACTGGTTTGGCGACCGTTCTCCTGCAAGGTTCGAGATTTGAGTGGTTTGAGTCGTTTTTCATCGAATTCAGAAGGCCTTCCGGGCCGTGTCATCGACGTCAAAGTCGCCATTTTTGCACATTGTAAATCATTTCCGTGCTGTAGACTTGCCTATGACACCTTCTCCCTACACGTCACAAATGTCCGGGGCTGGTTCGGCAGCTTGCTGGTCTCGATGAAAAGCAAAGAAGAGCAGGTGTCGAAAATGTTTAGTTTTGCCTCCTGGGTATTCCATTTCTAAGCCTCAAAACTAAGAAAAAATTAAATAACTCAAAAATATAATTACCCTAGTTTTGTAGAGCAGAAAGAGTTCTATCGAATGAATACTTACCCTTGGCCAAGCAGCGAGAAAATATAAAAACACTATGAACTTATTCCACAATCCCATACTTATGATATAATTTAAATATTCTTAAAAAAAATTTATTTAAAACAATCAACGGGTGTTACTCTGCAATCGATTTAGAACCTTCAATGATTAAAACTTTGAGATTTCACTGAAAACATCTGCCGGGTATAAAAACTTTGTATCAAATCGAACTTAGATGCTCCTTTATTTATTTGTTTGCAACATTAACTTCGCAACCGGTTAATCTAACAAACGGATTTTGTTTATTTTATTTATTTTCTGCTGTGTTTATTTTGTTCTTTGCGTTCGTGTCTGGAGTAATTGGCATTTGCGCTCATATATTTACTGCAAATGTTAACATTTCAATCAGTGAACTCTTCAAAGCATATTTGTGCCTTCCGTTTTACCTTTGTCTGGGGTTCTTAGCACCTGAAAAGCATATATTTTACGTAGTATAGTAAACAAACAAACTGGCGTCTATTTTTTCTTAATGACTGAAATTTTAAACATTGCACACTGGACTCAATTCTTAATTTTTAGACATAAATTCGAAGAAATGTTGATACAAGTTATTAAAGAACGCATCTTTATTGTTAGAATAGTACTGATTTTTCTATTTCATAATAGAAAATACGAATTTTAATATTTTAATTGAATTTTAGTTCAGAATTCCAATCAACATTTCGAAAGGTGATAAATGTTTCTTCGATGATTGGTGCAGTAACCAACCAAGCTGCATATTGTGGTCAAGTACTCCAGCCATTATCCTTTTCCGAGCTAACTTCTCTTAATTTTCTGAAATGCTGCGAATATTCGGCAGGAATGCAAACATTTATCACCGAAAATTTTGTATCTACACTGGCGGCAAGATTCTGCGATGTAACGGGCGAGAAGACGGATTTATAAAGTGCGGCATTCATTGGCCGATAGAGAGTTTTATTCCTCAATAAAAAGTAATAATTATGGGTGAGAGATATTCGTCCCTTCAAAGACGTGGCCTTTATACGATTCCCGATGCCATCGCTACACAGTAGAAAAACCATTCTTGCCGTTTTACTTTGCATTGAATGTGCGACCAAGTAAATTTTATTGCACTGATCTCTTAAAAAGAGTCCTTCTTAATATACCCGTTAGGAGCTTCCACTATTTTGACAATCTTATAACGCAAAGTTCCAAACTTTGTACCAAATTCTAAAAAATTTAACAAATTTCTCTGATAGGTAGTTTAACTTAGCCTGCTTTAGAGGCTTCAAAAAAAATTTTTTTTTTTGCATAAATCTCTTCCAAACTATCCAAAAATGTGTCCTCAAAATTTCAGAAGCAAATTCAAAATAATTTCGGAGTTACAGAAGAAATTGTGAGCAAGCGTCGAGCAGATATACGAGCGGCCGGTATATATACAAACACATGGACGCGCGATTTCTCGGTCTTTATTTTTATGATTTTTCCTAACTGTCGGGAAAGATAGGGAAAAAGTTAAACTTCATATCGAAACGAGATAACATTGATTGTATATGGAATTAAATTCTCTTCTAGTTGAACCTAAAAAACCTTAAGAAAGTTATGATTAACCCACTTTTTAAACAATCTAAAGTGAATTGGTTTTTCCAAAAAAACTAATTTTTTTTTAATTTGCGAAAAATTGTTGAATTTCTCACTTTTTGTTTAATTTTCTTGGTTTAACTAGAAGCTATACTATACTAAAATAAATAATTTTTTGGGTTTTTGGTTTGAAATGAAAATTGCGACCTGCATCTTTCCCGCCGCACGACATATGCACACTCGAGACGCCTCGGCAAAATGCTTGTACCAGGCATAATATGGGATATATTGTAATGAAAAAATTTGAGAAGGCTGCTGAAATATATAACAATAAAACCTGGAAGTTTCGTTTCAATCTAATATTTCTTTCCTTCCCAAAAAAATCCACGAAAAAATGGATTTTGTGAACCCTCTAAAGCCGGCTCCCCCCTTAAACCGATTTAAACATTGTATGAAATTAGGTAAGAATAATTTTAGAATCAACACAGACATTTTTGCAAGGCACTGTAGATGGAACTATCATCTTACTAGTCTGGGAATATACTCCAATATAGTGCGGATTCTGAAGTTAAGAAGATGAAACAAGTACTGGCAAGCGGCACAAACACCTGGGTAAACATATTTTACAAGAGGAAAAAATAAAACTCAATAAAATAAGAAAAATACGAAAATTTACAAGATGAAGTCCAAAATAAACCCGCCAGTCAGTCACAAAAATGTTTTTGATGACTCCAACTTTTTAATGAGTTCATGCGTTGGAAGTTACATCCCTAGCTGACTTCCAGTGGAAGCGAGTTAATGCATCTAAAGTGTCAGTATGTTTGTGTCATCGGTGCAAAAATGAGTTTTGAACAAAGAGCTAATATCAAATTTTATTTTAAAATCGGTAAAATCGGTGGCCGCCGTAGCCGAGTGGGTTGGTGCGTGATTACCATTCGGAATTCCCAGAGAGAACGTTGGTTCGAATCTCGGTGAAACACCAAAATTAAGAAAAACATTTTTCTAATAGCGGTCGTCCCTCGGCAGGTAATGGCAAACCTCCGAGTGTATTTCTGCCATGAAAAAGCTCCTCATAAAAATATCTGCCGTTCGGAGTCGGTTTGAAACTGTAGGAGAAGGAGCTCGGCCAAACACACAAAAAGGGTGTACGCGCCAATTATATATATAGATATAAAACGTTTACCGAAACATTTGAATTGATGAAAAAGTTTATAGCGATGATTGTCTATCTCATGCCAGAGTTCATGAGTGGTTTACATGTTTCAGAGATGGTTGTGAGGACATAAATGACAATGAAAACATGGGCCGCCCAAATCAGTAATCACCGAACACTTCATCGAAATTGTTCGTAAATTTATCAAAAATTAACCGAAATCATCATCATTGAAATTCATGGAATCAGAGTTGAATATCTCAAAAACAACGATTTATCGCATTTTAACACATCATTTGGCCTTACGAAAGGTCTGTGCACGTTTCATTCCGCACAAGGTAACTGAGAACCAAAAATTGCTCAGATTTTAACATTCGAAAGACCTCATTAAAAAGGCGAGAAAAGACGAGAACTTCGTTTACAACATTGTAACTGGTGATGGAACATGGTGTTTTCAACATGAATCTAAAACTAAGTGTCAAAGTGCCGAATAGAAGGTCTCAGACAAGCCACCACCCAAAAGAAGACAAAACTTAAGTCGCTGCTCATTTGTTTTTACGATTCCAAGGGAATTGTCCACAAGGAGTTCGTGCCAATGGGCCAAACCGTCAATGCAATTTTCCGTGTTGGCGTTTTGAAGAGCTTGTAGATCTTTCAGATCGCAGTGCTAAGTCCCCTCATAATAATCTGTAATAATAATCTGAAGCTTTAGAAAATTTCTGGGTATGCAGTTTTATAGGCCATTCAATTTTCGGTTAATAGAGTATACATTTGCAGGCGTGGGGATTTTATATTTTTTTTTTGTTTTTTTGAGTATAATGTTGCGAATTTTTCTACATACCCTATGATCTGAAAGTGCCGAGAATGTTTAAATAAAACCAAACAGAGTTAAATTTCAGGCAAGTTTATTTTATCTACTTCAAAATATGACCCGTCTGACGCAACACACAATGTTTAACCCAGTCCTCCATGCACCCCTGGTAGGCCGATGAAGGGCTCTTTCTTCGTATTCTCTTTGCTCTTCTCTATCGACTGAAATCTCCTTCCACGAAGCGGTAACTTCAACTTGGGAAATAAAAAGAAGTTGCACGGGGCCATATCAGGTGAATGCGTTGCTTGCACGATGGTATTTACTTAGAGTTTGGTCAAATAATCCAGCACAATTTGGGCTCGATGCGATGGCGCGTTATCATCATGCAAAATCCAATATTTGTTTGCCCACATTTGAGGCCGGCCAGGCAGACACTAATGATCCGATGGCGCTAAAAAGTGTTTTACAGACCTATCAACATAAGAAAAAAATATGGACCGGTTCCCACGTGCACGGTTCGTTTAAATTAGACGTTCCCGGTACTTTTCGATCATAGGGTATAAAGAAAACGTTTGGCTTTTTGAAGCCTTTGGTGCGTTTAGCTAAGCGATTTAGCAGGGGTCAGAAAAAAGTGAATGGCAGATCATTTTTTAAACAAAAATACTAGCAAAAATTACTCAATACATTTGCATTCAAATGTAATTTATGTTCACATATATGTAAGTATACAGTAAAGTATATATGTATGTATGTATGTATGTATGTATATAGTATAAGTATGGAAATACTGATTGAAAAATTGTCCAAAAAATTGCGCTGTAAGTTCTTCTTATTCACAAAAAGTTGGGTTGTTTTTGGGATAGAGGGTGTAGTCGTATTTCGATTCATGTAATCAGTTTGATCTTTAACATTGACTTTATTAAGTACTTCAAGGTTGATGCTTTAAATAAATCAAACTGGTTAAAAGTAGTTTCGACTAGTTTCTTCTTTATTTTTTTGCTTTAAATGAATTATGCCAGTGCACAAAAATTGCTTCGTCTAATTTTTGTTTATTATCAGTATTTACCTATATTTTTTATTATACTAAGCGTTAAACGGAGCCAACAAATTGTTTGTCTAAGTAAAATTGTTTCTTATTGTACAGCTCAAAACAACATGAATTTAATTCTTCTACTCTGGGTCCGTGTGAGCAGTGTTTTCGTGCTAAATCTCTGGAGTAAAACATTATAAATTTTATTTTAATGTGATTGCATGATCAATAAAATCAATAAAGGTAAATAAATAATAGTTAAGATGCAATTTCCTTATAGATAGGCAGCTTTGATTTATTTAAAAGGGAAACTTAAGAACAGTATAAGGCTTTAGAATAATACCTCTCTGATGAAGCATTTGAACTTCTTGTGCTTGTCTTGCTTTTTGTGCTACATCCCCAAATATTGGATTTCATTTACTGTGCACTCGAATTTGTAAAATTTCAAAAACAAAAATTCCCGAAATCCATTTTTTAGACGATTTTGTAATAAAAATAATTGATCCTTATCTTGCATCATCGAGATCAGAACGCGACCACAAGTCTGTCGATATGTATAACGCCTGTCTGAGAGAGGGAACTTTTCCAGAAATCTGGAAAGAGCAGTAGCTGGTACTAATAACACACACATCCGGAGCGGTGCAAGGATCAATTTTCAGTCCCCACTTGTGGAACATTAGTTATGATGAGGTATTCAATATAGAAATGCCCGATAGTACCTTTCTAATCGGATACGCAGTCGATATCCCAGCAGTCATCACAGCACGAAACTTTGAAGAAACTCGTAAAAATTATGATACGAACACAAACTTGGCTAGATTCGCGTGGTCTCAAATTAACTACTGAAAAAACGGAGCTAATACTTCTAACCAAGAAGCAAATCCTCTTAGAAGTTAGCATGCAAAATTGCTCACTAACGACAAAAAAGACATAAGACTGAACTCAAGACTAACCTTCTGGGTACAAATAAGGAACGCAGCAGAGAAAGATGGCATCCCTACAGGAGTAGACAAACGAAACGGGAAATAATGATGGCTACCACGCTCTCCGTTCTCTTATACGGAGCTGAACTGTGGGCAAATGCGCTAAAGGTAAAGTATCGATGCGAGCTCTTAGCATCGGTACAACGACCGGAATGAAATACTCATTAAAAGTTTTTCTTCAACAGACAAATCAAAGGCTCATAATTTATTCACAATCATTATTTCGTCATTAGTATGATGAAATGCCCCATAACACAACTGTCAGCTGAGTTTAATATTTTAAATACGGTAAACTTCCTTTTAAATTATCAGTAAAAAGTAAAAATTCATTTTATTTTAAACTTAGGGCGCCAATTGCAACGCGCCGAGTAATGCCAATCCATACCTCCATGCGAATGCATAATACAACAACTACTTACACATGTATACTATCATATATATATATATAGTATATATAATATATTATCATCAGATTAACACCAAGTTCGTATTAAGTTGCACGTTCTGCTATTTGAAACTATGATGAAATTCTTATCAAATTAAAATATAAGTGCAAATGCACCCCTAGATCAGCCGATTTTCAAGTGCAATTGCACTAAGAGGATAATAAGAATAAAGGTCAATTAATAAACAATAAAGCAATTGCCTATTCCGTCAGGCCTAAAAAAACCTTCTGATACGCCCTATAAAATACGTCAAGTCTCAATATTTACACTGACAGTCATCAAAATCAGACCACGTACGAATATTTTTCTATGCGCTTCTAATTAGAGTTCAATTTTATTTTATTCCACCAAATATATACATATATCGGGTTGGAGGGAAAGTCCTGTCTTACTTCAAAGAAAATATTTGAATGCATTTATAAATATATGTGTTTAATATTAATCAATTATATATGCTCCGTTATTTATTACAAATTGTTGTCATCTTTCAGGTAATCTGTGAATTCTTTGTAGAAGTTCTCGTCCTTGGAGTTAGAATAGTCAGCAACTGCCTTAGAAACGCTTTCAAAAGACTTGAATTTTTTCTCGTTAGATAATTTTGCAGAGATCTGTGCAGGTAGGTAATAATCAGATCGTTAAATGTCAAGTGAATACGCTGGTTGACTAAAGACATCCCATCCTAACGTATTCAGTTTTGTTGTGTCACTATTGCAGTATGCGGCCGAGCATTATCATGGTGGAACACTATATCTTTTCTGGATGCTAATGTTGACCTTTTTTATTTGATAGCTGCATTCAGTTTATTCAGCTGATTGCAGTACAAATCCGCATTGATGGTTTTTCCCTGCTTCAGCAACTCGTAGTACACTGGAATTTTCCTGTCCCACCACAAACAAAGCAGTACGAGTACTTTTCGTTGCTGGATACTTGGTTTTGGAACTGTTGCTGATGATGTTCCTGGTTTGCAGTAAGATTTTTTTCTTTTAATATTGTCGTAAAAAACCACTTTTCATCTCCAGTAATCAGCCTGTTCAAACACGTCTGCACATTGTGTCTAATCAGATGTGATGAACACATTCTTAGACGGTCAGACAAATTCTTTTTTGTTAATTTATGTAGAACCCAAACACTTTGCTTTAACACAAATCCAAGATATTTAATGTGATCTTCAACAATTGTATGATGAATGCCAAACTCTTCTGCAATTTCTCGACTGTTAAATGTGGATTATTTTCCAACATGGATCGCAAAATATCATTATCGATCTTGTATGGTCGTCCAAAGCGATCACTTTCTTGGAGACTCAGATCTCCGGAACGGAATTCGCTAAACCATCTTTGACAAGTACGAGCATTTACAATATCTTTTCCATAAATTTTTACATGCACTAATGCGTTGCTTCCTTTAGAATTCATACAAAATGCACATGTTTTCCCCTTTAAATCTCACAAGTAAATAATGAACGGTAAAGAAATTATCCCTTTTATATTATATAAGGTAAAAAAACAAAAAAATTCTGAATGACTCGCTAGCCAAATGTTTTTTTTTATTTATAAGAAAAATTTCCTTTAAATCTGGTGACCAGTGCGTTGTAATTTAAGAAGGGTTTTTGGAGATTTCAGGTTGGCTAGAAAGCTCTGTTTTATGTAATAAGTTCTTCTAGAATGCAGTCCTGAACATTATAATCATTTTTAGTAGTAGCTCCAGGCTTCCGCCTTTCAACATCGCATGACATTTTCATGAATTTGGTCTTATCGGCGTTGATATGAAGCCCGGCAGCCGTTTTTTTGTTAAGCGGTTGAATAGATGACCGGATTTCACACCGTCCTTGATTACGTAGAGCAAAACCAATTGAACACAGTTTTTCATAAAGTGTCGCTTTATTTGACACCGCTTTCTATAGCAAAATGCTTCGAGATTGACCGTGGCAAATGACTTTTCCTTTGGTATTATTAAGGGTAGCCATAGTTAAGCGTAATATTTTCTTGTTTATGCCGAGCTTCGTGAATGCTCGAGGGATTTTGTTTCTGAGGACGCTGTCAAAAGTCTGTTTGAAATCGATGAAGAGCTTATATGCATCGTAGTTGTGCTCGTAACACCTTTTGAGGGTTTTGCATTAAATTGAACATCTGGTCAGTTGTTGAATGACCGGGGCGGAAATCATGCTCATACTCTCCCAGTATACGAGTATTCCCCGTCGCACATCTGAGGCGTTTCGCCAGCAAACTCGCGAATAATTTGTAGCAGTTGCTCCTCATTCAGAGCTTTAAACACTTCAGCGGTAATGCCATCTTCATCAGGTGCTTTGCTACTTTTCAAACAGTTGATAATCTTTTTTTAGTTCTTTTAGCATTGGCACTGGTTTACAGATGTCATCAGTATAATTTTTCATATCTGCAAGCTCCTCTATTGTATTAGGCGAAACAGCTCATGAAAATATTCTCGCCAATGCTCAATTATATGAGCCCTTGATTTTGAAAGTCGACTAAGTCAAAATTTTTAAAAATCGAGTTTATCAGCTACTTGTTATTTAATCCTAATGAACTAACATAATCTGAAGAGATTAGCAGTATGCCATGAAAATTAGCTCGTAAAATTGAGTGTATTTTTTGGTTGTTAAACAAAATACGGAAACTGTTCATTTTGATAGTCGACTAAGTCAGTTCGTTGAGAAATTTTGGAAAATAAATAATAATTTTGTAATGCCTTCAGATAACGATTCAGGTATGATCAAGTAATCATTTAAATGTAAAAACGTACTATTTATAGTTAATTGTAGACATTGTACTGCGAAGAAGTTTAAGTAATGCTCCCAAGAAATGGAAACGAATAAGAGTAATATCGTCTTCAGATGAATCAACTGATACTGTGAAAGTGAATTCGGAACCCCTGCAAATGGAAGAAATCTACATGAAATCAAGAAAGAGGAGCCGAAATCAACTTAATTATGCACAAAATATAAGGAAAATGAAGAGAAATAATGGAGAGGAATATGAAACAAAAAAGTCTAAGCTTGTGAGTGGTAAACTTTTCGAACATAAAGATTGCCGTTGTTCCAAACAATGTATAAATGCAATTGGATATGAAGATAGGAAAGCAAATTTTGATTTTTTTTGGAAATTAGCAAGTTTTGAAAAACAGAATTTGTTTCTGCACGGTTTTGTTTGAAAACTATCAATAAAGCAAAGACGACCCAGAAATGAAGAAGGATATATGAGAAAATGTAGTTATAAGTATCATATAAATTTACGGAATTCAGAAGTTTCCATTTGTAGAACTTTTTTTTTGGATACTTTTAAAATATCTTACGGAAGATTAAACGGTGCCTTAAATGCCAAATCACCTGGAATGGATTTACGTGGCAAAATGCTAGGTTCATCTATGTAGAAAAGCAGATGAAGATAAATTTAAAGTGGAACGAGAACATATTCTGAGTTTTCCAGCATGTGAGAGCCATTACACGAGATCACATCACACTTTAGGTCGAAAGTATTTAAGTGCTGACTTAGATATCCGAAAAATGTATGAGCTGTATGTGAAAAAATGTGATGAAAATAATATATCATGTGTGAAGGAGTGGACTTACAGGAAAATTTTCAATACGGAGTTCAACTTCAATTTTTATACTCCTCGTAAAGACACTTGCCAAAAGTGTGATTCACTAAAACTAAAAATAGAAGCATCCAGTAACGAAGACGAGAAGTTGCATCTTATGGAAATTCGTGATTCACATCTTATCAGTGCCGAACAGGCCAGAAAAAGTTTAACTGATGACATACAAAAAGCAAAAGATAACCCGAGTGAATATTACGGTTTCACATTTGATCTACAGAAAGCACTTGCGTATCCAAAACTTTCTGTTTCGGTAGCTTATTATAAGCGCAACATGTATATATACAATTTGGGGTTTCATAATTTCCACAATGAAAATGCTAAAATGTATGTATGGGATGAAACAATCGCTTCAAGAGGATCACAGGAAGTTGCGTCCTGCATCTTAAAGCACATTCAGGACATTACCACTCAAAAGCACGTCATAGCTTACAGTGATGCCTGCACAGGACAAAATCGTAACATCAATATAGCTTTAGTTTGGTTAAAAATTGTACAGTCATCTGATAACAATGTTGAAACTGTTGATCATAAATTTATGGTATCCGGCCATTCGTTTTTGTCAAATAATCGCGATTTTGGTATGATAGAAACTAAAATTAAAAAATCGAATTATTTATACATACCTGAGCATTATTATAATTTAATAGAAGTATGTAAAAAAAAACCATTTTCGGTGGTACAAATGGCTCAGAAAAATTTCATTTCGACAAAACAACTAAAAGATTCAACGAATAATAGAAAGAAAAACACCAATGGAGAAGCTGTGTCTTGGCTAAAAATTCAATGGATCAGATTTCTAAAAAATTCTCCATATAAGATGTTTTATAAAACTTCCTTAGATGACAATTCCGAATTCAAAATATTAGACCTCTCATCTAAAATAGGAAGACCTAAAATATACAAAAATATTGATTTGCCTCCATTGTACACAACTATTAGACCAATAACAAAAGAATAACATAAAGATATGATGGATTTACTACCCTATATCCCACCAATTTTTCACAAACACTTTACTTCCCTAATTATGTATTAACAAATAATTTACTTTGTTACAATGAAATGAGTTTGAATAAAATGTTAATTACTAATAAAAATGTTTCCTTGGAATAAGTCATTTATAAAGTCATTCTGTTAATTTTGAAAGTCGACTAAGTCATTTGCAACCTTTCAAAAGCACATATCCAGTTAAAAATGCTTATAAATTTCACAACCATAATAAATTCTTGTTTGTTGGCACTACTTTACTGTCGAAAAATCATTTTCCATAGTGCAAAAATATTTTTTAATCCTTTACAACGCAAAACTCTAATTATCTCGAAACAAGGAAAATATGACTTAGTCGACTTTCAAAATCAAGGGCTCATATGATTCTTCTCAGCAATCAACTCACCAACTTTATTTCTACAAAAGTTTTCTCTTGGCTGCTTTAGTTTCTTGTAGAAAATTCTGCTTTTGTTATTACTGTGCTCGGGATTTAACTGTTTTTTGAATCTTTAAGCAAATTTCTCTTCTTTTTTCGAGATAGTTTGGTGGCCCTTTTTCTTTCTTCAGAGCAGGCTTCCAAATTACCTCTAGTAAACCGTTTGAGTAGCCTTTCTCTGCCATGAATTTTAGCTGTATTTCCTTACTTGTACTCGGCATCAAACCTGTCTGAATTCTTTTCAGATCTCCTCGTCCCAAGATGCTCCGTCGCAGCCGTGGTAATCGCAGCTATGCACTTATATATATAAATAATGAGCGCGAAGTTATATTAAATTTTTGGCGCAAAGTGTGAATTTCGAAAGAAAATTATTCCATAAAATCTTTGCTTTGGTACCTTGCGAGATTATACTCAACATCAATGTCAGAAACATACATACATACGTCCACTTGGGCCTGGGCTGGCTTGACAGATATGCGCCATTGAAAGTTTTCTACGTCTAAAAAATACCCTTTCTTTCTAATCTTTTCTCTTGCTGTTTATCTATTTTAATTAATTTAGTTAATTAATCGTCTGATGTCAAAAGTGGGCACAGCTAAAAATAAGAAATCAAAAAAAAAAAACCCCGAAATTAAAAAGTGGAATAAAAAATATGAAAAACGCACGAGCGCGTCAATTGAAGTGCTAATCAATGATTAAGCGGTAAACCAGTTTGAAGTGTGAAACAAAATTGATGCTTAAAGCGATACGCCTTGCATCGTACAACTATGGCCGATAACAACAATAAGCAGCTGCGAAAAAAATAAAATAAAAATGTAGAAAAAATAGTATAAATTAAAAACAACAGGAAATCTCTATTTTTGGCACATTTCATTCATTTCATCGCCACACAGATTATCGAACTCGTCATACTCGTTTTTTTTTTCGTATTACTTAAAACAAATAGCCGCCTTTTCATTACTTTGAGTGTTTTCTTTTTTTTTTGGTTTTTTGTTAACTATCTTACCCTTCCGGTCGCTAATCTTCATTCGAAATGTGATAGTTTCATGTGCAACAACAAATTTCGATCTTCATGCGCATTCGCCATTCAACGTGAATTGCCTTTCACAACAGGCGTTGATCTTGTTTTCATTTAAATTTCAACTTATTTGCTTATTGCAGTGATTTGTTGATATAAAATTACGAAAATAGGACAAGGCTTTATCTTTTTTGTTGAGTTTTCATGCCCCCTGCCGCGTGCTAAGCTGAAGCTTAGTGCGCAATTTCCGTACTAGTTCTTTGCCACACATAAGCACGTAAGTGTATGTGTATGTGTGAAAGTAATAGCAACAATAGCAACTGCGCAAATGATGCGGCAGCTGTTGATATCAGCGTAAATGTTGTAGAATATTTTATTTCTGCTAAAGGCTAGTTAGTCCAGTCATTTGAGCTTAAATTAGGTAAGAATCACGGAATTCGAGATACCCAGCTGTAAGTCTAATACTTGTATATTGACACCCTAAAAGTTGTCTCAAAACCTGCATATGGTAGGGTGCACGCAACTATTAAATTTCAAGGTCAGAGGTCACAAAAATCGGGGTTTTGCGCTTATTTTGTAAATATCTCACTTCCCATGGGTTTTTTGCTATTTGTATTTATTATCGGCCGCCGTAGCCGAATGGGTTGGTGCGTGATTACCATTCGGAATTCACAGGGAGGTCGTTCGTTCGAATCTCGGTGAAACACCAAAATTAAGAAAAACATTTTTCTAATAGCGGTCGCCCCTCGGCAGGTAATGGCAAACCTCCGAGTGTATTTCTGCCATGAAAAAGCTCCTCATAAAAATATTTGCCGTTCGGAGTCGGCTTGAACGCACATGATAGGAGAAGGAGCTCGGCCAAACACCTAACAGAAGTGTACGCGCCAATTATTTATTTATTTTTTTTTTTAGTTGATGAACTATCGATAAATCAATGATTATAAATATTTGTCAATTTTTATTAACTATTATAATATCTTTTATGTCAAGTTTTTTTTCCCTTGTTCACTCCTCTTGGGAGCATAGGGCCTCGACAAGACTCGGTCTTGCGTTGGTTTCGTTAATCTATTTTGATTTCTGACAGCGTCTGCCGTCAAGTATAGCCGCCTGAAAACTTGATCGCTTCGATTTTACTGAAATTTAGTGAAAATGCTCTGCTATACATACAGTAAAGTCCCTAATTTGCAAAAAGAGTGAGGAAATATTAGCTGGTTGTTGAGAAATAACATTTATTTTTTTTGTAAAGGCTAGTATTAAATTTACAGCCTTGAAATTTTGGTAGCAACATTGATTGTCAATGATGAGAAACGTGAAATTTATGAGCAACGCCCCAGAATCAATTGTCGAATTTTGGTAAGAAAAGTGCTTTTAAACAATTTAGCACACATAAATGTTGACCCAAAAGATGTAAAGAACATTTATTTAGAAATTCTTCGAAGACGTTTCGCTTAAAAATGCCATGGCTTAGGAGTATTGGAATTCAGGCACTTCACTCGCAAACGAACTATCAGTTTTCGCTCAATTCTAAATGACACGTGCATTTCAAATTGTGTGAAAAAATGTTGCTGGCTTCATGTTGCCACGGCGTGCACTACTTTGACTTGTGAGTACTACTTTAACTTGGTACATACGAAATTTCACGCATATTTCATGGCAATGCAATTTGTATGGATTTTGGCAGCCATTTCACGTGAAAGGTAAACTTAGTACTTTCCTTAAATAATTTTCTGGAGGATTTTTCTTATATCTTCCGATAGAAAATGTAAAGAAAAAGAAATAATTTTTTGATTAAATTTTTTTTTTTGAATTTTTTTCCGATTTTTGTAAATTGTAGCTTTTAATTTTTTTAAGTATGTTCTGAGGAAACCTTGTAGTTGTTGCTTAAAAATTACATTTAGTATCTTACGGAGAGACAAAATTGCGTATCGGCACCAGTAAGAAAGACTCAAAATATATATGTCACCTTTTAACTCTTTTTATATATCAAATAAAAACAAGTTTAAAAAATTATTTTTGACCGTTGAGTTCCTGATAAATTACACTAGTTTACACCAAAAATGGGCCTCGACCAAAAAGCGTTTTTTAAATTAATTTGAGGTCGCTGAAACCAAAAATGCATTTTATTGTTTTTCAAAGAATGGTTTCCGAGATATTCCCAAAAAACCTGTTTTTTGGGCAATAGTGCAGTTATTACCTGCAATCTCGAAAACAGTGCGCACCATTTCTTTGAAGTGCACAAATTTCGAAAGGCACACATATAACCTACATGGCAATATATAATTCGTGTCAATGGAAGTCGTATTTTTCGCAAAACAGCTGTTGAAAGTTAGAAAAAAAAAGAATTTTTGACGTTTTTTACTAAATTATCAAAGTTTACTAACATTTTTCTGGAACAAAAATTTTTCTTATATCGACATAGGTTTTCTGAAAGACAATTTTCTCACCTACATTTTAAGCCTAAATTTGTCTGAATCGACGAAAAGTTCTAGAAGTTATGACCCATAAAGTCAACACGTGTGATTTTGCAGCTTTTGACTTGGCTATGTTTTAGGTCAAAAATACACTTTTACTCTCAAACTTCTTCTTTTATGTTGCACGGAATCTTCACGAAGTTGCATCCAGCAGTAGTCGCTCATCATTCCTTGATCCCAAAAGTCCTCATAACGCTTTTCAATCGTAGCAATATCTTGATGAAATCGCTCGCCTTGTTCATCACTTTCAGCCCCCAAATTCGGAGGAAAAAAATCCAAATGACTGTGAAGTAGGTGCATTTTTAACGACATGCGAGCACCTGTTAACAAAACCAAAGTTAATTGTAAATTTTTTAATAATTTTCCAATCAATTTATATGATAAATATATTATGGAGTATGTACGTTTTACAATACTAACCAATAGTTTTAAAGTATTTCATCATTGTATGAATCAATTGACGGTCGTTGTTGCTCCTGTTGTTTCCCAAGAAGCCATGAACAATTTTTTGGAAAGCTTTCCAAGCTTTAGCTTCGGAACTGTCAAGGCATTGTTGAAATTCTGTGTCCGTAAACAATTTCTTTATCTGTGGACCGACGAATATACTAGCCTCGGGTGACGCTCCAGCATGCTTGTCCAGCAGGCTTATATGTGTGCGTGTCGGGTGCTTGACGCTAATATCTAAAATTTTTGATTTTCATCAAGCAAAAGCCGACAACAAGGATGTGTGACACGGAGCAAGTATGTACGAGTGTCACGCGACACGCACACATATAAGCCTGCTGGACAAGCATGTTGGAGCGTCACCCGAGGCTATACGAGCTTTGATTTTCTCTGTTAACAATCTTGGGAACTTGGTTTTCAAGTATTTAAGGGTTTTTTGCCAAAGCTTTCACAAAATTCTTCATTAGCCTTCTGTCGTCGTGCACAAATTTATACTTGCTGAAATATGGCGCCACCGAAAAATATACACAGACGTACAATGTTCATACCTAGCACTTATTTAGCTGGAATTGGTACAATGGGCAAATAAGCCTATTCTGCGACATATATCTATATATAAGTTAATTCCAATGATTAATTTTTATTTAAAAAAATAAAATATCTTCAGTCCGAAGATGTTGTTCTTCATTTGAACATTTTATTGGAACTAATCTTATTAATTAATTTTACAGTAATGAAACTTAAAGTGCAATTCAGCAATTTATTTTTTGTTTTTTCTTATTTCATATTTTTCTACTATTTTGCAACAACCAGCTTTTAATACCAATTCCTTAGAATTGGCACAATTTGTATTGTTAAGCGTGTGAGAATTAATTATTATTAATTCAATAATAACTTCCGTCGACTGGTAAACAATTCCCCAGAATCGACACAACTTCCGTCAACTGGCAAACATTTCTTCAGAATTGACACAATTTGTTTGTTGAGCTTGTAAAAAATAAGTAGTATTAATTTACCAATAACTCCCGTTAACTTGTATATATATATTTATTTGTATGAAATAAATATTGTTTTTAATTATAGTGAGCCTAAGAACAGTTATTTTGCGTGACTGGCATGATTTTATTTGTTCGAAACCGTATTGTATACATCAAAAGGATATACGACAGACGATGAAATTGTCTTCATTCACATAATATGTTATAACTTCTACAATTTTTCGTCGATTCAGACAAACTTAGGCGCAAAATGTAAGTGAGAAAATTGTATTTCAGAAAACCTATCTTATGTCGATATAAAAAAATTTTTTGTTCCAGAAAAATGTTAATAAACTTTGATAATTTAGTAAAAAACGTCAAAAATGCCTTTTTTTAACTTTCAACAGCTGTTTTGCGAAAAATACGACTTCCATTGACACGAATTATATATTGCCATGTAGGTTATATGTGTGCCTTTCGAAATTTCTGCACTTCAAAGAAAGGGTGCGCACTGTTTTCGAGATTGCAGGTAAAAACTGCACTATTGCCCAAAAAACAAGGTTTTTGGGAATATCTCGGAAACAGTTCTTTGAAAAAAAAAATCATTTTTGGTTTCAGCCACCTCAAATTAGTCTAAAAAACGCTTTTTGGTCGAGGACCATTTTTGAAAGTGAAAATTCGTAAACTAGTGTTATCAAAGGTTTAAAAGCACTTTTATTTTTTTGATTATTTACTTTTTGGCTGCTGATTTCAAAACAATTTGGTAACAATGTTTTCGAATCCCCACGAATGCAGTGATGCTAACTCTTTCCTATTCATAGCGGTCACTGGTATTCATAACTTTCCTACGTTGGATGCGGTGATAGGGCTGATTGACTTAAACCCCTATAAGATCAAATTAACACCAGAGGTTAAACCTCTCGTCCGTTTGAGGTCTCGAAAATTTTCAGATTGCGTCATACAAAAGTGATATCATATTGCCAAATATAGGCGATTTGGGTATATTTATACACATACAAATGTTTACATCTCAATAATAGACCCATAAATTAAATACTTGCATATCACCAGCTGTGCGCACATAAACTATGCAGTATTTACGCCTTTCCGGTGAGATGAAACATCCAAATTTTGATATCAACAATTTTTTGATTATTTTAAAATTGACATCAGCCATGCGGTATTTGGCGGTGCGTTTGGGCGGCAGCTCGCTCGATTGCCGCTGTAGACTCGGTTACGTGGGCAGATATTTTTTTTTTGTTTTTGTTGCTGAGTTTTGACGCATTTTGAGTGACGCTAAAAGTCATAGTTTGTAGTATTCCGCTGGAAAGAAAATATTTTGAGTTTATCATGGATAAATAAAGTGAATGGATGATGTGGTGTTTTATTTTGGTCAACGCTTACGGAAGTGTTTATTAAAAAAACCAATTATTTTTGTTTTACTTGGTACGAAAAGGCGCAATAATAAAAGTATATTTTTTAATGCTAAATACAATTTTTTATGTGATTTAGATGGGTGTGAATATAGTTTGGTATATATAAATATGCATGCAAGCATACATACAAACATACATACATGCATTCTGTCAAAAAAGTACCGAAAATTTTTCAATAAAACGCGAAATAATTGTTTAACCATCAAAATTTATTTTGTCGCCTTCAAAATAGGCTCCATTCGAAGTAATACATCAATGCCAAATGCCAACGATTAGTAAAGTCATCAAAGCACCTTTTAAAGGTGTTTGAAGAGATCTTCATCCGCTTCTTCAGCGAGTTCTCCTTAATGGCCTCTATCGACTCAAAGCGGCGTCCGCGATGTGGCAATTTAAGTTTTGAGAAAAGGAAAAAGTCACAGGGGGCCAAATCCAGTGAATACGGTGGTTGTGCGATGATAGTTGTCGAATTTTTGATTAAGAAAGTGTTCGCAATATGAGCCTAGTGAGACGGTGCGTTATCATGGTGCAAGATCCATGAGTTTTCTTTCCACAAATTGGGCCTTTTCCTGCGCATATTCTCTCTCTCAATCGTCGCTTAACTTCCAAATAATATTCTTTACTTACCGTAGAACCATTTGAAATGAATTCCGAGTGCACAACAACATGATAATCAAAGAAAACGAATAGCATGACTTTCACTTTAGACCGACTTTTACGTGGTTTTTGGGGGTTCGGCTCATGTGTATGCGCCATTCAGCCGCCTGTTTGCGTGTTGACTTGTTTTGCCTGTCAAGCTCATATACCCACGTCTCATCACCTGTTATGATGCACTGGATAAACGTTGGGTCTGAATTCACTTGCTCAAGCATGCCTTCAGCCACCTTCTTCCGATGAATTTTTTGAAGGAAATTCAACTCTCTTGGAACGAGTCGAGCAGCCACTCGTCTCATACCCAATTGATGGTGTAAAATATTGCGAACTGATTCATGCGTCACGCTAAGGTCACGAGCCACCTCCCTCAAGCTTAAATGATGGTCTTCCAGCACCATTTCCTTGACTTTGCCACGTTTTCGTTCGTTGAAGACGTTGATGGGCGACCAGATCGGGGCAAATCTTCCACGACTTCTCGGCCCTCTGCAAAAGCCTTATACCACTAGTAGACCACTGTTTTTAGACCCGTGATAAAGCACACTCGCCACATGCTTTTTAAATGCCCGCGCTTTTTAAATGAATAGTTCCCGCAATTTTTTGTCAGAATGTACATAAGTGTTTCTATTGGATTTAGCTTTTATATGCTTAATTCGGTTTAGTTTTTGTTGCGTGGTACTATAAAAATTATTAATTTTATTAATTATCTTAATTTTTCTTCTTATTTTCCTAATAATAATTTCAATCAGTTCTGCCTATTCTATTTGACACACAGTCTCCCATATAATACTACGTTCTATATAGGCAGGTGATTATTGATTCGGCAGATGCATTAATGATTTGTATTTCTTAAATTAGAAATCATTTTAAATTTTGAATATTATTCTCCTTTTGTACATATAAGGTGGCGCAAAATGAATCATCCGATCGTAAGATTTATAATTTTTACAAATGGCATCGTACGTCACTCATATTTGGCACTTGCAAATTAGACAGCTGAACGTCGACAGATTATAATTGTGTAGGTGTGAAATTGACTCCAAAGTTACACTTTGAAAAAGAAGCAGCGAAGCAAAAAATGGTACACGCGCTACTTAGCGAATTTTTCTGGCCAAAGATAACATAAAATTATCAACAAAATGGAATATCTCTTTGGCAGTAGCAAGAGCAATACAAAGTTACGCCGCTCAAATTTGGGGTTTTGACCTGTTTGATGAAGTAGATAAAACTCAGTTGTAATTTTTAAATAGAATGCCTACAAATACACCGTTTTAATGTGTTCTTTTAGAAACTGGCTTTCCAAATTGTTAATTCTAACACATGGGATGAAAAGTCCCAGGCCCAACTAAGAAAATACGATTTTATTTTGTTCAAAATTTGCTTTATTCTTCAACGTAATTTCCATCAAGAAAAACGCAATCATTCCAGTGCCGCTTTAACATTTAAATATCACTTTTGTAGGACGGATTATCTTTTACCTCAAAATAGGCCTCAATTTCAGCGTTAACGTAATTCATTTTTCCATCACTCAAAACGATTTTGTGGATTTTTTTTTATGTTTTCTGGTGTTACCGCCTCATTTGGACGTCCACTGCGTTGTGCATCATAGGTGATCCTACGACCGCGTTTGAAGTCAGCAAACCATCGTTTTATTGTTGCTTTTGATCGAGCGGAGTCCCCATAACACTTTTCAAGCCATTGCTTTGCTTTATCGGCATTTTTCCCCTCATCAAGAAGCAGTGTATTAAAATTCGAAATTATGTTTGATCCAAAATAAAATTTGATGAAAATAACAAAAGTAGCGTCATTCTTAGCATAATAGCTCACGAAGGTAGAATGTATAGAAATTTTAGTAGCTGCCTTTTTAAGGTTAATAAGGTCTTTTAAGGTATCTTTCAGGCTACTAAGGTTAAGGTACCAACTGGATAGAAGGTGAATGCAATAAAGCTAGTGCCATCTATGTATTAGGCCCGGTACTTTTCAGCCCATGTGTTATTTATGCAAATTGAAGAGTGACATAGATGTAGACAATACAAACTGATCATAAGACTTGAAATAAATCGCAGGTAACAAAGGAAAACAAGATTTAATTATTTTAATTGTAAATTTTAATTACAAAACGTACTATTTTTAAAAACTCCACTGGTTTTTGCGGCGCTTCTTTCTTCACACTTAATTTATTTGCAGCGTTTCTTCCTACTCATAGTATCAGATCCACTAGAAAGGCTGTTGCCGAACCCTGTTGAAACGTCTGTATGAACCGTCGGTCAAATAAACCCTATCGTTTTTGGAGTTTACGAATTGCTCAATTTGAAAAATGTTCTCGTCAGAACAATGTTCGGAAATTGACCGCTTTGGGCCAAGCGAAGCAACTCCTTTGCTCCTTCAAATCTGACTTGTTGCTGCTTTGGTGTGAGATCATGCTTGACTTTGAGATCATTTTTCGGTATGCAGCGGATGCTACGGTCAAATATTTTCAGTTCTTTCGCCATGGCACTTCGCTCAAGTCGCTTCTTCACTTTTTTAACCATTTCACGTGACGTTGCAGTCGTTTGATGACCACCTCCATGACGTTTCGCGATGCTACCAGTACCATTGTAACGAGTGATGGTGCGATAGACAAAAACTTTATTTACTTTAAGATGCTCGAGCTTACGAACAATCGCTGGTTGTGATTTTACAGCCAAATATAATGCAATCACACTATTACGTTTGAAATCCATTACTAATTTTCTTTTTTCGCGTTTACTCTCGGCAGCATTTTGCCGCGCGCTAATAAACATTACTCTGGGCTGTCATATAGCCAACTAACAAACAGCTGATACCCGTGCATCGAGTGCGAGTGGTCCGAGTTTGATTACACTTCAAGTGCCGGACCCTGTATTTGTCGTGTTTTCTTTAACAAATAGTTTTTAAGATCTTTATGTATATTTCCATAATAAAGAAAAGAAAAATCTAGTCCAAATCTATACAAACGAACAAGCAATGGAACGCATAGAGGTCAAAATAAAGATTTCTATCAATTAAAATCATTTCTTTATTATTCACAAACACAGGAGATGAATTTTTTGTCATCTTGTGAAATATACAGCAAACCTGTACAATCAAGCGAAAAGCCTCAATGGCATTGCAATTAGTCGGTAAAATGTACCCTTGAAGGCAATTTTATAAATGTTAATACGTATATTAGTTAATCAAGCTGAAATTTAAGCTGCAACAAAAGCAGCTGAATTGGCTCTCGAATTAACCCCTCTTAATAATCGTAGTAGATGATTGCCTCCAATCACCTCAAACACACACAACAAACCCTTCTTGGCTCATCGCGATTCGATCACGACATTTCTCGGCTGTTGTTCTTTTATGTTACCCATTCGATGTTCTTATTGGGACCGACCCTATGCAATTTGTTGCAAACGGTTTTCTGATTAATCTTCAGTTCGAAGGCAATGAAATAAATGCTCAGATGTACGCCCAACTCCATGATTTCCGTGATTTCACCGATTAGCCTGCCAGAGCGTGGTGCTTTATCATTTATGTTCGTTAATATGGCTCCAAAAACAAACTTTTTTTCTTGACGCTACCAGCTAAAAATGCTCTTTGGCCAAAAAATTAGTCACCTATAATTTTGGTTTTGTTTCTTAATCCTTTTGCATCACCGCTCGAAATGCGCGATGTATTCAAAACACCTTGCATCCATATTACTTTGCGGTGGCAAGACTTTTGCTGTTTGCTTTATTGAAAAAGAATGTGACAGGATTACCAAAATTATTTATTTTCCTCAAACTAATAAAAAATAAAAATTTTAATAAAAAAATGTATTTCGAATTATTCCGTTCTTGTGGTAAGAGCGAGTTTTTGTTCGCGTATTATTCCGCCGAAAGATACAAAAGGGTTAAAATTTACCTGTGCATCCAACGCTTTCAAAATTACTATTGAACACCCAAGGCAAAATGAACTTTTCTGAAAATTTGGTATAAAATGCAGCTCCATATTATTTAATCTCCTCTTTTAACTTTTCTTCTCAAATGTTTAAAATTAAAAATAAACAAACGAGATAAACAATTTTCTGTTAATTTCAATTTTTTCAGGTTTTGGGGTGTTTTCCGGATAACTATAAAAAATAGTTAAGTAATTTTTTTAATACATGGACGATGTAGACCGTAGAACAAATTTAAGAGGTAGGTGAACTTAATATGCCTATTACCATAACAAAATCATTTCAACCACCACTGTATTTTTTGCTCAAATGGCATACATTTTTTCTTGTCTGCTCCGAATTTTCCTGTAAAGGATTCGAATTTTTTCTCTTTATGTTTCAATACAGAGTCTACAATTTTATTTCGCAACCAAATGGCAGACAGTTTTTTTCCCCCGGCTGAAATGCATTCAGAGGTGTGCCTTTACCTGTCGCATGATCAGAATGTTTAGTTTTTTTTTCTATTATTTAAAGCTTCTGGTTTACAGTGCATATTCGAATCTGATAGCAATGATCATTAGCAGGCTGAGGCTACTTTTTAATTTCATTAAATTTAACTTTATTTCATTTTCTATCATTTCTTATTGATTTTATTTGTCAGCCTTTGCCTTTCAGAAAAAAATGAATGAAATTGTTTTTTTTTTCATTTCCTATTAATTTATTCCTTCTAATTTGTATAATTTTAAATTTATTTGTATTTATAAATCAAATAAATTGATGATTAATTAATTGGCCGTCTATTTACCCACAGCGCATCAGCTGTGCTATTTAATGAATGATTCACCCACTCACTTTGAGATCACCGAACCTTTTCACGCGATTAAAGAAACGTGATTTATGACTGTTCGGCGTGTGTAGGCGCAAAGATGGAGAGATTACTAGGAAAACCAAATAAAAATATCAGGTCAGTCCATAAGTTCGTGCGTATTTTACCCATAATTTCACTTTTGTACGATTTTTGCATACAAAAAATTATTTGCGGAATATAACGGAACTACTCATATTTTCTTCGATATATTGTGCATTCAACAAGTGATTTTAATCGCGGATAGAAAGAAGTACGTGTTGTTAAAAAATAAAATGGAATCTTCGAACGCGTGTAAGAGGCATATTTTGTATTTTTTTTATAAAGGTCGTAAAAATGCAACAACTGCTGCTGCAGAAATAAACTCTGTTCACGGAGTGGATACCGTGAGTGTAAGGACTGCGCAAAAGTGATTTTCAAAATTCCGAAGTGGTAACTGCGACGTGGAGGATTCCCCGCGCGCTTGTCTTTAACTCCGACGCCTTGCTCGAACTCGTGAAAGCTGCGCCAAATTTGACAGTCGATATGATAGTTCAGAGGTTAAATTCATCGCATGGAACAGTTCACAGGCACCTGGTTCAGTTGGGAAAGGTTTCAAAGATGGGAAAATGGGTTACGCATACACTTTCCGTCGCCAACCTTCAGCAGAGAGTGAATGTGTGTTCTCAGCTGTTGCAATGGCTTGAAAATGTAAGTTCTTTGAACCGTATCGTCACTGGTGATGAGAAATGGGTCCTTTACAATGATCCTGTTCGCAAACGCCAATGGTTAGATAAAGATGAAACACCAGAACCGACCCAAAACCCTAGAGATGGCCTTCACCCCAAGAAGATTCTCCAGTCTATTTGGTGGGATATGGCCGGTATTGTTTATTATGAACTTCTGGAACCAAACCAGAGGATAACTGCTGACTATTATTCCCATCAGCTATCAAACCTGAATGAGGCACTTAACAAAAATCGACCGTCTTTAGTGAATAGACGCAAAGTTTTATTTCACCACTACAACGCAAGACCTCATACCGCAAGGCAAACATTAGGCAAGCTGAACGAGCTCGGATGGAAGCTAATGCCGCATTCACCATACTCTCCAGATATTGCACCTTGTGATTATCACCTTTACCGTGGACTTCAACCCCATATGAGTAAAAAGAACTACTCCTCAAAAGAAGCTATAAAAAGGAATATCGAAGCGTATTTTGGCTCCAAGGACAAAAAATTTTTTGAGCAGGGAAATAAAAATTTGCCTAAACGTTGGGAAGACTTTGTAAATAATGAAGGAAAATATATTATTGATTAATAAATACTTTAAACATCTTTTTTATTAAATTTAAAACCACCTTTAAAAAACGCACGAACTTATGGACTGACCCGATATAAGAAAAACATACAAATGTATGCCTGAATGTATGTACATATAAATCGACAGAATTCAAAATTTGTCCAAAGGTGGTATTGGATTAATTTAGATTTCAATTCAAATGATTAAAATATAGGAATGCGTTACAAAAACAAAAAAATAGATTGATAAAATCTATTTGTAATAGGTTTATTCTTACTTTTCAACTGTTTGCTGTGGCTTTAAAATACACATACATATGTTCACATATATTTTTAGGGAACTTCTTCACTTGAGTTGAGTTCATAGATGAGTTCCGAGTATTAAAACGGATTGAGATTATCCCTTTTGATTGATTGATTGACAGCTTCTTTTACATCAGTTGCGCATTAACTCAACATTGTGCCGACTTTGTGAATTATCTAATGTCCAAAGTGATTATTATTAATGCATATAAAGGGTCATCCAGGTATCGGATTTCAAATTTAAATAAAACAACGAAAATTCAAATTTATTGGGCAATCTTTATTATTTCTATGTATACGCAACATGGGGGATAGTTTTGATTGATATACCACATACCCCATGCCTGATGGCTTTGTGTATACGCATACCACCGATCGCATGTGGCTTAAAACGCGTACGCCATACGCCAATGGTTGTTTTGGCACAGATCCAAATCGTAAATGGAATGAAGCTGGTGCAACCAATAATGCTTGCTCGGATACATATGCCGGACCAAGGGCATTCTCAGAGGTTGAGACACGCACGCTCTACGAATACATTAGCACATTGAAGGGAAAATTAGTTTTGTATTTGTCATTCCATTCATATTCTCAACTGTTACTCTTCCCTTATGGGCATACCAGTGAGCTGCCGCCCAATTATAAGGACTTGAAGCGCGTTTTTGATGTATCCGCCGCTGCTGTGTCGAAACGATATGGCACCAAATATACGGGTGGTAACGCGTATACAGGTAATGGCATATTTCCAGTTGGGGGCGATAGTAACGATTGGGCTTATGGTAAGTTGGAGGTACCATTCTCATATTGCTTTGAATTGCGTCCTTCGCATTCAGAAGGCTGGCTTGGATTTCGATTAGCAGCGGAACTGAAATTATACCTACTAGTGAGGAGATAGGGGATCCTATGTTGGTGATGACGAAGGAGATAAGTGCTTTGTCAATGCTGTAGTAAAGTATTTAAAAACATTAGGATATTTAATTAATGTGAATGTTCTAAGTAAGACAAAACAAAAACTCTATATAAATAATCAAATTATTTATTTAAAATATTCTACTGTGTTGGTTCGGGAAGTTACGTTGATCCAGTCGCGATGCGAAATCATGTTTTCTTAAGAGTACCTATACGTCAAAACATTGTAGATTGGCCTTCTAGGGTTGACACATTTTCTTAATCCATCAATTTGCCGAGTTGCTTATAGTCCAACGGTTCTTAAATCGATATATCTCTGAACGAATTTTGAGTTCATATGTAAAAAAAAGAAGCCCAAGAATTACGCATTCGTTTAATCTCATAAAGCTACGCAATTCGCAGTATTATCAGCGGATGTAAATTAAAATTTTTATAATTGTTTTGATAATTTTACGAAACACATTAAATTGACATTATTTTTAGAAAAAAATCATGAATACGCTCAGATGTAAAAAAAACTGTTTTGGCAGAAGTGAAAAAATCATTTTGTTTTGATGAAACTCTGAATTCGCGGTCAAGGTCAAAAGGGCTACCGACGCGCAAAGGAAGATAAGTTCTTTTGATACAAGTAAAATGAGAAAATGGTTAATGGACAAAATAGCAGGAGAATTTCGGGGCATTCCATGGTTTGTGAGTAAAAAAATCAACGAATCGTTGACAAGTCGTATGTCGCTTTGAAGCTTAGCTTAAGTAAAATAAAAAATAATTACCTAACACATAAGATCTGATGATAAAATTTGTGAGATGAAGAAGGTAATTAGAACAGATATTTGCTTTTAAAATATTCGTCATATTTGTGAGAAATAAGTAGATACGAGGGGTGCCTTTTATATGTCGGGATTAGAGAACAAAAACAAATTTTAATCATCGAAAATCACTTTATTGTTTTTCAAAATATTCTCCATGAAGATTTATACATTTTTGCATGCGTTTGAACCAATTGTCGAAGCACTTTTGCCACTCTGAATGAGGTACCTCCAAAACATGCATTCTGAATGCCGCAACCGCTTCTTCAGGTGTCGAAAAACGTTGACCTCTCAGTTTGTTTTTTACTTACGGGAATAAAAAGAAGTCATTCGGTGCCAAGTCAGGACTATACGGCGGATGACCCATTAATTCGATGTGGGTGCTCAAAAATGCAGTTGCTTGAGCCGATGTGTGAGAGCTCGCATTGTCCTGGTGAAGAGTGATCCGTCTTTGGCGATTGGTTTTCCTAATTTCTTGGAAGACAACTGGCAAACAAATGGTTGTGTACCACTCAGAATTTAATGTTCTGCGTTGTTCTAGTGGTACGGTTGCGACATGTCCAGTTTTTCCGAAAAAACAGGCGACCATTTGCTTGGAAGTGCTTCGTGCGCGAACAACTTTTGTTGGATTTGGCTCATCTTGAAACACCCATACAGTCGACTGCTGTTTACTTTCGGGCTCATACGCGTAAATCCATGATTCATCACCTGTCACCATGTCATAGCCGTGTTTCGAAGCCCCGCGATCGTATTTTTTGAGCATTTCCTTCGACCAATCGACACGAGCCTTTTTTGAGCGTTTGACATATTGTGTGGGATCCAACGCGAACAAATTTTTTTGACAGTCAAATGTTTATGCAATATTGAATGTATGCTGGTCCCACTAATGCCTAAGATTGTCTCAATCTCACGATAGGTCACATGACGATCTTGCAATATCAATTCGCGCACAGCATCAATGGTTTTCGGAACAACAACTCATTTTGGACAACCTTCACGAAATTCGTCTTGGAGTGAACTACGACCACGATTGAATTCACCATACCATCGATAAACACTGGCCCTTGATGGAGCTTCATCGCCAAAAAATGAATTAAGTTCATCCATCCAATGTTGCTGAGTTAATCCACGTCGAAAGTTGTAAAAAATAATCGCACGAAAATGTTCACGATTTAATTCCATTTTTGGACCGAGATGAATCTTTTAAGTTACTGTAAACAACACAAATAGCGCTGGTATTTCAAAACGTTCTGAGTACGTAAAAGCCAAAAAATTTCAAACTTTGCGATACAGCTGTCAGTTGCCAGATTGCAACACCAGGGTTGCCAAATCCCGAAATATAAAAGGCACCCCTCGTAATAAATTGTTGATGAGTATCCTATAATTCTTAAGGACTGTTCCAAAGGGACGTGATACTTATGTATTTTACAATAAATCGATGAAATTTTTTTTACTATTAACTGAAAGTCCTCTTTACCTATTTGCCATCTTGTAAAACCTATACATGTAAAACCCTAATAAGTTGATACAAATTATTTCTTTCTTTCTTTTCGAGCGTTTTCCTTAATAAATTGCCCGAATATTGCTCGATCGGTTGAAATTCGGGACAGTCAAGTGGTTAAACCTCTTTCAATATAATGGTTTCTCCAGTTAGATAGGTTTGCTATTGTCTGCCGAGGAGGGACCGCCATTTGAAAAATCGTTTTCCATCGATTGGTGTTTCGTTACCGGAGTTTCAAATTCGTGCACTTTCAAGTAGAAGTCACGCACCAATCCAAGTCCTGGGCATGCTTTTCTTTGCATATACGGGGTAAAGTATAAGAGTAAATCTTTGTTGATGGAATGATAAACGCCCAAAAGTATGGAGAAGGTGTATCTAATTAGGCATACTTCTGAGGCCATCTTTCAGGAATATTTATCAATTTTTTATACAGAAAACAAACACAAATGTTACTCAGATGTAGTAAAAATTTGAATACATAATAAAAATTTCCATGTGCACATAGAGATAAATTATCTTCCTACGTAAAAATTAGTAAATTTTTCTCAAAAAAATTTCATTATTATTCTCAATTATGTAGATGTTTTAATTTTCGTAGAGATTTGGTAAGTTAAACCGTAGTAATTGGGGAAAAAAAGCAAAAAGTGAGGTGGTAAGGTTTGCGTGGCCACGAGTGTACATTTTTCTTGCTTTTTCGATTTTTTTTTTTTTGCCGATGTTTTACTCGAACATTAGTTTCATATTTTACCTATAGCTATTTGTTATCTACAGCAACTGCGAAAGGCGTTCTAGTTAAAGCTTTTTTATTACAGAAATGAACTCGTTTCCGCCGGGAGCAAATGCTTTAAAAAAAACAAGTCTGCTCTATAATTGAATGCTTCCTGTCCACAATGAGCCCAAGCGAGTGATAGTGACGCTAATTTGTTTGCTGGGAAATTAATCGTCGTAATTTACCGTTTTCCATAGAATGCTCCTAATGAACTAAGTATGTACCATATTTCAGAATATGCCTGTATTTTTTCGCACATATTTCGATATGTATGCCTGTACATATAATGTAGGTTATGGAAGTAATGTTTACATGCATATACAAGTATGCAAAGTTATTCGTATTCTAGAATAAAAGCTGTTACAGGCCTAGTAAAATACTGGTTCTATGTAAATCACTAATTTCGGTAATGCCTTTGTAAAGGAATAAAAAATTATATTATTTCACAAGACGGCAGCTAAGGCGAGTACAGCAAGAATGATAGACTAAGAAGATTGTCCATCTGAAGCAAAATTGTGAGAGTAACTATGTCAGTCGCGTCACATGGGCAGCATTCTGCCGGTGACATGAGCGGGGACCAAGGCGAATTGAAAACTGAAGGTGGCGCCTTTCGAAAACCGCTACATTATTGTACATAATAATACAAAAGAAATAAGCACACAAAAGCAGGAGGAAGCGTGGCTTAGTAATATTGTGATTTGTGGTATTTAAACTAAACAAACTAATGCATTTTTAGGCGTGCCGTGGCAAGAAAGTGTGTGTGTGTATACTCAGTCTTGCCATAAATTCTGAGACAAATTTTAAAATGCATACAGTGAGAAAAAATTCTCAGAAATAACTTCCGTTATTTTTGCTTTTCTCCGTATGCATTTTCTCCATAAATTATACTCAGTTTCGCGACAAATTTCACTTGCTAATAATGGAGTGGAGCGCTAAGGAAAATCGCATTGCAGTGATTGCATTACAAAAGTGTGGTAAAAGTACAAGTGAGATTTACGAATTGCTGAAAAAACTTAACATTTCCAGAATGTGTGTTAGCCGCACGATCAATCGTTTTTCCCAAATGTCTGAAGTGACAAACAAAAAACAAAGTGGTCGACCTCGCGTGGTTCGAACCAGTACAGCCATAAAAGCCGTCCGAGAAAGAATTCGCACAAATCCCATTAGAAAGCAGAAAATCATGTCTAGGGAAATGAATGCATCGACCAGATCCCTGTCAAAACTAATTAGAGATGATCTGCACCTGAAAGCCTTCCGTCGCTCAACTGGTCATCTTTTCACAACGCGTTTGATGAAAATTCGACTCGACAGATGCAAGCAGCTTCTTCGTTGGCACGTGGTCAACGGACATGAAAGTATTCTTTTCACAGATGAGAAAATGTTCACTGTGGAAGAAGGTTTTAATAAGCAAAGCGACAACTTCCATGCAAAAATCTACAGACACAAAAAATGTTGTTCCAAGGGTGGCCATCATCCAACCTCCATAATGGTTAGGTATGGAGTGTCTTTTAAAGGCATTACATCTCTTCATTTCTGCGAAAAAGAGGTTAAGACCGGGCCAAAAGTGTACCAGGAGGATGTCTTAGAAAACGTGGTGAAGCAGTTGAGCAGTACTCTCTTCAATGGAAAACGTTGGATCTTCCAGCAAGATTCCGCTCCAGCCTATATGGCAAAAACTTTGGAGCAGTGGTTAAAAAACAATATTCCTGGGTTCATAGCCACAGAAGATTGGTCGTTTGGAAGTTCAGATCTGAATCCATTAGACTACAATTTGTGGTCAGAATTAAAGAACGTGACCTGTCAAAGACCTCACACAAATTTTGAGAATCTGAAACATTATTTGGTTCGAGCAGCGACGCCAATATCCATGGAAACCGTGCGTATTACAATAGGTGAATGGCCTAATCGTTTGAAGGCTTGTGTAAAAGCAAATGGTGAACTTTTTGAATGCAAATTTTAATTTTTTTAATATTTACATGATTACATGAAACCAACTTCATTAAAAACATTATTATAATTTCATATCTGTAAGGGACTTAACTTGTAACGGAATTAATGACAGGACTAAGTATATAATTTCTTGTGTTTGGTAGTTTCTATAACTTTCGCATACTCTTCGCCTTCACAAATAAGCAGTTTCCCTTAAGTTTGCTTGTGTATAGTCGGGGCATGATGCCGCTGCGAATTCGGAAGGTGCAATCTTGTATTCTATCATTATTGAGCGGAGGCTGTGTTGACTTTTATCGTATATCACCAACACAACCTCAGTTCTTTCATGAACAAACCCCTATCATGTCCCAAGTGACGTCATCCAATCAGCTGATTCTTTTACATTCGCTGATACCCGGTTAACAGTCTGATCTTGGCAACAACTCTATAAATCCTCTCATCCCGCGAGTGCATCACTGTTTGTGAAATAAAATATTTGTGTATATGTATTGGGTTTTAAAAAAGTATGCATAAGATAAAATAATATTAAAATGTGCAATAAAAATACAAAATTATATTTTTATTATTCAGCAGTGTCCTAAGTTTTGAAGCTTGATTTTTAGCATAACTTATATTTATGCGTATTTAACAACAATGTCCTTAAAATTATTCCAAATCAGATACAGAATGCACCTGTTTCAACTAAAAGTGGCAGTGCCTAGGAAAAAGTGGTGGTCGAAAACATTTACTGACAACCACTGAGGCTGCCCAAAAAAGGGCAGTTTCGTGCCACTCCAATTTACTGCAGGGTAAGTTATTAATTAGCCTACTTGCATATACACCTCGTCAACACATTCGCGCAATGCGTCAGAGGCGAGGCAAAAATGAGACTATCGCTAATACTGTTAAACGCACGCGACCACCACTGACTAATGACGCCAATCAATTGAAGCGTGAATACTTCTATGTCAGTGTATGCATGCGTGCATGTGCGTATGGAGATTAAGCATCTACTGATTGCGATAAAAACATCAGGTGTCAAGTGGCAAATGGCAATAACACCATTACGCTAATTTATGATTATTAAGAAAGATTTATTTTTATTTTTAACTTTTCTTTCATTTGTAAGTTTTTATATTTGGTATAGTAGGTGCAAGCAGACTTCAAGGCAGAGAAGGTGTATAGAAATTGTGTATATGAATATTTCGATTACGTATTTGTTTATTTCAATATGATTAACAGTCATTGAACGGTAAACACAGTTGAAAACCGATTGGCCTTTTAACCCATTTTCTGGTTAACTACCGACTGAAGTGTTTTTTATTTTTTTTGTTTCGGCAAAGCAACTCGCACGACTTGCAGCCTCACAGCTACACCTAAGTACTAAACACCTCTTCACTATCAACCACTCTCCCCGCGGAACTGCCAAAAATGTATTACTTCACGGGGTTGGTTGGCTCATAGGCAGCTAGTTATTCTTCACGTCTACGAAGTTCCCGGCACCTTAAATTATTCGTCTTCTTTCTCCTGCTAACCGGCGCCAGTTGGGCATACGAAGTGAAGTCAAGTCCTTCTCCACCTGATCTTTCTAACGCAGAGGAGGCCTTCCTCTTCGTCTGCTACCAGCAGCTAGTACCGCATCGAATACTTTCAAGCCGGAGCGTTTGTATCCATTCGGACGACTGCTGCTGGGCCTTTATTTGCTGCACTATTTCTATGTCGTAGTAAAGCACATTGTTCGATGGCCTGGATACTGACGATTGCTAACGTGTAAAGTTCCAAAAATCTTCCGCATAATCTTTCTAAATCATTATGAATATCTTTTACATGCGCGCAGATTCCCTTTCAGTTCTCACCTGATTTAGCTTGGGTATTAGAACAAGGCGTGCTAAACGTCTTCTTCCGTCTCCGGGCAGATTGAGCGATTTGGTGAATTGTCATGGCCAAATCCATATATTTCGATGTTTTTTGGAAATACCCATTCCCTGAAAAGAATTAGGTTCGTTGGTAGTCTGTTCCCCATGACTCCTTTCTAGCCACATCGTAAGGATTGATATTAATTAATTCATGCGTCCATATGCGGTGATCTGTTCCACGGCTTTTTCCAGTGGGCGATCGAACGACACCTTTTTTCTGCTGCGATATCTTTACCGCCGCCTGAAGGCTGTGGAACTATTATATATGTATGTATAGTACAACATTTTAAGTGCAATACCGCGTGTCAAGTGGGTGATCGGTATACTTCTACATGTGCTCTATATAAAGACACAAACTAAAAATAATAAACATCAACAAGTAATAAATTAACTAAAATTTAGTAAAGACTTCATTTAGTACGATCACTAAGCATCATTTGTTTTATTTTGAAGGCGGCGCTTGATTTCACTGTAGACCATGGAAGTGTACAGAGAAGAAGACAAATTCCTTTTAACTTGTAGCGAGTTGTTTACTTACTTAGGTGGCACTACAATCGTATGCCGGTTTTGGCCGAATCTAAAACATTTCTTCCGTGAACTAAACAGCTCCAGTATAGAAAGAGACAAGCAATGGAGAGTGTAAAGGGAAAGATATCGTTCACGCAAAATCATTTTCTTTATTTAATAAAAAAAGGTTTTCAAAAACACAACTGGATGGATATAATGACGTCGTTGAAAAGTCCCGCGGCACGTAGCCGGGAGTTTCTATTTTCAATAACTCTGCTGCACAGATCCGGCTGAATTTGAGCAATGACCCCAATTATGTTGATTTTGTGGGCATCAGTCGACTTGGACTTAGTGGCATAGACCGACGAACAAAAGCCTCAAGTCTGTCTAAGCTAAATTGCTTTTATCACAGGCCACTGTCTCCCAAGTCGCCATACACAAAGCTTGAATGTACCTCATTTCGACTATTGCAGAAACTGAAGGATGTGTCTGTCAGCCACCTTCTTTGTCAATGTCCTCCGTAGCATGCCACTAGGTTTTGATACTATGGCTCATAGTTCTTGAATGATACTGATGGCCGTAGAGAGGATATAAATGTCAGCCAGATGAATTGGTTTACACACAAAACAAAATGGGTTAACGAGGATTGGCAGGCAAACTGCTACTGTGGTGTCACCATGGATCGGCTACGCTCTAAGTGAGTTGGTTTAATGACCGACTGTCACTTCTACCTGCTTACCGACATACCTACGTGTTACAAAAGTATTGTACGTTTTAAAATATGTATGCGGCCTTTTTGAAGATTCTTCTTTTGTTTGCAAAATTTATTAATTTATTTTATTATGCCACACAAAACCAGTATAATCTGAACTGAAACTAACTTGAAATGGTAATGTTAGAACATAATTTTATTATTTATTAACTTCTATACCTACCTGAAGTAGATGGCCATTCACTCATATTATTTTACTGTTATTTGACTAAATTTGAATACTAATATTTCAGTCATTTGAAGAGTAGAACATTGAACATAAAATGTCTGCTGACTTTTGTTTCTGTCTCCATTTTAAATGCTTCGTATGAAATTACATATAAACAACCATATAAAAACCCCGGATTTCTGCCAAATACTTATAATTCTGGGATTTTTAGTATTTAAATAAGATCAACAGCTCACAAAGCGATAAAGAAATGCGAAAGAAGTAGCAAAAAATAACTTTTTACAACTACAGGAAGGTTCTCTGTAACAGGAACTTAAATTTCAAATTGCACCCACGGTTTCTTAAATGTTATGCTTGGTCTGTTTTGCTGTATCTGTGAATAAGTTGAAGGCGTTTGGAATGTCATTCTATCGAAGAATGTTAAAACTACCTTGGACATAAAATATTAGCAACATAGAAGTTTTACGTAGACTTACTAAACTTACAGCTCATTGTGCAAGGCAAAATTGATGATAAACCCGGCATTAGGAGGAAGCAAATGTCTTGGTTAAGAAACTTAAAAAAATGGACTGGACTTCGAACAATGGGCAACTCGGGTTTCACAGAAGGTAGAGAAAATGTGAATGATGACGCTCGCTCTGGACGCCCCAGCACATCATCAGGAGTGCCAAGTTCGATCAAATGTCAATGGTTTTCTCACTGTTTTCTTCGATTACCATGGCGTAATGCATCAGGAGTTCTTATCACAAGATCGTACGGTAAATAAGGAGCCATACCTTGAAGTTATGCGCCGTTTGCGTGAAGCAATCCAAAACAAAAAAGGCCCGGAATTGTGGAACAAAAATGCATGGCTTTTGGATCATGATAATGCACCTGCTCACTCATCTTTGCTTGGGAGAGATTATTTGGCCAAAACCAACACTGTTATCATGCCTCAGCCACCGTATTCACCAGATTCGGCCCCCTGTGAGTTTTTCCTATTCCCAAGATTGTAGCGACGCATGAAAGGACGGCGTTTTGCGACGATTGAGGAGATAAAAACCGAATCGTTCAGAGAGCTGAAATACATACCGAAAATGGCATATCAGAACTGCTTCGAAGATTGAAAAAAACGCTGGCACAAGTGTATCTGAGGCAGATAAAATTCGAATTGAAGAATAAATTGCTGGCTACTACTTTTCCCCATCTTTCTGGTAGATCTCGTATACCGTCGAGGGAAATCTGTTAATCTTTTGAGGCTATCTACGGATCAAGCCATTTTTGGATGTTTTCATATGAATGGAACTGCTGGTCAGCTAGACCATGTGCCATCGATCGGAACAGGTGATAATTGGTGGGCGCAAAATCTGGAGAATATGGCGTGTGGGGTAGAATTTCCCATTTCCATGTTTCCAGGTAGGTTTTAACGGGTTTGGCAACGTGAGGCCGAGCGTTGTCATGCTGTAGAATCACTTGTTCATGCCTCTCCACGTATTGCGGCCGCTTCTCGTGCAATTGAAGTCGATACCCGATCCCCAGTGATGGTTTCGCTTGGTTTTAACAGTTCATAATAAGTAACACCAACTTGGTGCCACCAAACACATAGCATAACCTTCGCAGCGTGAATATTCGGCCGAGGCGACAACGTAGAAGCATGACCGGGCAGTCCCATGACTTTCTTTTCTTTGGATTGCTGTAATGAATCAATTTTTCATCACCCGTCACGATGCGATGAAGAAAACCCCTCCTTTTTTGCCGCTGGAGCAGTTGTTCACAGGCGAAAAAACCACGTTCAACATCCCTTGGTTTTAACTCATAAGGAACCCAAGTCGACTGTTTCTGAATCATTCCCAAAGCATGCAATCGCTTGGAAATAGATTGGTGGGTAATTCCTAATACTGAAGCAAGCTCTTTGTGCGTTTGACACGGATCCTCATTGAGCAATACTTTCAATTCAGCGTCTTCGAAGGTTTTTGGCCTTCCGTCACGCGGACGGTCGTCAACATTAAAATCGCCGTCTTTGAAGCGACGAAACCAATCTCGGAACGTTTGCACTTTCATTTAAAACAGCATCTCCATAAACTTGTTGTAGCTTTTGTAGAGGAAAATCAACACTTCCCGCAAATGACGATTATTCGGCACAAAATCAGACATTTTCACAAAACCAAAAGTATATGATACAAAACAAAGTCACTAATGTGTATGTTTGTTTACCATATTAGTCCAGTCAAAAGAGACGAAAAAAATAGCCAACTTCGTAATTTTAGGAGGATGCGAGTTTATGGTTTTATTATGTAAAGCCCATCACTGTGAACTTAAATTTGAGTTTTCGGGGTCGGGGGTTGTGTCCCGCGGCCGCCATCTTGGAAATAAGGGTGCAACTAGTTTTTGCGATTATCTCGTGAATTTCGAAAGTTACGAAAATTTTGTAAAATACTTTTTTGTAGATAATAATATTATCTACAACTTTCATTCAAAACTTTTTTTTGTAAAATTAATAATAAAAAAGTTATAAACAAAATTACGCGAAAAATTAAGGGATCAATTGTTTTAAAGCGTAATAACTTCTTTTTATAGATTTTATGGAAAATATACTTTGGAGCTTTTTTATAGAGCATTCTTTTGTGAACATTTTTGTCTATAAGTTTTTTCCGCTATCTTTATTTAGTCGTATGATTTTGAGCTGCTAAGCGGAGCAACCAACACATTAGCGAAGTGCGTTCATGATTACACAGGCCGACAAAATTTAACCAACATTCAGACCCAGAAACCAGACTATATATTTCCGAAGGTTTATGATGCGCTGAATCCAAATCTGGCCTCAGAATTGCTCTATCAGCTCTGGTTTTCGAGATATCCTAACCTAAAAGTGCAAAAAACACCATTTTTGCCCATATTTGAGGTTATGTAGCCTTGCAGATGTTTTCTTTCACCAAAATTAAAGGATGGCATCTTTAAATACAAGCCTTCTTTTTTCAAATGGCGTTTTGTTTGCTCAAATATCATTTTTTTTCGCAGAGATATCGCATTTTGAAATTTTCATGTTTCGAAATTTTCCTACACCTGAAAATTGATTGAGATAACATAGAATTTTCTTGAATTGAGTCTTATTTTTCTTAAAATTTTGTCTCACACTATAAGTGTGCTGACTCACCACACCCCTACACTATCTGACCTTAGGGTACCGAGTCACACACAGCCCTAACCCCTAGAAACCATCCCTATCATACCGCGAGCAGGCTTACCCACAAACTCCAAATTTACATACTATTAATCCATATATATCAGGCCCTCAAGCCCAAGAAAATTAGTAATCGACTATATCATGTCTATGTTATCTCAATCGATTTTCAGGTGTAGGAAAATTTCGAAACATGAAAATTTCAAAATGCGATATCTCTGCGAAAAAAAATGATATTTGAGCAAACAAAACGCCATTTGAAAAAAGAAGGCTTGTATTTAAAGATGCCATCCTTTAATTTTGGTGAAAGAAAACATCTGCAAGGTTACATAACCTCAAATATGGGCAAAAATGGTGTTTTTTGCACTTTTAGGTTAGGATATCTCGAAAACCAGAGCTGATAGAGCAATTCTGAGGCCAGATTTGGATTCAGCGCATCATAAACCTTCGGAAATATATAGTCTGGTTTCTGGGTCTGAATGTTGGTTAAATTTTGTCGGCCTGTGTAATCATGAACGCGCTTCGCTAATGTGTTGGTTGCTCCGCTTAGCAGCTCAAAATCATACTACTAAATAAAGATAGCGGAAAAAACTTATAGACAAAAATGTTCACAAAAGAATGCTCTATAAAAAAGCTCTAAAGTATATTTTCCATAAAATCTATAAAAAAGAAGTTATTACGCTTTAAAACAATTGATCCCTTAATTTTTTGCGTAATTTTGTTTATAACTTTTTTATTATTAATTTTACAAAAAGAAGTTTTGAATGAAAGTTGTAGCTAATATTATTATCTACAAAAAAGTATTTACAAAATTTTCGTAACTTTCGAAATTCACGAGATAATCGCAAAAACTAGTTGCACCCTTATTTCCAAGATGGCGGCCGCGGGACACAACCCCCGACCCCGAAAACTCAAATTTAAACTCGCTTCCTCCTAAAATTACGAAGTTAAATCTTCTTTTGACTGGACTATATGTCTAAACTTGGTTTATGACGTTTAGGTTATGTTAGAATCGACTAGCACACACTACTGGCGGCATCTATTGAGAACTTAGTTGCGCACCTAATATATCTGAGGGGGACTACTTTGAAGGAGATAAAATAGAAATTGATGAATAAATAAACATTTTTGGAGAAAAATTAAAATTCACCTTATTCTTTGAACACACCTCGTATGTACTTAGCTTTTAGGTATTTTCAGCAAAACTATGCTACCTGCTGATGCGCAGCGCGATAGGCGGAAGTTTCGCAAGCATCTAAGATCAGCCAACCTGAAAAGCTGCTTACGTAAATAAATCATAAACACCCACAACAAACAGAATCTAAAAATTTTTACTTAAGTAAGTGAAATATAGCTAGAAATGCATGCACATAAGCACGCACACATATGTAGACATATACCTTCTGCTCAAATATGAACGAGACGTTATCAATAAAACGGTCCGCGGATGACATATGGCAAAAATAAATTTTTGGTTTTTTGGTCGGACTGTTATAAGCTTACATGGCAAATTTCAGCGTGATATGTCACATAGTTTGTTTTCTGTGCTACTGTAAAAAGAAGAAGAACACACTCGAGCTTGACTTGTTTACAGTAGCACAGAAAACCAACTATGTGACATATTACGCTGAAATTTGCCATGTAAGCTTATAACAGTCCTACCAAAAAACAAAAAATTTATTTTTGCCATATGTCATCCGCGGACCGTTTTATTGATAACGTCTCGTTCATATTGGAGCAGAAGGTATTGTGTGAGTGTGTGCAAGTAATGGCCTAAAACAAAAGCACAAAAGCTTCACAACAAAGACACTGTTATTTTACCTAAACAAAGGTGACGACATGGTCGCCAAGATAAATGAGTTTCTGATTTAACATTTTTATCATTTTAATTTTAATTGTTTTGGTTTATATAGGTTTTTTGTTTTTGTATTTGTTATGTTGTGACACAATCTCGCTTTCAACACTTGCAATTTTTCATTTGTCTAACATCTTTTCCGCTTTCAGCCAACAATGACGTCAAGAGTAGCATTCAAGTAGTTAACTCGACTACTGTTAGCAAAATGCGTATCGCAACAATAACAATAAATACATTGGCATGTAAATATGTAGATATTGTATTAGCATCAATGTTAACTATTTTGAATAATAAGTGGCGTACGCAAGGCAACTGGCAACTGATTGCAATATTAAGTGACACAGCTGTGACGTACCGCATTGCGAACTACTTTGGCGCACCTAACTGTGAAGTGGGAATATGAGCACGCCTGGCATTTTAATACTGTTAAATAAATTTCGGTAGATGTTATTTATAATACATTAATTGTGGATTTCCCCAAAGCTTAAATATAATATTTGACAGCACAGCCAATAAATATCTCACAGGGATCACAGAGTTTGTATTTAGTTCAAACTTTTTGATATCGTGTGTAGACTGAGGTTACTTGTTTCAACAGATTGGGAGCACACTTAAGGGGAGCCTCTTATCAGTCGACTTCAAAAACTCGATTTTTTTTACTGCAATCGATAGATATATTATAGGAGAATATGTCCTCAAAATTGTATAGCGGAATACAAAGGGATTTCGGAGTTACAGGCCTCGTGTGAGTATACTGACTGCCTTCTGAAAACTTTGAAACACGTTTTCTCAAAACCATGCTTTTGAAAATGGCGTGTAAGATTTAAAAAAAAACGACGAAAATTATCGTTTCAAACTGATAATCTACCTATATAAAGAAATAAAATTCATTTTTTAATGTTATTTAACACCTTTTTTGAAAAAGAAAGCGAAAATAGAACACTTTTTTCAATAATTAATTGTGTGTTAATTTTTTTATATTTTTATACAAAAGTAGTGTATTATATGCGGGAAGGCCTTCTGAATAAGACAATATTTTTCTTTTGTGTTTTAGGTGAACACTACGGCCGCAATCTTACACGCCGTTTTACTAGCGCGCGACATCCCTCATAAGTCCGCCATTTTGTTTTTTTTTTTATGTTAAAAAATTGTTTATTAATCTCCAATCATGCCTTTAATTAAATGCAAAAGATTATTCCTGTGTGTCGCTTTATTCACCTCGAAAAAAATTGAGAAAAAACATCTTTTTTTGAAGCCACTGATAAGAAACCCCCCTTAAGTCTAAGAGAAGTATAGATAGAGAAGAAAATAAGACTCTGGCTTAGCTATTTTTTACCTCATATGGCCTCTCTGTGCCTAAACGGGAACACTTATAGGCGGTGGAATGGTTTAAGTGCCAGTCTGGCACTTCTCAAGTGGCAGTAAAGCGCCGTTTTGATACACTTATAGGAGTACTCACAGTTTTTTAAGATTTTGGTTAAAATTTATTTCAACTACGAGGCTCGTTTGAACAGTCCGTGCATTGCCAGGGAAATGGCTCTACTGCCGCGTATCGAGGTTATGTTTAATTAGTAGCATCTCTTGGAAGAACACACACCAAGCTTCAGCCAAATCGATATATTTCTTGGCGTTTAGCAATCGTTCGAATCGAGGAAGTCGAGTAATTTTCTTTTTCCATCACGACAACGCACCAGCTCAAGCCTGTGCAATTGTGGGCGCAAAATTAATGGAAATAGGGTTCCAACTCGTTTCACATCCCCCCTGTTCTCCCGACTTGGCTAGCTCGGATCCCTCGTACTAATTATTTAAGAGCCATAGGAAAGTTTTTCAAAAAAACACACGTAAAATTCAGAAAAATGCATGCAAATTTTATTTAAATCGATAGTACAGTCCATATAATTTAATGTTTGAAGATTATTTCATGCAAATGTTGACCGCGACTGTATCTCACATTTAAATGCTTTAATGTTGTCTTCCAATGCGTTAATTGAAGCAAAAAATAATCAAATAATAATAAGGCGTTATATCGCACGATCTGGGTGGCCAATTGACAGGTCCCGAACGTGAAATAAAATATTCACTGAACTCGCCTCTCAACAAGTCCATTAGTCCATTATTACGCGTGCTGTGTGGCATGTGGCACCGTCTTGCTGAAACCACATGTCATGCAAGTCAAGCTCTTGCATTTTGGGCACAAGAAAGTTGGATATCATTTCACGGTAGCGCTCACCATTCACAGTTACGTTACGATTCGCAGCATCTTTGAAGAAGTACGGTCCAATGATACCTCCAGCCCATAAACCGCACCAAACTGTGACCTTTTCTGGATACATTGGTAGCTCTTGCAATTCTTCTGGCTGATCTTCACTCCAAAATCGACAATTCTGCTTATTTACATACGTACCCATTGATCCAAAAATGAGCTTCGTCGCTGAACACAATTTTTCGATAAAAAATTGAATCTTCGGTCAACTTTCCAAGAGCCCATCCACCAAAAATTCTGCGTTGGGGTAGGTCGTTCGGCTTCAATTCTTGCACCAGCTGTAATTTGAAAGGCTTCACACCTAAATCCTTTCGCAAAAATTGCTGCGAACGGCGACGAATTGATAACTGATGGTCACCATTAACACTGGCCGATACAGCTGCGATATTTTCTACAGTTCGCACTGTACGTAAGCGTGTTGGTGGTTTGGTGCCCAATAATGTAAATTTGGTTCTAAAGTAAGTCGCAATAGCTCGAATAGCCGCTTCAGTGGGTCGATTAAACTGACCATAAAATGGAAGACGCGCGATAAACTTTCTTAACAGAACACACAATTTTATAATAAAATTCAATGATTTGCAAATGTTGTTCGTTTGTAAGACGATTCATGGTTAAATTATAGACCAAACTGAAGATGTTTGACAGTGAAATAAAACACGAAACGTGCGTCAGCTGTTTAAAAAGATAATAGCTAAAAAATCACCCGTTTGGCTGGCGGAAAAAAGATTTTATTCAAACGAGGAGGAGATTCCAGAAATGGCTATTTTTCAGGCTTGGACAAATCCTATTGTGCGGAAGGGATCAATAAATTAGAACAGCGTTGGACGAAGTGTATAAGCCAAAAAGTAAGGCTATGTCAAAAAATAAAAAAATAGGTTTTACTTTTGTACGGAGTTTTCAAACGACTTCCGTATGGTAATGTGAAGCTAAATTATCCGAAAATTACAAAAGTAGCAATAAGAAATATTTTAATATGGTTTTATAGAGTGCTTTTATTTTTAAACAGTACAATTAAATGATAGCCAAAACTAATTTATTTTTTTTTTTGCAACATTTTACAAGTTTTTTTGTTTGCTTGAAATAATTGAGTATATAATTCAATATGTAAAAGATGGCTCAAAATAGTCACCCTAACCCAATTGGGTAATTAATTTTGCACCACCTTGGCTCTGGTGTTTTTTTCTAAACTTCAGAACTTAAAAGGATAATAAAAAATAAAATAAGTACTTGCGCGTACACGTCAGTAAAGTGTTTTGTCGAGCACTGGCTCCTATTTGTGACGTGCGTCTTGACAAATGGAGGGACTTATAGATTTATAGTTTTGAGCCGATTTATAGATTTGGTTTTTTATGAGTAGCCTTTCTTGATAGAAATACACTCGGGGTTTGTCAATGCCTGCCGTGAGGTGACTGCTATTAGAAAAGGCTTAGTCTATCATTTTGCGGTTTCATGCACGGAGCTTGGAACTTACGCACTCCCAAATGGCATTCACGCACCAAACCATTCGGCTACGGCGGCCGCAAAGGATAATACAAAATAGAAATATTGTTGAAACTAGTTTTTATAATTTATTATAATTTGATGGCATTTAATAATAAATCTAAATGAACCCAATCAGGAAAAGTACGACGCAAACGGTGATCATCTGCTTCAATTCTTGCATGAGCTGTATTTTATAGGCCCATAAGTCAAGAGCCTTACATAAAATGTCGGAGGATAAAGGCCGTCAAGTTCAGAGTGACGAGGAGTCGACATTTCGGCGTCTTCTTCATCACTTCGCTCTGTCAACTTCGCGAGCAGACTTTTTTGGTTTCAAAGTCACAGTTTGGAAACGTTGTTCTGGCGTTAAACGATTCATGATGAATTGTCAAACCTTACTGAACAGAAATGTTAACATACTTTCCCATTCTGAGCTGTCAAACCATAGTTATCGATATCGATGGTTCTCATGCAGCTAAAAAAATGCTAAAAAATGCTTCGCCTTGAAAATATTTCAAAATTTCAAGAAAAGGTTTAACGTATTTCAAATATATTATGCGATTTTTAGTCTATGTACGTACCGATTTGACAAAGCATAACATCGGTTTTTGTGCTGGATTATGACTATGCATTTTCATACATATAATGTATTTACTATATAAAGGGTGGTCAAATTTTAAGGGCCGATGTTGAATGTGAACCACACCTAAACGTCAACGACACCGTTGGACTTCTTTCTTTGGGGTTATTTGAAAGAAAAGGTGTACATCGATAAGCCAGCAAAAATTCAAGAGCTAAAGGATGAGATAATTGGGCACATTAACGGCATAGAACCTCAATTATGCCTCAGCGTCATCGGAAATTTGGACCATCGGATGGAGGTGTGCCGCCGAGGCACACGTATACGTAATGAAGCCACACCAGTATTATCATAATAAAGAGAAATTACAATAATTTCCTAAAACAATTGTATTTTATTCCAAATCAACACCGGCCTTTGAAACTTAACCACCCTTTATAAGTATGCATTCATATCTTTTCGCTATTTATGTTACGTATACGTCACGTACAACGTAATTAGAGACCCGCAAATACATGTTTCGTTGAGGACAAGTCATCAGTAGTTTTTCTGTGGATATATTTTGGCCATTCAGAAATGGGTAAGAACATTCGTTGACGTTTTGACTAAATGTCATGAAATTTGGTTGAATAGAAGCGAATTTATTTTGTCTGAGGTGAAAATATTTTTGTGAAATCGGTAAAAAATGAGCTGCAAACAATAAGCTAACATTATATTTGATTCCAAGCATTTATTTTACTGCAAGCAACGTGTTGTTTATCCATCTGGTAACATTTTTATTTAAATACCAGGGAATTGTGAATTGAAATTGATCTGCGAAATATAGATTCAACGCATTGTTTCTAAATATTTTCGCAGAATATGACACCAACGGCAGATAGCGTTTATCACACGATATTGTGCCACTTTCTTAAGAATTTACGTTTAATTTAAAAACTCTCAACTATGCTTATTCCTTCCACAAATTACTAGAAGATAGTTTCATTTCAAGTTCTTATCCGCTCATTTTTTGTGTTACCAATTTATTAAAAACAAAGTTTGATTGATTGATTATCAACGAATTTTGAATAACTTTCATGCTAAAAAAAAAATTAAAGACATAATGAGCCGCTTCATGTTGATGTTGCAATAGAGGACTGGTTGTATGCACACAGTTATAAAACATTTCAAATTTGCTACTCTTGGTATAAAGCTTAAGAACAGACCACTCTCTAAACCTCCATCCAAAGTAACTCATACTGTTCTATAAGCTTCTACATGTCACTCGAACTAATCAAGTTGAGGGCTTACATAACACATAGGCTGAAATGTCCCGGGCCTGGTGAAGAAAATGCTTCTATTCGTTAACTATTAGCTTTATTCATCAACGGAATTTCCATCAAGAACAACGCAATCATTCCAGCGCCGCTCTAACATTTCAATACCACTTTTGTAAAACGATTTATCTTTTACCTCAATAACCTCTTCATTCGAGCAAAAATGTCTTACCGACTAGCATTTTTTTGGGTCTGCAAACAGCCAATAGCCATTGCGACCCAAATCTGACGAATACTGACTGACCAACAGTTTTTCGATATATTGACAATGTCAGCTAACTCACGCAACTTCATTTTACGAACATTCAAAACAATTTTGTGGATTTTTTGTTACAGTGTTGTGTTACATTTCAACTACTCGTCACAACTCACTATTTACAACGGTGTCATCTGCAATTCTGACAGCCCTTATGTACTTGCTTGCTGCGAGCATTTTACTTCCACGAATAATCTGACTTCTTCAGAATTAGTCGCTATACATAAATTTCAGGCAACTTCTTCGTACTTCAGTTAATCAGCTGAGCATCAGCAGCAGAGCAAACAAACAACGTGACAATTATTAATTATTAGACATCCATACCTTGCCCTTGGGCCTATTTGGATTACTCACTTGCTTGTACATAGATAGTTGCTGATGAATTTGAAAAACTTATACAGATGGTAATGTGGATTTTCAAAGATTTTGCTCGTGGCACATTCAAGTGAGGATATTTAAAAGTATTGACACTTTAGATTATTATTAATCAAAGTTATATCATGCATATTTATAGATGGAGGGGCTTTCCTAAAATAATCAAGTAATTTTGTGAATCCACCGCATTCCATACTTTTCCAGCATCAGGGATTCACCTGTTGATGATCAATTACCAATGTGGTTACCTAGGCTCGACAGAAATGGTGGACTCAATGCTTAACGCGTACGCAGTCACGTAGGCACATATGTCTATTTGAAAAGTGAGATCCGGCACAATTATTACTAGATAAATTAAATTATGTACAGTTATTCCTTAAGCGGGCCACAAACACGCAAAAAATCATAACAATCGGTTGCAATTTCAACAGATCGGCGTGAGTGTGCAAACCAACAGATTGAAGGATGACAAAAATGTTTCTTTTTCTTGCGTTCGGTTGCGAGTGTGTGGCGAAGTTGACGATTTTTGCCATTTCTTTTGAGATTTCGAAGTGTACATACCTATAAGCGGAAAATAGCGGCATTTATAACACCGCGTTACACACATTCTGTCTTATGAACCAAATATACTTTTTCGAAAAGGGGATAAAAAATAAAAAGCACGTGTATCGGCGATTTTCATGTACATGTCACAATTTTTTTTTTTTTGTATTTTATAACTTTAAACGAGCAATTCTTGTATGCATATCTGTATAGCCACACGATCTCAGGATTAGCTTAACGGATTTGAATGAAATTGGTCACACAGATAGTGTATCATATTTCTAGACTTTTCACCTAGGTGTTGCCACTGACAATGTTTCACAGGGTTGCCACCTGTTAGAAATTAAACAAAAAAAGGGAATGAGATAGGCCGATGTGGGTATCAAAAGAAAGGTATTTCACTCCGCATTACAATAGAGATATAATATAAAACCCCGCATTTTTTTATTAATTTTATTATATTAAAATTAAAAATTGTTACATTGAAAATTTTAATGCTTTCAAAGAAACTTAGGCCTTTTATTTTTGCGTTTGCAAGCATTTGTTATTTTAAAATCAGCTGCCACTATATTCCACTGCTTAAAGCGCGATGCAAAGAGTTCGGCTGTTCTCTTTGACAAATTTCCTTCTCGTACAAGGTCATTGAAGTCGGCTTGCGTTACTAAATGCGGCACTGCAGTCCCAAGTTCACTGGGTGTTGGTACAAATTCCGATTCTTCTGGTTCCCCGCATCTCGCATTCGATGCAAGAAATGTTGATAGCATTGTTGGTGCTACTGTTGGTTCTCCACCCCTTAATTCGTGAACATCAACAAAAATCTCCATTGAGATTCTATACGTTCTTCTAGTGAGTACAGAACCGCTGGAATAACCGATTCTACATTAGCGTAGCGAATTTTGTTGCGGCGAAAGTATTAGTACCCTTTAGTTTGAGTAAAAGTTACGCAAAAGTAGCACAGTTCACTGCAGTGCTCCGTACGTGGTAGCCAAATTGTTGGTACAGAGTACTTTATTGTTGACCTTCCATCAGTAAACTTGCTTAAATTTCTATAGCAATACTCGCAAACGACTTCCGGAGTATACCACAAGTAAGGAACATAAGCAGTCTTGAATATTTTCTGAAACGAATTAACCAACTGTTTTCGTAATATTTATAAAATTTGTACTTGTTGCGAGTCGGGCACTGCATTTTTCGTAAGATGAAATATACAGAAAGATGTTTTCGCGCAACAGAACTTAAAACAATTGTCAAAGTATACGTCTCCTAGTAGCGCAACTGTCAGATGATCGGAACTTCCGGAACTGTAATAAATACACAAACGACACAGAGTGTGTTGTATGAAACAATAAATTAAAGGTTAATAAGTTGTTTAAAAATTTGTTAAAGTTATGCCGAAAATTTAGAAAAAAAATTTTTTTTTAGAAAAAAAAATTCAAGAAAATCTGAGAATTGATCAATTTTTTTTTTTTAATTTTACATAATAAAAACATTTCCACGAGTCTGCCTGCAGAAGTTCAGCGCGATTGGATCACGGAAAGAGGGTTAAAAATTTATCCAAAGTTTTTCACACAGGCGGACTACGAGCTCTATATTTTATACATAAAAAACAAAATTCTGACGTGTACATGAAAATCGCCGATACACGTGTATTTTTATTTTTTCTCCCCTTTCCGAAAAAGTATATTTGGTTCATAGGACAGAAAAAAAGTTCGTTTTTGTAACGCAGTGTAATAAAAACCACCATGGTTACTCGGCGGCTATCAACGTAAAGTGAAAATCATCAACCGATTCACACTGTGCGGCGAAATGAATGTCAACCGATTGTTGTGCTTAGTTGCGTATTTGTGGCCCACCTTAGGAATTACTGTTTATAATTTAATTTACCTTCTACTCGTATCTTGAAACTCTCTCTAACATTTACATAACATGCCTTTTCTCACATTCTTGTTGTTTATGTGAAAATACGCCTTTATTTGCATATGCTCGTGCGTCTTACATACAAATTCGTATTTAAGTTTGCTTATCTTGATGCCGGTATTTGGAAAAAGAAGGCTGGCCGCATACCATAGCATATGTAAGTACGTGGCCGTGAGGCCGTCTTCGCTGGCTACGCTGTTTAAATAATAACTTTATCAACCCGTTTGTTTATGCCAATTTTTCAGCTAACTGTTTACGCTGATTTTTCATGTGAACCCTTTATTTTGCGAAAGTGAAGAAATATTTGTATACGGATTTAATTAAATTCGGTAGAATTCACAAAAACCAATATTATCATAAATATTCATACTGCGGGATAGAAATTGAGATTTTGAGGTTGAAAATGCGGAATTTATTGCTGTTGAAATGTATAGTAAATATTTACTTAGTCTTACCATAAATTCTGTGACAATTTTTACAATGCATACGGCGAGAACCAATTCGCAGAAAAATGTGCCGTTATTTTTCACTTGCTAGCAATGGAGTGGGGAGCTAAGAAAAATTACATTGCAGTGATTGCATTACATAAGATTGAGATTTACGATTTGAAAAGCTTAATATTTCGAAAATGTTTGTTTGCCGCACTATCAATGGTTTTTCCCAAACGTCTGAAGGGACAAACAAAAAACGAAGTGGTCGGGATCGCGTGGTTTGAACCAGTGCAGCCATAAAAGCCGTTCGAGAAAGAATTCGCACAAATTCCCTTAGAAAGCAGAAAAGCATGTCCAGGGAAATTAATGCATCGACCAGATCCCTGTCAAGACTAATTAGAGAGGATCGCCACATAAAAGCTTTCCGTCGCACAATTGAACATCTTTTGACAAAGCGCTTGAAAAAAATTAGACTTGACAGATGCAAGCAGCTTCTTCGTTGGCACGCGGTCAACGGAAATGAAAGTATTCTTTTCACAGATGAGAAAATGTTTACTGTTGAAGAAGGTTTTAATAAGCAAAACGACAACTTCCATGCAAAAATTTCTACAGACACAAAAAATGTTGTTCCAAGGGTGGCCATCATCCAGCCTCCGTAATGGTTTGGTGTGGAGTGTCTTTTAAAGGCATTACATCTCTTTATTTCTGCGAAAAAGGGGTTAAGGCCGAGGCAAAAGTATACAAGGAGGACGTCTTAGAAGACGTGGTGAAGCAGGTGAGCAGTACTCTCTTCATTGGAGAGCCTTGGACCTTCCAGCAATATTCCGTTCCAGCCCAAAAATCAAAAGTAGCCCAGCAGTGGCTAAAAAACCATATTCCTGGGTTCATAGTCACAGAAGATTGACCATCTGGAAGTCCAGATCTGAATCCATTGGACTACAATTTGTGACAATTTGTGAGAATTGGAAAACATGACCTGTCGAAGACTTTACAGAAATTTGGGGAGTCTCAAACAATCTTGGCTTCGAGCAGCGACGCCAATATCCATGGAAACCGTGCGTGCTGCAATAGGTGAAAGGCGTAATCGTTTGAAAGCTTGTCTAAAAGCAAACGATGACTATTTCGAATGGAAATCAAATGATTAAATAAAACTAACTTCATTATAAAAAGCATAATAATTTGATATGGACCTATCTTGTAACGGAACTTATGTCAGGGCTAAGAATATTGAATTAAGACTCCGTAAGTACTCCGAATTTCTTCACAGTTTTAGCGCGAAATAATATAAGTGTAATGTAGTGCGTGACTGTCATTCGAGAGACGATATAGCGGCGGTCGTACCAGCGCGGGACACTGAGGACGCTAGGACGAAGGACGTGTCATCCTTATGACACGAGGTCACGTGCCACTCGAGGTCAGAATGAAAATCGGCGGCACGTCCTTAGTGACCCAAAAAGTAGTAAAATATGGTTCAGGCATTCCACTTAATTACAGGCTTAGTTCCTGGGCCCAGATACGGCATGGAGCTACCAAAGCTCACGGGAATGCTAAGTAGATTAATGGCAAACATCGGTGGGCCAACACAGACAAAAAAAGGCCTAAAACTCAATTCTCCTGTACGTTAGTGAAGTATAGGGAATTGTGCTAAACTGCTAAGCCAATCGCAAAGTACTAAAGGCTGTGCAACGAATAGCGACACTCAGCGTTGCCTCTGCCTACCGCACTGTCTCTGGCGTTGCAGTCTTTGTGATCAGCAGGGAAGGACCCATCGACCTCATGGCCCGTGAACGAATGGATGCGTGGGACTCCAAGAAGAAACACGGCATCTATAGCGTCGCGGAACATAGATGCCAAACCATGCTACGGTGGCAAAGCCGTTGGGACACTGAACCGAGTGGCAGATGGACGGTGAAACTTATTATATCAATAGGCAAATGGGTCCAAAGGAACTTCGGGGAGTGAACTACTTCTTAACTCAGTTCATCTCGGGCCACGGATACTTACGGCGATACCAATACGCCATGGCCAAGGTAAGCGATTCCAAATGCATGTACTGCGAAGCACCGAGCTTTGATGCTGAGCTCACCTTTTTTAGTTGTGACAGATGGCTCGCGGAAATAAATGCTCTGAGGGAGCAGATTGTCGACATGGTGCCGAGCCACATAATCAGCAAAATGTTCGAGTGCGAGGACAGCTAGAGCGCGGTAAAGAGATGCATCGAGGATGTACTACGAAAAAAAAGATAGACCTCGACACAGTGCAACAAAGCGAAGCCGAAGCAAAGATAGAGACACAAGAAGAAGAGCCTATAGCATGAAAGCTGGCTACAAATATGGTGGACCCAGACGTGGGTGAATAGAATTGGTTCTTTATGGACGCCGAAGTCATACAGAAAGTAGTCCCGGGAAGGGTGTCCCGCCACTACACGCCGGTCGCTGTAAGTACGAAAGTCATTTGAACCCTACCTCACCCGCAAAAAACCAAAATATCATTCGGAAGTGCGTTGGTTCGACTCTCCGCGCATGAAACAGCAAAATGATAGAAAAAGTTTTCTAATAGCAGTCGCCCCTTGGCAGGCAATAGCAAACCTCTGAGTGTACTTTTGCCAAGAAAAAGCTTCTCATAAAAAGCCATTTGTCGGTCGGTGTTGGGTTAAAGCTATAGGCCCATCCATTTGTGAAAAAACATCAAGACGCACCTCACAAATAGCAGGAGGAGCTCGGGCAAACACCTAACAGAAGTGTACGCGCCAATTTTGTATTTATTTTTTATAATTAATATAAACATTACTGGTATTTCAAATATAACCGTAAATGATTTACTTCCATCTATTTTTACTAGCTTGAAATTTTGAAATCGCGGTCACGGCTATCAACGCATTTGTTATCTAAAACCAATGTGCACACACACATACATACATATGCACTCAACTCGCAATTTGATTTTGTAAACAAAATATACACAACTTGAAAGTTAACAAATGGATAAGCCTCACTTCGGCAAGCACTTCGATGAGACAGCAACTCGTCGTACGCACACTCATCATCTCAATCACCATTGACGTCAATTTGCTTTCGAGCATCGCTACCGCAGAAAAAAGTTTTAGTCTATTTATGTTTATATGTACCAACCACAATCGCACAAATACAACACTAATGTCTAATGCTAATAAGCAAATAAAACCGACCTGCAGGGAAAACCTGTAGTAATGAAACAAATTTTCGATTCAGAACTAGTACCTGCCAGCAATATTTTCGTTTACGAGCCACGCCGCTGCTCGTGCTGCGAGTTGCGGTATCTGTCTTGGGCGAGTGGCCTGGCAGTGTAAAAGTCGAAAAGTAAACGCAAGCAATCAGCCTTGCCGCACTTTACGACCTTGGCATGGTGTGATGACAGCGGCTTGTGACGCAGTTCGACTAGAAGATGATGCGGTTCGCATTCCATAAAGGTAAGTTTATTGTATCACATTTGAATTTTAATAAAATGTAAATTAATGAATTTACATGTCGAAATGCAAAGCTTCGCGCAAAAACATACAATTTTTGTAAACTTTCAATCTGTTGCAAACGACGCCAGACACTGGTCGTTCTGTTGAAATTTCAACCGATTGTTATGATTTGTTGCTTTCCCACGAAAGTCGGTTCTACGTTACCGGGATGACACAAATTTATATCCGGTCAAGGACTGTAACTCCAACAGCATTCCCCGTACATGTATGGGAAATGTTTATGCTGCTACAACAACAATATTTTTTACGTCAGCTTGAATATTTGTCCTACGCGACTGGGTACACGCTAAGTAGATATCATCCCACCATTTCAGTCGAGTTTAGGTAATTAACAATGCAGATCCAAATTTGATGAATTCTGCGGAAACGGGCAGGTCACTATTTACTGGATACCAGGACACAAGGGAATAGAAGGAACTGCGAGAGCTGATGAGCTCGCTAAGGCGGGTATGTTTTTGTTTGCCAAGCTTGAGCACGTCAGAATATACCCTTTCTGAAAACTGAACTATATGAGAAACTAACTCTAGGAACGCAATTGGTATGGGAATACTCAACCTCGTACAAAACTGCCAAAATTATGCTAAGGATTTGGAATACCAAAACTGCAAGCTGTATTTTATCACTGTCTAGGAAAGACTGCAAGTATTGGTTGGAGTACTGACGTAACACTGTCTCACCGCACATCACGCAGCCAAAATGGGATTAGTGCAGAGCGATGTGTGTAACGAAGTGAGTGCTAGGGGTGCTTTGGAACATCTACTTTGCCACTGGCCTGCTCTCTGTAGGACTCGAAAAATGTATCAAAGATCAACATATTTTTCATTCTTGAAAGATATTCCTGACAAAGGGCGGAACAACTTGTTAAATTTCACCAGGACGCGCATTATGAATTCTATAAAGCGTTTTCCAATAACGGTGTTATTGGTGAATGATTAACGATTTTTTTATGGCCGCAATTGGATGGTATTGATCTGGACAACGTTTATTTTCAACAAGACGGCACTACGTGCCACATAAGCAACGAAACCATTGATCTATTACGGGAAAAGTTTCCGGACCGTGTTATCTCTCGAAGAGGTGATCACAATTGGCCACCAAGATCTTGTGATTTAACACTTTGTGACTTTTTTCTTTGGAGCCACGTGAAAGAGAAGTTCTACGCCAACAGCCCAGTGTCGATTCAAGACATCAGAGATGGAATTCGTGAGGCTATCGAGGGCATAGGGCAGCCACACGCAATTCGGTTATGGAAAATATCATGTAAAGGATATTGTTCCGTAAGCGTGGTCGTGGTGGTCACTTGCTTGATGTTATTTTCCACTATTAACAGCATACCTTCCTCTTTATAATGAAATAAACATCCGATTATTTATATTAAAAAAATGCATTTTTCTTTGAATATCAGAATAACACCTCTGTTTGGAAAACCGTATAGAAAGATATCTCCGACTCCAGATACATAGCACTAGCAACACAATGGACCCTAAGGGGTCTACGTGAGAGCTTTTTACAGATCAGCGAGCACTACTTTACCTAACCTTAGGTAACTACATTGCTAATTGAACATCGATATGTAGTTAGATAGATTTTCAAAAGGTGTGGAAGGCGGTGGATTCCCAAAATTACTTGATTGCTTTCGAAAAGCCCCTTCATCCACAGGTAGGCATGATAAAGCTTCCATTAATACCAAACTAAAATGTCCAATAAACTGGAAAATATCCTCACTTGAACGTGGCACGAGCAAAATCTTTGAAAATCCACATTACCATCTGTATAAACTTTTGAAGTTCATCAGCAACTATCTACAAGCAAGTGAGTAATCCAAGTCAGTCGACAGGCTAAGAATGGGTGTGTAATGCTTCTCTGCTCTCTATCTCGCTGTTCGACTAACTTGACAAAAATGTTGCACTCGAGAGCAATAACGAAGTTGTCGAGCAAGCTTTGTCGCTAGCGAGTATGGAGACACCTCATTAAATTGGTATAACTCATTATTTTACATTTTCATTTATTTTACGCAGCTCTATTCCAGCGTTGCCAAGATATGTTCATTTATACCAGTTGCTTCATCTATTCGCCACTTGCTAACGACTGGCGAAAAGAAGACGCACATTGTCTTACCGCTACTCGGCTCTGAGTGAAATTGATAGAATCAGCTGCTGAGCTCACGTAGTTGACATTTTTTTGTTCATAAACAACTTTTTCCTTTCCATTTTATTACATATTATTTGTCTTATATATTTTTATTGTATATGGTATTCTTTCTAACTTTCTAATTTTTCATTTTTGTTCAGAAAAGTAATTCATTGGCCACTCTCTTCTTGGTCTTTATCACACTTCATCTACAATTATAAAAAACAGAAGCCACGTCACATTCCACTACCTAAAGTTGAAGTTCCTACTATGTAGTTTCTCTAAAAAAAATCGGGTACAACCACAAAATGGCTACTCAATTAGTAGGCCGCGTAGACCATTCGGACCTTCATACATATACATCAAGGCGCATTCATTCAAGGTGATGGCACTAGATCAACAACACTTTTCTGTACGTTCGATTGCCGAGGCAAATTATTGAGAAACTATGTAGAAAACAAATAATGAATTGGCCTTGTTTCATTCTGAGCTGGCAGTCACATGGACACAGCGAAAGAAAAAAAAAACAACTCAGCTGATTTACCAACACCACCTTTAATAGATTCGCCTTGATATATGTACATACAAGCTACTCTATCTAAAGAAACTGCACTGAATTTAAGAAAATAAAATACCGAAAAAATTCCGCTGAAATTAATATAAAATCAAACGAAATTTAATTAACAAATGAAAACGAAATACACTAAAAGAAATATAAAACCATCGATTCAAAAGAAAAATGATTCAACACAATTTAAAAAATTATGCAATATATATATATATATAATTGGCGCGGCGCGTACACCCTTTTTTGGTGTTTGGCCGAGCTCCTCCTCCTATTTGTGATGTGCGTCTTGATGTAATTTCACAAATGGAGGGACCTACAGTTATAAGCCGGCTCCGAACGGCAGATATTTTTATGAGGAGCTTTTTTCATGGCAGAAATACACTCGGAGGTTTGCCATTGCCTGCCGAGGGGCAACCGTTCAACTTGCATTTCCATCGTTAAATTCGAAGAACACACTCGAGCTTGACTTGTTTACAGTAGCACAGAAAACAAACTATATGACATATCACGCTGAAATTTGCCATGTAAGCTTATAACAGTCCTACCAAAAAACAAAAAAATTATTTTCGCCATATGTCATCCGCGGACCGTTTTATTGATAACGTCTCGTTCATATTTGAGCAGAGGGTATAAATAAAAGTGGAAAAAAAATCGGGTAGAAGAGTAAATCAGCAAAAACAGATGAATTCATTTTTGAACCAATTAGTTTTTTGGGTGCTAAAATTTCGCAGTTGAATTTTGTTAAAGAAAATAATAAGAATAAAAGTCACAAAACTTGTCTAGAAATTACAGCCTCTTGCATTTGTATGTTCCTGGCAAAAAGCTACATTATCCATGTTTCTCTAATAAAATATCGGTAGGAATTTTAATCACTCAAAAATCTATTAGAACCAATTATAATCAATTTTAATCAACGAATTAGTTTCTGGTATAGCGAAATTGTCTATTTCGTAGTTTTATTAGAGGAATGAACCAGAAAGGCAGTTTCTTGTCTTTATACGTTCTTTATTCTGAACTATCAAAAAAATCTTGCAGGGATGGGCTTAATCGCTTTCAATTCTTTGCTTGCCTATATTCAAGAATGTTAGATTACCACGTTTGGCCTTTAGCGATGGTGAAAAACGAAATTGAGCGAGTAACTTCGACTGTCACGTCACCAAGTACTCTGCAGCAGAATTTTAACCGCTCATTTTACACGTATTCAAGGATGATAGATATCAGGTTTGCTCGTTAGGTATGGTGAAAAAAAATTTTGATTCTATGAATGGCGTCGGCATATCTGTCAAATTCGCTCAGAGCCGAACGGTCTGCTAGGTAGTACACCTCTAAAAATATTTTCACCCTGGCACGCATTCACACACTTGTCCAATCCATCGTTGTTCAGATGGCAGCGAAGTAATATGAGGGGAGACTGTGTCGATTTTATTTTTTGGTATATCACCAACACAATATCAGATTTTTCATAAAAAACCACTGTCATAACCCCCGTTGCGACAGCCAATCAGCTGATTCTTTGAATTTCGCTGAGAGCCGCTAAATGTTTTCGCCATGCTCGGCAGTACTCTTCCCGCTCATTTCACACGTATTCAGGCACTTCTCCAATCAGTCGTTGTTCAAAGCCGTGTTGGTTTTTTTCTTATATCACCAACACAATCTCAGTTTTTTGTAAACACAGACCCTGTTTCATCAGCCCATCCGCTGATCCTGCAAATTCACTGAGAGCCGGTTAATTGGCTACACCCTTTGCATTTTGTTCACCATGGCTTATATGGAAAAGAGAAGCAACGTAAACGGCTCATAGTTCGAAATTCACCAGAAGCATCTTAGTTCGGTACCAGTGCTTTTCCCTGCAGGGTACACAGTGCATATGTGTAGGCATATGTATATATGTATGTATGTGTTTGCACATGTGTTTATTGCTTTAGATATATTTATAATCTCTTCATGCTAAATATTAATATTCATTTTAGGGGTGTGTCCATAAAGAAATTATTTTAAAAAAGTGCTGTAGCACTTCGAAGCATAGAATCAGAGGTACGTTGCGATTATTAAATACGAGGGGGAAAATTAAGTCATGAATCATGATGTTAAAAAATTAATTAGTTCTGCTGTTTGAAAAGTTGCTGTTGACGTTGAGCATTTTGAAATAACCGTGCATGCATACGAGAATAATTATTATTAGTTAGAATATGCTGATACGTAAGAAAAAAATCCACAGCATGACACGAATTCTTCGCTGACTGAGTGAGTCAGGAAAGATCGAAAATATGACTTTGAGATGGTGAGCGACCGCACTACAGTTGAGGATTCGGTCATTAAAGTGAGGTTTGCCTTCGGCCGACATTTTTTTTAACTCCATTCATTATACACAAAATGTCATAAAAATAATTTGACATTATCTGTTTGAAGTATTCGAGCGTTGTTTAGAGATACGGCAGGCCATGAGTCGTAGCGAAGCGTGAAAGTAACCTGCATACCTACATATATTAGGTTTCGTTAGCTTTTATACGCCAGGTTTTTAACCAGAAACTAACACTGTTGATGTTTTCTTGTAAGTAGAAGAAGCAATTGAGGCATGGCTACTTTCGGACAATATAACCGTATAAGTGAATGTATATGTGTTCTTTGTTAAGGGGTTATATACAGTTGGAAGACTGAAAAAAGCGAATCTTTGCTGAGAAAACTTTTATTGATCTAAAAATTTGTACTCATATTATGTTATCTTTTCGATTAATTACTAAAAAACATATTTAAGAAGCTCGTGTTGAAATTTAGCCGTTTTCGAGAAATATTGGCCACCGACTTTGAAAACACCATTTTCGGAAAACGTGTTTAAAGTTTGAAAAGCACTTTACATAGGATTTTTTTTTTAACTTATATGGGGTTGTCTATTCCAGGACCATATAATACAGAGTTTGATTGAAAAGTAATGAGCTCTATTTTTTTTAGCAGTTTTATTAAACCTTTTGGCTTATACAACTAATATTCTTCAAAATAGGACCCTTGAGCGTCAATACACCGCTGGTAGCGGTCCTTCCACAGCAGGAAACATTTTTTAAACTCATCCGCCGGAATCGCATTCAATTCGGCTGTCACAGTTTTTTGGGGTCGTGGCGACTGGCTCATGTGCCACTCCGCACTCTCTCTCTTGCCGTCAGGATCGTACTCAGATCCAGATAACTGTTCGTCTTCGACGTCCTCCCGGCCTTCCTTGAACGACTTGTGCCACCGTTTTACCTGGGCACTGGACAGAGATTGGTCCCCGTAAGCCTCCTTGAGTAGCCCAATGGTTTCGGTACTCGTTTTGTTTAGCTTTACGCAAAATTTGATCGAGTAACTTTGCTCCAACGATCGCTGCATTTTCGCCACTGCAAAATGCTAACACACTTTTTAAAAAAGGCTTTCACACGCGAAGCGATGTTGACTGCACCGCTGTTGCCAGCGAACTGGGTCCGGTTTCTAGTGGGAAGGGGAAGGTCCAACGATCATTTTCCCCCACCAACCGATTGATCGCTTGGCAGACGCTCCGCGCGGGAAGGCTCATTACTTTTCAATCAAACCCTGTACATCCTCCGCCACTTTGGCAGCTTCTAATAATTCAAGTTTATGTTGTCTGCGGGTCATTCTTCCATCTCGGGCGCTCTCGCGTATGAATGCACATTAAGCCGAAGTGTAATTCCTATTGCTTTCATATAATACAATAGTGATGCCATTCCTTCATTAAATATGCCGGCAGCTATGTATGCAGCGATTTCCACAGTTTTCGAACCGGCCGAAACCATTTTGGGAGAGATTTTCCAAAGCAGTTGATTGTAGCTCTCGTTGTACCTACACATCTTTCTAATATACTGCTGAGATCTATATAAATCGGAAGTATAGCCTCAGCACATCTTCTTGTAAATGCTCATAATCATGTTCGAAAGTGGGTAATTGATTGGCAGCTAGCAGCCCTCTGCAAACTACACCATGAGTCAGTTGAACAATAATGATAATATGTGGCCCATCATCTTTCCAGTAAAGTATTCGTTTTAGATCATCGCATTAAATATGGAAGTGATGTATTTATAGCCACATATGGGTAACTCCTTTAAAACCTTACACGTTATGAGGTCGTATCCGGTTGCCTTTTTTGCTTCTTGTGTGTTTGCACCTCTTTAAAAGTAAATCGTGAAATGGGGATGTCAATTTGAAACGGCACTGAGAAAAAAAATTCAATTTTATGGTCTAATTCCGCATTTTGCCTCGAAAATGGTACAGAAACCTTTGAAAGGTGTTTCGCAAACTCGATAGCTTTTTCCTTGTCAGTTTTTGCCCAGATTCCGTTGGACATTTTTATCGGTGCAATGTGAGATGTTGGCTGTAACACTGTTTTCGTTGCTTTAAACAGTGAATATTCCGTAGTTTTCGTTGACGAGAGGTTGGATAAGTACTCTTGAAATTCTGCATTCTTTGCATCTTTTAATGCGGTTTTTAATTGTTTGAGCCTAATAATTGTGTGAGCCTATTAAACTGAGTCTGTCATTTTTGTTTTCGGTTTTTTTGCCATATGCGCTTTCGTTTTCCATGTATTAAAGTCCTAATGCGATCATCAATGTGTGTAGGGAAGAATGAGTAGTTGCAATCTATTTCCGGCGTACCCATCCGCAGCACTTTAAATACATTTGTTGAAAAACTCGTCGGCGATATGCAAACATTTAGTATCAGCGAGTCCTTCACTAATTCTTTAAAGTATTCCCAGTTTGTTCGCTTGCTGTGCGGCCTTGCTTGAATTTTCTTTTCGTAAAAACAAGAATTTATAGTTAAAATCCAAAAATAGGCGAACATTTATTTACTCTGTTTTGTTCAAACATTGTATAAACTTGTAGTTTTTGCTATTTGAATACTAGCATCGAGGTAAAATTTTTCTCTTAAGAAATGGCTTTGAATTATCTATATAACTGCCCTGTTATCGAGAGTGGTTAATGCACAATTTTCCTATCCTGCAGGTCGGTTTCCTGGAACCCATATGAGTCGGATGCGATTGTGCGTTTCTAAAAAATCCAGTCTCTCGATGCACTCAAGGGCCAGTGAGGATTTAACCTCACAGGACGGCGATAATTTGAGTGCCGCCTGACTGTCGCTCGGACTGGCAATTCGCTCATTCCGGAAGTTCCAGTCTATGTTGAGCTCTGCACATAGACATATGGCATGCACCTGCCATCATTTATTCAACATAATTAACATCATGATATAAAAATTATTAACCCTCTGTCAGGCACTCGGGTCTGGCCAGACTGGCTTTTTCGACTTTGGACGTGAACTTAATATATTTCGTTAACTATGAATTGAGCTTCCAGAAAGCTCCGTAAAATTTAATTTTCTATTGATTTATGGATATAAGCTTTTAAAAAGCATTCTCGAACAGAACGAAAACAAAAATGACAGACCCGGGTGCTCAACCGAAGGTTTTAAAAAAGGTGTTAATCTAGAACAAATAGTTGAGGAGATATGAAGAATTTAAATATTGTCTTCCTTGGCAGCGCAGTACTGCCCACTTTGCCAAAGTTATTTATTGACCCTAAATGACTCCTGAACCTACTGTAAAAATTTCGTAGATATCGGTTGTGTTATAAGATTGTATTTTTAATGAGTTTTTTAAATATTTTAAATTCAATTAAAGTGATTTTTTTTTTTTTTGTTTTTAGAACAACTTAAGTTTTTTAGTTATTGAGAAGGCTAATATTCGATAAAAGCGACTTTACGTCCTCTTATTTATAGTTGGTTCTATTGCATTTTCATTATATATTTTCTCTGTTTCATAATAAAAGTTACTAACCAACCTTTTCATAAGCAACTTTGTTTGATTTTTACTTCCGTTCGCGATTCCATTTCATACAGTCATCAACCTGAAAATCTCTCGCATGAAACATTCCCTCTGTGATGTATGATAGAATTTATGTGTGATAGAATTTAAACATTGTGTTTAATGGGGGCGAGCCATTTTCGCTATCTACTCCTGACTTGGTTTTTTGTCTGTTTGTTTATCCCGAAAACACTCCTTTACCGTTCATCGCTTTGCGATGCAATTTTTGTGCATTGTTGCAGAAAACATTCGTTGTGTTTGCGTGTTGCTGTAGCTACATACTTACAAATATATGTGTATGTGTGTAGGTATATTTTTTTAAGAGTATCCGCACACCCACTTTCTGGCAATCATATTTTCTCAGTATCCTACTTTTTTTCGCAGTTCAATTTGAAAATAAACAAACGATAATTTGTTGCATTCCCACATAAACATCCAACACGTTGAGTCATTACAATTTTTCTTTTTGTAGCATGCAATATTTTTGTATGTTTTTATAGGCAAATTTGTTTATTTTCGTAATAAAACCGATGCACTTGGCTCTTCTCACTCATCTAAACTGTTCGTGTCTTCGATCGAACGAATTGGACCAATCGTGTGCTCTTGTTTGCATTTCCTATCCAGCTGCGTTAGTACTCGTATGTTCTATATGTTTGTTTGTTGGTTTACACGTTTGTTTGTTGTTATTTATTTGCTCTCATTTGCTTACTTAGCTAATTTGCATGCATTGCATATACATATGTACATATGTATATGCATATTCACAAACTCAGAAACAATAATAATAATAATCAACTTACTGGATTCCAATTGTTTATTTATCTAACAGTATTTTATGATGTTGCTGTTTGCGTCGTAATTTTTGCTCATAATCGTATTTTGTTGGCGCCTCAATGGCATTGGCAATTACGCGTAACAATGGGGAAAAATGTTGGTAGGCCTGTCACCGTACATACTGGGTTGGCTCACAGAAGCATTTTGTAACAAAAAAAAAAGAATTTGATTAGGGATTAATAACAAAATTTAAAAATATTTAATTAATAACCAAAATTAAAACTAATTAATTAATAACTAAAACTAAAAATAACAATACCAGTTGCTAGTGTTGAAGAAAATAGAAGGCGAACAACTTCGGCTGCAGAGCAAATTGGTAGTAAGGTAGCTTTGAACTAAATAGTAGTAGATTTAACTTCGTAGTATTTGCATATATTCTATGAAACACAGCTGAAAGCCATGACATAATTATTCACATAAGAATTTTGCTGCATATCGAATTTGGTGCCTTACTTTCTTTTTGACCCTTTTTTGATTTGGGCGTTTTGTTTTTGGTTTTCATTTTATTCGAACTCAAATTGGGAAGTTACAGATTTTTGTGTACCGTTAGGAATTTCAACTATTAATTTTTTTTTAACCTTGACAGCTTGAAAATGCATTCACAATGACTGACTTAGATTGGTGCAGATTTTGACTGGACGACGCAAGGCCATAGAGATTTTTCAAACATTCTTTGTAGGTAATCAAATTTTTTGTAGTTGAAATGATATGCCTACATGTGGCGCAAAATTATTCATCTTTTCGGAAGATGTATCATTTTTGCAAATGGTGCCGTACGTCAGTGATATTTGACACTTGTGAACGAAAAAACTGCAGTAAACAAACAGAGAAGCAACGGTGCGCGTAAACATCAAAATAAAGATTTCCATAACTCAAAATAATCTTTTGTTATTTAGAAAGAAAGTTATTCAAAAACAGAATTTCATGATTGGTTTTGCGCCACCTTGTATATTAGACAAGGTCGGTCGTCAAACAAAAAAAAAATGGAAGAGTCCATTCTCTATATTCCTTCTCGGTTATTTTGAGGATTTCAGCGCCAGGAAAACATTTAGTTTTTACCATCAACATTTTTTTGTTTTTATTACTTAATTATTTGGCAACCGATCTTAAAAAGCAATGTGTGATTATTTCACCATTAAGGAATTCTACATTTCATTCTAATGCCCTTTTGTGCTCTGAAGTGGTTTTCATACAATTGGGTCAGTTACCCAGAGTTGCTCGCCCTATGACACTTTTTTTGTTTTATCAAACTCGAGTACATTAAAATTCGTCAAAATTTTGCTTTTAAACTATTTCTTTAAATTCTTAAGCCATAAGGGTACCTAATGTGTGTGTGTGTGAGCAATAATAAAAATTGGTAAAAAAAATTAAGTATTAAACATGCAATGAAATTCGCCACGTTCATGTAGCTTTTCATGAAAGTCAGCAGTCGTTCAAAGGCAGTAGAGCGATGCAATGCCAAGTGATCTCAATATTTTTCTGAAAATTATTTGTAACAAACTAAAAGATTCTGGTATAGATATTTTTACAGTGAAATATCTTTGGCTGTTATTAAACATTTTTTTATTCTTAATTTTTCAAACTATGCTTTAAAAACTTTTTTTTTTTTTTTTTGAAAACAAACATTTTATTTCTTCATGCAAAAAATAATAATAAAAAAAAATTGTTTTTTTTTTGTTTCTTTCTCTTTGCTTTTGTTTTTCTGAAAATCAATTCTTTTCCATTCTTTTTTAAAAAAACGTTTTCTATTTTTTTTACTTTCTTTTTTTTATATTTTTTTCTTTTATTTTTCTGAAAACACAAATTTTATTTCTTCATTCCAAATTTTTGTAAACTGAAAAATTTAGAACACAATCAATAGCTTTGAGATTTATTCAGTGGTATAGAGTTTTTTACACTTTTAACAATTTTTTTAATTTTTAATTAAAATTTTTTGTTTATTTTCTATTTTTTAAAAAACAAAGTTCTTTCTCTTTGATTTTGTTTTTTTTTTTTGAAAAACAATTCTTTTCCTTTTTCTTCCAATTTGTTTTAATATTTCTTTCTTTTATTTGAAAAAAAATATTTTTTTTCTTTTATTTTTTTGAAACCAGAAATTTTATTTTTTCATTAACAATTTTTGTAAACTGAAAACATTTAAAACTTTGCGATTTATTCAGTGTTAAAAATTTTGGTATAGAGTTATATATATATATGGGGCATTCTTTCTGAACGTGAGACCCCCTGCCCCCAGAATAGATTTTGACGAAAAGAGGTCTATGAGGGCTTAAAATGTAGGTAATTATGTTTACTTTCGAAAGCAAAGTGGCACTTCTTGAAATTCAAAATGGCGGATCCAATATGGCGGATTCAATATGGCGCAATTTTGCAGTTCGTGCATCAGATTTATGCTATGAACTGAATCATAATTGAATGATAAAAAATGTGATGAATAATCAGTGACCAATAAAAATAAATAATCTTGGAAATATGTAAAATTAAATCCAATGCAACAATTTTACTTAAAAATAAATAAAGAAAACACGAAATAGCATAAATCTGATGCACGAACTGCAAAATTGCGCCATATTGAATCCGCCATATTGGATCCGCCATTTTGAATTTCAAGAAGTGCCACTTTGCTTTCGAAAGTAAACATAATTACCTACATTTCAAGCCCTCATAGACCTCTTTTCGTCAAAATCTATTCTGGGGGCAGGGGGTCTCACGTTCAGAAAGAATGCCCCATATATATATATATATATAATTGGCGCTTACACCCTTTTTGGGTGTTTGGCCGAGCTCCTCGGCCTCCTATTTGTGGTGTGCATCTTGATGTTGTTCCACAAATGGAGGAACCTACAGTTTCAAGCCGACTCCGAACGGCAGATATTTTTTTTATGAGGAGCTTTTTCATGGCAGAAATACACTCGGAGGTTTGCCATTGCCTGCCGAGGGGCGACCGCTATTAGAAAAATGTTTTTATTAATTTGGTTTCACCGAGATTCGAACCAACGTTCTATCTGTGAATTCCAAATGGTAATCACGCACCAACCCATTCGGCTACGGCGGCCGCCCAGAGTTTTTTACACTTGGAACAATCTTTTAAATTTTCAATTCAAAAATGCTTTCTCTTTGGTTTTGTTTTTTTTTTCGGAAAACAGTTCTTTTCCTTTTTTAAAATTTTTTTTTCTATTTTTTTTTTTTAATTTTTTTTTTCTTTGAAAAAAAAAAATGTTTTTTTTTTTTGAAAACACAAATAATTCTTCATTCCTAATTTTTGTACACGGAAAACTTTAGAAAACAATTAATAACTTTGAGATTTATTCATTGTTCAAAATTTTGGTATAGAGTTTTTTACACTTTTAACAATTGAAAATTAAAAAAAAAAAATTCCTCTATGTTTTTGTGTTTTTTTTTTAAATTCCCATTTTCTGTTATTTTTTTAAATTTTGTTTTATTGTTTTTTTTTGGAAAAAATATTTATTTCTTTTATTATTTTGCAACACAGATTGTATTTCTTCATTCCAAATTTTTGTAAAAATTTGTTCAGTGTTGAAAATTACACTTTAAAAAATTTTTTAAATTTTTAATTCAAAATTTTTTTTTTTCTTTGGTTTTGTTTTTTTGCAAAACAATTCTTTTCCTTTTTTTAATTTTTTTCTATTTTTTTGTTCGATTTCTTTTCATTTTTTTTTTGGTTTTTTTCTTTTATGTTTTTGAAAACACAAATTTTATTTTTTCATTAACAATTGTTATAAAATGAAAAAATTTAAAACACAACTAATAACTTTGTGATTTATTCAGCGTTGAAAATTTTGGTACAGAGTTTTTTACAATTTTAATAATTTTTTAATTTTGGAAGAGTATACATCCTAAATTTTATATATATTTTTTTTTTTTTGAAAACAAAAATTGTATTTCTTAAGACAAAATATTTCTAAAAAGAGGTTGTCTGTAAAGTCGGTTTACTGACGATAGTTTAAGGGGGTAGTATGGTATTTTTTTTTTTTCATTTTTTTTTTTTTTTTTTTAAATTATTCTATAACATCTTAAGATTATTGTGTGAAAGTTTGAAGTGCATTAGAGTAAAATTGACAAAGACACAAAGGATTAAGTATCTAACTCTCCAACCGGATTTCACGCTGCCGAAAATCTTTAAACGCGTTTTTCTCACACTTGCCTTTTTTACGGTCGGTGTCCACTGTAGATTCATATCTACTGCACCGATTCTTTTCAAATTTGGTTTTTTTGTTTCTTTACTTTATTCACGAGGTAATGACGTCGAGTTTTTTTTTTTAAATTTTGTCATATTTTAAAACAACAAAGTTTTCAAGTTTTTTTTTATGAAAAATCGGTGTTTTGACTTCAAAGCGCTTTAAAAAATTTAAAAAAAAAAAAAAAAAAATTCGACGTTGTTACCTGCGAAACTTTATTAGCTGATGAAATCAATTTGGTTTTTTGATTTTAGTTGATCCAGTAATGAGTTCTGAGGGACACCGCAATAAAACTTTTTTATGAGACGTCCGCGAAGATTCGCTGCCACCAACTCATTTCTTCATAAAAATCAATGAAAATTTCACACAATATTCTTTAAATATGACTTTATAATGAAGTTATTTTAAAATTTTGAATAAATCAACTGTGTCGACAAAAAAAATTTCGAAAAATATGCTTGTTTTACACCGAATTAACCATACTACCCCCTTAACGTGACAACGTCATAACAAAATATTGATGGAATGGTTGCAATTTTCAAAACAAAATTTTAATTTTATTTGTTTGAAAGATATTTTGTATGGATATAGAGGAGGAGGTAAATGGAATTGCAATGGAATAGGTCAAGTTACATTTACACAAACGTGAAAAATGACGAAACATTTATCAAATTCATGAAAGATATCTTCAATTTCGATTATGCATCAGGCGTTAATAAGTCAACAACACTAAGAGGCACCATCATCGATTTGCCTTTTTCAAGACACTTTACACTCGAAACATTCCCTTTCATTTCCTAGTTTTTCTATCATCGTCCTATTCTCAACAGAGAAATGGTTCATTACCATGCACACAGGAAGAAGGCATATTCAAATACAAGTATGTGAATTTATATACAAATGCGCATATACATACTTACATATATGCTCACTCAAGTAGGACAGAGCAAGATGTCGAACGTTGCCGTTGTCGTTTGCTTTGTTCGTTCCGCGCTTTCGCTTGCAGTTCATTCAAGGTAACGGCAATGAGCAAGGTAACGACAAATGAGCAAGGTAACGACAAATGAGCAAGGTAACACTAATGAGCAAGGTAACGATACATTTTTTCGTGCGTGCAGCCGGCTAAATCGAATTATAAGACGTTATCACGTCAAAAATGTTTGTTTGTTGTTTTTTTTAACATTTCTGAAAATTACTGTTACTGTTGAAAAAATTTCAAGTCAATCGGTCAATATTTATTCGGGTTATGAATGCGGCTTATGTACTTGAAAAACAAAAGTTACGAAAAAATCGTGTTTTAAGTTTTCGCTTCGGTATGCATCGGACTAAGACGGGCAGCTCCAAAAATCAAAAGCAGTATTTACACAATTTACCCACATTATTTTTTTTAAATATTCCATTTTTTAAGTCATCATCATCATCATCAAGTAGCGATTACAGCTCAGGGTGAGCTTTAGCTTCATCCACAATCCTCTTCCAATCTGTACGGTTCATAGCAACAGATCTTCAGCTCCTAACTCGTAGCTTTTTCAGGTCGGCTATGGCTTGGTCAAGCCAGGTTAACCTTGGATGTCTTCGGGCTCGGGTCATTAGACAATTCGTTGATAAAAAAGATTTTTGGGGGCGGCTGTCTTCCATGCGCACAGTGTGCCCTAACCATCGAAGCCTTTGGGATTTAATGTATTTCACGATGTCTTCTCCCTAGCATAAGTTTAGCAACTCATCGTTCCAGCGTATGGGGCCAAACACCCTTCGGAGTACTTTTCGTTGGAAAACTCTTAAGCTACTTTCGTCTTTGCTTGTCAATGTCCACACTCGCAGCCGTAGGAGCACCGGTAGTATTATTGACTGGTAGAGGCGGAGTTTACATTCACGTGTGAGCAATTTGGACTTCATCAATTTTGTGTGTGCGTAATACGCTTTGTTTGCTGTAATTATTCTGTCTTGTATTGTGTCGTAACTACTGTTGTCATTTTTTATTAACACTCCCAAATATTTAAAGTGTTGAACACCTTCAAAAGTTAATGTCCCTATTTGGATGTTTTCAAGACTTCGTCTTTCTTCGCTGCGGGAGACCCTCAGATATTTAGTTTTGCCTTTATTTATTCTAAGGCCTACTGATTTTGCACGAAATTCAATATTGCAGAAGGTTTCAATGAGATATCTTTTGTTCCTTGCCACTATTGCGATATCATCCGCGTACGCGATTGTTAATCCCATTTTTTAAGTATTAGCTCATTTTTTCATTAACACAAAAATCGATTTTTTATTCATTTATATTGTTGCTTAACCATTGAAGTAGGAAACATTTGCTCGAATGAACTGCCAATCGAAACTGTAACCAAAGTATTCGGCCAGACACTAATTCTCAAGAAACGAGTTGTTATTGTAATTCTTCTGCGTGCACATATGTATTGTTATTTATTTTTTTGTTATTATCCAAAAAGCCTTCAAATTTGTATTTAAAAAATCAGAGAAGAATTACTGCGCATTTTAGTGTTTAATTAAAAAGAAGTTTGCATTCAATGGCTTTGAGTAAATAAGAAAGTAAATAAACAAATCATAAATTCAAGGCACATGTTTTATCTCACTAAAGTAAGCTACTTTGAGTCAGAACCGCAAAATACTGGTAAGAAATTTAGTTAAATAACAAAAATTATGTAAAAAAGGGGCACAAAAGTTCCTTATGTGTGTGTTTTTAAACAAATTTCTAATTAGCGCGCACATCCTCTCAAATTTGTGTGTAATCTTATCCTGCAAGAACTTACAATTTTAAGTCGCTGCTTCTTAATTGCAGAAATACACTCAAAGGTTTGTCATTGCCTACTAAGAGCGACAACTATTAAAAGAACTTTTGCACAATTTTGAGCTTTTGGGCCCAGAACCAATCGTGTGGTAGTCACTCAAAAACCACTCCGCTACAGCGGCCGATAATTATTAATTAACTTTATTTAAAATTATTTCGCAAACGATATTTTTGATTGAACTATTTTGTGATATTTTTTATTCTTAAGAACTAGATAGATAATGAAGCCGTCTTTGGCTACCTGTTAAGCTACCTTTGACCTGTTCTTGGATATGCGGCCTTAGCGACTTATTGCCCAACACTAGAACATCAATAATGCATGTCCTTCAAGAATGGATCGGAAGCAATTAAAGGAACTTTTTATGCAGCCAATCAGCGGCGGCCGCCGTAGCCGATGGGTTGGTGCGTGACTACCATTCGGAATCCACAGAGAGAACGTCGGTTCGAATTTCGGTGAAACACCAAAATTAAGAAAAAAAAAAAGCATTTTTCTAATAGCGGTCGCCCCTCGGCAGGCAATGGCAAACCTCCGAGTGTATTTCTGCCATAAAAAAGCTCCTCATAAAAATATCTGCCGTTCGGAGTCGGCTTAAAACTGTAGGTCCCTCCATTTGTGGAAAAACATTAAGACGCACACCACAAATAGGAGGAGGAGCTCGGCCAAACACCCAAAAAGGGTGTACGCGCCAATTATATATATATAATCCGCTGCTATCTTTAATGACGAGCGACACTATTCGATTATCGAGCATTATCCGATAGCGAAACATGCCTCAAATTCAATATTTCTTCAATAACTTGAAATTGAAATAAAACGTTGACAAATGCGAGCCGTGAAGCAGCGAGAGGCTGAAAATCACTCAGGCTGAAAAGACCATTGCATTCAAAGCACTGGAAAGTGAAAGGGCAGATAGTCACGAAAGAAAGGAGAGAAGTAACAGAAAGAAAAGAAGATATCATAGAATACCGACATAGAAGTAGGTAGTCCTGTACATTTCTGAATATACATATACTCCAATTTAAGAGAAAGAATTTTACTCGTTTACATGACATTGCTCTAACACAGGTAGAACACTCACAGAGAAAATGTTCAGTGCTATGCGCCTCCTCTAAGCAAGACAGGCGAATCGGGTACTCAATTATTCCAATGGGTGTCATATGCTGACGCCATGGGTTATGCCCCGTCTTTGCTATCAAGTTGTAGAAGTCACAGTCGCACGAAAGTTTCGACTTGTCACAAAACACTTTGCAATTCCGCAGCGCTCTAGACCGGATCATCGTTCTTTATGTAAATTGCATACATAATCGCCGATCCAATTCATGATTCCTGTAGAACTGATTCCCATTATTGGTTCTGGTACCAGTGCGGTAACCGCTGATCCGCAGTTGGTCAATTCATCGGCAATTTCATTTCCTTGAACAACGCGGTGTCCTGGAACCCGTATAAGTACAAGCTTATTTCGTCTTGCAACAGAATTAAGCTTCTTCTTACATTCTTGCACAATCTTTGAGGCTTTCTTTGTGTTCTCAAGGGCCTTCAGGGAGCCTAACTGTCGCTAAAGACGCCAGTCTGCTAACCCTTCAATATCTTACTGTGGTAGATGTTTGGAGGAGAAGAATTGCTGCGCATTTTAGTATTTAATTAAATTGAGATGGATTTCTTTTCAATTATTTAGAGTAAGATTTCTTTTCAATTATTTAGCTATCTTGATGTTAGGATACAAACATCTTTGTGGAGTAGACTTTGATCGGCTGCGAAATTTTCCTATCTGAAAGCTTTGCATATCAATGCAAGTTCGTTACCACTCAAAATTATTTCATGCTTTCATCTTCTTTACTCTTTTGATTTTTCCTTCTTGTTCCGATGAATGTTCTTCTTGTTCTTTTGGAATCTGCACGTACTCCACCTAACGTTAACGGTATTACGAAGATATAATTATGAATTTATTAAAAAAATTTTCATTTAACCATTTTTATTTTTAACAGTTAATCTTCACTTATTACCGCCAACTTCAAACAAAAGATAGACTGGAATAATAAAAATGTATAGCAAAATCGAAAAAATGAAGAGGAAGCAAGAGAGCAACTGCAGGAAATGTTAGAGCAAAATGTTAAAAGAGAGAAAAGCGAGCAGATAGGAAGGAGCAATTTAAAAACAGAAAGCTGGGCATATTAGAAAACCTAGTTAAGGGGTTATATACCTTTTGAGCCCGAAAAAATGGACGATTGTCATAATTTTTTTTAAGGGGGAACGCCACTGTGGAGGGTAAAAAAATAGTCGATTTTTGGGAATTTTTTTTTAAGTAGGAATGATTATTCGAGGAACGGACAAAAGGCAATTTATTATGTATGTATTAAGCTAAGTTGATGTAAATTTTTATTAAAAAATATTGAAAATTGACAAATTTATGTAAATGAACGTAACGAGTTAAAAACAAATGACGTCATCTGGTGGCGGCGATACATCAATGAATAATTAAGTGAAATCAAAAAACCAAAAATTGTACGTTGTATTATATTATACGTGGCCGTTTTTTTTTGTTTTCTTTTTGTTTTTGACAAAATGGTGGTGATTTGAATTTCGATGTGTGTTTCACCATTTTTTTGATTTTGAACACGCCCAAAAAAATAGTTATTTTCAAAATTATGAAAATCGGCTACGTACAACGAAAGCCAATGCGATACCAAAAAAACAGAAAATTATAATCAGTTCATTAGTCTTCGAGAAATCGTTGCCACCGTATCAAAAAAAGTCGTTTCGAGAAAAACGCGTTTGAAATAAAGCATCGTATCGTAAGCGCTACGGGGCCGAACCGACGGGCACGTAGAATCGGGAATAAAGCGAATTTCGCTTTAAGATTTTTACCACATTTTCTTGAGTAGTTATACGAGTACTAACAATTTATGCAAAACAAAAAAATCGATTTTTTTTAATTTTCACAGTGGCGTACCCCCATAAATATGTTTCAGAACTTTTATTCAAATGAGGCATACATCATACTGAAGGGTAACTCTCGAAGAATACATTTTGGTGTTTTCATTTAAAAAAGATGTTTTTATTTATTGTTGATAAGGCACCTCCCCGAAACGCCGTTTTTTATGCAGAAGAGGCTTGCGGTGATCACGGCAGCGCATGAGCAGCTCAACTGAAATCAAAAAAATTAAATGATTATTGTAGAAAAATGTTTTTTAGTGAATCTGAACGGTTTATTTACCCAAAAAAAAAAATTCTCGATATGAAAACCGCTTTGCACCAAAAAAACCGATTTTTGATGGGTTGAAAAATTGAAAAAAAAAATTAATTCCAGCGAACTATGCAAATATTTATAAAAAGTGAACCGTTCAGTGAACCGTTCAGATTCACGAGGTTATAACTTCGACTAATTAAAAAAAAAGTTTATGCAAATCGGTCAAATAGTTTTTGATAAATAATGATCACCGCGACGGTAATTTTCAAAAAACACGACTTCGAGATAATCGATAAAAAAATTAATTTAGCACTGCAAAGTTTTTTCTATCTTTTAACCTTCCTATACCCGCGTTAATTTTTGTAACACATATACCCGCGCACGGTCTCACAGACCGAAAGTTCAAACTACATAAAATATTAGTTTTTTCAAACAAAACTAAAAACAAATTATTATTTTTCAATCCCGTAGATGTAATAAAAAAACAAAACTACGCATTAAATTTGTATTCACTTATTTTATTGATTTTAAGTGATTAACAAAACAGCCATCAAAATCGATAATTTTTTCTTAAGTACTACAAAAACAAAACAATAACATATTTTTTTATTCACATAAATAAAAATAAGTTATAATAACTTAAAAACACTTCTTGGACAATACATAAATTATAAATTATATTAGTTTTTAGTCTTGAAATAAAAAATCATGACATATCGCAATTCATGTAAAAATCTGCCTTAAAAAGAAAACTTATGCTTTTAAAGTCAAATCTTAGACAACGCATTAATAAATAAAATCGATTCCAGCTCATAGTTAATCGAAATATCTCCGAAGAGGAACCATCTGTTTTGAATAAATCTTTAGCGTTGAAGCGACTATTTCTCCTAACTCCAGCAAAGATTAAAATGCCTAAAAGGGCTTCGATTTCTATGTTGCCTGTATAGGTACAGTCGCTTTCTCTTGAAAAATTAGGTTTTATGAGATCAATATGTTCATTAGTATACTTTACAATACGATTTATAACAACTTCAGTAAAAAATAATCTCCAAACCTCGCCTATTTCCTTCAAGTTTTTTGCTGTTTTTCTAGGCCCTGGCAGTTGAGTGACTATATTCCTAGCGAGACATCTTACACGATTTGACGGAGCATCATTATTCCACCTAGTGTGTCCATCTTTACCAAGATAAAATTCTCTATCATCTATCTCATTCAACTCCTCGTCGATTTCTTCATCATCTGCTTGCTCGGCATCATAACTTTCTACATCTCCTGCAACAAAGTCTTCAACGTCGCTATCATTTTCATCCTCATAATCAGAAGTCGAATTTTTTTTCTCCAAAAGTAGTCTGATTTGCTTTTCATTCATTATAATATTAAAAAGTACCTACAAAATAGTAAAACGTAAAAAAATAAGAAAGAAACAAAAAACAAAATAACTGCTTAAATTCACAAAAAATTACACATATACCCGCGTCGGTCTCACAGACCAATTTTTATAAAATTCACCAACACGCCTGTCTAGTGCAAACCCCAAATCAACACTAATATAGAGCTTGCAAGAAAACCGGAAGCTAGCAGTAAATTCAACTTTGTAGAGTTTCTGGAAAAACAAAAATTTACGTAAAATCATTTTCTCGGTCTCACAGACCAACGCGCGGGTATAGGAAGGTTAATGAACATTTAAAAAGTATAAAAAATTTTTGTACTGGTTAAAATAAGTTGAAAAAAATCTTTAACATAGAAATTAGTAGGGCGCTGCAACGCTGGAGTTTCCAACTGGCTAGGGTTTGCAGCCCCGGGATCCCGAAATCCCGCGATCCCGGTGTTTTTTCAAATCCCGAAATCCCGGGATTGAAATAACTAATCCCGGGATATAATTTTTGTCTGAATTATATTTTGAAATTTTTTTCTTTTTTTGGAAACGGAATGACACCGCGCCGTTGCGCGCCGCCATTCCGTAAATTTCTGTTAAAGAAAACACTCAATCACAACAAAAATACAGTAAAAAAAAAGGAACGGCACGGCGCGGTATCATTCTGTTTTCAGCAGACATAGCCATTAATTTTATGCTAAAGAAGCTTAAAGATGCAAACAGTGCTATAAGTAAAAAATTATATGCAGCTCTCATTCTTCGTATGGAAGAACGCCGCACAGATCTAAGTGGTTTACTGCAATACTTACACAATGGTATAAGCAACGTCTCAGGAATAGATTTTGTCACAGTTCCTTCTTCAATTAAATGCCGTAAATTAATAGTGGACTTGCTTGAAAGACTATACGCTTCAAATCCCACTGCATTACTAACAGCTCATGCAACTGGATCTTCTATTTCAAATGAGGTAAACCTTGAAATTGATTCAGAATTTGATTCAATAACTGAATCAATTTGTACACAAAAACCATTAAGTGTAGCAGAAGAACTAGATAAAGTTATTAAAGAGGGATATGCACCAATGCAGCCTATTAGATTTGAGACACTGTCATCAAAAATTCAAAAAGAAATGTCTCTTTTTGAAAATGGAGGGAAACGTGGTGACTACCTGGAAAGAACATACTCCTATTTAATGACGATAAAACCTACTAGTGTAGAGTCTGAACGAGCATTTTCTTCGGCAGGACAATTTGCAACAAAAATAAGAAGCCGTTTGAACGATGAAACGCTGGACGAGTTGTGTTTTCTAAAAGCTTATTTACAACAACACAAGAAATGTTAATTTTATTATGTATTATACTACTTTTTATTTGTTTTTTATGATGAATTAAGTTTTGTTTTGTTTTGTTTCAATAAATAATAATATTAAACCAATTTTTTAATTATGTTTTCAGTTTTTTTGTACTTTCAACTATGATAATGTGTAAGTATTTTTCATAAATAGTCCAATCCTAATCCCGGTACCAATCCCGGGATCCCGGGATTTGGATAATGTAATCCCGAAATCCCGGGATTGAAAATATAACACGGGATTGCAAACCCTACAACTGGCGTACAAGATACAGCTCGTAATTATTATCAAAAGCAAAAAATTCAAATGGATTTCTAATTATCATGATTTTTTATTCTAGATGAACTAAGAAAACTGAGGGAAATTCCAAAATCTCAAGTTTTTGCAGGTTTTAAAGAAAAAAATGCCTTTTTATAAAAAAAAATTCACTTCAACTTGAAATAAAAATCTTGAAAAAATTTTTTTTATCTATTTTGTTAGTTCAAATAGAAGAGAATGTAATACTGAAGGGAACAAGCTGAAACAAATGTCGAGAAAAGAAGATAAAGTTTGTACTACAGCTGTCCGGTCACAGCGTACCTACCTAACAAAAAAAATGAAAAAAAATTGATTTTTTTTACCTTATAAACCAGGCTCCCACCTTAACTCCCTACATGCAATTTTAAAAATCTAATTTGAATACAGTATATTTCACTTTCATAGACTTTTGTAGTGCGAATCACTAACGATTCGACAATTGTTATTTTTGTCTAGAGTATTTGCCGTTTGCACTAACGATTGTGCTATTCACAAATTTTTGCTGCTAACACTCAACAGCTGACTTCTCCTTTTTATTCAAACTGGCACTCTCTAGGCATCTTTGTCAAATTAAATGCCAAAATTAGCGAATATCGCAAAGAAGAATAACAAAAGGGCATTCTAGCCAAGTTAAGTTGAATTTGGAGTATTTTTTTTCAATTATATTTGCACAAAGGAAGTAAGATAAAATAATTGTTTATTTGAAATAAGGATTATCATCAGTTTTTCAGTCGAAATAGGTATTATTCTGGAGCCTCTGAGATGACTGTCAACCTGAGAAATTAGTCACTCGGTGAAGTCTTGAGTTAACTGGAATAGTTTTTGCAGCTCCCCTGCAGTTAAATGAATGGGTTGTCCACATCCCGAAGCAAACATTGATCCACTGTTTAAGGGCTCCTACCTCAACTCCACGCGATAAGTCATAAGCCAAATACTCAAAAGACAATTTCGGGTTTTTTTAATAAGTTTTTGTTCAATGTCAAAGTTTTAATTCAAACTATAGGGTGGGCCATGTAAAATTTGCGTTTTGAATCGACTATAAAAAAAAACTAATCAATATTTTTTCAAACCTTTTTTTTTTATTTTGAAAATTGAACATTGTCATTTATGAATGAAAAATAATATCGTGCAAATGACTGCCACGACTGGCTTTACAGTAGGCCATTCGATCAACCCAATTTTTAAGCACATTTTCGATTGTTTGGGCTCCAATTTCATGAATGGCAACTTCGATTTCGTGTTTTAAAGCATCAATCGTCTCTGGATGGTTCGCATAGCATTTGTCCTTAACGGCTCCCCACAAAAAATAGTCCAACGGGCTTAAATCACAGCTCCGAGGCGGCCAATTGATATCGGAATTTCGGCTGATTATTCGGTTTTCATAAACGATAGCCAAAAGTTCGAGTGTAACTTTAGCAGTGTGACAAGTTGCACCGTCCTGTTGAAACCAAATGTCGTTCATGTCATCCTCTTCAATTTTTGGAAACAACTAGTTGAGCATGTCACGGTGACGCTCGCCATTTACTGTAACCGCGGCTCCTCGCTCATTTTCGAAAAAAAATGGCCCGATGATGCCGCCAGACCAAAAACCGCACCAGACACTGACTCGTTGTGGATGCATTTGCTTCTCTACAGTAACGTGTGGATTTTCTGAGTCCCAAATCCGACAATTTTGCTTTTTGACGTAGCCACCGATGTGAAAATCAGAAAAGAAGAAAAAGACTCACCACTTTGGAAATAGGTTTTCAATATTTCCCAATTTTGTTCAATCGTATAGCGTCCCATTTCGTTTAAGTAAAGTATGAACACATTTGGCATGTCATTTGTGTTACCATTCTCAAAAAAATAGGTGGTTCAAAAAGGAAACGCTATATGGCCCTGTATTAACTCTTGTGTTCTAGTTTAATGCGATAACCGAAATGTTAATCAAAGAGCTGATAATACATTGTGCAGCGGCTCCGCTGTCGTAGTCATAACGACTGAATGGATACAAAAGCTTCTGTTCTCAAAGTATTCGTTGATGCAGTACCAGCTGGTAGTAACAGAGGAAGAGGAAGGCCTCCTCTGCGTTGAAAAGATCAAGGGGAGAAGGACTTGGCTTCACTTGGTGTGTCCAACTGGCGCCGGTTAGCACGAGAAAAAAACGACTGAACGGAATCGGTGAAACCAAAATTGCACGTAATTAGCTGTTACAACATCGGCACCAAACAAGATTCACAATTTCAGCGGCCTAACATTTGCTTTTTCACCTTTATCAAAGAAAAACTGTAAAATGTACCGAGTTTTCTTTTTGAAACGAATGGAACGAACAAAAAAAAAGTTATTTTTAACACGCTTTTATTAGCTCGGGTTGTATGTACTATGTATGTATGAATGAATGTAACGGAATCTTTGAGCATAATTTTCACTGGCTTCTAAAAATCTGATCGACTTGGAATTTTGCACACCTATCAAGGACCGATGACAATGCAATAATTTGATAAAAGTTTTCCATTATCCTTATTAGGATTGCCAGGATTAATATTTTCTTTTTTAGATCTTCTGTAGAATTGTAAGAAAGACAGAGCTAACGCGCAGGATTGCACTCTCCGAGTTACTCTTACTGATTTCGGGAGTCTACGACTTACTCTTTCGAATTCGAACTTGCTCGGGCACGCGGCACTGCAGTACGAATAGAAGGCTAAAACGTTTTCAGGTTAGTTGCATTGAAATTAGAGTTAAAAGCGTGGGATGCATTTTGCTTCACTTTCATAACCCTCTGTACATAGGTAGTTGCCAATAGAATGATTGTAATATTTACTATATCAAGCATCCCACGCTTTTAACTCTAATTTGAATTATTCTATTTGTATCTTAATTTTTGTTATAATTCTGTTCTGAGGTAGTTGACTATGACTGATCCTTCGATTTGCTATTACTTCATTATAGGTCTCTTTGTCATTAAAATTTATTTTCTACTTTTTAGTTCGATTAGCAATAAAAGCGTGTTTTTTAGTTTTTTTTTTTAACTATTTTTTATTTATAAGTACATTGGCTTGAATTACACTTTTTTTTTTGTTATATTTGCACCTAATCGTTTTTCATTGTAAACTGCAATCACCAAATCGGCACAAGTCAGACAGCAAGCAGAAGCGCGCAAAAGATCTTGGGCTTGGTCGAGCTTCAATCACAGCCGCAGTGTTGTTGCATGATTTGTGAAAGTATCACGTTCGATGTAAAATTTTGGCAACATTATCAAAAGCATCACGTTCGAGTGTCAAAAATTCGGCAAATGTTGCGCGCGGATACAAATAAATCGGCATCAAAAGTTTTTTATTTGCCGAGCATCAGAAAAGCATCAGAGCAATTGCGAATTGTCATCAGTGCAGCAGTATTACCGCTTTTATTACGTGCCTCGAACAAGCCCCTTATTCCACAAAAACTGAGTGAGTTTGTTTCACACAAATGTTTGCAGATCATAAGTTTTCGTGATGGTTCATTTTTGCTGGCCAAAAGTCATCCAGCACAAAATGAACATCTTTCTGGCATCAAACTATAACTTTGTTCTCAAAATTTGCATTACACATTTTTGTGTTATTGAACGCAATTATAATTTTAAATGTTTACATTTTTTTCCACAGTGCACGAATATGTTCGCACGTTAATGTCGCTGTTCTGAAAGCCTACTTTTAGGCGCTCAATGTTGTACAGTACACCTTTTTGTGTAGAAGTTGTACTAGTGATAACGCTACCAACAGCAAACAACGGTTCCTTAAATTTCTAACAATCGACGCCGAATATTCGTATGGTATTAAAGCATAAAAACTAACCAGATAGGTTTCATTGACTGTCACATTCGGTACTCAAAATGTTAGCTAAGAAATCAGCAGCAGCGCAACCGCAAAATAAAACTGATCCCATACATTATATAATTTTTGATAATTATTTGAAAGCGAAAAAAGCTAAAGAATTCTCACAATTTGCTGGAGTGCATTCACAGATTGTCGGCTTAAAGTCAAATATACGTGAACGATGGCGTCTTGTGAAGGAGAAACAAACAATAAAACGAGTATTGAAAGTGAAACCACTCAATAGTGTAAAATCAAGTGAAACGGAGACCCTGCAAAAAAACAGGACGTACTAAGTCTCTTACGAGTAAAGTGATGAATAAAGTAGTCAATTATTGGCATACAGACAATTGTAGGCCAAAGACTGATTTCGAAATCTACTGTGAGGTGACAAGTTAACACGGTTTTAGCAACTTCTTGGGCGCCTCAACATGGCAACGCATTTTTTGGTATTTCATTTTGTGTATTATGATTGTGATGTTTATAACGCTTTTGATGCAGTCAGTAAATTTGAATGCGGATGATCCAACTATTTTATATGTGGAAACTACGACAGCTACCGTTTGGGGTTCATCCTTGCGCTATGTAATTTTAATCGCATTTCGGAGAAGAATCTTAATGAGCTGCTAAAGAAAGAGTGAGTATGTGATACGAAGGAGACGACGAGTCGATGAGCAATGTTGAAGCTGATTTGTATATAAATAGCATTTCGAAAAGAAATCTCAATTCAACTGAGATTTTATTTTGTTTATTAAGACTAAAATTTATTTAGGAATAGAAATACTTGAATTTAACCCTTTTACATCACCGTTCGAAACGCGCGATGTGCTCAAAATACTTTGCGTCGGCAAGACGTTTACTGTTTGTTCTAATGAAAAAGAATGTTACAGGATTACCAAAATTATATATTTTCCTTGTTATTTGTTAATTTATTATTATACCGTTCCTGGATAAGAGAGAGTTTTTGTTCTCGGATTGTTCCGTCGAATGATGCAAAAGGATTAAATAAAAATATTAAAAACCGGAAAGGAAAATAATATGAAAATTATTTTTAAACTTCAATTTTTTCAATAAAAAAAAAGTCAAAATTTTTCAAATATTGCGGAACAGTTTCGAATATACACACGAGGATTGTTTGAAAAGTCCATGCAAAAATAAAGACTAGATAATTTTTTGGGCCAAACCTTTTTATTTTTCGACATAGTCTCGTTTTAGGCTTATATACTTCGTCCAACGCTGTTCTAGTTTAGTGATCCCATCCGAATAATAGGATTTGTCCAAGTCTGACAAATAGGCGCTCGTTTCTGCAATCACTTCCTCGTTTAAATAAAATCTTTTTTCCGCCAGTCATTGTTTCAAATTCGGGCACAAATAGTAGTTCGAGATACCCGAGACAGGCAAGTCTGGAGATTAAAGGGAATTGAAACGAGTTGAAATCCTATTTCCATTAATTTTGCGCCCACAACTGCTGAGGCGTGAGCTGGTACGTTGTCGAGATGGAAAGGGAAAATCACTCGACGTCCTCGACTTAAAGGAATGTCTAACATCCATAAATAGATCCTTATCGCTGAAACTTGATGTGTGTTCTTCCAAGAGATGCTACTAACTAAACATAAACTCGATACGCGCCGGTGGTGCCATCTCTTCGACTTTGCACGAACTTTTCAAACGACCTTTAATACTCTTTGGGCATCTTTTCTTCTTCTTCTTCTTAATTGGCGCTAAAACCGCTTACGCGATTTGGGCCGAATTTAACAAAGCGCGCCAGTCGTTTCTTTCTCGTGCTAGCCGGCGCCAGTTGGACACACCAAGTGAAGCTAAGTCCTTCTCCACCTGATCTTTCCAACGCAGAGGAGGCCTTCCTCTTTCTCTGCTACCACCAGCTGGTACCGCATCGAATACTTTCAAAGCCGGAGCGTTTGTATCCATTCGTACGACATGACCCAGGCAGCGTATCCACTGGATCTTTATTAGCTGCGCTATGTCTATGACGTCGTAAAGCTCATACAGCTTTTCGTTCCATCGCCTGCGATATTCGCCGCTACTAACGTGCAAAGGTCCAAAAATCTTGCGCAGAATCTTTCTCTCAAACACTCCAAGCGTCGCTTATTTCTCCAGCGATATTTTTTATTTTAGAAATGAAACTTATTTTTTGAGTTATATTTATTTGGCAGATCGAAGTACTCAAAACTCCACACCTGCCCTATCCATGGTGAAAAGATTTTTAAATGTGTACTACCTAGCAGACCGTTATTCGACTCTGAGCGAATTTGGCAGATATGCTGACGTCATGCGTTTTGTGTTTCACTAAGCTAAAGCAAAATTTTGTGAAACACAAAACGAATGACGTAGAATCCAAAGTTCCCCTCAAAAATTTGATTTTTTCACCATACCTAACGAGCAAACCTGGTATCTATCATCCTTGCACCTGACTTATACTCACCAGAATTCACCGCAACTAACCTGACCTTAACTCACGGCATTTTATAAGGATGATAGATTACCAACTTTGGCCAGACTGCTGCCACGTCATCGTGTACGTGGCAGCCGAATTCTTGCCTCTCATTTGACACGTATTCACACACTCTTCCAATCAGTCGTCATTGAGGCGGAGTAACATGAAGGAAGGTTATGTTGATTTTTGTTTTTCATATATCACAAATACAATCTCTAGTGCTTTCTATGTGTTGGGCCCGGAACTGTTCAGTCCATGTGCTATATTTCTTCTTCCCTATGTGCAGTAATTTTAATTAATTTTTTTTTTTTTAATTATTCACCCCGATACCTAAACCGTTTTAGGAAATATACCATTAAAAGACTGTAACTAACTAGTATCTAAAATATTAAATAAATTTCCCCTTTTCTCCCAGTTTTAGCCCGAAAGCAGCTCAGCAAATACGCCCGCATGTTCTATCTCTTCTATACAGCACATTGCCCGTAAATGCCG